>CM057455.1:179352500-180602500 GCA_016271365.2 Neoceratodus forsteri
ATGTCAGGGCTGTCCTGCGCAAGGCAACTTAGACCTCTCTGTTTTGATTGGGCAATGCCTGATGGTGGTAAAAACAGTTAGGAATCTGGGAGTCATGCTGGATGATGGTTTGACCCTTGAACATCAGGTGCCATCCATTGTTTGGTCAGGCTTCTTTCATCTCCACAACATTGCCAAGAGCTAATGGTTTTTGGCCCAGGATAACCTAGCTATGTTAATCCATGACTTTCTCACACAAGACTCAATTACTGTAATGCCCTTTACCTAGGGGTATCTGGGGGTCAGATGCAAAGATTAGAACTGGTGCAGAATGCAGTGGCCTGGATGCTGGTTAGATTTCCTAAACAGGAGCACATCACTCTGGTGCTCTGTACTGGCTTCATATATGGTTTCACATCACCTTCAAGATTGGTATGCTAACGTACAAGGCTCGACATGGTCTGGGATCCAACTACCTGAAAGAGCTCCTAATTCTCTACCACCTGATCCACCCTCTATGCTCTATGCTCCACTGATGCAGAGTTGTCATGATGCCCAATTCCAGATTCAAGTCTTCTGGAAAAAGAGACTTTGGAGTTGCAGCACCAACCATTTGGAACATGATCCCTTGTTACATTCATTCTGCTACATCAGTGGAGGCCTTTAAAACATCTTTTAAGTCTTATTTGTTTAGTTTAGCTTTTAATGACTCATGAGTTTTAATGTGTTTGCATTTTTTTTCTGTCCAAGTATTTTAATCTTTGTACAGCACTTTCAGTCCATGTTGGAATGAGCGCTTTACAAATAAAAGTTGCCTTGCCAAGTGGCATCTTGCATCAACATATGTGCCCTAATCTATTCTCAAAACAACCTGTGACAAACACAGGCTGCATGCACCAAATAGGGCTTATGCCACAAAATGGGCTGTGGCATGGAGCTAGGGGGCTGGTAGCACACGTAGGCTTCCATATCCCCTAAGTTGCTATCCTCAAAACCCTCCCAGAGGGCAAAGGTCTAAGTACCATTAGACCAGCCAAGGGCTGGTCTAACAGTACTTAGAAATCCTCTGGGAGGGTGTGTCAGTGTGCCTCCCCTAGCCTGGATCCCTTTCCATATGTGACAAATAATATCACTGGTAGTCCAGTGACCACCCCAAGCTTCAAGCTCCAATTATAAAAATTAAAATATTCCTTGTGATCTAGTGGGCCCCCACCCTGCAGTGCCCTACCGCCTCACTCCCCCTATCCTGTAACTGAGCCGGCTGCTGGAACAGTCCACAGCTTACTACCATGGCCAGCCACTGACTGAGGTCTGAATGAGTGCATACTGTATATAATATGCTCAATGATTGACAGCAACTATCAATCACTGACTGTATACTGTACTGTATGTATGTGCTCATTCAGAGCTTAGTCAGCAGCTGGCCATGGTGGTGAGTGGTGGGCTGTCCAGAATACATCTGTGTGTGATTACAATCCACAAGAGACAGATCAATTCAGGGTACACTAATAAATAACACACCTGTGATCCAGCAAGTCTGCAAAAGATAAATGTCAAGCAAGATGGAAATTAAATGATGGTAATTTAGTTTGTCATCATTTTGGGGCTGTAGAATTGTACAGAAAGGGTGGGATGGCTCCCATAAGATATTTAACAATTTGGAAATTAAAACAAAAATGTAAAATTTCAGACAATAAAAGAACAAAAACTTTTTTTTCTCTAAAGAATAACAGCAAAGAAAAAATTATAGTAAAAGGCAAATAATAATGACATGAAAAGAATAATTTTCAAAAATTGGAAGGATCAAACCATACCCCAGCCCTTATCATAAATGTCTGCTCCTGTTTTTAAAATAGCATGTTCTCTCTCACAGCACTTTATCTATAAGTCATTTTCTCATTATTAGCACATTATTGTCTACAAATGGTCCAGTAGGGCCAATGCAGAGCAATTAGGTATGGAGGGATGACTGCATGGGCCTATGGGCCTTTTCGCCATCTTTGTCATTGTCTATGTATTTATGTGTCTACGGATCTCCAGTATTATCTGCATGCGTTAGATAAGCTCTCATTATCAGTATATTATCTATATGAATTTGTAAGAAATAATGCATGGCAGGGTGTGCATTGGACTAATTCTACAGGTTCTGAGGTTTTAATAAAAAAATCAAACCCGCTATATTTTTCTGTTTAAAACAGCAAGACATTTTTTGAACAACATTCCACTGGAATAAAGTAGTTACTGTGTTTTATTGATTTTTAGCAAAAAAACTACAGTGTATGGGAGAGAGTCATTACCGATGGAAATCAGTTAGTGGAATCAGCTTGTTGTGCTGCAGTAGCTACATCACGACCGTGTTGTGCTGCATATCACTACTGCAGCACAAGATAGAATGTTGTCGCAAGTAGCCGGCGACCTGGGTTTGGGAATGGATCTAGGTCATCAGAGGGCTGGCCGGGGGAGAAGGATCGAGCATCCCTAGGACTGCTCTCCTTCTCCAGGGGAAGGGGGCTTTGTGATCAGTGCAGGAGTGACACCTAGCGGAGGCCAGTGTATTGCCCTGAGCCGATGCATGGTCAATGCTCTCTGGGTCGGGACAGACGCTAGACATTGTTGCACGTCTCCACTCCAGCTTACAGGGGATTAAAAAATCTCCACTCCTGCTGTCTCTATTAAGCCCTGTCCCCAGGCTTCAATTAGCCAAGCTCTCTCAACCAGTTATTGTTCTCATGGTACTGGTGCCTGTACGTTGCCGTGACCCCGCCCCCTGAGGGGTAAGCCAGGGGTAACTGGGAGAACAATGGGCTTAGTAGGAGGTGAAAGTCATGGGGGCACCATGACCAGGGCAGAGAACCTGACAGCAGGTGCAGAGGAAAAAAAGAAAGAAAAAAAAAAATGTTGTCGCACATACACGTTCCTGAACCCTTCTCACTTAATGAAGCGGCCAAGCTGGTGAGAGCTTGCTCAGGAAGTGAGTAGAGATAGAAAAAAATGGTTGTTTTTTTTTTGTTTGTTTTACACAAAAAGACTACCTCTCGGATGAAGCGGCTGGCACCCTCAGTTAGTGCCTGCACCAGATAAGACATTTCTATTATAGTTATGTGTTTTGGAATTTCAGTTACTTTGGCAATGAAACAGTGGCACATTCAAATGTAAACTAATCGCAAATGGACTCAAACTATACAAAAATGAGTCACATTCATCAACAGCTGATTTTTTTCCCTTTTTTTGTTTTTTTATTTGTAATACCTGCCTATACATCAGGTACACACAGACAAGGCTGTGCTTGAATCTCAAGGTTTCCTTGGTAACGGGAGACATCGCGAGCTATGCTCTTGAGGTGTTCTGTTACCAAGGAAACCTCTTGATTCAAGCACAGCCTTGTTGTGTATACCTGATTATACACAATCATCTATGTTGTAAATGTCTTTCATTTTTAACATGTGTAACTTCATTACTTCTTGAACCATTGTGTTTCTGTTTTAAACTCAGTTGTACTTTATTAATGCAATTTCTGTGCTGCTAAGTAAACAGCCTGTAAACAAAAGCTACCAAAAATTGTTAATGAATGAAAGTTTTGATATGAGGAATGTTCACAGTTGTTGCAACTGCAGTGTTCGCCATGCAGTTTTTAGCAACTTATATTGCTGGCATAAGTTAAGTCATAAAATCAAAAGAGCCTTTGTCATAGAACCATGCTGTCTGTATGTCATTATGCCGCTAAGTGAACAGACTGAAAAAAATGAGCTACAAAACCATGCAGAAGGCATCCTTAGGACGGCAGAGAAAGGGGAGATACTGTTGATGTGGGACCTGGATATGCCAGATGTTAACTGGAGCACCTTTGCTGCAGCCACATCCAAGAGCAGGGCCATTCTTGATGCCCTACAGGGAGCATGCCTCAGACAGCTAGTATTGGAACCCACTCATGAGGGAGCAATCTTAGACCTTGCACTCTCAAATGGGGACAGTGATAGAATCTCATATCTAGAAGTGAGTAGCCATCTGGGAACAAGTGACCACTAAACAGTGTGGTTCATGATACACTCAGCTAGAGAGTCAAGCCATTCAAAAGTGAGGGTACTGGACTTCAGAAGGGCTGGCTTAGACAAGATGGGAGAGTGCCTTAAAAAAGCACTAGCAAACAGGCTAGAAGGAGGAGTGGAGCAACAATGGGGGAACATCAAAACTGCCATCACAGAGGCAACAAGCCTTTGTGTGAAGCAAATAAACAAATCAAAATGAAAGAAAAAGCCACTGTGGTTCTCAAAAGAGGTGGCGGGGAAGGTAAGGGAGAAAAATATATAATTTAAGAAATATAAGGAAACACAGAAGGAGCAGGACAGAGAAATGTACCAGTTAAGGCAGAAGGAAGCAGCGAGGGAAGTCAGAATAGCAAAGGCCCAAACTGAGGAAAAGAAAGCCAACTTAGAAGGGAAGGG
This sequence comes from Neoceratodus forsteri, assembly GCA_016271365.2. Lineage (NCBI taxonomy): Eukaryota > Metazoa > Chordata > Ceratodontiformes > Ceratodontidae > Neoceratodus > Neoceratodus forsteri. Next base: position 179,356,922 of record CM057455.1, read on the forward strand.
GGATAAAACCTTTTATAGTTACTGTACATCAGGGTGTGTAGAAAGACAAAGGGAGGGATAGTGAGGCTGAATAGAATGGATGGTGGGTGGGCAGAGAGGGACAGTGAAAAAGCAGGGATACTGAACGAATACTTCTGCTCAGTATTCACAAAAGAGGAGGAGGAGGGGGAGGTACTTAATCCATTTAATAAAAGCACTCTGGATAGGGGGGTCGATCCCAGTCCTTTCACAGAAGAAAGGGTTCTAAAAGAACTCCTAAAACTGAAGGTGGACAAAACAATGAGGCTTGACAGGATTCACCCCAGAATTCTAAAAGAATTAAGGGGAGAACTAGTGACACCACTGACTATCTTTTTTAACAAATCATGGGAGGATGGTGTGGTACCCGAGGACTGGAGGAAGGCTGATGTGATTCCCCTTTACAAAAGTGGGAGCAAGACAGAGGCAGGAAACTACAGACCTGTCAGTTTGACCTCTGTGGTAGGGAAAGTCATGGAATCACTTCTGAAGGAAAGAATTGTTGAGTACCTAGAGGTCAGTGGGGCACAGGACCCAACGCAGCATGGGTTCACAGCAGGAAGGTCATATCAGACGAATCTAATTGATTTCTTTGACTGGGTGAACAAAGTAGTAGACCGGGGAGGGGTTGTGGACATGGCCTACCTAGATTTTAGCAAGGTATTTGACACAGTCCCACACAAGACATTAATAAACAAATTAACCGGCCTGGGAGTGGGTTCCAGGGTGGTAGCCTGGGTAAAACATTAGCTGGACAACAGGACACAGAAGGTAATTGTAAATGGAATCCACTCTGAAGAAAGTGGGGTTACTAGTGGGGTGCCACAGGGTTCAGTATTGGGTCCAGTCCTTTTTAATATCTTTATAAGTGACATTTCAGAAGGACTGGAAGGAAAAGTATGCCTCTTTGCAGATGACACTAAGATCTGGAACAGGTTTGATACACAAGGAGGCGTGGAAAGGATGAGAAGGGACTTAGTAAGGTTGGAGGAATGGTCACAAGTATGGCAGCTTGGATTCGATGGAAAGAAGTGCAAAATAATTTTTCATTTTCTTTTTTTTATTTATTTATTTGATGATTCGGATTCAACCTTTGAGTATACACTCTTTTACAAAGGTTCCACGTCAGGATGCAAAACAGCAGAGACATAACAAAAACTTGACATTTAACACAAAACATAAGATTGCCATGTAATACAGAGTATGGATAAATAATACATTTGAGTAACCTAGATAACTAAAATTAAACAGTGGGAGGCGATTCCCAATTAGCAATGTATGGCATAGCTTCCCCGGGGGGGGGCTGTCAGGCAGAGCATCCTAAAGGGTAGGATAAAGAAAGGGGGGAAGAGTGCAGTGAGGGGTAGATTAGGGAGAGAGAGAAAAAGAGGAGGAGAGGGGGGGAGAGAGACAAAGGGACTGGGAGAAGGAGAATATTTAGGGGAGAGTGGGTAGAAAGGGAAGGTGTTGGGGTACACAGGGGAGGGAGTTGAAGGGAGTTTGGGGAGGTGGCAAAGGATGGCAGGTGGGGGTCCAGGGTAGGTAAAATAGTAGAAAAGCTCTGACAGACGAGGGGGGTATCTGGGGTGAGGGTATGGACTCAGATTAGGGAGTCAGAGGTGCTTAAGAGCGGGTATCCAGGTTGAAGATATGGATTCAGGTAAGGCAGTCACAGGCATTTGAGTTCAGCAAGTGTTGCTTCAGGTCTCTTTTAAAGAATCAAACATTTGTTATATTGAGAGCTGCAGCAGGGATCTCTTTTAGCCATAGTGGAGCTCAGAACATGAAGGATCTTTGTCCTAGGGAAGTTCTATGAAATGGGACATCAGGCTGTGTTGTTACTGTTCTTCATGTGTTGTATTTGGAGCTTGCTTCCTTTACCAGGTCTTCAGTGCAGGTAAGCATTAGGGAGAGCATGGCCTTTCTGCCTAGCAGGCAAGTTTGGTATGAGATTCTGGACTGAAGCGGTAGTATGTGGGCCAGATCATACAGGGTACAAGTGTGCATGAAGCAGTCAGCATTTAGCAATATTCTGCAAGCCTTGTTAAAGGCAGTGGCAACCCTTTTGAGGACAGTATCCATGGCTGCACCATTAACCACCAGCCCGTAGCAGATCAGGGAGAGGACAGAGCTGGAGACTGAGAGCTGGAGGGCTTCAGCAGTTAGGCTTTTCTTGTGCCTAAACAGGATCCCTAACTTAATGTTCACAGCTTTCGCCACCATGTCAATGTGCTGAACATATGAGAGGGTATTATCCACAATGACACCCAGGTACCTGAAGGAGTGAATCTGTTCTAATGGGGCAGTCAGGTGATTTGTGATTGTTAGCTCTGGGCACCTCCTTTTTAGTTGGGGGCTAGAGAGGGACATCGTCTTGTTTTTTTGTAGTTTAGTAGCAATCCTTGGGAGAAGAACCAGGTCTCCAGTTGCTGGAAGGATGATTGTAGCCCAGCCTGTAGGTGCCCTATGCAAGAGTGACAGCTAAGTAGGACAGCATCATCAGCGTATAGAATGACTTTGTTAGTGCAGACATTGGGTAGATCATTCAGGAACATGCTGTAGAGCAGTGGACCCAGGATGGACCCTTGAGGCACTCCTAGTGAGACTTCCTTGGATGCAGATATGGAGTGACCTATCTTGATCCTTTGAGACCGGGAGTTTAGGAAGTCCTGGAACCATAGAGTGGCATTTGGGGAAACACCAAGGGCATGCAGTTGAGACAAGAGGAGTGGGTGGCAGACTGTGTTGAATGCCTTTGTTAGGTCAATGAAGATGGACCCAACAGTTTTCCCTCATCCAATGCCTTATGGACATACTCAGTGAAATCCACCAGTGCAGTGTCCGTGCTCTGGAGTTTCCTAAAGCCATGCTGCTGGGGACATTGCAGCTGGTATTTGTGAATATAGTCAGTAAACTGGTCTGCCACAATCCTTTCCAGTGCTTTAGAGAGGGGGGAGAGGATAGAGATGGGTCTGTAGCTTGCAGTCAGTGACCTATCGCCTCCCTTATGCACTGGGGTCACCAGCACTTGTTTCCAAGGAGAAGGAAATTTGTCGAGCTGGAGGTATTTATTGAAAATTGTAGTGATGGAAGCAAAGACTTCATTGATTGCCAGCACCAGCAGTTTCATGTCAGTGTTGTCAGACCCCATTTTGTTTTTTCCCAGGACCTTTTTAACATAACCCAGTGCTTCTTTGACAGTGACTCTCTTGAAGTAAAATTGAGGGTGTGAGTTGATGTCCGGTGGGCTCCTATTATCATCTTTGATAGGCTTGAGGTATTCAGCCAGTAGAACAGAGATAAGATCCGTGAAGGTGGAGTTGAACTCTTCAGCAATAGTGTGGGGGGTCCATGGTATTTGTACCATTAATGTTTAGCAGTGATGGCTGTGTTTTGTCATCCTTCCCTGTGAGTGCCTTTATATTGTCCCAAAACCGCCTCCCATCACCCAGGTTCTTTCCAATTGATCCTTGTAGAAATCAGTCTTAGCATTTCTGATGAGATGTGTGCATTTGTTTGTGGCTGTCCTGTATCTTTGAAGGTCACTGGGCTTACCTGAGGTCCTGGCTTGATACCAAAGGTTGTCCCTTGCCCTCATGTGATCTAGAAGGTCACTAGTAATCCACCCATTGTCATGGTCACGTGTTTTCCTTTTTTTGAATGGAGCAAATCTGTCACAAACACTATTAAAGTTATCAACAAAGTACTGGAGTATTATGTCAAGGTCCTGCAGTACCTTAAGGGGAGACCAATCAATCTGAGAAAGTGCCTTCTTGAAAGCTGAGAGCAGTCCTTTCCTGAGAATTGTGCTGTTCACAAAGACAGGTGGTGCTTTTTTGAATTTATTGGACCACAGACAGGTGATGGGGAGTGATCGCTTTGCGAATCCTGTAGTACTAAGACATCGGTAATCCTGTCAGGAGAGCTTGCAAGGAGCCAGTCCAGGAGTGTGTACTTACCGGTCTTATGGTTCATTCTAGTAGGCTTTGTGACTAATTGTGTGAGGAGGGAACTGGCTATGGTATCTTTCTGGTTGGTTGATTCATTGCTAAGCCAACTGATGTTAAAATCCCCAGTCACGATGTGCTCACAGTTGTTGATATCACCAGCCAAGGACCCTAGTAGTTTAATTAGACCATCTTTGGCCATTTTCGGTGAGAGGTAGACACATGCAATGACCAGAGATTTTTTTATGTTCATCAAAAATGATTCTAACTGCAAGGAGCTCATGGTAAATGCTGCAGGTTGTGATGGGGAGCACAACACCTTGTAGAGTGTTCCTATCACATCTAAAGGTATTGTAACCTGGGAGCACTATCTCATTATCCCTGACCTGGGTGGATAGCCAGGTCTCAGTCAGGCGAAGTATGTCAGGTTTATGTAGGGTGGCCCACGCCTGCAGTTGGGGCATCTTTGGAATTAGGCTGCAGATATTCATCATAGCAAGTTTCAAGCCATTTCCCTTCAGCCCAGTATACCCTGGCCCGCTCGTGTGGTTAGATTGCTTTCTTGATGTAGTAATATTAAACCATGCAGATAGTTATGTTCAGGCATATGTAGTATAGTAATCTTATCCAAGTTAAATGATGAAAAATAATCAAATCCACAGGAAATGGTGAACTACTGGGGCCCAGCAAACTGTTGTTACTGTAGATCAAAGACCCAGAATGTGTTAAATTTCTGAAGGTGATGAACAGTGGCCTGGGGCATATGTACGATGTAAAAATCCTTTGTTAGTGTCTTCCCCTTGTTCTCCAAAATGGTTGTGAATAGACGTCAAAGACAATCACAGATCTTTTAAGGAACAAGTCAGATGGAAATGTGGATTCAATGCAGCACTTCTCAACTCAGAGCTTGTATAACAGATTTACTGACCTTACCTTTGCTTTTGATGGCTTCCAAAAAAGTTAATTTATGATGAGAATGCTAATATCTGGTGGTGATGTTTTACAGTTTCTTAGTCCAGGAAACGTTCATACATGTCATATCCAAGAATGGTACAGTTCTTCCAAGAAGAAACACATGAAAATCCACAAAAACTAAACTACTGACAGAGACAAACACAGACAGCCAGCCACACGTTGGTCTTCTCCTCTTGCACTTGAGGGAAAAAAAACAGGAGAAGATTACACAATGCGGGGGTAGTAACAACAACAAAAATGGAGCGGGTCCTGGGAGTAATCTTATCAGATTATCTTAAGGTTAGCAAGCAATGTGAGAAGGTAGTAAGGAGGGCTGGGGATACTGGGATGCATAGGGAGAGGCATCACCAGCAGAAAACAGGAAGTTGTCATCACACTGTACAGACAGTGAGACCCCATCTGGAGTACTGCATCCAATTCTGGAGACCCCATCTCTGCAAGGACACAGACAGGATGGAGGCAGTCCAGAGAAGGGCAACTAAAATGGTGCAGGGTCTGCAAGAGAAGCCATACAAGAAGCGACTAAAGGAGCTTAATATGTATACCCATGAGAAAAGGAGGGAGAGGGGGAATATGATAGAAACTTTTAAGCACCTCAGTGGACTCAACAACGTCCAAGAGGGTAGCACCTTTCAGAAAAAGAGATGTGCAAGAACAAGAGGACACAATTTGAAGATAGAGGGGGGGATGGCTCAGGGGTAATGTGAGGAAGTATTTTTTCACAGAGAGGGTAGTGAACACACAGAGCAGCCTTCCTGAGAAGGTTGTGGGGTCTAAAACTGTGGGAGAATTCAAGAGTGCATTGGACAGACATAAGGCAATTCTTGTGGGGGTAGGAAGAAATAGGCTGTTGGTTAACTAGGATCTGCAGCTTATCCTATAGGGTAGAAAATGGGCAGACTAGGTGGGCCAAGTGGTCCTTATCTGCTGTCATAGTCTATGTTTCTATGTTTCAAATTTCATGAAAATATGGTAGAGACCGCTTTGCCTTTCTGATGGATTAATGCAATATGTGTGTGTATGTATATATATATATATATATATATATATATGTATAGATATTGAAAATAATATCTTGTAAAGTATACAACAACATCCTCATAATACCATCATCCCCAAAGTGATACTGTAAAAGCATACTTGGCAAGTGATTATACTATCGTTCTGAGTCCGTAATAGTATAATTCAGAGCTCTAAACAAGCATGCTATGTTACCACTGTCAATCAAACAGTATAATTGGTCGCTTTCTCTCTGTGGGCAAGCAGAACATTTGGGACAACATGGCATCCATCTTTCACTTACCGAGAGAGAATCGTGACTGGGACATTTCTCCCTTTTTTTTTAAATGATACCCCAGACTGAACAATCTGGTTAATCCTGCATTCAGCAACAAAAAAGAAGGTAAGTCTGTTTATAAATCAAGCTTTTGTACTCGAGATGGGTACGGGGGTGAGGACCAAGACAGTGTGGCAGTTGGCTAGGACAGTATCTTCACCACAGAAACCGACCGTCCATTACAAAATAAAACTGGATCCATATATTTAAAAAAATAACAAATGCCTAAGTATCTATTGCCAGGCAATAATCCCATCTTGAGGTTTTGGGGACTTTGGGAACCTCTCGAGCTTCGCTCCAAAGGTTCCAAGTCCCCAAAACCTCTTGATGGGATTACTGCCTAATAATGGACACTTAGGTACCTATTATTCTCTTTTTTATTTTTGGTTACTGGCTAAGGCCAACTAGGCAGAAGTGCTTATTTTCATGAGTGACCCAGGAGCACTGGAGGAGGTTAAAAACCCTGCTCGGAGTCATACAGTTTGCAGCTGGAGGTTGTGAGAACTAACCCCAGGTCTGCTGGATGTGCCAAGCTCATTCACAGCTCATTACTCTAGCCTGTAGGCTAAACTGCCAGCAATATATTTTGCTATAAAGTGCATGGGGAAAAATGCACTTGCAACCATTGTGACTGTCCCTAATGTCAAAGTTTTCATTTATTAGCTATTTTTTGGTAGCTCATTCTTTGCAATCTGTTTATTAGCAGCATCTAGCATTTTGCACCTTATATTCAGCACTTTTAAACCTGCACTGTGACTAGTACTTTGAGCAATGAGTTTTGTTGCCTAAACAAATATATTTTGGGTTATGGGAAACCCTGGATATAAACTCTGCATTTACTTGCACTGTGATAAGCAGCTTAATCTGCATTTTGAACAAACGACATAATTGAAAACCGTGAATATGTGCTTTACATTTGGATTTTCTAACCAACAAAAGTGATCAAATCAAATATTGAATCTGCATTTATCTGCCTTTAACTACTTGGCAGACTCTGAATGTGAGCTCAAAATATGGACTTTTTCTTATACAAATACTCAGAATTGGAGTCACGTGATGCGGTGTGCTGGGTAGGACACCTCTATGCTTACTCTGACCTACCGCCTATTAATTACTGCTAAAAACTCTGTTTCACAGTGTTTTCCACTGTAGATCACCTGTCTGTTATCTTCCTGAGCATATTGTGTCCTCGATAAAAGAACTCGATGGATGAAGAGATGTGGAAAATAGCTTCTAAACACACACCTCCCGCTACGCCCGAGAAGGCCTCTAAGAAAGCCAGTGCCTCCTCCATGCAAACCTCACTGCCTGCTACTATTGAGAGCCTTGACACTGATCTTCTCACCCTTTCGAGATTTCTAGAGGAGTTTCAGCCTTTCAAGGCTGAAATGCAGAATATGGCAGGAGAAATAAAAGGTATCTCCAGCACCCTTGAGGAGCTTTCTAAGAAGATTGCTGATAATGAAGCTTGCATACGTTCCGTTGAAAGGAAACAGGATAAAGCAGAACTGGAGCTTGTGGCCCTGAGGCAAAGGCTAGTGAAAGTGGAGAACAAGGTGGAAGATTTGGAGGGGCACAGTCGCCACAATAATGCGGTTATCAATTGGTTTGCCCGAAGGTGAAGAGGGCTCAGAACCCATTAAGTTTATCAGAAAGTTCGTGAAGAAGGTGGCAGGCCCTTCCCCCTTTGGTGCAAGCTACACAATAGAAAGAGCTCATTGGGCACTATGCCCCCCTCCTCCGGCTGGAGCCCCCCCCCACCCAGGCCATTTATATTTTGCTTCTTAAATTCCCACGAGCGACATAATTTTCTATATAAGGTCAAGGAAACACAAGAGTTGCAATGGGAAGGTAAAAAGCTGAGAGTGGCGCAAGATTTGCCTTTATCTGTATGCCAGAAACGAGCCACATTTCATAAGTTTGTCCACGGGAATCAAGTTTCATATGGGTTTTCCTGCAAGATTACAAGTTTGCCTTAATGGTTCCTGGGAGACCTACGAGAAAGTGGAGTCAGCTACCGCAGGGCTCAAGAAAGCGCTTCCTGATCTTTTCAAGCCTGCTTGAGTGTCGGCCTGGTGTGGGGAGCCATGCTAAGTTTTCAGTGGTGGTGTAATTCAGCTGATGCAAATTATATCTCTCTACTCTGTCTCCAGGACTATGTTGGTCATAAACTGTTTATCTGGCTATTCAATTTCAAGCTGCAGCTCTCGAGAAGGGTCTTCGTGCTGACAGATTAATGGACATTGCATTTCCGATCTGGTTTTCTCTCTCAGGACTTTAATTCTGTGGACTCTCATAATATTGACTCTGGTTTAGTCTAGTCTTGTTTCATATTCATCTGGGGTTACTATGTTCAGTTAACTTTTACTTTGTCAGATCTGGCAATTCACTTTTTCAAGGCGATGTCTTGATCCCAAGGTGGGGGGGGGGGCAACGCTCAGTTCTGTGTATGCAATGCGAATCTGTCTGTGGCTGCAGTCCCTTTCTGGTTTCATTTTCGTGGTTTGGTTTCTCTGGGTTTCTCTCTCTTTCTCATTCACTGTTGCCATTGGGTGATAGTGGTGGCTGGCCTGTGTATTGGGGGGATTTTGCAGCCATAGACAGATGGCATTGTCCGGTTTATGGTACGCTGTGTGGGGTGTTGATCTGCCCCTTCTGAGCATCCTTCCTTGAGTGCTGTTTGTGGAGGACTCCTCATCTCCCTTTTCGGGTTTCCACTTTTGGAGCAGGATGGTTGCTGCCTCCGGTCTCAGGGACAGGGTCCAGACAGCGGCCCAGAAGCCCTTGGGTTTCTCCTATGCTAGAGCAGGCAGTAATGGCCCACTTTCTCGGCTGTTCACCCCCATTATTCGAGGGTTGCACTACAAGAGGGCGTCTGTGTTTACTATTTTCATATTTGATGCAAGTACTACATACATTTTATTCTCTGTGAATCAGGTAGTAGCATGGTTCATGGGGACTCTGTAGGGAGAATTATTTTCTTTACGGGTTTGTGCATACAACTTCTTTACATTTGTTGGCATCAATGTCAATTTATAAGAATGATGGAGGTACTACTCTCTATGGAGTGTTCTGATTATAAAGGAGTAGTGTCCTGGTTTTCTGGTTCACGAGGGCAGGGAAGTTGGAGGGAGAGGTTCTTTTCAGTTAGCCGATCATCATGTACCATGCAAAGGTGGGTGGGTGTGAGGGGGTCAGGGTTTATGGGGTGCCTGGGGGGTTCAGAGGGGTGATTGGGGGATGGATCTAGTGATGATAGGGGTGGGGGGGGGTAGAACAACCCAGTGCGTATCTTGCTTGGAGTAGTATTGAGGGGAAACATAAATGCATGTGATGTTTTCGGGTATTTCTGACTGGCATCTTGAGTGATGGTTAGAAATATCCATTTTATCAGTTGGAATGTTAAAGGGGCAAGGCATAGGACTAAGCTATATAAAATCCTGAAACATATAAACCATCTGAAGGCAGAAATTATATTTTTGCAGGAGACACATTTGCTTATGAGAGAGGCTGACAAAATGAGATGGCAGCCAATTGGGCAACTGTTTGCGGCAGAGGGCACAACCCATAGCAGAGGGGTTATGATCCTTTTGCATAAGTTGGTTCCGTTAATACCTCTCCAAGTTATACCGGATCCTTCCGGCAGATTTTTGTTTGTAAAAGGCAGGTTGCATACCTTGGATATTGTTTTGGGTGTTATTTATGGCCCTAATGTAGATTCCCCCGGTTTTTTTGTCCAGATAATAGAAACCCTAACTCCATTTTTGGATATCCCTGTGGTTATGGGGGTGACTTTAATCTCGTTTTTGACCAGGCTCTTGACAGGTCAGGCCAATCCCATCAAGGTCTTTCCCTAGCACAAAGAGCTTTTAGGGACCTGTTGGACTCTATAGGTCTTTGTGATATATGGCGTGTATTACATCCTAGTACAAGGGAATATAACTGTTTCTCCAGTCCACGCAACTTCTTCGAGGATTGATTATATCCTCATCTCTCAATCTTTATTACCTGGGGTTATAAGTTCTAGTATAGTTTCAGGGCCTCTATCGGATCACTCTGTGGTCACCTGCCAAATAACCCTAGCATGGCTGCCCAATAAAGGGGGGCAGGAGGAAGTTGAATAATCAAATTTTGAAGGAGCCAAAGATGGTTCAATATATAATATCCCAAATAAAGCAGTTTATTGCCTCCAATTCTAACTCTGTGGAGAAGCCCGATATGATATGGGGAGCTTGTAAAGCATATTTAAGGGGGATTATAATTGGCCTAACATAGATACATAGATACACAGACAGTGTCGGCAGATAAGGGCCTATGACCCACCCAGTCTGCCCATTTGAGCTTGTAAGTTCAGTTTATGTTTTCCTAGAAGTCTGTTGCCCCTTACTCCTGACCTCCAGAATTCCTTTATGCCTATCCCATGCATTCTTAAATCCCGTGATTGTTTCAGCCCCCCACCACTTCCTCTGGCAGAGTGTTCCACTTGTCCACCACCCGTTCTGTGAAGAAATTCTTCCTCATGTTTTCTCTGAATCATCCTCCTCCAACTTCATCCCATGCCCTCTAGTCCTGGAACATCTTTTTCACTTAAAAATAGTGTATTCCTGCACCCTGTTCCTCCCTGTGAGATACTTGTATGTCTCTATCATATCCCCTCTCTCCCTCCTCTCCTCCAGGGAGTACATGTTCAGTTCCTTTAACCTGTCTTCATAGGACTTGTGATGCAATCCACGCACCATCTTTGCTGCCCTCCTCTGAATCTTCTCTACCCTGTCTATGTCCTTACGTAGGTATGGTCTCCAGAACTGTACACTGTACTCCAGGTGAGGCCTCACTAGTGTCTTGTATAGCGAAATTATGACCTCCCTTTTCCTGCTGGTGATGCCCCTGCCTATACATCCCCGCATCCTATTTGCTTTACCTGCTGCCTTGCCACACTGTTTCCCTACCTTGAGGTCATCAGAGATGATAACCCCAAGATCCCTTTCCTGCTTGGTGCATGCTATATCCTCACTCCCTAACTGATATATTGTGCCAGGGTTTTTGTGCTCCATATGCATTATCTTGCACTTCTTTGCATTGAATTTCAACTGCCAAACCCCTGACCATTCTTCAAGTTTCTGCAGCTCCCTTCTCATTCTGTCTACACCCTCCGGTGTGTCTACTCTGTTACAGAGCTTTGTGTCATCAGCGAACAGTGAAATTCTGCCTTCTAGGTCCTGTACATCAAAAAGGGAAAAAATAGAGGGCATCTCGGATCTCTGACCTTCTCTCTCAGATTAGGGGCATGGAGATGGTTCTCTCTCCATCCTCTTCTGAGATATTTAAACAAGAATTAACGAAATTGAGAGAAGCCTACCTAGCAATGTTATCGGAGCAAGCCGAATTTGTTATTTTGAAAACTAAAGCAGTATACACTGATCAGGGTGAGAGGCTGGCAAAATGTTGGCGCTGTGTGTTAAGCAACAGGAATCCGCTAGATTTATTCCTGCAGTCCATTCCTCTAAAGATAACTCCCTTAAGGTCTCACCCTCGGAGATAGCAGAGGAGTTCACAAACTATTTCCAGGATTTATATGGCCCTATGGTTAATTTCCCATCTAAGGAGAGACTTCTTGAATATCTGAGTGATTTACAATCGCCAGCTCTCTCACAATCCCAGCAGAAGATTTTGGAGTCTCCTATCTCTGAGGGTGAGATTGAAAGGGTAATTAAATCACTCCCATCAGGCAAATCTCTGGGCCCTGACGGGTTTACCTACAACTTTTAGAAAGCTTTCTCTAAGCAATTGATTCCCATTTTGTTGCCACTTTTTCAGGCTATTCTATCCGGTCAAGTATCCGATCCCTCCCTTTTTGAGGCGCTGATTATTTTGTTGCCTAAGCCGGATAGGCCGTCTGATCTTGTCTCCAGTTACAGGCCGATCTCCCTTCTTAACCATGATATTAAAATCCTGGCAAGACTATTAGCCGACCGTCTGGAGGCAGTACTTCCCTTTTTAATAGGGGCAGATCAGGTTGGCTTTATGAAAGGTAGATCCTCTGTGGATCATCTGAGGGCCCTGTCTCATGTCTTCTCAGTATCCAAGGATGCTTCACATCCAATGGTCCTGATTTCACTAGATGTTGAGAAGGCGTTCGACAGAGTCCATTGGGATTACCTGTTTGCTACGATGGAAGTGTTTGGTTTTCCTATGCAATTCCGGAATTGGGTTAGCTCTCTATACAAGTTCCCTTCTGCCAGAATTTCATGTAATAGGGTTATCTCCACCCCCTTCAAATTACATGTAGGGACTAGACAGAGGTGTCCCTTATCCTCCCTTCTCTTTAATATCTACTTAGAGCCTCTTAACAGGAGACTGTCTTGTGCCCAGGGCATCTCGGGTATCTCTCTCGGGGAGCAGGTGGTTAAAGTGACGGCCTATGCAGATGATCTTCTGCTGCAGATAACCCATCCACTCACATCTATTCCCATTATTCTGAAGTTAATAGATGACTTTAGTAAGGTCTCGAATTATAAACTCAATGTAGGTAAGACTCTGGTTTTTCCTCTTAACCACAGGGTACACAAACAGGATATTATTAAATTTGGGCTCACCTGGAAGTCTGATTGTATTAAATATCTGGGACTCCTTCTCACTTGGAACATGGCACGACTCAGACAACTCAATATTGATGCACTGGTACATAAAATAGATCTAGACCTCCGCCGATGGACTCTACTTCCCCTCTCTCTTTGGGGCAGAATTAACTTAATCAAAATTAACATATTTCCTTATTTATTCTACCCCCTTAACATGCTAAACATATGGCTCCCCCTGGCCTGGGTTAAAAAAGTGCGTAGTATGATCTCTAACTTTATATGGGGTGATAAGAAGGCCAGGATGGCTTTCCATAAGTTAGCAGCTCGGAAGGCTAAAGGAGGGTTAAGACTTCCCCATATTGGTCTCTATTACTGGGCCAGTCAGGCCAATAAATATCTCAGATGGCTGACTGTGGATCAACAATCCGTGGCCGCCACTTATATCCCAACTTGGTTAGCCGTAGAGTCTGCTGCCATTAGAAAACATGGCCTTTCTCTGGCTGCGTTGCTGTACACCAAGGTTAGTTCTTTACCTGAATCTTTATGTAGCTGTCCTATTGCCATCTCAATCAGGGTTCATACTCAATTGTGCACATTTCTGAAGTATAAAAATCTTAAGGATTTATCTCAACCTGTTATAGACAATCCTAATTTTTTGCTGGACAGTAGGCTTCTCTCATCTATTTGGATCCCTCAGATAAGTAATTGCTGTCTAGATGACTTCATGTTATCCGATAGTCAATGGTGCTCTTCTGCTGGCACTATGCATAAGTTTATGTTACCTCACACATCAATTTTTAAGATTTTTCAATTCCGCCACTTACTGGTTAAAGTAATGGGTCCTGTCCCCCTTCCTGCTCCCATTATCAGTTTTCAAGCTACCCTTACAGAGTTGGCGGGTTCGCCTCATGCTGTATCTAAAATATATACTGCTCTGTTTACCTGGGCTTACCCTGATAATTATGCTCCCGTCTCCTTTTAGGCCTCTCTCTTTCAGGGTAGAGATATGGATTGGTCTCTCTTGTGGCAAAGTTGTCATAAGTTCCTTAAGCAGGATAGACTTAGAGTAACACAATTCAAAATTTTGCATAACATTTATTATTCTCTGCAGAGGCTTGCTAGACTGGGTCTGATGTCTTCCCTCCTTTGCACAAGATGCCAGTCTCAGGAAGGTGACCTCCTTCATATTTTCTGGAGTTGTCCTAAAATCACCCCACTTTGGACCATGATTAATCAGCGTGCTGATCCTCTTTTAAGGCTCTCAGAATTGTTCACCCCCGAAATATGTCTCCTCTGGGATTTCTCCTCTGTTTCGGTGGTGAACAGGAGGTATCACATAGCATTGATATCGATGTCTGTTAAAAAGGTGGTGTTGAGGCACTGGAAGGACACAGAGGTACCATCTTATGTTGAATGGCTTCAGGAATTGCTGGTGAACCTCAGAACAGAGAGGACAATTGCCAGGTCTATACAACAAACTGGAAAAGTTTGATAAGATCTGGGGTCCACTGCAGACTCTTTATGCATTACAGGCCTAAGTACTACCAGGTTATATTCTCTGGTGTTGTGCTAAAAGAGTACCGATGCGTAGGGGTTGTTCTGGGTGGGTAATGGGTTAGGCGGGGAAGGGGGTGGGGAAGAGCAAAACATTTTGTATTTTCTGTCTGCCCTTTGGGGTTTACGAAGTACTCCACCATGATTCGTTCTCTGTAATGGAAACTTTAATAAAATCTGAATTGACAAAAAAAAAAAAAAATACTCAGAATTAAAAATTGAGTCTTTTTTTGAGCCAAAGTGACTTTTTCCTTTTGTGGACTGTTTCCTTTGGGAGTGCTTACTGACTTGTGGCTTTATGTGTAGACGCTCTAATGTCTTCATAGGCCTTAAGTTTGAACATATGTCCAATTGCTAATCTTGCTTACAGGAGTAGGAGGGTGGAGTCTCCCAGCTTCATACGGCATTTCTTTCCCATTAAGGGCACTGAGTTTTATTTTTCTTCCTGGGAGCTGGGACATAACTTTTTTTATTGACAGTCCATATCAGATTCCAACCACTGCCAACCAGTTTGTCACCAACTTGTTCTCTTCTAGAGCTTAGTATGTGATTGTCACCAGTTTCCACAACCCTTCGGATTCCTGTAAGGGTTACCTCAGTTTGCTGCCACCACTCTGCCACAACTTTTCTTGGGGTATCTGTATGTCCAAATCCCACAAGAGCCACTGATCATACAGTACATTACTCCATACAAAAGGGCAAATGACCCACCCCTTCTGTTACAGCTGAGAACACATTGCCTTGGTTATGGTAGCTTTGTAGCCTTCCACTTCAGAGACAAATCATAGGCTTTCCAATTTACCCCTAATTATCTATACCTGTAATGGCTCAGTATCAGAAAGCATGAAATACATAAAAACAATAACTGGTTCTCAAAAACAGTAGCAGAAAAGGTCAGAGCCAAAAGGCTGACCTTCAGAAAATATAAGGGAATGCAGCGGGATGAAGACAGGGAGGCATACCAAACTTCCCTAAGGAAAGCAGGGAAGGCAGTAAGGCAGACAGAGGCCCAAACTGAGGAAACACTAGCACAAACAGTAAAAGAAGGTGACAAGATTTCCTATAGATACATTAGTGACAGGAGAAAGTCTAGAGAGGGTATTGATGAGATCAAAGGGGATAAGGGGACGTGTGAGGAGGAGGACCATGTAAAAGCATCTATCATAAATGGATACTTCTGCTCAGTATTTACTAAAGAGAAGTAGAGCAGGGCCCACAGCTCAGCATCATGGACCCAGGGGGGAGGGAGGTGTGCACTAGTCCCTTCACAAAAGAAAGGGTCCTACAAAAGCTCAATAAGCTCAGGGTGGACAAGGCAATGGGACCTGATGGTATACATCAAAGGATACTGAAGGAGCTAAGGGTGGAACTAGCAGAGCTATTATCAGAACTGTTTAGTGAGTCTCTGAGCACAGGAGAGGTCCCACAAGACTGGATAAGGACTCATGTGATCCTGCTTCACAAGAATGGTAGCAGGAAGGAGGCAGGGAACTACAGACCAGTCAGTCTTACCTCGGTAGTGGGCAAGATTATGGAGGAACTCCTTAAGGAAAGGATAGTGCACCACCTGAAAGCCATAGGAGCACAGGATCCAAGACAGCATGGATTTACAACAGGAAGATCTTGTCAAATTAATCTCATAGATTTCTTTGACTGGGTAGCCAGAGTGGTGGACCAAGGGGGAGCAGTTGATGTTGCCTACCCTGACTTCAGCAAAGCTTTTTATACTGTTCCACATAGAAGATTGATTAACCAGCTAGGTAGGCTCAGGATGGGTCAGAAGTTGGTCAACTGGGTGGCAAACTGGTTGATGGGCAGAAAGCAGAGAGTGGTGGTAAACAGTATACAGTCAGAAGAGATGCAAGTCACAAGTGGGATACCTCGGGGATCAGTCCTGGGGCCAATCCTCTTCAATATCTTCATCAGTGACATTGCAGATGGACTGGAGAGTAAGGTTTGTCTGTTTGCAGATGACACCAAGATCTACAACAGAGTAAATAATTCAGATGGGGTGGGCAAAATGAGAAGTGATCTGGATAAACTGGCAAAATGGTTGGAAGAGTGGCAACTGGGGTTTAAAGCAAAAAAGTACAAGATCATGCACATAGGGAAGAGAAACCCTGAAGTCACGTATAGGCTGGGAGGGGAGTTGCTGGCAGTCACAAGGGAAGAAAGAGACTTGAGCATCAACATCACAGATGACCTGAAATCATCCAAGCAGACCACTAAAGCAGTAGGTAAGGATAGGGGGATGTTGAGGTGTATTAGTAGGGGTATCACAAGACTTAAGAAGGAGGTAATAATCTCTCTTTACAAGACACTGGTTAGGCCCCATCTAGAGTACTGTGTGCAGTACTGGAGGCCACACCTTCACAAGGACATTAACTAAACTGAGGCAGTCCAGAGAAGGGCAACCAAAATGGTGCAGGGACTGCATCAGAAAATATATGAGGACAGATTAACGGAGCTCAGTATGTATACCCTAGAGCAAAGGAGGGAGAGAGGTGATATGATCAAAACATTCAAACACCTTAAGAGCATTAACAAGGTGAAAGAGTCTAACATGTTTCAATATAAGAAAAATAGCAGGATAAGAGGACACAGCACTAGATTAGAGGGAGGCCAATTAAGGGATAATGTGTGGAAGTTATGTTTCAGAAAAAGGGTGGTGGATGCATGGAACAGCCTACCTCAGGAAGTGGTGGATATGAATACAGTGCAGATCTTCAAACAGGCATGGGATAGGCATAAGGGAGCAATACAGATGGGTATGAATAGATAGGCCATTGACAGAGCAAAGGCCGATGGCACATTCATAAGGTAGAAAAAGAAATGGACAGACTCGATGGGCCTTGCGGTCCTTATCTGCCATCAACGTCTATGTTTCTATGTTTCAATATTGCATGATATTTGCATATGTTACAGGGTACTACACACTAAAGACTATGTGGAATATAATATTTCTATAGGGACAAAAAAAAAGACTCAGTTGAAAAGAAACAGATCAAAGAGAACATCTAACTCAAAACTATCTAGATTCTAAGTAAAGTTGAAGACACCAGTCACCAACAGGGAAGGGAACTTGGTGAGACACTGTATGGCAGACTCAAACTGTAATGATGTTAGTTAATGTCCCAAAACAGAACTGAGCTTTAAGACCAAATACACATCAGAAATGCCTTTGGCTAGCCATTCTACTACAACCCCATCATCATATATACTTCTCTGACATCACAGGTTGGACAACTTCTTTGATCTCTGGGGACCACCATTTTTGAGAACAGGTCCAAATGGGACTTATTATTTAGAACTGAGTTCTGTGGATTCAAGCCTGGGCCCTTTTGTTTTCTAAGCTGTCTAAATATGTGTGGTTCTGTCTCTTCTGCTTGGCCCTGTTAACTCTGAAAACATGCCTTTTGTTATGAAAGAGATCCAGCCCTTTGAAGTTTAACCCAGTACAACAACCTTTTATTGGGCAGGAAATAGATTGCATTCACAAAGGCTCTTCTCAACTAAGTGTGGGCTACAGTGGTGTGTAATTTTCAGCTTCCATCAGACCCCCCCCCTCTGCTGAAACATTTTATAGAGGCATATATGATAATACACACACACACACACATTGCAATAGACAAAGAAGGAAGGATGGAAGATGGTCTGCCTGAATGCCAGGAGCTTGGATAACAAAATTAGTGAGCTCAAGGCAACAATGGCAGATGTCAAGTTAGGCTTGGTGGTAATAACAGAGACATAGGTGACTGAACACAGTGATCACTATCCCAGGTTATATCTTATAGAGGAGGAATGTGGTAAGGATGGGGGAGATGTAACCCTCAGCATTAAAGAGAGCAACTAAGAATTATACTATCAAAAGGGAGAGGGGGAAGTGAAGTTGATTTGTGTTCAGCTGTGGGAAAAAAGATATGGTGATTAGTGGTCTTCGCTCAGCAGGGCAAAAGGATGAGAGAGCTAGAGGACCAAGTGAAGATGTTAGGAGTGTGCCAGCAAAAGGGAAACTAGTGGTTTTATTATTTATTTATTTATTTATTGAAGTTTTGGATACACCTGCGAGTGGATGCTCATTAAGAGGCTCCACATCAAATACATTAAACAACAAGGCAAAAACAAAAAGACTGAGGACAATTTACTAGTGGTTGTGGGTAATCTGAATCTTACAGACATTGCCTGGGCTACCCTAGCAGCTAAGACTAGTAGACATCAGGTACTACTGGATGTAATACAGGAATGCTTACTGGTAAAGTGGGTCAGGGAACCTAAAAGGCAGGATGCCATTCTTCATTTGATGCTTACCAATTCAGAAGTGGTAAGGCTCCATGTCATTTGAGTGAAGAAATATGGGTGAGTGCAAATACAGTGAAACAATAATAGTGACCACCATCATAGTGAGTGCCCAATACAGTAACTTACATTACAGACAATTTTATGCATTATACGTGCAGCTGAAACTTGTACGTGACACCATGGAAATAGAAGATATAGCACCAGGCATCCCCCTTCTGGCTCCACAGGAATTCCACGGACATCCTAGCAGTTTGACAGCACCTTCTCCAATTCCATGAGTGTTCAAACCCCTGAAGTGCATCTTTTATATAGCACATGTACCTGTTGCATCCGACAATGGCAACAGGTGCATACAATTTCCACAGTGCAACACTTGGTTGATGCAGTGGACTCTGCCCCTTGCACACCCTATTTCTTTTATTCTAACACCATGCATTGATGCATGACAGCCCTGATTGGGGCTGTCCCTGTACAGTACTGTTATTTTTTTTTATGTCACCCATATCGGAGTCACCCATTTTGCTTCACCCAATTTGATTTGCTCTTATTACCTCGCCCTTATTACATGATACCGATGGTAGAAAGGGTAATGATGAGGAAACCATGGGGGTCCAGTGAACACAACATCACTAGGTTTTAATTGATCATGGGTAAATGCAGACTCTGTTTGGAGTCTGTGATCCTTTTTGGGAGACAGGGCTGCTCAACTAGGAGGTAAGGGAGTAGTTTTCCCTTGCCTTTTTGTGTATTTAAAGTGCTTTATCAGCACCAAGCACAAACAATCTAAACTTAGATTATGGACTTTCTTTGTTTCTTGAGGAAGTGATGTCACCGAAGATTGTTGAGTAATTGGAGGGTGGGTGAAGGCTAAGCAAGCAGTTTTGTTTCTTCTCCACAGGAGTATGTGATTTTGCTAGGAGGGAAGGCTTTTCAGCTAAGAGATTGAAGTGGCTGACTGAACACCAATCAATGGCCCTGCAGTCTGGCAGGAAATATTGGCTGGGGAGGTCCTAGTGGGAGGATAAAAGCAGTCACTCCTAATTTCTTCCCACACATGTCCATGTCCCAGAACATGAGTGGAACAGCACAGGAGTGGAACAGCTGCAAGACTAGCATCTTAGGCATTCGCAGAATGAAGCAGGGATGCTGGGAACTTTTCCTGTTGACTAAGGTAAGGCACCAGTTCACTACTGTGTTAACATTCACTGCTGAGAAGGATGGAAGGTCAAAGGTAGACTAAAACTGGAAATTGGAGCAATGTTCTATCTAGGGTAGGAGTATAAAGGAATTTAGATAGGGAGCAGAGGAACACCAATAGCAGCCTATCTAGGGTCAGGTAGAAAAAGGTCAGGGGAAGGTGAATGTGCTGCTACCATAGTAGGAAAAAGCAGAGAAAGATAAGGGGTAAACAAAGGATGGGAACTCTTCAGAAAAAAAAGCAGAACTACTTGTTGAGAGGAGCAGAAGAAAAATACCCTATCTAGGGCCAAGGTACACCAATTCATAAACAAAAAAGAGGAAAACTAGAAACACCCTGTCAGGGGTAAGGGTGCAAAAGTATTTCCAGGTAAAACAGGGAGAGTTGGAATTGAGAATGCTGGGAGTGCTGCATGGAATATGAAGGGGAAGGGGCAGGTTATGGTGCCATGGCCTGGAACAATGGAAAGCAGTGTCTGTTGATCACTAGGGCAGCAGGAAGGAAGGAAGAGCAGTGCAGTGGGAGTTTGGGGACCTGAGGTTGGGTTATAGAGAGGTAGCCCACTCTCTGGCTTTCACTGAGGTGCTACCTGTCAGTGACAGGGGAAAAAAGAGGGGGAATCTCCACACCAGGAGCTTCAACTCATCACTGAAAGAATGATGTAGAGAGGAGGTGTTCGGCTGCACTGGGGACTGGGGACTCACCAAGGAGGATAATGGCATAAATAGGGGTAATGGCCTGCACCCATGATGGAGGGAAACTACAGTCCTCAGTGAACAGTTTAAATATTACTTTGAAGAACATTTAAGGTAACCAAGGGAGGTGGCAGAAAGAATTAAGGAGGAAGAAACTGTACCTGACAGGCAGAAGTACAGTGTAGGGAGACCCCAAGGGGAGATGAATCCCAATTGTGCAAATTAATAAAGAAGGCAGGGTGATAGACATGAAGGGGAAGAGGAAAAGGAGCATCAAAAAGAGAGGGGGAAGGAGGGAGTGCAAAATGGAAAAAGGCGGTAATAAGCCAAGTGCTAACAAAGTCTGGAAGGCCATGTGTACAACTTGTAGAAGTTTAAGAAATAATATTCCAGACCTAGAGGTCATCATAGTCATGGCATGACCTGGGTATTGTGGCCATTACCGAGTTATGATGCACTGAAAACCATGACTGGGACATACCCATACCAGGCTATAATCTGTTCAGGAATGACAGGGTGGGAAGTAAAGGAGGGATGGGGTGCTTTATGTGACAGAAAGCATACAAGTGACAAAGCTATAGGGAATACATTGAGAGCCTGAGGTACTGGGGGTCACCCTGGAAATGGGAAATGGAGCCACTATTTGTCTACTGATCTACAGCACAGAGGGAAGAAGTAGATAAGATACTGGTGAAAGGCACTTGCCAGATGGCAGAAAAGGGTGAGGTGCTGCTGGTGGGGGCCTTCATCTGATGGATTTAGGCTGGAGCCACCCAGCAGTGGCTTCAACTAAAAGCAGAATATCCTAGACTCCCTGCAGGGGCATTTGTCGGGCAACTAGTCAGTGAATCCACTCATGCTGGGGCAGTACCGGAGCTGGTACTCACTAACAGGGGCAATGTTGCAGACATCAAGGTGGGAGACCGCCTGAGGAAGAGAGAGCATCATACAGTGTGGTTCAATATAAGGATGACTGTGAAATCAAACCATACAAGGGCAAGAGTCCTGGACTACAGGAGAGCAGATTTGATAGATGGGCGAAAGCCTCAGGGATGATCTGGCAGGAGGAAATAGAAACGTACATAAAATTTGATGGTAGATAAGGACTGCTTGGCCCACCTAGTCTGCCCATTCAAAATATCCTGGGAGAGGTGGAGGAATAGTGGGCAAAGATAAAAGGGGCACAGTAAAGGCACAAAACCTCTGCATCAAACAAGAGAGCAAAAGCAAGAGGAAAAAGAGACTGCTATTGTTCTCAAAAGAGTTGGCTGAAGTGTTAAGGCTAAAAGGGTAGCAGTCACAAGGTAAATGGAAATGTAGAAGGAGAAGGATGGGGGATAGGGAATTGTATCCATGGATACAGAGTGACGAAGGGAAAGCAGTAAGGAGAGTAGAAGGTGCACAATGAAGATAGACTACTCCAGGAGGTAAAGAAAGGGGACCAACATTATTTAGGTATGTCAGTGAAAAGAGAAAGACATGGGATGGGATTGTAAGGTTCAGAAATGAAGAGGGGACTGTGCAGAGGGGGACCAGGAAAGGCAGGCATCCTGAACAAATACATTTGTTCAGTATTCTCAGAGGAAGAAGGGGAGGGGTCATAAAAAAGTAACAGAAGCTTTGGAGCAAGAGAGGAGGATACTAATCCTTTTGGAGGACAGAGTCCAGAAGAGACTTGTTAATCTGGAAGTGGATAAAGTAATTGGCCCAGATGGGGTGCACCAAAGGGTACTGACAGTAGGCATGGGAAGGTAGTGAACTATCAGACCCAAAATGCTACCCACATGTACCTCTAAATGACCCGAAATTAACCTAAAAATACCGTAATGAAAAATTGATAGCTGGTTTGGGTCGGGTAGTTACTACTCTAATCTATTACCCTACCCTAACCATAACAAAAATGTGAAAGACAATTTTTGACTATAGGCTGTATACTATTACACTGTTAGATGCCCTGAGCCCTGTCATTTATGAGGCAGGTACAAATGGTGCAGCTGCTCTGATTTAGCCTGCAACTGTTTCCAAAAATCATACCAATAGAAAGCATTGCTGAGGCTGGTACAAGAGGTGCAGGTGCTCTGAGTGAGCCTGCTGCTGTTTCCAAAAAAGTTATGCCCATGGCGGGCACTGCTGAGACAAGTATGAAAGGTGCAGCTGCTCTTTGTGAGCCTGCTACTATTTTCAAAAATAATATTCATGGCAGCAATGCTGAGGCAGATAGGACAGGTGCAGCTGCTGTTTCCACAAATTATACCTATGGCAGGCATTGCTGAGGCAGGCACGAGAGGCATAGCTGCTATGAGTGAGCCTGCTGTTTTTTCCAAAAATTAAACCAATGATGGGTATTGCTGAGGCAGGTATAAGAGGCACAGCTGCTGTGAGTGAGTCTGCTGCTGTTTCAAAAAAATTATATACATGGCAGACATTGCTGAGGTAGGTATGAAAGGCACAGCTGTTTCCAAACATTATACCTATGGTGGGCTTTGATAAGGTAGGTACGAGAGGTGCAGCTGCTTTAAGTAAGCCTGCTGCTGTTTTGGAAAATCATACCAATGGCGAGCATTGCTGAGATAGCTACGAGAGGTGCAGCTGCGCGGACTGAGCCTGCTGCTGTTTCAAAAAAGTATTCCCATTGCGGGCATTGCTGAGGTAGGTACGAGATGTACAACTGCTCTGACTGAGTCTGCTACTGTTTCCAAAAATTATACTCATGGTGGTATTGATGAGGCAGATGCATGAGGTGCAGCTGCTCTGAATGAGCCTGCTGCTGTTTACGAAAATGATACCCATGGTGAGCACTGATGAGGTAGGTACAAGAGGCGCAGCTACTCTTACTGAGGCTGAGTGAGGCTGCTGCTGTTTCCAAATGTTATACCCTTGGTGAACATCAAACATAAACAGATGACAAAATTGTAATGCGGCATATGGGGCTGGCATGGTGGCAGTGGTGATGGTATATTTTGTCAGTAGCACGTGTCTATAGAGAATGACAGTAAAATTGAGGGAAAGTGATGTCAATCAAAGAAACTGCAGTAACAACTATGTTATAAGGCCTATAAGTTATTAGCAACAGTCTTTCTAGAATTTGTGTAGTGCTCATATAGAGCAGAACTGGAACAGTATGTGACATGTGGAACATGTCTGACGAGAAAATGTAAAAAATAAAAAAGTATGTGAATTCAAATTTAAATAATGGTGCCAACTTTGTCAGAAAAATGACAAACATGTCTGTTTGTCTGTGAACTGTCTGTGACCATGGCAGGATTTATGTCAGAGAGACAGTTGCACCTGTTGAGAGAGAGAGAGAGAGAGAGAGAGAGAGAGGAGAGAGAGAGAGATGTATTAGCGCTGTTAAGTTTACCAAATTTGGCAGTTTGCCTCTCCAGACAGGATTTCCCATTCGTTTCATACACAACCTAGTCATCATACTCGGTATCACTGCTTGCAGGCTGTTCTTCATGTTCATGGTCAGAATTGCAAAATTCAGTGTTTGTCACAATTGGGAATTGTCAGCATTCATTCTGAGAAATGTAAGCCGTTCCACATTTACAGGACTTAGCAATGTTTTTTGGTCAGTGACTATTCCTCCAGCTACACTAAATATGCGTTCAGAACATATGCTTGAAGGTGGACAACTGAGGTACATTATTGCAAGATTTGATACACCGGGACATATTGTTCTCTTTTGTTTCCAATAGAGTAATGGATTTTCCTCGATACAAATCAGTTTTGTCTGCAAAATAACTCCTGAATCGTTGTGCTGTGCGAGACAGTTACCAGTCTGGCAGATGAACCAGTTGCACTTTCTTTACAGGATACCAGTCTGTGTTGTGGCAGGCAGCTCTGAAATGATTTGCCTTTCTGACCCTGAACATAGGATGCACAAGAAGAAGCTGTAGATATCCTTTTCCTCATTGATGATGCTGGTGATTGTGAAGAATTTATAGGTGTGCTACTGTTTGCGCCAAAGGTGCACTCTGATGGTTCGGCAGAGTTTGACTGCTGTACCTCAGTTAATGGAGCTGGTGGGGCAATGTCACATTTGATTAGCAGAAGATCTCTTCAATACTCAATGTCTTCCCCCTGCAGGAAGGATGGTTTCAATGTTTCCCTTAAAGTGGGGAACTAGCAAAATAGCCAACATAATGGTGTCATTCTTAAACATGGCATTTATTCTTTGATCAGTTGACAGTCTGAGACTCAAGTCATCTGCCAACAAACAGCGGTGGTGTCTTCGTTTGGCTGAAACTCTTTCTTTGTGCCATCAGGGAAATGTGAAGAAATCTAACTTGAGGAAGAATTTGACTCAGAGTTGCACTGTCTACACTGACATTACAAGTGGCAGCCTCAAATGGCTCCAGTAAGGCAACCAAAGATTCAAGTAGACTTCAACTGCTGGAACTGAGCATGATGTCTGTTTCACCTATTTGATGCTGCATGGTGTAGTCACGTACAGCTTTTTTTTCAATTCAAGAAACCTTTCCCATGTATAAACTGTTGAATTCCAGTGGGGTTGAGCTTCCTGCTTTAATACATGCAGTGGTAAGTTGTTTGACCTCTGCAGCCCCTTCAGGATGTTTGTGCTTTCAAGGAGTGGCTGAAATGCCCACATACTTTCCCAGCAAGACCTAACAGGTTTTTAATATTTATGTTTCCATTTAATAAATTATGTATGAGAAGATTTAAACAATGTGCAAAACAAGGTATGTATTGGTAGTTGCCATCTCTATCAGCTTTAACTATGTTGGCACTGTTATCTGACACTATGAACCCTGGAGACAAGGAATACGGAGTAAGCCATTTCTGGAATTGGTTTTCCAGCTCCTGCAAAATATTCACGGCAGAGTGGTTTTCCTCAAAAGTGGTGACACATAATGCAGCCTGCTTCCTACTGCTTACGGAGAGCAGGGATTATTACTTTCTGACTGAAAACTTGCCCAATGAGCTGTAACAGTTATGTAGTCAATTGCTTGGTTGCTGGTCCATACATCCATAGTTATGTAAACCTGCTTCACTTTAGAGATTTTCAGCTACTTAATGACTGTGGTACGCACCAAGTCATAAAACTGTGGAACAGACTTTTTTGAGAAATACAGTGGGTGGGATATTCAGAAATGTGCCAGAGGCTAGTGCAACAGCTGCGCAGCGGAAGTACACTGTGCCAGTGCACACTCAATGTGATATTCAAAGGTTGTGCACAATGGCAAGTGACAGTGCAAGACGGCTGAATATTGCAGGGATGCGCCATAGCGCAACAAGGACTGTGCCAGGGAGCAAGTCAGCAAGCACAATAGTGCAACATGGGCTGCGCAAGGGTCAGAGACACATGGGCCATGACACAGGGCAACAGATACAGTGGGGAGCATGCCACAAGAGCAGGACAGACCACCACCAGGGTGCAGAGGATGACAGGAGGGAGGCATGGCAGATGCATGGCCACAGGCCCCGACCACGTGCACCATAGCAGTGCATGGAGGCAGTGTAGCACCAATGACCACTGGCAATCAGCCACAGGCAACACCCATAGCATGGCACAGGATATGCCACCTGGACCATAGGTGATAACACACGTCAACAGCACACAACACACAGGCCACACAACCCGAGCAGGATGCACACGTACGCCCCAGGGCATGCACACCGGCTACTGGGCACAGACCACCAGGCACAAACCCCAGTCAATCTCAGACATACCACATGGCCACCATGCACACCACTGCAGCATGGCTCCATACGCCAGCTGCAAAGCAGACACAGACACAGATGGCTAACAAAATAAATGTGCATTAAAATAAACCAACAACGACTATTTACGGATGTACAGGGATAGGGAGCAGGGAATGGGGAGGCCGCAAACAAGATGGGAGGCCAGAGAAGGGAGGCAGAGGGACAGGGGACATGGCTGGGTTAGGGTACAAGGGAAAAAAGGGAGGGGGGTCGGGGAAGGGAAGGTGATGCAGGCCAATGGACCCCACATGCGTCCATGCTCTACTGGCGCCTGTTTCTCCATCTCCTCCGTGGCCTGCATAGGGCCTGCCTGATGATACACACCACCCAAAGTTTGGCCATGGTGACCCTCAGAATATGCTCCAGGAGCCTGGTGTTCACACCCACCTGCTGGATGCCTAGGACAAAGGAGGGGACATGGATGAATGCATGCCTATACAACCGTAGCCCATCCACCGTGCGCAGCAGACAGCAGTGACATGTGCCCTGTAGAAGGCACACAGCCAGCCGCAGCGTGCATGCCCACACAAGCCACCACCCCAACCATCCACAGCCATGCACAGCACTGCACACCAACACCACCCATGCGCAGCACACCACAATCATGGTGGCCAGGCAACAGAGCTATGCGGCGGGATGGCAGTCGCATGGCTGGAACCTGGGTGCACCCACAGTCTTCCCGCAGTAGCCACACACATGTATGAAGGCCACGGCATGATGCAATGGACCCCACCAGTGTTGCATGGCTGTAATGGCCATGTGCACAGGGGGCTGTGGCCCACCCCCAGTCTGCACAACAACAAACCCTGACAAAGTGCCTACCTGCATGCTGCGGTGCAACCGGCGCCATACTGGCAGCACCTCCCACACGGCCAGCATCACGTGCCTGTGCACCAGCATTGGTCTGCCCACATCCAGCAGTGGCACCCACCATCCTGGCTCTTCACCTATCCTCAGTGCCTAGTAGGGAGACATTAAGAGGCAGACATCAGCACCTGGCAACAACCCGTGTGCCCAACCCCCCTCCAGCACAGTATACCCCATGGTCCTGCACAGTGGTGGTGCGGTGGCACAGCACACCCATGATGTGCTGCCATGGCTGACAGAGCATGCAGCCACAGTCCCCTCGCAGCATGGCATGATACCCCGCTGGCTCCCCACAGAACACCAACATGGCACAGACATGGAAAAGTGCACTCACCTGGCCGTGGAATGGCGCCCCTCTGAACGCATGCCAGCAGTGACCTCAGCTGGTCAGGATCCCTCTGCCACAGGTCCTCATATCTGTGGCAGCACTGTTTCCCACTGCGCTGGGCCCAAGTGGCCTCCTCCAACTCCTTGGCCACCTCCTGCCACACCTCGGTGGGAGGTCTGTCCAGGGGTACCTGCCCACACAGTGAGCCAACATGTGGCTCCACCAGTGCCACCAGGTTCACCAGCTCAACCTGGCTCCAATTTGGTGCTCTTGCTGTGCTCCCGGCTTGGCATGCTGCTATCTGCACTGGTAATCAAAAATGGCAACCGGCAGCGCATGAGCCACACATGCTGTGGGTGTGCGACTCGCTTGGCGATGCGCTGCCATCCCCAATCGTGCATGCCTTGGTGCTGTGCAATACAGTTGGGGTAGCACTGGCATGTGCTGCAGGCACTCAAAGGGTCAAGGGACACTCATAGGGTCAAAGGTCGGCACGCGCTCCATGCATGACAGCATGTTAGGGCATGCCGTGCAAGGTGCACAATAGGGTCTTGTGTGCCCCACGGGTGCCACATGCCCAATAGCGGCAGAGCACTGTACGGCGTATGGCGCACTGTGCATAGGATGCGCCACTGACGTACGCAACGTCAGTGCGCGCATGTGCACTGTCAGGCCTACTGCACACATCATACATTTGCGCCATGGCTTGTGCATGCACAACTCCAATGTACCATGCACAATTCCACAATATTCAGCAGGAATATGCAGATGGGCTGATCAGCATATCCACGGTGCATAGGAGGCATTTGCATCTCATTACAGTTGTGCATTCCCTAATTTGTATGTGATGCGCTATTAAGATGCCATGGGACTGCACAGGCACCAGACCAGTATTGAATCCTTCAGAGGTAAGTCACCAGGCAGTGGGCATGTCAGGACAATGGATTGGGGGGGCATTGTGTGTGGCAGCCAGCACTAACCACATGTCCATACACACAGGAATGAGCATGTCAGAACACGAGGAGGTTGAGGAGCAGGGGCTTGCATGGAAGCGCAGGCCCAACTTCACGAGGGCAGAGAGCGATGCCCTCTTTGATGCATACCTGGACCAGGAGCCCCTCATGAGTGGCTCAACAGGCACCCTGCAGGCCAGGGCAGCTGCATGGAAGGGAGTGGCCAGGGCAGTGAACCAGCAGGGCAGCCATCAGAGGTCAGCACAGGAGTGCAAAAAGAAGGTGGGCATGGACCGGAGGAGGATAAAGGATAAGGTGGCTGCCATCTGGGCCGCACGTGCCACCATGCATAGTGGACAGCCTGAAGAGCCACAGCTGACACCGCAGGAGGAGCTGGTGGTGGCTTCCATGTGGCGCAGTGCTGTTGAGGCTGTTCCCGGTGGTGGATTCCAGACGGGTGGGCAGCTCATCACTGCATGGAAGGTACAGCAGTGCATGAGGATGGGGGGACAGGGTGCAGGGGTGCTAGGGGCAGGGGTGTGTGGCAGTGGCACTAACGCGTATGTGTTCCATTACAGATCCGGTGCACCTGCATGCAGCAGCAGGGGTGGGGGTACCCACCATGGGGGCTGACCTGGACCTGGAGGACCATCCATCCACCTCCACTGGTGTCCGGGGTCCGGATCGCTACCAGCCCATCCCCACTGTCTGACCAGATGCCTGTGGCATGGTTGTGGATGAAGTCCTGGCAGTGTTTCAGCAGGATGCCAGACATGGCGTCCAGTATGCTGAGACACAGATCGGAGTGGTCTCCGGGACTGATGACGACATGACTGTTATCCTGGACAATGGTGATGCCGATCAGGGGGAGGCACCCATACCACGCACCAGACAAGGCAGCGCAGATGGTGTCCTGGTGGTGGTTGTCCACCCACCGGCTGCAACGCCCGGTGAGGCGGTAGGTGATATCGGTGAGGCGCAGTCCATAGTGTGTGGCGGTGGTGGTGGTGGTGGTGCAGTCGCCCCGGCGCCCTTACACACACAGTGGCTGGAGGGCCAGCATTGTCAGCAGTACAGGGCCGAGGGGGGTCTGGGTGCAGTGGCCGCTGCTGTTGCACCACAGACTGTACAGGCCCAAGGGGTCCCTGCTGTGCAGCCCCCACCTGCACAGGGGGCTGTGCTGCAGGATCACAGCAATCCCATGGGTCGGTGCAATGCCCATACCTCCCAGGGTGCCGACCCTCTGAACGAGCACACCCGTCTGCTCTGGGCATCCATGGAGCAACAGATGCTGGTCATGGCAGGGGTGAGTGCACTCCACACAGAGCTGTGCCAGTCCACAGGGAGGCATGACCGGGACTATGAGCAGCTCCTGGTCGAGGCCACACGCATGCGGGAGGACACGACCGCAGCCCTGAATCATCTTACTGCTGTGGTCACGGCCGGCCTAGCACCAATGGCCACCCTGGTGCATAGCCGTACACCACAGTCACCGCAGAGTGCATTCTCCACCCCTCAGTCATGGCGCTGTGTGACCCCATGATTGTCAACACCGGGATCCACTGTGGGCATTCTGGGCACGTTTGGAGCAGGCCTGTTCAGGGGCCTGCAGACCTCTGTGGGGGACCGGTCATGTTCCTGAAGTGACACACCTGGGGGAATGTCTGTGATACCCCTGTTGCCATTGCACAGCTGCGTCTGCTGGACGGTCTCGGCGGGGCCATCCACATGTCCGCGACGGCCATGCAACTGCACAGCGGTCATGATCCGCCACCCTTCCTGTCCACTGCCTGCTGCAGCTCTGTGTGCACATTGGTGTGGTATGTGCATGTGCATACCAGGGTCATGCTGTCCAGGGACCACTCAACATACCCGCCTTGTGCACACCCACCCAGCTGCTGGCCACCGTGGCATGTGCATGATGATGCCAACTTAACACCAGCCACCACTGTGCACTGGTGTTCAGCGTCTGACACATGCCCATTGGCGGCATCTGGGTGTGTGCATGTGGGTGCCCATGTGCATGTGTGTGTGGGTGTGTGGGGGTGGGGTCTACAGTGCTGTACAGGGTGCTTCCACGGAGTTCTGTCCCATGTCCGGCCACGCTGCCCTCCGGCCGTGTCTGTTGTGGGGCCCAGCCATGCATGCCTGTATACTGTGCCCTGGTCCCTGGGACGTGTGTGTGATCATGTTCACCTACCTGCATGCACCGTAGTGCTCCTCAGCAGTCATGTCCCGGTGCTGCTGGGCCATCCTGTGCAGCTGGGGTTCCCATCGCCTGGGGGGGGGGAGCTGCCCAGCACCACTTGGCCCAGCATCCGAGCCTGTTGCTAGCCTTGCTTGTAGAGCAGAAAGCAGCTAACTAAAATAAGCTACATTTTCTTATTAATTTAACACTTATACCTTAGCAGGAGTCAGTGTCTGTTGAGATTAAGCAAACAGATACTTTATTAGAAGTAGAAGGGGTCTTATTTAGGGTTTTAAAAAAAGAGAAAGAAAAGAAAGAAAGTCAGTGTGTGTGCTGTGCTGTGAGGGGTTCTGTATCAGTTTACTTTGCTAAACCAGCAGGAGGAGAGAGAGCTTAATTGGGGGTGTGGCTTAGACACTATAAAAGCAGGTGACTCAAATTACAACTTCCTGTTGCTAGCCTTTTTTCTTACTAATTGCCCTCCATCCCACGCACCCTAAGCCAGTTCTACTTTTATAGCAACTGGATTTGACTGTCAACAGGAACTTCCTGTTTGGCAGTAGGAAGGGAGGGATCATAGAGAAACATTGGTTTTGTCAACCCTAAAGGAAAAAAAGTAGCTCACTCTCCCCCCCCCCCAGCTGCTGGTGGTCTGACACTGAGCAAGGAAGAAGGAGGCTACTGAAGAATATAGGAAGTTACTGTCCCAGAACAGGAAGGGTGAAAGTTATAAGGAGAGGAAAGAGTAACCATACAGAGAAACAGGAGAGGGGACACAAAATAAGACATGATAGGAGTGGTGCAGTGCAGTGGCTGTGGGGCAGCAGTGTTCCGGGAGACATTCTGGAGGCTGCGATGCTGCCCTATTTGCAGGCACCTCTCTGGTCTGAGGGAGGAGGTTGCCCGTCTCCAGGCTGACCTGGCTAGCATTCGTGAAACTTCTTCCCCCACCCTGGGACCACCAGGGTCAATGCCACTACCTCAGAGGTTGCCAAGAAAGAGGAGAGGCTGGACCAGGGTGGGCTCAGGGAGGGATAGGGTAGTGAAATAGACTTGCATCCCTCCAGCTGTACCTCTCCACAGTTCATTCACTTTTCTGGTGGATAGTTGTTCCTCTACGAAGGCACCTGCAGTGGAGACCAAGGAGGATGCTAGGAACCTTCACAAAGGAGACCCACAAGAGGGTGGCATGAGACCCCACAGGGGAAGGAAACAACTCCTGGTGGGGGACTCAATCATTAGGGGGGTAGAAATGAGGGAGGAAGGGGAGAGAGAGGTAAGGTGCCTGCCTGGCGCCATGGCTTGGAGGGACAGGAAGCGAATCCTCAGGATTGTGGGAGCAGCTGCACAAAAGAGGGAGCTGGATATCATTGTCCACCTAAGGACAAATGACCTGGCTAGGAATGGGATCAGAGCAGTGCAAGAGGAGTTTGTAGAGTTGGGGAGGGGCCTTAGACAAGTAGCGCATACAGTAACCTTCTCGGAGGTGCTGTCTGTCTATGGCAAGCGTGATGCTAGGGTACTCCTCACCAGGGAATTCAATGAATGGTTGAAAAACTGGTGTGGAGCTCAGGGTTTTGGCTCCATTGGGGACTGGGGAGCCACCTGAAGGGTTGCAGACCTATACTGGTGCGATGGTCTGCATCTGTCCAGGGGGGCCAGGATCCTAGGTGAGAGGTTTAAATGCTTCATTGGCAAGTATTTAAACTAGCCAAGGGGGGAGGCACTGAAAAGGAGCAGGGAAATCCCAGCCTCCCCCCACAAACAACAGTAATTAGTGAAGTAAACACCAAGGTAGAGAAGTCATTAGGGATCAGGACAGAAGTAAATGTAAAAAAATACAAAGGCAGTAAGGACAGGAATGGGGCTAAAAGGGTTAAGGTCATCAAAAAGTGGAGGGTAATGAGAACCAATGCCCGTAGTCTGTGTACTAAGCTCCCTGAACTAGTGGCCTTGATGGAAGAGGGTTGCCTGGATATTGTGGCAGTCACAGAAACATGGTACACAGAGAACCATGACTGGGATGTCAACATACCAGGATACACAATCTACAGGAGTGACAGAGAGGGTAAAAGAGGAGGAGGAGTAGCTCTTTATGTAAAGGAAGGGATCAAAGCAACAGAACTAAAGAGTAAACAGGGAGCAGATGAGACACTCTGGGTCACCCTGGAGACAGGAAATGTCACCACAATCCGCATGGGGGGTTGTATACAGACCCCCATCTTAGGGGGAGGGAATGGACAAGGAAATGATAGAAGGCTTCCTTAGAATAGCAGAAAAAGGGGAGATATTGTTGATGGGGGACCTGAATATGCCAGATGTTAACTGGAACACCTTTGCTGCAGGTACATCCAAGAGCAGGGTCATTCTTGATACCCTACGGGGGGCATGCCTCAGACAGCTAGTATTGGAACCCACTCGGGAGGGAGCAATCTTTTGACCTGGTACTCTCAAATGGGGATGGAGAAAGAATCTCAGATTTAGAAGTGGGTAGCCATCTGGGAACAAGCAACCACCAAACAGTGTGGTTCACGATAAACACGCCATACAATCAAGCCATACAAAAGCAAGAGTATTGGACTTTAGGAGGGCTGACTTTGGGAAAATGAGAGAGTGCCTCAGAAAAGCACTAGCAAACAGGCAGGAAGGGGGGTGGAGGAACAATGGGGAGTAATCAAAACAGCCATCCCAGAGACAACAAGCCTTTGTGTAAAGCAAATCAACAAAACACAACAAAGGAAAAAACTGCTATGGTTCTCAAAAGAGGTGGCAGGGAAGGTTAAGGAGAAAAGGATAGCATTCAGGAAATATAAGGAAACACAGAAGGAGAAGGACAGAGAACTTTATCAGTTAAAGCAGAAAGAGGCTGGGAAGGCAGTCAGAATAGCAAAGGCCCAAACTGAGGAAAGAATAGCCAACTCTCTTAAGAAGGGGGATAAGACCTTTTATAGGTACGTTAGGGAGTGAAGAAAGCCAAAGGAAGGATACTGAGGCTTAATAAAGGGGAGGGAATGTGGGTAGAGGGTGACAATGAAAAAGCAGGGATACTGAACAAATATTTCTGCTAGCAGTATTCACAAAGGAAGAGGAGGGGGAGGTACCTAAACCAAACAAGAGAAACACTCTGAAGACGAGGGTCAATACCAGTCCATTTACAGAAGAAAGGGCTCTAAAAGAACTAATAAAATTGAAGGCGGACAAAGCAATGGGGCCTGATGGGATTCACCCAAGAATTCTAAAAGAACTAAGGGTAGAACTAATGACACCGCTGACTACTCTCTTTAACAAATCATGAGAGGATGGGGTGGTACCTGAGGACTGGAGGAGGGCGGATGTGATTCCTCTTCACAAAAGTGGGAGCAGGACAGAGGCAGAAAACTACAGACCAGTTAGTTTGACCTCGGTGGTAGGTAAAATGATGGAATCACTTCTGAAGGAAAGAACTATTGAGTACCTAAAGGCCAGAGGGGCACAGGACCCAAGGCAGCATGGATTCACAATGGGAAGGTCATGTCAGACAAATCTAATAGATTTCTTTGACTGGGTGACCAAAGAAGTAGACCAGGAAGGGGCTATGGACATGGCCTACCTAGATTTTAGCAAGGCATTTGATACAGTCCCACACAAAAGATTAATACACAAGTTAGCCAACCTTGGAGTGGGTCCCAAGGTGGTAGCCTGGATAGAAAATTGGCTAGACAACAGGACGCAAAGGGTAGTAGTAAATGGAGTCCACAGTGAAGAAAGGAGGGTTACTAGTGGGGTACCGCAGGGTTCAGTACTGGGATCGGTCCTTTTTAATGTCTTTATAAGTGACATTGCAGAGGAACTGGAAGGAAAAGTATGTCTCTTTGCAAATGACACAAAGATATGCAACAGGGTTGATACACCAGATGGAGTGGAAAGGATGAGAAGGGACTTGGCAAGGTAGGAGGAATAGTCAAATGTATGGCAGCTCAGATTCAATGCAAAGAAGTGCAAGGTAATGCACCTGGGAAACAAAAACCCAGGGCAAGAGTACACAATAGGGGGTGAGATACTGACATCGGTAAAAATGGAAAGGGACCTGGGGGTAATTATATCAGATGACCTAAAGGTGGGCAAGCAATGTGAGAAGGCAGTAAGGAAGGCTGGGGGATACTGGGATGCATAGGGAGAGGCATCAATAGTAGAAAACAGGAAGTTGTTATCCTTCTGTACAGACAGTTTGTGAGACCCCATCTGGAGCACTGTGTGCAGTTCTAGAGACCCCATCTCCGCAAAGACATAGACAGAGTGGAGGCTGTCCAGAGGAGGCCAACCAAAATGGTGCAGGATCTGCACCAGAAGACATCTGAAGAAAGATTAAAGGAGCTTAATATGTATACCCTTGAGGAAAGGAGGAGAGAGGGGACATGATAGAAACTTTCAAGTACCTCAAGGGAATCAACAAAGTCCAGAGGGTGGCATCTTTCAGAAAAGAGATGTGCTAGAACAAGGGCACAATTTGAAGATAGAGGGGGACTGCTCAGAGGTAATGTGAGGAAGTATTTTTTCACAGAGAGAGTTGTGGATGCATGGAACAGCCTCCTGAGGAGGTCGTGGAGTCAAGAACAGTGTGGGAATTCAAGAATGCATGGGACAGACATAAGGCAGTCCTAGTGGGGGGTAGGAGGAAGTAAGCTGTTGGTTAATTAGGATCTGCAGCTTATCTATTAGGTAGGAAAATGGGCAGACTAGGTGGGCCAAGAGGTCCTTATCTGCCGTCAAATTTATGTTTCTATGTTTCTATGTCCCCACTGCTGTTTCCCTCTTCGACCTCAACAGCTATCCCATGGTCAGTGGCCATGTTGTGTAGCACACAGCAGGCCAGGAATAGGCCACAGACCTTCGAGGGACTGTACTATAGGGCACTGCCAGACCTGTGCAGGCAATAGAACCATGCCTTCAGCAGCCCAAACACATGCTTGATGATGTCCGTGTGCTGGCGTGTGCTCGTTGTATCTCTCATGCACTGGGGTCAATGGGTGCCGGTATGGGGTGAGCAGCCAGGGCCTGAGTGGGTATCCACTGTCACCTGTGTGGAGACATGTTGGGTTAGCATGGTGGTCTGTGTGGCTGCCCCTCCACCTACCCAGCCAGACCCTCTGATGCCCCCAGCATAGCATCCCCCCACACCCTGCCCTGTTGTGCCAGGCTGCCCATTCCAGCTGCATACGCACCTACTAGGTGGCTGGTGGGGATGTCCACACTCTCAAACCTGTGGCACAGTGCAGACTGGTGCCAGATGAAGGCATTGTGTGCTCCACCAGGGTGTGTGGCACAGACATTGATTATGCACCCCTTGGCATCGCACACCACCTGGCAGTTGACACTGGGGTAGCATTTCCTGTTGATGTAGGCCACCCCCTCCGGCCCCGGTGGTGTGTGGATGCCTATGTGGGTGCAGTCGATGGCCCCTAGCATGCCAGGCATGCGTGCAACCCTGTGGAACTCCTGCATGTTTGCTGTACACTCCGCCTGTGTGCTGAGGAAATGGATGTATTCCACAGCATGTGGCAGCAGTGTGTTGAGGAACTGTGTGAGGAGCCATGACGTGGCTGACTGGGTTATTCCCGTGGTGTTCCCTGTTGGTCTCTGGAAGGTACCCATGGTGAGCAGACACATAACGGCCATGACCTTGGTCTCCATCAACAGGACGTGGCTCCATCTTGTGGGTGCCTGCATCTCATCACTGCACAGCTCACAGAGCTGCCTTAGAATGGCCCGGTTCAGACGGTACCGTCCCACAATCTCAGTGTCACTGTACTGTTCGAACTTGGTGTGGGCATGGTACCACCTGTTCTGGGCATGCCACTGCTGGGCCCTTCCACGGCCGTGCTGCTCTGCCTCCTGCCTCCTCACACCCCCATTACTGCCTCCATCTGGAGGATTGCACTGGCCATGGCCTGTCCTGTCCTGACCCACACTGTGTGGATGACTCCTTGGGCTACCCTGGATGTATGCTGCTGCTTGCGCCCCTGCACTGGGCGCACTCCTGTGATGGGGACCCTGCTGGCAGTGGACACTGCCTCCCACCTGTCAGGGTTCTGCCACAGTCACTCCTCTGTCCGGCCTTGCAGGCTCACCCTGCAATCGCTGCCCCCACGGATGTCTCACACACACACACACACACACACACACACACACTGGCTGCTCACACACACAGGCACAGTCAGGGTCACAGTCCCTGTCCCATTGCCTTTTGCACCTCCTGCCTCTGTGCCTGTCTTTCACCCGCTTCTGCTGTCCTGCCTGGCCACTGTCTCTCTCTCTGTCTCTCACGCCTGCTCCCCAAGGCACAAGCCACCGCCCCTTGCTTGCTCCATCTTTTTATATGCTCAGTTTTGCTCCACGCATGTTCCAGTTGCTCCGCACTTGCGCCATCGGCTTGCTGTTGAATATCGCACTGCACAGCTTATTCATGGCTATGCCCCCTGCACTTGCGCATGCATTCATTAGGGTTATGCATTGGAGCACTGCAGTTTGCGCTGTGCATTGTCTCTCAATGAATATCGCTCTTTGGTGCATTTCCACTATTGCGCTGGTGCCTCTCAGTTGTGCCATGCGCAACTGCTTTGAATATCCAACCCCATATGTTGAACAGGGAACAGTGTACCATGGTTCTATCCTGTTCATGAACTTGAGGAAAACTTTTTGTGCAACAGAAGCAAAAGAGATTTAAGAATTTGGGCAACAGCTCTGCAATGGTTCTATTTAACAGCTGGCACAATTTTGGGGGAATGCATTTTTCGTGCCTTTTTCACATTCAGTACTACTTTAGGATTTTCTAGTACTTGATGGCGTCAGAAAACAATCTATGTCTGAGAGACTACAAGTGTCACTTACTGCTTCCAGTTCATTGTCACTATGGTCACGACCACCTCCACTACCGCCCATACCAACCTCACTGCCTCTTGCCCTGCCCCACTCAGTTGGGTGTTTTGCCTTTCCTTGTCACAACATTACTGATGTTCCAAATTTTGCTGGATTGCCACCATGGCTGATGCTCTTTTTGCACTGACTGCATAAAGTTTGAGAGTTGCCTACAGGGCTGGCATAAAATAAATTCCATACTTAAGATTTACTTTGTTTGGTTTGTAATACGGTGCCTGGCACTATTCCTTGTACATTCAAGGGGCCTTGAGGAATCCCTACGCTGCCATTTCATAGAATCATAAAAAACTGTCAGCAGAAAAGGATCCCACATCCCATTCAGTCTGCCTGTAACCCCCCCACCAAGAAGACCCCCTCCCTCCCTTACTAGCCTTCCCTCTGCCCATAAGACCCATGTGCTTTTCCCAGGCTCTTTCAAAGTTGTCTACTGTATTCCTCCCCACCACTCATTCTGGCAGTCTGTTCCATGGCTGTACCACCCTCTCGATAAAGAGCCCCCCCAGATGTCCCCTTTGAATCTGCCCCCTGTAGTTTGTAGGTGTGCACCCAAGTGGAATTGTTCTTACTCATTTTGAAGATGCTATCAACCCTCACCCTATTTATGCCCTTCAAATACTTGAACGTCTCCACCATATCCCCCCTCTCCCTCCTCCCCTCCAGTGTGTACAGGCCCACCTCTCCTAGACTTTGCTCATGTGACTTCTCCTGCAACCCCCACACCATTTTGGTTGCTCTTCTCTGGACCCTTTCCAGCCTGTCCTTGTCCCCTTGCAGATATGGCTTCCAGAACTGGGCCCGATATTCCATGTGTGATCTGACCATGGTTTTGTTTAGTGCCAGGATTACCTCCCTCCTCCAGCTTGTGAATCCCCCTCTCTAATCATGCCAGCATTCTAAGTGCCTTTCTTGCTGCTCTGTTGCATTGACTCACATTGACTATGGACTTTCAGATTGTCTGAAATGGTTATCCCCAGGTCTCATTCCTGTCCTGTTACTTCCAGTCCCCCCCCCCAAAAAAAAGCCGGTATGTTGCCTTTGGGTTATTACACACTATATGCATAATTCTGCTCTTTTTTGTGTTGAACTGTAGCTGACATGTTTCTGACCACTCCTCCAGGCTGGCCAAATCCTCCCTCATATCCTCCACCCTTCCCCTTCTGCTGTATCAACCCTATTACCACATATTTTCATGTTGTCCGCATGCAGACACATCTTCCCCCGTAGACCCTCTGTGATGTCCCCAGTGTATATGTTGAAAAGTATGGGTCTCAACACAGACACCTGGGGAACCCCACTCATCACCTTTTCTTCCTTCGAGTGCACCCCATTCACTACATACTTCTGCACCCTCCCCTCCATCCAATGCTCTACCCAGTTTGTGAGCTTGCTCCCCACTCCCAAGCTGTCTACCTTGCTTATCAGTCACCTGTGGGGGACGATGTCAAATGCCTTCCTGATTTCCAGGTAGGCCACATATGCCACCCCCCCCCGGTCCCATATTTCCGTCACTCTGTCAAAGAATTAAATCAGTTGGTCTAACATGACCTACCACCTATGAGTCCATGCTGATTGTCATTTAGGAGGCCCTCTCCCTCTAGATATTTTATCAGCCTTTCCTTAATCAGTGCCTCTATTAGCTTACCAATCACAGAGGTAAGGCTAACTGGGTGGTAATTTCCCGGCTTCTGCCTCCCTCCCTCCTCCTGTCCCTTTATGTAAGGGTACTACTTCAGCCTTTTTCCAATCCCCAGGAACCCTTCCCTTCCCTTGTGCAGTGACAGGTTAAATAGCCTCATGAGTGGTGATGCCAATTTTCTGTTTCAATCGGAATTTCCTTGTTGAAATAAATTGTTCTTATTCATACTCATCTTTTGATTCTTACATTTAGCAGCATGTGAATATGTTCTGCACTTGCCTCTCATGCTTTACAGTGGCATCCTCTCCTATCCCTTCGACACTACTAACCCCACTGCTACAAGATTCAGAAGAACTGGATGTGCTGCCATCATTAGGTGGGACATAGCCGGGGCTATCCTATTCCCAGTCCCCACTATCATAACCATCTCTATCAGTATTTGTTGCTGCCACATCTGAGCATATTTGAGGAGGATGTCTCCCTCTCCTTGCATGCTGCTTCAGCAGCTAGAAGTCTTCTGGCACATGAGCCAAAATATTCAGTACCTCTATGAGTAACTCCATCAGTTGTTTTCATTTCATTAGCAGGTGGAAGTAAAAGAACCCAGGGCACTCTTCGCAAAGGGTAGGGAACATTCCCGGTGTTCTGGCCAACATTCCCCTTCTCATAAACCGGTTCATGCAATTATCCAGGCTGTGTGTGGGTGATGATGTGCGATATGGCCGCCACCACACATTCAGTCACTTCACTACCAGTCTAGCATTGCTTGTAAAGCGCTTTGGATGTATGAAAAGCGCTATATAAATGCTGATTCTTCTTCTTCTTCTTCTTCTTCTTCATTGATAACATGCTTTTTTTGGTTCAGGACATTTAGTGCCAGTCCTGGAGATGTTATTATTATTGTTGCTATGTTCTTCATTAGTGCTATGATTCATATTGTCCATATCATTAACAGTTGCACGTGTAGCACCACTGGGCTTTCTTTCAGTAGGCTTAGACTGGGAAGTATGAGATATGGTACACATGGCTATGAAAGGATATTGTTTCACTATGCTGCAGAAACAGACATTGTATGTAGCTGACTATCACAAACAGTGTCATACAGCCAGGAGTTCAGTTCATTTATTTTTTGTTGAAGTCAAATACTTCCATGAGTCGAAATCTGGAAGTCGTTTCAATTTTCTGGAAGTCAAAATACTTCCCAGATCCCACAATGTGAAAGCCAGTATTCTAAGAAGGATCAAATTATGGATATTAATACAAATATTAGTGGTAAAATACAATTTCCTTTAGAAAAATCCATATGTTTTCAGCGTATGTGCCTTCAGTTTTGGAAGTCATCCAGTTTTGTTTTTTTACATTTGGAAGTCATTGACTTCCTTCCCCTTTATTTTGGAAGTTTTTGCTTTATTTTTGGGAGTCAAATGCTTCCAAAATGGAGTTAACAGAAGCCCTGCATACAGCTGTACAAGACTTTCACTATGCTGTAGAGACAGACAGTGTATGTAGCTGAGTATGTCACAGTAATATGACAGGGTTTGTGCCTCAGGCGTCCATCACAAACAGTGCAATACAGCTGTACAAGGCTTTCACTATGCTGCAGAGTCCGACAGTGTAGCTAATGTCATAGTAATATATGACATGGTGGCTCAGTCTGGGGCACCTAACAAACAATGTAATACACAGCCGTAAAAATGCTTTCACCATGCTGCAGAGACATACAGTGCATGTAGCTATGTCACAGTAATATGACAGGGCTTGTGCTTCAGGGGTGCCTCACAAACAGTGTAATACAGCCGTACAAGGCCTTCATTATGCTGCAGAGACCAACTGTAGCTAATGTCATAGTAATAAATGCCAGGGGGGCTCAGCCTGGGGCACCTAACAAATAATATAATACACAGCCTTAAAAAGCCTTTCGCTATGCTGCTGAGGCAAACAGTGTATGATGACTGCGTCACTGTAAACGATACGATAGGGTGCAGGAGCACCTAAAAGAGTAGCAGAAACCAGCTGCCCACAGTGCCCTCTGTGTTTGTCTATGCCTTTTTCCCCCACTTTCCTTCTCTGTTCTCTCCCCAGTTTCCAGCCCCACCTTCACGACTGAGGCTGGAGTGTAGCCCTTCCCCTGGCTGAGATCGTTTCTCAGTCCCCCACTATTCTCCCTGGCCCTTTGCTCTTAGTAGTGTAGGTTCACTAAATACAGTTTTTTAAAGATCTTTTTCATCTTTTTTTCAATCAAACAAGTCATTGTCCCATCCATGATTTGTACTGTGCAGAGTGAGCACCCACTCAGAGCTGCTTCCACCACCAACACACACACAGAAACAGACTGCTGCTGGCTGGATTCCATGGAGCAGATGAAGCACAGATACCACTGGCCAGTCAGGTGTCAGCTTGGTGTCATGTGTTCCATTTTCTGCTGTAAGTCCATGAAGGACCCAACAGGCTGCCCTCTAATGCCTTCTTCTAGCTTCCCATTACCCATACCACACTATCTGGTCCAAAAATTACACTGATATGTTGGGCAGGGTAGTACATTACTTGAACTACCCTGCCTGGCCAAAAATCGGAGATACACTACTCACACTGCCCAACCCAACAACCGGGCAGGTAGCCCATCCCTACTTTTGAACTCTAGAACTCTTGTCTGACCCTGGTTGGAAGAAGTGCTATGGTGGGATGCTGGACAGTGCTTTAGGGATAGCAGTGTACTACTGGGCTGGGGTGCCGGGGTGGTAGTAATGTGTGATTGATCAACTCTCAAATGGGTAGAAACTCTCTGTATTCATGCTATAAATTAACACTTCACAAAATTGGGTTTGGTGTTTTTTTTTCTTTTTTTATTTCTGCTGGTGCCCATCTCTCCAGCTGGCTCCCCAGTTCCCCACTCGCCACCAGCCCCCATCTCCCTTGGGATTTACCACTCTCCTCCTATTACAGCTTATCCTCATGCTGGGTCTCTTTCATCAGGGCTGGGTGGGGGGACTCTTGCTTCATCAATACCTGCTCAAGAGGATAGGTGCCACAGTTGACTGTGCAGAGCTTGTGTTTGTCTGATTGATTTATTCATTCATTGAAATTACCAGGTAAGATCACATGCACCTCGGTGCCATTTACTGGGTCAATCCAGAGGTCAAAGTCAGATAGTCATACAAAAGGCAAAAATATTTATCATACTGCCTCAGCTGAGGTATTTTTCTCTAGTATGCTATTCAACCCATTGGATATCATGGTTACAATAATATCAGCAACATCCCACCACCCACTCACCAGATCTCCAGATGCACTACTCCCTGTACTTACCCAGGTGGCAGCATGTGCAGAGGAGAACAGCAGCCTCCCTCCCCAGAAAAGGAGAGCATCCTCTTTCATGCTTGAGCCTCCTGCCCCTGATGACCCAAGCTCATTCTTGAACCCAGGTCACTAGTGTCATGCAAGAGAGCCATATCGCTGGAAAAATGAGCCAGTGTAGTTTGATGCCTTTCAGTACCTTTCATACTTTGATTTAATTTAGGATGGGTTTGACTGAGCAGACCAAACACTGGACATCGTCAATATCAGTTGTAGGGTGGATTCCATAATGCTGAAATGAACAGAACTTACATTTCACATGTTATCATCTTAGGCGGCTCTGTGAAAGAAGGTGCAGAGTACATGTTTTGATCATGAACTGGCAAGATTACACCAAGATTAATTTCTCCATCCCTAGAGAAACCCTCTATCATTGGGCTTTGTAAACTACAGCCATGCTTTAATCTTTGGTTAGCAACATCAGTCAGCAGAAGAATCCAGATCAATACATATGCTATTGGGAAGAACATTACATCTGTGGGAGCTGATCAGTCTTTGTAATCTGAAGGAGAAAACAGAGGTCAATGCTCTTCCAAGATGTGTACAAGTTTTGGAAATCAAAATGGCTCAATGTTTGTTAGGTTGGGTCTAATGGCTGGCAGCATAACTTAGAGGTTAGAGCAACAGGCTGCGTATAGACTTGGTACATCCAGAAGACCTGGGTTTGATTTCCACAGTCTTCACTTGCATACTGTGTGACCCTGAGCAAGTCACCTAACCTCTTTAAGTTCCTGGGATGCACCTGGAAATAAGCATTAGCTCAGTGTGCCTTTTTTAATAAAGAATTGTAAAATAATATAAAATACTCAAAATGAAAGTACATTTTGTAGCCACAGATTCCTCCTATAGTGCACTAATAAACACACTTGCAATATACACAGTAATTATATAAGCATTAACACGCAACAGAGTGTGCTGATAATATGGATTAAAGCACACCTCGTGTGCATTGTGAGGCATGAGACTGCAGGCAAGTGCCCTGATTATCAGCAACCCCTGCAGTGTGTTAATGCACTTATTATATGGGGTAGTGCAGCTGTTACAGTCTGTCATGCATCTTTTGCACACTCACACATTAAAAATCCAGTGCTTACATTTTTCATGGTAGAAGCCTCAGACTTTGCTCAGAATTCTGCCACTGCATAAAGTAGTCCCACAGTTTAAAAAAAATTGCAGTTATGTACACAATTGCCAGACTGTGCATTAATCATCACTGAGGATGGCTACTTCCACACTTCTAAACAAAACAGTGTTCTATGTCTGGTACTCCCACACTTGTAACAAAAACTCACTTCTAGCTGTAATTCCCGGACTATGCATTTATGATAACAGAGGCAACATTTTCTGATGTCCCAGTATTATACAAACCGCAACACACTTTCCATACTAGCACAGTTCTAAACAAAGAACTCAGTTCTATGGGTTTTCTTTCTCAATTTTTCACAGACACCAGTAAGTGAACTGTGATGACCGAGAGTCAGCAGCACTGTGCAGGAGAGTGTGTAGTGTGTGTGTGTGTGTGTGTGTGTGTTGGGGGGGGCAGTCCTGGAAGTACAGTAGCACCCGCAAGGCACTCGGTTTGGAAAGAGAGAAACACGCGGTGTGACAATTTTCACTTAACCACTGTCTCTCAATATCTCTCTCTCTAACCCATGAAACCTTCTGTTTCTGCTGCAGTCTGGTGCCTGCTTTCTTCAGTGACCCAGATCAGGACTGTCCTCACTATGAATCACTGCTGCAGTCTGTGTGCTCAGAACAGGCTCTAGAGACTCAGAAGGGAGTCAGGTGGGGGTGAGGCCGCTACATAGAAAAAACAGACAGAAGAACCCCCCAAAACAAATGTAAACAGTGCAAAGCCTCACCTTCTGTTTCTGCTGCAATCTCTGGTGCCCGCTTTGTTCAGTGACCCACATCGGATCTTCCCTCACAAGGAATGACTGCCACTGTCGGTGAGCACAGAACTGGCACCGGAGAGTCGGGGGAGAATCTGGCAGGGCCAGGAATGCTACATGACAGAAAAACAGAAATGAAAACAACAAGAAAACATAAAATCTACAGCATCACTTTTCTCGTCCATCCGGGGGTTGCTGATGGGTTTGCTGTTTGAGAAGAGTCAGAGCTGAAATGGCACTATAATCACAGAATCTGAATTGTCTTTGGGGGTGGAGGTTAGGAGGGTGCCATGGGGGGCTATGCAGCAACAGGACACATCTCCTGGCAGGTTACACACCATGTTTGCTGTTAC
The DNA here is from genome assembly GCA_016271365.2 of Neoceratodus forsteri. Classification (NCBI taxonomy): domain Eukaryota; kingdom Metazoa; phylum Chordata; order Ceratodontiformes; family Ceratodontidae; genus Neoceratodus; species Neoceratodus forsteri. Next base: position 179,401,738 of record CM057455.1, read on the forward strand.
AAACCCTTCACTGCCAGAAGAGGTGTAGCTGGGAGGCTCAGTAGTATGGGGACACATATGGCAGCTTCAGATTCAGTGTCTCCAGGTTTCTGTGAGGTCTGTGGGGTGGGTGAGTTGCTCAGTACAGTTGGATCACATCCAGAACAATGCTGTACTGTTGAGAAGAGGGGAGACAGCAACTTGCCAACCCTGACACATGTGCAGTGTGCAGAGATGCAATAGCAAAGCACTATAGCATAGGTGTCCTCCACTTTGGGTTGCCCACCGCTTAGAGAGGAATAACAATGGCAGCTGTGCTTCTCTTGGCATAAGAAAAAAGCACCGTTGTGCCCCTTGATCTTACTCATGGAGGTTCTCATCATCCTGACTATGCTGATAATGTGGATTATTGCACTGTCAGGTGATGCTGATGGTCCAGTCACAGCATTCATTCAGCAAGCCCATATAATAAATAACATTATGAAACAGACAAAAAGAATGCGCTTTCTGAATTGGCTAAGAGGTACTTTCAGCTGGGCTGTTATTCCAGCACATCAGCCTAGCTGAAAGTAACACAACAAAAATATGTTTAAGAAATACATTAAATTTACTAAAAAAGACCCATTTCATAATCGCAATAAGGCACTCTGGGGGAGTGTCATGGTGGGCTAACAGCCCTTCTTGGGTGGTGGAAGCATGTGGCTTCGCCTCGTGCTTCAATCCACCCAAGGTAGGCAGTTATCCCAGCATAACACATCTGCCATCATGCCTTATTGCTTACTTTTTTATTTTATTAATTAATTTATTTATTTATTGAGGATTCAGAAAGTACCTTTGAGTCAAAGACTCCTTTTCAAAGGTTTCACGTCAATACAGGTAAAACATGGTACAGAGCAATGCCGAAATGGGACACAAGCAATCATGCATGATATAAGATACACGGTAATTGGCTAACATTTAGATAATAGTAGATTCATGTATTGGACTTAATGAACAGAATGCATATATAAGCTCCAAAGGAGCTAGCTCAGAGAGTTGCAGGTTGGGGGGGGGGTTAGTCAGCCAGAGGCCTTAGTCAAAGGACTGAGGTGGCAGGGCAGGGGTCCATGGCAATCACAGGGATTATAGGACTGTAGATGGTTCCTAAGGTAGGCTTTGTAGGGGCCAATTCTATTCATGTTTGTGAGAGCATTAGGCAGGTTATTTACCCAGGAAGTGGTTGGGTAGCTAAAGGACCTTTGGAACTGGGAGGTGCAGCAGCAGGGGACCATGAGGAGTTGCCTGCTTGAATTATGGGTGTGCTGGTGTGACGGGGCCATTGTATTAGAGATGAGAAACTGGGGGGGGCGAGACCAAGGGTAATCTTTTTGGCCATGAGGCAGGTATGAAACCTGATTCTGTTAACAAGGTTGAGCTAGTTTGTGGCATTATAAAGGGAGCATGTGTGGGTTAGATGATCACATCCCAGGGTGAGGTAACAGGCTTTGTTGAGGGAGAGCTGGAGTTTAGATAAGGCTGAAGAGCTGGCAGCACTATAGATTAGCATGCCATAGTCTAGAAGGGAGAGGACTGAAGAGGAGACTGCTAGACGAAAGGCATCAGAAGTAAGGCAATGTTTAAACCAGTAGAAGATGCTAAACCGGATGTTGAGGGCTGTAGACAGTTGGTGAATGTGTTGGTGGATGGTAAGGGCCAGGTCAAGTGTGATGCCCTGGTACTTAAAGGAATCCACTTGTTTGAGTGGGGTCTGGTTGGTAGGACTGGCAGGCAGTGGTCCTTCCTACAGTTTAGTGGGTATGAGAAGTACATGACTTTAGTCTTCTTATAGTTTAGAATGAGGCACTGAGTGGTGAACCATTTTTCAGCCTCACTGAAGGAGGATTGGAGGAAGAGGTGAAGCTGAGCGGGATCAGGATTGGAAGAGTGCAGAACAGCATCGTCCGCGTAGAGTAGGATGTTGCCTGGGCAGGAATGGGGGAGGGAGTTAAGGAAGAGACTGAATAATAAAGGTCTGAGAATGGACCCCTGTGGGACACAGGAGTGGAAAGGCAGCCTGCTGGAAAAGGTGGTGCCAATTCTGACTTGCTGGAAATGATCTGCCAGGTAGTCAGTGAACCAGCAGAGGGCATCTTGAGAGAGACCAAGTTGGATAGTGCAGTTAGAAGGAGAAAGTGGTTGACAGTGTCAAACGCCTTAGTGAGGTCGATGAAGACCGCATCAGAGAGATGGCCATTGTCAAGGGCGGTACGTAGGAGGGTAATGAATTAGAGTAGGGCGGTAGTCATTCTATGTCCTTTGCAGAAGCCATGTTGCTGGCTGCAAAGTATATTGTGTTTGTTGAGGTGATCAATGAGCTGATCAATGATGACATGCTCAAGTGCCTTAGATCGGTAAGGAAGACTTGAGATGGGGCAATTGTTATTGGTGGAGATACGGGCTCTTAAATATTGGGGTAATAGACGCAGATTTCCAGTGCGAGGGGAATTTTCCAAGACATAAAGACTGGTTGATAATGTGGGTGAGAGGGGTTAGCACCTCATGAAGAGTGAGCCGGAGAAGCCTCAGGTCTAAGGAGTCACTACTGTATTGGGAGTGGCATATGGCCTTTTTGAGGTAAGGCTCAGCAGACCTGGGGGAGATGCAGCGTTGGTGAAATAGAGGGTGTGCTGGGGGGGAGGTGATGTTGGAGACAGGGAGTGGATCAGAGAAGTGGCAAGGGAGGATGTGGCTGAGGTTGGAGAAGGCATGGTTAAATGCGGTGGCTATCCGAGTGGGATCAGAGGTCAGGCTCCCTTCGACCAAGATTTGCATGGGGGCAGGGTTGAGGGCTTTGCAAAAGATGTCCTTAATATTGTTCCAGAATTTATGCCCTGAACCCCAAACAAAGGTTAGGGCAGATTTGTAGAACTTGGCCTTGGTTTTGTGCAGGGATCATGTGCATTGGTTCTGGGCCTCCCTGTACTTTTGCCTGTCTGTAGGCAGGTCAGTCTCATTGGTGAGGTGTCATAGGGAATCTCAGGATTGCATGAGGGCCAGTAGGTGGTCAGAGATCCAGAGTGCAGGGTTGCCTTTGACCACCCTTTTGGAAAGAGGGGCAAACATGTCACAGATAGCATTAAAGGAATGAATGAAAAGATCTAGGGCTCTGTATGGGTGTAGAGTGTTTGTTATGAATGTCCAATCCAGCGTGCTGAGATGAGTTTTTAGAAGCATAAGTTTACCAGGGCCAAGCTTACGTCGTAGGATAATTTTCGGAGGGGACTTAGGGGCCTTGCTGGTCCAGGAGCAGAGGACAGGGGAGTGGTCACTAATCACATCTGGGAGTATAGTAGTGCTAGTGATTTTGTGGGGGTGGTTTGTGAAGACTAGGTCCAGTAGGGAAGAGGACCCTGTGCACTGGTGCAGACGGGTGGGTGAGGGGACTATTTGTATTAGGTCATGGGCTGTGGCTGTGTCAATGAGTGGGGCAGTGGAGTTAGATTGCCAATTGGTACTGAAGTCACCAAGAATAACTTTTTCAATATGAGGTGATAAGGTGTCAAGGTAGGACATGATAGAGTGGAAGGCTGCCTTCTGGTCCCTGGGGAGAATGTAGATAGTGGTGATGAATGGGGGTGTAAGGGATCATCCAAGGGTAAGTTTGAGTGTGAGGGCCTGGGGTCCGGGTAGGAGATGGGGAGGGGGGAGCAGTTGAACAGTCAAAGTGTCCTTGGTGTAAATGGCACAGCCTCCTTCCCACTTACCCTGATGGTCAGCCCGGAATACATTATACCCGGAGAGGGTCACCCACGAATCAGGGATATGGGAGGAGAGCCAGGTTTCACCCACGGCAATGATATCGGGCTGATGTTGCAGGACCCATCCCTGGAATGAGTCCCATTTTCTTAATAAGCTGCAGACATTAAGGATGGTATTAGGCAACCCACCTGCAGATTGTGTGGGCATGGAGGTTGCGAGAGGTCCAGGGTTAGGGCGTATATTGCCAAACATAAGGAAGATGAGGAAAAGAGACCTGAGGATGGGATTCCAGGTCAGCTTTTTGGGGCAGTGAGATTTGTGTGCTTGGGACCCTTTAAAGTTAGAAAATGTGGCAAATGAGGGGGCGCTGTGGAGCCCGAGCAAGATGGTGGTTTTAGGCTGAGGCTCTAAATTTCTTATATTAATTCATTGAAACAAAAGTGCTTTCTTAGAAAAATAATTACAATATTAAAAGTAACAACATGCATAGGAAGAGATAAGGTACAACGATGGGCAATCCAAAAAGAGATAAGGTACATCAGGAAGGAATAAAAAGTAAAAATGCTTCTACTCCTCCGGTTACCCGCTCTGGACAAGGCCACATGGAATCTACATCGGATGACTCAGGTACCGAGACACTTCAAAGTATTGGTATAAAACTTAATAGATTGATATTCTTGGTAACAACCCTATCAGAAAAGTTTGATTCCCAGGGGAATCCAGTTACTACTCTGGAGAAGAAGTTGTCCCGATTACAAATGGAAACTTTGGAGGCCAAGCAACAAGCTGAGGCTGCTCTGGGAGCTACAAGCAGCCTGATCAAAGAAAACACTCATTTAAGAACCAGAATTGAGTCTTTGGAAAATAAAGCATGCTCCTCGAATATACGAATTATTGGCATGCCTGAGCGATGCGAGGGCGATCATTTGCCCACATTTGTAAAAGATTGGCTGGAGTCACAACTGGATCAATTGCAGCAGAATGGGAGCATTAATATTCAAAAGGCCTACAGAATTGCCTACAGAGGTCGACAAGATAACTCTGAGGCTCCCAGAGCTATCGTAGTGGTTTTGGATGGTTCAGGAGCAAGAGATCACATCTTAGCACTGGCAAGAAGACGACGTACCCTGCTGCAGAACGGTCAACAGATTTCTATTTTTCCTGATCTGAGTTATGCGACCCACCAGAGGAGGAAACGGTTTGATGGAGTGCGGGCACTCCTACGGGAAGTGGACATCGTGCATGGAATGGTCTTCCCTGCAAGGCTGAGAATTCTGGCACCAAGGCTGAGTATTTTTATTCTCTGATCCAGCAGAAGCCCAGAAATGGGTTCAGTGCCATGCAACTACCTCTCGTCGTAGAGAGACATCGTCGGATCAAGGTTCAGAAGATGAGACTACTGTGGGTTGCTGATTAGGCCAGTACAGTAATCATTGCTCTCTTTTCTCTTTCTCTTGCTGAGACTTTACTTAGAATGGAACCAATTTGTGTGGTTAGGAGAATCTATCTCTATTTAAAAAGTTATTGGAAAGTGACTTTTTGTGCTGTGGGAAGAGGGAAGAGGGGATCTCTGAGACTCTAGGACATATGTTTCCAAATTACTCCAATAACATGTAGTTTTAAGGAGTTTCAGTCATGTAAAGTCCTACATACTTAGATGTGCTGCCAATCTGTTTCTTTACAATTAAGATATTCAAGAATAAGATAAAATGATTGCAGTTTTAGAAATGTTGTTGGGATTCAAGGGCTTCAGTTATACAGAGGAGCTAAAACCTCGCAGGAGGTTATTTCAACACGGAAAGTGCATGTTCTTACAAATTTTCCTTTTTAGGAGACAGAAATAGGGATAGTTAAATGTTAAATATTTGGGACATTATCATGCCGCTCATGGGCCAATTTAAACAGCAACTTACCGGATGTAAAAGATTTAGTTATATGTGGTAAACCCTCTATGATGTATCTTATAGATGTAAAAGACAAAGAACCTCTGTGCGCAAACACTGAGGCAAGGGTTACCCCAAAGGGCATTTGGCTGGGAAGCCAAGTTTCAAGAAAATACAAAATCACACATGCCCACACAATGCCAAGCATCATGGGCTCCATATGCAAATCACCACAGAATGTTATGCTGGTCCAACTTTAAGCAGAACTGCATGGTGCTGAAAGGCTTCTCACACAGTTTGCAAAGGGTGCTAACAGAAGACATAGACACGTGTTTCGTCCTACCAGGACTCATCAGTATGCCTCGTCTGTTTGACACCCCACTGGAAAGGACCAGCTACCCTAAGACAGTGTGTCTTGGATATGTTGTGGTGAACCCATTAAAATAAAAAACTATTTAAAAGACAAAGAACCTCTGTGCGCAAACACTGAGGCAAGGGTTACCCCAAAGGGTATTTGGCTGGGAAGCCAAGTTTCAAGAAAATACAAAATCACACATGCCCACACAATGCAAAGCATCATGAGCTGCATATGCAAATCACCACAGAATGTTATGCTGGTCCAACTTTAAGCAGAATTGCATGGTGCCGAAAGGCCTCTCACACAGTTTGCAAAGGGTGCTAACAGAAGACATAGACACATGTTTCGTCCTACCAGGACTCATCAATATGCCACGTCTGTTTGACACCCCAGTGGAAAGAACCAGCTACCCTAAGACAGTGTGTCACTGGGGTATCAAACAGATGAGGCATACTGATGAGTCCTGGTAGGACGAAACACATGTCTATGTCTTCTGTTAGCACCCTTTGCAACCTGTGTGAGAGGCCTTTCGGCACCATGCAATTCTGCTTAAAGTTGGACCAGCATAACATTCTGTGGTAATTTGCATATGCAGCGCATGATGCTTTGCATTGTGTGGGCATGTGTGATATTATAGATGTAGCACGATTTTACAACTGCATGTATTAAGAGGGTTGGCGCCCTCAATGGTTATGTACTACTCATTTTGATAAGTACTACATCAGGATTTAAACTGCATGTTCATTGAAAAAATTAATAAATATAATGTTTAAAAAGAAAATGTGGTAATGGGGGGTAAGCATGTAGGGGAAGCTTGGACCTGGGGCTGCAGCAAGGGGGGATGGCAGGATAGGGGGCGGTGAGTGGGGGATCCAAGGGATGTAGAGGGCAGAGCTCCCACTCCTAGTGGTGGCAGAATCCTGCGTGAGGAGGTGGGAGAGACAATAGATCACTTGCGGTGCTGTGGGATAAATTTTAGGAGGAGGCAGCCAGTCAGACAGTAGGACGTCATATCCAAAGGAGGGATGATATTCAGGAAAAGTGGATGGTGGAGGTGTCAGTATTGGGAAGAACAGACTGAGTATGGAGATGACATACAGATACATAGTAGATAAGTGGAGGGAAGAAGACCAGTGGAAGAGCCAGAAGTGGGAGAGGAAAAGCAGCAAATGTGCCCCTAGTGGCGAGCGAGTATAGGCTGCTAGTGGGGAAGTGGGCTGATTGGTTCAGAGCTCACAACAGTGTCCCTATATAAGAATGAGTTCACCAAGGGTGGTGGGGGGGTGGTAGGAAGCTGACGCGGAGCATTGGTGGGGCCAATCTCAGCCTGCTCCACTAGCGAGGAGGAGATGGAGCTCCTTGGTCTGCCTTAATTTGGTCCCATACCTTGTTTTCAGGGGGTGGGAGAGGGCGACTTGACTGCTAGCCCTCTCAACCTCCGTGGACCCTCGCAGGATTGACTGTGGGAAAAATAAGACATCCAGGTAATAATTTATAGGTGGAGTGGGTGGGGGGTGCAGCTGGAGACTAATGTCCTGATTACAGTGTCAATCTGGTTTCAGTGGAGAAACACACTGTGGCTGAAATTACTGGCTGGCTGGAGCTGCGTAGTTAGTAGCAATGGAGCAAATTTGTTTAGCAGAGCACTGGTAATATGTCCTTAATTATTTCTACAAGTTCAGAGTAAATTAGCAGAGCAGACTTAATTTGTGGTGAACATGAGGAATCCTTAAAGCGATCTTAGGTGTACAGTTCAGCAGTGCTATTTTGAGGTCCTTATAGTACTATAAAAGTTTAAATACAGGCTGCTACTTGAAGATTCCTTTCAGTTACAGATAGAGCCCTGGTTAATATACTTGCATGCATACAGTCTGTCCTTAGATGACTTTAACTGCACCATGTTACTTAATAATAATACATAATAATTATAATTTAGTTCAGCTTTTTTTAAATGTTTATATAATTACAAAACAAAGTTGGCTAATGTTTTGTTTTTCTTTTATCTTGGTATCTGGTGTAAACATATATCCTGAGTCCGATGTTCCACTGTACTGTATAACTCTGTTACGTACTGCATTTTGGTCTCAATTACCTTCCCCTGCTAGCCCCTCACACTCTCTTTCTAAGGTTGCAGTAGAAAAGAAGTCTTGTTTTCCATTTGCTTTTCCTGGATATAAACCAAACCAAACTTCATTTCTAGAATGCTATTCCACAATAGATCATGGGGTTTTACACAATATAATCAACAATTTTCTAAAAACATAGCAGGAGTTTAAATATCAGTGTTAGCCAACTCAAATAAATAAGTTTTCAAGGCAGATTTGATGGCCTCAATGGATGGGCATTCCCTTAACCAATGAGGTAGAGAATTCCACAGAGTCAGAGCAGCAAAAGCAAATGACCTAGCTCCCGATATTGTAAAGCAGACCCTGTGAATCTCCGGCAATCCCTCATCAGCAGAGCGGAGAGGGTAAAGGGGGCAGTAAGGACAAATGTGCTCTTTCAGGTACCGTGGTATGGCCTTATAGGTCCATAATCTGACCATGAAGGTGATCCTCCACCACACCTGCAGCCAGTGCAAGGTACGGAGCACAGGTGTGACATGGTCAGAGCTACAAAAACCTGTCAACAATCTGGCAGCCACATTCTCCACCAGCTACAAGCAGCAGAGGTCCACTCCTGGTAGCCCAAGGTATAGGGCATTGAAGTAATCAGCGTATGAGGTCACCAAGGCATGGACCAATGTTGGAAGGTCATCAGGTGGTACCAGGTGCTTTATCTGAGTGACATTCACCAGATGACAGAATGAGAACTTGACAACGGCTAACACCTTAGTCTTAAATGTCAGTCCACTATCAAGTATGATGCCCAGGTTTCACACCCAGTCAGAGGTCATCTGCTGGTTGCCCCCCAGCCAAATCCCAGATAGCTGCCCAGCTGATAATCCCTCCACCTGGCAACCAGGGTCCACAACTAACACCTCAGTCTTATCCAGGTTCAGCCCAAGTCAGCTGGCACTCATCCAATCCTGAATCTCAGAGAGATGATTGATAATTACTGTAAAAGCATCACATTGCCCAGGCACAAAGGACAAGTACAGTTGAGTATAATCTGCGTAACAGTTAAAACTCAACTCGTACTGCCTAATAATGTCTCCCAATGGCAGCATATACACCATGAACAACATGGTGGAGAGCACAGCCCTGCAACACCCCACATGGCAGGGAGAGAGGGGCAGAAGAAAACACCCTGGACTCCACTCTCTGTGTCCTGCCAGTGAGAAATGAATGGAACCATCTGAGGACTGTGCCACTCAGCCCACAGAATAACCACAGATGCGCTAACAACATCTCATGGTCCACAATGACAAATGTTACAGCGTGATCAAGAAGGACCAAGGTGGAATGGTTCCTCTGATCCCTCGCTGTTAGGAGATCATTAAGTACCCAGACCAGTGGTATCTCAGTATTATGTCTTTTTCTGAAAACGAACTGGAGAGAATCATAGATGTCGTGGGTGATCAGATGACCCTCAAGTTGAAACGTGATTGCCTTCTCAGTAACCTTTCCTACAAAAGGCAGGTTATGGACTGGCCTGTAGTTTGTGAGACAGTCAGGGTCCAAAGTAGATTTTTTTTCAGGAGGGGGTGAACCACCGCCTCCATCAGGGTGTCTGGAAACATCCCAGTCTCTAACTGACACCTTACTATCTCAGCAAGTTGCCTGTTTCCTCCATGGACCTCATTAGGAAGTTTGTCAGACCTGAGTCCAAACTACAGTAAGTCAGTCGCAAGCCCTGAATCATTTTCACGATATCCAGACAAATTGGGTGCTAGTGATCCCACACCGATCTCCACTCTGCCCATTTGAATGAGCTGCATGGATCTCCGACCCAATGGTCACAATCTTATTTGTGAAAAATCAAGCGAACTACTCATACTTCTCCTGAGAAGAGGCTGTACAATTCTGGAGACAGGCTGGATTGCACAGCCTGTCCACAGTTTGAAAGAGCTGGGGCGATCGACTTTGCACAACTGCAATTTCCCTGGACAGCATTTCTGCCTTTTTATGGGAGACTGCAGATTGATATGCCTTATAATGGGATATCAATCTAAGTTTGTCATTATTCAGGCCCGATTTCCCCCAGCAATGCTCCAACTTTCTACCCATTCTCCTCAGCTCCCTCAAGTTCCCATTAAACCATGGGGACCGAGGTTGAAGAGTGAGTGAGTGAGTGAACACAGACCAGAGCAATGGCATACAGGGCTTCTCCCACTGCCTTATTATAGGCTTGTAGCAGACTCTCTGGATCCCTGTGAACACTTGCACTACCCGATAGGTCCAGGACTGCCATCAGACCATCTGGGGTTACTCCTACTGGATCATCTCCATAGGGTCAGGTCTATTGGGGGGCCACAAAGCTGAACCCAGTAATGTGGTGATAAGACCATCCAACAGGTTCCACCACCATGGCTGAGATCTCCATCCCCAGCAGGAACACCAGATTCAATGAATGACCCTGTATGTGGTTCGCAGAGGTAATGACCTGTGTGAGCCCCAACGAACCCATCAATTGGAGGAAGTCTTGTCAAAATTGCGAGAGTTCATCATCAACCCAGGCACTGAAATCCTCCAGTACCAACCACCTGGGGGCCTCCAATACCATCTCAGTGATGAATTCTATGGCTTCCTTCAGGAACTCCTTCTTGCTCCTGGGTGGATGGTAAAAATGATAAGTATCCTACAACCCACACCTGCGCCCATGATACATTCAAATGATCTAGTGACCTGAACTGGCACATCTACCATGCCCAGCTCCATCTTGAAACAGATGGCTACTCTCTGCCCCTATGATCCAACCTGGGGCAGTGTATCACTGAGTACCCGGCTGGAAAAGCTGACTCCAAAATGGGGCCAGCATTCTTGCCTAGCTAGATCTCGGTGACACCAAGCCAGGTCAGATGGCCCAACAAGATCAGCAATTACTGCTGTCTTGTTTCAAATTGACCTGGCATTGCATAGCACCGTCTGCACTGGATGAGTAGTTGAGGCTGGCTGAGCTACTGGCCCACTAAAAGTGGAGCCCTTGGGTATGGGCACCAAGCAGGGTCAGAACCTTTTCCTGGTCCTATTTCACCCCAGGACCCTACTACCCCAATTCATACACCCCACTTCCCCACCTGAACCCCCACCCCTCTGACACCTCCTCTCAATCCCCAAGAAGTGACAGCACTTATAAACCTCAGCTGGTAATGGGGGGGTAATCAAAGAGGTGAAGGGCCCGGAGCACTGCACTAGAGTAGTATCCGCCTGTTGAAGGCCTCTACCATCACATCCTGTGAATTCTACACCCAGCAGTAACTAAAGAACCAGTCACTCAATTCACTCAGTCACATCCACTTCTATACACTGAAAACAAATATCCTTAAATACCCAAATACCACCACTATCCCCCTCTCTCCACTAAAAGTAATACAGCTTAGCTACACACATCACCAAACACACTAAACATAACAAAAAATAAAATTACTTGACTAAAAGAAAAATAAAACCACATAAACGGCTATAAAACAGCAGTAGAGGGTCACATTTGTTAAAGATTAACGTCCAGCAACATGTCTGTCCAAATTAAAGTAAGTAAATTAAACAGTGCCCATTGAGCCACTTTATGGCTCAAGAAAAAGTTTGAAATTGGCAGGGGAGCTCTCACCAACCCCTAGCCTCCAACCTTTGCCCAAAAATGCAGCACTCTCACTGCTGCTGCTGTACATTAGCAGAGACAGTACTTGAAAATCTAAATGCAGAAAAATAGGTACTCTCACTGCCAATCAAGAACAAAAACTAGATAATTCATGATAGTTACCAAACATCTTGGAGTCCCACAACCAGCGAGTCTTCATCTAGTAGCACTTCCACAAAGGAGAAAGATCTCAACAGGTGGTCCTTCGATGGCCTAAATTTGCCAGGCTCCAACCCAACTCCAGAGAGGGCCCCAGAGCACAGCCAGTCTCCCCCACTTTGGCTGCTGGAACAGCCCGACCCTCTTCAGGAGATTCGCCACAGCTCCAGGCACTCAGGCAATGCTCACCTTCTGGTTTGTACCTTCCTGACCCCCAAGGGGAAAACAGACAGCCTCCGTAACCCACCTCATGGCCAGCTGGTCTAGCTAACAATTCCTCCACCCACAGTCAGCTCCACTTTGCTCCCAGTTACTTTACCCGATATTCCACAGCGCCCCGACAGTCACTACCCACCAGCCACAGCAGTTCCAGTTAGGCTTACTCCTGTGGGGGGAAGCAGCTCCAGGAAAACAGAGCACATAAAGAATCAATCAATAAATACATTCCTCAATCAATCAATCAATCAATCAAAATCTTTATTTATCCAGGTGAACATCATTGAGCAGAGCTCTTTTAAAAATGGACCTGGTTAGAACAGTGTCTGGTAACATCCATCATAAAAACATATAAATACATGTAAATAAGTATATAAACACAAACACAATGGTGCAGTAATCAATCAATCACTCAATCAATACATTTATGTAGCAAAGTATTAAACTTCTCTTCATTTATTTTTAAATTTCCAGTAAAAAAGTCATCATCCTCCAACAGCTGAGGGCTCAATTTTAGGATTGTGATCGCCTCCACAGGGACTGACAAGAGCTCACTTCTAAAATGATAGCTGATATCCTTGGATGGATGCACTTGGAGATGCACTGAATGCACTATGGGCCCCACATTCACAGACGGATACAATCGCAGCACAGTCTATTGCACTACATTTGTGACAGCAGACAGCTGATCTGAGCAATATTGAGCAGGCTGGTTCTCATTGCCAGAGTGGCACTAACTGAGTGAATATTGAGGTGTGTCAGCACAGTGCTAAGTGGCTCTACACTGCACCTACTAGGACCAAGGCTTTATATGGCTACAGGAGACAGCACTGCCCATAACTGGATAGCATCAGGCCTCCTGTGGAACATATTCAGCCTAAGAATACAGATAAGCACATTGAGCACACAAGGCACTAGGGGCCACCTGCATGCAAAGACTCATTTGCAAGTGTGCAGAGGACTCCTAGTGCTACTGCAGTGAACATCCTCTTGTGATTTATTGGTACCCTATCCCCAGAACACACATCCTGAGTCTATTATATATATTCTTGGTAGTTTAATGGCAACAACCACTGATCACCCATCTGGCTGTGTAAATGTGTATCCCAGGTAGTTTTATGGCCCCACCTTCCAAATGATCACCAGCCCCCAACTCACCCATAGGCTGAGGTTTCCTGCCCTCACCCCCTTACCCAGATCAGTAGTTCTCCGCTCACCTCCTCAGCCTGCTGCCATTTGACTGTCATGAAGGATGATTATGTAATCATGCTGCATGACTGTCAGATGGCAGCCTGCTGAAGAATTGAGTGGAGGGCTGTGCCAGCCACCACTCTGTACCAGTATTATGGTGAGTGGAAAACAGGGTCAGGGGCCCATAGTGGGTAAGGGGGTTGGGAGATGGCGATTGATTGGGGGTGGTGGGCAACTAGACTAGCAAGATATACTTTTAAATTGCAGGAAGGGTGATCTGAGGTACGGGTACTAGATTACCAGGGATACAAATTTGCATGGCAGGATGGAGGATCAAAAAGTGGGGGGCTACTAAACTATCAGTGATATACATTTAAAAGGCTGGATGGGTGATCAGGGTGGAGACCACTAAACCACCAGGAATATATATTATGCACTCAGGATATGTGGTCGGGGGGGGGGGTAAGTGCTAGACACCATGGATGTACTATTAAAAGGGAGGATGGGTGTTCTGGGGGTGAAAGGACCACTAAGTCACCAGGAATATACATTTAAAAGCCCAGCGGGGGACACTTTGTACAGGAATAGATAACTGCAGTTCAGCCACCCTGCATTCATGGGAGGTGGGGGTGCACGCTTAGCACCAAGATAAGATACATTTTTCAGTGGCAGTAAACAGTGCTATTTTAAGGGCTGTCAGCACTGGTCCAAATCTTTAAATATACAGCTGTCCCAGTATACATGAGGGCCCCCCTCATTTGAATAAGTGAGGTGGTATGGATGGCACCTTGGTGCTGCCAGGTTTAGGCAGCCCTCTGGGGGCCTCTGAATATGGCCTTGCCCAGAGCACTGATGCAAATCCAGGTTACTATCACTGCTAACTAGAGATGCATCAAATTTAAATTTTGCCAACAAAGTGGGCACTTCGCATTGTCACACCACTATGCGGAGTGGCCAATATGAAAGTCTCACTTCACCTTGTAATTATTACTACGCATTGTCATTCCGCCTTAATGCGAAGTAAGGCAAAGTGACAACAACATTGGCAGCCCCCACACACACACAGCCACCAGAATGATTGTGCATCCCCAAAATGCTACTGTCTTGTGTCCAGAAAATTCCCCACTGCTGATGAAGTGAAATGAGAGCGTAACAAGAAATGCAAAGTTTCCCAGAATTAATGGTACACTCATTCATGTGTGCAGTGGTCACATACAGTCACCAGAATTAATGTGCACACCCAAAATGCTCCTGTCTTTTGCCCAGAAAATTCTCCAGTGCTGACGGAGTGAAATGAGAGCATAACAAGAAATGCAAAGTCTCCAGAATTAATGGTGTACTGCAAACACACAGACAGATTAAGATTGTGCTGTGCACTCAAGAGATGCAGATGCAAAGGCACAACATCTAATTACAAGTTACAAATTCAAATCTGGAAAAGAATACCTTTTGCTGGTTGGGGGTGGGGGTAGTGCACAGCAGTAACATTCCACTACCAGTAAAGATACCACAAAACAGTACAAAAAATTCATGCAAGTGCAGTGGATAGCAAGTTCACACTGCTGCAATTATGCTGTGGCATGATAAAAGGTGTCTTATTTAATGGCACACATCGCACGCACACTCACACACACACTACAAGTAATGTATAGCAAATTGAAAACGTTTAGTAATGTAACCAAATGTTTTAAACAAACTGAAATTATACACTTCTGCACCACAACAATCAGCAACAAAATTTCAAGAATTACTGAAAATATTACTGTGTGTACATTAACACAGTTATACAAGAAAAATATAACCAAAACAGAAAGACTGCCTTTTCCTCCCAGTTAATCTACCTACACCACAGATACGCCCCTTCCCCAAAGCAAACTTCACAGTACGCAGACTGACTGTTCTAAATTAACATTCAAAATCCACACACAAGCAATAAACACTCAATATTCGCACAGGAGGGTTTCCTACAATCGATGTACTAAATTTTGAAGGAAAAAAAATGACTCAAAAGGCATTTTTAACAGCTTTCAGAGGTTTTGAATCGCAGACCTCTGAGAGCAAACTGTCTCCAGCTACCATTACACACACACTACCCAGAACTGAGGCTGTGCAGAACAATCTAGAGCCCATGGGACCTGCAATCCCATGAATCTCTGCAGAATTCACCTTGGAGCTCAATTACAAGGTGAAGTAATGCAAAGTACATTGATTTCAATGTATTTCACCTTAAAATTGGTGGAAAAGTGGTTTAGGGAAGGAGGAATAATACAAAGTCATTGGTTTCAATGGATTTCACGTTCCGCATTATGATACAAAATACTCCACTTCATGTTGCAGATTACTCTGTGGATTCCATGTTATTCCGTGAATCAGTTCTAGAAGCGAATTTTAGCCACTTTGCCCACCACTACTGGTAATCACATTCATGCCAGTGCTAACCTTTGAATATGGGGACCTATGTCTGAACATTAGTAAGTTACAGTATTTGGTATGGTACCTCACTCAGACTTGTGCACAAGCTTTTAAAGCAGCAGTGCATGACAGCGGTGACAAGTTTGACCTACGTTTTTTATTCTCCTTTAGATTGCACCTTATCTCCTGACTTGTATGATACCCTTCTTTTTCAATTTTGAGTCCACTTAACCTCTGTTTTCTCTACAATTGGAATAAAAGAGGAGTGCTCCTCTCAATATGGTTTGGATCAAGTGTTTATCAGTATTCTCTGTGGCTTTTGAACATCCATTGTTTAACATCACCTTTCTCGTGACTGAAAATATTTTTTAGAGCTTGTCACCGGGCGTGGGTATAGGATAATACAATTTCAGGCAGACCACAAGACAGGTGCATAAAAAATGCATGGTTGCGTTTATCATTTTATTTTCATCATGTAAAATATACAGAAGGCAAAATGATAAGTCAGACTTAGCTTCAACAGTTTTTAAGGCTTTTCTTTAGCCTAGCATGAATCAAACAGTGTAAATGCACAAATTACCAGGACGCCTTCCACCTTCCTCAATCAGTATTCAACTGACCTCCCTATCTATCCTCTCTCAGCACTGAGGTAGGATTTTTATAAGCTCACTAGAAACAGGAAAAACAAGTTCCCCTGCCTTTTGATTAACAGCAGACACAACATAAAACTAGACACTAGGTGCCACTTCTGCTCCATAGAGAACAGTTATTTGGCACCTGGAGCACATTACCTAACTTGTTTACATTGGAAAAGGTCAGACCCGAGGTCAGAACATTCCGTGCTCTCCTAAACTCTCCTGCAGGGTCATATTACCTCATGCTGTCTGCTGCAAAATATATCTTAGAAGGGGGCTGCTAACATCTAGAAAAGGCAGACATAGACTTTTGTTATTCTCACATGAAAACAGCCCTCTCATTTTGTAGCTGTACTTAGTTTTGTTTTAGGTTAATATGCACAGCACCTCATTTATAACCATCCAACCTGCATGTTGAACATTATACAAAATATATAAACTGCTTAGGGAAGGGGTTTCAATTTATCCCAGGGGTGTCCACTCTAACTGGGGTCACCTTGTCATATACCCCCCCCCCCGCATAAGAAGGCAACCATCCTACAGTTGTCCAAATCTCAACTAACACCATGGAAGGATGTGGAGCTTTGGCACACCCTCATCTGAAGCTCTGTCCCAAGGTCCCTTTAAAAAAAAATTGAAAAGTATCCTATTCATAACAATACAAATATCCTGAGACATCTTAAATTATTCTGAAATTAGTCTTTCCATTAATAGACTACAATATCATTACATACATTTAGGGGAAAGAACCAGTAATGGCAGTTTTATGCCATCTACTGACTTTCTCTGACCAGATACATTTGATTTGATAAAATTTATTTTTAAACAGGATACAATTGTTAGGACATATGTCCCATTTTCAACAATGTCCTGTGGTACAGAACCAGAGACAAAAACATTATGACTTACAGACAACTAAAACCTATGGACATAACAAGCATCAGGTTGCATAAAGAATAAAAATGTCTTAATTAAAACATGTGCAAGTGATCCTCAGATGTTCAAATACCTTGGTCTTAAAAATTGTCAAACTGTTTATCATCTTCAATTCAAGTGGCAACTTGTTCCAGTAGCCTGCCAGGCTGTTTTGTAGGGTGGCATCCCTCATCTTGTTAAAGGATCTATGCATTGGTATTTTTTGGGGAGTATGTCTGGCTTGACCATTCAGCACCTAGTATAACTGCCTTTGGGGGAGAACTACTTTGCTCTGTACCCACTTAAGCAACAGAACACTTAATAGAGTTTTTGGAGGAGTGGAATGTTAGGGAGGGATTGCAATTTGCAAGGGAAATAAATTTTAGGGTGCCATTTATGAGAACAATGAGGTGCCAACATTGCTATGTGTATGAAGGCCCAAAATTATGGAATTCATTGCCAGGTCATTTGAGGTCACGTACTAATAAAATATCTTGGAATGTATTAAGATCATGGCTGGAAAAGATGGCATTGTCACCAAGAAATTGTTGTATTTGAAAGTTTTGAATTTGCTGTAATAATTGTTGTTTTGTCTATGTATGAATCTATTTATATGTATGTCATATTATTTTTTTAAATGAAACGGATATTCCTTTTGTACAGTAAGACCCCATTATATATTAGCTTTTTGCTAAATTGGGTTGTCCTGTTTCTGATATCAGAAATAAACTGTTTACTACTACAACTACTACTACTACTACTACTACTACTTAAAAGGTATGCTAGTAACATACTATGCTGCATGCCTAACAGCTTGTCCCTAACCTCTGGGTTTATGTATCAGATCTTCTATATTATTAGTGGTGATGGCTATGACCTAGTCTCTTATGTTCTATGTGGGAGTCTCCCCCTCCTCCAAGGGTGCCATCTCTTGCCCTTCACCCTCTGGGTTACTCTTCCCACATCACTATCGGGGTTGCTATCTGTCTGCCCCTACAACAGGTCTTATAGTATGCTGCCACCTGCCTATAAAAATTGCCAGGCCAATAGAAATACAGGGTTATTCTAGCCAAAACCTTCCCATGGCTCAGATGCCCCGAGTGATCGGAGTGCGCATCCTCTATTACATTTTTTTTATTTGCCACAGGCACCACTATCTGGGCATCCACTTGCTTTGTCTGGGGGTTGGGCCTCATATGATACAGAACTTCCTTCCTAAGTTCATACCACCAAAACCTGTCCCCCACACCACCGTTAACCTGTCTCCCATCCATGATTTTTACATATTTTCTTAACTGGGTAACTTCAGGATCCCCCACCTGCAACATTTCCCTGTCAACATCAGTAGAACAATCAGTTTTCATAGGAGGAGGTTTAAAACATTCAAAAGTCCCTTCAGCCAAAATGGCTTCTTCCATCTTGCTTGAAGTCTTCTCCCTCAGTATCACATTGACAGTTAAAGTCTTACCTGGGGTCTCCTCTTCTCACCATGCTCCACCAAATACCAGACCAGGAAAATGGGTAACAATGGATCTCCACAAATGTTGGTCTCAAATGCTCCATCAGGGGGTCCTCGTCCCTCAATGCCCATAGATTCTGCTCCACTGATTCTTCCTCAACATCCTCAAAGTGAGACCTCTTGAGTAGCTCCTGGCATCTGCACTCCACCTATCTCCAGCATCGTTCAGCCTCCAGCCATCTCCCACTCATCCAGCGAAGAAGCAATATCAGGGTCTCCATTTGGCCATCAGGTCCATCTTGTCCTATCCATGGTGCCTCGCCCAGGTCACCATCTCCATCAGGTGTTGTCCTCATCTCTGATGGCACCATGCACCTCTGCTGTGTATCCTCAGTAGCAGGTCTGGCACCAACTGACTGGACTCCCTCTGTTTCCTTGGATGTCCAGACAGATCCCACCATATGTCATCAAGCGTGGGTATAGGATAACACAGTTTCAGACAGACCACAAGTCAGGTGCATAAAAAATGCATGGTTGCATTTATCATTTTATTTTCATCAAGTAAAATATACAGAAAGCAAAATGATAAGTCAGACAACTGATTAGCTTCAATAGTTTCTAAGGTTTTTCTTCAGCCTAGCATAAATCAAACAGTGCGCGAGCACACACTACCAGGAGGTCTTCCACCTTCCTCAGTCAGTATTCAACTGATCTCCCTATCTAACCTCTCTTAGCACAGAGATGGGGCTTTTTATAAGTTCACTAAAAGTTGGAAAAACAATTTCCCCTGCCTTTTGATTAACAGCAGATATAACATAAATCTAGCCACTAGGGGCCACTGTTGCTCCATACAGAACAGTTATTTGGCACCTGGAGCAAATTGCATAACTTGTTTAGAACAGCGGAAAAGGTCAGACCCAAGTTTAGAACATTTTGTGCTCTTCTAAACTCTCCTGCAGGGTCATATAACCTCATGCTGTTTGCTGCAAAATGTATCTTAGAAGAGGGCTGCAACATCTCGAAAAAGTAGACACAAACTTTTGTTATTCTCACATGAAAACTGCCCTCTCATTGTGTAACTGTACTTTTAGTTTTGTTTTGGTCAACAGGCACAGAAAGCTTTATAACCACTTCAGCACTTAATTTATAACCAGTCAACCAGCATGTTGGACATTATACAAGACATATAAACTGCTTGGGGAAAGGGTTTTAATTTGTCCAAGGGGTGTCCACTGTGACAGGAGTCAACTGTCACAGATCTCTTCCGGGGGAGGGGAGCTGGAGATCACGTAGTGTCTGAAGTGACAATATAGGCTGGGAAAAATGGTCAAACTGGGTGGGCCAAGCAGTCGTTAACTGCCATCAAATTCAGTGTTTCTGTGTTTCTACTGTATGTTCATCAGACAACAGGTGTACAAAAACAAGAAGAGAATACAGATAAAACCTGTTTTGAGCCATATTGAAAGGAGCACTCCTATTATTATTTCAAATGTGAAAAAAGTGTTAAAGCAGATTCTGAATGAAGAAAGAAAGGTAGCATACAGGTCAGGAGACAGGGGGCAATCTAAAATAGAATATAGAAATAAAGATCAAAACGTCCACTGTTATCACGTACTGCTGCTTAACTTGGGAAGGGTGATAAATGCTGAAGTATATAACTAACTGGTCTTTGACTGTATGATCACAATATTTTGCTGTGATTATGATTACTTTGCTATTCCCCATAGTCTGTTTTGCTTCCTCTGTTATTTCCCCAGGCAGAATCTTTAAACATGACTTATATGATCCCTGCAGTGCTTACACGGTAAAATCATTTCTATACTGTATATGTCACTACTGGGGTGAAGGTTCTGCAGCTCTGTAAAAATCACAACGGAACCAAGGAAAACTAATGCTACTCACCAAGATGCTGTCACAGAATACGTGACCAAAGTGACTATGAGTGGAAATTTTATTCCCTGTGTGGACATCTCAACATTTGCATGTATGCACTTTGTCAAGAATCCCATGAGCATGAAACATTGAGATGTCTCTGCCCCGCCCATCTCTTTGACTGGTTGCTGGTAGCTGTGTTACCAACACAGAATATATTATACACTCGTAGCTGCTTGAGTCATGTATTCTGTGACAGCATCTCAGTGAGAACCACCAGTCCTTGATTCTGCATAAATAAAGTAGATGACCCCTATCAACCAGCGTGACAGTATTAATAGGGATTAGGCTTCTGCAGTACCACCAAGAGCAAAAAAGAAATAGGAATTATTTTAACCTTTTTGGTGAGCTGACAAATGTACCAGGAAAGTTCAAAGAAACTGAATGTACATTCCTGTAGAATGTACTGTATGTACAGCATTATAATGATTTTAACTATGTTTTTTATATTTTGTGTTTTTTCCTGTGTATTTTTAATGCCTGGAATTCTGCGGCACCATCATATAGAGCAGACTCTTTTACCTCAAAGTTTTGTCTGAAAAAGATTAAAGAAAATCAAATAAAAAGCTACAGCTCTGGTTCTGTCTCATTTTCATCAGCTCTAATAAAAGTGGTTGCAATGCCGTAGCCCAGTATCCTCTCCACCAGCACTGCAATGGGCAGCAGCACATCCACGGCCCTGTACCATCAGCAACACTACAAGCAGCTCTAGCATCACTGAGTTATAACTCAGTAAGTAAAATTATATTTGCTAAGTGCCCTATTCTTGAGGTTTAGAGCACTGTACAGGATGCAGGCAGTACAACAAAACCAAAAACAATTCATATCAACATAAAACTGTTAAATAATACATAAAAATAATTCTGTTATCATACAGCATAAAATAGCAACCAATCAGCAGCCAGTACAAGGAATGTTACTGACTAAGCATGAAATGCTTCCTTAAACAGATGTGCTTTCAGGCACTGCTTAAAGGCCTCCAACAAGAGGGCCTTCCTCAAAGATCTTGGGAGTGAATTCCACAGGGCTGGTCCTGCCACTTCAAACACATTTTCTCCTGATGTTTTAAACTGGGCATGGGAATCACTAGGAGACCCACCTTGGTGGAGCAGAGATAGCACTGGGTACAGTGAGGAGTCAGGAGGTTACTCAGGCAGCCAGGGCCCTGTCTGTATAGGGCTTTAGAGGTCCGACAACTAACCTTGAAGGTGATTCTCTACCTCACCGGCAGCCAATGCTGATCCCACAGGACCAGGGTCATGTGAGACGACCTTGGAAGGCCTGACAGCAAACTGGCCACTGCATTCTGCACTAGCTGCAGGTGATCCAGGACTCCTCCACTAACTCCAAGATAAAGGGTGTTACACCAGTCAAGTCTGGAAGTCCCACAAGGATGCACAAGTGAGGGGGAAGTCATTAGGCAGGATTAAAGCTTTAATCCACACAATAATCCTGAGATGGTAAAAGTCACTCTGGACAACAGACAACACCTGAGCCTCAAATATCAATCTATCATTCAGAATGACCCCCAGATGTTTTTACCTTGGCAGAGGCAGTAAGGGGGG
The DNA here is from genome assembly GCA_016271365.2 of Neoceratodus forsteri. NCBI lineage: Eukaryota > Metazoa > Chordata > Ceratodontiformes > Ceratodontidae > Neoceratodus > Neoceratodus forsteri. The sequence goes on from CM057455.1 coordinate 179,423,919, forward strand.
AGGAGTCCAACATCACACCAGTCACTTGTCCAGCTGCTGCCGTACCCTGTCGACAACCAGTCTCAATCACCAGCACCTCTGTCTTATCCGAGTTGAGCCTCAGCCAGTTGGAGGACATCCAGTCCTGGATTTCTGCCAAATAGACATTCAGTACCTCTATTCCATGTGTATTAGGTACAAATGATGTATACAGCTGGGTGTCATCTGCATAGCTGCGAAACCTCATGTTGTAACATCTGATCTCTCCCAGGGTGAGCAAGTAAGCTGTGAACAACATGGGTGAGAGGACCTGAACCCAGATGAACTCCATAAGATTGGGGCTTTGGGAGGGAAAAGAAACTCTGCATCACCACTCTCTGCATCCTACCTTTAAGAAAGGACTCAAACCAATGGATGGCAATGCCAGTGAGTCCAAAGAGCTCCCTCAAGTGATCTGATCCAACAACACACCATGGTCCTCAGTGTCAAAGGTTGAAGAAGATCAAGGAGAATGAGAACTGACACTTCCCCTTTATCTCTAGCTCTGAGGAGGTCATTATGCATTATGACCAATGCAGTTTCAGTACTATGTCTGGATCTAAATCTTGACTAGAGAGGCTCATTGATGTCAAAGGTTCTGAAATGTACTTTGACCTGCAGAACCCTTATTTTCTCAATAATCTTTCCAAAAAGGGAAGGTTAAAGACTGGTCTCTAATTTGCTAAGCAGTCTCGGCTGAGATGGTTTCATTAGAAGGGACTTCATCCGTGACTCTTTCAAGGCAGTAGGGAATAACCCCTCCGACATCGAGCACCGGACTATCTCAGCAAAAATTGGGCCTGCAGACCCCACACATCCCACAAGGAGATGGGTCGGGTTTGGGTCCAGTTTGCAGTAAGTGGGCCGCAGCTTTGAAATTACCTCACAAACCTCTTCCACCCCCTTTGTCCTAAACTCGCTCTAGACAAGTGGAGTGCTTCTAGTGATGACCATCTCACTACTGCTGGGAGGTGATCGTCACATTAGGGAAATCCAGATCTGTTATATAACACTCTGTCAGAGGAGAACAGAGTGAACTCTTCACACTTGGCAGCTGAAACTGCTCATTTTGCTGCAGACAGGTAGGATGGAGTAACCTGTCCACAGTCTAAAAGAGATGAGCCAGTGTATTCTTGCAGGAAGCAATCTCCCCTGACAGTAATATCGCCTTTTTATGGGAAATTGCTGTTTGATACTCACCATAATGAGTTCTCAAAGCCAGTCTTCTCCACTTAGATCTACACTTCTACCAGCAATGCTCCAACCTTTAATCCCTGGTCTTTATCTCCCTGCTCTCCCAGTCGAACCACTGGAATCTCAAGCAAGATAACATGGCTCATATAAAATTGGGTGCGACAGACTGGAGTGCTGAGGTAACAGTTCTATTACAAGCTGACACCACCTCACTTAGCTTGTTACAGTAATATGACAGTGCTTGGGGCACCTAAAAAGCAGTGTAATGCAGCCTAAATGGCTTTTACTATTTTACACAGGCACACACAGTATAGCTTGTCACAGTAATATGACAGGGCTTGGGGCACTAATCAAACAGTGTATTCCAGCCTGTATGGCTTTCTCTGTGCTGCAGGTGAAGACACACAGTGTAGCCTGTCACATTAATAGGGCTCGGGGCACCTAACAAACAGTGTAATACCAGCTAAATGGGTTTCGAAATAATGCAGAGACGCATGCGTGCACACACACACACACACACACACACACACACACACACACACACACACACAGACACACAATGTAGCTTGTCCCAGTAATATGACAGGGCTCAGGGCACCTAACAAATGGTGTAATACAGCTTAACAAATTGCTTTCTTTCTTTACTATGCTGCAGAAAAAAACAGCTGCTCTGTGCCTTGCCTTGATGTCTTCTATGTTTTTCACCCCTCATCCTTCTTTCCTCAGCACCTCACTTCCTCGACTGACAGATAATCTAATCCCCTGATTCTCCCTCCCTCTTGAAATTGTTTCCAGACAGTCCCCAACAATGATCCCCACTCCCTTTGCTCATTTGTGTTTTTAACTTTTTGTTTTTATTGTTAGTTTTTGGCTTTTCCTGTGATTTAGTGGCAAAATGCAGAACTAGTGCTTCCTTCTGCACACTCAGGCTGCTATCTTCACAACATGGGTTCACAGCAGATAGAGCTGACACCACTGATGAATTAGGTTGTCAGCCTGGTGTTATATACTCTGCTTCTGCTGTGAGCTCACAAAGGACCCACAGGCCGTCTTTTCATGCCTGTTTCCAGTTCAGCAGGAGTTCCAGGACCCTACAGTCTGCCTGAAATGCCTGTTTTAAAAAGTACCCATTACCCATGTCACAACTACTCAGCCTGAGATGAGCACTGCTATGTCGGGCATGGTAGTATATTACATGAACTATCCTGCCCGGCAAAAGGACACTGATACTCAACCTATCCGATACAGCTACCTGACAGGAAGCCCACCCCTAGTTCATAGACCATTTCAGTCTCTAATACAAGTGATCAAGAAGTTTGAAGCAATGCTTGATACACTGGTAGCTACAGTACATGCGAATGTGTTGAATTACGAGTTGTGGTGAACGTGAAAAGCATTGGGGCATTCATCTGAATGAAAAACACTTTGAAATTATTAGAGAACTGTTCCTCATTACTATAGTTAGCTAGTTAACACAGATAATGGTAGTTTCTGTGCAGGAAAGGCAGGTAATGTACTGTATGTGTTAATGTGGAGAGGAGCCAGTTCAATATATGCTTACATCTTAAAGGGACAGGGCATTGAGATTTGTGAAGGTGTTATTTTACAGTTAAGTTCATTTACTAATTACTGGTGGGGCAGCGTACAGAAATCCAGTTATTTATTTTTTTCCCTTGTGTGAGCCAACCATGTGCCAGCCAGTCAGTGAACAGTGGGTGATGGTGAAATGATGGCTGCTTTTATGGTATGAGACTTTCCTGAATATATAGAATCACAGAATACATGCAAACATACAAAATTGCCAGCAGATACAGGCCATTTGGTCTGTCTGGTCTGCTCGAGTGTGCAGCACTTCAGTCCATTAGACTGCAGCTGCCCCCGCCTCCCTCATATTCCTGCCACATCTCCCACCCCTCTCGATTTGTACCCTTCCCTGAATCTGTCCCACCCCCTCTTGAAGGCCCCAACACTCTGCAACAATACAACTTCCTCTGGCAGAGTGTTCCACCCTGTCACCACCCTTTCTGTGAAACAGTGCCTCCACAGTTCCCTCCTGAACCTGCCTCTTCCAGCTTCATAGAGTGTCCCCTGGTTTCCCTTCCACCTTTCAGACTGAACATAAACCTGGTGTCTACTTTGTTCAGACCCTTCAGGTACTTCAATGTCTCAATCATATCCCCTCTCTCCCTTCTTTCCTCCAAGGTATACATATTGAGCTGTCTTAGTCTCTCCTCATATAGTTTGTCTCCCAGCCCCAGGATCATTTTTGTTGTCCTGTGCTGTACTCCCTCCAGTAGTTTGATGTCCCTTTTCAAGTAGGGGCACCCGAACTGCACGCAGTAATCTAGGTGCAGTCTCACCAGGGACCTGTACAGGAGCAAGACGACCTCCTCATTCCTAGAAGTAATCCTCCTTACTATGCACCCTAGCATCATGTTTGCCTTCACTGCTGCCTTCCTGCACTGAGCAGAGTGATTCATTTCCCTGGTTACCAGCATTCCCAGATCCTTCTCCTCCTTGGATTTTGTTAATGGGACATCCTCTAGCCAGTAACTCTGTCCTGCCTTCTTGCCTCCTAAATGCATCACTTTGCTCTTCTTGGCATTGAAACCAAGCTGGCAAGGATGAGACTATTCCACCAGTTTCATCAAATCCTCCTGAAGTACTTTTACTCCCTCCTCCACATCTACTTCGGCGCAAATCATTGGGTCAGAAGTTCATCTTCTCAGAAGAAGCCAGAAGGTGAAGGAAGGAAACATATTCAATTCAGTGCTTCAGAGTAACTGGTAACTGGTATTTTTCTTTTAAACTTAGATTGTAGGCTTGTAGTGACACTATACTTTCTTTCTGTGTTGTCTTTACTTATAATTGTTTTTGGGCTGTTGAAAATTTAAAAAATAGTGGTGGTATAATTCTGTGCTGTCTTTAATTGCTGCAAATTTTATCTTGGCTTGTCTGACTGTCCTGTAGCTGGGTGAAGGTGTTAATTGTCTGGCCTCTGACCTCAGCTACGTGATAACTGAAGGTGGGGCTTAGTCACAGTTAAAGCAGCAAACAGAAGTTCATCTTCTCAGAAGAAGCCAGAAGGTGAAGAAAGAAACATATTCAATTCAGTGCTTCAGAGTAACTGGTAACTGGTATTTTTCTTTTAAACTTAGATTGTAGGCTTGTAGCGACACTATACTTTCTTTCTGTGTTGTCTTTACTTATAATTGTTTTTGGGCTGTTGAAAATTTAAAAAATAGTGGTGGTGTAATTCTGTGCTGTCTTTAATTGCTGCAAATTTCGCCCCCTCCACCCCTTCCCCAACTCTTAATTATATGCCTGATAAATCTGATTGACAGGAGCTAAACACAGGGTATAGTAAGAGGTGTGAAGTAGGAGGGGCATAAGGGGGAAGAAGACCACCCTCAGCACAAGTGTTTTGACTCATTTATTTATTTATTGGTTTCTTTTTCCTTAAAAAAATATATATCTGAGGATCAGTTACAGGATTTTTAATACTGTAAATAAATAAAAAGAGAACTAAGAGAGCTTCAGTAGCAGATAAGTAGTGGAATTGCAGTATAATGTGGGGAGTGGTGCAATGTAGTGGCTGTGGGGCAGCCATATTCAGGCAGACCTTCTGGACACTGAGGTGCTGCCCTATCTGCATGCATCTCTCGGACTGAGGGATGAGGTAGCCAGACTCAAAGCGGAAGTAAACTGGGTCAGGAGTACCATCACCCTTGTCCAGGAACCACCCAGTCCAATGCAGCTGCCTCAAGGATGCCGAGACGAGGAGCACTTGGATGACAGTGGGCTCAGGGAGGTTAGAGCAGTCAGGCAGAGGCACATCCAGATCCTATTCCTCTCAAGATCTCATATGCCACACTGGCAAATGAGGACAACCAAATAGAGGTACCCAGGAAGTGGAAGGAAAGGATGTGGAGGTTAGGCAGGAGGTGACCTCAGTGGGAAAGCAGTGGACCCCAGAGGAGGAGGAAGCAGATCCTGGTGGGGGACTCCATCATAAGAGGATCCAGCTAGGAACACAGGAGGGAGGACAGGAGGTGAGGTGCCTACCAGGTGCCACGGCATGGAGGGATGGAAGGAAGATACTGGGGATCACTGGGAAGGCAAGACAGGAGGGTGAGCTGGATGTCATTATCCACCTAGGTACTAATGACTTGGCAAATGGGGAGCCAAAGGAAGTTCAGGAAGAGTTTAGGAAACTGGGGAGGGGTCTCAAGCAAGTAGCTACTTCTGTCACTTTCTCAGAAGTACTACCTGTGAGAGGCAAGGGAGAGCATAGGAGATGCACCAGGAACTTTAACTCATGGTTGAAGAACTGGTGCTGTGAGGAAGGGTTTGGATTCATTGGTGACTGGGGACCCATCTGGAGGGATGGAGGTTTGTTCAAGCCTGACGGCCTGCATCCATCCTGGAGGAATCCAAGCACTCAATGATAAGTTTAAATGCTACATTGACAAGCATTTAAACTAGCAAAGGGTGGCAGGCCAGCAAGGATGGTACCTACTTGCTCACCCCACAGCTAGTAATGGAACCAGTGAACCAGAGGAGTGGCTATCTCTGCAAAGCAGTGTGCAAAAGTTGGAATTAGTGTCCAAAAGGTGGATAAGCAGAAAAGGGCAAAATTCAGCAGAAGGGCAGACAGCAAGGAGAACCAGGATAAATGACAACCAAGGAAGGGCTGGAGTAGAACAGTGAAGCAGTCTAGGAGGTCAAATCATGGAAAGACATGTGTGCAAATGCCAGGAGCCTTAGCAACAAGATGGAAGATCTGGAGGCTGTCATGGTACAGTCAGACCTGGACATTGTGGCCATCACTGAAACCTGGTGTAATGATAACCATGACTGGGAGATGGCCATACCTGGCTACAACATATTCAGAAGAGACAGAGCAGGCAGGAAGGAGGAGGAGTGGCACTGTATGTGAAAAAATGACATAAGGCCACACAGATCCAGGAGGAACAAAATGGGGAGAGATACTGTGGGTTAAGCGTGGAAAGGAAAATGGGGCCAGCCATCCGCACAGGTGTGGTCTATAGACCACCAGCCCAGGAGGAAGAAACAGATAGGAGCTGATGCTAGCCATCCAAAGGATGGCTGACAAGGGTGAGTAGTACTGGTTGGAGACTTCAATATACCAGATGTGGACTGGAGCATCCCAGCAGCAGCATCAACTGGAGCAGATTTATCCTGGACTCCCTTCAGGGTGCCTTCCTCAAACAACTGGTCATGGAACCAACTCGGCAGAAGGCAATACTGGACCTTGTGCTCACAAACAGGGACAGTGTGATGGGGGTAACAGTGGGGAGCACCTGGATAACAGTGACCACCAGTCATTGTGGTTTGAAATCACAGAAGAGCAGAACCAAACCACACAAAAACACGTATCCTGGATTTTAGGGGGCAGACTTTGGGAAAATGGGAGATGCTTGAAAGAGGCATTAAGGGAATGGGACAGGAATCAGGGATTGAGGAACAGTGGGCAGTATTTAAAATGGGATTATAAGAACAACAGAATTATGCATTAAGCAGGTTAGCAGAGGAAAAGAAGAGGAGACCATTATGGTTTTCCAAAGGGTAGCAAAAGTGAAAGCAAAGACTGCATTCAGGCAATACAAAAGACACAGGCAGAAGGGGATGGAGAAGTACTAGGAGAAACAAAGGGGCAGGGAAGTCAGTAAGGGGAAGCCAAAGCTCAGACAGAAGAACACATTGCAAAATCAGTGGTTAAGAGGACAAAACCTTTACAGGTACATAAGTGAAAAAAGAGGACAAGGGAGGATAGTTAGACTGAAGGGGAGGATGGGAGCAGCGTGGAGGATGACAACAGTAAAGCTGACATATTGAACAGGTATTTCTGCTCAGTCTTTACTAAGGAAGAGGGGTAATGGGTCTGAAGGAGTACAAGGGGTGAGAATGGTGCAGAAATGGACACAAGTCCCTTTACGAAAGGGTCCTGAAGGAACTGGAAGTAATAAGAGTTGACAAAGCAATGGGGCCAGATGAGGTGCACCCCAGGGTCCTTAAAGAACTAAGAGGTGGTGGCTGAACCTCTGGCTATCCTGTTCAGCCAATCACTGGAAACAGGAGGTACCAAAGACTGGAGGACAGCAGATGTGGTCCCCTTATACAAAGTGGGAACAAAGAGGAAGCAGGAACTACAGACCAGTCAGCCTCACCTCGGTAGTGGGAAAGATCATGGAAGCACTACTGAAGGAGAGATTGGTGGAACATCTGGTTTGTCAATGGACTACAGGACCCAAGGCAGCATGGTTTCACCAGGGGAGGTCATGTCAGACCAACCTCATTGAATTTTTGACTGGGTGACTAGGGAGGTGGATCAGGGGAGGGCAGTGGACATGGCCTATCTGGACTTCAGCAAGGCCTTTGACACTGTGCCACATAGAAGACTATTACACAAACTGGGGAATATGGGTGTGGGCAGGACAGTAGTGTGGTGGGTAGAGTAACTGCCTGGGTGGCAGGACACAGAGGGTGGTGGTAAATGGCTGTCACTCCACAGAGGGAAGAGTGACCAGTGGGTACCACAGGGATCAGTGCTGGGACGGGTCCTATTCAACATCTTCATCAGTGACATTGCACAGGATATAGAAGGCAGAATTTCACTGTTACGCTGATGACACAAAGCTCTGTAACAGAGTAGACACACCAGAGGGTGTAGACAGAATGAGAAGGGACCTGCAGAAACTTGAAGAATGGTCAAGGGTTTGGCAGTTGAAATTCAATGCAAAGAGTGCAAGATAATGCATATGGGCACAAAACCTAGCACAATATATCAGTTGAGGGTGAGGATATAGCATACCAAGCAGGAAAGGGATCTTGGGGTTGTCATCTCTCATGACCTCAAGGTAGAAACAGTGTGACAAGGCATCAGGTAAAGCAAATAGGATGCTGGGATGTATAGGCAGGGGCATCACCAGCAGGAAAGGGAGGTCATAATTCCGCTATACAAGACACTAGTGAGGCCCCACCTGGAGTACAGTGTACAGTTCTGGAGACCATACCTACGTAAGGACATAGACAGGGTGAGAAGGTTCAGAGGAGGGCAACAAAGATGGTGCATGGGTTGCATCACAAATCCTATGAAGACAGGTTGAAGGAACTGAACATGTACTCCCTGGAGGAGAGGAGGAGAGAGGGATATGATAGAGACATACAAGTATCTTACAGGGAGGAACAGGGTGCAGGAAAACACTATTTTTAAGCGAAAAGATGTTTCAGGACTAGAGGGCATGGGATTAAGTTGGAGGAGGATGATTCAGAGGAAACATGAGAAAGAATTTCTTCACTGAAAGGGTGGTGGACAAGTGGAACACCCTGCCAGAGGAAGTGGTGGGGGCTGAAACAATCACGGGATTTAAGAATGCATGGGATAGACATAAAGGAATTCTAGAGGTCAGGGGTAAGGGGAAATAGACTTCTAGGAAAACAAACTGAACTTACAAGCTCAAATGGGCAGACTAGGTGGGCCATAGGCCCTTATCTGCCGACACTGTCTATGTATCTATGTATCTATGTCATCTGCAAAAAGACTGATCTTACTCTTAATCCCCACTGCAATGTCTGCTATGAAAATGTTAAACAGAACCAGTCCCAGCGCTGAGCCCTGTGGTACACCACTTGTTACTGCCCTGGGTTCAGATGCCTCCCCTCCCACTACTACCTTCTACTGTCTACTATGCAGCTAGATCTCGACCCATCTTACCAGTTTCCACCCTGCTCCCAGACTTCTCAGCTTCCAGGTCAGCCTACTGTGTGGCACTTAGTCAAAGGTCTTGTCCAGGTAGAGGACATTGACCGCATGTCCCATGTCTAGTGCCCTTGTAACTCAGTTGTAAAAATCAATCAAGTTCATCTGGCAGGATCTGCCTGAAACAAACCTGTGCTGCCTGCTGTCCTGAAGATTGTTATCCTCAAGAAATTGCAACAGTCTTTCCTTGAGGATTGTCTCCATCAGTTTTCCCACAATTGCACTAAGGCTTACTGGTCTGTAATTCCCCAGTTCATCCATGGGCCCACTCTTATGGAGAGATACCAATTGTGCTTCCCTCCAGTCCCTGGGCATGCACCCAGAGTTCAGAAAGGTAGTGAATAGGTCCGCCAATGGCCTTGCCAGGACCTTTGCTAGCTCTCTCGGCACCCTGGGGCGGACTCTGTCTGGGCCAGGTGCCTTGTCCACCTTCAGGGACTTTAGACCCTCACCCTTTCTTCCATGATTTCCCCATCTGTGTTTGCTTCTCCTCCACACTCTCCCACCTCTCTCTTCTTCTCAGGTATGGGTCCATCCCTCTCCTTGGTGAAGACTGAACAGAAGTATTCATTAAGTACTTCTGCCTGCACAGCCCCCTTTTCTACCAATCCACTTCTCCTCCTGATCCTAACAATTTGATCCTTGCTCTTCCTCTTCCTCTTCTCTATGATATATCTGAAGAAATCCTTTTCTCCTTCTTTGCTCCCCTGCACTAACCTCTGTTCCCTAGCTGTCTTTGCTGCCCTTACCACTTTGCTCACTTCTCTGGATTTCTTCACATATTCTTCTTTGTCTTCTGCCCTATTGGAGCTCTTGTAGAGCCTAAATGCATTTCTCTTCTACCTCACCTTCTCCATTACCTCTCTACTCATCCAACTTGGTTTCTTGGTCCTGGCTTTCTTGCTCTAGCTCTCGACACAGGTTCTAGTGACTTTAGCCAGTCCTGTCTTGATAACTGTCCAATTTTCTTTCGTGTCCATTTCTGGGCAGATGCCTGCCATATGACTTTCCAGTATTTGTCCCATCCTGCCAAGGTCCACCCTTTTGAAGTCCAGGACTCTAGTTTTTGTAGTGGCTACTTCCCTACCCAGATTGATTGTGAACCACACTGTGAGGTAGTCACTGCTTGCTAGGGGTTCCTCCACCCGTACATCCCTGACCTGTTCACCATCCTCCAGTACCAGGTCTAGTATATTCCCCTCAATCACTGGCTCCATTACCCTCTGGGTAAGGAAGTCATCCTTGAATGCTTCCAGGAGGATCTGATCCCTGGTGCAAGTGGTTGCTGGAGTGCTTCAATCCACCCCCAGTAGATTAAAATCTCCCACCACCACTGTGCTCCCTTTGCCACTATACCTCCTTATCTGCTCAACCAGTTCTCTGTCAATGTCCTCCTTCTGGGCCGGAGGTGTATAAATGACCCCCAGACAGATCTTGGTCCCTTTCTGGCTGTGTAGCTGCAGCCAGATTACTTCTGACCTGCCCTCCTCCCCTTCCTCCCAATTACATCTGATCCCTTCCCTAATGTAAATGGCAACCCCTCCAGCCTTCCCTTCATATCTATCCCTCTGGAATAGATTGTACCCTGGGATGGTTAGGTCATGGTACCTGGTTGCCCACATCTCATTAATGGCAGCTATGTCCACCTCCCCCTCTGCCATCAATGCCTGTAACTCTGTCAACTTATTCCCTAGGCTCCTAGCCTTTAGTGAAACCATTCTCCACACTGCTCCTAGCCTTCCTGCTTCTTTAGCCTTCACTTCAGCCCCTATTTCACCTAAGCTCGTATCTATCCCAGTGGTGGGGGAGGTCCATTGGCCCCCCTTTCCTGGTGATTCCCAGCTCCAATGCCTTCCCCCCTACCTAGTTTAAATGATACCTCTCATTGATGAAATCCCCCAGCTTCTGCTTCAACACCTGTGACCCTGCCCTGCTGAGGTGTAGCCTATCCTCTGCATAAAGATCAGTGTTATCTCATGTACTACCACAGTCCTCCACCAAACCATATCCCTAGGACACACACCATTCCCTCAGTCACTTGTTGAAGTCACTGATTCTACATTTCCTGTCTGTACTAGCCCTTGGCACTGTCAGAACTTCTGAGAAGGCTACCCTTGTTCCCTCTTTGCTGCATAGTTTCCCCACTTCCCTGAAGCTGTCTTGTACCTCTTCTATCCTTCTTCCTTTTAGATCATTTGATCCCAGGTGCACCACAATGTGTGGCTTCCCCTCCACCTTCCCCACAAATCTGACCATATTCTACCCCACTCTACTTGCTGTCATGCCTGGCATGCATTCTACCCAGATGTTACTTTTTCTGGCACCTCTTCCCCCCATCTTTTACCCTAAAGTATAGAATCCCCTAGAATAAGGACTCACTGGTGCTTATCCTGTTCACTCTTTTATTGGCCATCACTCTCCTGCCCCCCAACTAGTGAGGCTCTCACATTCCCCCTATCCTGCCTCCCCTTTGCCTTCTCTAACCTTTGCCCTGTCCTCTCCCCCCTCACAAATGTGACTGGAGTACTGACCTCCACCTGTGAACTATTTTCCTTCTGTGGATCTTCCCCTTTGCATTCGTTTGTTGCTCCATCCACCATGCTACCAGCTCCTCTGCTATTACTTCCCCCTGTCTTCCCTGAAATGTGGCCTTCCCCCACTCTGACTCCTCTTCTCTCCCTATCCTTGGTCTTCCCCAGGCTGCCTGCTGCTTCCCTTGTCCTCTTGTCTTCTTGCTCCTTACTTCCCTCCAAAGAGACTGCATCTCCCCACTGAGCCCCCCCACCACTGTGTCTTCGTGGTGTACTGCCTACTGCCTCCCTGCTGTGTAACTTTTCCCCTGTAGTGACCTCTCCCTGTTCCTTCACTGTAATGCCCCTTCTCTCTTCTCCCTGGTCTTCTGGACTAACCAACTCTGAGAATCTGTTTGTAGTGCTAATCTCCTTTTCATTAATGAGTCCAATTCCCCTTCCCCCAGGCAAATATCTTTGCCCCGACCCAGTCTTAGTCATGCCCCTGTGCCGGACCCACCTCCAGTCATCATTTCCTTCCCTAGGCTGCAGCTGCTTGTGCAGCCCTCCTGCTGTCCCATGTAGTTCCCCCTTATCTGTGCCTGTTATGAGCTCTTTTGAATGTCTCATTAGTTTCCCCTCCAGGTTGTGTTCCTGCCTATTTTGTCTCCTCCATGCCTCCAGTTCCCTTATCAACCACCTATTTTCTGCCTAAGCTGGCCCATCTGCCAACACACCCTGCAGCCCCTTGCCCTCCAAACCACTCCCAGGAATATTGCTACTCCACATCCTTGGCAAAATACAACCCTTCCATCTCCCACCCTAATTGATTGCCCCTGCACATCCTCTCCTCCCTTAACCTGGTCCTACCGCACTCCATGGAACCCTTCTCCCACCTTGAATTCCCCAAGTCTGTAATGGATATATGTGGCCCTCCCAGTTAGGCTCTTCCCTGTCTACCAGCGTGTCCTGCTGCCTGCTGTCCTCCCTGCTGATGCCCTGCAGATGCTACTCAAGATGCTACGCTTCTGCTCCGTGGCACTTAAGCTTTGGGGTTGTTTGGTTGCCTTGTAACATAATTGGATCCTAGCCCCACTATTGGCTGGTCTGAGTCACTTGACCACCCCCCTCCTGTGTATTTCCAACCTTTCTCCCTCAGTTAAATGCCCCCCTCCTCCCAGCCAAGACAAAATCATTTGTTTGGAAGTTGTACTGTCTAAATCACACAGCACACATTGCCATCTCATGAAATGCTAGCTCAGTCCTAAAGGAAAACAAACAGCACAGAGAAAGTACGAATCTTCTAGCTCCAACTGCCTGCTTCCTTCTGCTGGGTTACACTCGTAGAACTTGATGGCAGAAAAAGACCACATGGTCCAGCCAGTTTGCCTTCCCCAGCCTACTTCCTCCCTCCCTTCCTTCCTGGGAACCCACTCCTTCCCCCATATTCCTTTATGCCTGTCCCAAGCCCTCTTGAATCCCAGTACTGTATCCACCCCCACAACCTCCTCCGGAAACCTGTTCCAGGCATCCACCACCCTCTCTGTAAAGAATCTCCCCCTCATGTGCTCCCTGTAGCATCCTTCTTATAGTCTCAGGCTTTTCACTCTAGTAGCAGTGTTCAACTTCATTTTGAATATGCCCCATGGGCTCCCTTTGTTTAACCCCTTGACGTATTTGAAGGTCTCTATCATGTCCCCTCTCTCCCTTCTGGTCTCCGGGGTATATAAACCCACATCACCGCATCTCTGCTCATATGGCTTGCCCTTCATCCCTAGCACCATCCTGGTTGCTCTTCACTGTACCCGTTCCATCTGGTCTATGTCCTTTCACAAGTGAGGCCTCCAGAACTGGACTCCTTACTCCAGATGTGGTCTCACCATAAACTCGTACAGGGGTACTAGGATTTCCCTCCTCCTGCTAGTGATTTCCTTGCCCATACTAGCCAACATCCCATAGGCCTTCCCCACTGCCTTAGTACACTGTTTCCCACCTTAAGATCACTAGAGGCTATTATACCCAGATCCTTCTACTGCTCCCTGATTCCCTCCCCACCCATTTTGTACTCTTTCCTTGGGTTACCATGTCCTAGGTGCACAACCGCACACTTCCTGATGTTAAAGTTCAGTTGCCTGGTCTCCACCCATCCTTCTGGTGCCCTCAGGTCCTGCCTGATGTCCTCCACCCCTCCCTCAGTCTGCACCTATTACAGATTTCCATGTCATCTGCAAAGAGTGCCACCCATCCTTTCAGTCTGTCCTTAATATCGCACATGTAAATACTAAAGAGGAGTGGGCCCAACACTGACCCCTGGGGTACCCCACTTATCACTTGCCCCTTGCTAGAATGCTCCCCCTTCACTATCACCCTCTGGGTCCTGTCAGCTAGCCAGCTCTTCATCTATCTAGTTATTTTGTCCCCCACCCCCATACTTCCCAGTTTATTGACCAGTCTTCTGTGGGAGACTGTGTCAAAAGCCTTACTGAAGTCCAGGTAGGTCACGTCCACTGCCCCTCCTTTGTCTATCTCCTGCATCACCTAGTTGAAGAATTCAATAAGATTGGACTGGCATGACCCCCCCAAGTGAACCCATGCTGACAGTTGTTCAGCAATCCATTCCCCTCTAGGTGCTGCTCCACCCTCTCCCTGATGAGAGCCTCCATGACCCTCCCCACCACTGCTGTAAGGCTGACTCGACGATAGTTCTCCTTTGCCTCTCTACTCCCCCCTTGTGTATTGGCATGACTGTGGCCCTTCCTCAGTCCTCTGGCACTTTCCCGGTGTCCAAGGACTGGTTTAATAAGCTTGCCAGCAGGGCGGCTAACTCCTCTCTTAGCTTCCAGATCACCCTCAGATGCAGTCCATCCGATCCCATGGCCTTATCCACCTTCACCCTACCAAGTTCTTCCCTGATTCTCTCTATATTAAATAGGCCCAGCCATCACCTCCCCTGCCCTCCCCCTTTTGTTCAACCTCAACTCCCCTCCCCTTCCTTTGTGTCCTTCGTGAAAATTGAGCAGAAATACCTATTCGACTCCTCCACTTTCATGCAGTCATCCTCTAGTGGCTCCTCCTGTCCTCCCAGAGCCTAATGATCCCTTAACTAGTCTTCCTCCATTCCCTCACGTACCTAAAACAATGTCTTTTGGCCCCCTTTGCCTGTCTCACAATCCACTCCTCCATGTTAGCTTTTGCCTTCTTAATCTCTTTCCTCTCTACCCTCATGATTCTCTGTAGGTTTCTCTGCCCTCCTCCTCCTCCTTCAGCATTTCCTTGTATTTCCTAAGCCCTTCTCCTGTCCCCTTCCATCCTCGCTACATTCCTGTTGAACCACAGGGGCCCCCTACTTTTTGCTCCCTTCCTTACCCTCCTTAGACACCTGTTTGTGGCCTCCTTGACTCGTTCCTTACTACACCCCCATAGGTCCTCCACTTCCCTTATATCCCCATACCACCCACTGCCACCCCCATTATCCTTCTCATATTGTTAAAGTCTGCACCCCTGAAATTCAGTACAGTTGTGCTGGTCTTAGTCACCTCCCTGCCCACCCTCACCTTAAACCTGATGGTACTATAGTCGCTATTACCCAGATCCTCCCCCACCACCACTTCCTCCACGTTCTCCCCATTTGTCAGGACCATGTCTAGTAGGTTGCTTCCCCTTGTTGGTTCCTGACTAATTGCTGAAGGAATGTCCCTTGTAATACTTATTTATTTTTATTTATTGAAATGTTTCACCATGAGGGTACACTGAACAACAAGTTGCTCATCTCACGGTGCGACCTGAGGGGGGGAAGGGGTTACATAAGGTTGTGAAGGATGATCGGTTACAATAGTATGTGGGTAGTACAACAAACAATACAACATTGTAAGATTATGCAACAGTTGGAACGCAAGGTATTGTAATACTTCCAGAATTTCCCTGCTTCTAGTTGAAGCTGCATCAGTGATGGACCAGTCAACATCTGGAAGGATTAGGTCCCCCACTAGTAACATTTCTCCTTTCATAACTACCCTCACTGTGTCCTGTGTCTTCTTCCTATCCTGCTCTTCCTCTTGGGTGGGTGGTCTGTATACCACTCCAAGCCTCAACGACTCCCCTGTCCTTCTGCCTAGTGCTGCCCATAGTAATTCTGTCTCCTCATCACCCTCCCTCTCCTCCATCACCTTCACATCTTCCCTTATATACAAGGCCACACACCCCATCCTTCCTGTCCCTCCTGATTAGTCTGAACAGCATTGTGCAGTGGTTTAAGGCTCTGATTTGCAAACCTGGAGACCTGGGTTTGAATCCCACAGCCCCCACTGGCACACTGTGTGACCGTGAGGAACTTCCTTGTGCTCCTAGGTCGCACCTGTAAACAAGCTGTGTCTCTCTTGGTAAACAAAACAAAAAAAACATGGAACCTCTGCTCCCCAAGTGTGGAGCTCCATCCACCAGGTCTCTGCAATTGCTATTATGTCAAGCCTGTCATGTGCAGTAGTGGCTATGAGCTCCTCCATCTCATCTTGTTTGCCAGGCATCTAGCATTGACTACCAGGCCCCTCCACCATTGTACCCCATCCATAGATTCCCTCACTGGCCTGCCCAAGCCCCCATCTTTAATTTTGCCCGGGGGGGGGACCAAGGTTCCCCCAGCTTGTCTGTGGAGCTGCTAGGCTCCACCTCTAGCCCCCCTTCAGTTTAAATTATATTCTTTCTCAAAGAACTCCCCCAGTCTGCACCTCAGCACAGCTGACCCCTCCATGCTGAGGGGGTGCAGCAGGTCCTGAGCATGGAGGCTCTCATCCTCCCAAGTTTCCCCCAACCCCCTATTACTCTGTACCCCATTTTCCTGCCCCATCTCTCCAGCCAGTCATTAAATTCTATCACCCTTTGCTTCCTCTCTGTGCTGGCCCTTGGTACTGGCAGTACTTCTAAGAAGACTAGAGACAAAGCCTAGCCCCCCCTCCCGAATCTGGCCAGAACCTTAAATCACGCCTGTACCTCCATGAGACTGTTACTGTCCAGGTCGTTTGTACCCAGATGGAACACTAGGTGTACATTCCTATCCTTGTCCCTGCCCTATGATGGGGTGTAGTGGATTACCTCCATCACTGTCATCCCCGGCATACACTCCACCAACACCATGCCTCCTCTGCCCCCCACTTGATCTCCTTCAATATAGAATCCCCTATCAGGAATACCCTACCCTCCCCTTTCTCT
Organism: Neoceratodus forsteri; assembly: GCA_016271365.2. NCBI lineage: Eukaryota > Metazoa > Chordata > Ceratodontiformes > Ceratodontidae > Neoceratodus > Neoceratodus forsteri. The sequence goes on from CM057455.1 coordinate 179,440,629, forward strand.
GTTTAAGCTGCTTTCCTGTTCTCCTTCCCTTTGGTACAGGTGTCTGAACTACCTTCCTGAATCTTGCCTCCCCCCCCACCTTTCCCCATATCCTGGTCCCTAGCTCCTTCATACAATGCTTCCTCACTTACCCTTATCCCATTTTCTTCCCATTCCTCCCTCTAACCCACCCTACTCCTCTCCTTTCACCTGGCCTCTACCTGCGATCCTCCCCATGGCCTTGAGATCCTGGCCTCCTCTTCTAGTTCCTTCCTGCTGTTCCCATTGACTCCTTTGTCACCCTGCTCCTCCATGTGTCCTGCTGGTACCTTCTGTATTACCCCCTCCCCCTTGCCCAGGGTACTGTCCTTCCCCACTTCTTCTGCCTGTTGGTCCTTTTTATCCTGAGAACTCACCTTTCTTGCCTTCCCCATGTCTTATCCCTGAGAACTCACCTTTTTTGCAGAACCAGTCCTTCCCCTACCCTTGACCTCCTGTCCTTCAGCTTCTCCTTCCTTTCTTCTCCTGGCCCCACCTCTTGTCCTACTGTCCCCCCTACCTTTCCCCCTCTCTTCTGCTACCTCCTCTCCATTGCCCCAGCCCCCCAAATCTTCCCTACTCAGGGCATGAACCCACAACCCTGTGCACAGAAGTCTGGTATCTATGCCACTTCACCATCGTGTCTGTTAGGTCTATTGAGTCAGTGTCTCTCAGCAGTGTCTGTAAGTCAATGGGTCACTCACCGACTTGTGTGTTAATTTACCCTTGCTTACCTCTCTCTTGTTGCTCACCTCCCATTGTACTACATATGGTTATCTAATGTCTGACAGGCATATTATTTTAGTAACTTGGAAGTCATCATAGTTTCAGTGTTACACTACTTCCTGCTACTACGACATAGTTACAATGACATCTGTCATGTGTTGCAGAAAACATAAAGACAAACACTGGAGGAGAAAGAGATGCGGGGCAGAGGAAAGGTGCAGATACAGTTTCTACCATGTCAGTTCCAAGTAAAGGATCTGCAACTGGAGGTGGTTGAGAGTGGCATTTTTGGACTGTAAGGACTGTGAAAGGGCACGTGAAAGCATGGACAAAGAAACTCACCTTCAGTAGTCCACAGAAGTCCACTTACTCCACTCCCACTCCTCCAAGCAGTCTTCTTGGTCTTCTAGTATACCTATTACCACACCGAGTATTCAGCGAGAACACAGATTTCCTCCCCTTCATCAAACGCTACAAGTTCCAATTCCCCTTCCCCTATCTGAAAAGGGAGCAAAACAATCCCTCTGTTCCTGAAAAACCAAGACCATCCCCCGTTCATCTCATACCGACAGCATGACAACTTCCATAGCTGCATTTGCATGAGTGGTTAAAACTGCTGATCTGCCAAGAACCACTATATGATTCCCCCATATCACTGAGCAGTACCACACACCTGAGTTATGCTCAGTTATCTACTCTGTATGAGGAAAGTGACACTGACTCTGGCCTTGGCATGGACACTGCAGGAATCTTGTCTGAAGTGGAAAAAGCACAGTTGTTTATGGGCGGAGGCTGAAGTTTACTGATAACAGTTCTACAAAATGAAGCAAGAGAGAGAAGAAGCAGTGAGGAAGGAAGGGCAAGAGTAGCCACAAACACAAAGTTAGCTGGAATGGTGTACTGTGAGGAGATGACTATCCTGTCAAAAAAACTGATTGCACAGAAAAAGAATATGAATTGCAGGCACTTTAGGATAAGAGCACTAATAAAAACATATTTTCTTGCACTGTCAAAGTTCCATAAGTTAAGCTGAAGACACAAATTGTTGAAAATAGGTTGTTTTGTTGCAATATCAGCAGTAAAATCCATTCCAGGTGGTTTATCTCCCACACAAACAGAGCTCTGTTTAACAAAGTGCTTAGTAGTGCAAATAATACATTTCACCCAACACAAAAAATTGCAAATGAACGTGTTTTCTTACCCCTAGAGACAGCTACCACTTACCCAGGGCAGGGGTAGCACATGCACAAAAGTAGAATGAAGAATGAGAAGAGTGTGAAAGTTCAGAGTCACTTACACTACCGACCAGTGGGGTTGAACATGATATTAACTAGATCTACGCAGTTTGTAAAATCTCTGCCAGAGTTCAGGCAGAATTCCCATTCCAGTGTCATGAAGTTTGCTGGAATGTCCATGAAAAGTCTGCGCGGTTTTGCAAAAAAATCCACAACACTGACCTTCAGGGCACTGAATAGTTTGAAAGTTTCAAGGAAACAGTCCACAAGTCTCCTCCCCACACTACCTCTTCCCCTCAGTCACAATGTCATGCTCCTCATCCACTAAGTAACCCCATGCATCCTAGCCAACACTGGCCTAAATGCCTCTGGCATGGCTACCCCTTAATCCCTTCACCCCAGCTTCTCCCTATTCCAAACCTACTCCAGGCAGCACTAAACCTAAGCAATAATTTCTGCTACCCCCTCAGAACCTTTTGTGATCTACTATTAGTCTCCTCTTCTGTGGCTATTTACCCCCGGATAAGGGCTAACCTAACCCTATCTAGAACAATGTCATCCACTGAGTACATATATATATATTGTTGCTGCCCCAAAGTACTGTAATCATCTTTCGCCATTTAGAGCTATCCTTACTCTGTCTAAGACAATGTCATCTCACTGACTGCACATTCTAACTAGTAGTGCCTGTAACATAAACAACTTTGGCACTTATACAGCTCTTATTGTGTGATATGTTTACTGTATAACCAACCTGTCTACTGTACCATGCAATTGTCCATTTGTTGTATTACTTCATTCCTGATGTGGAACATTTGTAAAAGAGTCTCTGGCTCAAAGGTATTGTAATTCCGAGAAAAAAATAAATAAAAATAAATCCAGTTGCTCTAAATGGAAAATAAAATCAATTTGCTGCTCAGATAAGAGATTTCTTCCCTGAACGCTGAATAACAGCTGTTCTGGATTACTTAGAAAATCTGCACATTCTGTAAGTGGTTTGGGAACTTTATTTTTATTTAATTTTGTTGTTTTAGTGGTACTCTCTGGTTCCCAATCGGTTCCCTGGAATTGGAGAAAAGTAAATTTTGTGGACTTTTTCATATGAAAAAGACTGGTACAAGCCACATTCCTACCAGTTTTAGACTATGCTGACCTGATTTACAGAGGTAGTATTTATTTATTTATTTCCTTTTGTTAACCGGGTAAGCACACTAGACAGCCAAGTGCCTATTTTCAGGTGCGACCCGGGAGAGTTACAGAGGACAACTTCATACATAAACAATTGAGGAATCAAAAGAAATACATCACCACACACTTAGCAAAGTTGGATGTAGTTTATCACAGTTATAAAAGAGACCATAACTTTTGACAAAGGATATTATTTCTAAAATGCGCCAAGTGTACATGAACTTTCTGAAATTGTGAGTTATGTTTTAAGAGAAATAAATTATTTATAAACTTTCCAGCTGTGATGCCCTTATATTTGGAAATGGTGATGAAGTGCTAGTTCTTTCTGTGATTTTTTAAAAGAGACCATGACTTCTTCCCATCTGAGCTTGTATGGCTTCAAGAGACACTCTGAATGCTCATGGGCAAAAGTGGAGGGAGAACAGCCATCCCCACTCACCTATATGTTCCTACACCTACGCTATCCTACTACCTTACATTATGGCACTGTTCCATAGGGCCCACAGTCCATAAGGGTTGAGGAGAGACAATGTTAGTGTTCTCAAGATGCCAGGGTACTGCATTCTTTTTTGAAAAGCAGCGCTCAGCTGGTTTCTCTCTAAGGTCTTTAACAAACTGCAAACCACTGTAAAGCTTGGCTACTTAACCAACCTTAATGCGTTTAAAGCACTTCTTGACACCGTTTGAGTAGGGATGTTCAAAACAAATACTATTTGGAGCAAATGCACAAAAATGCAATATGTTTCTCAAATACTAATGGAAAACTCACTCTTAAATATTTGTATGTGTTAGATCCCATAAACAAGTATTAGACCATGGTTTAGGCTGATGTGAAACACCTGTTACTGTTACTACTCACAACATGTTTTTTGATAACTCATTGGCCCGGATATTCAAACTGTCCCAGGCTGTGGCGCAAGCCTGGGCGCAGCTCAACTTTGTTGCGCAGGGGTGTGGCCTGGGCGATATTCAATGGAGCTGTGCTATGGCACAGCAGCTTTGAATATCCCACCCTGGCCACCCCCACTGTGCATGGTGCAGTGACACTGCGTCAGTGCAAGTGGCCAGAGTGGAGCATGGAGATGCGCAGTGCAAGTGCCATTGCGCCATGCACAGCACCTGTGATATTCCAAATGGGACATGCAAATGGGGCCATAATTTATGCAAGGAGCACAGGGGGGCATTTGCATCTCATTACGGCTCCATTTGCATGTCATTAGCATGCAGGTGTGCCAATCCCCAATGACTTGCGCCTGGCACCTTGCCAGGCAGCAGCCGTCGGGGACCGACGCCCCCTGCAGCCCAATCTCGGGCACTCATGTAAAATAAAAAAAAAAGACATCCAATATCCCTGGTGGTCCAGTGGACCTCTATGTGCCCAATTGCGGGCATCGGTATAGTCCCCCCCATGTCCAATATTCCTGGTGGTCCAGTGGACGGATCGCCACCAATCGCGGGCATTTGCAACACATAACAGACCCCTACTACCCTGGTGGTCTAGTGTACCCCTCCCCACCCACCCATTAGCCCCCCGCTCCGCTCCCCGTCCAGCTGGCGGGGCAGCACCACCTGCCTGCCACCCCGCGGCCCGCCGACTGACAGCCCGGTGAGCTGCACACCCATTGGTTCACAGCATCAACCAATGGCGTGCAGCCATACCATACTACCAATCCGGCGGCGGGGAGAGGGCGGTGGGCTGAGAGTGAGCCAAGAGGGTACACTAGAACCACCAGGGTAGTAAGGGTCTGTTATGTTACAGGCTGCCGCGTTAAGCGTGATCGGTCCCTTGACCACCAGGGAATCCAGGCGATGAAAGGAACACTGTCACTGTCGGGCACACAGTCACTGAACCACCAAGAGGATGTTTTATTTTATTTACACTAATGCCGATTGGGCTGCAGAAGCGTCGGTCCCCGGCTCACTACTGAACAGCGCAGAATCGTCGAGATCAGACACCTGCGTGCTAACAGCAAATGGGGCCCGTATTGAGATACCGTGGCCCCCTATGTATAGGTGTAGCTCCGTTTGCATGTCCTTTTTGAATCTCTTGGAGTGCTGTACATGGCACAATAGCAATTGCTCTAGTGCATCCTCATGCTCCCTCAGCCATTGCTGCTGGCGCAGTGCCATAGCCATGCACAGTGGGTTGCCAGGTGCGACATTCAAAGCTGCTGCTCCATAGCGCAGCTCCGTTGAATACCGCCCAGGCCACACCCCTGCGCAACAAAGTTGAGCTGCACCCAGGCTTGCGCCACAGCCTGGCGCAGTTTGAATATCCGGGCCCATGTCTATATTTACCATGCTATGTATGCCTTAATGTACTTGACAAGCTGTGTTTCATAATCTCTGTACAATCTGTACTGCTTTTTGTCCTAATACTGTATGTAAAAGTTGCTTTGCCTGTTTTGAGTCTAATTCCCTTTTTACTACTGTCCATCCCACTTTTAATTATTATATGTTCTATATAATGCTTCCCTGTGGATATTTTTTTATTTTTGCTGTCCTAACAAAGACCTCCTTATAAATGAACATAAGAGTCATTTCCTGGAAAAATAAATCAGTACAAATACAGTAGAAAATGTGCCCAGAATATTTAATTATTTAGTTCTTATTTACTGTGTGAGGTGCACAAGACAAACAGTTGCCTATTTTCAGGCATGACCCAGGAGAAGTACAAACATCACATTAATAGTGCAATCTTAGTCAGCAGTAACAATCTAGATTTACAAATGTACAGTAAACAAAAAGGCAAGCCGAGACATGGATGGACAGCAAGATACAAGAGCTAATTCAATAACATACTGTAGCACAGTGTCAGGTAGGAACAATGTTTTGAGACCTAGGTACAGGAACTAACACAGATACATAGATACATAGATACATAGACAGTGTCGGCAGATAAGGGCCTATGGCCCACCCAGTCTGCCCATTTGAGCTTGTAAGTTTAGTTTATGTCTTTCCAGAAGTCTGTTGCCCCTTACCCCTGACCTCCAGAATTCCTTTATGTCTATCCCATGCATTCTTAAATCCCGTGATTGTTTCAGCCCCCACCACTTCCTCTGGCAGGTGTTCCACTTGTCCACCACCCGTTCTGTGAAGAAATTCTTCCTCACGCTTCCTCTGAATCGCCTCCTCCAACTTCATCCCATGCCCTGTAGTCCTGGAACATCTTTTTCACTTAAAAATAGTGTATTCCTGCACCCTGTTCCTCCCTGTAAGATACTTGTATGTCTCTATCATATCCCTCTCCCTCCCTCTCCTCCAGGGAGTATATGTTCAGTTCCTTCAACCTGTCCTCATAGGGCTTGTGATGCAATCCATGCACCATCTTTGTTGCCCTCCTCTGAACCTTCTCTACCCTGTCTATGTCCTTACGTAGGTAAGGACTCCAGAATTGTACAAAGTACTCCAGGTGGGGCCTCACTAGAGTCTTGTATAGTGGACTTATGACCTCTCTTTTCCTGCTGGTGATGCCCCTGCCTATACATCCCAGCATCCTATTTGCTTTACCTGCTGCCTTGTCACACTGTTTCCCTACCTTGAGGTCATCAGAGATGAAAACCCCAAGATCCCTTTCCTGTTTGGTGCATGCTATATCCTCACCCCCCAACTGATATATTGTGCCAGGGTTTTTGTGACCCATATGCATTATCTTGCACTTCTTTGCATTGTATTTCAACTGCCAAACCCCTGACCATTCTACAAGTTTCTGCAGGTCCCTTCTCATTCTGTCTACACCCTCTGGTGTGTCTACTCTGTTATAGAGCTTTGTGTCATCAGTGAACAGTGAAATTCTGCCTTCTAGGTCCTGCGCAATGTCACTGATGAAGATGTTGAATAGGACCAGTCCCAGCACTGATCCTTGTGGTACCCCACTGGTCCCTCTTGCCTCTGTGGAGTGACAGCCATTTAACACCACCCTCTGTGTCCTGCCGCCCAGCCAGTTACCTACCCACCACACTACTGTCCTGCCCACACCCATATTCCCCAGTTTGTGTAATAGTCTTCTATGTGGCACAGTGTCAAAGACCTTGCTGAAGTCCAGATAGACTATGTTCACTGCCCTCCCCTAATCCACCTCCCTAGTCACCCAGTCAAAAAATTCAATGAGGTTGGTCTGACATAACCTCCCCTGAGTGAGCTCCTGCTGCCTTGGGTCCTGTAGTCCATTGGCAGACCAGATGTTCCACCAATCTCTCCTTCAGTAGTGCTTCCATGATCTTCCCCACTACCAGGAGGCTGACTGGTCTGTAGTTCCCTGCTTCCTCTTTGTTCCCAGTTTTGTGTAAGGGGACTACATCTGCTGTCCTCCAGTCTTTGGGTACCTCCCCTGTTTCCAGAGATCGGCGAAACAGGATAGACAGAGGTTCAGCCACCACCTCTCTTAGTTCTTTAAGGACCCTGTTGTGCATCCCATCTGGCCCCATTGCTATATCAACTCTTATTACTTCCAGTTCCTTCAGGATCCTTTCTCATGTAAAGGGACTTGTGTCCATTTCTGCACCATTTTCACCCCTTGTACTCCCTTTAGAACCATTACCCTCCTCTTCCTCAGTAAAGACTGAGCAGAAATACCTCTTCAATATGTCAGCTTTACTGTTGTCATCCTTCATGCGGCCCCCATCCTCCCCCTTCAGTCTCACTATCCCTCTGTTTGCCTTTCTTTTTCACTTATGTACCTGTAAAGGTTTTGTCCCCTCTACCCACTGATTTTGCAATGTGTTCTTCTGTCTGAGCTTTGTTCCCTTACTGACCTCCTGCCTCCTTTGCCTCCTGCTACTTCTCCCTATCCCTTCTGCTAGTGTCTTTTGTATTTGTGAATGCAATCTTTTTGCTTTACTCTCTTTGCTACCTCTTTGGAAAACCATAATGGTCTCCTCTTCCTTTTCCTCTTGCTAACTTGCTTAATGCATAATTCTGTTGCTCTTGTAATCCCCATTTTAAATACTGCCCACTGTTCCTCAACCCCTGATTCTTACCCCATTCCCCTTAATGCCTCTTTCAAGTATCTCCCCATTTTCCCAAAGTCTGCCCCCCTAAAATCCAGGATACATGTTTTTGTGTGGTTTGGTTCTGCTGTTTCTATGATTTCAAACCACAATGACTGGTGGTCACTGTTCCCCAGTTGCTCCCCCACTGTTACCCCCCATCACACTGTCCCTGCTTGTGCCAAGGGTCCAGTATTGGCTTCTGCCGAGTTGGTTCCATGACCAGTTGCTTGAGGAAGGCACCCTGAAGGGAGTCCAGGATAAATCTGCTCCTAGTTGATACTGCTGCTGGGATGCTCTAGTCCACATCTGGAATATTGAAGTCTCCAACCAGTACTACCTCACCCTTGTCTGCCATCCTTTGGATGGCTAGCATCAACTCTATCTGTTTCTTCCTCCTGGGCTGGTGGTCTATAGACCACATCTGTGCAGATGGCTGGCCCCATTTTCCTTTCCAGCTAACCCACAGTATCTCTCCCCATTTTGTTCCTCCTGGGTCTCTGTGGCCCTTATGTCATTTTCACATACAGTGCTCTCCTCCTCCCTTCCTGCCTGCCCTATCTCTTCTGAATTTGTTGTAGCCAGGTATGGCCATCTCCCAGTCATGGTTATCATTACACCAGGTTTCAGTGATGGCCACAATGTCCAGGTCTGACTGCAACACGACAACCTCCAGATCTTCCATCTTGTTGCTAAGGCTCCAGGCATTTGCACACATGGCTTTCTATGATTTGACCTCCCTAGACTGTTTCGCTGTTCTACTCCAGCCCCTTCCTTGGTTGTCCTTTATCCCTGGTTCTCCTTGCTGTCTGCTCTTCTGCTGAATTTTGCCCCTTTTCTGCCTATCCACCTCTTGGGCACTAATCTCCATCTTTTGCACACTGCTACATATAACTGTAGGAGGTATGTTCAGAACTGTTTCCGAAATGTGTCGAAAGTAGCACAGTGTTTAATATTAGCAGAGACTACATTCCACAATTTTGAGTGGTTATATTTGCTTTTCACATCTGTAGAAATCCTGGACATGATGTTGTGATAGGAAAAGTATACATTTTCTGTAACAGCAGAAAGCAGTTGCTCCAGATATACAACCCCTGTCCAAAGGTTTTCTATCAACCACCTCCTCTGACTTTGGTACAATAATAGAAAGGATAGAAAAAGTGCAATTTGTATTCTTTTTCAACCTGCACCACATGTCTGGTTACTTCACACTGCATGGCCAATATCCCCCTATTCCAGATTTTTTTCCTCAGTAGTCTGGCAACACAGTTATCAAATACATGCACCTTTATCATGGAATTTTGTACACACCTGCATGTTACTATATGCCCATGCACTAAACTTTGTCATGCATGCATCCCAGCCCACATGTCCTACCCCTCGAACATATCAAAGCATTAACCCAGGGAACACTATACCATGTATTGTTTTAATGTGTACAAAATAAAGATTTCAAAAATGTATATGAAAGCCTCCTTACTAAATCTTTGATGGCCATAATCCTTCATTGAATTAGGCTCCACAGCTAAAAATAACTAAAAAATGCAACATTGTGGAAATTGTTAACATTATTAACTGGTTACCTCATTTTATGCATAAAAATCATCCAATGCTAGGCTTCTTCAAGTTTTGTTGACTGCGCTGATATCAAAAACGTATACAAGACCTTTACCACTGGATCCTTGGTACAACATACTCCAAAACTGCTATCACTGCATGTACAAGGAAAGTGAACATGTTACAAATAAATAAATACATTAAATAAACATGATAATTACCTTTAGGTACTTCTCAATGTTGATGATCAGTGACCTTTTGGAAGAAGTCAATGGAATAGACTGGTCCTCTGGCACTGGGTTGAGCCCATAAATGAGTGATTTAGCCAAGTGTTCTCACATAGGTAATAACTAAAGGCAGTAAATTAGATGCCATATGCACAGGGTTATGATTCTAAGGCATGAACAACCATGAAAACAGATTAAAGCTTAGTAACAAAACACTCTTTTAATCATAACTGTTTTAGTAATAAAGAAAAGCTTTGAACATTAAATTCTGGAAGAATTTCATTTAACTGAGTTCTGCTGATAGAAGCTTGGAATATTTTGTTGGAAACTAGACAATGTTTGAATCCATAAGTACCAGGTTATCAGTTCTACAATAACTTAAAGAAACAGTCTCTCACTATCTATCCTGCTGATTCTTCCTTATATAAAATGGAAAGGTGTAGCATCTGCAGTTCTGAAAGAATGACTAAATAAACACATTGCTTTGTGTCTTTTTATACAGCTCCATGCAGATAGTAATTACCAACAGTCCATCTTTAAATTATTGGGTACTTGTTGATGTTCCAGCCTTGGTAACTTATGGCCTTCCTTATTTTGATAACTAGTAATCAAAGGCAGGTTTGCACAAATACTGTGGGTGAAGAAAAACTGATTATTTGAAAAAACAACTGTTGTTTTCAATACTGATTATTTGACAAAAACACAAGTGTTGTTTTCAGTACTGATTATATGATAAAAACACAAGTGTTGTTTTTAATACCATTTTTGAAAAAATGTTTTCAGATTTACCTTTAAAGCATAGCACTTCACTTTATGAGAACTCTTCAAATGTTTGTTTTAATTTTAAAAATACAACAAGCCTTGATAGCTTACTTAATTTTCGGTGGCGTCCTGCTTCAGGATGATTTGTCAGTCATCAGGAACCACAAAATGAGAAATTCCCCACTGACAGTCACAAAACTGGATGCTGCAAATGCTTTGCTACAGTTGTGACTTTTGACACTGTCAAGCTGTACTCATTCGGGGTTGAAATCATCCCTTGCATGCTTCCAAAATTACTTTTGATTTTAGTCTTTGGTAACCAGGTAAGGCCCACTAGGCACAAGTGCCTGTTTTCAGGGGCGACCTGGGAGCACTGGGTGGTTAAATGGCTTTCTTAGAGTCACACAGTATGCAAGCAGAGGTTGTGAGAATCAAACTCGGGTCTGGTTTGCTGGATGTACCAAGCTCGTTCACACCTCATTTCTCGTTACATATGAACATTTGACAAAGCCAGCAGTATAAGGACATTAGGTCTATCTTGTCTGCTTGTAATGCAGGACCCTCAGCATAAGTTACTGACTTTGCCCCTCCATCCACTGTTCCCACCTGTCATCGATGGAAAGGTCAGGAAGCATAGGAAAACCCGGAGCAGATATAACATTTGGAAATATAATTTTATTATCAATAACAGTAAAATAAATTAAAAAAAATACCTGGAGTACTGTGTCCAGTTCTGCAGGCCCCACCTCTGTATGGATATATATAGGGTAGATGTGGTACAAAGGAGGGCAACCAAAATTATGCAGGGCCAGCTTCAGAAGCCCTATGAAGAAAGACTCAGGGAACTATGTACGCCCTAGAGGAAAGATAGGTAAGGGGGATATGATAGAAATGTTACAATATTTCACAGGTATAAACAAGCTATTGGAAGGGAGCATTTTTCCATAGAAAGAGATACTCAAGAACAAGGAGTCCCTCTATGAGTATAAGGGGGAGGATTAGGGGAAATGTGAGGAAGTTCTTCTTCACTGAAAGGGTGGTTGATGCATGAAAATGTCTGCAAGCAGAAGTGGTAGAGGCAAAAATGGTCATGCATTTCAAGAATACATGGGACAGACAAAAGGTGATCTGAGAAGTTAAGCAAATGAAGAAGGAAACCAAGGATTGAATGAAGTATCTTGATATTATCACTCACGGAAGGCTACAGCCCAGCTGGTGTCTCCACAGTGCCAAATGGGCCTATGATTTCTTCCACCTTAAATAATTTTATAATCTAGTTTTGTGATAGTAAAGGTTTCCAAAACCACAACTTCTTGCGGTAAGCTATTTCATATTTTCACTGCTCTTATAGTAAAGAAATTATTTATTTTTATGTTGTCTTGCACCGCATAAGTACAGACAACAAATTGTGGTTACTTCAGTGGAGAAGTGGGTTTTGGAGGTACGGTCCTGCTGCAGTCAATGGTGCCACTGCTTTTTGTGGCCGGGCTCTGTGGCACCAATGCCATAGCACACTGTCTGTGACAGCAGTTGAGAAACGTGCCACCAACTTGAAATAAATTAGCTGCTGCAATCAGATAGTGCCATGGGGTAGTCCCTGATTGCAGCAGCCAATTACTGCTTGCCTCGTCTGGTGTCCCCAGCAAGCAACATGGTGGTGGCTTCCCCATCAGCTTCTCATAGTCCTCACAGAAGCTGAGGGACAGCCCCCGCCTTTCACAGTCCATCTGAAAGCTGACTGTGGTGCCCAATACCCCTGTCAGCATGCCTCCTCCTAATTTAATTTGCAGATGGGGGTGCCCAGTCCCTATTGGCATAATGTACCCTGCCATTTCTTGTGTGCCGATGGGGTGCCTAATCCCCCTCAGCTCATGCATCCCCCCCAACTCTGTATATGCTGGGGGTGCCCAATCCCCATCAGCTACAGTCCCCCCTCCCATCAAACACACAGGTGGCATGCTAGGAACCCACCCCAACATGCAACAGTACTTGTACAAATAGAAAACCTTCCCGCATTGTTCTTTCTTTCTTGGTTTAACCTGTGAATCACAAAACAGTCACTTGCTGAGTTCGGTGCCTCCCTCCCCCAATCCACAGCCACCCTCTGTGAACCAGCCTCCCCACACCCCCCACCCCATACTTACTGGAGCCCAGCGCGATGATCTTCAGTGGAGCGGGAACATATTTGCACTCTTCCAAGCTGATCACAAACTGAAGAAATGCCGGTAAGCTGTATAATGGCATACATGGTTATCTTTCAACTTATGTGGCTATCTCGGCCATTTTTTTTACTTTTGCTACCACATTTTCAACATGGGGGGTTTTTTGCACCCTTCCTCATGAATTTAGTCACTGTCATGGCATTATTCAGTCCCAAAGATGATTTTTGAGGTCACTGCGGCGGAATCACCTTTCGGGACTGAGTAATGAAAATGACAGTGTTACTATTCATGAGTGGCATTCAAAAAGCCTATGTTGCAAATATGGTGAAAAATTCAAAAAATGACTGTTACGAGTGTGTGTTGTGCAGTTTCCACTAGCATTCATAACTTTGCCAATTTGTAATATTTTCACTCCAGATTTTCAACATTGGCATTTTTCACTGCTCCTTATGAGCAGTGCAGCTGTCATTTTTCACATCCTAGCTGAAATGTGTTTTTGCACCACGGGTGCAGGATAGCATAGTCGCTGTGGGAAATCAGTGTTCAAGACAGATTATGAAAATTACAGCAACACTGTTCATGAGCAGAGGTCCCAAAATGCCTAGTTTGAAAATATGGTGAAATAATTCCACTAAATGACTATGTTACCAGTGTGCATTGTGCAGTTTCTATGTATGCTCATAAATTCAGTATTTTTAATATTTTCACTCAAGATTTTTAACACAGCTATCTCTTTATTTATTTTTTTTAAACATTTGTTTACACCTACCTATGATATGGTACAGCTGTCATTTTCAAATCCTGCTGAAATGGTGTTTTCCACATCTGGCACAAAATGGCACAGTCACTGTGAGAAATCAACATTTGGGACAAATTAACAAAATCACAGTGCCACTATTCATTAGCAGAGGTCCCAAACACTTTAATGAGGTGGGGGTCACAAAAATGCTGTGTTGCAAATTTGTAGTGCAAATACCAACAAACGACTGGAACATTAGGGTTTCTAACCATAACCTCCCACCCTGTACAGACTGACAGGTGTCAGGAGTGTGTCTTTGCATTGCATGCTGTCATGCTCATTCCGTACTATCCCCCCACCCTCAAGCCACTGACAGGCATTGAGGTGTGCCTTGGACTCTTCGGCCCCACAGTTCACCCTATTCTCCTATGCTGCACCCATTTCAGCGTATGTCCTTATGAAATGCGGAGAATGTAAAGCCAAACACCCCAAGGCACACCTCAGCACTTGTCGGTGTCTGCAGGATAGGGTGAGGTAAAATTCCATGAGCGTTATGGCCAAATGGGATGAGCGTAAGGCCAGAGGACCCCAAGGCATAATGCAATATTTGTTGCATTGCAGGGTAGTGTGAGCTGAAATGCCATGAACATTTTGACCAATGCCCAAAGGTACATACTGTAGAAACACAGAAACATAGAAGTTGACAGCAGATAAGGACCTCAAGGCCCATCTAGTCTGCCCATTTCTTTTTCTACCTTATAAATGTGCCTTCGGCTTTTGCTCCGTCAGTGGTCTATCTATTCATACTCATCTGTTTGCTCCCTTATGCCTATCCCATGCCTGTTTGAAGTCCTGCACTGTATTCATAGCCACCATTTCTTGAGGTAGGCCATTCCATGCATCCACCACCCTTTCTGTGAAAAGAATTTCCTCCACATTCCCCTTAATCAGCCTCCCTCTAATCTCATGCTGTGTCCTCTTGTCCTGCTATTTTTCTTAGGTTTAAACATGTTAAAACTCTTTCACCTTGTTAATGCCCTTAAGAGCGTTTGAATGTTTCAATCATATCACCTCTCTCCTCCTTTGCTCTAGGGTATACATATTGAGCTCCATTAATCTGTTCTCATATGTCTTCTGATGCAGTCCCTGTACCATTTTGGTTGCCCTTCTCTGGACTGCCTCAATTTGGTTAATGTCCTTGTGAAGGTGTGACCTCCAGTACTGCATGCAGTACTCCAGATATAGCCTAATTGGTGTCTTGTAAAGAGAGATTATTACCTCCCTCTTACGACTTGTGATACCCCTACTAATACACCCTAACATCCCCCTAGCCTTACCTACTGCTTTAGAAGTCTGCTTGGATAATTTCAGGTCATCGGTGATGATGATGCCCAAGTGTCTTTCTTTCTTTGTGACTGCCAGCAACTCCCCTCCCAGCCTATAGGTGGCTTCAGGGTTTCTCTTCCCTATGTGCATGATCTTGCACTTCTTTGCATTAAATCCAGTTGCCATTCTTCTGACCATTTTGCTAGTTTTTATCCAGATCTCTTCTCATTCTGCCTACCGATCTGGATCATCTACTCTGTTGCAGATCTTGGTGTCATCTGCAAACAGGCAAACCTTACCCTCTAGTCCATCTGCAATATCACTAATGAAGATATGAAGATGACTGGCTCCAGGACTGATCCTGAGGTACCCACTTGTGACTTGCATCTCTTCTGACTGTATACTGTTTACCACCCTCTCTGTTTTCTGCCCATCAACCAGTTTGCCACCCAGTTAACCAACTTGACCCACCCCAAGCTACCCATCTTGTTTATTAATCTTCTATGTGGAAAAGTGTTGAAAGCTTTGCTGAAGTCAGTTGCTCCCCTTGGTCCACCACTCTGGTTTCCCAGTAAAAGAAATCTATGAGACTAGTTTGAAAGGACCTTCCTTTTGTAAACCCATGCTATCTTGGATCATGTGCCCCTATGGATTCCAGGTGTTGCACTATCCTTTCTTTAAGGAGTGCCTCCACAATCTTGCCCAGTACTGAGGTAAGACTGACTGGTCTGTAGTTCCCTGCCTCCTCCTGCTACCACTCATATGGAGCTGGATCACATGAGCCCTTCTCCAGTCTTCTGGGACCTCTCTGTGCTCGAGACTCACTAAACAGTTCTCCTAATGGCTTTACTAGTCCCACCCTTAGCTCCTTAAGTACCCTGGGATGAATGCCATCAGGTCCTATTGCCTTGTCCACCCTGAGCTTAGCAAGCTCTTGTAGGACCCTTTCTTTTGTGAAGGGAGTAGTGCACATCCCCCTTCCCCCTGTGTCCATGGTGCTGAGCTGTGGACCCTGACCTACCTTCTCTTCAGTAAATACTGAGCAAAAGTATCTATTTAGGATAGAAGCTTCTACAGGGTCCTCCTCCTTACATGCCCTCTTTTCTCCTTTGAGCTTAGCAATACCCTCTCTGGACTTTCTCCTTTCACTAATGTATCTATAGAAAGTCTTGTCACCTTCTTTTACTGTTCATGCTAGTGTTTCCTCAATTTGGGACTTTGCCTGCCTTACTGCCTTCCCTGCTTCCCTTAGGGCAGTTTGGTATGCCTCCCTTTCTTCACCCCGCTGTGTTTCCTTATATTTCCTGAAGTCAACCTATTGGCTCTGATGTTTTCTGCTACTGTATTTGAGAACCAAAATGGTTTCCTTCTTCTTTTGCACTTCCTTTTCTGTCTAACACAAAGGGATGTTGCTTCAAGTATTGCATCCTTAATGCTTGCCTACTTTGCCTGTACCCCCTCACCTGTGTTTTTTTTTCAGGGCTAGCTTAACTCTGTTGGCCATCTTATCAAAGTCAGCTCCTCTGAAGTCCCATAGTTTTGCCTTGGAATGGGATGATTTGGATGTAGTGGCCAAACTGAACCATACCATGTGGTGGTCACTGGCCCCCAGGTGACCTTCTACCTGGGGATCTGTGATCCCTTCTCTGTTAGTCAGTACTAGATCTAGGATAGCCCTGTCTCTTATGGGTTGTTGTACCAGTTGTTTGAGGCACACCTCAGTGCCTGTCAGCCTCTGTAGGGTGATGTGAGGTTTGATGTTACTTTCATACTTCACTGCCATTCCTATTATGCATCTGTTCAACTTCTGCACTACGATGCCAGTGTCAGCAAGATAACATCGGCATTGACAAATGCTTGTTTCTGTGTTGGTTTATTTTATGTAACTGTTTATTATGACTACTTAAGTCTTTTTTCCTATCCAAGAATTTAAAATTACAGGATCCAGTTAGTGCATCATCTCCCACTATTCTGTACATGAGTAACATGTCACACCTATTCCTCCTTTCTTTTAAAGTATCTAATCCTGTTTTCTGTAGTCTTTTTTTACAGGTTTTAATTTATTAATGCTGGAAATATTTTTGTGGCCCTTCTTTGAACTGATTTAAGAAGGTTCATGTCCTTCTTTAAATAGGAGTTCCATATTGGTGATCCAAAATCTAGGATCAGTCTTACATAGGCCTAATATAGAGGTACTATAACTGACTCACTTTTGTTAGAAAATGTCCTTTTTATTTTATTTAGTATACTGTTTGCTATATTTACTTTGTGTTTGCAGTGATCTTTCATTGATAAATCATCATTGATAATTATTCCTAAGTCCCTTTCTTTTTCTGATGTTTTGATATATTTATTTCTTAAACAATATTTGTACATTGGATTATGTTTACGAAATGCAAGATAGTTCACTTATCTAGGTTGAGTGACATTTTGTTTTGGTTACACCAGTTGTTAACTGTAAAAGATCTGAACATATTGACTGACATTTTGAACAGTGTCTACCTCCCAGCAAGTTTTGCGTCGTCAGCAAATTTTGTTATAAGATTTTGTATGTTCTCATCCATGACAGATACAAACAATTTAAACAGAACAGGGTGCATTACTGATCTCTAAGGTACACCACTGGTCACCACTATAGATTCTGATGTAACCCCCCCTAATTCTTACTCTTTGCATTCTATTGTATAGCCATTTATCAACCCAGTTTACTATGTACTTGTTTATTCCTAAATTCCTGAGTTTATAAACTCATTCCTTATGTGGGACCTTATCAAAGGCCTTACTGAAATCTGACAAAATGACATCTGTTGGAATATTTTTATCAAAACATATGCTTACTGTTTCATAAAAGGAAACCAAGTTAGGCTACATGACCTGTTTTTTGTAAACCCATGTTGTAATGGGTCTATTTTATCCAAATTCTTAATTCCATTTTCTATTTTTCCCTTGATTAGTCTCTCAATTACCTTACCTGCTACAGAAGTTAGATTTATTGGTCTGTAGTTTGTTTCTATATCCTTATGCCCCTTTTTTGAATTGGGGTCTAGCAGGATATTCTACAATCATTTGGTACATAGCCCTCTTTAATTGATTTATTGAAGAAAATCTTTAATGGTGAAATCAAAATATCATCAACCTCTTTTATGAATCTTGGACTAATGTTGTCTGGACCTGCTGCTGAGTTTGGTTTTAGTAATTTAATAGCTACTGTAGTTTCTGAATTTATGAAGTTAATATTATAGTCAGAATGGCTTTACAGATTTGATACAGATTGAGGCAATATAGTGCAGTGGTCTAAGGCTCTGAGCTGCAAATCTGGTGACATCCAGCAGACCAGACCTGGGTTTGAATCCCACAGCTGCCATTTGCATACTGTGTGACCCTGAGCAAGTCACTTAACCTCCTTGTGCTCCCAGTTTGCTCCTGTAAAAAAGCTTGCAGCTTAGTGTGCTATACCTGGTTAAACAACTAAATAAAAAAAAAAAAAGATTTAACTCATACTGCTCCTTAGTATTATAGAATTCACAAAAATATTTATTAAATAATTTGAAAAAGTATTGTATCTCAATTATTTCAGCTCCATCCTTGTTAATGTTATTTCTTACATCATGTGTCCATTTTTGAGTATTTATATACCCATAAATGATTTTTGGTTATCTTTATTGTGTGTTAGTCTCATTTCAAACATATGTTTTTCTGACCTAAGTTTTTTTGTCTTGACTGTAACTTTTTATATTTTATTTTGTTGACCATAGTATTAACCATTTTTAGTTTAGAAAAGGTAATTCTTTTCTTAACTGTTGGCTTTCTAATCTTTTTATTGCACCATGAGAGATATTTCCTATTAATTTCATTTGCTTCCCTAGTAGGTAAATATTACCCAATTGCTTCCTGAAGTGCTCTTGAAGTATATCCCAAGCTTTCTCTGCATTGCAGTTTGCTATGTTTTCTTTCAACTTGAGCTTCCTTAGAAAATACTTTATTTGGCTATAATATGCCCTATAGTAGTCCAACAATTGGTACCTTTTATTGCCAAAGGATGTTTTTGTAATCAAATTTATAATCACACTATTGTGATCACTGTCATAAGGGGCTGTCTACCATGGTCCTATCTATTAGAAGTTCATTATTTCTCATTACCAAGTCAAGACTGTTATTTCCTTGAGTGGCTTCATCCACCACTTGCATTAAACCTAATGAAATTATGTTTCATAGGAAAAGATTTTCTGTAGAACTCATGCTAGCAAGTCCATTTTAATTTATTCATGGAAGACTGAAGTCCCCTAGGATTATAGTATCACTCATTTTGGATGCTGTTTTCATTTCATTTAAAAGTTTCTCCAAGTACTCTGACCCAGTACTAGGTGACCTGTAACAGTTTCCTAGTATTAATTTTCTTTTATTTTTCAAAAGTAGTTTAATCTCAATGGTTTCAATTTCTGTATGTTCTTCCATCATGGTTATCTGTACACTATTAATCTCATCCCTTATGTACTGACTAACTCCTCCTCCTTTCCTTCATGACCTATTTGTGTAGGTATAACCTGTAACCAGGTATATTATTCATCCAATCACTGTCCTTATCTCACCACATTTCCATTATGGAAACTATATCATAGTTGTAAGATGTCATTAAAGATTTTAACTCTGCCAATTTGTCCCTGTTTAGGCTTCTAGTATTAGCCAAGTACAGTTTATAACCAGTTGTATTGTGTTTCATTTGACTTTGTTATCTCCTAATTTCCCCTTTTTACAAGTTTAAATGCTTATTGATTGTTGCTTTAATATGTTTTCCCAGCTGTAAATTTCCCCTTTGGCTGAGGTGCAACATATCCAGCTGTAATAGTCATATAATGTATGGCAGAACACTGTTAACCTTAGGAAATCATCATTTCTAAGGTTGTTAACTATCGATGTGACGTAGATATGTTGTTAACCTATTGATGCTACATTACATCAATAGGTCTGCGCATGTGCTCACTTTTTTATTAATGGGGAACCGATGGCTGAACAGCAGTGGTTAGGGAAGGACTGAACGGCCGTGGTGGTGACTAGTTATCAAAAAGTAAGCAGCCTTTCTACGTGGGACCATACACTATAAAAAATAATGTATGGTCCCTCTATCGGCAACTGGTCAATGTTAACCATCTCAAGGTTGCCATGGTGATGTAAACCTCTCAAGCTTCACTCTCGAGGTTTACACAGTTGCCCTGGCAACCTCTAGACAGTTAACTGACCAGTTACTGATAGAGGACCATACATTATCCTCTATGTTTTCCATCAGTTTCCTCCCAATATTTTACACAATCAGTGTTGTTTATTAATGTCCACCTCCTAAGCCAATCATTAATTTATTTTATCTTTTTGTTGGTGTGAAATCCATATTTAGGTACTGGTAATATTTCTGATAAACAAGGTTCCCCACCTAGTTCTCTGATTTTATTTGTTATTTTCATGAGGTCGTTTCTAATTGTGGGTATGTCCTTTTGTGTAGACTGTTCACCCTGCATGAATTATCACCACTGGATTATTTTCTCGCCCCTCACTATATTCAGTAATATTTGTAGGGTATCAATGATCTCTGCACCCCTAAAGGAGCTGCATGTCTGAGTGTGTTTATTTGGTCCCATATTGTTCTATCCAAATATTTTATCATAGAGTCTTCTAGTAGAAAAACTTGTCTATTGTGAGCTTGCTCCATTTGATTAATATCTGGTTGTGACTTTGGGATGGAATTTTGATTTTCTGTGCCCTGGTTCACTGGGTTGTCAGGTATTCCCACCTAGTTACTGTTTTCTAAAATTATTTCCATGTTATGTGTTGTACTTGATAGGCCAATCTGAGTTATAATTTCTGGTGTGCTGTGATCCTGTATGTTTGAATTTTCAAGAGTATTTTTTGTTTCAGAATTTGTCCCACTAATGCAGATGCCCTACTACTGCATGGCTCGTTTCTTCTGTAGTAACCATGTTAACCTGCTGTTCATTTACATCTGTCGTGAGTGCTGAGAATCTAATCCCTGTGAGTTATTTTAATTGCATTGCTCTTCTCCCTTTTTTGTTTATGCATGTGGCTGACTTTTGTCCATTCTAGACCATCACTTGTTCCTTCTGTTGTATCTAGCTCCTCATCCCTACTCTTCTTATTTGGTTTTTGATTATTTATCTAACTTAATACCTCATTATTACCTTTTGTAACCTTATCTAGGTCTTCGTTGATTATTGGTTTCATAGTGTTTGTTTTATTTTTAAAGACTAATAATTGTACTGAGAAGTCCAGTTGTCTAGCCTCCATTTCAGTTAGCCTGCTCTTATCCTGTTTAACTATATTTTTGAGTTCTCTATTGTGTTTACAATTTTTAAAGTCAAAGTCAGGATCTCCCATTTCTGTCTCAATCAGCATACATAATTTACAGACTTTGCATTGGATTCCCACATCCCCATCTAAAGTTATAATAGTTGACGTCATTTTAATACAGTGGCCCTGGTGGAATACAGTGAAATAAGGAACAATATACCTAATAAATATTATGGAACTTGTAGTATCTTCCTCCAGTCCGCCTCATGAGAGGTGACTGCGTGCAGGCACATACTTAACCTCCAAGTCAATAAAACAAAATAGTTCCCAAAGAGTGCATTCCTAAAGAGTAGGCAGGAAAAACAGGGCAGACTAGGTTAGCCAGGAGGTCCTTATCTGCTGACAATTTCTATGTTTCTATGTTACATCAAATTGTTAGGGATAGCTATTTACAAAGGCAGTACAAACAAAGAAAACAAAGTCCTTCATCTGAGGGTTACTTTTCAGTTTCAAATCTCAGTCCATACCTAACAAAAGATTACTATTTTATAAGAAGTCTTTGCCTAGCAATTGTCGACTGCATCCTGAGCTTGCTAAGAGGAATCAATTTTGACAAAATGTAGCAGATCTTTGTCAATTTCTTTCCTTCTAGGTGCAACAAAATAGAATATGATGTCTCAGAACTCATTTCCTATTGACAACTCTACAAAGGAGTTTGTGGAGGTCATACTTCATCTCAAAGTTAGCCCTTAAATACCAAATAACTTTTTCCAATCATTTCAACAATGTAACCAGATACATTTTATAATTAAAGGATCCCAGTTTCACACAAAGATTCACATACAGTATATTTTTCATAAAAACAGATAAGCAAGGGGAAGAAAAGATAGAAACAGTGAGAAACATGAAGTGAAGGTAGGGAGATAGCGTGGGGGGTATTGTGAGAACGTCAGAGTAATTAGTTCTGATTTCACAAGAAAACTTGATTGAACAATCAGACAGGCATGAGACAGAAAAGGAGAGGACAGAACCAATCCTTGCTTTTAATTCTTTTTGCATAAAAAATGGGACATGGTCTTATTCAACCCTATTATCAGACACTCCTCTCTTTAAGAGGGAACCTGTTTAAAAATGTTTCCAAAACTTTCTTGTAATTCTCTTCTAACATTATCTTATACACTTTACAATTTTGTGGATCCTTTTTTCTGTAACAATCAGTACTGCAAACAGTTAAGTTTAAACCTGCACTTCTTTTTCAGTCTTCATAATTCTTACTGCTCCATATCTTGAAAGAAAATTAGGACTGACATTCTCTTTTCCAGATGTGTGCATCTCTTTAAATTTAAATGGCTGTAGAGCCAGGTACCACATTGTGATTTTGGAATTTGTGTCCTTCATTTGATTAATGCAACAGAGAGGACTGTGATCTGTTACAAACACTAAGGCAGTTCCTAGCAAATAAATCTAAAGGGACTCCATGGCCTCCAGTACCTTTTCTATCTGATGTGCAATTTCCTACTGATATATAGAATGGGATGTTCCTTTCCCTTTATATGCTGATTCAAGACTGTACCTTGGCCTATCTCTTATGGATCTGTCTGTAACAAATATTGTTTCTCAAAGTTTGGCTTCTTAAAACAGGGACTTAACATAATACAGTCTTGAATGCCTGAAAAGCATCATCATGCTCTGGGGTCCATTTACACTACTCAGTGATCGTTTCTTCATGAGTTCAATGAGTAGGGTAGCTAAACAGGCATAGTAGGGAACAAATCTCAACAGTAACCAGTCAGCCCTAAAAATGACATGTTTCTTAGTTTTAGGAACAGGACTGTTAGCTGTAACTTCTATCTTAAAATCTCTGGCTTTACGTCTCCATTTCCCCAAACATATCCACTATATCTGGCTTCCTTCATAGCTAGTGCACATTTGGTAGGATAAATGGTCAGATCTCCTTTTATGTAGATTGCATATTTGCTTGAAGGTGTTCCATGTGGCTTTTCCAGTCAGTGCACCAAAAGAAAGAGCTCAGGACAAGAGAGAGTGCTGGAAAATAGTAAATGAAGCATATTAATAAGAAATCAGCACTCCAAACAGCAGTAGATTCAGTTCAAAATTCATTTTATTGAGACATTTTATGAAACACAGTACTTACAAACAGTAAGCTCAGTATTGCACACAAAAAACTGCCAGAAGTTCTCAGTTGCAATCCCCACACATATGTATGCTCTGATTCAGTGCTTCAGGGTGCGATATCCCTTTCTCAGGAGGTGGCATCAGTGTACTGTATATAAGTACTATGTTTTATAACATTTCTCAGTAAAAGTAATTTTGAACTGAATCTACTGCTGTTTGGAGTGCTGGTTTCTTATTGATAGTTTTTTCCAGTTGGGACTGTACAATCCAACATTGTCCAGGTAAGCAGAACAATAACCAGTTAGAGTAGCAAAAATTGCATCTGTGAAAAGTTGGGATGTAGCAGGTGTGCCATGTAAACTAAACAACATGGTAGTGAACAGATAGAATCCAATAGGAATGGCAAATGCTGTTTTGTTTCTGGTATCTTTAGCTAGGGACATTTGCAAGTAACCCTTGTTGAGATCAAAGGTATTGACGTACTTGGTACTTTCCAATCCATCCACCAAATCCTCTATCCTGGACATAGGATAACTGTCAAATTCAGACACTTTAATACGTTTCCTAAAATCAAGGCAGAGTCTTACAGCCCCTTTGTTTTTTATTTGCAATCACCATTGGTGATGACCTAGCTCATCTCAACTCTTCTACGATACCCAGTTGTTTAATTTTGTTATATTTCCTTAATGGCATCCACTCTTAAACACTCTGGTAATCTGTACATCTTTTGTCCGACGGGGCGAGAATTCCTTGTCACTGTTATATACTTGACCCCTTTTGCTCAGCCTAGCACTTTGGTAAAAGAACCATTAAATGTCTTTACCAAGTTATAGATTTCTGTGGTTTGTTTGGAGGCTAAAAAAACATTTACCTTTACAGCATCAGCAGTTACAGTTTGTTCCTGGCTGTCATAAGCTATACGAATACCTTCTTTGTCAGTTTCTGGTTAAACTAGCAAAGCAGGCTTTGATGTTCTTTAAACCAATTTCTTCAGGAGGTTAGCATGGTACATCTTGATAAGAGCTGTCCTATCAGGGGTCTCAGTCTCATAGTTAACTTTGCCAGTATGTCAAAGCAGTTTATAAGACTCTTGCTACATCATTAACAGTTTACTTTATGTAGTTGGTAACAGAAGCAAGATAAGTTCACCTGGTTCAAAACCTTTTTCTTTTACCCCATGATCATAATAAATCTTCTGCTTTTTCCAGGCCTCTTCCTGATTACTATGGAAAATATCAAAATATTTGCCAATTTATTTCTTAGAGCACGCATAAAAGATGTAATATTTTTTTTTTCAGCAGGGCTATCTTACCATGTTTCTTTTTTTACATCTAGTGGTCCCCTAGGTTGTCTGCCATACAACATGTCAAAGAGTGAAAAACTTGATGCTTATTGCATGTCTCTTTAAGTAAAAGATCCAGAAGCAAATGATTTGATACCTTTTAATGGACCAACATAGATGTAACAACAAGAACAAAGTGCTCTAGATTTCAGACCAACCAATACTTTGTCAGAAGCCTAATGGCAGTTGTTTAGACAAAACAATACTTTTAACAGCTAGATCATGTAGACAAAAACAGAAAAAATCCCCACTGGTTTAAAATACTCATTTAAAAATACAGAAAATGATGTCTGAATAATTTAACAGCACCATACTACCTTTAGCCAGGAGTGTCCCAGGGTCAAAGGTGCGGTGGAACACACATACAAAGAATCCTACTGTATATAAATTTAATTGACATAAGATAACACTGCTGGAGCAGATGACTCCTAAATCAAGCTATGAAGTTTAATTGCCATATTTGTGACCACCTTTCCAGTATTGCTATGGACTGTGCAGATTGAAACTGTGTTCTACTTTCAGTACTTATTTGTCTATCTGGGGTGATAACAGTGCATTTAGCTTCAAACCTTAGGTGTATGGTTAAGCTTGAATTTAAAACTAAAGAAAATACCTTTTCAGTACTATAAAGTTTAAACAAGTATCATACCAAGATAATCTGAAACACTAGTGTAATGAATTGCAAGTTCTCATAGAAAAAGATCACACTATTTATAAGTATGCTAAAGAAATAGTATAAACTGTCATTTGTTATGCTGAATATTGCTTGATTATTTACATTACTTATTGTTGAAATTTGTTTTATTTGTTTTATATTATTATTTATTTGTTTTGTATTATTTTCTAAAATCTGTTTTGTTTACATTACTTTTATTGTGCTTGATATTTATACTAGTTATAAAAATTTAGGACTTGTACATATGTGAATAAAATATATTTATCTCTTATATAATCCAAAGTGTGGCAACAGTGTTTTTCACCATTATTTTGAATCTGGAGAGCATAGTTTTAATATCACATGTGAATATTTATTATTTTTGGTAATTTATGAAATAATTTTTGGGTAAGGCCTGAGGTGAATCCAAGTGCATTATTATAAAAAGTGATATTGTAAGCCTTTGTTCCGACATCTTTGGTCCCAACCTCTTACCCAAAAATAATTTCATAAATTACCATAATAATAAATATTCACATGTGATATTATCCTATGCTCTCCAGATTCAAAATGACAGTGAAAACCACTGTTGCCACACTTTGGATTATATAAGAGATAAATATATTTTATTCACATATGTACAAGTCCTAAATATTCATAATTTCATTGACAAGGTGGCAAGGTCAGCTTACTACAGACCCTAAAATTGTCAATACATTTTAAACAGTTTTGAGGCTACAGATTTTTGTAAATATCTCACAATACTCTATGTTGATGGCTTTAAAACGTACTCATTGGACTGTAACTGTTGCGTGGGAGCGGTCGGCTCTTGCCCCCTGCACCTAAGAAGACACATGCCGCAGGGTCGAGGTGCTGGGAAACTGGGCGGACCTCCCCCACTGACAAAGATGCCTGGAATTTGCTGGGCCAGCTGCTGAGAAGTTCAGGGACCGAAGGGGTTTGTGGAGGGGCTGGGAACTGCACACCGGAGCTCTTTCTGGGCTTGTTTTGACCATCACTCTTGGTGTCTACCTGTGGTTCGATCCCCTGCCTGCCATTGGTGACTCCAGCTGAATCCCTGCTGAAATTTGAATATGGCGCCATTTCTGCCAGTCTAAAGGCAGAAGCACTGATTGGCCCCAGAACACTGCTGATGCTTGGGCAAAGAGGAAAGGGCAGCACAGACTGTTACTAAATTTAATCGGACTGTGACTGTTGCGTGGGAGCAGATGACTCTTGCCTCTACACCCAAGAATCCACAAACTGTGAGGTCGAGGCCGGGAAACTGGGCGGACCTCCCCCACTGGCAAAAATGCCTGGAAATTACTGGGCCAGCTGCTGAGAAGTTTGGGGACCGATGGGGTTTGTGGAGGAGCTGGGAGCTGCACACTGGTGCTCTTTCTGGACCTGTTTTTGACCATCACTCTTGTCACCACCTGTGGTTCGATTCCCCTGCCTGCCATTGGTGAATCCAGCCGAATTCCTGCTGAAATTTGAATCTGGTCCCATTTCTGCCAATCTAAAAGGTAGAAGCACCATTGGCCCCAGAACACTTCTGGCGCTTGGGCAAAAGAGGAAAGAACACAGACTGCTGCTAAATTTAATCGGACTGTAAATGTAACTGAAGGGGTTTGTGGAGGGCTGGGAGCTGCATACTGGAGCTCTTTCTGGACTTGATTTTCAGCTCACCCACCCACCCTGTTCCCTCTTCCCATTAAATGCCAGGTAACCACACCCCCAGTTTAATAATGGCCAATTAAACTGAGTTAGGGCGGTACCGGAGCAGCTGCCTAAGGACCGCCCTGTAGTCTCTCGGGTTTTCTCCCTCTGGCTACAGCACAGCGCCTACTTACCCAGACTGCAAACTGTCTGACAGTCTGAACTCTGTGATAAAATTCACTGTGGTAATTTCCTCTTGCCAGTATAATCAACTTATAGCCTGTCTGATTTCATTTTTTGCAACAGAAAAGCCAATCCAGTTTGCCTGCTGTTTACCTGTATAACTACATTCTGTTAAGCCTATCTCATGCCTGTGGAATTAATTACTTGCCAGCATAATTTAATCCTATCAGCCTATCTCATGCATGCAAAATAAATCTAGTTGCCTTTAGACTGTTTACCTGCCTGGTATCCTCTAGTCTCTTGGTGGGAAACCTGCCTGGTATTCTCTAGTCTCTTGGTGGTAAACTAGACACTTGCCAGAAAGGTGGCACTGTACCTATTGATCTATTTACTAGCCTGCTCAAACCTATGTCTGACATCTCCCTTATGATTAATACTAGCGCTATGGCCTTACCTTCCAGCTAACTGTTTTTATCACACAATAATACACTAGTTTGTTCTTGAGAAAAATGTCTAGTAAGGTACAAATAACTTATTCCCCGCCCTTTGTCAGGCTACTAAATAACACAGAAACATAGAAGTTGATGGCAGAAAAGGACCGCAAGGCCCATCCAGTCTGAAAATTTCGTTTTCTACCTTATAAATGTGCCATCAGCCTTTGCTCTGTCAGTGGCCTATCTATTCATAGTCATTTGTATTGCTCCCTTATGCCTATCCCATGCCTGTTTGAAGCCTGCACTGTATTCATAGCCACCACTTCTTGTGGTAAGCCATTCCATGCATCCACCACCCTTTCTGTGAAAAAGAATTTCCTCACATGCCCCCTTAATCGGCCCCCCTCTAATCTCATGCTGTGTCCTCTTGTCCTGCTATTTTTCTTATATTTAAACATGCTAGACTCTTTCACCTTGTTAATGCCCTTAAGGTGTTTGAATGCCTCGATCATATCACCTCTCTCCCTCCTTTGCTCAAGGGTATACATATTGAGCTCTGTTAATCTGTCCTCATATGTCTTCTGATGCAGTCCCTGCACCATTTTGGTTGCCCTTCTCTGGACTGCCTCAATTTGGTTAATGTCCTTGTGAAGGTGTGGCCTCCAATACTGCACGCAGTACTCCAGATGGGGCCTAACCAGTGTATTGTAAAGAGGGATTATTACCTCCCTCTTACGACTTGTGATACTCCTACTAATACACCCTAACACCCCCCTAGCCTTACCTACTGCTTTAGACGTCTGCTTGGATGATTTCAGGTCATCAGTGATGATGATGCTCAAGTCTCTTTCTTCCTTTGTGAGTGCTAGCAACTCCCCTCCCAGCCTATAGGTGGCTTCAGGGTTTCTCTTCCCTATGTGCATGATTTTGCACTTCTTTGCATTAAATCCCAGTTGCCACTCTTCTGACCATTTTGCTAGTTTATCCAGATCTCTTCTCATTCTGCCCACCCCATCTGGATCATCTACTCTGTTGCAGATCTTGGTGTCATCTGCAAATAGACAAGCCTTACCCTCTAGTCCATCTGCAAGGACACTAATGAAGATGTTGAAGGACTGGCCCCAGGACTGATCCCTGAGGTACCCCACTTGTGACTTGCATCTCTTCTGACTGTATACCATTTACCACCACTCTGTTTTGTGCCCGTCAACCAGTTTGCCACCCAGTTGACCAACTTCTGACTCACCTGAGCCTACCCAGCTTATTTATCAATCTTCTGTGTGGAACAGTGTCAAAAGCTTTGCGTGAAGTCAAGGTAGGCGATATCAACTGCTCCCCCTTGGTCCACCACTCTGGTTACCCAGTCAAAGAAATCTATGAGATTAGTTTGACAGGACCTTCCTTTGTAAACCCATGCTGTCTTGGATCCTGTGCCCCTATGGATTCCAGGTGTTGCACTATCCTTTCTTTAGGAGTGCCTCCATAATCTTGCCCACTACTGAGGTAAGACTGACTGGTCTGTGAGTTCCCCGCCTCCTCCCTGCTACCACTCTTGTGGGCGGGATCACATGAGCCCTTCTCCAGTCTTCTGGGACCTCTCTTGTGCTCAGAGACTCACTAAAAGTTCTGCTAATGGCTTTGCTAGTTCCACCTTTAGATCCTTAAGTACCCTGGATGTATGCCATCAGGTCCCATTGCCTTATCCACCCTGAGCTTAGCAAGCTCTTGTAGGACCCTTTCTTTTGTGAACGGAGTAGTGCTCACCTCCCTTCCCCCGTATCCATGATGCTGAGCTGTGGGCCCTGCCCTACCTTCTCTTCAGTAAATACTGAGCAAAAGTATCTATTTAGGATACATGCCTTTACAGGGTCCTTCTCCTCACATGCTTCCTTTTCTCCATTAAGCTTAGCAATACCCCCTCTGGACTTTCTCCTTTCACTAATGTATCTATAGAAAGCCTTGTCACCTTCTTTTACTGTTCATGCTAGTTTTTCCTCAGTTTGGGACTTTGCCTGCCTTACTGCCTTCCCTGCTTCCCTTAGGGCAGTTTGGTATGCCTCCCTATCTTCATCCAACTGTGTTTCCTTATATTTCCTGAAGGTCAGCCTTTTGGCTCTGACCTTTTCTGCTACTGTATTTGAGAACCAA
This sequence comes from Neoceratodus forsteri, assembly GCA_016271365.2. NCBI lineage: Eukaryota > Metazoa > Chordata > Ceratodontiformes > Ceratodontidae > Neoceratodus > Neoceratodus forsteri. Next base: position 179,470,411 of record CM057455.1, read on the forward strand.
AGTGGTTTCCTTCTTCTTTTGCACTTTCTTTTCTGTCTAACACAATGGGATGTTGCTTCAAATATTGCATCCTTAATGCTTGCCCACTTTGCCTGTACCCCCCTCACCTGAGTTTCTTTTTGCCATGGCTAGCTTAACTCTGTTGGCCATCTTATCAAAGTCAACTCCTCTGAAGTCCCATATTTTTGTCTTGGAATGGGATGATTTACATGTAGTAGCCAAATTGAACCATACCATGTGATGGTCACTGGCCCCCAGGTGACCTTCTACCTAGAGATCTGTGATCCCTTCCTTGTTAGTCAGTACTAGATCTAGGATAGCCCTGTCTCTTGTGGGTTGCTGTACCAGTTGTTTGAGGCCCTCCCCCTGCAGGGAATCCGCTATGTGTCTAGTTCTGGCAGATGTTCCTGCTGGTATTGACCAATCTGTATCCAGCATGTTGAAGTCTCCCATTATCAGAACCTCCCCTTTAGCTGTCATGTTTTGTATATCTTCTAACAGTAATGTGTCTATGTCCTCCTCCTGGTCTGGGAGCCTGTAGACAACCCCAGTTCTTATGGCTGTCCCATTTCCTGTTTCCAGGGTGACTCACAGTTCTTCTGGCTCCTTATGTGTATTCTGAATTTCTGTAGCTTTGATATTTTCATTGACATACAGGGCCCTCCTCCCCCTTTTGCACCTCGGTCTCTTCTGAACAATACATAGCCAGGTGCTGAAGTCTCCCAAAGTGTGGTTACTGGTAAAACCACGTCTCACTAATTGCTACTATGTCCAGTTTAGCTCCTGACATTATTGCCTGCAGGTCTGGGATCTTATTTCCCAGGCTGTCAGCATTTGTGTACATGATTTTCCATTGGCCAGATTTTGGTGTGTTAGTTGTTGGGTTTGGTTTGGCATTACCCCTATGCATCGTATGGGGAGACAAACCTTTTTCCTTACCTGGTGATGCAAATGAACTGCAAACATGCTGAATCCCTGTTTGACTACTAGCTGAGGGGGGAGGGGTGTTCTTCCCTTTCAACGTATGGGGTGACGAACCCCTCTCCCCATTTGCTAGTTTAAATATTCTGCAAAGACTTCAAACTTCTGCCCCAATGCACTGACTCCCTCCTTAGTCAGATGCAGTTCATCAAATTAAAGAACTTTGCTCCCAGAACTGTTGCCAGTTCCTAAAATCTGTGTCCTTTTCCTGGCACCAGCCCTTCAGCCACGTGTTTAGCTCCCTTATCTCCTTTCTCTGACCTTCCGTCCATCTGCTCCCTCTCCCAGACTGGCAGGATCTCAGAGAAGGAGATGCCGATAAATAGCTGATAGTTTGTCACCCAGCCTGGTCAGGTGTTCCTTGGTCTCCACAACTAACCGGCTGGTGAGATCATTAGTCCCTATGTGTACTAGGACATCAATGTTTTCTCCTGCTTTGTGAACAATTTTAGCAATGCGGTCAGTGTCTTTCCATGCTGATGTACCTGGGAGACATCTGACCATTACCCCAGGCTGGAGATGGGTATCAACTCCCCGAATCATGGAGTCTCCTATGATCAGAAGTTTTTTGGATTTCCTTTTTGCTTTTTTTGTTTTGGTTCCTGATTTGGGTGAGTTTTGTTGTGCTAGCTCCTGTGCTGCAGTGTCCTGCTCTGCAGTGTCTTCTGCCTCTTTGTTTGATTTCAGAGATAGAGGCAGATACCTGTTTGTAGTGTTTATATGGTTTTGGAGGTAATATGTTGGAGAGCAGAGAGTGATGGGGCACCTGATTTGCCCTTCCTAACCACCTGCCAACCTCCTGGACCAACTACCCTCTGCGGTCGAGGTTTTTCTGTTGGATGCTGGGGAAATGGTGGGTGGTTCTTATAATGTATTTCCTCTTGAATATGCAATTTGAGGTATGCAATCTCTGCCCATGCTGCCCAGAGCTGAGCCCTAAGATCTCCAAAGGCCCAGCATGTAGGACAGTGTCCTAAATCCTGTAAGACTGTCCTTCTGAAAATTGTTCCACAGTACCTGCAGTTAATGATATCCATTCCAGATAAGTTGCTGGGTTTATAACCTAGTCAGAGTAATTAGAAGGAAAAAAAGGAAAAAAAATGCAAGTAATGGTATGATTGTGTTTTGTTTAACTTGTTATAACAACAAGTTAAATTACTAGTGCCCCTGTAAATGAGCTCACCTTGTGGAGGCCCCACTGATCCACCCCTTCCTGCTCTGCCACAGAAATGTCACAACTGTGGTACCCTATAAAAGGAGTGTAGTGTGGGGTGGTTGGGGATGGGGGTGGGTGGCTGGGCCCTTCCCCTGCCGAAAAAGAAAAACCACGGACGAAAGAACAAGGAGGTAAGAGCAGAAACAATCAGTCAACAACAAATGCAGTAACCCAAAAGCTTTTCCTAATGTTAATTAAAACTGTAAAACCTGTAAGCACCACCTGTAATAATTTCAGAGAAAATATACGCTGTAAGAAACACTTTGCTACAGAAAAAAATAAAACAATGAAACGTTAGCAACAAACAGTAGCAATCCCTGTGAGTAAAAAATAAAAACAACACCACACAGTAAATCTGCTTAGCCAAAATAAGTCTTAATCCTTTTCCCTTGCTCTGGTAAGTTTCTCTACTCTGCCTTTCAAGCAGTCTTAGAAGGAAAGAGCTCAGGTGAAGCTAGGTGCCTTGGCCAGCAAACCAAGTCTTCTACCTCCAAGATATCAACTAACCTGACTTTTAACCCTTCTTTCTGTTGAAATACTGACAGTTTGCCAGCTCCACCCCACATACACCTAATCCTTTGGAAGAGCTGTGGGAGAAGCAATTAGCTCCTTCAATGTGAGAAGGAGACTGAAACACCTCTGAGACAACAAACCTTTTCAACAAACAAAAAAAAAAACAAGAATAAAATAAAACACAGTGTCAAACAGTAATTTTGCTTAGCCCAATGATAAAAGTCACAAAAATGTAAGCTCCACCTGTAATACAGTAATTTCGAGAAGATATACCCTGTAAGAAACACTTGCTACAGAGAAAAATAAAGCAGTAACAGAAGATATCTTTGCAAAGACAATTTGAATCAGAAGATTATAGCAGTAATCTGTTAGCACACACTGTAGGCACACCTTGTAATAATGCAGAAGCAGGTATACCAGCAACAACAATTTGAATCAGAGAAAAATAAAGCAATGAAATGTTAGCAACAAACAGTAGCAATCCCTGTGAGTAAAAATAAAAACAACACCACACAGTAAATCTGCTAGCCAAAATAAGTCTTAATCCTTTCCCTTGCTCTGGTAAGTTTCTCTCTCTGCCTTTCAAGCAGTCTTAGAAGGAAAGAGCTCAGGTGAAGCTAAGTGCCTTGAGCCAGCAAACCAAGTCTTCTACCCTCAACCGTTTGGCACTGTCCTGTGTCCTCCCAGTGCTGAGTTATGTTGCATCTCAACTTAAAACAGATGCAGGATTGGGTCTTGAGGCGGGGAAGTGAGGACAACAGCGACAACAAACCTGTGGTACTAAGCTGCGTGCCCATCCGTGCGAGCCCTTCTGTTGTCCATTGGTGACCTTATGGTAGAAATCCCCTTCCTGTCTCAGCCTGACATCTGTACTGGTGCAGACATGGGATTCCCTGAGTTCCTATCAAAGCTAGTCCTGCTCCAGTTACTCCTGGGCACCATCGCCATTGTGATCCTTACTCCCCTGGCTCTCAAGTGCGGGTGACCCCCTTGAAGAGTGACTGGTGTATGTGTACCCAACTGGTAGAGTCTGACTTCACCTTCTCAAACATTCTAGCAGAGGGCTCACCCCTACCCTGGGTCCTCAGTGGTCTTAACCTGAGGAGCTTTCTGAGATCTGCCTGAAAGGTCAGGTGTTATGACCGTAAGTCACAGAACAAGGATAGATCTCACCCTTAAGGCATCTATTCTAGCTCCTGCTGGTAACCCTTGTGCTAGCAGGGGACATAGAGCTGAACCCAGGACCATCACTCCAGTCCTCATCCACACCCCACGAACAAAGTTGAGCTGCACTCCAGGCTTGCGCCACAGCCTGCATGAGTTTGAATATCCGGGCCCATGTCTATATTTACCATGCTATGTATGCCTTAATGTACTTGACAAGCTGTGTTTCATAATCTCTGTACAATCTGTACTGCTTTTTGTCCTAATACTGTATGTAAAAGTTGCTTTTGCCTGTTTTGAGTCTAATTCCTTTTACTACTGTCCATCCCACTTTTAATTATTATATGTTCTATATAATGCTTCCTGTGGATATTTTTTATTTTTGCTGTCCTAACAAAGACCTCCTTATAAATGAACATAAGAGTCATTTCCTGGAAAAATAAATCAGTACAAATACAGTAGAAATGTGCCCAGAATATTTAATTATTTAGTTCTTATTTACTGTGTGAGGTGCACAAGACAAACAGTTGCCTATTTTCAGGCATGACCCAGGAGAAGTACAAACATCACATTAATAGTGCAATCTTAGTCAGCAGTAACAATCTAGATTTACAAATGTACAGTAAACAAAAAGGCAAGCCGAGACATGGATGGACAGCAAGATACAAGAGCTAATTCAATAACATACTGTAGCACAGTGTCAGGTAGGAACAATGTTTTGAGACCTAGGTACAGGAACTAACACAGATACATAGATACATAGATACATAGACAGTGTCGGCAGATAAGGGCCTATGGCCCACCCAGTCTGCCCATTTGAGCTTGTAAGTTTAGTTTATGTCTTTCCAGAAGTCTGTTGCCCTTACCCTGACCTCAGAATCCTTTATGTCTATCCATGCATTCTTAAATCCGTGATTGTTTCCAGCCCCCACCACTTCCTCTGGCAGGGTGTTCCACTTGTCCACCACCCGCTTCTGGAAGAAATTCTTCCTCACGCTTCCTCTGAATCGCCTCCCTCCAACTTCATCCCATGCCCTGTAGTCCTGGAACATCTTTTTCACTTAAAAATAGTGTATTCCTGCACCCTGTTCCTCCCTGTAAGATACTTGTATGTCTCTATCATATCCCCCCTCTCTCCCTCCTCTCCTCCAGGGAGTATATGTTCAGTTCCTTCAACCTGTCCTCATAGGGCTTGTGATGCAATCCATGCACCATCTTTGTTGCCCTCCTCTGAACCTTCTCTACCCTGTCTATGTCCTTAGGTAGGTAAGGACTCCAGAATTGTACAAAGTACTCCAGGTGGGGCCTCACTAGAGTCTTGTATAGTGGACTTATGACCTCTCTTTTCCTGCTGGTGATGCCCCTGCCTATACATCCCAGCATCCTATTTGCTTTACCTGCTGCCTTGTCACACTGTTTCCCTACCTTGAGGTCATCAGAGATGAAACCCCAAGATCCCTTCTCTCTGTTTGTGCATGCTATATCCTCACCCCCAACTGATATATTGTGCCAGGGTTTTGTGACCCATATGCATTATCTTGCACTTCTTTGCATTGTATTTCAACTGCCAAACCCTGACCATTCTACAAGTTTCTGCAGGTCCCTTCTCATTCTGTCTACACCCTCTGGTGTGTCTACTCTGTTATAGAGCTTTGTGTCATCAGTGAACAGTGAAATTCTGCCTTCTAGGTCCCTGCGTAATGTCACTGATGAAGATGTTGAATAGGACCAGTCCCAGCACTGATCCTTGTGGTACCCCACTGGTCCCTCTTGCCTCTGTGGAGTGACAGCCATTTAACACCACCCTCTGTGTCCTGCGCCCAGCCAGTTACCTACCCACCACACTACTGTCCTGCCCACACCCATATTCCCCAGTTTGTGTAATAGTCTTCTATGTGGCACAGTGTCAAAGACCTTGCTGAAGTCCAGATAGACTATGTTCACTGCCCTCCCCTAATCCACCTCCCTAGTCACCCAGTCAAAAAATTCAATGAGGTTGGTCTGACATAACCTCCCCCTGGTGAAACCATGCTGCCTTGGGTCCTGTAGTCCATTGGCAACCAGATGTTCCACCAATCTCTCCTTCAGTAGTGCTTCCATGATCTTCCCCACTACCAAGGAGAGGCTGACTGGTCTGTAGTTCCCTGCTTCCTCTTTGTTCCCAGTTTTGTGTAAGGGGACTACATCTGCTGTCCTCCAGTCTTTGGGTACCTCCCCTGTTTCCAGAGATCGGCGAAACAGGATAGACAGAGGTTCAGCCACCACCTCTCTTAGTTCTTTAAGGACCCTGTTGTGCATCCCATCTGGCCCCATTGCTATATCAACTCTTATACTTCCAGTTCCTTCAGGATCCTTTCTCATGTAAAGGACTTGTGTCCATTTCTCACCATTTTCACCCCTTGTACTCCCTTTGAACCATTACCCTCCTCTTCCTCAGTAGGAGCCCAGCAAAATACCTCTTCAATATGTCAGCTTTACTGTTGTCATCCTTCATGCGGCCCCATCCTCCCCTTCAGTCTCACTATCCCTCTGTTTGCCTTTCTTTTTCACTTATGTACCTGTAAAGGTTTTGTCCCTCTACCCACTGATTTTGCAATGTGTTCTTCTGTCTGGAGCTTTGCTTCCCTTACTGACCTCCTGCCTCCTTTGCTTCTCCTGCTACTTCTCCCTATCCCCTTCTGCTCTGTGTCTTTTTGTTATTGCTTGAATGCAATCTTTTTGGCTTTTACTCTCTTTGCTACCTCTTTGGAAAACCATAATGGTCTCCTCTTCCTTTTCCTCTTGCTAACTTGCTTAATGCATAATTCTGTTGCTCTTGTAATCCCCATTTTAAATACTGCCCACTGTTCCTCAACCCCTGATTCTTACCCCATTCCCTTAATGCCTCTTTCAAGTATCTCCCCATTTTCCCAAAGTCTGCCCCTTCAAAATCCAGGATACATGTTTTGTTGTTTGGTTCTGCTGTTTCTATGATTTCAAACCACAATGACTGGTGGTCACTGTTCCCCAGTTGCCCCCCACTGTTACTCCCCATCACACTGTCCCTGCTTGTGCACAGGTCCAGTATTGGCTTCTGCTCGAGTTGGTTCCATGACCAGTTGCTTGAGGAAGGCACCCTGAAGGAGTCCAGGATAAATCTGCTCTAGTTGATACTGCTGCTGGGATGCTCTAGTCCACATCTGGAATATTGAAGTCTCCAACCAGTACTACCTCACCCTTGTCTGCCATCCTTTGGATGGCTAGCATCAACTCCCTATCTGTTTCTTCCTCCTGGGCTGGTGGTCTATAGACCACATCTGTGCAGATGGCTGGCCCCATTTTCCTTTCCAGCTTAACCCACAGTATCTCTCCCCCATTTTGTTCCTCCTGGGTCTCTGTGGCCCTTATGTCATTTTTCACATACAGTGCTACTCCTCCTCCCTTCCTGCCTGCCCTATCTCTTCTGAATTTGTTGTAGCCAGGTATGGCCATCTCCCAGTCATGGTTATCATTACACCAGGTTTCAGTGATGGCCACAATGTCCAGGTCTGACTGCAACACGACAACCTCCAGATCTTCCATCTTGTTGCTAAGGCTCCAGGCATTTGCACACATGGCTTTCTATGATTTGACCTCCCTAGACTGTTTCGCTGTTCTACTCCAGCCCCTTCCTTGGTTGTCCTTTATCCCTGGTTCTCCTTGCTGTCTGCTCTTCTGCTGAATTTTGCCCCTTTTCTGCCTATCCACCTCTTGGGCACTAATCTCCATCTTTTGCACACTGCTACATATAACTGTAGGAGGTATGTTCAGAACTGTTTCGAAATGTCGTAAGTAGCACAGTGTTTAATATTAGCAGAGACTACATTCCACAATTTTGAGTGGTTATATTTGCTTTTCACATCTGTAGAAATCCTGGACATGATGTTGTGATAGGAAAAGTATACATTTTCTGTAACAGCAGAAAGCAGTTGCTCCAGATATACAACCCTGTCCAAAGGTTTTCTATCAACCACCTCCTCTGACTTTGGTACAATAATAGAAAATATAGAAAAAGTGCAATTTGTATTCTTTTTTATCCTGCACCACATGTCTGGTTACTTCACACTGCATGGCACAGTATCCCATTATTCCAGATTTTTTCCTCAGTAGTCTGGCAACACAGTTATCAAATACATGCACCTTTATCATGGAATTTTGTACACACCTGCATGTTACTATATGCCCATGCAATAAACTTTGTCATGCATGCATCCCAGCCCACATGTCCTACCCCTCGAACATATCAAAGCATTAACCCAGGGAACACTATACCATGTATTGTTTTAATGTGTACAAAATAAAGATTTCAAAAATGTATATGAAAGCCTCCTTACTAAATCTTTGATGGCCATAATCCTTCATTGAATTAGGCTCCACAGCTAAAAATAACTAAAAAATGCAACATTGTGGAAATTGTTAACATTATTAACTGGTTACCTCATTTTATGCATAAAAATCATCCAATGCTAGGCTTCTTCAAGTTTTGTTGACTGCGCTGATATCAAAAACGTATACAAGACCTTTACCACTGGATCCTTGGTACAACATACTCCAAAACTGCTATCACTGCATGTACAAGGGAAAGTGAACATGTTACAAATAAATAAATACATTAAATAAACATGATAATTACCTTTAGGTACTTCTCAATGTTGATGATCAGTGACCTTTTGGAAGAAGTCAATGGAATAGACTGGTCCTCTGGCACTGGGTTGAGCCCATAAATGAGTGATTTAGCCAAGTGTTCTCACATAGGTAATAACTAAAGGCAGTAAATTAGATGCCATATGCACAGGGTTATGATTCTAAGGCATGAACAACCATGAAAACAGATTAAAAGCTTAGTAACAAAACACTCTTTTAATCATAACTGTTTTAGTAATAAAGAAAAGCTTTGAACATTAAATTCTGGAAGAATTTCATTTAACTGAGTTCTGCTGATAGAAGCTTGGAATATTTTGTTGGAAACTAGACAATGTTTGAATCCATAAGTACCAGGTTATCAGTTCTACAATAACTTAAAGAAACAGTCTCTCACTATCTATCCTGCTGATTCTTCCTTATATAAAATGGAAAGGTGTAGCATCTGCAGTTCTGAAAGAATGACTAAATAAACACATTGCTTTGTGTCTTTTATACAGCTCCATGCAGATAGTAATTACCAACAGTCCATCTTTAAATTATTGGGTACTTGTTGATGTTCCAGCCTTGGTAACTTATGGCCTTCCTTATTTTGATAACTAGTAATCAAAGGCAGGTTTGCACAAATACTGTGGGTGAAGAAAAAACTGATTATTTGAAAAAAACAACTGTTGTTTTTCAATACTGATTATTTGACAAAAACACAAGTGTTGTTTTTCAGTACTGATTATATGATAAAAACACAAGTGTTGTTTTTTAATACCATTTTTTTGAAAAAAATGTTTTTTTCAGATTTACCTTTAAAGCATAGCACTTCACTTTATGAGAACTCTTCAAATGTTTGTTTTAATTTTAAAAATACAACAAGCCTTGATAGCTTACTTAATTTTCGGTGGCGTCCTGCTTCAGGATGATTTGTCAGTCATCAGGAACCACAAAATGAGAAATTCCCCACTGACAGTCACAAAACTGGATGCTGCAAATGCTTTGCTACAGTTGTGACTTTTGCACTATCGAAGCTGTACTCATTCGGGGTTGAAATCATCCTTGCATGCTTCCAAATTACTTTTGATTTAGTCTTTGGTAACCAGGTAAGGCCCACTAGGCACAAGTGCCTGTTTTCAGGGGCGACCTGGGAGCACTGGGTGGTTAAATGGCTTTCTTAGAGTCACACAGTATGCAAGCAGAGGTTGTGAGAATCAAACTCGGGTCTGGTTTGCTGGATGTACCAAGCTCGTTCACACCTCATTTCTCGTTACATATGAACATTTGACAAAGCCAGCAGTATAAGGACATTAGGTCTATCTTGTCTGCTTGTAATGCAGGACCCTCAGCATAAGTTACTGACTTTGCCCCTCCATCCACTGTTCCCACCTGTCATCGATGGAAAGGTCAGGAAGCATAGGAAAACCCGGAGCAGATATAACATTTGGAAATATAATTTTATTATCAATAACAGTAAAATAAAATAAAAAAAATACCTGGAGTACTGTGTCCAGTTCTGCAGGCCCCCCCTCTTGTGGATATATATAGGGTAGATGTGGTACAAAGGAGGGCAACCAAAATTATGCAGGGCCAGCTTCAGAAGCCCTATGAAGAAAGACTCAGGGAACTATGTACGCCCTAGAGGAAAGATAGGTAAGGGGGATATGATAGAAATGTTACAATATTTCACAGGTATAAACAAGCTATTGGAAGGGAGCATTTTTCCATAGAAAGAGATACTCAAGAACAAGGAGTCCCTCTATGAGTATAAGGGGAGGATTAGGGAAATGTGAGAAGTTCTTCTTCACTGAAAGGTGGTTGATGCATGAAAATGTCTGCAAGCAGAAGTGGTAGAGGAAAAATGGTCATGCATTTCAAGAATACATGGGACAGACAAAAGGTGATCTGAGAAGTTAAGCAAATGAAGAAGGAAACCAAGGATTGAATGAAGTATCTTGATATTATCACTCACGGAAGGCTACAGCCCAGCTGGTGTCTCACAGTGCCAAATGGGCCTATGATTTCTTCCACCTTAAATAATTTTATAATCTAGTTTTGACGATAGTAAAGGTTTCCAAAACCACAACTTCTTGCGGTAAGCTATTTCATATTTTCACTGCTCTTATAGTAAAGAAATTATTTATTTTTATGTTGTCTTGCACACGCAAGTGCAGACAACAAATTGTGGTTGCTTCAGTGGAGAAGTGGGTTTTGGAGGTACGGTCCTGCTGCAGTCAATGGTGCCACTGCTTTTTGTGGCCGGGCTCTGTGGCACCAATGCCATAGCACACTGTCTGTGACAGCAGTTGAGAAACGTGCCACCAACTTGAAATAAATTAGCTGCTGCAATCAGATAGTGCCATGGGGTAGTCCCTGATTGCAGCAGCCAATTACTGCCTGCCTCGTCTGGTGTCCCCAGCAAGCAACATGGCGGTAGCTTCCCCATCAGCTTCTCATAGTCCTCACAGAAGCTGAGGGACAGCCCCACGCTTTCACAGTCCATCTGAAAGCTGACTGTGGTGCCCAATACCCCTGTCAGCATGCCTCCTCCTAATTTAATTTGCAGATGGGGGTGCCCAGTCCCTATTGGCATAATGTACCCTGCCATTTCTTGTGTGCCGATGGGGTTGCTAATCCCCTCAGCTCATGCATCCCCCAACTCTGTATATGCTGGGGGTGCCCAATCCCATCAGCTACAGTCCCCCTCCCATCAAACACACAGGTGGCATGCTGGGAACCCACCCCAACATGCAACAGTACTTGTACAAATAGAAAACCTTCCCGCATTGTTCTTTCTTTCTTGGTTTAACCTGTGAATCACAAAACAGTCACTTGCTGAGTTCGGTGCCTCCCTCCCCCAATCCACAGCCACCCTCTGTGAACCAGCCTCCCCCACCCCCACCCCATGCCTCCTGGAGCCCAGCGATGATCTTCAGTGGAGCGGGAACATATTGCACTCTTCAAGCTGATCACAAACTGAAGAAATGCCGTAAGCTGTATAATGGCATACATGGTTATCTTTCAACTTATGTGGCTATCTCGGCCATTTTTTTTACTTTTGCTACCACATTTTCAACATGGGGGGTTTTTTGCACCCTTCCTCATGAATTTAGTCACTGTCATGGCATTATTCAGTCCCAAAAGATGATTTTTGAGGTCACTGCGCGGAATCACCTTTCGGGACTGAGTAATGAAATGACAGTGTTGCTGTTCATGAGGTGGCATTCCAAAAAGCCTATGTTGCAAATATGGTGAAAAAATTCCAAAAAATGACTGTTACGAGTGTGTGTTGTGCAGTTTCCACTCGAATTCATAACTTTGCCAATTTGTAATATTTTCACTCCAGATTTTCAACATTGGCATTTTTCACTGCTCCTTATGAGCAGTGCAGCTGTCATTTTTCACATCCTAGCTGAAATGTGTTTTTGCACCACGGGTGCAGGATAGCATAGTCGCTGTGGGAAATCAGTGTTCAAGACAGATTATGAAAATTACAGCAACACTGTTCATGAGCAGAGGTCCCAAAATGCCTAGTTTGAAAATATGGTGAAATAATTCCACTAAATGACTATGTTACCAGTGTGCATTGTGCAGTTTCTATGTATGCTCATAAATTCGAGTATTTTTAATATTTTCACTCAAGATTTTTTAACACAGCTATCTCTTTATTTATTTTTTTTTTAAACATTTGTTTACACCTACCTATGAATGGTACAGCTGTCATTTTTCAAATCCTGCTGAAATGGTGTTTTCCCACATCTGGCACAAAATGGCACAGTCACTGTGAGAAATCAACATTTGGGACAAATTAACAAAATCACAGTGCCACTATTCATTAGCAGAGGTCCCAAACACTTTAATGAGGTGGGGGTCACAAAAATGCTGTGTTGCAAATTTGTAGTGCAAATACCAACAAACGACTGGAACATTAGGGTTTCTAACCATAACCTCCCACCCTGTACAGACTGACAGGTGTCAGGAGTGTGTCTTTGCATTGCATGCTGTCATGCTCATTCCGTACTATCCCCCCACCCTCAAGCCACTGACAGGCATTGAGGTGTGCCTTGGACTCTTCGGCCCCACAGTTCACCCTATTCTCCTATGCTGCACCCATTTCAGCGTATGTCCTTATGAAATCGAGAATGTAAAGCCAAAACACCCCAAGGCACACCTCAGCACTTGTCGGTGTCTGCAGGATAGGGTGAGGTAAAATTCCATGAGCGTTATGGCCAAATGGGATGAGCGTAAGGCCAGAGGACCCCAAGGCATAATGCAATATTTGTTGCATTGCAGGGTAGTGTGAGCTGAAATGCCATGAACATTTTGACCAATGCCCAAAGGTACATACTGTAGAAACACAGAAACATAGAAGTTGACAGCAGATAAGGACCTCAAGGCCCATCTAGTCTGCCCATTTCTTTTTCTACCTTATAAATGTGCCTTCGGCTTTTGCTCCGTCAGTGGTCTATCTATTCATACTCATCTGTTTGCTCCCTTATGCCTATCCCATGCCTGTTTGAAGTCCTGCACTGTATTCATAGCCACCATTTCTTGAGGTAGGCCATTCCATGCATCCACCACCCTTTCTGTGAAAAAGAATTTCCTCACATTCCCCCTTAATCAGCCTCCCTCTAATCTCATGCTGTGTCCTCTTGTCCTGCTATTTTTCTTAGGTTTAAACATGTTAAAACTCTTTCACCTTGTTAATGCCCTTAAGGCGTTTGAATGTTTCAATCATATCACCTCTCTCCCTCCTTTGCTCTAGGGTATACATATTGAGCTCCATTAATCTGTTCTCATATGTCTTCTGATGCAGTCCCTGTACCATTTTGGTTGCCCTTCTCTGGACTGCCTCAATTTGGTTAATGTCCTTGTGAAGGTGTGACCTCCAGTACTGCATGCAGTACTCCAGATATGGCCTAATTAGTGTCTTGTAAAGAGAGATTATTACCTCCCTCTTACGACTTGTGATACCCCTACTAATACACCCTAACATCCCCCTAGCCTTACCTACTGCTTTAGAAGTCTGCTTGGATAATTTCAGGTCATCGGTGATGATGATGCCCAAGTGTCTTTCTTTCTTTGTGACTGCCAGCAACTCCCCCCTCCCAGCCTATAGGTGGCTTCAGGGTTTCTCTTCCCTATGTGCATGATCTTGCACTTCTTTGCATTAAATCCCAGTTGCCATTCTTCTGACCATTTTGCTAGTTTTTATCCAGATCTCTTCTCATTCTGCCTACCCGATCTGGATCATCTACTCTGTTGCAGATCTTGGTGTCATCTGCAAACAGGCAAGCCTTACCCTCTAGTCCATCTGCAATATCACTAATGAAGATATTGAAGATGACTGGCCCCAGGACTGATCCCCTGAGGTACCCCACTTGTGACTTGCATCTCTTCTGACTGTATACTGTTTACCACCCTCTCTGTTTTCTGCCCATCAACCAGTTTGCCACCCAGTTAACCAACTTCTGACCCACCCCAAGCCTACCCATCTTGTTTATTAATCTTCTATGTGGAAAAGTGTTGAAAGCTTTGCTGAAGTCAGTTGCTCCCCCTTGGTCCACCACTCTGGTTACCCAGTAAAAGAAATCTATGAGACTAGTTTGAAAGGACCTTCCTTTTGTAAACCCATGCTATCTTGGATCATGTGCCCCTATGGATTCCAGGTGTTGCACTATCCTTTCTTTAAGGAGTGCCTCCACAATCTTGCCCAGTACTGAGGTAAGACTGACTGGTCTGTAGTTCCCTGCCTCCTCCCTGCTACCACTCATATGGAGCTGGATCACATGAGCCCTTCTCCAGTCTTCTGGGACCTCTCCTGTGCTCAGAGACTCACTAAACAGTTCTCCTAATGGCTTTACTAGTCCCACCCTTAGCTCCTTAAGTACCCTGGGATGAATGCCATCAGGTCCTATTGCCTTGTCCACCCTGAGCTTAGCAAGCTCTTGTAGGACCCTTTCTTTTGTGAAGGGAGTAGTGCACATCCCCCTTCCCCCTGTGTCCATGGTGCTGAGCTGTGGACCCTGACCTACCTTCTCTTCAGTAAATACTGAGCAAAAGTATCTATTTAGGATAGAAGCTTCTACAGGGTCCTCCTCCTTACATGCCCTCTTTTCTCCTTTGAGCTTAGCAATACCCTCTCTGGACTTTCTCCTTTCACTAATGTATCTATAGAAAGTCTTGTCACCTTCTTTACTGTTCATGCTAGTGTTTCCTCAATTTGGGACTTTGCCTGCCTTACTGCCTTCCTGCTTCCCTTAGGGCAGTTTGGTATGCCTCCTTTCTTCACCCGCTGTGTTTCCTTATATTTCCTGAAGTCAACCTATTGGCTCTGATGTTTTCTGCTACTGTATTTGAGAACCAAAATGGTTTCCTTCTTCTTTTGCACTTCCTTTTCTGTCTAACACAAAGGGATGTTGCTTCAAGTATTGCATCCTTAATGCTTGCCTACTTTGCCTGTACCCCCTCACCTGTGTTTTTTTTTCAGGGCTAGCTTAACTCTGTTGGCCATCTTATCAAAGTCAGCTCCTCTGAAGTCCCATAGTTTTGCCTTGGAATGGGATGATTTGGATGTAGTGGCCAAACTGAACCATACCATGTGGTGGTCACTGGCCCCCAGGTGACCTTCTACCTGGGGATCTGTGATCCCTTCTCTGTTAGTCAGTACTAGATCTAGGATAGCCCTGTCTCTTATGGGTTGTTGTACCAGTTGTTTGAGGCACACCTCAGTGCCTGTCAGCCTCTGTAGGGTGATGTGAGGTTTGATGTTACTTTCATACTTCACTGCCATTCCTATTACGCATCTGTTCAACTTCTGCACTACCGATGCCAGTGTCAGCAAGATAACATTCGGCATTGACAAATGCTTGTTTCTGTGTTGGGTTTATTTTATGTAACTGTTTATTATGACTACTTAAGTCTTTTTTCCTATCCAAGAATTTAAAATTACAGGATCCAGTTAGTGCATCATCTCCCACTATTCTGTACATGAGTAACATGTCACACCTATTCCTCCTTTCTTTTAAAGTATCTAATCCTGTTTTCTGTAGTCTTTTTTTACAGGTTTTAATTTATTAATGCTGGAAATATTTTTGTGCCCTTCTTTGAACTGATTTAAGAAGGTTCATGTCCTTCTTTAAATAGGAGTTCCATATTGGTGATCCAAAATCTAGGATCAGTCTTACATAGGCCTAATATAGAGGTACTATAACTGACTCACTTTTGTTAGAAAATGTCCTTTTATTTTATTTAGTATACTGTTTGCTATATTTACTTTGTGTTTGCAGTGATCTTTCATTGATAAATCATCATTGATAATTATTCCTAAGTCCCTTTCTTTTTCTGATGTTTTGATATATTTATTTCTTAAACAATATTTGTACATTGGATTATGTTTACCGAAATGCAAGATAGTTCACTTATCTAGGTTGAGTGACATTTTGTTTTGGTTACACCAGTTGCTTAACTGTAAAAGATCTGAACATATTGACTGACATTTTTGAACAGTGTCTACCTCCCCAGCAAGTTTTGCGTCGTCAGCAAATTTTGTTATAAGATTTTGTATGTTCTCATCCATGACAGATACAAACAATTTAAACAGAACAGGGTGCATTACTGATCTCTAAGGTACACCACTGGTCACCACTATAGATTCTGATGTAACCCCCCCTAATTCTTACTCTTTGCATTCTATTGTATAGCCATTTATCAACCCAGTTTACTATGTACTTGTTTATTCCTAAATTCCTGAGTTTATAAACTCATTCCTTATGTGGGACCTTATCAAGGCCTTACTGAAATCTGACAAAATGACATCTGTTGGAATATTTTTATCAAAACATATGCTTACTGTTTCATAAAAGGAAACCAAGTTAGGCTACATGACCTGTTTTTTGTAAACCCATGTTGTAATGGGTCTATTTTATCCAAATTCTTAATTCCATTTTCTATTTTTCCCTTGATTAGTCTCTCAATTACCTTACCTGCTACAGAAGTTAGATTTATTGGTCTGTAGTTTGTTTCTATATCCTTATGCCCCTTTTTTTGAATTGGGGTCACAACGGATATTCTACAATCATTTGGTACATAGCCCTCTTTAATTGATTTATTGAAGAAAATCTTTAATGGTGAAATCAAAATATCATCAACCTCTTTTATGAATCTTGGACTAATGTTGTCTGGACCTGCTGCTGAGTTTGGTTTTAGTAATTTAATAGCTACTGTAGTTTCTGAATTTATGAAGTTAATATTATAGTCAGAATGGCTTTACAGATTTGATACAGATTGAGGCAATATAGTGCAGTGGTCAAGGCTCTGAGCTGCAAATCTGGTGACATCCAGCAGACCAGACCTGGGTTTGAATTCCACAGCTGCCATTTGCATACTGTGTGACCCTGAGCAAGTCACTTAACCTCCTTGTGCTCCCAGTTTGCTCCTGTAAAAAGCTTGCAGCTTAGTGTGCTATACCTGGTTAAACAACTAAATAAAAAAAAAAAGATTTAACTCATACTGCTCCTTAGTATTATAGAATTCACAAAATATTTATTAAATAATTTGAAAAGTATTGTATCTCAATTATTTCAGCTCCATCCTTGTTAATGTTATTTCTTACATCATGTGTCCATTTTGAGTATTTATATACCCATAAATGATTTTTGGTTATCTTTATTGTGTGTTAGTCTCATTTCAAACATATGTTTTTTTGACCTAAGTTTTTTTGTCTTGACTGTAACTTTTTATATTTTATTTTGTTGACCATAGTATTAACCATTTTTAGTTTAGAAAAGGTAATTCTTTTCTTAACTGTTGGCTTTCTAATCTTTTATTGCACCATGAGAGATATTTCCTATTAATTTCATTTGCTTCCCTAGTAGGTAAATATTACCCAATTGCTTCCTGAAGTGCTCTTGAAGTATATCCCAAGCTTTCTGCATTGCAGTTTGCTATGTTTTCTTTCAACTTGAGCTTCCTTAGAAAATACTTTATTTGGCTATAATATGCCCTATAGTAGTCCAACAATTGGTACCTTTTATTGCCAAAGGATGTTTTTGTAATCAAATTTATAATCACACTATTGTGATCACTGTCACTTAAGGGGGCTGTCTACCATGGTCCTATCTATTAGAAGTTCATTATTTCTCATTACCAAGTCAAGACTGTTATTTCCTTGAGTGGCTTCATCCACCACTTGCATTAAACCTAATGAAATTATGTTTCATAGGAAAAGATTTTCTGTAGAACTCATGCTAGCAAGTCCATTTTAATTTATTCATGGAAGACTGAAGTCCCCTAGGATTATAGTATCACTCATTTTGGATGCTGTTTTCATTTCATTTAAAAGTTTCTCCAAGTACTCTGACCCAGTACTAGGTGACCTGTAACAGTTTCCTAGTATTAATTTTCTTTTATTTTTCAAAAGTAGTTTAATCTCAATGGTTTCAATTTCTGTATGTTCTTCCATCATGGTTATCTGTACACTATTAATCTCATCCCTTATGTACTGACTAACTCCTCCTCCTTTCCTTCATGACCTATTTGTGTAGTATAACCTGTAACCAGGTATATTATTCATCCAATCACTGTCCTTATCTCACCACATTTCCATTATGGAAACTATATCATAGTTGTAAGATGTCATTAAAGATTTTAACTCTGCCAATTTGTCCCTGTTTAGGCTTCTAGTATTAGCCAAGTACAGTTTATAACCAGTTGTATTGTGTTTCATTTGACTTTGTTATCTCCTAATTTCCCCTTTTTACAAGTTTAAATGCTTATTGATTGTTGCTTTAATATGTTTTCCCAGCTGTAAATTTCCCCTTTGGCTGAGGTGCAACATATCCCAGCTGTAATAGTCATATAATGTATGGCAGAACACTGTTAACCTTAGGAAATCATCATTTCCTAAGGTTGTTAACCTATCGATGTGACGTAGATATGTTGTTAACCTATTGATGCTACATTACATCAATAGGTCTGCGCATGTGCTCACTTTTTTATTAATGGGGAACCGATGGCTGAACAGCAGTGGTTAGGGAAGGACTGAACGGCCGTGGTGGTGACTAGTTATCAAAAAGTAAGCAGCCTTTCTACGTGGGACCATACACTATAAAAAATAATGTATGGTCCCTCTATCGGCAACTGGTCAATGTTAACCATCTCAAGGTTGCCATGGTGATGTAAACCTCTCAAGCTTCACTCTCGAGGTTTACACAGTTGCCCTGGCAACCTCTAGACAGTTAACTGACCAGTTACTGATAGAGGACCATACATTATCCTCTATGTTTTCCATCAGTTTCCTCCCAATATTTTACACAATCAGTGTTGTTTATTAATGTCCACCTCCTAAGCCAATCATTAATTTATTTTATCTTTTTGTTGGTGTGAAATCCATATTTAGGTACTGGTAATATTTCTGATAAACAAGGTTCCCCACCTAGTTCTCTGATTTTATTTGTTATTTTCATGAGGTCGTTTCTAATTGTGGGTATGTCCTTTTTGTGTAGACTGTTCACCCCTGCATGAATTATCACCACTGGATTATTTTCTGCTCCCCTCACTATATTCAGTAATATTTGTAGGGTATCAATGATCTCTGCACCCCTAAAGGAGCTGCATGTCTGAGTGTGTTTATTTGGTCCGCATATTGTTCTATCCAAATATTTTATCATAGAGTCTTCTAGTAGAAAAACTTGTCTATTGTGAGCTTGCTCCATTTGATTAATATCTGGTTGTGACTTTGGGATGGAATTTTGATTTTCTGTGCCCTGGTTCACTGGGTTGTCAGGTATTCCCACCTAGTTACTGTTTTCTAAAATTATTTCCATGTTATGTGTTGTACTTGATAGGCCAATCTGAGTTATAATTTCTGGTGTGCTGTGATCCTGTATGTTTGAATTTTCAAGAGTATTTTTTTTGTTTCAGAATTTGTCCCACTAATGCAGATGCCCTACTACTGCATGGCTCTGTTTCTTCTGTAGTAACCATGTTAACCTGCTGTTCATTTACATCTGTCGTGAGTGCTGAGAATCTAATCCCTGTAGTTATTTTTAATTGCATTGCTCTTCTCCCCTTTTTTTGTTTATGCATGTGGCTGACTTTTGTCCATTCTAGACCATCACTTGTTCCTTCTGTTGTATCTAGCTCCTCATCCCTACTCTTCTTATTTGGTTTTTGATTATTTATCTAACTTAATACCTCATTATTACCTTTTGTAACCTTATCTAGGTCTTCGTTGATTATTGGTTTCATAGTGTTTGTTTTATTTTTAAAGACTAATAATTGTACTGAGAAGTCCAGTTGTCTAGCCTCCATTTCAGTTAGCCTGCTCTTATCCTGTTTAACTATATTTTTGAGTTCTCTATTGTGTTTACAATTTTTAAAGTCAAAGTCAGGATCTCCCATTTCTGTCTCAATCAGCATACATAATTTACAGACTTTGCATTGGATTCCCACATCCCCATCTAAAGTTATAATAGTTGACGTCATTTTAATACAGTGGCCCTGGTGGAATACAGTGAAATAAGGAACAATATACCCTAATAAATATTATGGAACTTGTAGTATCTTCCTCCAGTCCCGCCTCATGAGAGGTGACTGCGTGCAGGCACATACTTAACCTCCAAGTCAATAAAAACAAAATAGTTCCCAAAGAGTGCATTCCTAAAGAGTAGGCAGGGAAAACAGGGCAGACTAGGTTAGCCAGGAGGTCCTTATCTGCTGACAATTTCTATGTTTCTATGTTACATCAAATTGTTAGGGATAGCTATTTACAAAGGCAGTACAAACAAAGAAAACAAAGTCCTTCATCTGAGGGTTACTTTTCAGTTTCAAATCTCAGTCCATACCTAACAAAAGATTACTATTTTTATAAGAAGTCTTTGCCTAGCAATTGACGACTGCATCCTGAGCTTGCTAAGAGGAATCCAATTTTGACAAAATGTAGCAGATCTTTGTCAATTTCTTTCCTTCTAGGTGCAACAAAATAGAATATGATGTCTCAGAACTCATTTCCTATTGACAACTCTACAAAGGAGTTTGTGGAGGTCATACTTCATCTCAAAGTTAGCCCTTAAATACCAAATAACTTTTTCCAATCATTTCAACAATGTAACCAGATACATTTTATAATTAAAGGATCCCAGTTTCACACAAAGATTCACATACAGTATATTTTTCATAAAAACAGATAAGCAAGGGGAAGAAAAGATAGAAACAGTGAGAAACATGAAGTGAAGGTAGGGAGATAGCGTGGGGGGTATTGTGAGAACGTCAGAGTAATTAGTTCTGATTTCACAAGAAAACTTGATTGAACAATCAGACAGGCATGAGACAGAAAAGGAGAGGACAGAACCAATCCTTGCTTTTAATTCTTTTTGCATAAAAAATGGGACATGGTCTTATTCAACCCTATTATCAGACACTCCTCTCTTTAAGAGGGAACCTGTTTAAAAATGTTTCCAAAACTTTCTTGTAATTCTCTTCTAACATTATCTTATACACTTTACAATTTTGTGGATCCTTTTTTCTGTAACAATCAGTACTGCAAACAGTTAAGTTTAAACCTGCACTTCTTTTTCAGTCTTCATAATTCTTACTGCTCCATATCTTGAAAGAAAATTAGGACTGACATTCTCTTTTCCAGATGTGTGCATCTCTTTAAATTTAAATGGCTGTAGAGCCAGGTACCACATTGTGATTTTGGAATTTGTGTCCTTCATTTGATTAATGCAACAGAGAGGACTGTGATCTGTTACAAACACTAAGGCAGTTCCTAGCAAATAAATCTAAAGGGACTCCATGGCCTCCAGTACCTTTTCTATCTGATGTGCAATTTCCTACTGATATATAGAATGGGATGTTCCTTTCCCTTTATATGCTGATTCAAGACTGTACCTTGGCCTATCTCTTATGGATCTGTCTGTAACAAATATTGTTTCTCAAAGTTTTGGCTTCTTAAAACAGGGACTTAACATAATACAGTCTTGAATGCCTGAAAAGCATCATCATGCTCTGGGGTCCATTTTACACTACTCAGTGATCGTTTCTTCATGAGTTCAATGAGTAGGGTAGCTAAACAGGCATAGTAGGGAACAAATCTCCAACAGTAACCAGTCAGCCCTAAAAATGACATGTTTCTTAGTTTTAGGAACAGGACTGTTAGCTGTAACTTCTATCTTAAAAATCTCTGGCTTTACGTCTCCATTTCCCCAAACATATCCACTATATCTGGCTTCCTTCATAGCTAGTGCACATTTGGTAGGATAAATGGTCAGATCTCCTTTTATGTAGATTGCATATTTGCTTGAAGGTGTTCCATGTGGCTTTTCCAGTCAGT
Organism: Neoceratodus forsteri; assembly: GCA_016271365.2. Classification (NCBI taxonomy): domain Eukaryota; kingdom Metazoa; phylum Chordata; order Ceratodontiformes; family Ceratodontidae; genus Neoceratodus; species Neoceratodus forsteri. The sequence continues at coordinate 179,492,265 of CM057455.1, forward strand.
GCACCAAAAGAAAGAGCTCAGGACAAGAGAGAGTGCTGGAAAATAGTAAATGAAGCATATTAATAAGAAACAATATCAGCAGTAGATTCAGTTCAAAATTCATTTTATTGAGACATTTTATAGAACACAGTACTTACAAACAGTAAGCTCAGTATTGCACACAAAAAACTGCCAGAAGTTCTCAGTTGCAATCCCCACACATATGTATGCTCTGATTCAGTGCTTCAGGGTGCGATATCCCTTTCTCAGGAGGTGGCATCAGTGTACTGTATATAAGTACTATGTTTTATAACATTTCTCAGTAAAAGTAATTTTGAACTGAATCTACTGCTGTTTGGAGTGCTGGTTTCTTATTGATAGTTTTTTCCAGTTGGGACTGTACAATCCAACATTGTCCAGGTAAGCAGAACAATAACCAGTTAGAGTAGCAAAAATTGCATCTGTGAAAAGTTGGGATGTAGCAGGTGTGCCATGTAAACTAAACAACATGGTAGTGAACAGATAGAATCCAATAGGAATGGCAAATGCTGTTTTGTTTCTGGTATCTTTAGCTAGGGACATTTGCAAGTAACCCTTGTTGAGATCAAAGGTATTGACGATTTCTACTTTCCAATCCATCCACCAAATCCTCTATCCTGGACATAGGATAACTGTCAAATTCAGACACTTTAATACGTTTCCTAAAATCAAGGCAGAGTCTTACAGCCCTTTGTTTTTATTTGCAATCACCATTGGTGATGACCTAGCTCATCTCAACTCTTCTCGATACCCAGTTGTTTAATTTTGTTATATTTCCTTAATGGCATCCACTCTTAAACACTCTGGTAATCTGTACATCTTTTGTCCAGCCAGGCGAGAATTCCTTGTCACTGTTATATACTTGACCCCTTTGCTCAGCTTAGCACTTTGGTAAAGAACCATTAAATGTCTTTACCAAGTTATAGATTTCTGTGGTTTGTTTGGAGGCTAAAAACATTTACCTTTACAGCATCAGCAGTTACAGTTTGTTCCTGGCTGTCATAAGCTATCATGAATACCTTCTTTGTCAGTTTCTGGTTAAACTAGCAAAGCAGGCTTTGATGTTCTTTAAACCAATTTCTTCAGGAGGTTAGCATGGTACATCTTGATAAGAGCTGTCCTATCAGGGTCTCAGTCTCATAGTTAACTTTGCCAGTATGTCAAAGCAGTTTATAAGACTCTTGCTACATCATTAACAGTTTACTTTATGTAGTTGGTAACAGAAGCAAGATAAGTTCACCTGGTTCAAACCTTTTCTTTTACCCCATGATCATAATAAATCTTCTGCTTTTTCCAGGCCTCTTCCTGATTACTATGGAAAATATCAAAATATTTGCCAATTTATTTCTTAGAGCACTATAAAAGATGTAATATTTTTTTTTCAGCAGGGCTATCTTACCATGTTTCTTTTTTACATCTAGTGGTCCCTAGGTTGTCTGCCATACAACATGTCAAAGAGTGAAAAACTTGATGCTTATTGCATGTCTCTTTAAGTAAAAGATCCAGAAGCAAATGATTTGATACCTTTTAATGGACCAACATAGATGTAACAACAAGAACAAAGTGCTCTAGATTTCAGACCAACCAATACTTTGTCAGAAGCCTAATGGCAGTTGTTTAGACAAAACAATACTTTTAACAGCTAGATCATGTAGACAAAAACAGAAAAAATCCCCACTGGTTTAAAATACTCATTTAAAAATACAGAAAATGATGTCTGAATAATTTAACAGCACCATACTACCTTTAGCCAGGAGTGTCCCAGGGTCAAAGGTGCTTGGTGGAACACACATACAAAGAATCCTACTGTATATAAATTTAATTGACATAAGATAACACTGCTGGAGCAGATGACTCCTAAATCAAGCTATGAAGTTTAATTGCCATATTTGTGACCACCTTTCCAGTATTGCTATGGACTGTGCAGATTGAAACTGTGTTCTACTTTCAGTACTTATTTGTCTATCTGGGGTGATAACAGTGCATTTTAGCTTCAAACCTTAGGTGTATGGTTAAGCTTGAATTTAAAACTAAAGAAAATACCTTTTACGTACTATAAAGTTTAAACAAGTATCATACCAAGATAATCTGAAACACTAGTGTAATGAATTGCAAGTTCTCATAGAAAAAAAAGATCACACTATTTATAAGTATGCTAAAGAAATAGTATAAACTGTCATTTGTTATGCTGAATATTGCTTGATTATTTACATTACTTATTGTTGAAATTTGTTTTATTTGTTTTATATTATTATTTATTTGTTTTGTATTATTTTCTAAAATCTGTTTTGTTTACATTACTTTTATTGTGCTTGATATTTATACTAGTTATAAAAATTTAGGACTTGTACATATGTGAATAAAATATATTTATCTCTTATATAATCAAAGTGTGGCAACAGTGTTTTCACCATTATTTTGAATCTGGAGAGCATAGTTTTAATATCACATGTGAATATTTATTATTTTTGTAATTTATGAAATAATTTTTGGTAAGGCCTGAGGTGAATCCAAGTGCATTATTATAAAAAGTGATATTGTAAGCCTTTGTTCCGACATCTTTGGTCCCAACCTCTTACCCAAAATAATTTCATAAATTACCATAATAATAAATATTCACATGTGATATTATCCTATGCTCTCAGATTCAAAATGACAGTGAAAACCACTGTTGCCACACTTGGATTATATAAGAGATAAATATATTTTATTCACATATGTACAAGTCCTAAATATTCATAATTTCATTGACAAGGTGGCAAGGTCAGCTTACTACAGACCCTAAAATTGTCAATACATTTTAAACAGTTTTGAGGCTACAGATTTTTGTAAATATCTCACAATACTCTATGTTGATGGCTTTAAACGACTCATTGGACTGTAACTGTTGCGTGGGAGCGGGCGCTCTTGCCCCCTGCACCTAAGAAGACACATGCCGCAGGTCGAGGTGTTGGAAACTGGGCGACCTCCCCACTGACAAAGATGCCTGGAATTTGCTGGGCCAGCTGCTGAGAAGTTCAGGGACCGAAGGGGTTTGTGGAGGGGCTGGGAACTGCACACCGGAGCTCTTTCTGGGCTTGTTTTTGACCATCACTCTTGGTGTCTACCTGTGGTTCGATCCCCCTGCCTGCCATTGGTGACTCCAGCTGAATCCCTGCTGAAATTTGAATATGGCGCCATTTCTGCCAGTCTAAAAAGGCAGAAGCACTGATTGGCCCCAGAACACTGCTGATGCTTGGGCAAAAGAGGGAAAGGGCAGCACAGACTGTTACTAAATTTAATCGGACTGTGACTGTTGCGTGGGAGCAGATGACTCTTGCCCTCTACACCCAAGAATCCACAAACTGTGAGGTCGAGGGGCCGGGAAACTGGGCGGACCTCCCCCACTGGCAAAAATGCCTGGAAATTACTGGGCCAGCTGCTGAGAAGTTTGGGGACCGATGGGGTTTGTGGAGGAGCTGGGAGCTGCACACTGGTGCTCTTTCTGGACCTGTTTTTGACCATCACTCTTGTCACCACCTGTGGTTCGATTCCCCTGCCTGCCATTGGTGAATCCAGCCGAATTCCTGCTGAAATTTGAATCTGGTCCCATTTCTGCCAATCTAAAAAGGTAGAAGCACCGATTGGCCCCAGAACACTTCTGACGCTTGGGCAAAAGAGGGAAAAGGCAACACAGACTGCTGCTAAATTTAATCGGACTGTAAATGTAACTGAAGGGGTTTGTGGAGGGGCTGGGAGCTGCATACTGGAGCTCTTTCTGGACTTGATTTTCAGCTCACCCACCCACCCTGTTCCCTCTTCCCATTAAATGCCAGGTAACCACACCCCCAGTTTAATAATGGCCAATTAAACTGAGTTAGGGCGGTACCTGAGCAGCTGCTCAAGGACCCCTGTAGTCTCTCGGGTTTTCTCCTCTGGCTACAGCACAGCGCCTACTTACCCAGACTGCAAACTGTCTGACAGTCTGGAACTCTGTGATAAAATTCACTGTGGTAATTTCCTCTTGCCAGTATAATCAACTTATAGCCTGTCTGATTTCATTTTTGCAACAGAAAAGCCAATCCAGTTTGCCTGCTGTTTACCTGTATAACTACATTCTGTTAAGCCTATCTCATGCCTGTGGAATTAATTACTTGCCAGCATAATTTAATCCTATCAGCCTATCTCATGCATGCAAAATAAATCTAGTTGCCTTTAGACTGTTTACCTGCCTGGTATCCTCTAGTCTCTTGGTGGGAAACCTGCCTGGTATTCTCTAGTCTCTTGGTGGTAAACTAGACACTTGCCAGAAAGGTGGCACTGTACCTATTGATCTATTTACTAGCCTGCTCAAACCTATGTCTGACATCTCCCTTATGATTAATACTAGCGCTATGGCCTTACCTTCCAGCTAACTGTTTTTATCACACAATAATACACTAGTTTGTCTTGAGAAAATGTCTAGTAAGGTACAAATAACTTATTCCCGCCTTTGTCAGGCTACTAAATAACACAGAAACATAGAAGTTGATGGCAGAAAAGGACCCAAAGGCCCATCCAGTCTGAAAATTTCGTTTTCTACCTTATAAATGTGCCATCAGCCTTTGCTCTGTCAGTGGCCTATCTATTCATAGTCATTTGTATTGCTCCCTTATGCCTATCCCATGCCTGTTTGAAGCCTGCACTGTATTCATAGCCACCACTTCTTGTGGTAAGCCATTCCATGCATCCACCACCCTTTCTGTGAAAAAGAATTTCCTCACATGCCCCCTTAATCGGCCCCCCTCTAATCTCATGCTGTGTCCTCTTGTCCTGCTATTTTTCTTATATTTAAACATGCTAGACTCTTTCACCTTGTTAATGCCCTTAAGGTGTTTGAATGCCTCGATCATATCACCTCTCTCCCTCCTTTGCTCAAGGGTATACATATTGAGCTCTGTTAATCTGTCCTCATATGTCTTCTGATGCAGTCCCTGCACCATTTTGTTGCCCTTCTCTGGACTGCCTCAATTTGGTTAATGTCCTTGTGAAGGTGTGGCCTCCAATACTGCACGCAGTACTCCAGATGGGGCCTAACCAGTGTATTGTAAAGAGGATTATTACCTCCTCTTACGACTTGTGATACTCCTACTAATACACCCTAACACCCCCTAGCCTTACCTACTGCTTTAGACGCCTGCTTTGATGATTTCAGGTCATCAGTGATGATGATGCTCAGTCTCTTTTCTTCCTTTGTGAGTGCTAGCAACTCCTCCCAGCCTATAGGTGGCTTCAGGTTTCTCTTCCCTATGTGCATGATTTTGCACTTCTTTGCATTAAATCCCAGTTGCCACTCTTCTGACCATTTTGCTAGTTTATCCAGATCTCTTCTCATTCTGCCCACCCCATCTGGATCATCTACTCTGTTGCAGATCTTGGTGTCATCTGCAAACAGACAAGCCTTACCCTCTAGTCCATCTGCAAGGACACTAATGAAGATGTTGAAGAGGACTGGCCCCAGGACTGATCCCTGAGGTACCCCACTTGTGACTTGCATCTCTTCTGACTGTATACCATTTACCACCACTCTCTGTTTTGTGCCCGTCAACCAGTTTGCCACCCAGTTGACCAACTTCTGACTCACCCTGAGCCTACCCAGCTTATTTATCAATCTTCTGTGTGGAACAGTGTCAAAAGCTTTGCTGAAGTCAAGGTAGGCGATATCAACTGCTCCCCCTTGGTCCACCACTCTGGTTACCCAGTCAAAGAAATCTATGAGATTAGTTTGACAGGACCTTCCTTTGTAAACCCATGCTGTCTTGGATCCTGTGCCCCTATGGATTCCAGGTGTTGCACTATCCTTTCTTTAAGGAGTGCCTCCATAATCTTGCCCACTACTGAGGTAAGACTGACTGGTCTGTAGTTCCCCGCCTCCTCCCTGCTACCACTCTTGTGGAGCGGGATCACATGAGCCCTTCTCCAGTCTTCTGGGACCTCTCTTGTGCTCAGAGACTCACTAAAAAGTTCTGCTAATGGCTTTGCTAGTTCCACCTTTAGATCCTTAAGTACCCTGGATGTATGCCATCAGGTCCCATTGCCTTATCCACCCTGAGCTTAGCAAGCTCTTGTAGGACCCTTTCTTTTGTGAACGGAGTAGTGCTCACCTCCCTTCCCCCGTATCCATGATGCTGAGCTGTGGGCCCTGCCCTACCTTCTCTTCAGTAAATACTGAGCAAAAGTATCTATTTAGGATACATGCCTTTACAGGGTCCTTCTCCTCACATGCTTCCTTTTCTCCATTAAGCTTAGCAATACCCTCTGGACTTTCTCCTTTCACTAATGTATCTATAGAAAGCCTTGTCACCTTCTTTTTACTGTTCATGCTAGTTTTTCCTCAGTTTGGGACTTTGCCTGCCTTACTGCCTTCCCTGCTTCCCTTAGGGCAGTTTGGTATGCCTCCCTATCTTCATCCAACTGTGTTTCCTTATATTTCCTGAAGGTCAGCCTTTTGGCTCTGACCTTTTCTGCTACTGTATTTGAGAACCAAAGTGGTTTCCTTCTTCTTTTGCACTTTCTTTTCTGTCTAACACAATGGGATGTTGCTTCAAATATTGCATCCTTAATGCTTGCCCACTTTGCCTGTACCCCCCTCACCTGAGTTTCTTTTTGCCATGGCTAGCTTAACTCTGTTGGCCATCTTATCAAAGTCAACTCTCTGAAGTCCCATATTTTTGTCTTGGAATGGGATGATTTACATGTAGTAGCCAAATTGAACCATACCATGTGATGGTCACTGGCCCCAGGTGACCTTCTACCTAGAGATCTGTGATCCCTTCCTTGTTAGTCAGTACTAGATCTAGGATAGCCCTGTCTCTTGTGGGTTGCTGTACCAGTTGTTTGAGGCCCTCCCCTGCAGGAATCCGCTTATGTGTCTAGTTCTGGCAGATGTTCCTGCTGGTATTGACCAATCTGTATCCAGCATGTTGAAGTCTCCCATTATCAGAACCTCCCCTTTAGCTGTCATGTTTTGTATATCTTCTAACAGTAATGTGTCTATGTCCTCCTCCTGGTCTGGGAGCCTGTAGACAACCCCAGTTCTTATGGCTGTCCCATTTCCTGTTTCCAGGGTGACTCACAGTTCTTCTGGCTCCTTATGTGTATTCTGAATTTCTGTAGCTTTGATATTTTCATTGACATACAGGGCCACTCCTCCCCCCCTTTTTGCACCTCGGTCTCTTCTGAACAATACATAGCCAGGTGCTGAAGTCTCCCAAGTGTGGTTACTGGTAAACCACGTCTCACTAATTGCTACTATGTCCAGTTTAGCTCTGACATTATTGCCTGCAGGTCTGGATCTTATTTCCCAGGCTGTCAGCATTTGTGTACATGATTTTCCATTGGCCAGATTTGTGTGTGTTAGTTGTTGGGTTTGGTTTGGCATTACCCTATGCATCGTATGGGAGACAAACCTTTTTACTTGGTGATGCAAATGAACTGCAAACATGCTGAATCCCTGTTTGACTACTAGCTGAGGGGGGAAGGGTGTTCTTCCCTTTCAACGTATGGGGTGACGCACCCCTCTCCCCATTTGCTAGTTTAAATATTCTGCAAAGACTTCAAACTTCTGCCCCAATGCACTGACTCCCTCCTTAGTCAGATGCAGTTCATCAAATTTAAAGAACTTTCGCTCCCAGAACTGTTGCCAGTTCCCTACAAATCTGTGTCCTTTTTCCTGGCACCAGCCCTTCAGCTATCACGTGTTTAGCTCCCTTATCTCCCCTTCTCTGACCTTCCGTCCATCTGCTCCCCTCTCCCAGACTGGCAGGATCTCAGAGAAGGAGATGCCGGATGAAATAGCTGATAGTTTGTCACCCAGCCTGGTCAGGTGTTCCTTGGTCTCCACAACTAACCGGCTGGTGAGATCATTAGTCCCTATGTGTACTAGGACATCAATGTTTTCTCCTGCTTTGTGAACAATTTTAGCAATGCGGTCAGTGTCTTTCCATGCTGATGTACCTGGGAGACATCTGACCATTACCCCAGGCTGGAGATGGGTATCAACTCCCCGAATCATGGAGTCTCCTATGATCAGAAGTTTTTTGGATTTCCTTTTTGCTTTTTTTGTTTTGGTTCCTGATTTGGGTGAGTTTTGTTGTGCTAGCTCTGTGCTGCAGTGTCCTGCTCTGCAGTGTCTTCTGCCTCTTTGTTTGATTTCAGAGATAGAGGCAGATACCTGTTTGTAGTGTTTATATGGTTTTGGAGGTAATATGTTGGAGAGCAGAGAGTGATGGGCACCTGATTTGCCCTCTAACCACCTGCCAACCTCCTGGACCAACTACCCTCTGCGGTCGAGGTTTTCTGTTGGATGCTGGGGAAATGGTGGGTGGTTCTTATAATGTATTTCCTCTTGAATATGCAATTTGAGGTATGCAATCTCTGCCCATGCTGCCCAGAGCTGAGCCCTCAAGATCTCCAAAGGCTCAGCATGTAGGACAGTGTCCTAAATCCTGTAAGACTGTCCTTCTGAAAATTGTTCCACAGTACCTGCAGTTAATGATATCCATTCCAGATAAGTTGCTGGGTTTATAACCTAGTCAGAGTAATTAGAAGGAAAAAAAGAAAAAAATGCAAGTAATGGTTTGATTGTGTTTTGTTTAACTTGTTATAACAACAAGTTAAATTACTAGTGCCCCTGTAAATGAGCTCACCTTGTGGAGGCCCCACTGATCCACCCCTTCCTGCTCTGCTACAGGAAATGTCACAACTGTGGTACCCTATAAAAGGAGTGTAGTGTGGGGTGGTTGGGGATGGGGGTGGGTGGCTGGGCCCTTCCCCTGCCGAAAAAGAAAAACCACGGACGAAAGAACAAGGAGGTAAGAGCAGAAACAATCAGTCAACAACAAATGCAGTAACCCTGAAAGCTTATCCTAATGTTAGATAAAACTGTAAAACCTGTAAAGCACCACCTGTAATAATTTCAGAGAAAATACGCTGTAAGAAACACTTTGCTACAGAGAAAAATAAAACAATGAAACGTTAGCAACAAACAGTAGCAATCCCTGTGAGTAAAAATAAAAACAACACCACACAGTAAATCTGTAGCCAAAATAAGTCTTAATCCTTTTCCCTTGCTCTGGTAAGTTTCTCTACTCTGCCTTTCAAGCAGTCTTAGAAGGAAAGAGCTCAGGTGAAGCTAGGTGCCTTGGCCAGCAAACCAAGTCTTCTACCTCCAAGATATCAACTAACCTGACTTTTTAACCCTTCTTTCTGTTGGAAATTACTGACAGTTTGCCAGCTCCACCCCCCACATACACACCTAATCCTTTGGAAGAGCTGTGGGAGGAAAGCAATTAGCTCCTTCAATGTGAGAAGGAGACTGAAACACCTCTGAGACAACAAACCTTTTCAACAAACAAAAAAAAAAACAAGAATAAAATAAAACACAGTGTCAAACAGTAATTTTGCTTAGCCCAATGATAAAAAAGGCACAAAAATGTAAGCTCCACCTGTAATACAGTAATTTCAGAGAAGATATATACCCTGTAAGAAACACTTTGCTACAGAGAAAAATAAAGCAGTAACAGAAGATATACCTTGCAAAAGACAATTTGAATCAGAAGATTACAGCAGTAATCTGTTAGCACACACCTGTAGGCACACCTTGTAATAATGCAGAAGCAGGTATACCAGCAACAACAATTTGAATCAGAGAAAAATAAAGCAATGAAATGTTAGCAACAAACAGTAGCAATCCCTGTGAGTAAAAAATAAAAACAACACCACACAGTAAATCTGCTTAGCCAAAATAAGTCTTAATCCTTTTCCCTTGCTCTGGTAAGTTTCTCTACTCTGCCTTTCAAGCAGTCTTAGAAGGAAAGAGCTCAGGTGAAGCTAAGTGCCTTGGCCAGCAAACCAAGTCTTCTACCTCAACCGTTTGGCACTGTCCTGTGTCCTCCCCAGTGCTGAGTTATGTTGCATCTCAACTTAAAACAGATGCAGGATTGGGTCTTGAGGCGGGGAAGTGAGGACAACAGCGGCAACAAACCTGTGGTACTAAGCTGCGTGCCCATCCGTGCGAGGCCCTTCTGTTGTCCATTGGTGACCTTATGGTAGAAATCCCCTTCCTGTCTCAGCCTGACATCTGTACTGGTGCAGACATGGGATTCCCTGAGTTCCTATCAAAGCTAGTCCTGCTCCAGTTACTCCTGGGCACCATCGCCATTGTGATCCTTACTCCCCTGGCTCTCAAGTGCGGGTGACCCCCTTGAAGAGTGACTGGTGTATGTGACCCAACTGGTAGAGTCTGACTTCACCTTCTCAAACATTCTAGCAGAGGGCTCACCCCTACCCTGGGTCCTCAGTGGTCTTAACCTGAGGAGCTTTCTGAGATCTGCCTGAAAGGTCAGGTGTTATGACCGTAAGTCACAGAACAAGGATAGATCTCACCCTTAAGGCATCTATTCTAGCTCCTGCTGGTAACCCTTGTGCTAGCAGGGGACATAGAGCTGAACCCAGGACCATCACTCCAGTCCTCATCTACACTGGTGGGCTGGTCAGCGATAAAAGGGCTGAAAGTAGCCCATCTTAATATCAGAAGTCTACTGCCAAATCTGACAGAACTTCGTGTCTGGGTAACTCGTCATAGTCCAGACATCCTTGGCATTACAGAAACCTGCCACCCCAAACTCTGTATGTGTCTTCCCTGGTTATGACCTCATCCATCGTGATCGTCTGGGGAAAAAAGAGAGGTGGTGGTATCCTGGTCTACTACAGGAGCCATCTTAACCTATCTGCTCTTCCCAGTCAACAGACAGTACACTCTCCCTGTGAGACACTGCACACGGTGTTATTACTAGGGATGTCAAAAAAGATACACATTGTATACACCTACAATCCTCCAAAGGGAGGCATAGAGGGACTGACTGGCCTCCTTGACACATTTGGCATTGTAACACAGCAGAATGAGCTAATCATTCTGGGTGACCTCAACCTCAGTTGGCTGGGTAGTAACACCAAAGCCTTTGGACCGTCACCTGATGGTCTCTCTCTCTGACACAGCTTGTCAAGGATCCTACCAGGTGCTCTACAAATGATGGTACAAGCTCCCTCCTGGACTGGACCTTGACTAACAGACCTGATAGGATCAGCTCGTCTGGTATCCTGCCTGATTCTGTCTCTGATCACTCCCCGGAGTACTGTGTCTGGAGGATCTCACTCCTGAAAATACCTCATAAAATTATCCAGATCAGAGACTGCTCTAGGTTTGATCTGTCCTCCTTTCAAAACGATATTAAGTACACTGACTGGTCAGCAGTATGGAATGCTCAGGACTCCACATCCGCTGTCAGTCACTTCCTCATCTCGTTAAGGGCCCTGCAGGAGAAACATGCCCTCCTCATCAGATGGAGGGTGAGGGGAATGGCTACAAAATGGCTTCATGGTAGCCTCCTGGCCCTCCTCAAAACTAGAGATAAGTGCTGGGCCAAGTTTAAGGCCACGGCTGGCCAGGCTATCCTTCAGAAATACAGGAAACTCAGAAATGAGTGCAAAAAGAACATAAGGATAGCCAAAAGTGAGTTCTGCAAATCTGCATTACTGAACTTGGCTAGGGACCCAAGGAGGTTCTGGAGGAATATTAAACACATAGTGAGTGGTACACAGAGTGCTGAGTCCACTGATATGATAATTGATGGTTCTAGTTGCAACAACTCGGAAACCATTGCCAACTCCTTCAATCATTATTTCTCTGATCTGCCTGAGTACACCTCGACATTCCCCAATGGTGGTGGTATCAGCGGCAACCAGCCCATAGCACCATCATCACCCCACCTGCCCTTTCTGTTCAGGGTAGTGGTGGATCAAGAGGTGCTGAGACTGCTCGCTGGACTCTCCCCCTTCTCAAGTGCTGGCCAAGATGGCTTGGAACCAAAGCTCCTCAGCCTAGGTGCCCCCTGGATGCCCCTCTGGTGGCACACATCTTCAATTTGTCCCTGTTAACTGGAGTTATCCCAGACATATGAAAGGTCGCCAGGGTGGTCCCAATACTTAAACAGGGGAACCCTAAACTGATAGAGAACTATCGCCCCATATCCATCCTAGCTGCGGTTATCAAACTTCTGGAGAAAGTTGTGGCAGGGCAACTCTCAGAGTACTTACATTCATATGATATAATGTCTCCTGTACAGCATGGATTCAGGAAGGGGCATGGTACCTCCTCAGCCCTAGTTACTGTTTCATTTTGGATTAGGGAGGCCATGGACCAAGGCAAACTCTCGGGGGCTATCTTTATAGACCTCTCAAAGGCTTTTGACCTGGTTGACCATGCCATGCTATCAACACAGCTAAGATCAATTGGACTATCCACTGCTGCTCTCAGTTGGTTCTCCAACTACCTACATGGTAGAATGCAACAGGTTAAATATGGCAAAGAGCTCTAGGGTCCAATCCCAGTAACAATGGGGGTCCCCCAAGGCTCTGTCCTTGGACCCCTGCTCTTCTCCATTTTTGTTAATAATCTCCCCACAACCACGGCTCATTGTAAACCAATCCTTTATGCAGATGATCTGGTCATCCTGTCTCACTCCCCAGAGGTGGGGGTCATTAACAGTCACCTGAGTGATGACCTAAGAAACATTAAGACATGGATCCTGAACCATAAGCTAGTTCTTAATCTAAAAAAAACCCCAGGCCATGCTCTTTGGGCCCCGGGCTAAGATTAAGGCCTCCCCTGTGCCGTTCTGTGTTTCTGGAAAGGGGGGCATCCCTATCCCAATCACGGACAATTTCAAGTACCTTGGGGTAACATTGGACCCGCAGCTTGACCTTGGCCGCCATATCCAGAATACATGCAAAACTGTCAACTATAAACTGGGTCTGGCCTATAGAGCAAAAAATAACCTCACTCCAGCTGCACGTATTGCTCTTGCTAGAGGTATGCTTCTCCTCTCACTATGTTATGGGCTCCTGTTGTTTGCCAGCACCACTAAGGTCCATCTCTCTAGGTGGTTGACTGCCTACAACAATGTCTGCCCTCTTTGCCCTAGCGGCCCCACGGCTCACTCACCACTGTGATCTCTACAACAAGTTAAACTGGCTCAATCCCTCAAAGCACATTTATTTTGTCCTTGTTTGCTTCACAGGAAAGGTCCTTAGCACAGGCACCCCCCCAAGGGTGGTGAGTTTGCTTGCCCAAACTGTTCCCTCTTCCTATCACCTTAGGTCTCAGGGGTCTGCCACATTCAAGGTACCTGTGACTCGGACTCAAATGGGTGAAAGGGATTTTTCAGCGTTTGCCCCCAAACTTTGGAACACCTTCCCTGCCCAGGTCCATGTTGCTCCTTCTCAGGGCAGCCTTCGTTCCTCCCTATGGAACCATCTCAAACTCACATCGGCCAGTGGGTGCCAAAAACCCCTGTGACAAAATGTTAGGACTTAGCCCTCATACATAACAGCTAGCCCTTAAGATGATAGTTTTGTACCTGCTGCTACCAATCGTTGCCTTGTACTGCTCCAAAACTGGCATGCACCGTTTACTCTGTTGTACCTATTCTTACTAAATGTGCCGCACATGCCTTGCACTTTGTGTATTCTACATTATGATGTTCACATGTGACATGCGAGTTGTTTTTTCTAACTTGTACCTTGTTGTCTTATGACATGTAATCTTTTTCCTAATTATGTACCATGTTGTCCCAAGTGTGTAAGTATGTAATTTCCTGTACTCTCCTGGGTCATGCCTGAAAATAGGCAAATTGTCTAGTGTACTTACCTGGTTAACAAAAGCTAAATAAATAAATAAATGTATTTCCAACAATCTATATGATTTTGAAATGTAACAGAGTTTTTGTATATTTTCTATAAATAAAATATATTTATCTCTTATATAATCCAGTGTGGCAACAGTGTTTTTCACCATCATTTTTGAATCTGGAGAGCATAGGATAATATCACATGTGAATATTTATTATTTTTGGTAATTTATGGAATAATTTTTGGGTAAGGCCCAAGGTGAATCCAAGTGCATTATTATAAAAAAGTGATATTATAAGACTTTGTTCTGACACCTTTGGTGGTTGGCAAGGGATTGTTCCATTTGGGGGTCCCGTACCACAGAAATCCCAAGAAGGACAAGCCTCTTGTTCCTTACCCTGGGGTGGATACCCCAAGGTTGAACAGCTTATGCTTCTTTGTTCTGAGGTTTCCTTAAGGTAATCCTGCAGATGTCTGACTCCCTCCGTACTATCCACTCTTCCGCAGAGTTTCATGTTGTCTGCCAACAGGGCTATGTTGCCAGTTATGCCTTCACTGATGTCACTAATGAATACATTGAAGAGGACCAGCTCCAGAACCAACCCCTGAGGCACCCCACTAGGGACCTGACTCTCATTAGATTTCACCCCATTTACTGCCACCCTTTGTTTTCTGTACCTCAGCTGACTCCGTACCCACTTTACTATCTGATCTGCTACTCCAAGGTCTTCTAGCTATTTTAAGAGGTGCCCATGTGGGACTATGTTAAATGCCTTACTGAGGTCAAAGTAAAGCAAATGCTCTGTATGACCCCTGTCCAATTTCTTGGTCACTTCATCAAAGAGTGTAATAAGGTTAACTTGACATGACCTGCCCAATCAACACTCAACAAGACCGTGTGTCTGAGGATGATAAGGGGAGTCAAAGCAATTCTATTTATAAGGCTCCCAATCCAGGAGGCTCTGGGCACCAAACATAAATGAGAACATACAGCAGTTAATTAAGACATATAGTAAAACCTCATTAAAACCATAACAAAGACTAAATTTAGCAGTATTAAAGGTTTCCAGAAGTCAATCTTCAAGGTACTGGCTGGAACTAAAGATGGCATCAGCAGCCAAAGGCCAGGCTGAAGAGGTGGGCCTTTAGCCTCCCTTAAACACCTATGAGCCTGCTGGACTGCAGATGGAAGTGAGTTCCACAGGGTCAGCCCAGAGACACTAAAAGCATGACCTCCTGAGGTCTTGAGCTGAACCCTGGGAATGTCTGGGAGGCCCCTCCTGGAGGAGCAGAGGGTGTGAGCAGAGGACACCAGTGTCAGAAGCTCAGACAGGTAAACAGGACCCAGCCCATATAGTGTTTTAAAGGTGAGAAGACCCACCTTGAAAAGGACCCTCCACCTGACTGGCAGCCAGTGCAGAGCACGCAGGACAGGACTGGAGTCACATGACTGGACCTTGAAAGGTCCATCAGCAACCAGGCTGCTGTGTTCTGCACCAGCTAGAGTCTGTGGAGGGTGTCTTCCATGACCCAAAAAGTGCACAGAATTACAGTAATCAAGCCTAGGAGTCAGAAAGGCATGCACTTGTGTCAGCAGGTCCTCGGGCGAATGAGGGGCTTAATCCAGGCAATGTTCTGCAAGTGGTAAAAGCCACTGCTATCTACAGATGACACCTGATCTTCAAATGTCAATCTGTAATCAAGGATAATGCCCAGCTTTCGCACCCTTAGAGAAACCACCAACAGTGCAGACCCCAGAACAAGTCCAGAGTCAGCCCCTGGTGGCAACCCATTACGCCCGCAATCAAGCTTGATCACCAGCACCTCAGTCTTAGCCTGGTTGAGTCTCAGCTAGCAGGAAGCCATCCAGTCACTGGTTTTAGCCAGACAGCTGTTAAGCATGTTGACAGCTCCTGATGTTCTGGGTGCAAAAGACAAATACAGTTGGGCATCATGTACATAGCTTTGAAACTCTACACTGTATTGTCAAATGATCTTGCACATGGGCAGCATGTACACTGCGAACAACATCGGTGACAAGATCAAACCCTGAGGTACTCCACAGGACAGAGATGTTGGGGAAGAGGAGAGATTCCCCATCACCACCCGCTGCACTCTGTCCAAGAGATAGGACTAAACCATTTGATGATGGTGCCAGCGAAATCAAAAAACTCACAGAGCCAATTGAGAAGCATGATGTGATCTGCAGTGTCAAAAACTGAGGAGTGATCAAGAAACACAAGAACTGACCTGTCTCCTCTATCTCTAGCTCTGAATAGATCATTTTGCACTCTCACTAGAGCAGTTTCAGTGCTATGTCTAGCCAGAAAACCTACCTGGAAGGGCTCATAGATATCCAAGGACACCAGGTGATCCTCCAGCTGTTGTGCTACCAGTTTCTCAACAATCTTGCTCAAAAAAGGCAGATTGGAGATTGGACAATGATTAGCCAGAACGTCTGGGTCAAGGGAAGAGTTCTTTAGGAAGGGATTCACAAGTGCTTCTTTCAAAGCAAGTGGGAAGACCCCCCCCCTCCACCATTGAGCACCTGGCAGTCCCGGCGAACACTGCACCAATGGCATTGTCATGTCCTATTAAGAAATGCGTTGATGCCGGGTCCAGTTCATAAAAGGTGTGCTTCAGCTCTAAGATCACCCTGGTTACTTCAGACACCTCCACTGGCCTAAATTCCTCCCAGGCAGATTGAGTGCCTCGGAAACTACCAACTCGAGCACTGTGAGGCAAAAGACTCCCTGGCAGAATCCCAGACTGAGTGGCCAACTCTCTGTCAGAGAAAAACAGAGCAAACTCTACATAAAGTGGTTAAAAAGGCTTTTTTGGCTGAAGACAGGCAGGATGTAGAAGCCTGTCCAGAGTCCAAATTAGCTGAGATGGTCTGTTTTTCCTTGCAACAATTTCCCTTGACAGAAATTCTGCCTTCTTATGGGAAATTGCCACCTGGTATTAAATGTAGTGAGAACGTAGGGTCAGCCTGTTTGTCTCCAGCTGGGTCTTCCACCAGCAATGCTCCAACTTCTAACCCCTGATCTTCATTGCCCTGAAATCCTCATCAAACCAGGGTGATCTCAAGTGAGAAGATCTGGGTCATATACATACTGGTGCGATGGTATCTAGAGCTTTGTCAGCCACCCATTTATAGGTGGCCACTGCCTCTCCAGTGCCAATCGCACATGCTGCATCAACCCTAGATAGATCAGCTAATGTCAACAGTCCCTCTGGGTCAATGCCCCTTAAGGGACAATAGCTAACCATCTCCACAGCGTAGGGACTTTCAGGGGGGCCCCAAAACTGAACTCCACTGTGTAGTGATCAGACCAAATGACCTGATCAATCTTGAGGTTATTAATCTCAAGACTCAGCTGGAACACCAGATTGGGTGTGTGGCCATGTTGGTGGGTAGCAGCAGCAACTGCTTGTGACAGGCCCATTGATTACATCAACTGGAGGAGGTCATAACCAAAACAGGAGGATTCGTTCTCGACCCAGACATTGAAATCCCCCAGGATTAGACACCTGGGGGACATCAACACCTGGTTGATGACAAAGTCCACTGCCTCCTGCAGGAATTCCCCCCCACCCCAGAAGGATGGTAAATGAGAAGAATCCTGCAACCTGCACCTGCACCCCCACGCATGGCGACTTACTCAAAAGATCAGTTGCTACCATCTAGGTGCACTGAGTAGTCTAGACTAGATCAAAAAACTTTGGCCACTCCTCCACCCCTGTGATCTTTCCTTGGACAGTGCACTAAGGTGAATCCATTGGGGATGGTGGCCTCAAAAATTGGCCCCGCATCGTCACCCTGCCAGGTTTCTGTGATGCAAGCTAGGTCGACAGAGGAAATCAAGTCCGCAAAAATAGTGGTCTTGTTCCTCATCAACCTGGCATTGCAAAGCACTGCCTGAAGAGGATTAGAGGATGCAGCCAATCCTCTATCTACCTGCCCACTCAGTCCTGTGGAAACCCTGGATTCTTATAACAGTGATACCTAGTAGTCGGTATAGCTCCCTCAGTAATGCAGCACCAAAATTACTACCCTGATCAGTAATTATCTCTTTAGGAATGAATGTCCACCCTGCTAAACATTTTGACTAGCTCTGCTGCTGCTACATTTATGGCTGTGACAGTACACATTGGAATTGCCTATGGGTATCAAGTACTATAGTCATGTACTACCAAAATGAATGGATTACCCTTTTTACTTTTGTCCAAGGGGGAAACCACATACATTGCAATGATCTCAAAAGGTATATATATCAAGGGTAGGGGCTCCAGGGGCACCTTGTCTTTAGGCTAGTAAAATATGTGCAGCAATCTGGCAAGGGTACAATCCCCTCCCTGAGTGACCAGCTATAGGGTCATCATGTACTTTTTGTAACAACTTAGTTCTATGCTTCTGTGGTCTAACCAATACTTCTATCTGTTCCTGCATCTGTGAATTATCCCAAACTCTGTACAGTAGCCTATTACATTTTTTAAACATTGGTTCACCCTGCTTTGTTTCACCACAGCTGCATAAAATAACCTTGGAAACAAGCATTGTTAGTTTGCTGTGAAACAAAATTACAATCAATTATTAGTTTAGCATTTTCATATATTAACCCCTTATGCCTCTCAGTCTTTTGTTGCCACAGATTTTTTAGGCATCTTCTTTCATCCCTGGATTTCTAGATCTTGGAGCTGGAGTTAAACAAGTCCACATTAAAGTTACCAAAAAGAAAAAATGTTCCCACCATCTGAAATTTTCTTTGCCTTTGCTCTTGTTTCCATTGCTTCTGAAACTGCAAGTTTCACTTCCTCTGAGATTAACTCAGTAAATCCTGGAAAGGTATTTCCAGTAATCATAGGCACAGGTAACTTAGGTACTACCCCCACTTTCATTTGCTGTGACACCCCATTAATATTCAGAGTCACTTGGGTGGTAGGATAGTTTTGAGTGTTCCTGTGAATACAGGTGACACCAGTGACTGGTCCTTTTGCAGAGTGCTTTCCAAGCACTTCAACATGCACAAAGGTCTGTCTGCTCCTGAGTCAGTAAGTCCCTTTCTAATCTTATCTCCCACCTTGACATCTGTTAAATACTTGCCTCAATTTGCTAAGGCCAAATCTGCTCCAGTCGTATCCTCATTATTTTTATGGCAGTTTCTTGCAATATGGCCTGACTTATTACAGTTATAGCAAGTAAAGTCTTTGGGTGCTGACTTGTTAACCCCACCAGAGTGTTTATCTGATCTGGAGTTAAATGTGAAAAAGAGGGTCTTAAAGGTCTTTGGCTGTTACTTTGCTGCTGTGTGGTCTGTCTGACCATTTGATAGTCCTTCACCAAAGAACCTGCCTTTCCCCCCATTTCTGGTTGGTGTTCTTTCACCCAAAGCTGCACAACTGTGAACAGGATTTTGATGAAAGGGAGTTGCCCCTTTAAAAGCAGTCTTAATTGTTGGGGTTTCCCTGAGAAGAAATGCACTGAGAGTGGAAAGCAGAGATGGTAAGCAAGGAGGGGTGTTTGGAGGGATGGGGAACAGAGAGGAGCATGGGAAGAAGGGAACAAAGAATATTAGATGGTAGGCAGAAGGGAGTTGGGTTAGGGGGTATTTAAGGAGCTGTTCAGCAGAGCAGAGCCCTTATTTCTGCTAGAGTAACAATTTTCTAGCACATCAATTGGTGGAGCTAAGACACATTAGAGGACTATTCAGGGAAACAGGAGTTTGGTAGTAAGTGATTGCATTATTAGGATGGTCTTTATTTGATAGTATTCAGCAGGATTGTGATTATTAAAACAAGGCAATCAGGATGCAGGACCTGTGATGGGACTCTGTGTCTGTCTGGTGTAGAAGATGTTGTTTAGACAAATGGTGCAGATAGCCAGGAGAACTGAGTACAGCAAGTTTCAGTTGGAAGCTGGTTTGGAAATGGCTGAAGCATGGTCACAAGGTTGCTGTTCAGAGTTTCCAAAGCTGAATGGAGGGTGACAGCTAGGGTCCAAAAGCTAATGCAGGTGGTGCAATGAATGGTGAAGTGGGCAAAAGAGAAATGGGATGGCAGGTTTGATTAAGCAGCCAGAGAATGTGGAGTGGATGTCCAGGGGCTCTCCCAGCACTGGGGCAGCAGGAAGATGTACAGAGTGAGTGGGGTTGTATTTTCTTCTGCAGTAACATGGTATTGGCAGCCAGGAGAGTGCAAGTTGCAAAGCAGATAAAGTCAGGAAAGAATGGGGGGGGTAGCTTTGAAAGGGAGAGAGGTATTTGCAGTCTGCTTAAAGTGAGGGAGGGAGGAGGAGAGGGGAAGGTGAGGAGCAGGGGTTTGTACAGGGCAGTGTCAGTTCAGGAGACAGACAAGAAAACCTAAAATAAATGAAAAAAAGAGAAGGTTGGGAGCAAAAAGCTAAAATGGAGCAGTGCAAACATTTAGCAGGCAACTGGGGAGTGGGGAAGAAATCAGCAGAGAAAAGAAGGTTGTGTAGACAGGTGCCAGCCCACAATTTGAACCACATGGGCCGGTATCTAACATCACTGGTGAACCACCATTTTTGTTGGTGCCAACACAAATAGGGGAGGCAGGTAAAGGGGTGCACTTGAGAGTGAGACTGGAAAGGTAAATCAAGGGGAAAGGCAGAAAAGACAAAACTGGCCATAATAAAGAAAAAAAGAGAAATAGGTAATCAGGCAGATCCTTTGAGGTTTGGAGGGCAAGGGGGGGCAGGGTGGCCATCTTGAGCAAGAAGCCACGTGGAGAGTCAATAGACTGGAAGATGTTGGCTGCAGCAGCAAGAGTATACGATTGTATCCTACCATGTATGAGCATTTGAACACAGTATTACAGTCATTTGCAAGAATAAACAGAAGTAACATGGACGTTACAGTATGCAAGATCTGTGCACAGCAATACATAAACATCTATTGTTGATATATCATGCAATACAGCTAGATATAGGGCTTTTCAGTAAAAACCCTTGCAAAGGTGATACAGTCCAAAGGGCAGAAAGATAGAAATAAAAGAGCTGGTGACAACTTGAACCCAGGACGTCAGTAATCTGTGCCTTATCTATTGCCAGCTGAGCTGTAAGAATTTCAGACAAGTAAGCCTTCTGAATCTTCCAAATGAATCACACACATTCCTTTCAAGAGTGTTGAATAATGAGCAACTAGGCAGTCTTTTTTCAAAGACACAATTGAATTTCTAAAATAATGCCTCACAATGGCTTACTGCATTGTTAGTGTGAGAGAGAGAGAGAAGTAGTTATTTGTGTCTCTGTAAAAAGACCGCCTAGTTGCTCATTAAGCAGCACTCTTGAAAGGAATATGTATGTGATTCATTGGGAAGATTCAGGAGGCTTACTGGTCTGAGATTCTTATAGCTCAGCCAGTAATAGCTAAAGCAAGGATTGCCGATGTCCTGGGTTCAAGTCCCAGTGAGAATCACATTTTTCCTTGCATTCCAAAGTTGTATTTCTAAAATAATGCCTCACAGTGGCTTACTGTATTGAGAGAGAGAGAGAGACAGAAAGAGACAGAAAGAGACAGAGACAGAGAGTAATGGTTATTTGGGTCTTTGAAAAAAGACTGCCTACAGTAGTTGCTCATTATGTAGCACTCTTGAAAGGAATGTGTGTGATTCATTGTGAAGATTCAGGAGGCTTACTTGACTGAGATTGTCATAGCTCAGCTGGTAAGCGCCAAGGCACAGATTGCCAACATCTTGGGTTCAGTTTCCAGTGAGATTCACACTTTTCTTTCAATCCACAGTATGATTTCTATAATGCCTTGTGGTGGCTTACTGCATTGAGAGGGAGAGAGAGAGAGAGAGAGAGAGAGAGAGAGAGAAAGAGAGAGACAGAGAGAGAAGAGGTTATTTGGGTCTGAAAAATGACTGCCTAGTTGCTCATTACACAACAGTCTTGGAAGGAATGTGTGTGATTTATTGGGAAGATTCAGGAGGCACACTTGTCTGAGATTCTCATAGCTCAGCTTGTAAGAGCTAAGGCATGGATTGCCGACATCCTGGGTTCAAGTCCCAGTGAAAGTCACACTTTTCCTTTCATTCCACAATTGGATTTCTAAAATAATTATCTGCACTGGCTTACTGCATTGAGAGAGAGAAAGGGAGAGAGACAGAGAGAGAGAGAAAGAAGTAAAATATAAATGGAATGCAAGCAAAACTGTATCTAATTACTATGTTTTTTAAAGTTTTCTTTGAGGCATCAGTGGCTCTTTAAATACTATTTTTTTGGGAGTTATAGGGTAATAGATACAGTCCCAAATGATAACTGCATATGTGATTAAAATACTTTCAGAGCATAAATTATATATATATATATATATATATATATATATATATATATATATATATATATGTGTGTATATATTTATATTTATATATATATATATATATATATATATATATATAGATATATTAGAGGCAAAACCTGTTTAATGCATCAGTTGAGGTTGTTCCACAGTGACAAAAGCGAGGAAATTTGATGTTAGGGTTGAAATCCCTTTGCACCCTCAGCCCACCCCCAACTGGAATCAGGATAGCATTGGGGTCATCGGCCCTAAGTGTCACCCTACCACATGTGGAAAGAAGCTGAGGAATAGGAGAATGGGGTGACAGTTAGGACCGATGACCCCAATGCACACCCCGATTCCAGTTGGGGGGGTGGGCTGGAGGGGTGCAAAGAGGGTTTCAACCCTAACATCGAATTTCCTGGCTTTTGTCACTGTGGAACAACCCTAACTGATGCATTAAATGGAGTTTTTTGCCTCTAATTTCCTTCTTTTGAGAATGATAATGAGAAATAGTGAATGTAATGCAGTAGCGGGAGCTTGGGTGATGTCTTGTCGCATTGTAACATTGTGCCCGCAAATGCAAATCGTAATGCGATGGTGACGGAAGAAACAGAAAGAGGAACAGTACTGTAGACAGAAATGTTAAAAACAACAGAAACGCAACCGCAAATTGAAAACGCAGCGGGTAACGTGACACGGTGGCGTAAATGCGAATGGGTAAGGAAACAGGTACGGAACCACAAGCAAACGGTAATGGTAAGAGTAATGTTTATTGGCTGGTTTTCCCAAAAGCTGTATAGAGAAAGACAGTGAGTAGAAAGAATGTATGCAAAATAATGACTCTCGAACACAAAAATCAGTAGTTGTAATAGTAAATTGCTTATATCTCAGTAACCGCATTTACATAGAAAAACATTTAAAAGTCATATGTATTATCACTTTCCTGGCTAGTTTTATATATAGCTCCCATATAATTTTTGACAAAAACTCCATTATCTTGCGGTTTTGAGATAAGGGCCCTCAAAACGCAATGACGCCCGTAATGTTATCCTATGGGAAAAACAGAAGTTCGGACTGCCATAACTTTTGAACAGTTTAATATTTTTCATGAAATCTTTGAAAGGCACATCAGGGACCCTGGCTGCATGTTCTCTGAAGATTTTGGGCCGGTCGTGCAAACCGTGAGACCTGTAGGCGCGACCGTAGAATTCCAGAAAAAGCGTAAATGCATGCACAGATCATGCTTAATAACTCCACAGCCGTGTATGCGATCGGTACAAAACTTTGCAGATCCCAAGGTGTTTGGGTCTTGATCATGTAATCCAAATTTCAGACAAATCCGTCAAATGGTTGCAAAGTTATTAAGGTGCAACATTTTGGGTTTAACATGTAAATGGCTCCTCAACCCTAACTATGGTAGCACTACCGTGCTACCATAATATATATGTATGTATTTTTTCATGGCAAACAACTCTGTTTAATGCATCAATTAGGGTTGTGTAGTAAAGCAAAAAAAAAAAGTTACCATTTTTAAATTGTCCATTCCTGCTGCTTAGAAAGGAGACGCACTGAGATGGTGCTGATGGCGGAAGAATTTAATGAATTAAATAAATAATAATCATAATCATAGCAAGAGATTACAAGTGGTGCATTTTTCATTCTTCATTCTTAATTTTCAATTCTTCATTTTCAATTCTTCAAACTAACAGTGTGTAGTGGCTTGCTTATATAGTGGAAGACAGTACTATGGTTGTGTATTATTAGTACAGAACAAGTATAAACATCATCTTACAAGGCAATGCTTTTTCTTTAGTTCTTTCATGACAAAGCAATTCTCTATTTAGTTCTTGCATGACCTAATCCTTACTTAGCTCAAATGTATTGATAGTGTAAATTATACTACTATATAAGGATAGCAATAGTAGTCATTACCAGTTATTAAGATCTAGAAGGAAGAAATAGACTTGCACTTTAAGAATGTGCACTCAAGCACTTATTCTGGCCTGTCCTCCTGATAATAATAGTCAAAAGGGTAACTTGAACACTATCCCTGTATTTCTGTCTTTGCAAACACTTAAGACACCTGTTTTCTACTACTCACATGATTAGTACAGATATTAAAAAACATTTGAATATTACAACTTGTGGATCAGTTAAACTTGTAACTTCACAAGTTATATGATTTAGCTTCATATATCAATATTTGTTACACAAACACATTATGTCTTAGACCAAAATAAGGTTTGCCTGCAATGTTGGGACACATTTTTTTTATCCCCTATTACAGGTTGGTCCACAGCAACAAAAACAAGGAAATTCGGTGTTAGGGTTGCCATCCCTTGCACCCCATGCCCACCCCATCCCCACCAACAGGCATTGGGGTGTGTGTTGGGTCATCGGCCCTAAATGTCTCCCCATTCCATGAGTAAATAAGATGAGGTCATGCAGTATAGGAGAATGGGGTGAGAGATGGGACCATCAACTCCAGCACACACCCCGATGCCTGTTGGTGGGAATGGGGTTGGCATGGGGTGCAAGGGGTTGCAATCCAAACACTGAATTTCCTCACTTTTGTTGCTGTGGAATAACCCTAACAGATGCATTAAATGGATTTTTTTGCCATGAATTTCCCTTATTTTTGAGAATGTGCACTACTGTATAAATAGTAAATGGAATGTGGTGGTGGGGCCCCAAGCTCCCACCATGAGATATTTTGTCACTTCGCTGCACAAAAACTGTATGACCAACTGAAATGAAAATTGATAAATGAAGACATGTACCGTGGCACACCGTGTGTCCAGAATTGTGTGTACATCCGTTCAACGGTAGCACAGCGCAATGAACAAACAATGTAACATGCACAAGTCAACAACTGTTAGTGCCAGCAACCCAAAAATGGTCACAGTCAAAGATGTATTACAAATCTTTGTACATTCCAAATGCTAGGCAAATTGGACGAACGGTTCAGGAGTTATTGAAGCATAATGAACCACATTTTCGTTAGTCAGAGTGGCATAATTCCACAGTTGTTAATGTTTTACACACCAAACCACTGCAAGTCACCTCCATACCACTAGGGCTACCTACACTATAAATTTCAAGCCAGTAGCACCATGCAGAATGCTATGCACAAAATGGTAACTGTGTCACAAAGTATCTCTGCAGTGAATAATTTTTCCAACATGTAAACAGCATTATCCACATCCCCAGGACATCCACTCAACACCCTTCAAATTTCATGTGAAAAGACCAAACCGTTCCATAGATATTCCATTTTTACATTTCTGCACATTTTAAGAAGTCTTCCACCACAAAAATGGCAGAAATCACAGCCGAAAAGGCACTAAAATGGCAGACCTGGTGGCCAAAAAATCTATAGCTGCAAGGGGGGTCAACTTCAAATGGCAATAGCTCTATAACAGCACAACATTGTTCACCAAACAAAAACTGGCATGTTCCTTGAACACAGGCCTTTCCACGCAACACGTTTCAGACCAATGAACCACATACTGTCTGCGCTATGAAACTGTGCAGGAGTGTTGCAAATAACATTATTGCCACTTTGCTGCACAAGAAACATATCCAACAGAACCAAAAATTGTTAAAAGAAGACATGTACCACAGCACACCATGGCCCAGATATTCAAAAGAGTTGAGCCAAGCGCAATAGGGTTGCACTCGCGCAAGTCCGAAATTGCGCCATTCTGTGATATTCAGCAGGAGGCAGTTGCGTCACCGAAAACTTGCTGAGCAACAGTGCAATGATAATGAAGGCATGCACAACTGAAGAGGGAGGAACTGTGCATAAATGGCGCAGTGTGATATTGAAGGACTTGCGCAATGCGCAATAGTGGAGCAAGCGGAAGTTGCGCCATAGCAGAAATGAGTCAAAATAAAAAGGAGAAAGGAAGAAGCACAAGAATGCTACAGGGAAGCCACATGAGGCAGAGGGAGAGGCAGGGACAGGGAAAGTGGCAGAAAGAGGGCAGGCAAGGGAAATACCACAGCAGAACAGAGGCACAGGGAAGGTGTGTGGAGCCACACAATCCAGAGGCCAGCACAGACAGGTGTACCTGGTGCAGGGGAGGTAGCAGCCAGGATAGCGGGGGGAACAAAGCAACAGCTGCTTGGGGGGGAACGCAAGCTAGGGACAAAGCCAGTGCCACCTTCCACATGGAGGCTGTAATGAGGGGGTGAGAAGGCGGGTAGCAGGGGGACGTGGCCATGGAAGGACCCATCGGCGGTATGCCCCCAACAGGCAGTACCGAGCCTGCACTGGCTTTGAGCTGTATACAGATACTGAGATTGTGGGCCGGTACCGCCTGAACAGGACAATACTGAGGTGGCTCTGTGAGTTGTGCAGTGATGTGATGCAGGCACCCACACGATGGAGTCATGCCCTGCCAGTGGAGACAAAGGTAACAGCCTGCATGTGCTTGCTCACCACGGGTACCTTCCAGAGACCATCTGGGGACACTACAGGCATAACCCAGTCGGCCACATTATGCACCTCACCCAATTCCTCAGCGCACTGCTGCCACATGCTGAGGAGTACATCCATTTCCCCAGCACTGCGGCAGAGTGCACAGCAAACATTCAGGAGTTCTACAGGGTAGCACGCATGCCTGGCATGCTAGGGGCAATAGACTGCACCCAAGTGGCCATACGCACACCACCTGGTGAGGAGGGGGCCGCTTACATGAATCGCAAGAGCTATTCAACTGCCAGGTGGTGTGCGATGCCAGTGGGTGCATCATCAATGTCTGTGCCACGCACCCTGGGGGAGCACATGATTCATACATCTGGCACCAGTCAGCACTGTGCCACCGATTTGAGAGTGGAGACATCCCCACAGGACACCTAGTGGGTGAGTATGCAAACCAAATGGACATATCGCGGGCCTGGGGGGCCATGGCCAGAGGTGCCATGGGTGTGGCCTACAGGGCTTGAGGCAGGCAGGCTGATCACGAAACTAACCTCCACCCTTTGCACACAGGTGACAGTGGATACCCACTCCATCCCTGGCTGCTCACACACCTAGGCCCCGACCCCATTGCAGCAAAGCTACATGAGGCACATGCCACCACACGCAATGTCATTGAGCGGGTGTTCGGGATGCTGAAGGCACGATTCCGTTGCCTGGACACCTCTGGCGGTGCCCTACAATACAGCCCCTCAAAGGCCTGTGGGATATTCCTGGCCTGTTACAACCTGCACAACATGGCCAAAGAATGTGGGATAGCAGTAAAGGTTGAAGAGGTGGACAGCGATGGGGATGATGGGGACGCCAGTGATGATGGTGATGGGCAGCCCCCCCCCTTGGCCGACGGGACCCCATGCTGATCTGGCTGGCACAGCTGCACCGGGACACCATCACAAAGGAGCACTTCAGCCAACCCAGGTAAGTCGTGCAACCACCATTGGCTAAGGCACAACCCACAAACATGCATGGAAACACACCAGGGGTGCATGTCAGCAAGGGAAGTGGCAGGGCACAGAAGCACACACACAACCAGGGATGGGTGAGGATCAACATGCCACATGGACGGACGCACACATACAATGCACCAAACATGCACAGAGGGCAGGAGGCACACCGACCCAGAACGCCAACCCTAGCAACACACATGTCCACAGGCCACCACGTCCACTGTCTGTCCATGTGTCAGATGCTGGCCACCATTGCACTTCGGTGTACAGCGCAATGCAGGCATCATCATGCACACGTACCTGAGGTCAGCAGCCGGGAGGGTGTGCAGGTGGACCATGTGTCTGCGTGCAGGGCCTTGTACTCACCCATGCACTGCCCACCGAAACACACATTGCACACAGGGCAGCACCAGACAGTGCCCACGCTGGGAGACAGGTCAGTCTCAAGACACAGTGCCACGACCACCTCGGATGCGTGGGCGGCCCTGCCAAGACCCGCCAGCACTGACAGACTGACCACAGGCCTCATGGGGTGGCACCGATGGTCCCCCAGGGGTTTCACTGTGCAAATGCGACTGTGCCCGTGCAGGGGTCTGCAGCACACTGAACATGCCTGCACCAGGAGTGCTCGGGATGCCCACAGCTGAACCCAGCGTTGACAGGGTGGGAGTTGCATGATGCCGGGAATGGGGAGTGGAGAGTGCACTGCATGGTGTGTGCAACGCATGGGCACCTGATTGTGTGCCCATTGTGACCATGACAGCAATGAACGCCTGTGCATGCCTGTCAATGGCAGCGGTCACATCCTCCCGCAAATGGTCCATCCATGACAGGATCCTTTCGGTGTCCCTGCTGCGATGCTTCTCTGCCCGCTCCAGAGCCACACACAGTGCTACCATGGATGTTGCAAGACACATCTGCTGCTGGACCGATGCCCGCAGTAGGCAGGTATGCTCGTCCAAGAGGTTGTCCGCCTCCTCAGCATCCTGTCCCTCAGGGTATGCACAGGCCTGATGTTCAGCACCCCTTGAGGGTGGGTGCTGCACACCAGGACCAGGTATGGGCATGTCCACAGGTGGTGCACAGACGCCGGCGCTGAACCCTGAGCCCCCAGTCCCGGTGGGCGACTGCTGCTGCTGCCCCTCCAGCTGCTGCACCCAAGGGCTCAGTAGTGCCACCACAGTGGCCACAACAGTCCCACTGTCCTGATCAGACACCGGTGCTGCCCCACTGGTGCTGACAGGCACAGCCTGGGACTGTGCTGACACGCTGGCCCCCATGGCGGCACCAGCCACAACCATGGGTGCGAGCTGACTTGCTGTGTGTCCATCCTGTGGCACACACATGTCACTGCCCATGACAGTCGTGTCTTCATCACTGGTGCAGGTCTCTGCCACAGCCACAGCATGCTGGCATTCATGAACGCCAGCACACTGAGACACAGGCAGGGCTTCCCCCACACCTGTCTCAATGACATCAGTGTGGACAGCCAGACGGCCCACTGTCGTGCTGATCCACAGAAACCTGTGGAGGTGGATGGTCCAAACTCTGACTCTGGCCGACTGTTTGCAGTGGACAGGCCCACTAACGTTGACCCATGCAAATGCTCAGGATCTGTAAGGGAAAACAAAGTCATGTTACTGCGTGTTACCTACCCGGCCCCCCCCAAGGCAGACCATGGCTTACCATGCAGAGATGGGCCACCACCCGTCTGGAAGCCACCACCCAGAACTCCCTCTATGGCACTGCGGTGCATGCTTGCAGCAAGTCTGTCCTCTGCTGGTGTGAGCTGCACCACCTCCGGCTGTCCCCCGCCTGTTGCAGCACGTGCCGCCCTGATTGCAGCCATCTTCTCCTTCACCCTCCTCCTGTCAGTACCCATCTTCTTCTTACACTCCTGCACAGAGTGCTGGTGGCTGCCATGCAGGTTCACGGCACGTGCCAACCCCTCCCATGCAACAGCATGGGCCTGAGGGGTGCCCCGCCGTCCACTGAGCAGTGGCTCCTGATCCAGGTAGGCCTTAAAAAGTGCTTTGGTCTCGGCCGTCATGAAATTGAGCCTCCTCCTCCTCCCACCACTGTTGTCCTCTTCACCCAGAACTTGCTCGGTCATTATTTAGCCTGTAAGGATGGCAGTGGTTACCTGTGACTGTGCAGTCCAATGCATGTCCCAGAATCCACAGTCCACAATCCCACACAGCAAGCAATTCACCAATAAACTGCAGTAATTGACTATGGCCACTGCAGCACTTTGTCGCACTTTTATAGCGCAATCCATGCAAATTAGGTGAGGAGCAACTTTAATTAGATGCAAATCGCGGTGCTGCACCATTGAATGGCTGATCGGATGATTAGCATATGATGGCTGAATATCACGCTTTTGCGCTTTGCGCAATTGTGTTGAATGTGCTGAGCCAATGGCGCAGTTCTGTGGCATGCGTAGTACACCTCACTGCGCATGCCCAGGCTGCTGACGCTCACATCTGCCGTGCTGATGACGTGCTGTGCACGGTGGTCAATGCAGGGCACAGCCACTATTGTGCCAGTGGTGCTATAGCGAAGGTCACTACATGGCGCTGTGACAATGGGCCTTCATAGGCGCAATGGCACAACTGCCTGATAGTCCGCTGTGGCGCTGGCACACAGGCAACCAATCATGCTACACGCATAGTCATCTGATGGCGCTGTGCGTGGCCTTGTGCCAGAGACCCATGACCCTGTGCCCGACTCTTTGCCCCTTGGCTTGGCGCGCAGGCATAGTGTATTTCTATCGTGCTGTTCGGGTAACAGCACGATAGGGAATGGCAGCACTGTACCGTGCAGCATCTGCACGTGGCGTACTGCACTGCAGAGTGCCATATTACCTACTATAGCCATTGGGATGGCACGCAGAAGAGCCCCTCAGTGGACAGCCATCGAGTTGGCGAATCTAGTGGCTATTGTTGAGCAGGAGGTGGCCACTGTCCTGGAGGAGGCCACCGGATGGAGGAGGAATGCAGGACAGTGCAGGCACTGCTATGGGGACCTCAGGAGGAGGGAGCCAGAGCTACTAGCCCATCTGCAGTCACGTGCCAGGAGGGACATGGTGCCTCATCCAGGTAGGGATTCTGTCAACACACTTTTATTGTCCATATGGGTAACAGTGTTGTATGTGTCCAGTACATAGGGGAGGGATAGTCTAGGGTTGGCTGTGGTGGTGTTTACAGGATGTGGGGTGGGTGGGACTGGCTGGGTGGGTGGGCACACACCTTGGGGCAGGGGGACTTTGCTTCGGGATTGTACTGATGTTCTTCTCTCCTTGCTTCCCCCACAGGCATGGACAAATGGTGCAGACTGAGGGAGGAGCGGTGGAGGGAGGAGGACAGAGCGTCCAGGTGGGACGAGGGCCATCACCGCCAACCTGACCAGCCCGATGAGGGTGAGTGCCATAACTCCATGATTACTATTGCATGCTGTGTAACAGGGTGGGTAGCGGGGCATGCCCACCATCCATCGACACCACTGCCATGCATGCAACTTGTTACAGTCAGCACTGTCCAGTGGCAATGCATGTCTGGGAGTGTGTTGATGGTGATCCATGCGTGCATGGGGTACATGGCTGTGCCACTGCCTTTGCACCACATAGCCATGTCAGTAGACGGCCACGGTGGTGCTGTGCATGACTGGGCCGATGGGTGTGTGCAGTGTTCCGCATGGCTGTATGTGTCTGGGTGGGCAGGTCATGTGGACATGATCTATGTGGGTGGTCATACACCATCACAGAGGTATGTCCCACGGCCGTATGCCATGCACAGTGGGTGGGCTGTATGGGGCTGTGCATTCACACCTATTGACTGTGCTCTTTTGTCCTAGGTACACGCCAGCTCCAAGGCATCCGGGAGGCACTGCGTGAGATCCTGCAGGTGGCCAGGGCATCCTTAGACATCCTTCACAGGATCGATGAAACAGGGGTTTTAAGGAGGCACAGGCAGTGACGGAGTCAGAGCAGGGAGCGGCACTCACGTTGAGTGTCCCTCTGCTCCTGATATCCCCTACCCCCCTGGACCCACCTTCACACACCTCCTTTCCTGTCCCATTTGTTCACCCCTGCCCCTTACCCACCCCCACCTTGTTTGTTACCCTCCCCCCAACTGTGTATATAGTTATAATTTCTAATTTTGTTGAATACAGATCTGTTGATATGAATACTGTGGTGGCCTCTGATTTGCAGAGGGCTATAGGTGCTCATCTGCAATGGTGTGCATGGTGTCAGGGGTGGTGCAGTCATGGGTATGTGTGTGTGTCCGTGGGGAAGTGACTATGGTGTGGGGATAGCTATCAGTCAGTGTCTGTGGTGTGTTTGTTGTGCCCTGTGCACTGGATGACTGTGTGCAGTGGTCCATGGTGCATGCTCTGTGTCCATGGTGCACCTGTCAGCCCATCCATGGCCTGTGCAGCTGACACACATGCATGTCTGTGACCTGCAGGGTCTGCTGGCATTTCAGTGGTGGCTGTCCATGCAGGGCAGCCACTGTACCCGTCACAATGCTGGGTTGCCTCCTGTCACTGGTGTGGTGCATGTCTGCCTTGGGTGCACTGACGCCTCCGGGGTTGTTGTCCCACCTCCTTGCTGTGGCTTGTGTGTGCTGCAGGGGATGTGCACCACTGTCTGTGACTTGTGCTCCAGGCATATGATGGTGGCGTACAGGTCCACAGTGCCTGCGCAGGGTGGCTGGCACTCCTGTGCCATGGAGGACTGCAGGCTGTGTGTACACGGTTTCCATGGGCCCACACTGGGGGCTTGGTTGCCCTGCTACTGTGTCCCTGTGTTGTTGTGCCCTTGGGTATGGGTGGGTGTTTGTCCCTGCACTGTGTTGCATCCGGTGTGGTGCATGCTTCCACACACCACTGTGGGTGTCTGTGCTGGCTGTTGTGGCCAGTGGTGGGTCGTGGTGTGTCACTGGACTACTGTGCAGGGTGCTGTATCACTGGTGGTGGTGTCAGGGGCACGCCCTGTCCCATGTGGGGTATCTCTTGTGCCGACACATGGTCAGTCTCTCGCTGTGCCTCGGGGGGAATGTGCAGGGTGGCACTGTGTCTGCTGTTGTTGCATTGCCATTTGCTGCCACCCACTGCTGGGTGCTCATGGTGGGGCTGGCTTGCATAGTTCTGTGGTGCACAAGGTTGCAGTGTCACAGTGGGGGTGGTGATATGCATGGGGTTTCCTGCAGTGGTGGTCACTGCTCATGGAGGGTGTCTGGGGGTCATGGTGCAGGGTGTGCTGTGCACTGGGGGGGATGGTGTGGCACGGGGTGGTCTGCCCTCCTTATGTGGCAGTCTCAGCTTGCCAGTGGATGTGATGGGGCACCATGGCCTGGCTGTGGGTTGTTTGCTTGTAGCCATGGGCCGGTGGTTATTCCAGCCCTCCTCCAGTTGTGCTGTGCTTGGGGTGTGGGGGAACGATGTCAGTTCTGCTGTGTGTTCCTGTGCCCATCTGTGGCATGGGTGGTGGGCCCCTACCTCCCTGGTTGTGCAGTTACATTGCTCTGCAGCTGGGGGACTCCCTGCTTGCGCTATGGTGCCTCTGGACTGCTCAGCTGAACATCCCTTGTTGTGCCATAGCACATCATATCTGCTCAGCTTCCCCTCTCTAGTTGCACTATGGCACAGGTTGTGCGATATTCAGATGTTGGCTGTAGGCACAATTTGGCTTGCTCCTTTTTTGAATATCGCGTCTGTTGTGCATGGGTGCAATAGACTTGTGCTAGCTCCTGCTATTGTGCACTTTTTGGGTGCAGTTTGAATATCTGGGCCCATGTGTCCACAGTTGTGTGTACATCCATTCAACGGTTGCACAGTGCCACAAGCAAACAATGTAACATGCACAGTTCAGCAACCGTAAGTGCCAGTGAACCGAAAGACGTAATACAAATCTTTGTACATTCCAAATGCCAGGAAAATTGGACACACGGTTCAGAAGTTACTGAAGTGTAATGAACCACATTTTCATTCATCAGAGTGGCATAATTCCGCACTTGTTAATGTTTTACACACCAAACCACTGCAAGGCACCTTCATACCACTAGGGCTACCTATGCTATAAATTTCAAGGCAGTAGCACCATGCTGAACGCTATGCTCAAAACGTTAACTGCATCACACAGTATCTCCACAGAAAATTATTTTTCCAACATGTAAACAACATTATTCACATCCTCAGGACATCCACTCAACACCTTCCAAATTTCACGTGAAAAGACCAAACTGTTCCAGAGATATTCAATTTTAAAGTTTCTGCACCTTTAAGAAGTCTTCCACCACAAAATGGCTGCAATTGCAGGCGAAAATGCACTAAAATGGTGGACCTGGTGGTTGAAAAATCTGTAACTGTGAGGGGGGCAGCGTTAAATATCGATAACTCTGGAACGGAACAACATTGTTTCACCAAACAAAAACTGGCATGCTCCTTGAACATAGGTCTTTCTACATGGCAAGTTTCAGATCAATCAACCACACCCTGACTGCACTATGCATTGTGGAAGACAGCACAGAAAAATAGCAAAAACATACTGTTTTGCACTACACAAATGCAAAAACACAAATGGTAACATTAACGCAAACAGTGATGGCAACAGTGAGGTAAAAGAAAATAGTAATGCTAATGGTAACACAAACACACGCGCAAATGGTAATGCATACGGTGATGCAAATGGACACAATAACTCAAACGGAAAGAGAAACGCCAGTGCAAATGTATCTGAAAACAAAAATAGTAATGCAAATGGTTATGCAAATGCTAACGGCAACAGAAACGTGAATGGTAACAGAAACGCAAATGGTAATGGCAGTGGTGATGCAGAAGGAAGCAGTTATGCACACGACAACAGAAACACTACCGATAACGCAAACACTAAGGCCAGTGGAAATGCAAATGGTAACGAACACGCAAACAGTAATGGTAATGCAATTGGAAATGCAAATGGTTATGGTAACACCAACGATGATGCCAAAGGAAACAGTAATGCAAATGGAAACACCAATTCAAGTGTGTACGAAAATGGTAATGCACACAGTGATGCAAAAGTAAATGCAAACAAAAACGGTAACAGAAATGCAAATGATAACAGTAAAGCAAACGCAAGCACAAATGCAAACGCAAAGGGTAACGCACACAGTGACGTAAACGGAAATGATAATGCAAATGGTAGCAGAAATGCAAGCGGAAATGCTAACGGTAACAGTAACGGAAATGCACACCCTTTTTTTCCCAAAAAGGTGCATTCAGAAGCACAGTGTACAAAGAATGTATGCATAATAATGGCCCACGGAGCAGAAAATGAACACTTGAAATACTAAATTCCTTATATCTCGGGAACCGTACAACATAGAAAAAATGTAAAATCTCATATTATTTATGGCTTACCAGGCTAGTTTTGCACTTAGCCCCCTAGTGGGGGTCTAAGCATTCTTCCAAAGAAAAGTCTGTATCTCAAACCGTTTTCGAGATACGGGCCTGAAAGGAGTGGCGGATGCTGTAATGTTATCCTATAGGAAAAATCATCAACTTCCGAGTGACATAACTTTTCAGTCTTCTAATATTTGTTTACCAAATCATCAAAAGGCACATCTGCGAGATCTTGGCATTCTTCCCTCCAAATGTCAGCACAAAAGACTAAACCATTATTTTGCAGCAGGGTGGCAAAGATTCCTATTGTTTTGGCTATAGTGTCGCAAAGTAATTTCGCAATTCACGACAGTTTCACAAATGAAATCACGAAAGTGTTGAATATGCGAAAGTACTTTGCGACACTATTTTTTACAAAAATTTAAAAAACATATTTCTGGGCTGTTTTACCCCCCCAAAAAAGACATGGCTAGCATCCTCAGGGCTCGACTAGGTGAACACAAGAATGGTGTCCCTAGAGGGTTCCAAACTTAAATGCCAAGCATTTCTGTGACCACCAACTGAAGACAAGATGGCTGATTTGCGACACTACAAGGGTCATCTGTGACACTAAATATTGCATTTGCGACACTTTCGCACTTTGTTAACTTTTCCCTTTGACTATAATGGGAAACTTGTTTTTTGAATAACTTTTGAACTGTTTAATATTTTTTCACAAAATCTTTGAAAAGTACATCGGGAACTCCAGCTGCATGTTCCCTGAAGGTTTCAGACTGGTCGCGCAAACCATGAGACCTGTAGGCGTGAGCAAAGAATGCGCAAAAATGTGTAATTTGTGTGTTTTTCAGTGCTCTGTACCTCCACAACCATATATCCGACCATTACAAAACTTGGCAGATCCAGAGATCCATGGTCTCAGACCATATATTCCAAATTTCGGGCAAATCCATCTTATGATGGCAAAGTTATTAAGCTGCCAAGTTTCAGATTTAACCTTAAATGGGGTACACAACCCTAACTATAGTGGCACTATATATATATATATATTATTTTTTTTCATGGCAAAATACTCAGTTTAATGCATCAGTTAGGGTTGTTCCACAATGACAAAAGTGAGGAAATTCGATGTTAGGGTTAAAACCCTAGCTCCGCATTCCCCCCCAGCACCACACACACATGCACATGCAAGTAGTGAGGGAGGACCAAGGCAACACAACCAATCACAGACATCCAGCAACAGGTAACAGAAATAACATACAACTGTCTAAACATACTACAAGACACATCCATCATCATGGTCCACCAACTGTAGGACTTCTGCTGCCATCCAAGTGACTTGGGATATACAGTCATTCTGGCCATGAGTTGTTGGTGGACCACATTAAACATAGAAACATAGAATTTGACGGCAGATAAGGACCGTTTGGCCCACCCAGTCTGCCCATTTCCCTACCTAATGGATAAGCTGCAGATCCTAGTTAACCAGCAGCCTACTGCTTCCTACCCCCACCCCCTAGAATTGCTTTATGACTGTCCCATGCATGCTTGAATTCCCCCACTGTTTCTGACTCCACAACCTCCTCCGGAAGGCCGTTCCATGCATCCACAACCCTCTCTGTGAAAAAATACTTCCTTAAATTACCTCTGAGCTGCCTCCCCCAAGAACAGTTTTGTATTACCAATACATTTTGTATCTCTTCTGAATGAGAGTGTATTGGTAATGCATCAGTTTAACACGTCGGGCAATGGTTTTGGACACCTTTGTTCACTGTTAATCACTTCTGATGTTACCCCACTATAAGCCAAAGATGTATCAGTACACTATTATCTGCATAGTCCTGCTGCACTGTTATCTTGCATTGTACAGGTGCTGATCTCTGCAGGATTCTCAGACACAAAAAGTCACATGGTCACACTACACTATATCTGAATTGTGGACAGTTTCACATTTGAAACAGGTAAGTGTTTTCTCTACTTAACATGTTGCTGACAGTAAGCAGGTTACAGTGCCTCAAGCGCACACATTTCTGTTTCTGACTGTGTAGTATCACAGAAGATTTTCAACACCCTTTCATGTGTGTAAATACCTCCTGATCTTAGCCTGGCATAAGGAAATAATGGATCAGTACAGTATTGTGACGACATCTTCTGCACTGTTCTCTGAACTTGTACAGCAGCACAGCTGTGTGAGACGGTGTGACCCAAGGTGTTCCATGATACCATTTCACTCTCTGTGCCTTGGTAACAGTTTTCTCGGTTCAAACACATATCTCTGTTTCTATACAAATTTCTACATTAGTGGTATCAGGGGGTGGAAAATATCCCATGCTACTACTTTTGTAGCTATGAATGCATAATATGAGACTGTATTTTCACTGGTCTTTCATGTGTGTTAATGGTTGCTCATGCCATAGTGACAATAATAAATTATGTACAATATCAGAACACAGTTATAAACAGAGTGCTGCTGCACTGTGATCTTACCCTGTATGCCTGGGCAGCTACGTGGCACTATACAACACTAAGTGTTTAGTATCATCATGGCCCATGCTTGACATTATTATAGAGATGGTTTGAGATATTGAAAACAACAATATCTTAGGTATTGTGTGGAGAGTACTTCTGTTCTGGTATATTATCTGTGAAAATCGCCAGCTTGGATGTGTACCCACATGCCAGCAGAAGTCCTACAATTGGTGGACCATGATGATGGATGTGTCTTGTAGTATGTTTAGACAGTTGTATGTTATTTCTGTTTCCTGTTGCTGGTTGTCTGTGATTAGTTGTGTTGCCCTGGTCCTCCCCCACTACTTGCATGTGCGTGTGTGTGTGTGTGTGTCTGTGTGTGTGTGTGGTGCTGTGGGGGGGGGAGAATGTGAAGTTAGGGTTTTAACCCTAACATTGAATTTCCTCGCTTTTGTCACTGTGGAACAACCCTAACTGATACATTAAACAGAGTTTTTTTTCCATGAATTTCCCTTCTTTTTGAAAATGTGCACTATAAATAGTGAATGGAATGTGGTGTTGGGAGTGCGGGGCCCACCATGTTAATTTATGTCACTTTGCTGCGCTAAAACTGTATGACCGACTGAAATGAAAATTGGTAAATGAAGACATGCACCATACCACAACATGTATGACAAATGTTATCTGTATCTGTTCAACAGTTGTGCAGTGTCATGCAGTGAAAACTGCACAGGAGTGCTGAAAATAACATTTTTGCCACTTTGCTACTCAAGAACCATATATCCGATGGAACCAAAAATTGTAAAAAGAAGACATGTACCATAGCACATCGTGTGTCCATAATTGTGTGTACATCTGTTCAACAGGTGCACAGCGCCACAAGCAAACAATGTAACATCCACAATTCAGCAACCATAAGTGCCAGCAAGCTGAAAATTGGCACAGTGAAAGATGGATTGTAAATCTTTGTACGTTCCAAATGCCAGGCAAATTAGACATACGGTTCAGAAGTTATTGAACCATAATTAACCGAATTTTCATTCGTCGGAGGGGCATAATTCCGCACCTGTTAATGTTTTACATACCAGACTACTGCAAGGCACCTCCGTGCCACTAGAACAACCTACGCTAAAAATTTCAAGCCAGTAGCACCATGCAAAATGCTATACGCAAAACCTTAACTGCGTCACGCAGTATCTCTGCAGCTAATTATTTTTCAAACATATCAAATAGCATAATTCTCAGCCCTTCTCAGGATTCTCAGATCTCTCAGCCCCTGATCGGGCAAACATCTGAGCGGCTGGGACTACCTGGGCCAGCCGCCCACACCACCACTGCTCACCACCAAGGAACCCTCCTCTTGGTGATATCTCAACCCTTGATCGGGAAAACATCCAAGCTGCTGGGGCTACCTGGGCCAGCCGCCCATACCATCACTGCTCACAACCAAGGAACCCTACTCTCTCAACCCCTGATCAGGCAAACATCTGAGTGGCTGGGGCTACCTGGGCCAGCCGTCCATGTCATCACTGCTCACCACCAAAGAACCCTCCTCTTGCTGATCTCTCAGCCCCTGATTGGGCAAACATCTGAGCGGCCGGGGCTACCTGGGCCTGTCGCCCATGCCACCACTGCTCAACACCAAGGAACCCTTCTCTTGCTGGTAAGCTCCCAGGCTGAACTGGGAAGTGCTGAAAGACTCCCATTGGCCACTGCCTGTTGCTTCCATCTCCTATTGAACTGTTGTGCTCTGCGTGGCCACTGATTGGCCCTGCAATCTTGACTAATTCAAACTGTTCTGCTGGGCTCTGCACCCATAGACTTCAGTGGGTTTCGGAAGAAAATTTTGGCTAAATTGCTAATCTGCTTGCTTATTTCTTTTCTGTTGTTAAAGCCTCAATTAATGTGTAAACCAGCCTTGCTGTTTTAGCACTTGACTTCTAAAAACTCTGGGTCTTGGATGAAAATCTGGGCTAAATTGCTAGACTGCTTGCTATTTTTTTGTCACGGTCAAAATTAATTGTGTAGACCTGCCTAACTATTTTAGCATTGAACTCTAAAGATCACTGGGTCATTATGTTGCACTGCAGAATGCCATGCGCCACAATCGCGTTACATGATTCCATGTAATTTATTGTTCTGTGGGGCTCCCCCCATGCCCCGTTATGGGGGCTGCACCCCAACCCCCACTAAAGACTCCATCTCTGGAGGGGTCCACCTTGGAGAGCGCACAGGTCTGTGTTTCACCATAATGCCGTACGCTATTAAGTGCAGTTAGAAAACTGTTGTATTTAAGAGCTGTGAAGTGATTTCTGCCCCTATGCATTCACTCTATCTCTCCACCCTCCCCCCTGCTGCTAAACCCTGCATCTCTTTTCTTCTCCCCCTATGAATTTTGTATTCTACAAAATCGCCCCTCTGTCCTCCCTCTGGCACCAGTTCAAGCCTATTTCTCTTGTCTGTGGCTGCCTCCCCCCCAACCCCTCTGCCTAATTCCCCTCTGTTTTTCCACTGCCCATGCTTCTGATTTACTCTCCAGTGTAACCCTTTTTTATTACTGTGACTCACAATCTGTTGCTCTGTTCCTTTATTAGATCTCTCAGCCCCTGATTGGGCAAACACCTGAGCGGCCGGGGCTACTTTGGCCAGCCACCCATGCCACTACTGCTCACCACCAAGGAACCCTCCTCTTGCTGGTAAACTCCCAGGCTGAACTGGGAAGTGCTGAAAGGCTCCAATTGGCCACCATCTCCTATTGGACTGTTGTGCTCCGCGTGGCCACTGATTGGCTCTGCAATCTCGACTGATTCAAACTTTTCTGCTGGGCTCTGCACCCATAGACTTCAGAGGGTTTTGGAAGAAAGTTTTCACTCACCCCCTTCCCCACCTTAATTAAATAGGCCTTAGCTCAGCCCACTTCTGCCTAGGGACCAGCCCTTTAATTTCCTATTGGATACTCTCTTTTCTGTACCTCCTCTCTTTACCGCCCACTATCCCTCCTCCTTGCTCCTCTGCCCCTCTACTAATCAACTCTGTCCTGTCCCTGCCCCACCTCCTTTCTGTGCCTGACACACTCCTCATATCTCCTACTGCACCCATCACTTCCCCCCCTTCCCTGTTTCACCTCCATTCCTGACTGGTTATCTCCTACTCCCTCAGACCTCTCTTGCCCTCTACTACCCTCACCTCTCTATCCACTGTGGCTCTCCCCTCTCTGACCCTCTGTCTGGTTATTGTCTTCTCCCTGTTTCCCATGGCATTCCTGCCTGGAGCCTGCCATCCCAATCTCCCACTCTGCTTCCAGCTGAACAACATCGACCAGCACTCAGGGACCATACCCACTGGGCTACGCCCTCCATATCTAACCTCCTCTAGGACAGGCTTGCACCACTCCTGGAATCAAGATGGGGTGATTTACGCTCACCTGTTCCCACTCTCATGTCTGGCCTACATCACCACTTAATGGGATCATCGGTTACAGAGTAGCTTTCTCTTCAATATAAAATGGTCGAATAAAATCTCCCTCAAACAGCTACACTGGTGCACTCTGAAACTCCTGCTTCTACTACTATTTATGTCTGGCAACATTCACCCTAATCCTGGCCCCACAATCCCAAGCTCCAACCTCTGGCAGAGTCACTCCAGGGGACTCACCTTTGTGACAATTAATATCTGTAGCCTTCTACCCAGACTTGATGCCCTGCAATTATTTGCACACCAACACAACCCTGATGTTCTTGTGATTGTCAAAACCTGGCTCACTCCAAAAATACCTGAGAGTGCAATTACCCTACCAGGATATAACATTCAGAATTGACAGGACCACTAAAAAAGGTGGTGGATGTGCTGTTTACCTCAAAGACTCTCTCCTGGGGCACCGTGTTCAAACCCCCGCATAAGTCTGCACCGCCCAGATATTTCCCATCAGAATTCTACTCGGTTCCCACAACAAGGCACTGACTATTGCTGCTGTCTACATCCCTCCCAAGGATCATGGTAAAGGTCTCAACTCCATCCTTGACCTTGTCCGTTCCCAACCACTAGGCACCGAGATAATCCTAATGGGCAATTTAAAAAAAAATTGGCTTGGATTAGATGCGGGTGGCTACAAGGGTGCCATCTCAGCTGCCAACCTCGCCCAACTGGTCATCAACTATAAGACTGGGACAAGCACCCTCCTAGACTGGATACTGACCAGCCACCCATCCCGCATCTCAAAAGTCTCCGTTCTCCCAGATACGCTAAGTTACCACTCCCCAGTCACCTCAGAATGGTCTAACAAATTCAGCCCACCACCACCCAAACTAATAAACAGCAGAATCCTTCCACGTGGTCAATTGAAACACCTTAAATCACACCTTAGACAACAAGACTGGTCACCTATCTTCCATTCATCCGATGTCAGATCTGTGCTTGACTTCTTCATCAGCTCCTTAAATGCTGCCTGTGATGTTTATGTCCCCTGCAAAAAGAGGAAAGTAAAAGGGCTTAGCAATCCATGGCTCACTGCTGAACGCTAGGGACCACCTCTGGTTTCAGGCTCGGGCCAGTGGTAGGCAAGTAGATATACAAAACTGCAAACGTGCCCGAAATGACTGCACCAAAGAAATATACAACTGAAGAAAAGTAACTATTGCAAAGATGCCCTCACAAACATCTGGGGAAAGGGGAAGCCCTTCTGGAATAATCTCAAGGATGTTACAGGGAAACTGCCCAAAACACCACCTTCAATGTTGGACATGGATGGGACAATAACTCTTGACCCTTCCACTATAGCTAACACGTTCAATAACACATTCACCGACGTCAGTAGTGTTCCTCCTCCAGACTTCTTTGATAAAGACCTCCCTCTTGCACCCTCCTCCACTCCACCCCCTTTTTCAAATTGCCCCCCTTTTTACTTCAAAGCAGTCAGGACACATGAAGTCCACAGATACATCTGTAAAACAAGTGTTGTATGTAGAATAAGTGGCAACTCACTCAACCTCAAACTGCTGTCCCTTATTCTTGATGAAGTGCTATCTCCTCTAACCTGGATTTTCAACCTCTCCCTTGGCCAGTTCCCTGACAGATGGAAATCCGCCACCGTGACACCAGTGCATAAGAGTGGGGACAAGGACCTTCATGGTATCTATAGGCCAATATCCATACTACACCCCTTTCTAAGGCCATTGAACATCTAGTCTCTGACCAGCTAACGGGATATCTGGACAAGTACGACATCCTTTGTAAACAACAATACGGCTTCAGAAAAGGCTACAGCACCACATCTTCCCTCCTTGAATTCACAGGAGCAATTCACAACTCCCTGGACAATAATTACCTCACTGGTTCGGTCTTCATAGACCTGACCAAGGCTTTTGGCACCGTCCATCATCAAATACTCCTCACAGAACTGCTAAAAGCTGGGTGGTCCCCTGAGTCTACATCTTGGTTTAACCATTCCCAAAAAGTGAAAATGACTGATGTCCTCTCAGATGCTAGACCTGTAGGCTCAGGAGTCCCCCAAGGATCCATTCTCAGGCCACTCCACGTCAGCCTGTTTTTGAACAATCTTCCACAAGCCTGTCCAGAACAAATCCTACTCTATGCTGATGATGCTGTTATTCACACCATCCAACAGGACCCCAACCTACTCCAAAACAAGATTCAGAAGTGTTTCACCTCCATTGAAACATGGTTTAGGAGTCAAAAGCTGGTTCCCAACTATAAAAAAACCAAGTCAATGCTTTTCTGTGGCTCCCACAACAAACATAGGCTTCACCCCCTTAATGTTACACACTGCCTTGGTGCTGTCCTTGAACAGATTCACTCCTCTAAATATCTGGGAATCACCATAGACAGCAGCTTATCCTATGGCATCCACACAGATAGCATCGCCAAAGCCACAAACACACGCATTGGTCTCCTTTACAAGCACAGGCAATGTCTTACTTCTGATGCCTTAAGGATAGCAGTACAGCACTTGGTGGTCTCTCTAATCAACTATGGTCTGATTATTTTTGGCTCTACAACTGACACAGCAGTCAAGCACTTATCACTGGCCCTAAACAAAGATTGCCGGTTCATCACAGGATCTCACCGTCTCACCCATATGTGTGACCTCTATGCCCAAACAGGGTGGCTCCAGTTATCAAACTGTATCAAGTACTAAACTTGTCTAATGGCTAAGAAAATTATGCTACACCTTGCTCCCTCCGGAGTCCAAACTCTTCTCCATGCAGCATGCAACCCCCACCTTACCAGGGCTTCAGAAAATCAAATGCTGCACATTCCTCTGTGCTGCAAAACATAGGGCCAAAGATCCTTTGTGTACTGAGCTCCTAGTTGGATTAATGGACTCAACAAAGATATCTCCTATCTACAAAAGCTAGGCCTGTTCAAAGCCAACCTTCACCTCCATCTAGCTGCCTCTAGCTCCTGTGACTGTCCCTCATAATCTGATCTCCCTCCTAGCACTTCTACGCCTACTGCTACCCCATCTGTCCCTCATCCTATAGCCTACCCTTCCCTCCTATTTTGCCCCCTACTCCCAAACACTTTTTTGAGGCCTAACAAATGCCCACGGCTGCACTGCTCTTTTTGTGTCCATTGCAAGCCTCAGCTACATCTGGCTACCCTGCCCCCCTGGTACCCACTTTCCCTAAATGTAATGTATTTCAGCTGCTTAAAAATGTCTGTACACTATTTCTTCATAGTAACTCAACTCTGTGTAATATTTGTATTGTACCTCAATTGACATGGAACCTTTGTAAAAGAGCCGTAGTTTGAAGGTACTTGTAATCCTAGAAGCTACATAAATAAATAATTCACATCTCCAGGACATCCACTGAACACCCTCCAAATTTCATGTGAAAAGACTAAACCATTCCAGAGATATTCAATTTGTATGTTTCTGCACTTTTAAGAATTCTTCCACCACAAAATGGTGGAAGTTGCGGCTGAAAATGCATTAAAATGGTGGACCTGGCGGCCAAAAGATCAGTAACTGTGAAGAGGGACAACTTCAAATGGCCATAACTCTGGAATGGAACAACACCACACAAAAACTGGCATGTTCCTTGAACAAAGGTTCTTCTACCTGCCAAGTTTGAGACCAATCAACCACACACTGTCTGTGCTATGCGCCGTGGAAAACAGTGCATAAAATAGCAAAAACAATGTTTTGCACTGCACTATGCAAATGCAAAAACACAAAAGGTAATGTTAATGCAAATAGTGATAGAAACAGTGGGGTAAAATAAAAATTAGTAACGCTAACAG
The DNA here is from genome assembly GCA_016271365.2 of Neoceratodus forsteri. Classification (NCBI taxonomy): domain Eukaryota; kingdom Metazoa; phylum Chordata; order Ceratodontiformes; family Ceratodontidae; genus Neoceratodus; species Neoceratodus forsteri. Next base: position 179,536,838 of record CM057455.1, read on the forward strand.
TAACGCAAATGCAAGCGTAAATGGTAACGCACATGGTGAAGCAAACGTAAACGATATCGCAAACGGTAAGAGAAATGCAAGCGCAAACATAAATGAAAACAGAAATGGTAATGCAAACAGTAACGCAAATGCTAACGGCAACAGAAACACAAACGTTAATGAAAACAGTGATGAAAACGCTAACAGCAATAGAAATGGAAATGGAAACGCAAACGGTAATGAAAATGCAAATGATAACACAAATGCAAACAGAAATGCAAATGGTAATGGCAATGGCGATGCAGAAGGAAACAGTAATGCAATCTACAATGGAAACGCTACCATAAACGCAAAAGCTAAGGCCAAAAGTAATGCAAATGGTGACAAACACTCAAAGAGTAACGGTAAAGCAATTGGAAATGCAAACGGTTACAGTAACACCAACGATGACGCCAAAGGAAACAGTAACACAAATGCAAGTGCGTACCCAAACACTAATGGTAACACCCATGGTCACAGTAACGCAATTGGAAACCCAAATGCTTATGGCAACACCAACGATGATGCCAACCGAAACAGAAACACAAACGGAAATGCAAATGCAAGTGCATACACAAACACAAATGGTAATGCACACAGTGACGCAAAAGTAAACACAAACAAAAACAGTAATGGAAATGCAAATGGTAAAAGTAATGCAAACACAAGTGCAAATGCAAATGCAAAGGTAACGCACTCGGGACGAAACGGAAACACTAACGAAAACGGTTATGTAAACGCAAGCGGAAACAGTAACGGTAACAGTAACACAAATGCATACACATTTTTTCCCAAAAAGGTGCATTCAGAAGCACAGTGAATACAAAGAATGTATGCATATTAATGGCCCTCGGAGCAGAAAATGAACACTTGGAATACTAAATTGCTTATATCTCAGGAACCGTACATAGAAACATAGACATTGATGGCAGATAAGGACCGCTTGGCCCATCTAGTCTGCCCATTTCCCTACCTACAGGATAAGCTGCAGATTCTAGTTAACCAACAGCCTATTTCTTCTTACCCCCCACAAGAATTGCCTTATGTCTGTCCCATGTATTCTTGAATTCTCCCACAGTTTTAGACACCACAACCTCCTCAGGAAGGCTGTTCCATGTGTCCACCACCCTTTGTGTGAAAAAAATACTTCCTTACATTGCCCATGAACCCCCCCCATCTTTAAATTGTGTCCCTTTTGGTCTTGCACATCTCTTTTTTCTGAAAGATGTTACCCTCTTGGACTTTGTTGATTCCACTAAGGTACTTAAATGTTTCTATCATGTCCCCCCTCTCCCTCCTTTCCTCAGGGGTATACATATTAAGTTCCTTTAGTCTCTCCTCATATGCCTTCTCTTGCAGACCCTGCACCATTTTAGTTGCCCTCCTCTGGACTGCCTCTATCCTGTCTATGTCCTTGCGAAGATGGGATCTCCAGAACTGGATGCAGCACTCCAGATGGGGTCTCACCAACTGTCTGTAAAGAGGGATAACAACTTCCTGTTTTCTGCTGATGATGCCTTTCTCTATACATCCCAGTATACCCCCAGCCCTCCCTACTGCCTTCTCACATTGCTTGCTAACCTTAAGGTAATCTGATATGATTACCCCCGGGTCCCTTTCCATTTTTGTTGTTGTTACTACCCTCTCCACTGTGTAATCTTCCCCTAGGTTTTTGTTTCCCAGGTGCATTATTTTGCACTTCTTTGCATTGAATCCAAGCTGCCATGCTTCTGACCATTCCACCAACCTTGCCAAGTCCCTTCTCATCCTTTTGACGCCTCCTTGCGTATCAGTCCTGTTGCAGATATTTGTGTCATCTGCAAAGAGGCATACTTTTCCTTCCAGTCCCTCTGCAATGTCACTTATACAGACATTAAAAAGGACTGGATCCAGTACTGAACCCTGCAGTACCCCACTAGTAACCCCTCTTTCTTCAGAGTGGACTCCATTTACAATTACCTTCTGTGTCCTGTTGTCCAGTCAATGTTTTACCCAGGCTACCACCCTGGGACCCACTCCCATGCTGGTTAATTTGACTATTAATCTTTTGTGTGGGACTGTGTAAAATGCCTTGCTAAAGTCTAGGTAAGCCTTGACCACAGCCCCTCCCTGGTCTACTACTTTGGTCACCCAGTCAAAGAAATCAATTAGATTCGTCTGACATGACCTTCTCACTGTGAACCCATGCTGCCTTGGGCCTGTGCCCCAATGGCCTCTAGGTACTCAACAGTTCTTTCCTTCAGAAGTCACTTTCCTTACCACAGAGATCAAACTTGCAGGTCTGTAGTTTCCTGCTTACTTGGTTTACTTGGTTATTTTGAGAAAAAAGAAGGCCGAGGCCCATCTAGATTTTCTCCCCATGTACAGTGGGAACATTTGGAATTATAATCTCATTGCTAACCATTTATCTACTCTCTTTTTAAATGATTCAATGTTAACTGAATCGACTATTTCTTGAGGTAACCTGTTCCATAATTTCGGTGCCCTTAATGAAAAGAAGTTTAGTCTTAAATTAGTTTTAGCTTTAGGTACCATAAGTTGTTTAGTATGGCATCTTTGGACAATACGTCAGGTGTCATATGCCAATCCACATTTATTCATCAAGTCAGAGTTATTAAGTAGCTTATATATTAATAATAAATTCCCCTTAGCCCTTCTTATCTGTAGAGAGTGTAAACCAGTAAGTGATAGTCTTGATTTGTAAGGTAGCTTAGCTAATCTAGGAATCATTCTAGTTGCTTCTGTCTTGGTCCCACTTTTGTGAAGGGGAATCACATCTACCATCCTCCAGTCCTCAGGTACCACACCATCCTCCCATGATTTGTTAAAAAGGGTAGTCAGTGGTTTCACTAGTTCTATCCTTAATTCTTTTAGAATTCTGGGATGAATTCTGTCAGGCCCCATTGCTTTGTCCACCTTCAGTTTTAGGAGTTCTTTCAGAACCCTTTCTTCTGTAAAAGGACTGGGATCGACCACCTAAGCAAGATTGCTTCTGTTAATTTGATTAGGCACCTCTCTCTCCTCTTCTTTTGGGAATACTGAGCAGAAATATTTGTTCAATATCCTTTTTTTTTTTACTGTCCCTCTCTGCCCACCCACTGTCCATTCTATTCAGCCTCCCTATCCCTCCCTTTGTCTTTCTATGCTCCCTGATGTACCTATAAAAGGTTTTATCCCCCTTCTTAACCGAGTTGGCTATCTTTTCCTCAGTTTGGGCCTTTGCTATTCTGACTTTCCTCCCTGCTTCCTTTTGCCTTAACTGGTACAGCTCTCTGTCCTGCTCCTTCTGTGTTTCTTTATACTTCTTGAATGCTATCTTTTTCTCCCCTGACTTTTCCCGCCACCTCTTTTGAGAACCATAATGGCTTTTTCTTTCATTTTGATTTGTTTATTTGCTTCACACAAAGGCTTGTTGCCTCTGTGATGGCAGTTTTGATGTTTCCCCATTGTTGCTCCACCCCTCCTTCTAGCCTGTTTGCTAGTGCTTTTCTAAGGCACTCTCCCATCTTGCCAAAGTCAGCCCTCCTGAAGTCCAGTACCCTCACTTTTGTATGGCTTGACTCTGTGGCTGAGTTTATTGTAAACCACACTGTTTAATGGTCGCTTGTTCCCAGATGGCAACCCACTTCTAGATCTGAGATCCTCTCACTGTCCCCACTTGAGAGTACGAGATCTAAGACTGCTCCCTCATGAGTGGGCTCCAAAACTAGCTGTCTGAGGCATGCCACCTGTAGGGCATCGAGAATGGCCCTGCTCTTGGATGTGGCTGCAGCAAATGTGCTCCAGTTAACATCTGGCATATTCAGGTCTCCCATCAACAGTATCTCCCCTTTCTCTGCCAACTGCTGAATGACGTAGAAAAAAATGTAAAATCTCATATCATTTGTGACTTTCCAGGCTAGTTTTCATGTAGCCCCCTATCAGAGGGCTAAGCATTGTTCCTACAAAAAGTCCGTATCTTGAACCGTTTTCGAGATATGGGCCCCGAAAAGAGCAGAGGACACCATATGTTATCCTATGGGAAAAATCGTCAACTTTGGAGTACCGTAACTTTGTAGTCCTCTAGTATTTTGTCACCAGACCACAAAAAGGCACATCTGTGGGATCTTGGCTTTCTTCCTTCCAAATTTCAGCCCAAAAGACCAAAACGTTCTTTTGCAGCAGGGTGGCAAAGAAACCCTATTGTTTTAGGCATAGTGTCACAAAGTACTTTTGCAAATCACAACACTTTTGCAAATAAAATCATATGCAACACTACTTTGTGACACTACTTTTTACAAAAATTTAAAAAACATATTTCTGGGCTGTTTTACCCCCCAAAAAAGACATGGCTAGCATCCTCAGGGCTCGACTAGGTGAACACAACAAGAATTGTGTCCCTAGAGGGTCCCAAATTTAAATGGCAAGCATTTCTGTGACCACCAACTGAAAACAAAATGGCTCATTTGCGACACTACAAGTGTAATTTGCGACACTAAAAACTGCATTTGCAACACTTTCGGATATTTTGTTAACTTTTCCCATAGTCTATAATGGTATTTTGTTTTTTTTAATAACTTTTGAACCATTTAATATTTTTTCACGAAATCTTTGAAAGGCACATCAGGGACCCTGGCTGCTGTTCCTTGAAGTTTTTGGACCAACCATGCAAAACGTGTGGGTTGTAGGTACAAGCAAAGAAACATGCAAAAAAAATAATTTCTACATTTTCTGGTGCTCTGTAGCTCCGCAATTGTATATCCGATCGTAACGCATCTTAGCAGGTCTACAGATCTATGTTACCAGACCATGCATTCCAAATTTCAGCCAAATCTGTCATACAGGGCAACGTTATTAAGCTGCCAAATTTCAGATTTAACCATAAATGGGGTACTCAACCCTAATTATAGTGGCACTACCATTCCATTATAATATATATATATATATATATATATATATATATATATATATATATATTCGTGTTGCCTTGGTCCGTCCCTTACTTGCAGGTGTGTGTGTGTGTGTGTGTGTGTGTGGTGGCGGTGGGGTTGGGGGGAATGCGCAGTTAGGATTTTTTGTGGTACTAAACCATGCATTCCAAAGTTCAGGCAAATCCGTCATACGATGCCAAATTTATTAAGTTGCCAAATTTCAGATTTAACCTTAAATGAGGTACTAAACCCTAATTATAGTGGCGCTACCGTACCACTATTTTATATATATCTATATCTATATATGTATATACACATATATATATATATATATATATATATATATATATATATTATGGTAGCACAGTAGTGCTACCATAGTTAGGGTTGAGGAGCCATTTCTATGTTAAACCCAAAATTTTGCACCTTAATAACTTTGCAACCATTTGACGGATTTGCCTGAAATTTGGAATACACGATCAAGAACCATAGGCCTTGGGATCTGCCAAGTTTTGGATATACAGCTGTGGAGTTTTTAAGCGTGATCTGCATGTGCGTTTATATGCTTTTCTGGAATTCTACTGTCACGCCTACAGGTCGCACGGTTTGCGCAACCTGCCTGAAATTTTCAGGGAACGTACGTCCGGGGTCCCCGATGTGCCTTTCGAAGATTTCTTGAAAAAAATTCAACAGTTCAAAAGTTATTCAAAAAACAATTTCCCATTATAAGTCAATGGGAAAAGTTAACAAAAAGTTCAACAGTGTCGCAAATGCACTTTTTACTGTCGCAAATGGCCCTGTTAGTGTCACAAATCTGCCATTTTGTTTTCAGTTAGTGATCAGAAAAATGCTTGGCATTTAAAATTGAGACCCTCTAGCAACCTAATTCTTTTTGTATTCACCTAGTCGGGCCCTGAGGATGCTAGCCATGTCTTTATTTTGGGGTTAAACACCCCAGAAATATGTTTTTCAGATTTCTGGAAAAAGTACTTTCGCAAAGTAGTGTCGAACTCACGAAAGTGTCGCAAATTTTTAGTGAAAGCTTTTGCAAATCACGACACTACTTTGCGACACTATGCCCAAAATAACAGTAATTCTTTGGCACTCCGCTGCAAAAGAACGGTTTGGAGTTTGGGGCTGAAATTTGGAGGGAACACAGCCGACATCTAACAGATGTGCCTTTCAGTATTGTGTTGAAAAAATATTACATGGCGGCAAAGTTACGGCACTCCAAAGTTGACGGTTTTTCCCATAGGATAACATTGCGGCGCCGGACGCATTACAGGAATCCTTTGGTACCATGCTGCAAAATAATGGTTTAGTCTTTTTCCCTGAAATTTGGAAGGAAGACAGCCAACAGCCCACAGATGTGCCTTTCAGTGGTTTGGTGCAAAAATATTACAGGGAGGCAAAGTTATGGCACTCCGAACTTCTCTTTTTTTCCCATAGGATAACATTATGGCGTTCGCCGCGCCTTTCAGGGCCCGTATCTCGGAAACAGTGCGAGATACGGACTTTTCGTCAGAAAAAAAGTTAGCCCCCTAATGGGGCTAAGTTCAAAACTAGCCAGGCCTGTCGAAAAATCATATGACTTTTAAATTTTTTTTCTACGTCATACGGTTCCTGAGATATAACCTATTTAGTATTCTAAGTCCTCATTTTCTGCTCCGATAGCCATTATTATGCATACATTCTTTGTACTCACTGTCTTTCTCTATGCAGGTTTTGGGGAAAACCAGCCTGTGCGCTTACATTACTGTTACCATTGCCCTTTCTGCTTGCGGTTCCGTACCCGGTTCACTTACTGTTGACGTCTACGCCACCATGTGCATTATCCTTTGCGTTTTCATTTGCTCTTGCGTTTTTGTTATTTTTTGCCATTTGTGTCTACAGTACTGTTTCTCTTTCTGTTTCACTTTGCGTCACCATGCCCGTTGACATTTCCCTTTGCAGGCACCATGTTACTATGTGATAACACATCATGTGGCAGACCGTTCCCGTCTACGCCACCGTGTGCGTTACCCTTTCTGTTCTCATTCGCACTTGCGTTACCATGTGCGCCACTGTTAGTGCTTCTGTTTGCGTTGCTGTTCCTGTTACTATGCCACAAGACATTGCGAGGGAGCACGGGCTCATAGGGCCCCGCCGCCCAGCTGCTGCATTACATCTACTATTTCTCATTATCATTCTCAAAAAGAAGGGAAATTAGAGGCAAAAAACTCCATTTAATGCATTAGTTAGGGTTGTTCCACAGCGACAAAAGTGAGGAAATTCGGTATTAGGGTTGAAAACCCCCTTGGACTCCTCCGCCCAGCCCCCAATCGGCATTGGGGTGCGCATTGGGGTCGTCAGTCCTAACTCTCACCCATTCTCCTATACTTCTGCTGCTTTACACATGTGATGGGGTGAGAGTTAGGAAGGACAAACTTATGCTGGTTGGGGTAATGGGGTCCAAGGGGGTTTTCAACCCACACCGAATTTCCTCACTTTTGTCGCTGTGAACAACCCTAACTAATGCATTAAATAGAGTTTTTATGTCTAATATATATATATATATATATATATATATATTCATGGCGAAAAACTCTAGTTAATACATCAGTTAGAGTTGTTCCGCAGTGACAACAGCAAGGAAATTCAATATTAGGGTTAAAAACCCTAACTGCACATTCCCCCCTCACCCCCATCACCACACACATACATACATGCAAGTAGGGGAAGGACCAAGGCAACACAACCAATCACACACATCCAGGAAGGGGTGTACACCTGTGTTACTGTAGGACTTGAGATATCATCAATTATTTACAAAGTTGTTCTTCAACATTAGTTCACATAAAGGTGAACCAAGCTGGCAGTAGCGAAAATGGTGTACCTCGCTTTGTTTTCAACATATGGGTGGGGAAAGGCATTATGGGCGCTGCTATGTTAGTCTATGGCAAATTGCTCAACTTTGGAACAGTGTAACTTTGAAATCCTTAAGTATTTTAGCACAATAGCAGGAAAAAAGCATATCTGTGGGACCAGGTCTTTCCATCCTGCAAATTTGAGGCCATAGGACCCAACCGTTTGTTTGCAGGATGATGGTAAATATGTGCAGTCATTAGGAGCATACTTTCACAAAATACTTTCACAAACACGAAAGTGTCATAGCACAACACTTTTGCATTTGCAAAAGTGATTTTCAAAAGTATTTCAGGGGATGTGCAAAATCCTGTTTTGGATCTTGCGAACCCCAAAATACAATGGGTGGAATTTTCAAAGCAGTTGTGCCAAGATGCTCCTGCGCAAGTGCAGAAGTGCGCCAAAGAGCGATATTGAGTGGGAGTCAGTACACGGCACAAATCGCAATGCGCCAATGTGCAACTCCAATGAATGCATGCGCAAATGCAGGGGGAGTAGCCATGAATATGCGGTGCAGTGCGATACTGTACAGCAAGCTGACAGCGCAAGCGAGGAACAACAGGGACATACGCAGAGCAAACTTGAGCCCATAAAAAGAGGGAGCAAGCAAGGGATGGAGGCTTGCACCACAGAGGAGCAGGAGAGAGAGAGAGAGAGAGAAAGAGAGAGAGACATTGGCCAGGCAGAACAGCAGGACGTGTGCAAGACAGAGGCAGGAAGTGCCACAGAGTGTGGGACAGGGCTTATGACCCTGAAGGTGCCTGCGTGTGTGAGCGTGTGTGTGTGTGTTCATGTGTGTGTGTGTGTGCATGTGTGAGACAGCAGTGGGGGTGGCAACTGCAGAGTGAGCCTGTGAGCCCGGTCAAAGGAGTGGCAGTGAAAGTACCTGGACAGGTGGGAGGTGGAGGCCACAGCCAACAGACCACCAGCAGGGACCCCCAACACAGGTGTGCACCCAGCGCATGGGCACACGCAGCAGCACACAGCCGGGGATGCCGGGGAAGACAGCCGCCCGGGGAGGGAAGGACATCCCAGACCATGGCCAGTGGCATCTTCCAGATGGAGGCAGTAATGAGGGGTGTGAGGAGGCAGGAGGCAGAGCGGCATGGCCGTGGAAGGGCCCATCAGTGGTATGCCTGGAATAGGTGGTACTGTGCCTGCACCACCTTTGAACAGTACAGTGACACTGAGATTGTGGGCCAGTACCACCTGAACCAGGCAATTCTGAGGCAGCTCTGTGAGCTGTGCAGTGATGCGATGCATGCACCCACAAGATGGAGCCATGCCCTGTTGGTGGAGACCAAGGTCACGGCCGTCATGTGCCTGCTCACCACGGGTACCTTCCAGAGACCAACAGGGGACACCACAGGCATAACCAAGTTGGCCGCATCACGGATCCTCACACAATGCCTCAATGCACTGTTGTCACATGCTGCGGAATACATCCAATTCCCCTGCACACAGGCAGAGTGTACAGCAAACATGCAGGAGTTCCACAGGGTGGCACGTATGTCTGGCATGCTAAGGGCCATTGACTGCACCCACATAGGCATCCGCACACCACCTGGGCAGGAGGGAGTAGCCTACATCAACAAGAAGGGCTACCCCAGTGTCAACTGCCAGGTGGTATGCGATGCCAGGGGGGGCATAATCAATGTCTGTGCCACACACCCTGGTGGAGCACAAGATGTCTTCATCTGGCACCAGTCAGCACTGTGCCACAGGTTTAAGAGTGGGGACGTACCCACTGGACATCTAGTAGGTGAGTATGCAGCTGGAATGGGCAGCTTGACACAACAGGGCAGGGCGAGGGGGGATGCTATGCCTGGGGCATCAGAGGGTGTGGCAGGGAAGGTGGGGGGCAGCTACACAGACCACAATGCTAACTACACATGTAAACACACAGGTGACAGCGGATACCCACTCTGGCCCTTGCTGCTCACCCCATACCAGCGCCCATCGACCCCAGCACAAGAGCAATACAATGAGGCACACACCAGCACATGGAAAATCATCGAGCACGTGTTTGGGCTGCTTAAGGCCCAGTTCCATTGCCTGGACAGGTCTGGAGGTGCCCTACAGCACAGCCCCTCTAAGGCCTGTGGCCTATTACTGGCCTGTTGTATGCTACACAACATGGCCACCGACTGTGGGATAACTGTCGAGGTCGAAGAGGGGAACAGCAATGGGCACGACGTGGCCGCCGGGCCAGGTGGTGGTGGGCAGCCCCCCCCGGGTGATGGGAACCCCAGCTGAATACCACCAACAGCTTAATCTGGTTCAAGGTCAGTTGGCATTCATCTATATCCCCTTCCCCCGGGTCGTGCCTGAAAATAGGCAGGATTTGTCTAGTGCACTTACCCGGTCAACAAAAGCTAAATAAAATAAATAAACAGGATGGCCCAGCAGCACTGGAACACAATTGCAGAGAAGCACTATGGTGCACGCAGGTAGGTGAACATGATCTCATGCAAATCCCAGGGACCATGGCACATTACACAGGCATGAAAGGCCGGGCCCCATGACAGAGACGGCCGGAGGGTACTGTGGATGGGCATGGGACTGGACTCCATGGAAGCACCCTGTACAGCACTGTAGACCCCCCCACACACCCCCACATACATGCATTAGCACACGGTTACCTATTAATGCACAATCAGAGGCTATCAATGGACATGGTGTTTGATGCTGCACACCAGTGTGTACAGTAGCAACTGGTGTTGTGTTGGCATCATCATGCACATGCTACAGTGGCCAGTGGCTGGGTGGGTGTGTACAAGGTGGGTGTGTGGCATGGACCATGGATGACATGTCCCTGGAATGCAAACGCAAACACCACACCAATGTGCACACAGGGCAGTGGCAGACAGAGGATGGGGAGGGATGCAGATCAGGACCGCCGCATGGTCACACGGCTGCCATGGACACATGGACAGCCCCGTCATCACCACCCAGCAGATGCAGGCTGTGTGATGGCCACAGGGGGTGTCTCAGACAGTCCCCCAGGTGTGTCACTGTGAGAACATGACCCGTCCCTCTTAGGGTTCTGCAGGTTCCCGAACATGCCCACTCCAGGCGTGCCTGGAATGTCCACAGTGGATCCCAGCATTGACACTGAGGGGGTCGCATGATATTGTGACCAAGGGATTGAGAAAGCACTCCACAGGGTCTGAAGTGGACGGCCATGCACCAGGGTGGCCAGTGGTGCTAGGCCGGCCGTGACCGCAGTGGTAAGCCGATCCAGGGCTGTGGTCGTGTCCTCCCACATGCATGTGGTCTCAGCCAGGAGCTGCTCATAGTCCCAGTCATACCTCCCTGTGGACTGGTGCAGCTCTGTGTGGAGTGCACGCACCCCTGCCACGACAACACCTGTTGCTCCACGGAGGCCCGTAGCAGATGGGTGTGCTCAGTCAAGGGGTGGGCACCGTGGGGGCATGGGCATTGCACGACCCATGGGTGTTGTGTGACCCTGTAGCACATCCCCCCGTGCTGGTGGGGGCTGCACAGCAGGGCCCCCTTGTGGCTGATCAGTCTGCAGTGCAACGTCAGTGGCCACTGCACCCTGTCCCTCATCAACCCTGTCCTCCTGTCATGGCTGCTCCTCAGGCTACTGTGTGCAGAATGGCACTGGCATGGCTGCACCACAACCGCCACCCCCTTTGGACTGTGCTGCACCGTTGGTGCCCACAGCCTCACCAGGCGTGGCGGCTGGTGGGCGGACAACCGCCACCAGGGCACCGTCTGTGCTGCTGTTGCGGGTGTGTGGTATGGGTGCCTCCCCCTGAATGGCAACACCACTATCCAGGATAACAGTTATGTCATTGGTCCTGGACCCCACCCCGATCTGTGTCTCTGCATTCTGGATGCCATGGCTGGTGTCCTGCTGAAACACAGCCAGGGCCTCGTCCACAACCATGCCACAGGCATCCGGTCGGACAGTGGGGTTGGGCTACCTGTGGTCTGGACCCCGGACACTGGTGGAGGTGGATGGATGGTCCTCCAAGTCCAGGACCACCCCCATGGTGGTCACCTCCACCCCTGCTGCTGAATGCAGGTGATCTGGAGCTGAAAAGAAACACAGTCTTGTTAGTGCCACTGGCACATACCCCTGCACCCCTGCCCCCTTCCCCAGTTGCTGCTTTACCCACCATGCAGTGATGGGCTGCCCCTCCATCTGGAATCCTCCACCGGGCACACCCTTGATGGTGCTGCACCACATGGATGCTTCCACCAACTCCTCCTGCAGCGTCAGCTGTGGCACATCAGGCTGTCCTCCGCCTGTGGCAGCACGTGCATCCCGGATGGTGGCCACCTTCTCCTTAATCCTCCTCCGGTCTGTGCCTACCTTCTTTTTGCACTCCTGTGCTGTCCTCTGATGTCTGCCCCGCTGGTTCACAGCCCTGGCCACACCCTCCCATGCTGTCATCCGGGCCTGGGGGGTGCCTGTTGAGCCACTCAGGAGAGGCTCCTGGTCCAGGTAGGCATCAAATAGGGCATTGCTCTCTGCACTCGTGAACTTGGGCCTGAGCTTCCGTGCAGGCCCACGCTCCTCAACCTCCTTGTCACCCGTCATGCTTATTCCTGTGGGTATGAACATGTGGTCAGTGATGACTGCAACACACAAAGCCCTCCCAATCCACTGTCCTGACAGGCCCACAGCCTGAAGGATGCAATACCGGTCTGGTGCCTGTGCAGTCCTGTGGTGCATTTTTTGTGCATCACATGCAAATGAGGGGATGCACAACTGAAATGAGATGCAAATGCCTCCGATACACCATGGATATGCTGACCAGCCCATCTGCATATTCCGACTGAATATCACGAGGTTGCGCATTGCGCATTGGTGTTGTGTATGCATAAGCCATGGCGCAACTGTATGACGTGTGCAGTAGGCCTGGCAGTGCGCATGCACGCACTGGTGTCATGTACTAGGATGGCGCATCCTACGCACACTGCACTATATGCAGTACAGCACTCTTCCGCTATTGGGCTTGTGGCTCTCATGCACTACATGCCCTATGGCGTCCGTGAATGATTGGCCCATGGACCGTGGGGCTCACATGCCCTTATTGTGCACCATGCATGGCGTGCCCTATCATGCTGTCGTGCACGGTGCACGTGCTGACCTATGACCCCACGAGTGCCCTTTGACCCTACGGGTGCCCTGTGGCACATGCCAGTGTTTCCCCAGCTGTGTCGTGCAGCATTGGGGAATGCACGATTGTTAATGGCAGCGCATCACCAAGGTAGTCGCGCACCCACAGCACGTGTGGCTCATGCACTACTGGGTGCCATTTTGGTTGTGCAATTGCAGGATTGAGTATGCCGCACTGTAGCACTGTGAGGGCACCAAACTGGTCCTAGGTAGAACTGGTGAACCTTGTGGACCTGGTGGAGCCACATGTGGGATGTCTGTATGGCCAGATGCCCCTGGATCAGTCACGAACAGAGGTATGGCAGGAGGTGGCTGAGGGGATGAAGGAGGCCACTGGGGTGCAGCACAGTGGGGAGCAGTTTTGCCACCGCTATGGAGACCTGCAGAAGAGGGACCCTGACAGACTACGGGCACTGCTGGCATGCGTCCGGAGGGGTGCCATGCCGCATCCCGGTGAGTGCAATACATCCATGTCTGTGCCATTCCAGCGTTCTGTGAAGGCCAGCAGGGTGTCACACCATGCTGCGAGGGCGGGGCCGTGGCTCCGCACTCTGTTGGCCATGGCAGCACACCATGGGTGTGCTGTGCCACCACACTGCCACTGCACAGGGCCAGGGGGCATGCTGTGCTGGAGGAGAGGCTCATGGGGTGTTGCCAGGTACAGATGTGTCCTTCTCATTGTCTCCCTACTAGGTCCTGAGGATAGGCAATCTGCACGGATGGCAGGTGCTGCAGGTGGACAAGGGCAGGCCAGCATAGGGGTACAGGCACAGGTTGCAGGCTGCATCGGCGGTGCTGCTGGACAGGTACTGGTTGCACCGCAGCAAGCAGGAAGGCACTCTTTCAGGGTTTGATGTTGTGCAGGGAGGGGGTGGGCCACAGCCCTCTGTGCACATGGCCATTCCAGCTGTGCACTGCTGGCAGGTTCATTGCACCATGCCGTGGCTATCGCACATGTGTGTGTGGCTGCTGCAGGTGGGCTGTGGGTGCACCCAGGTTCCAGCTGTGCCACTGCCTTCCCACTGCTTAGCCCTGTTGCCTGGCTGCCATGGTTGTGGTGAGTGGCACATGGGTGGTGTTGGTGTGCAGTGCTCTGCATGGCTGTGGATAGTCAGGATGGTGGCTTTGTGTGGGCACACACACTGTGGGAGCTGTGTGCCATCTCAGGGGCACATGTCACCACTGTCCACTGCCAATGGTGGGTGGGCTACGGTCATATGGACATGCACTCATACCATGTCCCCTCCTATGTTCTAGGTGTCCAATGGGATGATGTTAACACCAGGCTCCTTCGGTGGATACTGCAGGTCACCATGGCCATGCTCCAGGTGGCACGAATGATACGGCAGGCCCTGTGCAGGCCGCTGAGTAGACGGTGCACCAGGTGCCAGTAGGGCATGGACACCCATAGGGCCCATTGGCCTGCACCCCTTCCCTTCCCTGTCCCCCCTCCCTTTCTCTCCCTTGTACCCTTACCCAGCCATGTCCCCCTGCCTCCCTTCCCCCGGCCTACAATTTTGTTTGTGGCCTCCCCATTCCCTGATCTCTGTACCTGTTGCTTGTTGTTTTGTACATAGTTTTTTGTTGCTTGGTTTTAATACACTTTTCTATTGATAGCCATCTGTGTCAGTGTCTGCTTTGCAGGTGGCATGTGGAGCCATGCTGCAGTGGTGTGCATGGTGGCTGAGTGGTACATCTGGGGTTGACTGGGGATTGTGCCTGGTGGTCTGTGCCCAGTGGCTGGTGGGTGTGCCCTAGGGCATACGTGTGCACTCTGTTCATGTTGTGTGGCATGTGTGTTGTGTGCTGTTGACATGTGTGTTGCCAGCTGTGGTCCAGGTGGCATGTCCCATGCCTTCTTGTGGGTGTTGCCCGTGGCTGTTTGCCAGTGGATATTGGTGCCACACTGCCTCCATGCACACACTGTGGTGCGCATGGTTGGGGGCCTGCAGCCGTGTGCCTGCCATGCCTCCCTCCTGGTATCCTCTGCACCCTGGTGATGGTCTGTCCCACTCTGGGGGCATGCTCCCTGCTGTGACTGTTGTCCTGTGTCCTGGCCCATGCACCTCTGACCCTTGCGCAGCCCTGGTCACGCTATGGCACTTGATGGTTTGCTCTCTGGCACAGCCCTGGTTGTGCTATGGTGCTTGCTGGTTTGCTCTCTGGTGCAGCCCTGGTTACGCTATGGCACATCCCTGCAATATTTAACCGTGTTGCACTGGCGCTTGCCGTCGTGTGCTACCTTTGAATATTGCATTCAGTGCGCACTGGCGCAGTGTACTTTCGCTGCACCACTACTGCGTCTGCCTCTGGTGCATTTCTGAATATCCCACCTCATGGGTGTAGTCTGTGTTATGTGTTGGTGGCAGCATGTGGCCCAAGATGTGCAATTGTCTGTAGTGATATGTATTTAGAGGAGCGTGGAATGTCCAGGATGAGAGTTAGCAGTGACGACCCCAAGCAACAGCCCAGTGGGAGCATGGGTGTGTGGATTTGTGGTTTACATAGTTGTATGTTATTCCTGTTACCTGCTGATGGCTGTGTGTGATTGGTTGTGTTGCTTTGGTCCTTCCTCTACTTTCATGTATGTGTGTGGTGGTGGTGGTGGTGGGAATGGGGGAATGCGCAGTTAGGGTTTTCAACCCTAACACCAAATTTCCTCACTTTTGTTGCTGTGGAACAACCCTAACTGATGCATTAAATGGAGTTTTTTTTTGCCATGAATGTCCCTTCTTTTTGAGAATGTGCACTATAAATAGTGAATTGAATGTGGTGGTGGGAGCACGAGACCTACCATGTGATTTTTTTGTCACTTCAATGCACAAAAACTGTATGACCAAGTGGAATAAAAATTAGGTGCACAAACAGAAATGCAAACGGTAATGGCAATGGTGACGCAGAAGGAAACAGTAACGGAATCGACAACGGAAACACTACCGAAAATGCAATCGGTAAGGCTAACAAAAACTCAAATGGAGATGAACACGCACACAGTAATGGTAATGCAATTGGAAATGGAAAGGGTTTCGCTAACACCAACGATGATGCCAAAAGGGAACAGTAACACAAACATAAGCACAAACGCAAGTGCGTATGCAAACGCAAATCATAATGTGCACGGGCATGGTAACACAATTGGAAACACAAATGATTACGGTAATACCAATGATGATGCCAAAAGAAAACAGAAATGCAAACGGTACTGCAAACAGAAGCACATACGCAAACGATAATGCACACAGAGATGCAAAAGGAAATGCAAAAAACAGTAATCAAAACGGAAATGGTAACAGTAACACAAACGCAAGTGCAAATGCAAACGCAAAGGGTAAAGCATGCGGTGACGTAAACGGGAACACTAACGCAAACACTTACGGAAACGCAAGTGGTAACACTAACTGTAACAGTAATGGAAATGCAGTCCCTTTTTTTCCCCAAAAGCTGCATTCAGAAGCACAGTGAATACAAATAATGTATGCATAATAATGGGCCTCAGAGCAGAAAATGAACATTTGGAATACGAAATTGCTTAGATCTCAGGAACCGTACCACGTAGAAAAAAATTGAAATCTCATATTATTTATGACTTTCCTAGCTAGTTTTGCACTTAGCCTGCTGTGGGGGCTAAGCATTTTTCCAAAGAAAAGTCTGTATCTCGAAGCATTTTTGAGATATGGGCCCTGAAAGGCACAACAGACGCCATAATGTTAGCCTATAGGAAAAATTGTCAAACTCAGATTGCCGTAACTTTGCAGGCCTCTAATATTTTGTCCCCAAACCACCAAAAGGCACATCTGCGAGATCCTGGCTTTCTTCCCTCCAAATTTCAGCCCAAAAGACCAAACTATTCTTTTGCGGCGGGGTGGCAAATATTTCCTATTCTTTTGGGCATAGTGTCGTAAAGTAGTGTCGTGATTTGCGACACTTTCACAAAAAAATTCACAAAAGTGTCACATGTGCGACACTACTTTGTGACACTACTGTATACAAAAATTAAAAAAAAACATATCTCTGGGGTGTTTAACCCCCCAAAAAAATGACATGGCTAGCATCCTCAGGAAACATAGAAACATAGACTTTGACGGCAGATAAGGACCGCTTGGCCCATCTAGTCTGCCCATTTCTCTACCTACAGGATAGGCCACAGATCCTAGTTAACCAGCAGCCTATTTCTTCCTACCCCCCACAAGAATTGCCTTATGTCTGTCCCATGCATTCTTGAATTCTCCCACAGTTTTAGACCCCACAACCTCCTCAGGAAGGCTGTTCCATGCATCCACTACTCTCTCTGTGAAATAATACTTCCTCACATTGCCCCTGAACTGCCCCCATCTTTAAATTGTGTCCCCTTGTTCTTGCACGTCTCTTTTTCTGAAAGATGCTACCCTCTTGGACTTTGTTGATTCCACTGAGGTACTTAAAAGTTTCTATCATGTCCCCCTCCTTCTTTCCTCAAGGGTATACATATTAAGCTCCTTTAGTCTCTCCTCATACGGCTTCCCTTGCAGACCCTGCACCATTTTAGTTGCCCTCCTCTGGACTACCTCTATCCTGTCTATGTCCTTGCAGAGATGGGGTCTCCAGAACTGGATCAGTACTCCAGATGGGGTCTCACCAACTGTCTGTACAGAGGGATAACAACTTCCTGTTTTCTGCTGATGATGCCTCTCCCTATACATCCCAGTATACCCCCAGCCCTCCCTACTGCCTTCTCACATTGCTTGCTAACCTTAAGGTAATCTGATATGATTACCCCCGGGTCCCTTTCCTTTTTTGTTGTTGTTACTACCTCCCCACCCATTGTATATTCTTCCCCTGGGTTCTTATTTCCCAGGTGCATTATTTTGCACTTCTTTGCATTGAATCCTAGCTGCCATACTTCTGACCATTCCTCTAACCTTGCCAAGTCCCTTTTCATCCTTTCCACGCTTCCTTGTGTATCAACCCTGTTGCAGATCTTTGTGTCATCTGCAAAAAGGCAAACTTTTCCTTCCAGTCCCTCTGCAATGTCACTGATGAAGACATTAAAAAGGACTGGACCCAATACTGAAACCTGCAGTACCCCACTAGTAACCCCTCTTTCTTCAGAGTGGACTCCATTTACAATTACCTTCTGTGTCCTGTTGTGCAGCCAATGTTTTACCCAGGCTACTACCCTGGGACCCACTCCCAGGCTGGTTAATTTGACTATTAATCTTTTGTGTGGGACTGTGTCAAATGCCTTGCTAAAGTCTAGGTAGGCCATGTCCACAGCCCCTCCCTGGTCTACTACTTTAGTCACCCAGTCAAAGAAATCTATTAGATTTGTCTGACATGACCTTCCTGCTGTGAACCCATGCTGCCTTTGGTCCTGTGCTCCACTGGCCTCTAGGTACTCAACTATTCTTTCCTTCAGAAGTGACTCCATCACTTTCCCTACCACAGAGGTCAGACTGACAGATCTGTAGTTTTCTGCCTCTGTCTTGGTCCCACTTTTGTGAAGGGGAATCACATCCGCCTTCCTCTAGTCCTCGGGTACCACACCATCCTCCCATGATTTATTAAAAAGAGTAGCCAGTGGTTTCACTAGTTCCTCCCTTAATTCTTTTAGAATTCTGGGGTGAATTCCATCAGGACCCATTGCTTTGTCCACCTTCAGTTTTAGGAGTTCTTGCAGAACCCTTTCTTCTGTGAAAGGACTGGGATCAACTCCCCCTATCAAGAGTGCTTCTGTTAATTAGATTAGGCACTTCCCCCTCCTCTTTTGTGAATACTGAGCAGAAATATTCGTTCAGTATCCCTCTGCCCACCCACCGTTCATTCTATTCAGCCTCACTATCCCTCCCTTTGTCTTTCTATGCTCGCTGATGTACCTATAAAAGGTTTTATCCCCCCCTTCTTAACTGAGTTGGCTATCTTTTCCTCAGTTTGGGCCTTTGCTATTCTGACTTCCCTCCCTGCTTCCTTCTGCCTTAACTGGTACAGCACTCTGTCCTGCTCCTTCTGTGTTTCCTTATACTTCCGGAATGCTATCTTTTTCTTCCTGACTTTCACAGCCACCTCTTTTGAGAACCATAGTGGCTTTTTGTTTCATTTTGATTTGTTTATTTGCTTCACACAAAGGCTTGCTGCCTCTGTGATGGCAGGACTCGACTAGGTGAACGCAGCAAGAATTGTGTCCCTAGATGGTCCCAAATTTAAATGCCAAGTATTTCTGTGACCATCAATTGAAAACAAGATGGCAGATTTGCGACACTACAGGGGACATTTGTGACACTAAAAACTGCATTTGCGACACTGTTGAACTTTTTGTTAACTTTACACATAGACTATAATGGGAAACTTGTTTTTTGAATAACTTTTGAACCGTTTAATATTGTTTCAAGAAATCTTCGGAAGGCACATCGGGGACCCTGGCTGCATATTTCTGATTCAGACTGGTCGCACAGACCATGTGACCTATAGGCGTGAGCAAGGAATGCGCAAAAATGCATAACTACACATTCTACAGTGCTATGTAGCTCTGCAACTGCATACCCAACTGTTAAGAAACTTAGCAGATCTAGAGATCTATGGTACTGCTCCGTGCATGCCAAATTTCAGGCAAATCTGTTATGTGGTGGCAAAGTTATTAAGCTGCCAAATTTCAGAATTTAACCTTAAATGGGGTACTGAACCCTAACTATAGTGGCACTAGCGTGCCACTGTAATATATATATATTCAGTGTTAGGGTTATAAAATGGGTAGGGGAATTGCTTGGGATATGTTGGATATTTACCATCACATGACAGTGTGTATATCAGAGCTCGACCACACACATGCACTTTTACCCCCCCTCCAAAACAATTTTGACATTTTATAAGATAGATAAACTACTCTTAAGGTGTGTGGTCATGCTCTGATATATGCATGCCTTGGGTGGTTAACGCACACCAAGGCGTGCATATATCAGAATGCGACTGCACACCTCAGAGTGGTTTATCTATGACATATATGTATATATATTCATGGCAAAAAACTCCATTTAATGCATCAGTTAGGGTTGTGCCACAGCAACAAAAGTGAGGAAATTCTATTGTTAGGGTTGAACCCCCTTCCACCCCCACCCGTCCCCTCAACCGGCATGGGATGTGCGTTGGGGTCATTGGTCTAACTCTCACCCCATCCCATGTGTTAACAAGCTGAGGTGCTGAAGTATAGGAGAATGGGGTGAGAGTTAGGACCGATGACTAGCACACCCGATGCTGGCTGGGGGCGGTGAAGGGGTGAAGGGGGGTTCAACCCTAACATTGAATTTCCTCACTTTTGTCACTGTGGAACAACCCTAACTGATGCATTAAACTGAGTTTTTTTGCCATGAATTTCCCTTCTTTTTGAGAATGAGAACTGTAAATACTGAATGGAATGTGGTGGTGGGAACGCGGGGCAATAGGCATCGACATAAATCCTATGTGATAAAGCTGAGCTACTATGAGATAAATTCAAAGTTTTATATTTATACATATAGTAGATGCATCATCATAGATTCATATACATAGTAGATATGTCACAATCACTATGGACTCATTTAGAATGTTCAGCCTCAGTACCAGTACTAACTATATTCAAATGCAAATAACTTTAAAATGATAAAAGATAGCATAGTGCTGTCAGCATGAAAGTTGTTCAGCACAAAATGATCTACAATATGAGTGGTATATTATTTATAGATACCTTATAGATTTTTTTATAATTAGCAAAAAAGAGCAGAAAATGCAAAAAAAGATAAACAATCTAAAGCAAATGTCCCTGCACTGATAGAAATCATCCCTATTGCATAAATTAAATACACAATGGTGAGCTGTCAGATAAATGAGCTATCTACACTCGTGCTGTTTGACCTCGGACATCCCACTTGTGGCTTACGCCACTCGTGAGGTTACCCTAGACGAAACAGCACTTGTGTAGATAAATCATTTATCTGACAGCTCATCATTGTATATCCCTTATATATAATTAATTGCACAAGAACTTCATTAATGCATGCATCAGTTTTTGTTGAAGCAACAAAAGTAAGGAAATGAGGCATTAGGGTTTCAAACCCCAACACGTCCCAGTACTGACACCCAACTAAACCATCCCATCCCACCCCGTACACAGACCAACAGGTGTCAGAGTGTGCTTTGGGGTTATTGGACCTAACACTCACCCCATTCCAGGTAGGAAGCTGTGATGGTAGAGTATAGGAGAATGGGATGAGAGTTAGGCCTGATGACCCCAAGGCATACTCCGACACCTGTTGGTCTGTGGGGGTGAGGTTAGGTTGGGTGTCAATGGAGGGGAGTGTTAGGGTTGGAAACCCTACTACCTCATTTCCTTACCTTTGTTGCTTCAATCCTAACTGATGCATTAACAAAGTTTTTTGCAATGAATTTCCTTACTTTCTGAGAAAGTGTAATCTTACTCCTATATGTTTGTGGGAGCAGTCCCATCAGTCTGTATTGTGTTGTTTTAGCATCTCCCTCTGGGAGTACTATCATCATGCTCCCATCACTCAGTAATGGTATCCATTTGTGGGCACGCAGGACCCATCTATCCATAGCTATAAGAACATAAGAATTTGCCAGCAGAAGGAGACTGTGTGGTCCATCTAGTCTGCCTGGGTTTTCTACCCCCCCACTATCAATTTGTCTTGCTAAGGTGACTGTACTGTCTATCCCATGCCTGTTTGAATTCACTGACCATCTTGGCTGCCACTAACTCTAGTGGCAGGTTGTTCCAAGGGTCCGCCACCATCTGTGTGAAAATGTACTTCCTAACATTTGTTTTGAATTTACCTCCCACCAGACGCATGTTGTGTCCTCTAGTACGTGCAGCCCTGTTTTCCCAGAAGAGGTTCCTGGTTTGTACTGTGTTGATCCCTTTAACAAATTAAAATGTCTCAATCATGTCTCCTCTGTTCCTTCTCTATAGAGACATTGTAATGATCTCTCATCTCCCTATGGGTCCTGTGCTCCAATCTATCCATAACTGTAGAGTCAATGTAATTAATTCTCATCTCCCTGTGGGAGTACAGGGCCCTTCACTACTGCATAATGAAGAGCCCTGCAGCTGTATAACTGCATGATAGTATCCATATGTGGGAGCACCACCAATAAGTATAGAGGCACAGAGCAGGCCTACAAACATTACAAGTAACCCTTGTGACGCAAATGGTGCAATATCTCAGTACCCCTAGGCACAATGGAAAAAATTCCACTGCAGTTGTAATAAAGGACTGGCAACCTGCACGCATGCTTAGCATTTAGCAAATAAATCCATATCTCAAACCATTTTTGAGATAAAGGTGCCGAAAGGTACTGCAACTGCCACAATTGTATCCTACGGGAAATTTCCAAACTTCAAAATCAGAGGAGAGGAGGGCCACATCTGTGGCTGGGGAGTCAGGCTGCATCCATGGCTGGTGAGGATGGCAACAGGAGCCACATGGGAAAGGCTCCTAACTAGAGCCAATTAAAGAGTAAGAGTGCTCAAGGGCACCAATTTAGAACATAAAAAACCTGAACCTAAGAACATAAAGAACCTGAAACTAATTTTCTAATTGAGCCTGAACCTAATTTTCTATTTTTTCTCCCACCCACCTGCCCCACGCTGAATCCATATTAAATGGACTCCAGAACCACACCCAGCATGGGGTCTGGCATATGAGGAGTGGGAACAGGGCAGTGTATAAAAAAGTGAACATAAAGACAGCTTTGGGGCAGGGTCAACATTGTCTGGAGTGAAATTCATCAAAAGTTAGGTACTGTGTCTGTGCTTTAAGAACTGTGTCTCTGTCTTAAACATGCAGACACTGTGACTCTGATTAACAAATGGTGACTGATTTAAACACGCAGTTGGAGGGACACCACTGCATGAATATTCTGTGACGTGACCAGAAAGGATTAGCAATAAGTCACAGTGCATTGTTGGCTAGGACATTAATCTAATGCAGTATTAGGAATTGTTGGTGCATTTTTAATAATGTAGCCTTATGGTGCAATTGTGGGTAGGCATTGTTTTATTTTTGAGGCAAATTACTGTAGTATTTAGAAATGTTTAATTTACACTAGTTTTTAATAAGCTCTGATTGTGAAAAGGGCAGACAGGACTTTTAAATGAGGCTGCTCAGTAGGCTTTAACAACTCTAATTGTGAAAAGGAGGGTTAGGAGTTTAAAGAAGAACTGTGAAAAAGACAGGAGTTTTAAAAGGAGGCTGCTCAATAGGTTTTAACAGCTCTGATTGTGAAAAGGAGGATAAGGACTTTAAAGAAAGCTGCTCAACCATATTAAATTTAATACATGGGGTAAGGGAATTAGAGATCAGGCGGAAAATGTTTAGCAATGGTAGAGGAGGGATGGGGAGACTTGAGGAAGGGAAGGGAATCCTTCATCTGGAACGATGGGGGGGTCACTGATGGATGAATAGAGAAATGGGAAGGGTGGTGGGCTGAAGCAAATGTGGCATGCCAGTCTTTTTTAAATTTGCATGGAGAGTGGGGGAATGTTTATTGAGCAACCAAGCAGTGAAACTTGAAAAAAGAGGTCATGGGTCTGCAGGAGCAGCTGGAGCAGGGAAGACGGGCTGAGGTGGGCTATGGTCCAACAGAGTGAGAAGTTAGGAGGGGAGCGGGGGAGGGAGATCAACTCGCACAGGTATGGGGGGAGAGGGAATAAGTTGGGGGAAGGGGCACTGATCCAGAGGGACCCTCGCCTAAAGTCAATGAGCTGGGGGACCCAGGTCGAAGGGCAGATGAAAGCAACAAGGAGGAGAAATGGGTTGGAAGAGATGGGGGAACCCAGGTCGAAGGGCAGATGAAAGCAGCAAGGAGGAGAAATGGATTAGGGGAGAGGGGAAGTAGTAAGGGACAAGGAGTCAGGGGGAACAGGCTAGCATAAGAAAGGTAGAAGTAGGCATAGGAGAAGGATCTTCGGAAAATCATTTCACAGCCATGGAGGGAAAGGAGGAAGAGAGAGGGGATGAGCTTGGAGGAGTTGTTGATGGTAGTCAGAATGAAATTGGTATGGGGAGTACAGAAAGGGGAATTATAATAGGGCAAAAGGGGGAACTAATGTGCAGGAGGAAGAAGTGATGGGGAGGGGATGGGAGGAAGGGAAGCAAGACGATTGAAAATGGGGTGGAATCTTAGTGTCAGAGGGGACTCAATACTATGAGGAGTCAGGTGGGGAGCCAGGGGGACATACAGTCACATTTAGGTGGAGGCCATGCCAGGAATGAGTGGGAGGAGTGAGCAATCTGTTCTGAAACTTGCTAGAAGGGGTAGGGAGAAACGTCATTTAATTCTGCATTTAGAGCAAATGACCTGGCTGATAGGATGGTAGATGCACTGTAGTTCAGAAGAGGTTTGAGGAACTAGGACCAATATGTCAGGGGGCAGGAAGATCAGTAACTTTCTCAGAGATACTTCCTGTTCCCAGGATGTTCACTGGAAGAAAACTGAGAATAGAAGAATTTAATAAATGGCTAGGAACCTGGTGTCAGGCTAAAAGGTATGGCCTGGTAGGGGGTTGGGAGGGACCTGTGAAAACGGTAGTCTATATGTAAAGGATAGACTGCACTTAAGCAAGGAGGGCAATAAACTGTTGAAACAGAGGATAAGTGATTACATAGAAGAAGATGGTAAATTAAATTGGGGGGGTGGCAAGTGAGCAAGAGGAAAGCAGAGGCCACAGGATGGGAAGACATATGAGCTTACCCCCCATAACAGACAAAGGATTAAGGGCAAGTACTAGAAAGGATGTTAGAATAGGATGGCGGGGGGGGAGGTAATGGGGTGGAAGTGGTCACCCTGAATGCTAGAAGTCTGGGGTATAAAACTGCAGAGCTACAGACCCTTACAGCAGAGGGGGAGGTGGACACGGTGGCCATCACCAAAACATGGGCCACCCAGTACCATAACTGACACCTGGCTGTACTAGGGTACAGGATATTCCCCAGGGATAGAGTAAAGGGGAAAAGGGGCATGGTGTTAAATGTGAGGGAAGGACTGAAGTGTGTATGAGAGGAGGGGGGAAGGGCAGTAAGGAGTCACTATGGATGCATAACCAAGATTTAAGAAATAGGACTCTCAGATAAGGAGTGGTATACAAACTGCCCTTCCAGACAGGTGAGTTAGACAGGAAATTGTAAGATAGATCAGGAGGACCTACAGGAAGGGGAGTGTGGCGATCGTTGGGGACATCAACCTGCCAAGAATGAATTGGAGTACCCCAGCCATAAAGAATAGAAGAGAGCAGGTATTGGTGGATGACTTCCAGGACAGTTTCCTGATGCAGATAGTCAGTGAACCAATCTGGTTAGGGAACACCCTTGATCTCATGCTGGCTAATGGGAAGTCTGTGAGGGAACTGAGGGTGGAAGAACCACTGGTGGGGAGCGACCACCACTCAGTATGGTTCACATTGAATATGTGTAAGAAAGGAGTAGTATGCAACACAAGGGTGTTGGATTTCAGGAGGGCCAACTTCGAAAAGGTGGGGGAAATAGTAAGAGTACCTGACCAAAATTCAACCTAGTATTGAGACTAACCAGAGGTGGGAGCACATAAAGCTGGGGTTAGTGGAGGCAACAAAAACCGGCAGCAAGGCCCAGAATAAGAAGGCTAGGGTGATGAAACCTAGCTGGGTGAGCAAAGGAGTCATTGAAAAGGTAAGGAGGAAAAGACTGCATTTTCAAGGTACAAGAAAACAGGGAGGAGGAGGAGAGGGAGAAGTACCTGAAAGAAGCAGAGGAGGTGACATGGGTAGTAAGGGCAGCCAAAGCATCTAAGGAGCTCAGGCTGGCACTGGGCATCAGAAAGGGGGAGAAGGACTACTTCAGGTACATCAGGGAGAAAAGGAGATTTAAGGACCATACAGTAAGGATTAGGAGGTAAGGGGGATGGGTGGAAGCAGAGGGGGTGAAAAGGCAGAAGCACTTAATGACTCCTTCTGCTCAGTATTTCCTAAAAAACTTGGGGGAAGCAATACCCAATGAAGGGTTCAAGGGCAGGAATGGAGGGAGAGGGGGTGACAGATGGGGAAATCACAAAAGGCAGGGTGCTGGAGGACTTGAGAGCACTGAGAGTGGACAAGGTGCCAGGGTCAGATGGACTTGATAGACCATAAGGACTTTACTTGCTGGCAGTTTTAATATGTTGGTATGTTATAACTATGGAAGCAATGTTAATTGTATCACCAAACCGGCAAAAGTTGCATATTTGTGGCAAGCCCTTTCTGCCCTGAAAATTTCAGCCCGAAATTTCAAACTGTTTCTTAGCAGTAGCCATTTAAAATCCATTTTGCAAGGTGTCAAAATTCTCTTTCGTGAGCCTAGCCCTTTTCTCGAGCTGTCAAAATCACTTTTCACGGGTTGATCCCTTTTCGTGAGGTAGGGTCATGTGATCCTACCCTCATGAAAAGGGATTTTGACAGCTCGCAAAAGGAGATCAAAAACGAGTCACGAAAAATGATTTTTAAACTTTAAAGCTACCATTTTTGAAGTAAACTAAACCAAAGGCATGGGTTTGTAGAGGATGTCCTCCTAAGCAAAACCCATACTTGGATGTCTACAGAAGACATCCCTTGGACAAGTTATAACTTTTTGTTTGTGCCAAAAAAGTTTTAAAAAATGAGATTGCGGCTCACAAAAAGGGAATTATTTCTCACAAGGAGGGATTTAAAAATCCCTGTTTGCAATCCCTTTTTCTGCACCCAAATCCCTTTGCACCCTTGGCACGTCAAGAGGAGGAGAATTGCTGGGACCACCACATTGTAATAGTGCTACATTGTGTTTTGCTGGGTCAGGTGGAGGTGACGGAGTATCAAGTGAGAAATTTAGTGTTTTGGTGACCTATACTGGTCAAATAGTATAACCTGCAGGTGGTAAAGTCAGGAACAAAATTGGTATTTACACATTTTTGGACGCTAAGGGCTAGATATTCAAAGAGGATGCACCTGGTGCATCTGAGTTGCTCAAGCAGAACCCCATAAATGTGCCCATGCTCAATATTCAAAAGGGGGATTGTAGCAGAATTCCCCATGAGCTGGGGTGCAAAGATAATGCATGTAGCACAGCCCCAGGGGGCATGCCCATGGATATGTGTCACATCCCAATATTCAGCCCAGAATGTGCAGCGCATATACTGGCACAACTCTGAGATGCACCGCATACCAGTGCATCGGGGAAATTCCCCTACTCTTTTCGATAAGTGCCACTAGATCTTTAACATCCATCTAAACTACCACCAATCCAGGCAGACAGGACCTCAGTTTAACGTCTCATCTGAAAGACGGCACCTCATGAGTGCAGCACCCCTCTCATACTGCACTACAGTGTCAGTACTGGGATATTAACCCAAGTGCCAGATGTGGGAACTGAACCCACAGCCCTCTGATTTCCCAGCCTCAGAGGCGAGTGTGCTACCTACTGAGCCACTGACACTGACAGTATTATTATGAATAAACACTCACTGGTAGTCTAGAGGAACCCCCCTCCCTGCCGGTAACCCTAATCATCATATTAGTATGATTAATATTACCCAGTTAGTTTAGTGGAACCCCCCTTCCCGCCGGTAAACCCTGATTGTCATAACAACAGCACTGACACATCCCTGGTGGTCCAGTGGCACCTCTCATCCCCACCCACACAGGACTCCCAGGCCACCCAGCCCCCCCATCATTGGCAGGAAGCAGCTAGCCCACCCGCATACCTCTGCGGCTGCCCGCCGAATGACAGCGTACAGTATGGGCTGCAATCCCATTGGTCGACACTGTTGACCAATGGGCTTGAAGTGCATACTGTAATAGTTATTCACAAATATTTGAATGAATGACTTCATTCACATATTTGTAAATGACTATTACAGCATGCACTGCAAGCTCATTGGTCCAGATATGGACCAATGGGGATTACAACTATAATTGATGAACGCTCCTGAAAGGCCAACTAATGAATGGAGTGCTTGCCGCCAATAAGGGTGGGTGGGTGGGGTCCTGTGGAAGTGGGGAGTGGGGTTCCACCGGACAACCTGGGATGTGTCAGTGCTGTTGTTATGATAATCATGGTGACCAGCAGGGAAGGGGATTTCACTAGGTTGACAGGGAGATATTAATCATAATAATACAATGATTGGGTTTTAACTGGCCAGGAGGGGGGTGCCATTAGACTACCAGGGAGATTCTAATCATATTCATACATTGATCAGAGATATGGGAGGGGTTGGGGTACCACTGGATCACCAGGGAAATAGTTTTATCATAATATCAGTGATCGTATCTACAGGAGGTGTAGGAGATACCACTGGACCACAAGGGTGTATGATGTTCTGTGCTACTGGCAAGTTGTGGTGTGGGATGGGGCAGGGTTGTACTGCAGTACCTGATCCTGGGACATGATGTGCAGGGTGCCATGTGCTTTTTGCTGGCCAGCCCTGCACAACACCTGCAAATGGACCCATTTGCACCTTGCATACGTTATGGTACCATTTGCATACTGCTGGCTAAATATCAAGAATTTGTGAACAGCATAACTCTGCTGCTCTGGCACAGTTGCCATTCCTGGTATTCAGCCCTGTCTGGGGGGGATGCACCAGCACATCGTATTTGTGCAGCGTGCAATACCTGATATATTCAGAGGAGATGCATCCCTGAGTTGCACCAGTGCAACTCAGCTGCGCTGCTCCACCATGTGCACCATTGCTAGGGGCACTTCTGAATATCAGGGCCAATATCTCCATGCCCTCATATGCAACTGAAACTAAACTCACAATGTCATGAGATGTCTGCTTCCTGATGGGGCATGGCAAATTTCATGCATATCACCTGAACTGTTTCAAAGTTATTAAAGCACAAACTAACAAGTTTAACATAACAGTGAAGAAAGAATTTGACAACAAATGGTGATATACACATTTTGGGACTGTATTTCTCCAGATCCTCAAACCCCCCAAAATTTAATTTGACATATCAAGAGACCTTTAATCTTTGAGGCCAGATGCCAGATTTCATGCAAATTACAAGAAGATCTGTGAAGTGATTAAAGTGCAAAGTGTGACGTGTGAAACAATCAAAAAAAAAATTGACAAAAAATGGTGATGTACACATTTTTGGGACTGCATATACTAACATACTAACATACTATTTGCCAGCAGATTAGGCCTTACGGTCTATCGAGGCTGCTCGAACCTAGATCCTTAGTTGGGTACCGAGACCCTCCCATCCCTTGTTCTCTAGAAACCCCTATCATCCATCCCCACCCCCCCGGGACAGGCCATCATCTGATACATCCAATTTCTGTGTCTGTCCCACCCTCTCTTGAAGCCCTCCACTGTGGATCTCTGAACCAGCTCACCAGGCAGTGCATTCCAAGGGTCCACCACCCTCTCGGTGAAAAACCTCCTCCTCTTTTCCCCCCTCACCCTTCCACCTTCCAACTTCAAACCATGCCCTCGGGTGATACGTCCCTGCTTTAGTCTAAAGATCCCCTCCATGTTTACCCTATTTATTCCCTTGAGGTACTTGAAGACCTCAATCATGTCCACCCTGTCTCTCCTCTCCTCCAATGAAAACAGGCAGAGCTCCTCAAGTCTGTCCTCATAAGTCAAATCCCCTAGCCCTCGTATCATCTTTGTTGCCCTCCTCTGTACCCTCTCCAGGAGCTGTATGTCCCTCTTCAAATGTGGTCTCCAGTACTGTACACAGTACTCAAGGTGTGGTCTAACCAGTCCATTGTACAGTGGCAGAATCACTTCCTTGCTCCTAGAGTGATCCCCTTATGATGCATCCCAACATCCTGTTTGCCTTGCTAGCTGCTCTCCTGCACTGCTCAGAGTTATTCATACATGTATCCACCATGACCCCTAGGTCTTTTTCCCCTATTGAGGCCTCCAGTGCCTCCCCTCCCAGTGTGTACCTGTGTTTAGGGTTTCCCCAACAAGATGCAACACCTTGCACTTGGTGATATTGAAATTTAATTTCCATGTGTGAGCCCAGCTTTCCAGGGTGTCCAGGTCCCCTTGCAGGGCCACCCTCCCCTCTTCTCCCTCAACTACTGCTCCCATCTTGGAGTCATCCCTGAAGAGACTCATTTCACACCCTATACCCTCCCTGATGTCTGATATGTATGCATTAAACAGGATCGGACCCAGGACCGAGCCCTGTGGTACCCCACTACCAACCTCTCTAGAGTTCGAGAGCTCCCCACGAACCACTACTCTCTGAGTGTGTCCAGCTAGCCAGCTTTCAATCCATCCGACCATCAAAGGGCCTACTCCTAACCCCATCAGTTTCTCCACCAGACCATTGTGGGGGACAGAGTCAAACGCCTTGCTGAAGTCCAAGAATAATACATCCACAGGCTTACCCTGTCCAGTTCTGATGTTACCCATTCATAGAACTCCACAAGGTTGGTTTGACATGATCTACCTGGCACAAACCCATGTTGCCGACTATCCAGACCTCCCACCTCCTCCAAGTACACCCCCTATCGTTCCTTTAGTATACTCTCCATTAATTTTCCCACCACCGAGGTCAAACTGATGGGTCTATAGTTACCTGGTACTTCCCTCGACCCCCCCTTTATGGATTGTTCACTTGGGAGCCTAAGCAGCAGGTAGGTAGGAAAGAGGGCTGGAGTTATATTCTGTTTTAACTGAAATATTTTAAAAGTTTGTAAGTGAAATTAGTTTTATGTGTTAAAAATTATTACCTTGAATTAGAACTGTTACATTGTAACTTTGGTGGCTTGGGGATAGTTGTTTGGCAGGGATACTTCGAGGGAAATTTAAATGTGTTGTTTGCCTGGTGTTTGGGGAGGGACATTAGCTGCAATTACCTTGTCTCTAAACAGGAATTAACTTAGGCTTTCATTGTTACTTGGGAGCTTAAGCAGCAGGTAGGTAGGAAGAGGGCTGGAGTTATATTCTGTTTTAACTGAAATATTTTAAAAGTTTGTAAGTGAAATTAGTTTTATGTGTTAAAATTATTACCTTGAATTAGAACTGTTACATTGTAACTTTGGTGGCTTAGGGATAGTTGTTTGTGAGGATACTTCGAGGGAAATTTAAATGTGTTGTTTGCCTGGTGTTTGGGGAGGGACATTAGCTGCAATTACCTTGTCTCTAAACAGGAATTAACTTGGCTTTCATTGTTCACTTGGGAGCTTAAGCAGCAGGTAGGTAGGAAAGAGGGCTGGAGTTATATTCTGTTTAACTGAAATATTTTAAAAAGTTTGTAAGTGAAATTAGTTTTATGTGTTAAAATTATTACCTTGAATTAGAACTGTTACAACTTTGGTGGCTTGGGATAGTTGTTTGTGGCAGGGATACTTGAGGAAATTTAAATGTGTTGTTTTGCCTGGTGTTTGGTAGCCTCCCACCCACCCTGTTTTGTATGCCTTCTTAAATACTGAAAAGCCACTGGGGGTTGGGATTGAAGGGCTGAGTATTTCTGTTTGGGACTGAAATTCAAGCAACAGGAGCAGAGTGGGCCTGTGACATTGTATGGTACCTGATGTCTGCTTACATACACTGTTAGTGTGACCGAACACACACTGGACTGTATGTGTTTGTGAGACTTGGGAACGTTATTGGTGGGGTTGAAATTGGGTTTGTAAATAACTACAGTCAGTTTAGAGAGAAACTGTACTCTAGGGGAAAGGGACTGAGAAAAGGGGGTGTGCTATTATAAACAGAGGGGGAGAATCAGGGTGGCCATATTCCACCATGGCAGGCATCTTCGGAAGGGTTGTAGCCTGCACAGGCTGTGGGATGGCAATAATTCTAAATTGGGCCTGGAGAGAGAGAGGCTGCCCACTCTGTAGACAGCTATCTTGTATCAGAAGTGAGGTTTATTGGTTAGGATAAGCGTGTGGGAGCTGGGGGTGTCCAAGGATAAGGGTGTGGATATGGGCAGCAGAAGGGTGGGGCTGAGGGAGGCTGGGGCAACGCTCTGAAATTACAGGACGTTATGTTACAGCAAGCAGGAGGGGATATTAGGGACAGAGGACCCTTAGATAGGAAGTTGATGCTAAGGGAAGCGTGCGGGTGAACATTCTGAATACAAAGAGACTGGAGGGGAAAAGTCAGGAGGGGCTGTTGTGCGGAAGCCTAAAACAGCAGACTGTGGAAGGAAGCTCCTAAGGTGAACAGTGCAAGAGGAAGAAGAGGTCAGTTTAGAGATGCAGTCAGGGAAATTCGGGTTGTGATGGAGGCTGACATAGAGTGTCACAATAAATTTGAGCTACTAAGCAACCTGGGGGAGGAAGGGGTTGGTGGAAATGAGAAACTTAGCAGAGGCGGTGGGAGGAATTCGGATACCATAGGGCATCACAGACCAGCTATGGAAAGGATAGACATAGTCCCAGAGGAGAGGGAAACATATATGTTAAGCAAATGGGGGAGATGCAACATATTCCAGACATGAGGGAGGAGAGCATGATTGGAGAGAAACTGAGGAGACAAGGAGGTGGGAGAGGCCCCCCTTCAGCAGGGGTCAGTACCAAGGAGGGCCCTAGCTAAGGGACCCAAGAGCCTCTGGAAGCAGGGTGCTATTACAAGGGGAGGATGGTGGTGTGGGGGATGGGGAAACCATCAGGGCCAGGATAAATGTTTCGGATAAGAGAGGGTTAAAGGGACACACCTATTCAGAGGAGGTTTGAGTTAAGTTGGCAAAATAGCAAGGGAGGCAGAAAGGGGAGGGTGACAAGAGGGTCTCTAATAAGGCAGGAAGACTCCCATGAAAGTGAGATCATGAATAAAGGGGGGGAAGGGGGGCTGAGAGGGCATAGTGGAGGTAACCATAAGGATGATGGCGGTGATAAGGTTCTGTTACTGGGAGACTCGATGATTAGGAGTATCCATTGGGAGGGACAGTGGGGTGGATGCCATAGCCAGGTGAAGGTAGTGAGTATCTCTGGGCTGACAGTGCACAGAGCAAAGTTCATGGTGTATGAAATGGTTAGGGATTGTGGAGGAAACAGTTCCTGGTGCACTTGGGAACTAATGATCTAGAGGAAATAGCATTTTGGAAATCAAGCAAGGTTCCAAGAACTTGCCAGAGTCTGTCAGGATAATGGATGCAACATTTCCTTTCAGGAGATATTGCCAGTACAAAGGCCTCAGTGGACAAAAAAAAAGCTTACAGGGTTAATGACTGGCTCAGGAAAGTGGGGTGAAGAGAATGGGTTGGGGTGTTGAGGGAACTGGAATGGAGTTTGGGAGGATAAGGGACTATATGCAAGGACAGGTTTCATCTGCCCCATTAGGAAGAAGTCCTTAAACAGGGGATGTCTGACTACATACAAGCAAGGTGGGGTTTAAACATGAAGGGGGAAGGGATGAGGAGGGCTGACCAAACCCTCTCCTCCAGATGGGGAAGTAGCCGTCAAGCCCAAGAGGGAGGGAAACAGACTGGAGGTGGAGGTTTCAGGAGGAGCAGGGAGACAGAAGTATAAGGAATCTGGGTGGGGTTCGATAAAGAGGATCAGGGATAAGGGGAGGTTGGTGTTAGTAAATGCCAGGAGCTTGGGAAACAAGTTGCCGAGTTCCAGAGCCATGCTGTTCGGGGGGTGGATGTGGCGGCAGTCACAGGGCATGAGGTCCTTAAAAACCATGACTGGGACCTAAATGTACAGGGACACTTTGCTTAGGAAGGATAGAAAGAGGAGGGTCAGAGGGTGGGTGGCTATGTTCTAGTAGAGATGATATAGAAATTGCTATGGTAGAAGGGCAGAGGAAACATGGAGCCTTATGGGTCCCTTACGATCCCCAACAGGAGATAAGGTCAGCTGGGGTAGCATATAGGCCCCAGGATGAATGAGGTTCTAGAGGATGGCTTGCTGGACAACATCATTGCCCAGTGTGGTCCAAAGGGAAAGAGTGGTGTTGATGGGGACCTTAATATGCAGGGTACAAACTGGGGAACCATGTCCTCTAGGGTGGCCAAGGAGCAGAGGCTGCTGGATGGCTTCCGGGATGTGTTCTTAACACAGCATGTGATGGAGCCCACAAGGAGGGGCATGTCCTGGATGTGGTTCTGGCAGATGGGGATCTAGTAAGGACATGAGTTGTACAGGACCCCCTGACTGGGAGTGACACAATACTGTCTGGTTCAAATAAGCATGGGGGAGTGGGGGTGAGGATCTGGGACACTGGCAGTGGACTTCAGGAGGCAGACTTATGGGCATGGGAAATATTCTCAAGGATCACTTGAGAGGAGTTATCTCAACGACAAGTGTGGAAGGAGATGGGAGGTCATAAAACGAGGGACTTCATGGGCAGTCAGGATCCTGCAGCTAAGTTGAAGCGTTAAGGAGCAAGGATCCGTAAACCATGCTGGTGGTCAGTGAGGTACAGTAGCAGTCAGAGAAAAGAAGGTGGCCTACAAAAATATAAAACAACAAGAGGGATAGGGATAAGAAATGTACCGCTTGCATCTAGAAAAAGTCACCCATATGGTGAGGGGCAAAGTCAGTAAGAGCAGCAGCTGGCACAGGGGGATACATGGAGGAAAAGGGTTCTTCCGGGTACGTGCAGGCGGGAAGAAAAACTAAGGAGCCATCTCAGCAAGATTGAGATCAGAAGGGGAGGGTGAGTGGAAGGAGGACCAGGCAGAGTATTAGCAGGTACTTTGCCTCTGTGTTCACCAAGGAGGGGATGGGATATCTACAAAGCAAGGCATGAAGGGATAAAGCGGCAGGAGTGGGATCAGGGGCAACAGAAATGGAGCAAGAGGGAGGAAAGGTACCCCAGGGTGTCACATCTGGATAAGGATAAAAGACTAGTAAGGGGAGGGACGGATGATGCTATCTCCACAAAATGGGTGTGGTTAGCCCTCAAGGCCTAAAGAAAAAACAAATCTCCAGGGCGGATGGCATTCATCCGAGTACTATGGGAATTGGCAGACATACTGGCTGCACCCTGGTGGAGCTTTTCAGCAGGTCACTTGAGACAGGAGGTACCTGGTGATTGGCGAGAGGCACATGTGGTACCAATCCATAAAGAAGTCGAGGAAGTACCAGGCAACTATGGGTACCCATCAGTTTGACATCGAATTGGTGGGAAAATTAATGGAGAGTATACTAAAGGATGATTAAAGAAGTGTACTTGGAGGAGGGTGGGAGGTCTGGATAGTGGCAACATGGGTTTGTACCAGGTAGATCATGTCAAACCAACCTTGTGGAGTTCTGTGAATGGGTAACATCAGAACTGGACAGGGTAAGCCTATGGATGTATATTCTTGGACTTCAACTTAAGGCGTTTGACTCTGTCCCCACAATGGTCTAGTGGAGAAACTGATGGGGTTAGGAGTAGGCCCTTTGATGGTCAGATGGATTGAAAACTGGATAGCTGGGCGCATTCAGAGAGTAGATGGTCTGTGAGAGCTCTCGAACACTCTAGAGAGGTTGGTAATGAGGGTACCACAGGGCTTGGTCCTGGGTCCGATCCTGTTTAATGCATACATACTCGGACATCAGGAGGGTATAGCATGTGAAATGAGTCTCTTCGCGGATGACTCCAAGATGGGGAGCAATAGTTGAGGAGAAAGAGGGAGGTGGCCCTGCAAGGGACCTGGACACCCCACCTGGAAAGCTGGGCTCACACATGGAGTTAAATTTCAATATCACCAGGGTGGGGTGTTGCATCTTGGTTGGCTCTAAACTTACAGGTACACTGGGAGGGAGGCACTGGAGGCCTCAATAGGGGAAAAGACCTGGGGTCATGGTGGATACATGTATGAATAACTCTGAGCAGCGCGAGAGCAACTAGCAAGGCAAACAGGATGTTGGGATGCATCGTGGGGATCACCTCTAGGAGCAAGGAAGTGATTCTGCCACTGTACACAATGGACTGGTTAGACCACACCTTGAGTACTGTGTACAGTACTGGAGACCACATTTGAAGAGGACATACAGCTCCTGGAGGGTACAGAGGAGGCAACAAAGATGATCACGAGGGCTAGGGGATTTGACTTATGAGGACAGACTTGAGAGCTCTGCCTGTTTCATTGGAGGAGAGGAGAGACAGGAGGACATGATTGAGGGTCTTCAAGTACCTCAAAGGGAATAAATAGGAGTAAACATGGAGGATCTTTAGACTAAAAGCAGGGACGTATCACCAGAGGGCATGGTTTGAAGTTGGAAGGTGGAAGGATGAGGGGGAGGAAGAGGAGGAGGTTTTCACCGAGAGGGTGGTGGACCCTTAGATGCAATGAGTGAGCTGGATCCAGAGATCCACTGTGGAGGCTTCAGAGAGGTGGGACAGACACAGAAAGTGGATGTATCAGATGATAGCCTGTCGGGGGTGGCATGGATGATAGGGTTTTCTAGAGAACAAGGGATGGGAGGGTCTCGGCACCCAACTAAGGATCTGGGACGAGCAGACTCTAAGGTAGACCATGAAGGCCTAATCTGCTGGCAAATAGTATGTTAGTATGTGCCTCTCGCCAATCACTCGGTACCCTCCCTGTCTCAAGTGACCTGCTGAAAAGCTCCGCCAGGGGTACAGCCAGTATGTCCGCCAATTCCCATAGTACTCTCGGATGAATGCCTTCCGGCCCTGGAGATTTGTTTTTCTTTAGGGCCTTGAGGGGCTAACAGACCCTTTGGTGGAGATAGCATCATCCGTCCCTCCCCTTACTGGTCTTTCATCCTTATCAGATCTTGACACCCCTGAGGTACCTTTCCCTCCCTCTTGCTCCATTTCTGTTGCTCCTGATCCCCCTGCCCTTCTATCCCTTCATGCCTTGCTTTGTAGATATCCATCCCCTCCATAGTGAACACAGAGGCAAAGTACTCGTTAAATACCTCTGCCTGGTCCCTCGCCTCTTCCTCCACCCTCCTTCTGATCTCAATCTGCTGAGATGGCCCTTAGTTTTCTCCGGCTCCCCAATGTCCCGGAAGAACCCTTTTCCCCTCCATGTACCTATACCCAGCCGCTGCTCTTTACTGGACTTTGCTCCCTCACCATATGGGTGACTTTTCTAGATGCAAGCTGGTACATTTCCTTATCCCTATCCCCTCTTGTTGTTTTATATTTTTGTAGGCACTGCCTTCTTTTCTCTGACTGCTACGCCTCACTGGACCACCAGCATGGTTCATGACCTTGCTCCCCTACGTTTCAACTTAGCATAGATCCTGACTGCCTCATGAAGTCCCAGTTTATGACCTCCATCTCCTTTCCACACTTGTCATTGAGGTAATCCTTCAAGTGATCCTTGAGAATATTTCCCATGCCCATAAAGTCTGCCCCCCACAAGTCCACTGCCAGTATCCTAGATCTCACCCCACTCCCCCTGCTTATTGAAACAGACAGTATTGAGGTCACTCCCAGTCAGGGGTCCTGTATAACAATGTCCCTTACCAGATCCCCATCTGCCAGAACCACATCCAGGACATGCCCCTCCCTTGTGGGCTCCATCACATACTGTGTTAAGACACATACGAAACCATCCAGCAGCCTCTGCTCCTGGCCACCCTAGGACATGGTTCCCCAGTTTGTACCTAACATGGATATTAATCAACTCCACTCCTTCCCTTTTCAGACCACACTGGGTGAGTTGTCCAGCAAACCAAACCTCTAGAACCTCACCTCATCCCAGAGGCTATGCTACTCCAAGCCAGACCTTATCTCCTGCTGGGGACATAGAGGTGACCATAAAGGCCTCCACGTTTCCGTCTGCCTCTTCACTACCACTAAATTTCTATATCATCTCTAATGAACATGAACTCCACCCCCTCAACCTCCTTTCTATCCTTCCTAAGCATAGTGTGCCCTGTACATTTAGGTCCCAGTCATGGTTTTGTTGTACGTCTCCGTGACCGCCTCACATCCACCACCCCAGACAGCATGGCCTGGAACTCTGGCAACTTATTTCCCCAAGCTCCTGGCATTTACTGTACACCCCCAACCTTATCCCTGATCCTCTTTGTTGAACCACCAGATTCCTTACTTCCATCCTCCCCTGCTCCTCCAAACCTCCACCTCCAGTCTGTTCCCCTCCCCTCTTGGGCTTGGCAGCCTCCCCTCATCTGGAGGAGGGCTTCTGGTCAGCCCTCCCTCCATCCCTTCCCCTTACAATTTAAACCCCACCTTGCTTGTATAACAGTCAGACATCCCTGTTAAGGACTTCCTTCCCTAATGGGGCAGATGAAACCTGTCCTTGGCATATAGTCCATATCCTCCCAAACTCCATTTCCAGTTCCTAACACCCCAACCCATTCTCTTACCCACTTCCTAGCCCGGTCATTGTACTCTGTAAGCTTCTTTTTTTTTTTTTTGTCCACTAAGGCCGTGCTGGTACTGGCAATATCTCCAAAAATGTTGCATCCATTATCCCGACAGACTCTGGCAGTTCTTAGAA
Organism: Neoceratodus forsteri; assembly: GCA_016271365.2. NCBI lineage: Eukaryota > Metazoa > Chordata > Ceratodontiformes > Ceratodontidae > Neoceratodus > Neoceratodus forsteri. The sequence continues at coordinate 179,575,182 of CM057455.1, forward strand.
ACCTTGCTTGGATTTCCAAAATACTATTTCCTCTAGATCATGGTTCCCAAAATACTGCAAATCCGGTTCCCTCACAATCCCTAACCATTTCATACACCATGAACTTTGCTCTGTGCACTGTCAGCCCAGAGATACTCACTACCTTCACCTGGCTATGGCATCCACCCCCTGTCCTCCAATGGATACCCCAAATCCGACAGTCTCCAGATAACAGACACCGCTTAACACATCCATCATATGCAGTTACCTCCACTCCTGCCTTCTCAGACCACTTCCTCCCTTTATTCATGATCTCAATTTCCTGGAGTCTTCCTGCCTTATTAGAGACCCTCGTCACCCTCCTTCCTGCCTCCGCACTGCTTTACCCTTAACTCAAAACCCCCTCTGAATAGATTGTCCCCTTTAACCTCTCTTGATCTGAACCATTTATCCTGGCCTGATGGTTTCCCCTTCCACCCATCCTCCCCCTTTGTAATAACCCCTGCTTCCAGAGGCTCTCAAGAGGTCCCCCCTTTAGCTAAGGCCCCTCCTAGGTAATGACCTCCCAGCAGAGGGTGGCTCCTCTCCACCTCCTTGTCTCCCAGTTTCTCTCCAATCATGCTCTCCTCCCTCATGTCTGGAATATGTTGCATCTCCCAGATTACCTTAACATATATGTTTCCACTTCTCCCTCTGGGACTATGTCTATCCTTTCCATAGCTGGTCTGTGGTACCTATGGGTATCAAACTCCCTCCGACCTCTGTATAAGTTTCCTCATTCCAACACACGCTTCCTCCCCTCTGGGACCTTGAAGCTCAAATTTATTGTGACCTCTATATCAGCCTCCATCAAGAATATGAGTTTCCCCTGACTGCATCTCTAAGCGACCCTTTTCTTCCTCTCTTGCTCTTCACCTTAGGGCTTCCTTCCACAGTCTGCTGTTTAGGCTTCACACAGCCCCTCCTGACTCTTCCCCTCCAGTCTCTTTGTATTCAGAATGTCTTCACCCCGTCGCTTTCCCCTAAGCATCAACCCTATCTAAGGTCCTCTGTCCCTAATATCCCACCTCCTGCTTGCAACACGCGTCCTGTAATTTGAGCATTGCCCCAGCCTCCCTCAGTCCCACCCTTGCTGCCCATATCCACACCCCTTATCCTTGGACACCCCCAGCTCCCACAGCTTACTCCTTAACCAATATACCTCACTCCTGATACAAGATAGCTGTCCTACCAGAGTGGGCAGCCTCCCTCTCTCCAGGCCCAATTTAGAATTATTGCCATCCACAGCCTGTGCAGGCTACAACCCTTCCGAAGATGCCTGCCATGGTGGAATATGCCACCCTGATTCTCCCCTCTGTTTATAATAGCACACCCCCTTTTCTCAGTCCTTTCCCTGAGTACAGTTTCTCTCTAAACTGACTGTAGTTATTTACAAACCCACTTCAACCCCACCAATAACGTTCCCAAGTCTCACAACACATACAGTCCAGTGTGTGTTCGGTCACACTAACAGTGTATGTAAGCAGACATCAGGTACCATACGATGTCACAGGCCCCTCAGCTCCTGTTGCTTCAATTTCAGTCCCAAACAGAAATACTCAGCCCTTCAATCCCAACCCCAGTGGCTTTTCAGTATTTAAGAAGGCATACAAAACAGGGTGGGTGGGAGGCTCCTACCAAACACCAGGCAAACAACACATTTAAATTTCCCTCGAAGTATCCCTGCCAAACTATCCCCAAGCCACCAAAGTTACAATGTAACAGTTATAATTCAAGGTAATAATTTTTAACACATAAAACTAATTTCCCTTACAAACTTTTAAAATATTTCAGTTAAAACAGAATATAACTCCATCCTTCTTTCCTACCTACCTGCTGCTTAAGCTCCCAAGTGAACAATGAAAGCCAAGTTAATTCCTGTTTAGAGACAAGGTAATTGCAGCTAATGTCCCTCCCCAAACACCAGGCAAACAACACATTTAAATTTCCTCAGTATCCTGTCAAACAACTATCCCCAAGCCACCAAAGTTACAATGAACAGTTCTAATTCAAGGTAATAATTTTTAACACATAAAACTAATTTCACTTACAAACTTTTAAATATTTCAGTTAAAACAGAATATAACTCCAGCCCTCTTTCCTACCTACCTGCTGTAAGCTCCCAAGTGAACAATGAAAGCCAAGTTAATTCCTGTTCAGAGACAAGGTAATTGCAGCTAATGTCCCCTCCCCCCAAACACCAGGCAAACAACACATTTAAATTTCCCTCGAAGTATCCCTGCCAAACAACTATCCCCAAGCCACCAAAGTTACAATGTAACAGTTCTAATTCAAGGTAATAATTTTTAACACATGAAACTAATTTCACTTACAAACTTTTTAAATATTTCAGTTAAAACAGAATATAACTCCAGCCCTCTTTCCTACCTACCTGCTGCTTAAGCTCCCAAGTGAACAATATCTCCAGACATATACTCTCAATCAAAATCAGGAGACCATTAGTTTTGAGGGCACATGCCAAATTTTGTTCAAATTGCTAGGAAATCTGTGATGTTATTGAAGTGCAAAGTGTGAAGTGTGAAACAAAGAAAGAATATGACATAAAATAGTGGCTGTATACATTGTTGGACTGCAAATCTCCAGAAGTGCACCACAATCTAATTGAAACTTGGCATATCAAGAAAACATTAGACTTTGAAGGCACATGCTAAATTTTAAGCAAATTGCTAGAAAATCTGTGAAATTATTTAAATGCAAAGAGCAAAGTTTGAAACAAATAAAAAATGTGACAAAAAAAGGTGATATTCACATTATGGAACAGCAGATCTCCAGACGTACACTTTAAATCAAAATGAAACTTGGCATATCAAGAGACCATTAGTCTTTGAGAGCACATGCCAAATTTCATGTAAATTGCGAGAACAGGTGCAAAGTTATTAATGCACAAAATGCAGCCATAATGTTACCCTACGTGAAATGTATATTCTTTGTAATGTTACACAGTAACTACAGAACCAATGCACATTTTGTCACCAAACCAGCCTAAGTCACATCTATAGGGCAACCACTTAACACAGCACTCCTCTGGCCTACACCCACCCCTAGCACACCCAACCATCTCGCTCAGCTTACCATGAAGCCTGCTGTCCTATCCTTATTGGTGACCTCTCTTGCAGGCTTGCTTCTCCTTACAGACATCTCCACCACCATACTATCCATTGACCAGGCTGATTAACTTCATCTTACAAAAGATAGCCCCATCTCTGTCCCCGACCCCTCCTAAACAGGTGGGAAACTACCCCTCTGGGAACCTTTGCACATGCTTTTCTCTCTCCAGCCCTGAGTGTTGCCAGCTAATCTTTTTGTTGCTATCACCCTCCTTATCACACCCCATCCCTCGAACAGTGAGTACCTATGGACTCCTGCTCTCCTTGATCCTATTAGCTGGTGACATCAAGCTAAACCCTGTCAGCATGCAAACTACACTCACCACTACAGACCCTATATGGGTTAACCCCTCAGGGCTAAGGATCACCCATATGATTGTTTGAAGTCTCCCTGCAAATTTTTCTCATATCGAAGCCTGGGTCTCCCTTTATAAACCACAGGTCCTTTGCCTCACTAAAACATGTTTGATGTCCCAGCATCCAAACTCTATGGTCCAGCTAGGTGGATATTCTCTTATGCACAAAGACAGACCTGGTAAAAGAAAGGATGGTGGTGCTGCCATATATATTCAAGAGTCACTCACTGCTACACTTGCCCTATGCTCAGACAGCACCTCACCTTATCCAGTCCAATCCAACTTTATTTATAGTGCACTTTTCAAAAGTCAAAGTGCATTAACAATATAAAACATAAATATCACTCAAATAAAACATATCAAGATACTTAAAATATTTCAAAAAAGGCAGCCATAATTTAAAAGAAGAAATTAAACGTCATCCCCGAAGGCTAAGCTAAATAAATGTGTTGTCAAAGAGGACTTAAAGGTTTCAGTGGACAGGCACTCTCTAATCCAACTAGGTAGAGAGTTCCTCAGGGTCGGGGCAGCAAATGAGAATGCCCTAGTGCCCGATGTCTGAAGAAGGACCCTGGGAACCTCTAGCAATCCCTCATCAGTGGAGCGGAGTGGATGGAGGGGGAAGTAAGGCCACAGGAGGTCTTGCAAGTAGCCCAGTCCCTGTCCATGTAGGGCCTTATTGGTCAGCAATGCAACCTTGAAGGTGCTCCTCCATCGAACAGGCAGCCAAAGGCACCCTGGGATCCATTAAAAAATTACATTTGGGCTGCTGCTACAATCCCCCTGATGGGAGCATACCTGGCCTTCACCACCTACTCACAGCTTTTAAATCTCTCTCCCCTCCCAGAGATTCCCTTCTTCTAGGTGACTACAACCTGAAGTGGCTCAGCATACATGAACCTGACTATGCAAATCTCCTGAAGGAGCATAACCTGATGCAAATTAACCTCCCTACCCACCACAAGTCTTGCACCTCCAACCATTCTCTCCTTGACTGGGTGATCACAAACAGCAGTGAAAGGATCACACATACTGACTGCCTGAGTGACCACTCCCCTACCTACACCATCTGGTCCTCTAAGGCCTCCCACCCTCCCCCCAGATACATAACCACCTGCAATTTCAATAGCCTGGACACCCCCCACCTCCTTGAGAACATCAGGATCATAAGATGGCAGGACTTCTATGCCCTATCCAATGTGTCTAAAGCTACCAACCATTTCACCAATGTTCTACTGGCAATTCAGGATCATCACTTCCCTCTCACCACTCAGCGTTGAGCTCCTGACCCTCATGAAGCAGAGACAGCAAGTGGGCTGCCCATAAACTGGTCCCATTCCTGGCCTTATGGAATGAGTATAGACACTTACATAATAAATATAAGTCCGCCACTAGATCCTTAAAATATGAGTGCTCCCTGAGACAACAATGAGAAAACATAGACAACCCCAGAAAATTCTGGGACACCATTGGCTCTCTCCTGAACCCCCACTCACAAAGCACCAACTTACATCTGAGCTCCTCCTCGGGGCTGCTGACTGATCTCTCAGCAGTAGTTAAAGCTCTAAACATCAAATTTTATGACCTATCAGCCTTCCTACACAAGCTCCCACCTAACCTCCAAAGGCCACATGATGCCTGCTCTACCCTCCATCTCCTAACTTCATTCCCCACTCCTCCTCCAGTCCTACTAGTTGACCCTCCTCCACAATTTCAGCAGATTCCCCCCTGCAGTCCCCTTTTTACTTCAGGACCATATCCCCAAAGGAAACCTATAAACTTCTAAAATGGCTGCCAAACTGGGGTAGCCCTGACTCTGATGGCATCTCCCCAGTCTTCCTGAAACACATCTCTTCTTTAATAGCAAAGCCACTTACTTTTATTTTTGACCTTGCCCTGACCTCAACCACTATGCCCAACTCCTGGAAGTCTTCCAAAACAGTCCCCATTTTCAAGTTCGGCAACCCCCACTCCCCAGACAACTACTGCCCCATATCACTTCTCCCCCACTTAAGCAAGCTTCTTGAGAGGATCATACATAGACAACTAACAGACTACCTCTCCAGCCACAATCTCCTCTGAAGCCAGCAACATGGCTTCCATAAGCATTACAGCACTACCACAGCCCTTGCCCTTCTCACTGACCATATCCTCAACATGAACTGTGGGCTAACCACTGGTGCTGTCTTTGTTGACTTATCAAGGGCCTTCAATATGGTCAATCACTCTCTCCTCAGCTCCAAGGTATCTTCACTGGGCTGCTCTACTAAGACCACAAACTGGTTCCGTAGTACCTTTCAGGATGTTCCCAATCAGTCTGTGTTGGCTCCACAACCTGCCCTCCATTACTGATTACTACGGGAGTGCCTCAGGGTTCCATCTTATGCCCCTTATTCTTCTTTATATTTGTAAACTCTCTCCCCACTGATACACTGATAGTCTCACCTGTAGCTCACTACTCTACTCAGACGATCTGGTCATTTTCCACAGTGACAAATCCCTCCACCACTTGTCCACCATCTTGTCAATGAATTTCTGTGTGGCTTCATACTGGTTCACATCCAACCTCCAGCTAGTCAATGAAAAAAAAAACAAAAGCCATGTTATTTGGTTCAAAACCATACCTTACTAAATCACTACATGACAATGACTCACTCCTTGTTAGGTCCCCAGATGGAACTGTCCTTGAAAACATCACCTCTTTCAAGTACCTGGTTGTGCTGCTAGACTCTTCCCTATCTTTTAACATCCACGTTGGTTATATTGGCCACAGGGTAAATCAGAAACTTGGGGCTGCCTATCACCTAAAGCCTTATCTCACTGCGGAGGCTTGCCTGGCTACAGTCATGGGAAATCTGCTCCTCATTTTTGATTATTGCTCTTCTGTCTACTCCAGGACCTCTGCCATCCTTCTGTCAAGACACTTGGTAGCGTATAACAATGCTTGCCGCTTTGCCCTGACTGCTCCATTCTCTACTCACCATTGTGACATATTTTTATTTTATTTTTATTTATTTAGTTTTTGTTAACCGGGTAAGTGCACTAGACAAATCCTGCCTATTTTTAGGCACGACCTGGGGGAGGGGGGATACAGATGAATTCCAACAGACCTTGAACCAGATACCGCTTCCTTGGATGGCCCTCATTGCAAGGGTGTTCTGACTATTCCCTTGGCTGTCTTCTGGATACACCCCTCAGAAGTGGCACTGTCTCCACCTCTCACCACCTTCCTCAGTTTTAGGAACCTGTGCTCCTTTTCAGTTCCCTCTCTTCAGGTGACAAAGGCCAGCACCAACATGGCTGACAAAGCTCTCTCCATAGCGGCCTCCTCCATGTAGAATGGTCTACCCTCTACCCTTTGCTCATCTGACTCCCACCCCACATTCATGCACAGTCTCAAAGCCTAGCTTATTGACAAATGCAAATGTACCTGCTCTACTCACTAGCATCTACACTCCTAACCCACTGCTGGTCTTCTCACCCCTCCTTCCCTTCTTTATCTCCCTCAGTTTCTTGGGACCTGAGCACTTTTCAGGATTCCTCTTGCTGTCACTGGTTTTTTAACCCTTTCTTACCTCTACTTTGAAATAGTGTACATACCACCTGTGTACTTTTCTTCATTTTGGCTATGCCCTTCTTTTGTTTTCCCCAGTGTATTGTCACCTTTTTGTTTACCTCCCCAGTGTATTTGTTTTCTTGATTGCTGGTACTGTTATGGATATCAGACACTGTTACATGGATTTCAATTGATTCCTCCTATTTCATGTATTTGATATGCTTATTTTATTATAAGCTGTTTTTCTTGGAAATGTGAATCCTCTGTACCATGCTGAACTTGTAAGCAGTTTTTCTTTGCCTATATAGTACTAGTAAAATTTCCCTTACCTGGAAGCATGTAAGGTACTCACCTTACTGTGCCACCATGGCCCGGGTCGTGCCTGAAAATGGTCCTCTGGATAAGTGTACTTGCCTGGTTACAAACACTAAATAACTATAAACTATACTGTATATATATATATATATATATATATATATATATATATATATATATATATAGTATATATATAAAATATTAGCTTTGGTAAGAGGGACAGGTTGTTTCTGCCCAGGCTATTTGTTTTCATGGTTATATTGTGCTTGGAATTTTGTCAGTAGAAATGGCACCAAGGAAGTCCACAAAGATGGATGGAGCCACCCAGTGATATCTGGTAGAGCAGGTGATGCATTTGATGGCACAAATGCAGGCATTCCTTAATGAGGCCAGGAAATCAGGAGAGAAAGAAAAAAAAGGGCAAGAAAGAAAAGAAGAGTTAGAAAAGGAAGACCCCAGGAGATGGTGGGAAGACCAACAAGGAGAAGAAGAGCCTGAGTAACCCAGGGAAAGGGAAAATAAAGATCCCCGGGGTTAGGAAACATTGGTTGGTTTGACCTTCGGTGGCAGCCTAAAAGACTACCTGGCAGGCATCATCGAGGAAAGAGGTGAAAAAGGTTGGAAGGAAATGGAAGGGGCACTTAAGTGTAATGGAGAAGGGGGACAAGGACAGGAGGTTGCAGTAGAAGGGTGAAAGGGGAATGGGATGGAGGCATTGAGGATGATACTAGGGATCATGTGCCACAAGCAATAAAACAGAAAATCTGGAATGGTGAATATGTGGATATATTTGTACTCATAGACAAAGAAATGGCTAAAAAGATATGAGCAAAGAGAAACTATGGAGAAATCAGAGCTGGCTGTGACACTAGCATTGGTGGGTAAATATATAGAAGATAGGTGTCATAAGGGGAAAAATGTTGATGCATGAGTAGTCAGCTTCATGCATCTTAGTGCAGTGCTGTAGCAAAAGAACAACCTGAATTGGCCATACCACTGCTGACATACTTGGCAATTATAAGAGATGCATACAAAATGAGGGGAGGGGGGTGTACGGGTGGATGCATTGTGATGAAAAATGAAGGCAGCAGATGACATCCCATGGGGATGTCTGATGGGGCACCATGCATGCAAATTTGTGGATCAGAACTTTGATGGCACACAGGGAGGGGAGTTTTTGATGGGGCAAGAGGTATGCTAGGCACTCAGTTTAAGACATGCTGGGGATACAATAAAGCCATGTGCAGCTGGCCAAACTGTAAATTCAAACATGTTTGTTTAAAATGTGTGTGTATGCACCCAGTGTCTCATTTCAGGGCCATGGGGGACAGAGGGGGATCCTACCAATATGCAGGGCGGTCCTTTCAGGTGAGCTTTGGGGGTCAAGGTTTGGGGCGACAGGGCAAGGGGGCAGGGGGAGAAGGCTCAATGGAAGAGGGACCTTCAGGTCACATAATGAGAGAAGTAAGACATCAAGGGATGGGAAAATTCAGAAGGGGTGGGGGTATAGCATGGCATGGACACCAGTCAGAATAGGAGTCCTGATGGAGTGGACAGAGGGGTATCTTGACAGAGAGGCCAGGAAGAGGTTGGGAAAGGATTCACAATCATGTTTAGCATCCACCTACAAGGGGGAAAGAAAAGCACCTAACAAACAGAGTAATACAGCCTAAAAAGATAGCACTAAACTGCAGAGACATACTGGCCCAGATATTTAAAATGGTTGCTCCTGGCACAACAGAGTTGCACCAAGGCAACCCCAGAAATGCAGTCAATGGCAATATTCAAAAAGATGGAATTGTGCAGTGCTACTCCCAATGTGCCTGGGTGCAAAGACAATACATGCAGCGCATCTCCAGGGGGCGTGCCCATGCATATGTGGCACATCCCGATATTCAGCCTGGGATGTGCGGTGCATGTGCTGGTACAACCCTGAGATGCACTGTATACCGATGTGCAAAGTTGAGCCTGAAAAAAGAGGCTCAAATGGTGGCCACCCACAGGTGAACTGCTGTACTGCAAAGCACAACACAGCAACTGCCAGCCTTAGGTGGCCACCTGCCCCCCCCAGTACACTGTGAAAAGCACCCATAATGTCCCTGGTGGTCCAGTGGTCCACCCTCCCTCCCTGTAGCCTGATTGGCCATAATACAGTAATACAAAGTCCCTGGGTAGTCTAGTGGTACCCTTCCCTCTCCATAGCCCTGATCATGGTAAAATCCATCTTCAAAATTCACTGGTAGTGTAGTGGTACCTTCCCCCCTGCCCATACTGGATTGCACTATAAACCAAGTTTGAACATTTCTGGTGGTCTAGTGGTTCCTCCCACCCTGCCCGTATCCCTGATCACTGGTAAAATATGTGAAAAAATTTCCCTGGTGGTCCTGTGGCACCCCAATCGTCCCACCCACACAGGACCTACTACCCACCCAGCTCCCCCCACATTGGCGGGCAGCAGCACACCCACCTGCATACCCTGGAAGCTGCCTGCCAAATTACAGCTTACAGTAACAGCTGTAAGCCCATTGATCCATAGCGCATACTGTAAAAGTAATTCACAAAAATTTCAATGAAGGATTTCATTCACATATTTGCAAATTACAATCACAGTATGTACCGCAAGCCCATTGGTTTGCAGTGTGAACCAATAGGCTTACAACTGCCACTGTGTAAGCTATCATTCAGTGGGCAACTGCCATGGTATGCGGATGGGTGTGCTGATGCCTGACAATGACGGGGTGGAGTGGGTGAGCAGGGGGTCCTGTGTGTGGGGCGGTGGAGGGTGCTACTGGACCACCAGGGAAATTTGTATAGCAATTTTACTGGTGATGGGGCATACAGGTGAGGTGGGGGGAACACCTAGACCACCAGGAATGTTCGAACTGGGTTTATAGTGCGATCTCGGTACAGGCAGGGAGGGGGGTACCACTAGACTACCAGGGAATTTGGAAGATGGATTTTACCATGATTGGGGCTACTCAGAGGGAGGGGGGTACCACTAGGCTACAAGGGGATTTGTATTACTATATTATGTCCAATCAGGGCTATGGGGAGAGAAGGGGGGTACCACTGGACCATCAGGGTATTTTAATGCAGAAATTTACTGTGATTGGGCTACAAGGAAGGAGGAGGGTACCACTAAATCCCCTCTGGCAGCACTGCATGCTGTACAGGGTGCCATGCAGATTTCGGTGGCCAGCCCTGCACAACCCATGCAAATGGATCCATAATGACATGCAAATGGCCCCATTTGCACCCTGCATGTATAATGGGCCCAGTTGCATATTGCTGGCTGAATATCAGGAACCTATACACAGCGCAATTCTGTTGCGCTGACGCAGTTCCCATTTGTGGTATTCAGCCCTGTCTGGGGGGAATGCACCAGCACATTGTATTTGCACAGTGCACATTACCTTATATATTCAATGGAGATTTGCCATGGCTCATTTCTTTTGAACATATCCCTGAGTTGCACCAGTGCAACACAATTGCGCTGTGCCACTAGATGCACCATTGCCTGGAGCAGCTCTGAATATTGGGGCCACAGAGTGTAGCTTGTCCCAGTAATATGACAGGGCTCGGGGCATATCACAAACCATGTAATGGAGCCTAATAAATGGCTTTCTTTCTTCACTATGTTGCAGAAAAACACACCTGCCCTGTGCCTTGGCTTGATGCCTTCTGTGTTTCTCAAGCCTTCTCTTGCTCCTTCTCTCCCCAGCATCCCACCTCCTTCATTGACAGATGATCAGATTTCCTGATTTCCCCTTCCCTCCTGAGATTGTTTCCAGACATCCCTCAACCACAATCCCCACTTTCTCTGCGTGTTTGTGTTTTTAACTTCTTGAGTTCATTGTTAGTTTTCAGCTTTTGCCATGGTTTAGTTGCAGATTGCAGAGTGAACAATTCCTTCCACACACTCAGGCTGCTATCTGCGCAACATGGGCTCACAGCAGATGGAGCAGACTTCACTGACAAGTTAGGTTGTCATCCCGGTGTCATGTGCTCTACGTCTGCTGTGAGCTTTTGAAGGGCTCCACAAGCTGCCTTTTCATGCCTGTTTCCAGTTAGGCAGCAGATCCAGGACTCCAAAAGCTGCCTGAAGAACCTGTTTTCAAAAATTACCAGTTAGCCATGTCACAACTACTCAACCTGACAAGTGCACTGTTACATCGGACAGAGTAGTACATTACCCAAACTACCCTGTCTGACCAAAATCCACTGATACCCAACCTAACCGATCCAGCTAAATTTATTTATTTATTTTATTTAGCTTTTGTTAACTGGGTAGGTATACTAGACAGGTTATATGCCTATTTTCAGGAACGTTCCGGGAAAGTATAACAGGGTACATCAATACAGCATAGTAGGTGAGCAAATACATATACATTTTGTGGTTAGGTACGTTGAGTCAGCAAGACAGCGGGCAATATACATTTTGTGATTAGGTACATAGTCAGCAAAACAACAGGCATTATACATTTGGTGGTTAGGTGCATTGAGTCAACAAAAACAGCAGACAATATATAGTGTCAGTGGTGTAAGGCAGATGATGATAGAGTGCATAATGAGCTGGTATAGAACAACAATGACAATCATTGAATATCTGTGGCATAAAGAGGTGAAGGAGGAGCAGGTCAGGGAAATCGGCAGCAGAATTCAGTTTAGTTCAGATTGTGGTTCAGGGAGTAGTGTGCCACATGGCTTGTAATGCCCAGGACTTTGTGCTAAGGGGGCTTTAGGTATTCGCAGCATGAGGCCAGCTTGAGGTGCTCCCACAGGGTGGACTGAAGGCATTTATGGGAAGGGGTGGTGCGGACCTGCTTGGGGAAGGTGTTCCAGAGCCTAGGGGCGTGTGCTGCATAGTCCCTGTCACCCATAAGGGTGCGGGTGGAGGGTACATTTAGTAGCTCTGGGCCCTGGGATCTTAGGGGTTAGGATGAGCGGTCAGCTGGGGAGAGGAGCTGAGCCAGTCCCGGGGAGGTGCCGGTGCTGATCACTTTGCTCACAAGGCAACCTATACCAAAGTTTAGGTGATTGGTCGGGGATAGCCAACCTAGCTTATCATAGAGTTTGCAGTGATGGGTGAGGCGGGGCGGCCACAGTGAACCTGCAGATGTTCTACACCGTGTTCCACCTAGTGAGGAGGGCCTTTGAGGTACATGTGACTAGATGGAGACCATAGCTGAGGGAAGGGAGTAACACTCCCCTGGCAAGAGCCAGATGATCAGCAGGGGTGATGTTGTGTCCAGCCCTATAGGCCAGCCCCAGCTTGCAGTTTACGCCTCTGCAGACGTTGTGGATGTGACTCCCTAGGTCCAGTTGGGGGTCAAGTGTCACACCGAGATATTTCAGGGAGGTCACGGTGAGAAGGGAGGTACCATCAGCACAGTCGATTTGCAGAGGGACTGGAGAGGCACGTATTTTGGCTGATGAGCCGAATAGCATGGCCTGAGTTTTTTTCTGGTTGAGGACCAGCTTCTGTTGGGAGAGCCAAGCCTGGATATTCTTGAAGTCCTCAGATAGGTGGCGGTTTAGAGTGACTGGATCACGGGAGTGGGCCAAGAGGACCAGGTCATCCGTGTACATGGTGACCCTACACCTGGTAACTACAGCAGGGAGATTGTTAATAAACAGAGAGAAGAGTAGGGGTCCCAGAACTGAGCCCTGAGGGACACCAGAGGTCACAGGCAGGGGGGCGGAGAAGACTATTGAATTTGGTTAACTGTTCTCTACCATGCAGGTAGTCAGTGACCCATTTCAGAGCAGGGGGGGGACAAGCCAAGGGACCTCATCTGTGTGCAGAGCAAGTCATGGTCAACAAGGTCAGAGGCCTTGGATAAGTCGATAAACACTGTAGCCCATCCCTAGCAAAAACCAAAAGAAGTTGCATGGAAGAATAAGAGAAACTTCTTTATAAGGCAAAATTTTGAGGTAAAATAACCAGCTCTATAAGATGATGCTGCAATATTCCAGACATTAACTAGACATGAAAAAAAAAAACCATGGTTAAAAAATTTATAATGCTGTACATACAGTTCATTCTACAGGGATGTACACACACTTTCTTTGAACTTCCCTGGTACACTTGTCAGCTCACCAAGAAGGTTTATATAATTCATACTTCATTTTTGATCTTGGTGGTACTACAGGTATTTATTGTGTCATGCAAGTTGATAGGGGTCATCTAGTTAATTTATACCAAGCCAAGAAAAACTGGCCATACTCACCAAGATGCTATCACAGAATACACGACACACATGGCTTTGAGTGCATATTGTATTCTGTGTGGGTAACACAGCTACTAGTAACCAAGCAAAGAGATGGGTGCTGCAGAAATGTCTCAGTGTTTCATGCTCATGGGACTCTTGACAAAGTGCATGCATGCAAAATGTTTAGATGTCTCTGCACACACGTAATAAAATATGCACTTGTAGCAACTTGTGTCATGTATTCTGTGGCAGCATCTTGGTGAGTAGCACCAGTTTTACTTGGTTCTGTTGTGATTTTTACTGAGCTGTCCCACCTTTACTCCAGTAGTGACGTACATTTGGGAACAATCTCACCAGGAAAGCAATGCAGGGACCATAGAAGTCATGTTTAAAGATTTCTACCAGGGGAAAGGGATAACAGTTGAGGGAAGCAAGGGAGACGATGGGGAATAGAAAAATAATTATAATCACAGCAAAATTCTGTGATCATACACTCAAAGACCAGTTATTTATACACGTCAGTGTTTACCACTCTTTCCAAGTTCAGTCAGCAGTCCATGAAAACTGTGAACATTTTGATCTATATTTCTGTATTCTATTTTAGATTGAACCTTGTCTCCTGACTTGTGTGCTGTTTTTTTCTCCATTCTGAGTCTGTTTTAACACTTTTTTCACTTTTGAAATAATAATAGGAGTACTTCTTTGAACATGGCTAAAACTAAGCTTTTATCAGTATTCTCAGCTGTTTTTTGTACACTGAGGGCTAGATATTCAAGCATGTGCCAAAGGTGAGCGCAAGTCTGGTGCAGTGCAAGTCAGATACGCCATGGGGAAAAGGGAGCCATATTCAGAAGGTGCACCACTGAAATCCTCTGGCACAAGCAGGCTGAACATAGCAAAGATACACTGCGGTCCAACCACAGATGTGTCGGCGCAACCAGGACTGCATGGAAGCAGGCCAGAACACAAAACCCAGTGGTCTGAGCAAGGGTGATAGGCTGCAGGGACGCACAGGCAAGGAAGCACAGGGGCAGAGGGACACAGGACCCCACCAGCGCGCCACAGTCAGGTACACAGACACACTGTCCTGGACACAACACAGGGCACCAGGGGATGGTGCACATAGAACCCCAGCCCAACAACCATGGAATGAGCACCAGGCCAACACACTGTCACCACAGGCATGCCACAGCAGAGCCATGCAAGAGATACCCACCAAGCCAGACTGCAAGGTGCCATGGACATCATGCCAGGAGAACAAGCGAACAGAGACCTGTAATCCACGGCTGAGGGAGGCAAAGACCACCCAGGGCCACATAGTCTGCCACCCAGAGTGGGGAAGGGCACAGCATCACTGCCCACAGTGGACATGGGCAGCATTACAGGTGAAAGGAAAGGCAGGCAGACTAGTGCACAAGGTGCAGGGGCAGTCACAGGCCACCATGAGACACCCGATGCTGGCCATGCACAGGACAGGGACAAGGGGCACATGCCATGTGGACACATGTGCAGTGGCCCAAGGGGATAGTGGTGGGACACCAGAGCCATGGCAAAGCACAGCAGAACAAACACCTGCAGAATGGCTCCACACACGAGCTGCAAAGAAAACACCAACACAGTGATATAGCAGTGTAAAGGCTTTTCTGTAATAACAAAATGTGAACTATGTACAAGTGTAGGATAAAGGCATACAGGGGAGGGCATGGGAGGCTGCGGGCAGGATCCATGGGCAATACAATAGGATGTTGGGTTGGGCAAGGCAAGAGGGTAAGGCCAGGACAAAGAGGGGCTACATACAACATAGATGGGCTACAGCTGGCCACGGACTGCCACCACAGTCTGGAGCAACACCCTTTACAGAGCCACGACCTCCCATATCTGCCACAGCATCAGGTGTGTTATTTGTTGCTGTTGCGCCAGCAGGCTCCTCAATGCCCGCAACACAGAGCCAGACCTCCTCCAGGCTGCTATCCCAGGAACAGTATAGCACAGTGGTTTAAGTTTCTGAGCTGCAAATCTGGTGAAATCCAGCAGACCAGACCTGGGTTTGAATCCCACAGCTCCCACTTACATACTGTGTGACGCTGAGCAAGTCACTTAACTTCCCTGTGCTCCCAGGACACACCTGTAAAAAAGCTTTCAGCTTAGTGTGCTTCTCCTGGTTGAAAAAAACAACAACAACAACAACAACTAGAACACCTATGTGAAGGGACAGGACAGGCATTAGGTGACATGCCCAAATGCTCCCCAGCCCACCCATGGTGTGCACTGGACAGTGGAAGGACATACCAATGGACAGACCATAAAGGACGCGCACATGGAGGGCTGCACCAGCCATCAACACAGCACACCACAGCGGTGCAAACAGGCAGACAGGAATGCACAGTGGGTGCATGTGCGGCAGAGGCACATGGCACAGAAGCATGAGGCACCTGTTGCACTTATATGCAGTGGATGCCATGCATACACCCCCAGGGCAGCACAGGGATAGCACAGTCTGAGCTACACCAGCACACCCAACAGGCAATGCACATACCATGGTCATGCAGACACATGGCTGTGGTGAACATGCCCAGACTCTGTGACCACCTGAGACCTACAGAGACACAGTACAGCAATGTGAATGTGCCTACCAGTCTGATGCCATCCTGCCGGTCCAGCCACTGATCCACTACCTGCCCCTTGCTCTGTGGCAGCCGCTGCCCTGGCCCACCATCAGTTCTAGGGTTCCATGGAAAAAAATCAGAGAGGTGGACATGAGTAAACAGGCACACACAGACAGCCCCCCTGGCACCACACAGCCTGCATGGTGGGACCCTGCCCACCATGTGGCCCCAGTGCCTGAATGACTGCGACATGCGCAGCAGCCATGCAGGACACACAGTGATCGCCAGGACCATGATGTCCCCCAGCAACAGCATTCACCATGCAACCACATACCCACTAAAGTAGTGCCCTGTGCATTCATGGAATCTGTGCATATAAACCTGGTTGTGGCACCACCCCACGCTGCATGTGGTTTTTTTTTATTTTTTTATTTATTACTAGCTTTACAAATACCTTTGAACCAAGGATTTTTTTTATAAAGGTTCTGCATCAGCAATGGGTGCAAGCAAAACAGTGGTAAGATACAATACAGGGTCAGGAGGTTAACATAGAAGTAAGCAGAGGTAAGATACAATACAGGTCAGGAGGTTAACTTAGTAGCAAAAAACAGTACATTTGTATAGATTAGCACAGTATCAAACAGTCAGTGTTAAATATCAATGCACAATTAACAATATGGGTGTGTATATAACAGAAAGACACAAATGCAAATAAAAAACATCCTTGGGGTGACATAAGTGGAGCAAGGGGTTGGGGATAAGAGGAGAAAGGTGGGGAAAAGGGGAGTAGGCAGTCAAGGATTTGACATTGTTGTAAGTGCAAGAACAGAAAGATAAGTGCTAGGTAGTCTGGGGTGGAGCAACAAGAGATAGGGTGATAGGGAGGAGGAGACAGGAGGAGAGGAGCAGGAGAGGGGTGGAATGGTAGGTGGGAGGTGAGGGGGGTAGAATGATGGGGGAGAGAGATGGGGAGTAGCAGGGGATGGAGGGGTGGAGAGAAGTGGGGAGGGTAGTATGGGAGGAGAGAAGAGGAGGGAGAGGTGAAACAAAGCCACAAGCCTAGGTCGCTCAGTCACAACTGTTAAGGTCAATGAGGTGCAGGCGGAGTTTACGTTTGAATGGGCCAAGCTTGTTTTCAGCTGCAATTTCATGGAGAAGGTTGTTTAGCAGTAGGGGGGCCCTGGCATGGAAAGCATGTTGAGCTTGGTTGGTACAGCAGAATGGAACGATAAATGTTGGTTTGAGGGAACTGTGCATAAAATGTGCAGTGACTGTGGGCAACAACATTAAAGCATGAGTTGCAGGGGGTGTGAGGTTAAGACAAATTTTCTTAGCCAGTAGGCAGGTCTGGTAGACAAGTCTACTATTTAGATTGAGCCAGTTGGATTGCTTGTTGAGATCACAGGTATGCGTATGCTTCCCTGCACCAGTGAGAAGTCTACAGCATTTGTTAAGGGCTGTCTTGACCCATTTTAGGGTGGTATCAATGGCAGCCCCATAGAAGACAAGCCCATAATCAATGATGGGTAGGACTGAGGAAGTTATGGCTGCATGCATAGCTTCTTTGGTAAGACAGCGACAATGGCGGTAGAGGACCCCAATTCTTGAGTTGACTGATTTTGAGATGTGTTGAACATGTGAGCTGAAACACATTGTGCAATCAAGGGTAATACCAAGGTATTTAAACTCCTGCACTTGCTCAAGTGGCTGTTTAAGATCTTTATGTATGGTGAAGTTTATGGATCTGTATTTGCTGAGAGAGCTATGGAACAGCATGGACTCTGATTTTTTGTAATTCATCAACAGCTTATGTTGGAGAAGCCAGGTTTCAACTAGGCTGAAGTCCATCTGTAGCACCTTGGAGAGCGAGATGGGGGTCAGTATGGGAGGAATAGAGGACTGCATCATTAGCATAGAATATTAAGTTATTATTGCAAGCTGCAGAAAGAGTATTGATGAAAAGGCTGAAAAGTAGAGGGCCAAGGATGGAACTCTGGGGTACACCACAGCGGATAGGAAGGGCACTTGAGAGAGCGTCAATAATTGTGACTTTTTGGCTCCTTGCCGAGAGGTAGCTTTCAAACCACGTGGTTACATTATTAGATAGTCCAAGGGAGGGGATTGAGTGAAGCAGGAGCTGGTGGTTCACAGTGTCAAATGCCTTGGTCAAATCAATGAACACCGCACCCAGTAGGTGGCCAGTGTCAATCGCCTTATGAATATGGCTGGTGAAGTCAAGCAGGGTAATGGTAGTACTATGGTCTTTTCTAAAGCCGTGTTGTTGCGGGCTGAGTAAGTTATATTTGTTGAGGTGTTCAGACAACTGGTCAGCTACAATTCGTTCCAATGCCTTGGAGAGTAGTGGGAAGATACAGATAGAGCAGTAGTTAGAGGAGACCTATCACCACTTTTATGAATGGGTGTGACCACTGCTGATTTCCAGAGCTGGGGGAATTGTTCATGAGAGAGTGAGAGATTCAGAAGTTTAGTGAGAGGTTGTAGGACATCGTCAAGGGGGAGAGAGAGAGAGAGAGAGAGAAGTTTGAGATCAAGGGTGTCACTGCTGAAACAGGCTTTGCTTAGCACTTTGTTAAGGTATCTTTTAGCTTCAGACATGGATACCCTCTTAAAGTAGAATGGGGGATATTACTGTGGGGATTGATTTTATTATTGAGGCAGTGCTGGGCAGAGTTGTCAAAGAAGTTGAGGGGGGGAGGACACTGCTAAGATCAGTAAAAGTGAGATTGAAGGAGTCCACTATTTCTTTGGGGTCCTGTAAAGTGGAGCCGTTAATCTCAATCATAACGGGGGAGGATTTGCTTGGTTTACCCTTGAGGCTCTTGATGTTCTCCCAGAAGGGTCAGCTATGCGTGTGCCTGCAGATGTCTCAATCGTTCAGGGTCCCTTCATCACAGGTCACTATAACGGTGCCTGCACTGGTCCACACTGTGTGGCACCCTTGTGCGGTGCTCCAGGACTGTGGCAAAATGTTGCCATACCTCTCCCTGGGGCTGCTGCAGGGGGACCTGCCCAAAAAGCTGGCCCACAAATGGCTGGTCCAGAGCTACGAGGTTTACCATCTCAACCTTGGTCCAGTTGAGTGTCCTCCATGGCACTGCATTGTGTGGCATGTCTTTGGTTGGTTCAACAGTTGGAGGTGTAATGGCTGACTCAGCATGCACTTGGAGATGCACGTGGATGATGCACAATAGCAAACAGTGGTATGCAACCATGCGGCATGGCGATGCACAATTGCCACACATTGCGGAGGTGTACTGCACAGCACCGTACATGTGTACAGAGCCTTGGACTTGCGGGAAACTGGGGTTACATCCAGAACCACAAAGGCACAGGGCGTGACCCCACACAGTGTTGTACATGGACCTGGCATACGCAACATGCGACATCACGCATGACGTGCAACTGCTCAATAACCATCTGTGCCATGTTGAGAGTGCATACACAATGGGTAACCAGCACTGCATGTGCACTGGCTACCTATCATGCAGGTATGATGGTCACATGATAGGCTTGTGCTACAGTGCGCATACATGTGCACTGCAGGCACTCACAACGTGCATGCACTGTACTTGTGCCACAGGGATGTTCTGGCACAAATCAAATGAGCATGGCACAAGATCATGATATTCAGCCAACATATACAAATCACCTCTTCAGCCAATGCATGGAGCAGTAGGGTGCATTACTATATCATTGCCATTGCACACTGGCTCATTTGCATGCGATACATTTTATAAGTGCCATGGTACAGAACATGGCGTGGACCGGTATTGCAGCCTGCTAGGTAAGTGGATGCCAATGCTGGGACTGTGAGGCCGACAACAACAACTGCAATGGTGTACTGCACTGGGCCATGCTGAAACTGACCTCCTGTGCTCTCACAGTCCACAGACAGCAGAATGTCCGAGAATGATGAAGAGGAGGAGCATGAGCCTGCCCGCAAGCGCAGGCCCAACTTTACAAAAGATGAACAGCAGGGCCTGTTCAAGGCATACTAGGACAGGGAGTCCCTGCTGAGTGGTGCCATGGATACCCCACAGGACAGGTTGGCAGGGTGGGAGGCCATGGCGACGTTTG
Source organism: Neoceratodus forsteri (assembly GCA_016271365.2). Taxonomy (NCBI): domain Eukaryota; kingdom Metazoa; phylum Chordata; order Ceratodontiformes; family Ceratodontidae; genus Neoceratodus; species Neoceratodus forsteri. Next base: position 179,595,471 of record CM057455.1, read on the forward strand.
TTAACACCCTCGGCAAGCATCAGTGCAGTGCACAGGAGTGCAGAAAAAAGGTTGGGATGGACAAGCGCAGGATAAAGGAGAAGATGACAGTAATTAGGGCATCCCTCAGCAGGACCATTCGGGGCCCCTCCATCACACACACCCTGTCAGCTACCGAGGAACTAGTGAAATCCACCATCAGCCACGTAGTGGTTGAGGGTGTGCCTGGTGGTGGGTTTCAGATGGGTGGCAGCCCCTCACAGCATGGTGAGTATGCACATTACTAGTGTGGTTGGCAGGTGTGAGTTAACATATACAGGTGTGCCTGCTGCCATGCTGCATGCCATGTGTGGGTGATGACTGGCACCATGCATGACACCCCGTCAGATGGTGGCAAGAGCACCATGCAGACCGGGGGGGGGGCACATGCATGGAGTCTACAGCACAACTAACAATATGTTCCTGCTTTGCAACACCATCATCTCACCTTGGAGAGGCCCAAGCAGAGGTGGTCACAGACATGGTCCCGGTGGATGAACCATCTACATCCACAGGCATCAGTGGCATGGACTGGATGTGGCACAGCTGTGTGGGGCTACAGGACATCCTTGGTCTGGACTCAGACAACACACTGGCAGTGCTCCTGCTGGATGCTGACCTGCCAGTGGTCTATGCTGACATCCAGCTGGGGGCCGTGGCCAACTCCAATGATGTTTTAACTCTGATCCTGGACAGTGCAGGGCATGTGATTCCTGACATGCCCCAGGGACTGTCCCAGGCATCCTCAGGGCCCAGTGCTGTGCCTGTAGTTGCACAGCTGCCATCCATCACTGCTGGCACAGTGGCATGTGGCACCACCACTCTGTCTGGCGAGGGTGGTGCTCTGGCAGACGCGGCAGCACTGGACACTGCCCAAAAGATGGTCAGGCAGTGGCAGCAGGATGCAGGCATCACCAGGAAGTGCACCACGGGGTCCACCATCAGTGCGCCTGTTGTGACAGTATCCTCTGTGCAGTGTCCACCTAAGCGAGGTGCTGAACAGCATGCCATGTCACCCCTAGCCGGACAGCATCCTACCCATGAGGTGCAGGATGCCGATCAGCTGGCAGAGCACACCCAGTTGCTGCAGGCATCCATGGAGAACAAGGTGATGCTTGCCATGGAGATGCGTGTCCTGTTGGTTGAGGTGCATCAGCTGGCCAAGCATCAGGACAGCTGTGACTATCCACTCAGCATGCAGTACCTGATCTGTTGGGGTTGGAATCCATTCTGTGACTGACAACATGTGACTACAAACATTTGTAACTTGCATGTGCCTGCAAATAGAGAGTATAACGTTGATGTCCAAGGACTTTGTTTTACTGTGGCTCTCCACTCAGAATGCAGCACCTGTTGTACAGCAGTGAAAACAATTACCTAGATCACCCATGCAATCCCTAACTATTCAAACTTATATAAACCTACAATCACGCATGCATACCATTCATATCCATCAGTCAATCTGAGTGTGGTTCTCCATTGAAGATGCAGCACATTACCATTGTCGGGGGGGCATAACATACCTGACACCATCCAACTCCAAAAATTCTTAAGTTGAGTGCCACTGCAACCATGGACATCTACCATTGATGTCCATGGCATTCCTATAACAGTGACTCTTCACTCTGCATTCACTACCTGGTTAGAGATGGCACTAGGGCATTGCATGTCAGCCTCTGCAGCTACTAACTTATGTAACTTGTGTACAGCTGGAGCGAGAAAGCTGTACCATACATGTTTTCTTGTCAGTCTTCACTCTGGAAACAGTCTCTTTCCAAGTGCGGGGGGGAGGGGTAGCTTTACCAGTCTGACACCATGTAACTCCAAAGTATTCTAACTTGTATCTTACTGCAACCACAGACATGCACCATACATCTTCATGCCCTTTCTGTACCTGTGACTCTGTACTCAGCATTCAGCACCTGGTATGGTGGCTGTTTTATACCACACAACTCCTAAGTGCTCTAACTTTTGTGTTATTCATCTCTATAGCCTCAATTCTGCTCTGCTTCTCCACTTAGGATGCAGAACCTGCTTTGAGGGAGTGTGTCAATCTTAACCCATTATATGTGTCTACAACCATTGTAAAAATAACAGCCCCCGAAAGCACTTCTCGCAAGATAAACAGAACCAGCAAAGTACATTTGTCATTGTAGCATGTTAATAGTTATTTTTTTTCTCTTTACAGGTATGCCACATAGCAAACGGAGCACTGTACACTGCCACTGTGTTCGGAGACTCGAGCACAAGGTTGACTCTCTAACTAAAGAAGTGCTAGGCCTGCAGGAGGGACAGGCTAAAATGCTGTCCCTCCTCACAGCACAGCAGGCAACAGTCAACCTTTTGCTCAAGCCTTTGGGCATAGCAGCAGGTAGCAGTGCACGTACCAGCACTGCTTCACCTGCGAACGTCTCATCCAGTCTCCCTGACCAGTAATGGATGGCCTCCACAGCCATTTCTGGTATCTCTCCCCTCACGGGCACAACAGCTTCCACTCCCAGTGCACCTCCACATCTATTCAGCCTCCTGCCTGGGCTGCCTCAAGCGGCAGCACACCTCCCTCTGACAGTACCTGTTTTGTAAATAGTTAAAATATAAAGATTTTTTAGAAAGTAGACTAAGTTACCACTAAAACATTTTATAATGAATATTTATTTTATAATGACAAATATATTTTTTTCTAAATTCACAATTTTGTAAAAACTTTTAATAAATATTTATTTTAATAGAAAAATGTATATTTCCTTTCTAAATTGTGTTAAGTGGATAATGTTTAAATATTTTTGTTACAATCTTTTTCTAAATCAAAGTTTTAAAATGAATATTGTTTATTAAAAGATCCATATTTTTTTTGTTAACCATAGAAGAATCGTAATATTTAATGCTAATTTTATTTTTCTTTACAACTATTGTTGAAAAGAAAGTGATTAAATATTTTCATAAAAAAATAGTTTTTCTTCTACAATTTTGAACAGCTATTGCCATGCTGACTTTGTTTGTATGACATAGGAAACCATTTACAATAATTTTTTCCATCTGTGAGTCTCAAGTCAGGGTATAGTACCTGGTGTAGCGGGTCAGGGTGGCATTACCTGGCTAACGCCGTGCCACTGTTAAGTATACTAACTTTTCTGTTGCTGCAATCAAGAAGGTCTGCTATTGATATCCATGGGTCTTCACTCAGGATACAATGTCTGATCTGGAGGGGCGGCATTGCCTGGCTGACACCGTGCAACTCCTAACTGTCCTAACTTGTGTATTCCTACAACCAGGGAGGTGCAGCATTGAGGTCAATAGACTTTCTTTTCCTATCAGTCTCCACTCAGGATGCACTACGTGGTATGGAGGGGGGCTTTGCCTGGCTGATGCCATGTAACTCCTAACTGTCCCAGCTTGTGTGTTACTGCAGTCATGGAGCTGTACCGTTTAGATCTATAATCTTTGTTTTCCTGTGAGTCTCCACTCAGGATGCAGTACCTGCTGTGGGGGTCATTGCCTGGCTGATGCCATGCAACTCCTAACTGTCCTAACTTGTGGGCTCCTGCAAACAGGGATGCATACCATTAGTGTCCATAGCCTTTGTTTCCTGTGGATCTCCACTCAGGATACAGTATCTGCTGTGTGTGTGTGGGGGGGCAGGTATTGCTGCCTGATGCCATGCAGCTCCTACCTGTCCTAATTTGTGTGTTCCTGCAATCACAGATGTGCACCGTTAATGGCTATGGACTTTCTTTTCCTGTGACACTCCACTCAGGATGTACTACTTGGCCTGGGGGGGCATTGCCTAGCTGACAACGTGCAACTCCTAACTGTCCCAACTAGTGTGTTACTGCAATCATGAACCTGTACCATTAATATCTATAACCTTTGTTTTCCTGTGGCTCTCCACTCAGGATGCAGTACCTGATCTGGGGGAGGCATTTTTCGATTGACGCCATGCAACTCCTAACTGTCCTAACATGTGTGCCCCTGCAACCACAAAGGTACCCCATTGATGTCTATGGACTTTCTTTTCCTGTGACTCTCCATTCAGGATGCACTACCTGGACTGGGGGGGCATTGCCTAGCTGATTCCATACAACTCCTAACTGTCCCAACTAGTGTGTTACTGCAGTCATGGAGCTGTACTGTTTATATCCATAACCTTTCTTTTCCTGTGCATCTCCACTCAGGATGCAGTACCTGATTGGGGGGCATTGCCTGGCTGATGCCGTGCAACTCCTAACTGTCCTAACCTGTGTGCCCCTGCAACCATGTACATGCACCGTTGATGTCTATGGACTTTCATTTCCTGTGACTCTCCACTCAGGATGCACTACCTGGCCTGGGGTGGCATTGCCTAGCTGACACTATGCAACTCCTAGCTGTCCCAGCTAGTTTGTTACTGCAGTCATGGAGCTGTAACATTTATATCCCTAACCTTTCTTTTCCTGTGGGTTTCCACTCAGGATGCAGTACCTGAACTGGGGGGTGGGGGGCATTGCTTGGCTGATGCTGTGCAGCTCCTAACTGTCCTAACTTGTCTGCCCCGGCAACCACAAAGGTGTATGATTAATGTCTATAGACTTTCTTTTCCTGTGACTCTCCACTCAGGATGCACTACTTGGCCTGTCAGCGGTGGGGGGGGGCATTGCCAAGCTGACAGCATACAACTCCTAACTGTCCCAACTAGCATGTTACAGCAATCATTGAACTGTACCGTTTATATCCAGAACCTTTGTTTTCCTGTGAGTCTCCACTCAGGATGCAGTACCTGTTCTGGGGGGGCATTGCCTGGCTGAAGCCATGCAACTCCTAACTGTCCTAACTTGTATGTCCCTGCAACCATGGAGGTGCACCATTGATGTCTATGGACTTTCTTTTCCTGTGACTCTCCACTCAGGATGCACTAACTGCCCTGAGAGTGGGGTGGGGAATTTCCTAGCTGACACCATTCAACTTCCAACTATCCAAAGTAGTGTGTTACTGCAATCTTGACCTGTACCAATGTTTCTTTTGCTGTAAGCATCAGGGTGTGCGTTGGGGTCATCAGCCATAACTATCACCCCATTCCATGTGTAAAGAAGCTGAGGTGGTGAAGTATAGGAGAATAGGGTGAGGTTGGGGGGGGCAAGGAGGGTTTTCAACCCTAACATTGAATGTCCTCACTTTTGCTGCTGTGGAACAACCCTAACTGATGCATTAAATGGAGTTTCTTCCCATGAATTTCCCTTCTTTTTGAGAATGAGGAGTATAAATAGTTAATGGAATGTGCCAGTGGGAGTGCGGGGCCCAAAGTGATGTTTTTGTCACATAGTAATGGTAATTGTAATGCAAAGTCAAATAGAGGTGGAAACATAAATGGTTACAGTAATGCAAATGGAAGCGCAAATGAAAATGCAAAGGATAACGCACACGGTAGCGTACACAGGAATGATAATGCAAAGGGGTATGGAAATGCAAGTGGAAACAGTAAGGGTAACAGTATTGAAAGAACACACTCTGGTTTTCCCCAACAGCTGCATAGAGAAAGAAAGTGACTACAAAAAATGTATGCATAATAATGTGACTTGGAGCAGAAAATGAGGAGTTGGAATACTAAATTTCTTATATCTCAGAAACTGTACGACATAGGAAAAAAATTAATTTCACATGATTCATGAATTTTCTGGCTATGTTTTCACTGTCTGCTTAGCCCCATACCAATGACCCCACGCACACCCCAAATGCCTGTTGGTGGGGGCCGGGTAGGCATGGGGTGCAAGGGGCGGCAACCCTAACACTGAATTTCCTCACTTTTGTTGATGTGGAACAACCTTAACTGATGAATTAAACTGAGTTTTTTTGCTATGAATTTCCCTTCTTTTTGAGAATGAGCACCATAAATAGTGAATGGAATGTGGTGGTAAGAGCGCAGGACCTGAACCATGTGATTGTTTGTCACTTCGCTGTGCAAAAACTGTATGACCAACTGAAATGAAAATTGGTCAATGAAGACATGTACCATGGCACACCATGTGTCCAGAATTGTATGTACATCCGTTCAACGGTGGCACAGCGCCATGAGCAAACAATGTAACATGCACAAGTCAGCAACCATAAGTGCCAGTGACTCAAAAATTGTCACAATCAAAGACGTATTATAAATCTTTGTACATTCCAAATGCCAGGCAAATCAGACACGGTTCAGAAGTTATTGAAGCGTAATGAATCAAAGTATCATTTGTTGTAGTGGCATAATTCCACACCTGCTAATGTTTTACACACCAAACCACTGCAAGGCACATACTGTATGTACCACCAGGGCTAACTACACTATAAATTTCAAGCCTGTAGCTCCATGCAGAATGCTATGCACAAAACATTAACTGTGTCAATCAGTAGTTCTGCAGCAAATAATTTTTCCAACATGTAAACAGCATTATTTACATCCACAGGACATTCACTCAACAACCTCCAAATTTCATGGGAAAAGACCAAACTGTTCCAGAGATATTCAATGTTTACATTTCTGCACCTTTAAGAAGTCTTCCACCACAAAATGGTGGAAATCGCGGTCGAAAATGCGCTAAAATGGTGGACCTGGTGGATGACAAATCTGTAACTGTGAGGGGGCCAACTTCAAATGGCAATAACTCTGGAATGGCACAACACATTTTCACCAAACAAAAACTGGCATTTTCCTTGAACATAGGTCTTTCTGTGTGGCAGGTTTTAAATCAATCGACCACACACTGGTTGTGTTATGTAACTACACAGAAGTGCCACTAATAACATTTTTGCCACTTAGCTACCAAGAACCATATATCCAACAGAACCAAAAATTGTTAAAAGAAGAGATGTACCATAGCACACCGTGTGTCCACAACTGTATGCACATCCATTCAATGGTTGCACAGCGCCTCGAGCAAACTACGTAACATGCACAATTCAGCAACCATAACAGCTGGCAACCCAAAAATTGTCACAATCAAAGATGGATTATAAATCTTTGTACCTTTCAAATGCCAAGCAAATCAGACACATTGTTCAGAAGTTATTGAAGCATAATGAACCAAATTTCCATTTGTCAGAGTGGCATTTTTCTGTACCTGTTAATGCTTTACACACCAAAATACTGCAAGGCACCTCCATACCACTAAGACTATCTACACTATACATTTTAAATCAGTAGCACCATGCAGAACGCTGTGCACAAAACATTAACTGCATCATGCAGCATCTCCGCAGCAAATAATTTTTCCAACATGTAAACAGCATTATTCACATCCACAGGACATCCACTCGACAACCTCCAGATTTCATGGGAAAAGACCAAACCATTCCAGAGATATAACATTTTTACTTTTCTGCACCTTTAAGAAGTCTTCCACCACAAAATGAGGAAATTGCTGCTGAAAATGTGCTAAAATGGTGGACCTGGTGGCCGAAAAATCTGTAACTGTGAGGGGGGGCAACTTCAAATGGTGGTAACTCTGGAACAAAACAACATTTATTCACCAAACAAAAACTGACATGTTCCATCAACATAGGTCTTTCTAAGTGGTAAGGTTCAGATCAATCAACCACACACTGGCTATACTATGCATCATGGAAGACAGTGCAGAAAAATAGAAAAAAATGTTTTGCATTGCACTGCACTGCGTAAACACAAAAATACACGGTAATGTTAATGCAAACGGTGATGGCAACAGTGAGGTAAAAGAAATCAGTAATGCTAATGGTAATGCAAATGCAAGCACGGATGGAAATGTGCACAGTGATACAAATGGAAACGATAATGCTAACGGTAAGAAAAATGCAAGCACAAACATAAATGAAAACAGAAATGGTAATACAAACGCTAATGGCAACAAAAATGCAAATGTTAATGAAAACAGTAACTCAAACACTAATGGAAATGCAAACAGTAACAAAAATGCAAATGGTAACAGAAACACAAACAGAAACGCAAACACTAATGGCAACGGCGGTGCAGAAGGAAACAGTAATGCACTTGACAACGGAAACACTACTGAAAATGCAAACAACAAGGCCAATGGAAATGCAAATGCAAATGGTGACGAACATGCAAAGGGTAATGCAATTGAAAACACAAATGGTTACAGTAACACCAACACTGATGCTAAAGGAAACATTAACACAAACAGAATCACAAATGCAAGTGTGTACACAAACACAAATGGTAACGCACACGGTGACACTAAAGCAAATGCAAACAAAAATGGTAGCGGAAATGCAAACAGTAACAGTAACGCAAGCACAAATGCAAATGCAAAGGCTAACGCACACAGTGATGTAAATGGAAATGCCAAAGCAAACAGTAATGGAAACGCGGAAATGCTAATGGTAACCATATATCCGATGTAACCAACATTTGGTAAAAGAAGACCTGTAACATAGCACAACATGTGTGTCCAGAATTCTGAGAATGTCCTTTTAATGGTTGCACAGTGCTACAAGCAAACAACTTCACATGACCAGTTCAGCAACTGTAAGAGCCAGCGACCCGCAAATTGTCAAAGTCAAAGATCTATTAAAATCTTTCTACATTCCAAATGCCAGGCAAATAGAACACATGGTTAAAAAGTAATTGAAGTGGAATGAACCAGCATTCATTTGTCAGACTGTTGTAATTCCGTACCTGTTAATGTTTTACACAGCAAACCACTGAAAGGTGCCTCCATGCCACTAGGGCTACCTACACTATACATTTCAAGCCAGTAGCATAATGCTGAATGCTATGTGCAAAATGTTAACTGCGTCGTGCAGTATCTCCACAGCAGATAATTTTTCAAACAAACAGCATAATTCACATCTCCAGGACATCCACTCAACACCCTCCAAATTTCATGAGAAAAGACCAAACCATTCCAGAGATATTCAATTTATATATTTATGCACTTTTAAGAAGTCTTCCACCACAAAATGAAGGAAATCACGTCCAAAAATGTGCTAAAATGGCAGTCCTGGTGGCCAAAATATCAGTAACTGTGAAGCAGGCCAACTTCAAATGGCCATAATTCTGGAACGGAACAACATTGTTTCACCAAACAAAAACTGGCATGTTTCTTGAACAAATGTATTTCTACGTGCCAATATTCAGACCAATCAACCACACACTACTGTGCTATGTGTCACAGAAGACAGTGCATAAAAATAGAAAAAACATAATATTTTGCACTGCATTATGCAAACGAAAAAACACAAACAGTAATGTTAATGAAAATGGTGATGGAAACAGTGAGGTAAAATAAAATAGTAACACTAACAGTAATGCAAGCGCAAATGATAACACACATGGTGATGCAAACATAAATGATGACGCAAATGGTAAGAGAAATGCAAGCGCAAATGTAAATAAAAACAGAAATGGTAATGCAAATGCTAACGGCAATAGGAAAGCAAACATTGACGAAAACAGTAACGCAAATGCTAACAGCAATGGAAACACAAATGCAAATGGCAAAGAAAACAGTAACAAAAATGCAAACAGTAACACAAACGCAAACAGAAGCTCAAACGGTAATGGCAGCGGCAACGCAGAAGGAAACAGTAATGCAATCGACAATGTAGATGCTACTGAAAATGCAAATGCTAAGGCCAACAGAAATGCAAATGGTGATGAACACGGAAACAGTAACAGTAACGCAATTGGAAATGCAACAGTTACAGTAACACCAACAATGATGCCAAATGAAACTAACACAAACAGAAATGCAAATGCAAGCGTGTACACAAACACAAATGATAGCCCACACGGTCACAGTAACGTAATTTGAAATGCATACGCTTATGATAACAGCAGCAATGACACCAAAGGAAACACAAATGCAAATGCAAGCGTGTATGCAAATGGTAATGCACATGGTGATGCAAAAGTAAGCGTAAACAAAAACAGTAATGGAAACGTAAATGGTAGCAGTAACACAAGTGCAAATGCAAAGGGTAACGCAAATAGTGATGTAAATGGAAACCCTAATGCAAACAGTTATGGAAACTCAAGCAGAAATATTAACAGTAACAGTAACTCAAATGCACACACTTTTTTTTCCCAAAAAGGTGCATTCAGAAGCACAGTGAATACAAAGAATGTATGCATAATAATGGCCCTTGGAGCAGAAAATGAACACTTGGAATACTAAATTGCTTATATCTCCGGAGCCGTTCAACATAGAAAAAACATTTAAAATCTCATATTATTTGTGATTTTCCAGGCTAGTTTTGCACTTAGTCCCCTATTGGAGGACTAAGCAATTTTCCTACTAAAAGTCCGTATCTCAAACTGTTTTCGAGATACAGGCCCTGAAAGGCGCAGCAGATGTCGTAATGTTATCCTATGGGACAATTTATCAACTTCAGAGTGCTATAACTTTGCAGCCCTCTAAGATGTTGTCACCAAACCACCAAAAGGCACATCTGTGGGGTATTGGCCTTCTTCCCTCTGAATTTCAGCCCAAAAGACCAGACAGTTCTTTTGCAACAGGATGGCAAAGATTCCCTATTGCTTTGGGCATAGTGTCGCAAAGTACTTTCGCAAATAAAATCACGAAAGTGTCACATATATGCAAAAGTACTTTGTAACACTGCTTTTTACAAAAATTTAAAACACATATTTCTGGGGTGTTTTACCCCCAAAAAAAGACATGGCTAGCATCCTCAGGGCTCAACTAGGTAAACACAACAAGAATTGTCTCCCTAGAGGGTCACAAATTTAAATGCCAAACATTTCTGCCACCGCCAACTGAAAACAAGATGGCTAATTTGCAACACTACAAGGGTCATTTGCAACACTAAAAACTGCATTTGTGACACTTTTGCATATTTTGTTAACTTTTCCCATAGACTTTAATGGGATGTAGGTTTTTTTTGAATAACTTTTAAACCGTTTAATATTTTTTCATGAAATCTCTGAAAGGCACATCAGGGACCCTAGCTGCATATTCCCTGAAGTTTTTGGACTGACTGTGCAAAACATGTGGGCCCAGATATTCAAAAGAGTTCAGCCATGTGCAATAGGGTTGCACCTGCGCAAGTCTGAAATTGCGCAATTCTGCGATATTCAGCAGGAGGCAGTTGCGCCCCCGAAAACATGCTGAGCAACAGCACAATGATAATGAAGGCATGCACAACCGAAGGGGGAGGAACCATGCATAAATGGCACAGTGTGATATTCAAAGACTTGCGCAATGCGCAACAGTGGAGCAAGCGGAAGTTGCACCATAGCGGAAATGAGCCAAAATAAAAAGGAGCAAGGAAGAGGGGCAAGAACGCTACAGGGAAGCCACATGAGACAGAGGCAGAGGCACAAACAGGGCAACTGGCAGAAACAGGGCAGGCCAGGGAAATGCCACAGCAAAGAACAGGCACAGGGAAGGTGTGGGGAGTCACACAACTCAGAGGCCAGCACAGACAGGTGTATCTGGTGCAGGGGAGGTAGCAGCCAGGACAGCGGGGGGAATAAACCAACAGCTGCTGGGGGGGGAATGCAAACCGGGGATATGGCCAGTGCCATCTTCCACATGGAGGATGTAATGAGGGGGGTGAGAAGGCTGGTGGCAGGGTGACTTGGCCGTGGAAGGGCCTGTCAATGGTTTGCCCCCAACAGGCAGTACCAAGCCTGCACCAGCTTTGAAATGTACACAGATACTGAGATTGTGGGCCGGTACTACCTGAACAGGGCAATACTGAGGCAGCTTTGTGAGCTGTGCAGTGATGTGATGCAGGCACCCACACGATGGAGTCATTCCCTGTCAGTGGAGACCAAGGTAATAGCCTGCATGTGCTTGTTCATCACGGGTACCTTCCAGAGACCATCTGGGGACACCACAGGCATAACCCAGTCAGCCACATTACGCCACCTCACCCAATTCCTCAGCACACTGCTGCCACATGCTGAGGAGTACATACATTTCCCCAGCACAGCAGCGGAGCGCACAGCAAATATACAGGAGTTCCTGGCATGCTAGGGGCAATAGACTGCACCCATGTGGCCATACACTCACCACCTGGCCACGAGGGGGCCGCATACATGAACCGCAAGGGCTATTCCAGTATCAAATGCCAGGTGGTGTGCAATGCCAGGGGGCACATAATCAATGTCTATGCCACGCACCCTGGGGGAGCACACGATTCATACATCTAGCCCCAGTCGGCACTGTACCACAGATTTGAGAGTGGGAACATCCCCACAGGACACCTAGTGGGTGAGTATGCAAACCAAATGGACATATTGAGGGCCTGGGGGGGCATGGCCAGAGGTACCATGGGTGTGGCCTACAGGGCTTGGGGCAGGCCGAAGCTGATCACGAAACTAACCTTCACCATCTGCACACAGGTGACAGTGGATACCCACTCCATCCCTGGCTGCTCACACCCTACCGGCTGCCCACGACCCCATCATAGCAATGCTACAATGAGGCACAAGCCACCACATGCAATGTCATCGAGCTGGTGTTCGGGATGCTGAAGGCACGTTTCCATTGCCTGGACACCTCTGGCGGTGCCCTACAATACAGCCCCTCAAAGGCCTGTGGGATATTCCTGACCTGTTGCATCCTGCACAACATGGTCAATGAACGTGGGATAGCCGTACAGGTCAAAGAGGGGGACAGCGATGGGGACTATGAGGATGCCAGCGACAATGATGATGGGCAGCCCCCCCTTGGTCGATGGGACCCCCAACTGATCCGGCTGGCACAGATGCACCGGGACACCATCACAGAGGAGAACTTCAGCCAATTCAGGTAAGTCATGGGGCCATGTGCAACCAACAGTGGCCAAGACACAACCCATAGACGCGCATGGACACACACCAGGGGTGCATGCCATCAAGGGAAGTGGCAAGGCACAGAAGCACACACACACACACACACACACACACAACCAGTGATGGATGAGGATCAACACGCCACGTGGACGGACACACACACACACGCACACACACAATGCACCAAACATGCACAGAGGGCAGGAAGCACACTGACCCAGAATGTCAACCCTAGTAACACACATGTCCACAGGCCACCACGTCCACAGCCTGTCTATGTGTGTGTGTCAGATGCTGGGCACAATTGCACTTTGGTGTACAGCACAATGCAGGCATCATCATGCACATGTAACTGCAGACAGCAGCCGGGAGGGTGTGCAGGTGGACTGTGTGTTCACATGCAGGGCCAGATACCCACCCGTGCAGTGCCCACCAAAACACACAATGCACACAGGGCAGCACCTGACAGTAGCCACACTGGGAGACAGGTCAGTCTTGTGACACAGTGCCACGTCCACCACAGATGCATGGGTGGCCCCGCCGAGACCCGCCAGCACTGGCAGGCTGACCACTGGCCTCATGGGGTGGCACCGATGGTCCCCCAAGGGTTCCACTGCATGAACATGACTGTGCCCACACAGGGGTCTGCAGCACACCGAAAATGCCTGTACCAGGAGTGCTCGGGATGCCCACAGCTGAACCCGGTGTCAACAGGGTGGGAGTTGCACAATGCCAGGAATGGGGAGTGGAGAGTGCACTGCATGGTGTGAACGGTGCATGGGCACCTGACTGTGTGCCCATTGTGGCCATGACAGCAATGAATGCCTGTGCATGCCTGTCACTGGCAGCGGTCACATCCTCCCGCAAACGGTCCAACTGTGCTAGGATCCGTTCAGTGTCCCTGCTGCGATGCTCCTCTGCCTGCTCCAGAGCCACACACAGTGCTTCCACGGATGTCGCAAGCCGCATCTGCTGCTGGACCGATGCTTGCAGTAGGCGGTTGTACTCATCTAAGAGGTCATCATCGTCCTCGGCATCCTGTCCCTCAGGGTGTGCAAGGGCCTGAAGTTCAGCACCCCTTGAGGGTGGGTGCTGCGCACCAGGACCAGGTATGGACATGTCCACAGGTGGTGCACAGATGCTGCCACTGAACCCTGTACCCCCAGGCCTGGTGGGTGACTGCTGCTGCTGCCCCTCCTGCTGCCACACCCCAGGGCTCAGTGGTGCCACCGCAATGGCCATAACAGTCCCACTGTCCTGAACAGATACCAGTGCTGCCCCACTGGTGCTGACAGGCACAGCCTGGGACTGTGCTGACACGCTAGTCCACACAGCGGCATCAGCCACAGTCATGGGCGCGAATTGCCCTGCTGTATGTCCATCCTGTGGTACACATGTGTCACTGCCTATGACGGTCGTGTCATCACCAGTGTCGGACTCTGCCACAGCCACAGCATGCTGGCATCCATGGACGCCAGCACGCTGAGACACAGGCAGGGCTTCCCCCACATCTGTCTCAGAGACATAAGTGTGGACAGCCAGGCGGCCCCACTGTTGTACTGATCCACACATTCCTGTGGAGGTGGATGGTCCCAACTCAGACTCCGTCCAACTGTCCACAGTGGACAGGCCCACCACCGCTGACCCATGCAGATGCTCAGGATCTGTAAGGGAAAGCAAAGTCACGTTACTGCGTGTTACGTACCCGGCCCCCCCCCAGGCAGACCATGGCTTACCATGCAGAGATGGGCCGCCACCAGTCTGGAAGCCACCACCCGGAACTCCCTATATGGCACTGTGGTGCATGCTTGCAGCAAGCTTGTCCTCCACTGGGGTGAGCTGTACCACCTCCAGCTGTCCCCCACCTGTTGCAGCAGGTGCCGCACTGATGGCAGTCACCTTCTCCTTTATCCTCCTTCTGTCTGTACCCATCTTCTCCTTACACTCCTGCATGGAGCACTGGTGACTGCCATGCAGGTTCACGGCACATGCCACCTCCTCCCATGCAGCAGCATGGGCCTGAGGGGTGCCTCACTGTCCACTGAGCAGTGGCTCCTGATCCAGGTAGGCCTCGAAAAGGGCCTCGGTCTTGGCCTTTGTGACGTTCGGCCTCCTCCTCCTTCCACCACTGTTGTCCTCCTCTCCCAGAACGTGTTTGGTCATTATTTAGCCTGTAAGGATGGCAGTTGTTACCTGTGACTGTGCAGTCACATGCATGTCCCTGAATCCACAGTCCACACTCCCACACAGCATGCAACTCACCAATAAACTGCAGTAACCAACTATGGCCACTGCAGCACTTTGTCACACCTTTATAGTGCAATCCATGCAAATTAGGTGAGGAGCAACTTTAATTAGATGCAAATCATGGTGCTGCACCATTGAATGGCTGATCGGATGATTAGCATATGACAGCTGAATATCACACTGTTGCGCGTTGCGCAATTGTGTGGAACGTGCTGAGCCAATGGCGCAGTTCTGTGGCATGCATAGTACATCTCACTGTGCATGCCCAGATTGCTGACGCAGGCATCTGCCATGCTGATGACGTGCTGTGCATGGTAGGCAATGCAGGGCATGGCCACCATTGTGCCAGTGGTGCTATAGCAAAGGTCACTACATGGCACTGTGACAATGGGCCTTCATAGGCACAATGGCACGACTGCCTGATAGTCCGCTATGGTGCTGGCACACAGGCAGCCAATCGTGCTACACGCATTGTCCTCCGATGGCACTGTGCGTGGCCTTGCGCCATGGACCCTTGACCCTGTGCTTGACCTTTGCCCCCTTGGCATCATGTGTCAGGCATAGGTGCACCTCTATCGTGCTGTTCGGTAACAGCACAATAGGGAATGGCAGCGCTGTACCGCGCAGCATCTGCACGTGTGGTACCGTGCTGGATAGCGTCATATTTCCTACTATAGCATTCGCAATGGCGCAGAGAAGGGCTGCTCCATGGTCTGCTATCGAGCTTGTGAACTTGGTGGCCACAGTGGAGCCACACCATGGGCCTCTGTTTGGGGGGACACCCCTGGATAGGGCTTGGTCCCAGGTGTGGCAAGAGGTGGCCACAGCCCTTGAAGCAGTGACCGGCAGGGGCAGGATGGCAGAGCAGTGCAGGCACCGTTATGGTGACCTGCAAAGGATACATAGATACATAGATACATAGACAGTGTCGGCAGATAAGGGCCTATGGCCCACCCAGTCTGCCCATTTGAGCTTGTAAGTTCAGTTTGTTTTCCTAGGAGTCTGTTTCCCCTTACCCCTGACCTCTAGAATTCCTTTATGTCTATCCCATGCATTCTTAAATCCCGTGATTGTTTCAGCCCCCACCACTTCCTCTGGCAGGGTGTTCCACTTGTCCACCACCTGTTCTGTGAAGAAATTCTTTCTCATGTTTCCTCTGAATCGTCCTCCCTCCAACTTCATCCCATGCCCTCTAGTTCAGGAACATCTTTTTCGCTTAAAAATAATGTTTTCCTGCACTCTGTTTCTTCCTGTAAGATACTTGTATGTCTCTATCATATCCCCTCTCTCCCTCCTCTCCTCCAGGGAGTACATATTCAGTTCCTTCAACCTGTCTTCATAGGACTTGTGATGCAATCCATGCACCATCTTTGTTGCCCTCCTCTGAACCTTCTCTACCCTGTCTATGTCCTTACGTAGGTATGGTTTCCAGAACTGTACACTGTACTCCAGGTGGGGCCTCACTAGTGTCTTGTATAGCGGAATTATGACCTCCTTTTCCTGCTGGTGATGCCCTGCCTATACATCCCAGCATCCTATTTGCTTTACCTGATGCCTTGTCACACTGTTTCCCTACCTTGAGGTCATCAGAGATGACAACCCCAAGATCCCTTTCCTGCTTGGTGCATGCTATATCCTCACCCCCCAACTGATATATTGTGCCAGGGTTTTTGTGCCCCATATGCATTATCTTGCACTTCTTTGCATTGAATTTCAACTGCCAAACCCTTGACCATTCTTCAAGTTTCTGCAGGTTCCTTCTCATTCTGTCTACGTGTCTAATGAGAAGGGACCAGGATGGAGCACGTGACCTCAGTCCAAGGAGGGAGCCAGATTTATTGGCAAGACTGAGGTCACATGCTAGGAGGGGCACGGTACCACAACCAGGTAGGGATTCCATCAACACACTGCTATCGCCCTTATGAGTCACATTGTTGTTTGTGTACAGCACATAGGGGAGGGACTGTTTGTGTTTGGCCGTGGCGATGTTCACAGGGTGTGTGGTGGGTGGGTCTGGCTGGTTTGGGGGGCACACTCCTTGGGGCAGGGGTTCTTTGCTTTGGGAGTGCACTGATGTTCTTCTCTCCTTTTTGTTCCCACAGGCCCGGAAGAGGTTCGCCGCTTGAGGGCAGCACAGAGGGTGGTGGAGGCCACAGCTGGGTGGGCTGAGAGTCCACAATGGCCACCCAACCGTCCTGATGAGGGTGAGTGACAGACTTCCTTGATTAACATTGCATGCTGTGTGACAGGGTGGGCAGCGGGGGCATGGCCACCATTCATTGACATCACTGCCATGCACGCCACTGGTTACAGTCAACACTGTCCAGTGGCAATGCATGTCTGGGTGTGCGTCACTGGTGGTGCATGCATGCACCAGGTGCATGGTTGTGCCACTGCCTTTGCACCACATAGCCATGTCACTGGATGGACATGGTGGTGCTGTGCATGACTTAGCTGATGGGTGTGTGCAGCATTCTGCATGGCTGTATGTGCCTGGGTGGGCATGTCCTGTGGACGTGATCACTGCGACTGGTCACACACCATCACAGTGGTATGCCCCATGGCCGTATGCCATGCACAGTGGGCAGGCTGTATGGGGCTGTGCCTTCACACACATGTTGACTGTGCTCCCTTGTCCTAGGTGCAAGACATTTGAGGGAGATACGAGACATCCTGAGGGAGCTAATCGCCCTGGCCCGGGAGACAGTGGCCATCCTACGGAGGCTAGATGAGGCGGGGGTATTGAGGAGGTGACATGCGAGGTGGGGCCAGAGCCTGGACCAGCACAGGCAACAGTAGTCCCTTGTCCCTGACCTCCCATCTCCCAGTGGAACAACCCTCCCACCCTTCCTATCCCATCCCAGTTGTCCACCCCTTCCCCTGCCCACCCCCACCTTTTTTGTGTCCCCTACCACCTGTATATAGTTCTTGTTGATCTTGTAAATAGTTTATATATATTTTATAATACATTTGACTTTTCTGTGAATACCGTGGTGGTCTCTGATTTGCAGCGGGCTATAGGTGCTCAGCTGCAGTGGTGTGCATGTCATCGGGGTGGTGCAGTCATGGGTATGTGTGTGTCTCCGTGTGGAGGTGTCTATGGTGTGGGGGTGGATATCAGTCAGTGTCTGTGTTGTGTGTGTTGTGCCCCGTGCACTGGATGACTGTGTGCAGAGGTCCATGGCGCATGCTCTGTGTCCATGGTGCACCCATCAGTCTGTCCATGGCCTGTGCAGCTGACACCCATGCCTGTCTGTGACCTGCATGATCTGCTGGCATGTCAGTGGCGGCATTCCCTGCATGGCGGACACTGTACCCGTCACTTTGCTGGGTTGCCCATGTCACTGGTGTGGTGCATGCCTGGCTCAGATGGCACTGTGGGCAACACGGTCATTGTCCCACCTCCATGCTGTGGCTTGTGCGTGTTGCAGGAGATGTGCCCCACTGTCTGTGGCTTGTGCTCTGGGTGACTCATGGTGGGGTATTGGTCCATGGTGCTGGCGCAGGGTGTTTGGCACTCCAGTGCCATGGTGGACTGCAGGTTGTGTGTACATGGCTTACATGGGCCCACAATGGGGGCTTGGTTGCCCCACCACTGTGTCCCTGTGTTGTTTTGCCCTTGGGTATGGGTGGGTGTGTGTCCAGACCCTGTGTGGCATCTGGTGTGGTGCATGCTTCCATGCACCACTGTGAGTGTCTGTGCTGGCTGCTGTGGCCAGTGGTAGGCCGGGGTGTGTTATTGGTATACTGTGCAGAGCGCTGCACCACTGGGGGAGGTGTCACTTACACGACCATCCGATATGGGGTCACTCTTGTGCCAACGCATGGTCGATGTCTCACCAGCACCTCCGGGGGCTGTGCATGGTGGCACTTTGTCTACCATTGTTGCATTGCCATGTGCTGCATCCTGCTGATGGGTGCTCATGGTGGGGCTGGCTTGCATGGTTCTGTGGTGCACAGGGTTGCATTTCCACTGTGGGGGTGGTGGCATGCATGGGGATTCCTGTAGTGGTGGTCACTGCTCATGGGGGGGTTGTCTGGAGGTCGCTGTGCAGGGTGCACAGTGCACTGGGGGGGATGGTGTGGCACAGGGTGGTCCGCCCTCCTTGTGTGCCAGTCACAGCTTGCTGGTAGGTGTGATGGGGCACCATGGCCAGGCTGTGGGTTGGTTGCTTGACTCCATGGACCAGTGGTTATTCCAGCCCTTCCCAGGTTGTGCAGTGCTTGGGGGGTGATGTCTGCTCTGCTGTGTGTTCCTGTGCCCATCTGTGGCATGGGTGGTGGGCCACTACCTCCCTGATTGTGCTGTTACATTACTCTGCAGCTGGGGGGCTCCCTGCTTGCACTATGGCGCCTCTGGACTGCTCAGCTGAACATCCCTTGTTGCGCCATAGCGCATCATATCTGCTCAGCTTCCCCTCCCTAGTTGCGCTATGGCGCAGCTTGTGCGATATTCAGACGTTGGTTGTGGGTGCAATTTGGCCTGCTCCTTTTTTGAATATTGCATCTGTTGCGCATGGGCCCAGTAGGCTTGCGCTTGCTCTTGCTATTGCACACTTTTTAGGCACAGTTTGAATGTCTGGGCCATGGTCTGTAGGCACTGGCAAAGAAACTCACAAAAAATGTAATTTCTACATTTTATGGTTCTCTATAGCTCTGCAACAGTACATCCGATCATAACGCAACTTAGCAGGTCCACAGATCTATGGTACCAAACCATGCATTCCAAATTTCAGCAAAATCCATTTTACGGGGCCAAGGTATTAAGCTGCCAAATTTCAGATTTAACCATAAATGTGGGACTCAACCCTAAGTATAGTGGCACTACTGCACACTATAATATATATATTATAGTGGCACAGTAGTGCCACTATACTTAGGGTTGAGTACCCCATTTAAAGTTAAAATGTGAAATTTTGCAGCTTAAATACTTTGCCACCGTATGATGGATTTGCCTGAAATTTGGCATACATGGAGTGGTACAATAGCTCTCTGGATGTGTCAAGTTTTGTAACAGTCAGCTGTACAATTGCGGAGCTATAAAGCAAAATAGAAAGTCATATTTACACTTTTTTGCACATTTTTTGCTTGCATCTTTGGTCACATGGTTTGCGTGACTGGTCTGAGAACTTCAGGAAACATGTAGCCAAGGTCCCTGATGTGCCTTTCAAAGATTTTGTGAAATAATACATGGTTCAAAAGTTATTCAAAAAACAATTTTCCCATTATAAACAAAGAGAAAAGTTAACAAAAAGTTTGACGGTGTCTAAAATGCAGTTTTTAGTGTCACAAATTACTCCTGTAGTGTCTTGAGTCAGCCATTTTTTTTTTCAGTTACTGGTCACAGAAATGCTTGGCATTTAAATTTGAGACCATCTAGGGACACAAATCTTTTTGTGTTCACCTAGTTGAACCCTGAGGATGCTAGCCATGTCTTTTTTTAAGGTTAAACACCCCAGAAATATGTTTTGAAAATTTTTGTAAACTGCAGTGTTGCAAAGTAGTGTCGCACTTGCAACACTTCAGTGATTTTTTTTGTGTGAAAGTGTTGTAATTTGCAACACTACTTTGCGACACTATGCCCAAAAGAATAGGAAATCTTTGACAGCCTGCTGCAAAAGAATGGTTTGGTCTTTTGGGCTGAAAATTGGAGGGATGCAAGCAAACATCCCACAGATGTGCCTTTTTGTAGTTTGGTGACAAAATATTAGAGGGCTGCAAAGTTATGGTACTCTGAAGTTGACTATTTTTCCCATAGACTAACATTACGGTGTCCACTGCGTCTTTCGGGGTCCATATCTCGAAACACTTCAAGATACAGACTTTTAATTGTCAAAATGCTTAGCCCACCACTAGGGGGCCAAGTGCAAAAAACTAGCCAGGAAAGTCAATATTATATGAAATTTTAACTTTTTTTCTCTATCGTACAGTTCCTGAGATATAAGAAGTTTAGTATTCCAAGTGCTCATTTCCTGATCCGAGGCCCATTATTATGCATACATTCTTTGTATTCACAGCGTTTCTCAATGCAGCTTTTGGGGCATAAAAGAGTGTGCACTTTCGTTACTGTTACAGTTAGCATTTCAACTTGCATTTCTGTAACCATTTGCGTTAGCGTTCCCATCTATGCTACTGTGTGTGTTACCCTTTGCTTTTTCATTTGTGCTTGCATTTGTGTTACTGTTACTATTTGCATTTCCATCACTGTTTCTGTTTGCATTTCATTTTGTGTCACCGTGTGCATTACCATTTGCATTTGCATACACGCTTCAGTTTGCATTTGCGTTTGTGTTTTTGTTTCCTTTGGCATCATTGTTGGTGTTACCATTAGCATTTGCATTTCCAATTGTGGTACTGTGACCGTGTGCATTAAAAGTTTCATTTCCATATATGCTTGCATTTGCATTTCAGTTTGCACTACTGTTCACTTTGGCATTATCGTTGCTGTTACTGTAACTGTTTGCACATGTTTGGCACTATTTGTGTTTCTAGTGCCCTAAGCATTTGCATTTTTGGTTGCATTTCTGTTGTCAATTGCATTACTGTTTCCTTCTGTGGTGCCGTTGCCTGTATCATTTGCATTTCTGTTGGCGTTTGTGCTACTGTTTACATTTTTCTTACCGTTTAAATTTCCGTTGGTGTTAGCATTTACGTTACTGTTTTTGTTACCTTTTGCATTTCTGTTGCCATTAGCATTTGCGTTACCATTTGTGTTACCATTTCTGTTTTCATTAACATTTGTGCTTGCGTTTCTCTTACCGTTTGCATTATCATTTACATTTGCATCACCATGGATGTTACCATCTGCTCTTGCATTTGCATTACCATTAGCATTACTATCGGGACCTGCACTCCCACCACCACATTCCAGTCACTATTTATAGTGCTCATTCTCAAAAAGAAGGGAAATTCATGGCAAAAAAATCTATTTAATGCATCAGTTAGGGTAGTTCCACAGCAACAAAAGCAAGGAAATGCGGTGTTAGGGTTGCCACTCCTTGCACCCCACACCCACCCCGTTCCCACCAACAGGCATCGGGGTGTGCATTGGGGTCGTCGGTCCTAACTCACATGAGTCCATATTTT
Organism: Neoceratodus forsteri; assembly: GCA_016271365.2. Lineage (NCBI taxonomy): Eukaryota > Metazoa > Chordata > Ceratodontiformes > Ceratodontidae > Neoceratodus > Neoceratodus forsteri. The sequence goes on from CM057455.1 coordinate 179,617,570, forward strand.
GAGGCATTTTAGAAATATAGCTGCCAAAAGGGACCCTGACCATTACAATATTATCCTATGGGAAATTACAAAACTTCAAATTGTTATAACTATACAGCACAATAAAAATTTCTCACCAAACCAGAAAAAGGTACATCTTTGAGGAAAGCCCTTTGTATCTAGATGATTTCAGCCCATAAGTACAAATGATTTGTTTGCAATGAAGTGACAAAGAAACAGACGTATATGGAAAAGTGGTGTTGCAGATTGCAGTAATAGCCCAGTTGTTTTGTGAAACAGTGCTATAGTTTGTGGCATAACCCCTGGTATTTCATGAAACAGAAGCACAATTTGTGGTGTTTCAAGAAAGTACTTTTGCAAATTGCAGCAATGGTGCTGCAATTTTCAAACACAAAAATGGCATAATTAAAATAAACATGTTTCTGGCCACTTTTTTGCCAAAGTAAGAACATAATCTGATTCATCTGGCCCTGATTAGGTAAACACAAGCATTGGTGTTTACCAAGGGGCTGTATTTTTTTAAGATTTTTAAGTTTTTCCATGTTAGTATCCGAAAACAAGATGGCAGAATCTTGACACTAAATTCCGGATTTGTGAAAGCAAATAACGTGCAACAAAAAGTAGTTTTGCATAGCACATCTAATTATTCCCATAGGAAATTATAGGAAACTTTGAAACTTTAGTAACTTTTGAACAGATTAATAGTTTTTCACCAAACTTTCAAAAGGCACATCTGTGGCCCAAGCCCTAAGTTGTTTCTGACAAACTGCGTGACAAGGAATTTGCATAGAAATGGTAATTTTCATATTGTTTGACATTTCACATCTTTGCAACCATACATCCGAATGGAACATGAAGAGTTCCTTTTGATTCCCAATGGCACATGCAAAATGTAATGTGAATTGGTTGAAAGAATGTAAAGTTATTAAACTGCAAAATTTTGGATTTAACATAGAATTGGCCTTTAAACCCTAATATAGAGGCAATATTGTGCCCCTATAATATGTACAGTATTTCGCTACATACACAAACATATATATATATATATAGATGTAAATATATACATATATATATATAACAGTATATATATTATATATTTATACAATATGGGTGAGGTGATATGCAGTGAAATAAAAACATGTATTTCTCACCTCAGTTGAATAAACATCTTACTGATGCAGAGCACATATGTATTAATGTCAAATGTTACATTTATACACACAGTCTCTACATCACCACATCAAAGTACCACTGTGCATACGTCACATCTGTTTAGCTACCAGAACGTTAAACAGCTGCAGTAGATTTAATTGCAATGAACAGTAATAAGAAACAGATGTGAAAATCACAAGGAACATACCTTATTATGAACTAGTTTCTGTAGCGCAGTTCAACACTCGACTTCTTTGCAGCACATACATGAAACAAGCACTCTGATACAAAACAAAAAACTACTACTATGGTATTTGTTAAACAAGATCTACAATTAGAAAAACTTGCTGAACATCAAGTGCATAACATACACAATAAAAAAATTAAAAATCTATCCCTGTACTAACACTATGCACTTGGCCCTCCAGTGATGCCCCTCCCACAAGTACTACAGAGTCAATTAAAAGAGATGCTTGAGCTCACTAACCAATCAATGTACAACACACCACAACCAATCATACTATAGCAACCACAACTCCCCAGAGCAATACCCAATGAAAACACTCCCATTCATCTATATCAATGAAAACCTACACATACAACTCATTCACAAATCTTGCAGTCATACCAGACAAGCAGCCAAGCTACACCTGCAAATGCGTAGACCTGCAAAACACAGAACCATAAAATAGATGTTTAAAATAGCACAATACCTGGGCCTTATTGTATAAATCACACTCATGATGCCCAGATCATGTGCTACGGCTAATATGCTCACTCCTGCATCGTGAGTTCTGCATACTCACTCTGCAGGAGTGAGAATATTTTCTGTAGCACACTCCTGGGCATCATGTATCATATATATCATATATTATAGTTAGGCAGGACAGTGACCAGGGGTTGCAAGAGCTGCGGTTGCAGTAGGGCCCACACTGTTAGGGGGCCCACTGCCTCAGAGGTCAGCATTAATAAAACATTTTCTTACAGACAAATTTGCAAGTTTCTCTTTGGAAATTGCTTATCCATTTGAAATTGGGTTTGTCAGCAGTGGTGTCAGAAGATTCCAACTCCAGTTTCACATAGTTTGGGGGGTGTACAGAACAAAGAAGCAATAGAGCCCATTACTCAAAGCATATAATCTTAATGCTGGTGTCTCTAGGAGAAGCAGGGACAAATTACATTGTTCAGTTATTTGATCATGGTCCCAGTAAGGGGGACTGGGGACAGCATGTACAAACTATGTATGTTCAGGTGGACTGATACAAAAAAAAAAACTTAAGCTACAAAAATTTCATATGCACTAATTGTTATTTTACATTCATTGATGGAGAAGTGGGCCCCACAAATATTTTGCAGGGGAGCCCTTACAGTTTTTGGCACAGCCCTGTAGATAGGGCTGAGTGCAAACTTTTTGAACTTAATTAATTTTGGAACCATGCAACAGATTTACACAGAATTCTGCATGCATAATCTCTAGGGGTAGGTGTCTTGACGTAGAACAATGTGTGTGAATTCATTCTGTGATGATTTTTGAGATACCGAGTGTCAAAAATTCCTACATTTACATATTTTTGCTGTTTTTTTTTCTACAGTTGTTTCTCAGAAATGGCTTTAGGGTTTGGTTTGAAATTCTCAGGGTAGAAAGCCTTTGCTACCACACAGATGTGCCTTTTGAAGGTTTGGTGAAAAAAAATTAATCCCTTCAAAAATTATTACAATTTTTAATTTTCCCATTATCTCCTATTGGAAAAGTTAGATGTCAGGCACAACAATACTTTTGTCATCGCAGGTGCTTGTATTTTCACACACAAAATACTTCTGTTTTTGCAGGAGGTACTCCATTTTTGCATGTAGGGTCACATACAGCCTAATTTATTTTCCTGGAGCTCTCTTGTCTTTTCAGGACTTACTGTCATTTCGCATGTAGGGTCACATAGACCCCACTGTATTTTTGCAGAACTCCTTTTGTTTGCTATCTTGCTTTCCTATTAGAGAGAGACTGAAAATAAAGAATACTTGTAAAAATGAATGTAATACAAAAAAAAATCAGAACTTCACTAAAAGGGACTCATTTAGCTACATTCTGATCTTTTTTTTAAACTGTGCCCCAAAACACCTTTTGTGGACACCATAAATCCTGGGAGCTGAGATTAGTGAGAAGACCATTTCTGCCACATTCTCTGTATGAGAACAACAAGATATTCTTGACCTCAGCAGCCACAGCTGGAACTTGTGCTGCCAGCTGCAGGATCAGCAGTGAGACATTATTTTCCTGGTAACTAGTGGTACCCCCCACCTGCTGATCACTGTCCCTAGTGGCACTGGCATCCACATATTTTACCCTGGTGCCTAGGGCACCCCCAACCGACTTATTAAGTAATTTATTTATTTATTTATTTACTCTTACACATAGATGACCACCCCCCGTGTCAGAGTCCCCCCCACATTGGGAGGCTAAATCACCATGTCAGCACTAGAACCCTCACCAGTGTGGGACACTGTTGACCTCACTCCCAGTGTCCCAAAAATGTTTTATTTATTTGGACCTGTAAAGAAGAAAACCATCCTCAACATCTTTTGTTTTTCTGAAAGAAAGAAAATGGTCCCTCATCACCCCCCACCCTCCCCCATCCCACCCTTCCACAGAGCACCCACCACCCTACACAACCTTTCCCTATACTTGCTGTAGATAATGTATTTCAATGATGTTTTCAACTTATATTGATAACTATGGCATTTTTAGGTATTTTGTCACTTCTTTTTAACATGGAATTTTTTGGGACCCCACCTCATGAACACTATCATTGTTGTTTCATTCATCGTGCCAAGAAGGTGACTTTGTGGTCACAGCATGAAATCACTTTTCAGGACTGAGTAACAAAATGACAGTGCCAAGGTACATAAGGTAGGGTCCCAAAAAGTCCACGATGAAAATTTGGTAAAAATATTCCTAAAAATGGCCGAGTTATGAGTGCTCATTGAAAAGGTTTTACACAAGCACATATCTTTAGTAATTTTTAATATTTTGACTCTAAATTTTCAACATAGCCATTTTATCATGCCACCTCATGAACAGTTTAGCTGTAATTTTCCACATGTTGCCCAAAATGTGTTTTTGCACCTGTGGTGTGGAATGGCATTTTGGCACAGATTTGACATTTTTCACCAATGGGGTTTATGAGGTGGGGTCATAAGAATACTACATTCAAAATTTAGGGTCAAAATATAAAAAAAAAGGCCAAAGTTATGACTATTCATTGCAATTTCAGTATGCCTGTTCGTAACTTCAGAAATTTTAAAAATGTTGTTCCCAGATTTTCAGCATAGCCTTCTTATTACCTGACTTCATGTATGGCACAGCTGTCATTTTTTTCAAATCCTGCCCAATATGTATTTTTGTACCTGTGGCACAGAATGGCCTTGCAGTTGCACAGAATTACATTTTGGTGTGGATTTGAAAATGTTCTATACTGGGGTACATGAGATGGGGTACTAAGATGGCTATGCTGACAATTTGGTTACTTATTTTCCTATGAATGAAAGCACAGGGCCTTGCTTCCATGGTTACATACATATATGTATCTATGGAGAGATGGAAGAGTTGGTCCCAAAGAGCCCTGCTGTCACATAGTCAAATAAGAATATGATTGTACTATCTGAAAAAGTAAAGAAATTAATTGCAAAAATCTTTGTTAATGCATCAGTTAGGGTTCTTACTAAAATGACAAAGCAGGGGAAATGTGGTAGGGTTTCCCAACTTCTTCCCTCCCCACCTTGAGACACTGACAGGTGTAGAGGGTGTGGCTTATGGTAGTCAGCCCAAACGCTCACTCCAGTCCATAAGTAAATATGCTGAGATGTGTACAGTATAGGAGAATGGGGTGAGCATTTTGGCTGACTACCCCAAGGTACACCCACAACTTCTGTCAGTGTCTGCATGGTGGGGGTGGCGTGTTAGGGTTAGAAACCCTAATACCACATTTTTTTGTTTTTGTTACTTTAGTAACAACCCCAACTGATGCAATAACAAAGTTTTTTGCAATGAATATTCTTATATATGTATATGTGTGTGTGTATATATATATATATATGTGTGTGTGTGTGTGTGTGTGTATAGATATATATATGTAATAGTGCTACGGTATCACTACTATAGTTAGGGGTGAGTGCAAACTTCTATGGTAAAGCCAAATTTGTAAATGTTATTAACTTTGGATCAGTACAACAGATTTGCACAAAGTTTGGCCGCAGGGATAGCCTTCAATATCTCCCCGGCCAGTAATCTCCACGCACAACTTGGAATCGATGACCAAGGAATCCCTGTCTCTAACTCAGCCTTCTCACTTCAGCCTACATCTCTAAAAGAAGTCAAAGACCTTTTGCTTCAGTTGGATGTTAGGAAAAGCGCAGGAGCTGACCTCATCGACCCTTACTTCTTAAGGGTTGGCTGCTGTGTCCTAGCGGTGCTCATTATGCATTTGTTCAACTTATCTTTTTTCAGGACAACCTTCATCCCATCTGGAAACAGCCCATGTTAGCCCCCTGTTTAAATAAGGAGATCACAGTGACCTTAACAATTACAGGCCTATCTCATTACTCCCTATTCTGTCCAAGCTTCTGGAGAAAATTGTGAATACTCAGCTCAGGCATCACCTGGAGTCAGGGAAGTTTCTCAGCCCATTACAATCAGACTTTAGAGCCAAGCACAGCACAATCTCTGCACTTGCCAAGGTGACCAATGATTGGCAGAGTGAATTGGATAATAAGAACTTTGCATAGTATTTTTGGACCTGAGTAAGGCATTTGATACTGTCGATCACAGTCTACTCCTTTTGTCCCTCTGGAATGTAGGCTTGGATTTTGTATCTCTGAGATGGTTCGATAATTATCTCACAGGCCGTTTACAGCAAATAAAGGCAGAAGGGGAAGTATCACCTCTAAAATCTCTCCTGAGGGGCATACCACAAGACTCCACTGTGGGCCCTTTGCTATTCATGATTTATATTAATAGAATTGATGCTTCCATTAAAAAGGCTTGAATACATCTATTTGCGGATGACACAGTTCTTTACAGTGGTAATCCTCAGTAGTAGTCCTACCCCTGATGCGGCACGTAAAGATCTTCCGATTGAATTCAATCTGCTGCAGCTTCAGCTCCTAAATCAGAAGTTGCTCTTACATGCTAGGAAAACAAAAGCAATGTTTTTCTTACCTTTTCATAATGCACCAAACCCGGATACTGCTGGGACACTTCTCTTGATTATCACCATCCTTGCTGAGCAACTGGAGTATGTATTTAAGTTCAAATACCTGGGAGTATGGCTTGACAATAAACTCTCCTTCTTAGGGCACATAAAAGAACTTAGTAAGAAACTCTTTTTCAGGATAAAAATCTCCTTCCCAGGGATGCCAAGATGAAACTGGCCCAAACCACCTTTCTTTCCCTGTTAGACTATGCTGACTTCCTCTACAGCCAGAGTCCTGCTGAACCACTCATCAAACTTGACACACTCTACTATAGAGCTCTGAGGTTCATCATGGGCCTCCCTACTTCACCCACCACTATTCCTTGTATTCTGTGGTAGGTTGGTCATCCCTCAGTTTCAGGTGACAGAGAAATGCCACAGTCTGGACCTTCTAAGTAATCTTAAATGAACTCCCTAACTACATCTCTGCCTGCCTTCCATTATGTTCACTAGGTAAGTATGTTCTGAGAAGCACCTCCTGCATCTTGCTGAAGGTATACAAGGCAAGATCACACTTTGGCTGGGTGTCTATAAGCCATGTGCTACCTCAAATGTAGAATAAGCTGAAAAAAAGCCTTAGACTAAATCATATCATTAGCTTAGCAGTTTTTAAAACATTATATTTGTGTCATAACAAGGAATACTGTGCTTGTTACTCTTAACCCTTGGGTTCCCTATCACTAGAGAGCTCCCAGGGCATTCTCCTGCTCCTGTCCCTCCCTAGTTGTTGGTCCTATCTACTTCTCGGCTCCACCACTCCCCCCAAAATATTATCATAACCCTCCTCACTACTTCATCCCTTGAACCATGGGTATGCTATTGTATCTACCCTTCCCTCTACTTCCTGCCCTCCCTGTTTTTTCCTCCTGATAGATTATCCTTCATAAACAGCATTTTTGGGGGCCTCTTGATCCCACCCTTTATCCTTTCCCATCCCCGTCCTTCCCCCCTCCCTTCCTCCCACCTCTCCCCTGCCTGCATCTGTTCATTTGGCTGCTGTCACCAACCACTTGATACTGTACCCTCGGAGGACCCCTCAGTCTCACCTGTGTTTCTGATGCTTATTCTGACACATCATTTGCTTTGCACATGTGGCTTGACTACATATGTGTATATCTATATATATCTATATATATCTATATATATCTATATATATATATATGTAGTTGTATTTTTTTTACCTGCAGTATACCTTTACTTCTTTTATTTATTTATTTATTTATTTATTTAAATATAGGATTACAAGTACCTTTCAGCCAAGGCTCTTTTAAAAAGGTTCCACGTCAGGTGGTGAACAATACAACACAGGATAATTTAGTACATTGAGTTGCGTCTTAACAATGAGTTACACATACAACAAGGCATAACAATTTTCTGTATGCAAACATACATGTTGGAACAATACTAGGTAAATATACAATAGGGGGTAGCAGCCAGAAACATTGTCAGAAACAGACAGGGAAAAGTACAGAGGGAGTGGAGCAGGGAGGGGGGCAAAGAAGGAGGGGTGGGGAGGAGGTAGGTAAGGGGGGGGAGGAGTAAGTGCTGAGTAGATTTAGTGGTGGCAGCAGAGAATGGCTGGTGGTAGAGGAGAACTGCTAGTGGAAACAATTACAGGTGCTAGAGAGTGAAAGGAAAGGATGGAGCCTAGATTTGAAGGGGTCAAGTTTGTGTATGGAGGAGATGTCACTGCTGAGACAATTCATCCAGAGCGGGGTTCTATAAGCAAACGCTTGCTGCCCCTGTGAGGTATGACACCAAGGGATCAGAAGGAGCTGAAAGTCCGAGAACCTAGTATGGTGATGATTATAAGCAGGAGAAAGGAGAGCTTGAACTCTGAGGGGAGAGTACCCCAATGTAGTTTTCTTAGCCATAATGCAGGTTTGGTAATTTTATACAGTTAGAGGGTTTTAACCAGCCAGTTTGTGCATAGAAGTCACACGTATGGGTGAGACGGAGGGTTCCAAAAATGAGTAGACAGGCTTTGTTGAGGGCGATGGATATACACTGGAGTGCAGTGGCAGTGGCAGAGGCATATATGATCAGGCCATAGTCAATTAGGGAGAGCACAGAGCTCTGAACTGCAACCCTTAAGGCTTCTGGGGTGAGGCACTGCCTATGACTGTAAAGAATTCTGATATGGGTATTTGTAGATTTGGCAACATTGTCTATGTGCAATCTGTAGGCAAGGTGACTGTCGATGGTGATTCTGAGATATTAAAAAGAGTGTACCTCTTCCAGGGCAGCACCACTGCAGCTGGAGATGGTCAGGGGGCAGTGCCTGTACTTGTGAGGGCTACAGAAAAGCATTGACTTGGTTTTTTTGTAACTAAGGACAAGGTTGTGTTTCACAAACCAGTTTTTGACTGACAAGAAACCAAGCTGAAGTCTGCAATGTAAGGGTTGGAGTTCCTTGTCGGTGGAGAGGATAATGGCATTGTCCACATAGAGAAGTATTTGCTCCGGGCAGGATTGTGGGAGGCTATTCAGAAAGAGACTGAATAGTCGGGGATCTACTATGGATCCCTGTGGGACTCCTAAGTGGACTGGTCTGACGTCTGAGAGGACATCAACAATTTTAACTCTTTGTGAATGGTTTTCAAAGCAGCTTTTGAACCAGGTCATGGACTTAGGTGACAGCCCAGCATTTAGCAGCTGGTCAATAAGAAGGCTGTGATGGATGGTGTCAAAAGCCTTAGTTAAGTCAATGTAGACAGAGTCGGTGAGATGACCATTATCCAGGGAACTGTGGATTGCTTCAGTCTATTCCAAGAGGGCTGATGTGGTGCTATGTCCCTTTCTGAATCCATGTTGCTGTGGGCACAAGATATTATATTTGTCCAGGTAATCAGTAAGCTGATCCACAACAATGCGTTCAATGGCCTTTGATAGGGGAGGCAATATGGAGATAGACTGATAGCTTGTATAGAGAGCCCGGTTACAACTTTTATGGACAGGAGTAACAGTTGTGGATTTCCATCTGTCTGGGAATTGACTGTGGCAGAAGGAGAGTTTGCAGATTTTGGATAGAGGGGGTAGTACTTCATCAAGGGTGAGGGTTAGCAGTTTTAGGTCGAGTGAGTCCCCTCTTACTCTGGTTTTGGCAGTTGCTATACTGATGTATAGACGCACTTCTTGCATCATAACAGTCTTAAAGTAGCCCGGCCTGGTGGCGCTGAGGGTTGAGGCGCTAGACGCCACACCGGCAACCCGGGTTCGGGAACGAGCCTGGGCCATCGGAGGTCAGCGGGAAGAGGCTGTGAGAAGCTGCTGGCTGGCAGCATTCCACCTCGGGAGGTGAGATCCAGCTCTCTTGGAGATTGGACGCTCTCTGGTGGAAGCCGGAGGAATGGCACCAAGAAAGAGGTCAGACAAAGGTCACTGGAAGGGTTGAGGGGACCCGGTCTGGAGCTGCGGTGTGCATGTGCACCTCCACATGCATGTGCTACCACTTCTATGGGTCCCAGGGTAGCTAGGGAGAAAATGGATGAAATTGTGGATGCCGACATGGATGATGCCCCCGGACCAACTCTGGGGATCTGCCGGGGTGTGCATGGTGCTACAAGACCTCGGAAGACCCAGAGATCAGTAGGCTCTGCAGATGCAGAAGTCAACCCACCACAGGAGGATAAAAATAGTTAACACACAAAAAAAAACAGCCTTAAAGTACAATGGAGGGTATTTTGAGGTAGAGGGGGGGAGGGGTTGTGGCATGTGATCTAGATACATTCCTGTTGAAAAGCTGGGCAAGGACACTACTGAGGTCAGTGAAGGCTGTGTTGAAAGTATTTGCTGTAGTAATAGGGTCCAAGATAGTAGTTTCATCAATGACCAGCATAGCGGGACAAGTTTTAGGTGGTTTACCAGTAACTTCTTTAATATTGTTCCGGAAGGATTTGCCATTTACCCAGGTGTTTGTGAGAGCTTCATTGTAATAGAGAATTTTGGTTAGCTGAATGGATTTTGTGCAGGCATTACAAGCAAGTTTGTAGTTGAGGATGTCCACTTGCATTCCTGAGGTCCATGCCTGAAGCCAGAGGTAGTCCCTGGCTTTTAGTTGAGCAAGAAGTTCTGCAGTGAATCAAGGGTTGCAAAGGCATTTGACTTTGCATTTTTTGAAGGGGTCATAGGAGCCACAGGTGGTATTAAAGATGCTAATGAAATATTCCAGACCCAAGTCAAGATCCAAGGTGTTGTAGATAGGAGAGCAATCATGTTGTCTGAAGCAGGTCTTAAGGTATTTCAGCTGCCCTTTCAGGAGGACTCTGCTGGAGATGAGTAGGGGTGGAGTCATGTAGAATTTGTTTGACCATGTACAGATGACTGGGGAATGGTCACTTGCTGAATCAGGGAGGATGGAGATGTTAGAGACGCGTGCTGGAATGGCTAGTTAGCACCCAATCCAGAAGTGTACTGGTGCCAGTTTTATAGTTGTGCCTAACGGGGGACTCAACCAGCTAGGTAAGGTTGGTAGCAGAGATTACATCCTTAAAGCCCCCTATTTCCGGTGCCAGCCAGCTTACATTGAAGTCACCCAACAAGATTGTCTCAGAGCCTGGGGGAGGGTTCAAATGAGGTCCAGGACGGCATGGATTCTCTGCCTTGTTCTTTAAGGGGGATGTATACTGTGGCAACTGTCAGGACTTTGTTATGGGCACCAAGGGGTAGAATCTGTACAGATGTATACAGACTGGGCATACCAAAGAGTTGCCCAAGAGGGGTTCTTTCAGGTATTTAGCACAGCCCCTGCCTCTTTTTGTCTTTCTAGTCAGCCTGAAGACACTATATCCTGGTAGGGCAATAGACATGTCCGGGATTTTTCAAGACAGCCAGATTTCGACAACTGTGAGTACGGTATATCCGGATTGTGAAGGTTGGCAAATATTTGCACTGCAGCAAGTTTGGGGAGGAGGCTGTAGATGGTGATCATTGCAAGGGTGACAGACCCTGTCCATTTTATATGGTGAGTGAGTGCGAGGTCTTTGGGCCAGGATTGGGGTGAAAAATTCCAGATAGCAGCAAAAGGAGGAGCAGTAGCTTCAGAGTACACCAACGTATTTGACTGAGGGAGAGTTTAGTTGCCTGCTTTGTTTGGGAACGTTGGAAGGGGTGCTGTTGCTGGCACCAGAGAGATGTAAGGTGTGCCAGGGATGGAATTGTAGATGATTGAGCAGGTGACCCGCAGCCATGCTTCCTTGTTTGGGGCCAGGTGATGGCAGGATATGGAGTGAAAAGGGAGCAATGAGCAAGGGCTGAAGTGCCAGAATAGGTGTAGATACAGTCATTGAGATAGCTAGGGGGGAGAGAGGGATGACAGGTTCCTGGAAGGTAGCAAAGGGGTACCAGGGATGAGAAGAAAGCTAGACAAAAAGGCAAGATGTACACTGGCATTTGTCCAGAGGATCAAAGAAAGAAAGGTCAGGCAAGTGCGAGAGGAGAGAGAGACCAAGCCAGAGCTGGGAAGTAGGTTTGAGAGGTAGGAGGAAGGTGCAGCAGGCATATTGGAGAAGAGCTGAGGGGAGTGCATAAGAGACAAGGGTGGGAAGGGTAAAGGAGAGGAGAGGATGGATAGAGAGGGGGAGAAAGAGAATGAGAGAGAGAGAGAGAGAGAGAGAGAATGAATGTGAGGTGGTTAGAGGAGGTCCTAAGGCAGAGACCCAATGGGGTTTACAGCAGGAGGTCCTTAGTATAGGTTGGATGAGCTAAGGCCTAAAAATTAAGGGTGTGAGGTGGGGGAGGGGGGCTGAGAGCACATTTTCAGCAGTTTACACTACACACTTATGGGTACTGAAGCCCAGGAAGACAGAATAAAGTTCTGAAGGAGCTTGGCCAATCACTGGCTGGGAGTAGATTAGGAGTTCAATAAGCAAGAAGCAGCAGCGAGCAGCGGCCAATGGGAGCCATTCAGTGCTTTCACGGTCAGCCACAGAATCTTACCTGGCAATGGAGAGGATGGAGGCGGCCTGTGGGGGTGGCATGGGAGGCTGCCTGTTTGAGCCATGGCCGCACTGCTTCGGAACCCTAGCAAGGGAAGGGATCTGTGGGGATGGAATCAGAGCAGGGATTAGTAAAGGAGGGAGACACAGGAGTGATGCAGTGGCTAAACTGGCGGTCATGGGAAGCAGGGCAGAAGAATGGAAATGGGTCAGGAGCTTAAGTAAGGGGGGGGTGACCAGGAACAAGATGGAGTTTAGCTTGTTCTGGCTCATGCCAGAGTGCAGGTAGAAAGCAAAGTCTAGGACACAGAGAGTAGATTAGAGGGAAATATGTTGCTGGTGGAGGGAGAGAGAAGTAGTGTGAACTCAGAGATGGAGGCTTAACAGGGAACAAAATGAAGGCAGACTTTACAAATTCAGCAGGAACAATTCCTAGACACAGTTAATGCTAACCAGTTTCAGTGACAATTACAGGCAGGGAATTCAGACTATTGCTAATTTAACTCTAATTTTCAGCAGTTTAAAACAAAAGGCAGTCTTTCAATTTGCCTGGTTATAGCACTTGGAGAATTAAAACAGAAACAGCATCAGCATTTATCAATGGTAAGACAGCAGCAAGCAGTTTAGCACATTTTTGCCAGTTTACAGTACAAACTTATGGGTGCAGAAGCCCAGGAAGGCAGAATACAGTTCAGAAGGAGCTTGGCCATTCACTGTCTGGGAGTAGATCAGCAGTCCAATAAGCAAGAAGAGGCAGTGAGTGGTTGCCAATGGGAGCCGCTCAGTGCTTTCCCAGTTGACCACAGAATCTTACCCGGCAATGGAGAGGTCAGAGGTGGCCTGTGGGGGTGGCGTGGGCAGTTCACTGTTTGAGCCATGGCCATGCTGCGTTGGAGCCCTATGAGGGGCTGGGATCCAGCAATGGAGAGGTTAGAGTCAGCCTGTGGGGGTGGAATGGGCTGCTGGCTGTTCGAGCCATGGTCACACTGCTTCAGAGCCCTAGCAGGGGCTTGGATCTGGTAATGGAGAGGTCAGAGGTGACCTGTGGGGGTGGTGTGGGCTGCTGGTTGTTAGAGTTTTGGCCGTGCTGCCGCGGAGCCCTAGCAGAGGCTGGGATCTGTGGGGAGGGAATCTGTATGGACTATGTCTTTGTTGTTCACTTCTGTGTATTGCACCTGTTGTGTACATATTATTTCTTTCTTGTACTTGAATAATTCACGTCCACCTCCAAAATGAGCATTGCTCAACAGTAGTTGCCTGGTTAAATAAAGATTTTGACTGAATGATTGATTGGCATGCAAAATCTCTAGGAGAGGTTCTCTAGATTTGGCAAATTTCCTGTGAACCTGCTGTGTGGTTTTTGAGATACCGAGTATCAAATATCCTAAATGTATGTGTTTTTTACTGTTTTTTCCCACAGCTCTTTTCTCAGAAACCACATTAGGTTGTGGTCTGAAATTTTTAGGGTAGAAGGCCTTTGCCTCACAGATGTGCCTTCTGGTGATTTGGTGAAAAAAATATTAATCTGTTTAAAACGTACTCAATTTTTAATTTTCCCATTATTTCATATGGGGAAAGTTAGATGTCAGGCATGAAAATACTTTTGTTATCACAGGAGCTAGTATTTTCACACATGAAATACTTTTGTTTTTGCCGGAGGTACTCCACTTTTGTATGTAGGGTCATATAAAGCCTTGTTTGTTTTCACAGAGCTCTCGTGTTTTTGCAGGAGCTACTGTCATTTCACATGTAGGCAGAGTTGGACTGGCCCACCAGGATACCTGGAAATTTCCAGGTGGGCCACCTGTTCTGGGTTCCTGGCCACCTTTTAAACGCTAAAAATCTTTGCAATTGTCATCTATTTTCTAATTAGAGTACTTGGACACTGCAAGTAAATGTAAGAAGGAAACACACAGCTTGTGTATTAAATTCTAGTGGAATACTGACATATGTGTGTCACTCTGGGCCCTCTCTTATTGATTTTCCAGTTGGCCCCCAGTACCCCAATCCGACCCTGCAAATAGGGTCACATAGACAATACTGTATATTTGCAGAGCTCAGTTATATCTGTCATCTTATTTTCCTGTTAGTGAGAGACTGAAAATAAAGAAAGCATGTAAAAATGAATGTAATATAAAAAAAATCAGCACTTAGCTAAACGGGACCCATTTAGGTACATTCTGATTTTGTTTTAAATTGTGCCCGGAAACATCTTTTGTTGGCACCCAAAATCCCGGTTGCCAAAGTTAGCGAGAGGACCGCTTCTGCTGCTTTCTCTGCATGAGAACAGTAGGATTTTCTTGACTTCTTTTGGCCATAGCTGGAGCTTGTGCTGCTGGTTACAAATTCAGTATTGAGCAGTCCTTTTCCCTAGTGTCTAGTGGCACCCTCCACCCACCAATCACTGTCCCTAGTGGCACTGGCACCCCTCATATTTGTCTCTGGTGGCTAGTGGCACCACCATCCTCCTTATTTATTTATTTCATCAGAAACCGGGATGCCCTCCCCAGTGTCAGACCTCCCCCATAGTCATGACTGTTTATTTGCTAACATCCAGGGCCCAATCCCCGTTTCGGCACTAGAACTAACCAACAGTGTGGGACACTGGGCAGCCGACTCCCAGTGTCCCAAAATATTTATTTTTCACCTGTAAAGAAGAAAACCATCCCCAACATCTTTTTTCTGAAAAAAGAAAAAGGTCCCTTGTCATCCCCACCACCCCTCCCATTGAGTACTCACCACCCCACACCCCCACCTTACTGTATACTGACTGGGGAATGGTCACTTGCTGAATCATGGAGGATGGAGATGTTAGAGACGCGTGCTGGAATGGCTAGTTAGCACCCAATCCAGAAGTGTACTGGTGCCAGTTTTATAGTTGTGCCTAATGGGGGAGTCAACCAGCTTGGTAAGGTTGGTAGTAGAGATCGCATCCTTGAAGCCCCCTATTTCTGGTGCCAGCTAGCTTATGTTGAAGTCACCCAACAAGATTGTCTCAGAGCCTAGGGGAAGGGTTCAAATGAGGTCCAGGATGGCATGGGTTCCTCTGCCTTGTTCCTTAGGGGGGATGTACACTGTGGCAACTGTCAGAACTTTGTTATGGGCACCAAGGGGTAGAATCTGTGCAGATGTATTAGAGACTGGGCATATCAAAAGGTGGCCCAAGAGGGGTTCTTTCAGGTATATAGCACCGCCCCTGCCTCTTTTTGTCTTTCTAGTCAGCCTGAAGACACTATATCCTGGTAGGGCAATAGACATGTCCAGGATTTTTCAAGACAGTCAGATTTCAACAACTGTGAGTACGGTATATATCCGGATTTTGAAAGCTGGCAAATATTTGCACTGCAGCAAGTTTGGGGAGGAGGCTACAGATGTTGATCATTGCAAGGGTGACAGACCCTGTCCATTTTATTTGGGCGAGTGAGTGTGGGGTCTTTGGGCCAGGATTGGGGTGAAAATTTCCAGATAACAGCAAAAGGAGAAGCAGTAGCTTCAGAGTACACCAACGTAGTTGCCTGAGGGAGAGTTTAGTTGCCCGCTTTGTTTGGGAACGTTGGAAGGGGTGCTGTTGCTGGCACCAGAGAGATGTAAGGTGTGCCAGGGATGAAATGGTAGACGATTGAGCCGGTAATCCACAGCCATGCTTCCTTGTTTGGGGACAGGTGATGGCAGGATATGGAGCAGGGTTTTATTTAACTCTAAAAATTGATTAACGTTTTGCTCATAAAAGTGCTAAATCTTTGTGAAAATGCATAGCTCTTGCCTCACTGTGTTTAACAAACACAGCACTTCTAGAAAATTTATGTAAATACTTTCTGTATAGTTAGTATCGTCCCAAGAAAAAAACTGCTAATCAATTGTTTAAAACACTGTGGAGTGAATGGGTAGCAAGAAGCAAGGGCTGAAGTGCCAGAATAGGTGTAGATACAGTCAATGAGGTAGCTGGGTGGGGGGAGAGAGGGATGACAGGTTCTTGGAAGGTAGCAATGGGGTACCAGGGATGAGAGGAAAGCTAGACAAAAAGGCAAGACGTACTCTAGCATTTGTCCAGAGGATCAAAGAAAGAAAGGTCAGGCAAGTGCGAGAGGAGAGAGAAACCAAGCCAGAGCTGGGAAGTAGGATTGAGAGGGGAGGAAGAAGGTGCAGCAGGCACATTGGAGAAGAGCCGAGGGGAGTGCAGAAGAGACTAGGGTGGGAAGGGTAAAGGAGAGGAGAGGAGAGGATGGATAGAGAGGGAGAGAGAGAGAGAGAATGAATGTGAGGTGGTTAGAGGAGGTCCTAAAGCAGAGACCCAATGGGGTTTACAGCAGGAGGTCCTTAGTATAGGTGGGAGGAGCTAAGGCCTAAAAATTAAGTGTGCAAGGTGGGGGGAGTGAGCGCACATTTTCAGCAGTTTACACTACACACTTATGGGCACTGAAGCCCAGGAAGGCAGAATAAAGTTCAGAAGGAGCTTGGCCAATCACTGGCTGGGAGTAGATCAGCAGTCCAATAAGCAAGAGGCAGCAGTGAGCAGCAGCCAATGGGAGCCATTCAGTGCTTTCACGATCAGCCACAGAATCTTACCCGGCAATGGAGAGGTCGGAGGCAGGCTGTGGGGGTGGCATGGGTGGCCGCCTCTTTGAGCCATGGCCTCACTGCTTCAGAGTCCTAACAAGGGCTGGGATCTTAGGAGTGGGAATCAGAGCAGGGATTAGTAAAGGAGGGAGACACAGGAGTGATGCAATGGCTAAATTGGAGGGAGTGGGAAGCAGGGTAGGAGAATGGAAATGGGTCAGGAGCTTAAGTAAGGAGGGGGAGTAACCAAGAACAAGATGGAGTTTAGCTTGTTCTGGCTCATGCCAGAGTGCAGGTAGAAAGCAAAGCTTAGGGCACAGAGAGTAGATTAGAAGGAAGTATGTAGTTGGTGTGGGGAGAGACAAGTAGTTTGAACTCGGTGATGGAGGATTAACAGGGAACAAAATGAAGGCAGATATTACAAATTCGGCAGGAACTAATTCCTAGACACAGTTAATTCTAACCAGTTTCTGTGACAATTACAGGCAGGGAATTCAAACTATTGCAAATTTAACTCTAACTAGTTTTCAGCATTTTAAAAAAAAGGCAGTCTTTCAGTTTGCCTGGTTCTAGCACTTGGAGAATTAAAACAGAAACAGCATCAGCATTTATCTGTGGTAAGACAGCAGCAAGCAGTTTAGCACATTTTTGGCAGTTTACACTACAAAGTTATGGGCACTGAAGCCCAGGAAGGCAGAATAAAGTTCAGAAGGAGCTTGGCCAATCAGTGTCTGGGAGTAGATCAGCAGTCCAATAAGCAAGAAGAGGCAGTGAGCGGTGGCCAATGGGAGCCACTCAGTGCCTTCCCGGTTGACCACAGAATCTTACCTGGCAATGGAGAGGTCAGAAGTGGTCTGTGGGGGTTGCGTGGGCAGTTCTCTGTTCGAGCCATGGCCATGCTGCATCGGAGCCCTAGCAGGGGCTGGGATCCAGTAATGGAGAGGTCAGAGGTAGCCTGTGGGGGTGGATTGGGCTGCTGGCTGTTTGAGCCACAGTCACACTGCTTCAGAGCCCTAGTGGGGGCTTGGATCTGGCAATGGAGAGGTTGGAGGCAGCCTGTAGGGGTGGTGTGGGCTACTTAAGCATAATGCTCGACTGGGTGTGTGTCGCGGTTAGGGATAACGCTACTACCAGGTGGTTAGCACGAGGCCGCAGACCGAGTGCGTCCAACAACTGAGGCGTGACATTATCCCAAACGACACACACCCTGGAGGGCATTATTGCTATTATACAATGGCTTGTTGTTATATATAAAGTAAAAAAAATAATTTTAAAGAATGTTTTTATTAGTTTGGAAAAATATTTTTGTTTCTTAAGAGGAGATGGGAAAAAAAAGGTGCTGGTGAGCCATATCATCCATATTGGGTCACAGTGAGGCTGAGACTAGAGCCGTGATGTTGTACTGATTAACATCACGGGTCCAGCCCAAGACTGACCAATCAGAGTCTAGGAATTTTTCTTGCCATTGTATAATGGTTGTTAAAGCTGTGGTCGCACTGCCTCAGAGCCCTAGCAGAGGCTGGAATCTGTGGGGAGAGAATCTGTATGCATGTAAAAATGAATGTAATACAAGAAAAAAATCAGCACTTAGTTAAGTGGGATCCATTTAGGTGCATTCCAATTTTGTTTTAAATTGTGCCAGGAAACACCTCTTGTGGGCACCCAAAATCCTGGGTGCCAAGGTTAGCGAGAGGACTGCTTCTGCTGCTTTCTCTGTATGAGAACAGTAGGATTTTCTTGACTTCTTTGGCCATAGCTGAAGCTTGTGCTGCTGGCTACAAATTCAGTATTGAGCTGTCCTTTTCCCTAGTGTCTAGTGACACCCTTCAACCACCAGTCACTGTCCCTAGTGGCACTGGCACCCCTCATAGTTGTCCCTGGTGGCTAGTGGCACCACCATCCTCCTTATCTATCTATTGACTTCATCAGAAATCAGGATGCCCTTCCCAATGTCAGACCCCACCATAGTCCTGACTGTTTATTCACTAACATCCAGGGTCCAATTCCTGTTTCAGCACTAGAACTCCCCACCAGTGTGGGACACTGGGGAGCCCACTCCCAGTGTCCCAAAATATTTATTTTTCACCTGTAAAGAAGAAAACCATCCTCAACATCTTTTTTCTAAAAAAAGAAAAAGGTCCCTCATCATCCCCACCGCCCCACCCCATCCCATGCCTCCCATTGAGCACCCACCACCCCACACCCCTTCTTACCCTATACTTACCTCTGGAGGTCATCCACTGTCATCTTCTGTGGACTGGGACATGTCTTCACTCTTCAAAGCTGAACTACAATCTGAGAAATCCAGGTAAGAGCTGTAGAATGTATTTCAATGGCATTTCAACTTATGTTGATAACTTTGACACGTCAAAGTATTTTTTTACCAAATTTTCATTATGGGCTTTTTGGGAACATACATCATGAACACTGTCACTGTTGTTTCGTAAATTGGGTCCAGAAGGTGACTTCAAGCAAAATCACCTTTAGGGGCTGATTTACAAAGTCACAGTGCCAGTGTTCATGAGGTGGGGTCTCAAAAAGCCTATGTCAATAATTTGGTAAAAACATTCCTAAAAATGGCTGAGTTATGAGTCTTCATTGAAATGTTTCTATGTACATTCATAACATGGGTAATTTTTAATATTTTGACTCCACATTTTCAACATAGCTATTTTTTTACACCACCTCATGAACAGTACAACTGCCATGTTCTACATCTTGCCTGAACATGCTTTTGCACCTGTGGCATGGAAGGGTGCTTTGACATGGATTTGAAAATTTTCACCTAAGTCGTTGATGAGGTGGGGTCATAAGAAAACTACGTTCAATATTTGAGGTCAAAATATGAAACAATGCAAAAGTTATGACCATTTGTTGTCATTTGGGTATGACCACTTGTAACTTCAGAAATTTTACATATTTTGACCCCAGATTTTCAACATAGCCTTTTTATTATCCAACTTCATATATATCACAGCTGTCATTTTTTAAATTCTGCCCAAGATGTGTTTTCACGCCTGTGGTGAGTAATGGCTTTGCAATTGCACAGAATTATGTTTTGGCATGGATTCAAAGATGTTCTGTACTGGGGTACCTGAAGTAAGGTAATAAGATGCCTATGCTGACAATTTGGCCACTGTTGTCCTATGACTGGAAGCGAAGGGCCCAGAGGGCCCTGCTCTCTCACAGATAAATAAGGATATGATTATGCTATCTGAAAAAGTGAGGAAATTCATTGCAAAAACCTTCATTAATGCATCAGTTATGGTTGTTACTAAAGTGACAAAAGCAGGGTAATGTGGTGTTGGGTTTCCAACCCTAACACCCTACCCCAACCCTGCAGACACTGACAGGTGTCAGAGTTGTGGCTTGGGGTCATCAGCCCTAACACTCACCCCATTCCATAAGTAAATACGCTGACATGGACACAGTATAGGAGAATATGGTGAGCATCAGGGCTGATGATACCAAGTCACACCCCCCATACCTATCAGTGTCTGCAGGGTGGGGTGGGGTGTTAGGGTTGGAAACCATAGCACCACTTTTCCCTGCTTTTGCCACTTTAGTAACAACCTTAACTGGTGCAAAAATGAGGTTTTTGCAATCAGTATATTACAGGAACAGAGTTAGCCCCTATGTTAGGGTTCAACAGTCACTGCTATGTCAAACCCAAAATTATGCAATGTAATAACTTTGCTGTTGTTTGACCGATTCACACGAAGTTTTGCATGTGCCGTTAGGGACCAAAGATCTCTTGTTGTGGCAAGTTTTGTTGTGGTCGGACATGTGAGTGCAGAGATGCAGAGTGTCAAAAAATGTTAAAATTACAATTTTGGTATAAATGCATTGTCACACCATTTCTCAGAAATGGCTTGGGGGTTTTGTCTGAAACATTTAGGGTGTATTAGGTTTGGGTTGCAGATATGTCTTTTGAAAGTTTAGTGAAAAAAATATTAATCCATTCAAAAGTTATTAAATATCAAATTTTCCCATGATTTCCTAGGGGAAAATTAGATGTGCCATGCGAAAGTGCATTTTTAAAATTGCAAAAATGTCATTCTCCATCGCAAATGGGGAATGCTCTTTTGTGCTGCCACCATCTTGTTTTCAGTTAGTTAAGCAAAAACAATTTTTTTAATTAAATATACTTTATTTAATTTTCTTTTGTGTGTGTGTGTTTCTCTTTCAACGTAGAGCAGTCACACATACAATTCAAGTGGGTAAGACAGTACAAAAGATTGCATATTGCAGTAGAAAAGGGAATGAGGTACATTCAAATTAACACAAAAGACATGCAAACATTATACATATATCATACCCACCTCCCTTCCTCCCCATATCCCCTATACCAAGCATTTCCTTACACAATTAATAGCAGCAACACATTGGTATCTAATCCTAAATCATGAGTAAAATTAGAATGTCAGGGCCTACAGTTTGCTAAATAAGATAATAGATGGATTATTGTTTCTGTATGGAAAGTAAGGCGTCTAAAGGGCCCCAAATATTCTGATAGTTCATAAGTCTATCTCTCATGCATGCAATGTGCTTTTCCAGTTGTAATGCTAAAAATATTTCTCTATACCATTCAGTAATTGTAGGAAGAAAATCTTCCTTCCAGTACTTCATAATTAGTAGTTCGACAACAGCAGCTATCAAGGCAAGGTGAGCCATTCTAGTTTTAGGTGTTCGAGGGGGGAAAGAGTGCATGAGGCAGCATTCAGGGGTGAACAAGGTGTCCAGCATCAGTAAGGGGTCCAAAAGACCTTTAATGTATTGCCAAAAGACTTGCACCTTAGAGCAGGTCCTCAACATGTGGAAAAGGGTGCCATCCTCCTTTTCACACCTTGCACATATTGGAGATGGGCTAAGACCCATTCTGTTTAATTTCACTGGGGTGAAATATATGTTGTGCATGATGTTAAATTGAACTTGACAGAGTCTGTCTTGTTTAACAAACTTGTACATGTTTTGCCAAAGCCTTTTCCATGTATTAGGATCAGCAGGAGCTTGCAGTGCCAGTGTCAAGTAGTAACAGACACCTGTGGGGAGAACAGGATCTGATTCCTGTAACTTTGTATATACTAATGAAACTGCATGTGATTGCCTTGCTGTGTGTAAAATCAGGTATAATTCAATAGTGGGGGGAATCAACGGTGAACTCCCAACAAAGGAATGAATAGCTTTTTTAACCTGGATGAACTTGAATCTAAAAGCATCTGACACTTTTTGCCTTGACTGATAATCACTAAAAGGAATCAGTTTTCCATCTTTGATGTAATCTGCTTAATCACTGGCCAAAAAGAGGGTGCTATTGGTTTATTATCTATTCTAAAGTGGGGATATAAGTGAGGGGTTGTTCTAATGACTTATGCCAATTTAAAGAAAGGTGATTCTGTACTTGGTGCAGGGCTCTAATAGACCATGCTAACAGAGTACTTTACAGTGGTTTTGGCAAATTAGAGGGAGTAACATATAAAAGAGCAGACAATGAACATGAGTATTGTGAGGCTACTGTAGGTACTTCTCTAGCTCAAGCCATAAAGGAGAGTAGTTTGGCATAGTTGAGGAGACTGTCTCCTGGGTCCAATAGGCTAGTTTACTGATATGGAATGCTATACAATATGTAAAGAAAGAAGAAGCCGCCAGGCCACCTAGATTATTAGGTGCCATGAGTTTGAAGTAGGCCCTGCAGACTCCCTTTCCCTTCCATAAAAAAGCATTAATTGATTTTTGGAGTTTACCAAACTGGCTTTTGGGCAGAAAACATCCCAACATACCTACTGGATAAAGTATACGAGGGAGTATATTCATCTTAACTGAGCAGAGTCTTCACCAGAAGGAAAGTGGGAGGAAACCCCACCTATCTATATCTGGAGAGAGAATTTTTAATAATTTGGAAAGGTTTTCCTGAATCATTACAGACATGTCCTGCATTACCACAATACCCAAATATGTAAGGAAGTTTGCTTCCCATGAGAGACGGTGGGCTACTAAATCGGCCTGGGTTATTCCACTATTCACAGGGTACACTTTGGTCTTGGATCTATTTAACCTGTAGTAGAACACCTTAGAGAATGCTTCAATTTCCATTAATAAAGCTGAGATGGAGGTTTGGGGATTTTCTATTTGCAACAATAAATCATCTGCATAATCGGAGAGAGTATACCTTTGGAGTCCAATTTTAATATCTGTTATTTTTGGAAAAGATACTATATTATGGATAAGCAGTTCCAAGTAAAAATTAACAAGTAAGGGGGATAATGGAAAGCCTTGTCTGGTGCCATGAAGCAACAATATTGGGTTGGACAGTATCCCATTGTACCAAACACGAGCTGATGGGGAGGCGTAAAGTAGTCATATCCATTGGATAAATTTATCAAGTAGCCCAAATAGAACCATGGTAGCAAAAAGGATATTCCAGGAAACACGGTCAAATGCTTTCTGGGCATACAGGGACACAAGCACAGCTGGTGTATCTGAGCCCCTGGAAGCTGAGATGAGGTGTAACAGTTTTCTCATGAGGTCTCCAGAGGACCTTCCCACCATAATCCCCACTTGCTCTAAACTTATAAGACCTCCCAAAGCAGGAGCAATCCTGTTAGCCAAGATCTTAGCTAAAATTGTTGTCTGAGTTTAATAAGGAGATGGGATGGTAGTTTTCTAAAAATAACCAATCCTTCCCTGATTTTGGTATTAGGGTTATGAGAACTTCATGAAAAACAGGGTCAGAGAACCCATTCACATACCAATAGTTAAAATACCTCCTCAAGGATTGGGGCAAGGTTGATCAGGCATTTTTTATATAAGTTGTTAGATAAGCCATCAGGGCCTGGAGATTTGTCTGATGGTAGTTGCTCAATGGTCTGCCATATTTCTGCTATGGTAATGCAGTCGCCTAAAGAGGCTGCTTCCTCAGGGGGAAGTTTAGGGAGGGTGACTGAGTCAAGATATTGTTCTATGTCTTCACTGCTTGGTTTCATGGAAGGGTCAACATTGTAAAGTTTCTGGTAATATTCCTTAAAAGCTTCATTTATTTCCTGGGAATTGGTACATACTGGGCTTTCCTTTGTAATACAAATACCCAGAATAAATCTTGAGGTTTCAGCTTGCTTGAGTCTAAGTGCAAGCAGTTTGCCCACTCTTTCACCTGTTTCTAAGTATTTAAGTTTAGTACGGTGCAAGGATAATTGAACTTTTTGAGCCACTAAATCAGCAACTGTGCCCGGAGTTGGTGTAATTGGACCCACTCAGTATCTGGGGAACGCTGTGTGAGGCACCATTCCAGGGAGCTGATTGAGTCAAGTACAGCCATTAGGCATGCTTTGGCTGGTCGTGAGTTTTTTGTAGATATTCTAATACAGTCACCCTTTAAAGCACACTTTAAGGCTGCCCAAACAATATCCATTTTGCTAACTGACCCCTTATTTACTTCTAGGAAATGAGATACAAACTCTTTAATATATGCTAAGGAGTCTGGTTTTTGAAGCAATTGGTTGTTCAGGCACCATAATGAGTCATGCTTAATCACTGGGCCCAATAGATATTAGGGTTTAAAATCCTCCGGACATCTAAAAGACCAATACCTCTGAGAAGATCCTTCAGTGCCCTTTGGGCTGGGGATAGACCACACCTTCTCCTATCCCCTATCAAAATCCAGCTCGGGGGTAATATTCCAATCACCACTGAGTATTGTTAATTTGGGGGGGGGGGTTAGTAATAAGCAGGTTCATTAAGTGGGTGAAGAACTGGGGAGAATCTATATTTGGGCCATAAATTGAGCCCAATAATACTGGGTATGACTCAAGTATACCATGAAGCAGGACATAGCGTCCATTAGGGTCCCAGATTTCTTGGATTAGTTTGAATGGGACTGTTTTCACCAACAGTATTGTGACCCCACCCCGACTTGTGGATGCCCCTGCACCATAAGCCTATCCCACCCATGTTTTCTGCAAAAGGGGATATCATCTCTCTGAAGGTGTGTTTCTTGCATTCACACTATCCCAGCCCGAAGGTGCAAATAATGCCTCAATATAATTTGCCTTTTATACCTATCCTGCACCTCTTTCACATTCCATCTCAATAAAAACATACGGTCCAGCCATATGAGAAAAAAGTCTGGTTCTGCACACAAACTTCTCAAGTCCAGAATACTCTTACATTTCACTAAAATTATATGTAGGTCATGCTTGATAACACCCCACTCCCCCCAAAAAAAAAAAAAAAAAGAAACTTGCTTCAACAGGTGAGCCACATTATTAAAAGAACAGCTTACTTTCCCCCAAACTTTCAGAAAAGGGTAGCCTATAAGGCTTAAGTCCCTTATTTTTAGCATTGACCCCGGTTCTAAACAATTGCACTCCTGGACTATTACCACCAGGTGATGTTGTAGCACAAATCTGATAACAGCAAGCAATCTCTCACTGCTTACCCTTGCCCCCTTCCTCCCCACTCACAGACAAATCACACCAAAACCTTTTATACCTTAAAGTTAAACAATTATTCTATAGTTATTGAATCTCTATTTTAGGGCAGTAGATGATGATTTCCCAACCACCTTACTCTTACATTAGAAAACAGCTTTCATATCTGTAAAAGGAGGAAATAGGAAGTCCTAGTCTTGAATAAGAAACTCCATGAAGCCAGCACATTTTAGTTTAAAATAAAAGTCAAATTATAGTTCCCTTTCGAGTCGCAATTAACCTTGCATCAGTTTGGCAAGTGAATTCAACAAGTCTCTAGTTAATCGCCAGCCACACAGTCATAAAAAGGAAATTCCCCAAGGCAGCAATACTGCCTTTGATCTAGTCCAAGCATACATTATCTCAGTTGGTAGTTGCTGAGAAAAAAAAAAAACCGGATTGCTCCCTGCTTTCTTACTAACCCAGGCTGTAGTGGGTGAGACGAGAGGTAAGGCCTTTTCCCTGTACTTCCACATATCCTGCGGTAAATGAGCAAATAGGTATGTCACTAAGCAGTTACTCTCCTTAACATTAATGATTGGAAACCCCGAAAATCAGCACATTTGTGAGAAACCTAGCAGTTCATTTTGAATGTCTGCCATTAAGGAAGTCAGGAAGTCAAACCTGATCAGGCCCTTCCCATCTCCCCTCGATTCCTCATATTCAGAAAAAATATGCCAAACCTGATTTTCTCCAATCACTTGAACAGTACAGGAAGTAGTGTTTTCAGTTCTTGTAGCGCTTGTTCGGGGGTGTCAAGGGACATCCACTGATCCCCATGCTTGATTTGCAAGATTGATGGATATCTGACTTGAAAAACTTTATCAGCTGCAATAAGCTTGGAAACTATCAGGTGAAGCTCATCTTCTCACACGCACAGTATGTGACAGATCTTGAGTGATGTGAATCTTCTGGCCTTCCCACTGCACCTCTTGGAGCTCTTTGAGTTTACTCAGGATGTACTGCTTATCCTGGAAGTTTAGTAGTTTGAAAATAAAGGGGTGCGGGGGACAGCCTGCTGACGGTGGTGGGCGGAGGGCACAGTGTGCTCTTTTAAGGATGTATGTCCCTCCATTAGGTGAAGGCCCTGCACTTTTTTTTACATAGCTTTTGCAGAAACATAATCCTTCCTCTTTCTCTGGTATACCAATTATGATCAAGTTATTTCACCTACTACGCCCTTCTAAATCTTCTAGCTTCTCATCCAGCTTCTTTAGTTGCCTGTTTATTTGTGGAGCCCCTTGTTCGGCTTTGTCTAGTTTTTTCTCCAGTGATATGGTTCTAGCCTCCAGATTCCCCATTTGTGTATTTAGTGTTGCCACAAAAAACTTAATTTGCTTCATATCTTCCGACATAGTAGAGATCGCAGCCTGAAGCGGGTGCATTATCTCCAAAAACCTTGCTTCCGAAAGAGCAGTCTGGTCGGTGGGAGATTTGGGTAAGCTGATGGCCTGCTGCTTTGGGTGCTTTGCCGCCTTGTCCTTTTCTGGTGAAGGAGGCGGCGTGTGCCGTGGAGGGGCTTTTCTCACATGTACCTATATTCTTCTCCATCAAGCAGGATCTAGGGTTTCTTCTGTATCAGTCAGTTGCCTTAGGGAAAGAAAATGAGCCTGAAGTGCTGGTTTTGATGTGTTTGTTCGCGAGTGGTGAGCGGAGCCGAGGAAAGTTACTGCTGCTTCTCAGACCGCCATCACATGACCAAACTTCAATATTTTGAAAAATACTGCCACTTGGTAAACACCAAGAATTGTGTTTACCTATTTGGTTTACGATGAATTGAATTATGGGGTAAGTTTTTTACAACATTGCTCAGAAATGTGTTTTTTATTACAGGCATTGCTTTCTGCAAATTCCGACAATTCCTTTCTCGAAACAACCATCTTTACTCCCGTAAATTGTGACATCGCATTTGGTCGTATTGCAAAAGCTCAATGTTTTGATGTATATCAATGTAAAGATATCAAAGTATGACATGCAGGGACATGGAGATATCAGTATGACATATGGAAACTGCCTGCCTCAGATGTTGCTTTTTATTCCTACATATATCCCAAAATTTATGTTGTATAAATATCAATCTTGATATATTTATATATTTAGTTATATACAGTGAAGTTAGCTATGATGAAGCACAGTAACTTGCAGTAATGACATGTCACAAATTCCTGCATGACAAAAGGGCTTAATTGCCATTGAGTTGCAATGGCCCCTGCAGTAAACTGCAACATTCTAGTCGAGCCCTAATGATACTAGGCATGTCTTTATTTTGGGGTTAAACAACCCAGAAATATGTTTTTGAAATTTTTTGGAAAAGTAGTGTCACAAATTAGTGTCAAACCTGCAACACTTTTGTGATTTTTTTTGCGAAAGTGTTGTGATTTGCGACACTGCTATTCAACACTATGGGAAAAATAACAGGAATTCTTTGCCACCCTGCTGCAAAACACTGGTTTGGTCTTTTGTGCTGAAATTTGGAGGGAAGAACATCAACATCCCACAGATGTGCCTTGTGGTGGTTCAGTGACAAATATTTACAAAGATGGAAAGTTATGGTGCTCCCAAGTTGATACTTTTTCCCATAGACTAACATTGCGGTGTCCGACACGCTTTCGGGGCCCATATCTCGGAAACGCTTCGAGATACGGACTTTTTGTTGCAAAAAATACTTAGGCCCCACATTGGGGGATAACTACAAAACTAGCCAGGAAAGTCATAAATAATATGAAGCTTGAATTTTTTTTCTACGTCATACAGATCCTGAGATATATGCAATTTAGTATTCCAAGTGCTCAGTTTCTGATCCAAGGCCCATTATTATGCATACATTCTTTGTACTCACTGTGTTTCTCTATGCAGCTTTTGGGGAAAACCAGGGTGCGTGCTTCCATTACTGTTACACTTAGCATTTCCACTTGCATTTCCGTACGCATTTGCGTTAGTGTTCCCGTGCACGCCACCGTGTGCATTACCCTTTGTGTTTGTTTGCACTTGTGTTTGCATTACTGTTACCATTTGCCTTTCCACTAATCTGTGTCTTTGTGTTTCAATTTGTGTCACCATGCTCATTTTCATTTGTGGCCACCCTTCCATTTGGGTTTCTCTTTCGTTTGGCATCATCATTGCTGTTATCGTTACCATTTGTGTTTCCAAGTGCATTACCGTGACCATACGTGTTACAGTTTGCATTTCCGTACATGCTTGCATTTGCGTTTGCACTTCTGTTTTGTTTGCCATTATTGTTGCTGCCACCATAACCATTTGCATTTCCAATTGTGATATCTTCACCGTGCACCTTAACAGTTGTATTTCCGTATGCACTTGCGTTTGTGTGTCCAGTTTGCATTACTGTTCGCTTTGGTGCCACTTTGCACTTGCATTTCTGTTACTGTTTGCATTACCATTTATGTTTGCATCACCATGTGTTACTGTTTGTGCTTATATTTGCATTGCTGTTACCGTTACTATGTGACAAAAAAATCACATGGTGGGAACGCAGGGCCCGAAGGGCCTGTGCTCTCACCACCACATTCCATTCACTATTTGTAGTCTTCATTCTCAAAAGAAGGTAAACCCTCCCCACCCACCCACTCAGACCTGCCACCCCAGTCCCTCCCAATCAGCAGCGGGTGGCAGCTCCCTCCCAAACAGCTCAGCCACCACCAACTGACAGTGTAAAGTATGGCTGTACAACCATTGGTCCCCTGCGTGGGCCAAAGGCGTGCAGTCCGTCCTGTACTACACACTTCCGAATTGTGAATGAACCATTCACATTTTGGGACTGTGTAGTACTGTACAGTCTGCATGCCCATTGTCCCACGAAGGGGACCAATGAGCATACAGCCGTACTGTATGCTGTCAGTCGGTGGATGGCCAGGTGGCTTGCAGGTGGGGAGCTGCTACCTGTCGCTGACCGGGGGAGAACAGGGTGGTGGGTCTGAGTGGGTGGCTGGGAAGGGTGTACCGCTTCCCCACCAGGGAGTTTAATTACACCTAAAGCCCATGATTGGGCTGGAGATTGAGTCCACTAGACCACCAGGGAAACACTTTATTCATTTGATGGTGATCAGGCTGAGGTTGGGTCCGATGGACCGCCAGGGAATGTAATGTTTACTACAGCCTGTGATCGGACAAGGGAGCAGGTCCACTGGACCACCAGGGTTTTGTGTATTATACGCCCATGATCAGGCAATGGGGCAGGGTCCACTGGACCACCAGGGATATATATGGATGCTTATGCCTGCGATCAGGTGAGGGGGGAGCATGATGCCCAGACTGTGTCCCAGGAGGTGGGATGTCCACCCATAGTTGATGGCTGCTATGATGCACCCAGCAATATGGTGGCTGGCCTGTGGGTGTCCCCAGACATGCTCCTGCTTTTTACATGCACATCTTTGTGCCCCCCAGTGCAGCACAGGGCAGGTTTGTGCCTGCATATGCACCACACAATCCAGGCTGAATATCGGGATGGGCCGCATATGCATGAGCACGCGCCCACCCCCCCCGCACTTGTGCTGCATACATTACTGGTGTGCCCCAGTGCATCGGGAATTGCACAGCATAATCACACCCCTTTTAATATTGTGCCTGGGCGCATCAGTGGGTTGCACATGGTGCAACACTGTTGCACCATGCATAACCCCTTTGAATATCCCACCCAGTATATATAGGGGATACATGATGGGCAGGAGTGGAATATGGAAAATATTCTCACTCCTACAGATTGAGGCATGGATATCCCATGAGTGCCGAATCATGTGTGCAATTTATACAATAGGCAGCAAGTGTTTTTGTATGGTTTTGGTATTTAAATATTGTGCCTGAGATCTGTTCTGTTGTTGTTACTTTTTCAGTTGGTGTTATTACTCAGTGATGTGGCTGCTGTGTGTTAGTCTGCTCAACTGTGTGATTCTGAAGGATTCTGACCGCGGCGTGGTTCAGGTCGGGAAGGACTGCCACTATCTCCAGGTAAAGAAAAAAGCCTCCTACAATGTGGCTCTGGGCGTACTGACGGCCGTGTCCCGCTAAGCCCCTGGCTTCCTAAGCTCCACAGCCCACTGATTGTTTTTGTGGACTCGGCTGTGGGGTGCTACCTGTAAGGGTAGCTGGGTTGGTGAACTGTGCCAGAAGTAGGCTAGACCTGTTTGCATTTCAATGGACTCCTCTGCTGCTGGGCTGATTGTAACTGCCTACTATGTTTGTCTAGCACTAGCGTGTATCTGATGTTGCTGATCTGACCTGTACAGTTCTGAGCCTGATAGCTATTTGATTTGCACTGTCCCAGTTCGTGTGTATCTAGTATTGCTAGAATGAATTAATCCTCTATCTACTGTATCTACTGAGGCTGGAATTATTTAATCCTCTATCGATTGTATTTATTGATGCTGGAATTAATCCTCTGTCTAGCATACCTACTGACGCTGAAATTAATTAATTCTCTAGGTTAAAACCTGTTTTGTTTTTGGTGGTACAAGCACATATTATAAGTGGCTCTCTAGGTGAACTGCATTGCCCTCTGCGTAGCTATTCTCAGAGGGGTGTTGTGCTGTTTAAATTTGTATAAAAAAACAAGTACTGTGATAGCGTGGCAGGGTGGGGGCTTACTGTGCTTGCATTGCATTTGTCCTCCAGCTTACCTGCGTGTGTGCAGTTTCTGCCTCCAAGCTAGCCACACGCCATTCTCCCGCTGCATACTAATTTAGGCTTCCTATCTTTACAGGCAGGTCGTGCCCCACCCCCCACAGAAGGATTCTGACCGCGGCGTGGTTCAGGTCGGGAAGGACTGCCGCTACCTCCAGGTAAAGAAAAAAGCCTCCTACAACATGGCTCTGGGCATACTGACGGCCGTGTCCCGCTAAGCCCCTGGCTTCCTAAGCTCCACAGCCTACTGATTGTTTTTGTGGACTCGGCTGTGGGGTGCTAGTGCCACCCTCCCTCCCCAACCACCCCCACCCAGGGTCGGCTCTTGTCTTATAGGTGTCTACCGCTTAGTCCACTTCCTGTCTCGCCACCACCTAAGTCCCCACTTTCCCATTTGCAGATCATACCGGTGGCCTACTAGGCGTGCTTACACCTCTCATCCCCTTCCTAGCTCCTAAACCCCACCTCCTCCACTACCCTGTGTTGCCCCTGGGGCTCCAAACCCATCTCTGTGTCTCTCTACATTCTCCCCCACTCATAGAATGGCTATTACCCTGTTACCACCTGCTCCCCACTCCCTCCCTATCATTTTATTCCTCGCCTCCTAGAACTACATTCTGCCCCTACCCTGCTACTCTTGTGCCCCAGCTGTCCCCACCCCTCCCTCCCAGCCCCACCCCCATCCTCCTTCACTCACCCTACTCCCTCCCCACATCACCCCCATCCCCTTGGCCTCCCCACCTCACCCTCCAGCCGCTCCTGTATCTTATCACACTAGCATTCCCAGTCTGTGCTACTCTGCCTACCCTTATACAGCTCCATCCCCATCCCCTCCCCTAACCGTCGTAGTCTCCTCTGCCACCTCCTTCTAGGGCAGCTCTCCTCCTCCTGCTCCTGTCTGGCAACATCCATCCCAACCCTGGCCCTGTCTCCAATGGCTCCCCATGAAATCGACTGGACTCCGATTGCTTCCATAAATATTTGTAGCCTCCTCAAAAACTGGACTCCTTACATTGCTGGGTGACTGTTCATAATCCTGATGTGATTGCCTTGAGTTGAAACCTGGCTATCTGGCTCCCACCTCTAATGCCAGGTCTCTCTCCCAGGCTACTCCCTCCAGCGGTTGGATCGGATTGGCAGGAGAGGTGGAGGATGTGCCATCTATGTTATAGACCCACTCATTGGGATTGCCCTTCCCCCCATCCTTAATTATAATGCCCAGGCCTTAACACTAAAATTATCTCCTGACCCCTCCAGGGGTCCTATCTTCCTGACCACAGCTTACATACCCCCCAAAAACCAAGCCCTGGCACTGAGCCCCCTAACTGACCATATGACCTCCCTACCTAACTCCTCTGACCAAGTCCTGGTAGGTGATCTAAACATCAGTTGGCTTTCTCCTAAGGCTTCTGCTTCCCGTGACGCGTTCACTGCCATTGATCTAACACAGTTAGTCTCCCAGCCTACCAGGTTAAATCCTAGTAGGGGCTCTTGCTCCCTTCTGGACGTGGTTCTCACCAACAGGCCCAGCCGTGTCCACAATATTCAAATCCTCTCCGACTGCCTTAGTGACCACTCCCCAGTTCTCTTCTCATGGATAACCTCTCTGCCCAAGCCCACTGTTCAAATCACCCGTCGCGTCGACTTAGACCTGGTGGGCTAAAAGACTTACAACTCCATCTGGCCAACACTGATTGGTCCACTCTATTAAACACCCCTGATATTAACAAGGCCCTTGCCTCCTTTGTTCACACCTTTAACTCTGCCTGTGACATCTACGCACCCCTAACCCCATGTAGATCTAAAGCATGACACTCCCCCTGGATTACCCCTGCCCTACGCTCACACCTTAAGTAGCGGGATAACCTATGGCACATCGCTGTTGAAACAGGATGCCCTGCTGACGGACAGGCCTATGCAGCAGCCTGGAATAAGTGTACATGGGCAGTCCGCAAAGCAAAGGCTGACTATTACCAAGCCTCTCTCACCTCCTCCTGGGGTAACCCCAGGTCCTTCTGGGACAATATCAAGCAACTCAGTGGTGGAGCACTCTCCCTATCGCTGCTTGACATCAACGGACTATCTCCACTGACCCCACCCTCATTGCATCACACCTCAATAACTCCTTCACTGACCTTAGTGCAGTGCTCCCTTGCAACTTCTTCAACCCTCCTCCCCAATGTCTGCCCTCCCATCTCCCGACCCCTTTCCACCTTTGCTCTGTCACCTCCCACGAGGTCAGGCCCTACTTACTAAAAGCCCTAAAGTGCCACTCCATTGGCAATGACTTCCTCGATCCCTCTCTACTACGCCAGGTCCTGGAACAAGTCATCTCACCCATCACCTGCCTCTTTAATAAGTCCCTCTGCCTTGGGAAATTCCCCTCGGTCTGGAGGATCGCCACTGTTACCCCCTATTCACAAGGGTGGTGATAGGACACTCCCAGGCAACTAACGTCCTATCTCTATCCTCTCTCCCCTTTCTAAAGCTTTAGAGAAAATTGTTGCTACCCAAATATCTGATTACCTCAGGAAATACGATGTCCTCTGTCCTGAACAACATGGATTCAGAGTCGGTCATAGCACCAGTACTGCTCTCCTGGAGTTTGCAAACTTCCTCCATAACTCACTTGATGCAGGCTCTCTCGCTGGTGCGGTATTTATAGATCTATCAAAAGCCTTTGATACCGTCTCACACTTCCTCCTGCTGGCAACACTTGCCAGTGTGGGCTTTGCCTCTGCCCCAGTCTCCTGGTGCGCCAGCTATCTGTCCAACCGCTCCCAACGTGTTAGGATTGGTGGCACTCTCTCTGATACCTGCCCAATCCGCTCGGGAGTTGCCCAGGGCTCCATACTTGGTCTTTTACTGTTCTCTCTCTTCCTCAACTCCCTGCCCAATGCCTGTGCTGGAAATGTCCTACTCTACGCTGATGATGCAGTACTCTTTGCCTCCGACAGTAACCCCGGCGCTCTCCAGAACTCCCTCCAGCGTGCCTACACCTCGGCAGAAACCTGGTTCTCTGACCACTGTCTCATCATCAACCTTAAGAAAACTAAATCCATGCTGTTTACACACCCTCAAAATAAGTCCGAAACTTTCCTCTCTGTCCGCTCCACCCTAAGCACCCTATAGAACTTGTCAGCTCTTATAAATACCTTGGCATAATCTTTGACTCTGCTCTCTCCTTCCATAACCACATCGCTGCCTGACCTCTGCCTCCAATGCCGGTTGGGCATCCTCTACCGGCTAAAATGCCTCCCATAAGCGCCCTCCGGCAGCTGTTACTCTCGATACTATCCCTAATCGACTCACGGCCTTCCTGTGTATGTCGCTGCTGGCCAGATGGCTCGCCGCAAGGTATGCCTTACGCTCAATAAAGCATGCCGACTTGTCACCGGTGCCCATAGACTCACCCATACCTGCCATCTATACTCCATGTCCTCTATACTCAACCTTGATGAGCGCCTCCTGTTCCAAACCTGTCAAATTGCCTATAAAGCTCTCCATGGTCTATCCCCGCCTGGCCTTGCTAACTCTATTCACCGATCTAACTCCTCAGTGCGTACTCGCACCTCCGGCAGAGCTGCCCTTGTTGTCCCAAGGGCTTGGACCACCCAGGGTCAAAGGGCTTTCACCTGTAGAGCCCCCTCCTGGTACAACTCCCTCCCATCAAGCATCACAAATGCCCCCTCGCTGGCTAGCTTCAGATACAGCCTGAAAACTCACCTGCTCACTTCTCACTCCTGCCATTGCCCCTGACCCCCTACCTCCACCCCCCTAGACAAAGCTTGCTGAGCAGCATACCTCCTTATCCCAGCTCCCAACCCCCTGCTGGGCCTCCTTCCAACTCTTCTGCACTACCTCCAACCCAAAAAAAAAAGGGGATTTCATATTGGCAGCCAAGAGCCAGGGAATGTCATATTGCTGAACTGTGTTGCTGACTGCTTCGCCTTACATGTACCTGCCTGTGCCTTTTGCTGTGCTGTATTGCATTTGTCTATTATATGTACGTCTTTGTCTCCCTTCTTGACGAGGTACTTTTGTAAATGAGCCTCCAGCTCAAAGGTTGTTAAACTGATGTTAAAATAAATAAAATATGGATTGGTTATGAGAGAACAGATCAAGAAAATCTCTTCTTCAGTGTACATTGGTTTCTGAGGATGGTGCAATTTTAGTTTATTTATCAGTGGTGCTTCTGAAGGTTTTGGAATTAATTTTGAAAAGCTCATTGTACAGAAATACTGTTTTTAGTCAAGTCTTTGTAATTTGTTTTCAGTGCTAAGTACTGCTCCAAGTGTACTGCTTTCAGCCGCTGGCTGTTTAGAAACTGCAAGTCAAAGTTTCACACTGTGCAGGTGGTGTGTAATTAAGTAGATTGATGATTTCATTTTCAGTTTTAAAACAAGATCCAGCTTGTAGTGCATAACTGATGCTGCAGGGAGAATATCGGGTGATGACATAACTACTTTAGGTGTAAATGGATTTATTTTCACTTCAGCGATGTCATCACCCGATATTCTCACTGGGTTGAGAATTCATGCTTTTATTCTCAATGAATACACAGCACCCTATTGAATACATATATATATATATATATATATATATAGATATATATAGATATATATATGTGTATAAATATATATGTGTTATATATATATATATATATATATGTATTATAGTGGCACGGTAGTGCCTCTATAGATAGGGTTGAGTACCCCATTTAAGGTTACTGTGTGACATTTTGCAGCTTAATAACTTTGCCACCATATGATGTATTTACCTGAAAGTTTGCAAGCATAGAATGGAACCATAGATCTTGGGATCTGCCAAGTTTCGTAATGGTCGGATATACGATTGCAGAGTTATAAAGCACAATAGAAAGTCACATTTATGCTCTTTTGAGCATTCTTTGCTCATGCCGACTGGTCATATGATTTGTGTGACTGGTCCAAAACCTTCAGGGAACATGTGGCCATGGTCCCCAATGTGCCTTTCAAAGATTTCGTGAAAAAATATTAAACAGTTCTAGGCCCAGATATTCAAAAGGGTTGCGCCATGCGCAACAGGGTTGTGCATGCGCAACTCCAATAATGCGCCATTCTGCGATATTCAGAAGGGGCCAGTTGCGCCACCAAAAACATGCTGAGCAACAGCGCAATGGAAATGAAGGCATGCGCAACCGAAGGGGGCGGGTCCATGCATAAAGTGCGCAATGCGATAATCGATTCCTGCGCAATGCGCGCAAGAGTGGCTCAGCTGAAGTTGCGTAGTGGAAGCGGAATTGAGCCAAAATAAAAGGCTCAAGGAAGTGGCGCAAGAACCTAGCAGGCTGCAAACTGGGGAGAGACAGAGAGAGAGAGGGAGACAGGAGCTGGAAGGGCAGAGAGGGACAGTGGGTCCAGGAGGACAGAGAGGCCAGTGGGGGTGCCGTGCAGTGGAAGCAGCAGTGGGGCAGCGGGGTAACACAGGAACAGCAGCCGGGGGAGCATAAGCCAGGGAGATGGACAGTGCCAGCTTCCACATGGAAGCTGTAATGAGGGGGGTGAGACACCATGCTGCAGGGGGATGTGGCCGTGGAGGGGCCTGTCGGCGGTATGCCCCCGACAGGCGGTATCATGCCCGCATCAGCTTCGAGCTGTACACAGACGTCGAGATTGTGGGCCGGTACCGCCTGAACAGGGCAATACTGAGACGGCTCTGCGAGCTGTGCAGTGATGTGATGCTGGCACCCTCACGACGGAGTCACGCTCTGTCCGTGGAGACCAAGGTGACAGCCTGCATGTGCCTGCTCACCACGGGCACCTTCCAGAGGCCAACAGGGGACACCACAGGCATTACACAGTCGGCCACGTCACGCATCCTCACCCAATTCCTCAGCGCACTGCTGCCTCATGCTGCGGAGTACATCCATTTCCCCAGCACCATGGCAGAGCGTACAACAAACATGCAGGAGTTCCACAGGGTAGCACGTATGCCTGGCGTGCTAGGGGCCATAGACTGCACCCATGTGGCCATTCGCACGCCACCTGGCCCCGACGGCCAGGCATATCGGAACTGAAAGGGGTTTTCCAGTGTCAGCTGCCTGGTGGTGTGTGATGCCACTGGGTGCATTATCAATGTCTGTGCCACACACCCTGGTGGAGCACATGATGCCTTCATATGGCACCAGTCTGCACTGTGCCATCGATTCGAGAGTGGGGACATCCCCACGGGTCATCTAGTGGGTGAGTACACATGTATGGAATGCAAACTCTGGGCAAGGGTTGGAATGACACAGGTGCCATGGTAGTGGCACACAAGGATATGGGCAATATGGACCTGACATGACACTGATCTCCACTATCTCCACACAGGTGACTGCGGATACCACTCCGTCCCTGGCTGCTCACACTGTACGGGCCCACGATCCCAGAGCAGCTATAGCTCAATGAGGCACATGCCGCAACCACGTAACATCATAAAGCGGGTGTTTGGATGCTCAAGGCATGCTTCCGATGCCTGGACACCTCCGGCAGAGCCCTACAGTACAGCCCCCAAAAGGCCTGTGGGATATTCCTGGCCTGTTGCATCCTGCACAACATGGCCAAAGACCATGGGATAGCCGTACAGGTCCAAGAGGGGGACAGCGATGGGGATGCCAATGGCGCCGGTGATGCTGGTGATGAGCAGCCCCCCCTAGGACGGAGGGACCCCCGACTGACCCTGCAGGCCCAGCTGCACCGGGACACCATTGCAGAAGAGCACTACACCCAACACAGGTAAGTCAAGGGGACATGTGCAGGCAACACTGTCCATGCGCAAACCACAGGCACACAGGGGAACACACCGTGCATGAAGGTCAGGGGAGTTGAAGGTTCCAGGCATACCAACACACCATCAGAGAGGGGTGAGCACTCATATGGACACACACACAAACCAGGCAGCATACATGGGCAGCAGCACAGCACTGCAGGAGCGACATTGCCAACTACAGCACCACCAACCACCCCACCACCTGGACTGTCCACGACGTGTGTCAGGACCTGGCACCCTTGCACCTTGGTGTACAGTGCAATGCAGGCATCATCATACACGCACCTGTGGACAGCAGTTGGGAGAGTGCAGGTGGTCTGTGTGTCAGCGTGGTGAGCAGAGCACCCAGCAGTGCACTGCCCACCATGACACACACTGCACACAGGGCAGCACCAGACAGGGCCTGCACTGGGAGACAGCTCAGTCAGGTAGCACTGTCCCACGGCCACCACGGATGCATGGGTGGCCCCGCTGTGGCCCAGCAGCATTGGCAGGCTGAGCAGGGGCCACATCGGGTGGTGCTGGTGCACCACCAGGGGTCTCACTGCGCGAACGTGACCTTGCCGCACAGGGGTCTGCATCCTGCCAAACAAACTTGCACCAGGGGTGCTCGGGATGCCCACAGCAGAACCCGGCATCGACAGGCCTGGTGTCGCATGATGCCGGGAATGGGGAGTGGAGAGTGCACTGTGTGGGGTGTGTGGTACAGGGGCACCTGACAGTGTGGCCAATGTGTCCGTGACAGAGACAACTGCCTGGGTCAGCCTGTCAATGGCAGCGGTCACATCCGTCAGCATAAGGACCAGCTCAGCTCAGTCCCAAGCACACTCCCTGCTATGCCACTCCACGGACACAGACAGTGCCTCCACGGACCTTGCAACCCGCCCCTGCAGCTGTACAGAGTCCTGCAGCAGGCGGGTGTGCGCGTCCAATGGGTACTGTGCCCCAATGGCATCGTGATCCCCAGGGTGTGGACGGTCCTGGTGCACAGCACCCCTTGAGGGTGGGCGCTGTTCGCCAGGACCAGGTATGGGCAGATCAAAGGGCGGTGGACATGTGCCACTGCTTGACACTGTACCCCCAGACCTGGTGTGCGACTGCTGCTGCCACCCCTCCAACTGCTGAGCCCCCAGGTCCACCTGTTCCACCTCCATGCTGACAACAGTGCCAGACACCTGCACAGCCACCGGTGCTGCCCCACGGTGCTGACAGGCACAGCCTGGGACTGTGCCAGCATGCTGGTACACAGGTGTGAACCAGGAAGGCCCAGGGGCACGTGCTGGCCGCCATGTGTCCGCTGTGACACACACCTATCACTGCCCATTGCAGGCCTGCTATCATCAATGGTGCAGGTGCGTGCCACTGCCATAGGCACAGCATGCTGGCATACCTGCATGCCAGACTGCTGTGACACAGGCTGTGCACCCCCTGCACCCGTATCACTGACATCAGAGTTGTTGGCCCAGCGTGCATGCTGCTGCAGTGCCTGCAGGCTGGTGGCGGAGGTGGATGGTCCCTCCTCCATGTCCAGCAGGTCTGCATCACTGTCTGGACCCACCACCACCACCGTCTCCTGAAGACGAACAGGATCTGTAACAGAAAGACAGTACATGTGAGTGCATGTGAACAACAGCACCCCCCCCAACAACACCACCATGTCATACCGTGCAGTGATGGGCTTCCACCTGTCTGGAATCCTCCGCCTGATACACCCGCAATGGCACTCGGCTGCATGGCCGCGACCAGTGTCTCCTCTGTAGGGGTCAGCTGCAACACCACTTGTGGGCCCCCACCAGTGCCAGCACATGCCGCCCTGAAGGCTGCCACCTTCTCCTTCAGCCTCCTGTGGTCAGTCCCCATCTTCTTCTTGCATTCCTGCATGGGAGCTGGTGGCTTCCGTGCAGGATAGCCCCGGCCGAGCTACCCCCTCCCATGCAGCTGCACGTTCCTGAGGGTGCCCCTCCGTCCACTCACTAGTGGCTCATCCTCAGGTAGGCCTGGAAGAGGGCCTCCGTCTCTGCCAGCGGTGAGAAGTTCGGCCTCCTCCCTCGCCAGCCGTCCACACCTCAGCTTGCTCTGGTCAGTCATGGTGATCTGTATGGGTGGAAATGGACACCTGTCACTGCAGTCGACAGCATTTCACCATGAGCATAGCTGCTGGCCCGGGGCGGAGACCCCACGCTTCTCTCTCATGGCAGATACTGATAGAAAGGGTGCCCTTTGTCCCTTTCTAAGTGCCCCTTTCATGCTCCAGCCCCTCAGCCTTATCATCCTCCGCCCGCAAGGCATTGTCCTGGGCATCACACAGCATGTAACTCACCTCTCACCTGCAGTAACCAGATCTGGCCAGCACAACCCACTGCCGCATTTTTATAGCGCAACACTGCAAATAAGTGTGGCGCAACTTAATGACATGCTAATCGTGCCACTGTGCCTTTGAATGGCTGATCGCATGATTTGCATATGTCGGCTGAATATCGCTGCATTTGTGCTTGCGCAATCATGGAAGAGTCGGCTGAGCCAATGGCACAGGTTTGTGGCTGCATGCCACACCGCATTGCGCATGCCCAGACAGCTTATGCATGCGTCTCATCGACTTCAGACCTGCTGGAGCGCTGATAGGCGATTCTGCGCCATACGCCACCATTGTGCCAGTGGCGCCACAGCACTGGGCACTATATGGCGCTGTGGCACTACCGCGCGATAGTCCACTGTGGCACTGGTGCACAGCTTGGCAGTCACGCAGGATGCCTATATGTCCGATGGCGCTGTGCGTAGCCTTGCGTCATTGCCGTGCCCTTGTGTATGCCATGCCCTCTGACCCCTGGCGCTGTTGGCATGCCATGTGTACGTCCCTATTGCGCTGTCTGGTGACAACGCCATGTGAAGTGACAGCGCTGTTCAAACAGCGCGATTGGAGCCTGTGGTGGTCTATTGTGCAACAACTCCACGTGGGGTTACGGCGCAGCGGGGCGCCAAATTGCCTGCTGTAAAGTTGGTGCCATGGCTAGGAGGAGGGCGGTGTCCTGGAGCCAGATTGAAGTAGCCAACCTGGTGGCCCTAGTTGAGCTACACTATGATGGCCTGTATGGTGAGGCACCCCTCACCAGTGCCAGGACTCAGCTGTGGCAGCAAGTGGCCCCTGGTGGAGGTCACTGGACGGGGCCGGTCTGCTGAGCAGTGCGGCACGGTACAGTGACCTCCGCTGAGGGAGCCAGAACTTTTGCCGCGGCTGCGGTCGGCGTGCCAGGTGGGGCATAGTGCCTAGGCCAGGTGAGTGTACCATCTATGCACTATATTCTCTCTGTAGGGGTGTGTGTGTGTGCTTGGGTGGCTGTGCATAGGTGCCGGCTCGGACACGGTTGGCTGTGTCAGTGTGTGCAGCTGTGCGATGGATGGTTATGGCTGTGTGGGCAGGCAGTCTCACTGGGGCAGGGGGCACTCTGCTTTTGAGTCACACTGATGTTTGTCTCAACATATGTCTCCCACTGGCCGGAATCTGAGGACGCAGGGCGACGGTGCCGGGGGGTGTTGTGCCCCAGCAGCAGCAGCAGCAGCAGCAGCAGCAGCAGCGGCAGAGCCAGTTGCTGGAGGAGTGTGAGTATCATTACTTCATGGATGCTATTGCATGCTGGGGTGGGGGGCAAGACCACCAGTCATGCACAACACAACCATGCAGGAAAGGGGAGGTCATAATTCCACTATACAAGACACTGGTGAGGCCCCACCTGGAGTACAGTGTACAGTTCTGGAGACCATACCTACGTATGGACATGGACTGGGTAGAGAGGGTTCAGAGGAGGGCAACAAGGATGGTGCATGGATTGCATCACAAGTCCTTATGATGACAGGTTGAAGGAACTGAACATGTACTCCCTGGAGGAAAGG
The DNA here is from genome assembly GCA_016271365.2 of Neoceratodus forsteri. Taxonomy (NCBI): domain Eukaryota; kingdom Metazoa; phylum Chordata; order Ceratodontiformes; family Ceratodontidae; genus Neoceratodus; species Neoceratodus forsteri. Next base: position 179,659,243 of record CM057455.1, read on the forward strand.
AGGAGAAGGGATATGATGGGGACATACAAGTATCTTACAGGGGGAACAGAGTGCAGGAAAACACTATTTTAAGTGTAAAGATGTTCCAGGACTAGAGGGCATGGGATGAAGTTGGAGGGGAGGACGATTCAGAGGAAACAGGAGAAAATTTCTTCACAGAACGGGTGGTGGACAAGTGGAACACCTGCCAGAGGAAGTGGTAGGGGCTGACTTGGTCACGGGATTTAGAATGCACAGGATAGCCATAAAGGAATTCTGGAGGTCAGGGGTAAGGTGCAACAGACTTATAGGAAAACAGACTGAACTTACAAGGTCAAATGGCCAGACTGGGTGGCCCATAAGCCCTTATCTGCCCGACACTGTCTATGTATCCATGTATGTAGGCACGACACAGGTGACATGCATCACTGTGCAGTATCACAGCACGTCGTGTATGCGTCACTGGTGGTCCAGGCATGCACTGGGCACATAGCTGTGTAACTGGCATCGCACTGCGTTGCCACATCACTTGCCAGCCTAGTTTGTACTGTGATTGGCGTGGGTAGTGTGTGTGTGGGCGGTGGTGCGCATAGCTGGTGCCGCCTGTTTGTGATGGCCATGTGCATGTTCACTGTGGGTGGGTGTATGCCATCACAGGTGCGGGACATTGGGCTATATGGCTTGCAGGTTGGGTGGTGTTCAGGGTTGTGGTCAGTCACAGCCATTGACTGTGTTCCCATTTTCCTAGGCCTCGAGGTTCTCAGGAGGATGCAACGTGATGTCAGGCGCCTCACACAGGTCAGCATGGCAAACCAGCAGATCCTGCAAGCAATCCGGAGGCATGGACGCCATCAGGGGCGGAACAGAACGGGGCGCCAGCAGGGGGAGGACCAGGAGCCGGCTGGGCAGAAGCCCACATTACCCTTCCCACTTCTCCCATCCCTACCACCCTGCCTTCCCTCTCCAAGTTTTTAATCCCTCCCCCTTGAACACCCCTTCCTTGTACCCGTCCCCCCACTTGTAAATAGTTTTTATTGTTCTTGTTGGACTATGTTTAATATACATTTCTATCTTGATATATGAATACTGTGTCGGTCTCTGATTTGCAGCTGGCTATGGGTGCTCAGTTGCTGGTGTGTACATGCCATCTGGGCTGGTATGGTCCTGGGTATGTGTGTGTGTGTGTGTGCATGTGTGTGCATGGGGAGGTATCTCCAGCATGGCAGTGGCTTTCGGTTGTTCTTGCCATCTGCTGCCACCCACTGCTGGGTGCACAGGGTGTGTCTGGCTTGTAGTCTTCTGTGTTGCACGGGGCTGACGTGTGCTGGGGGGACTGCATGGTTTCCTGCAGTGCCAGTCACTGCACATGGGTGGTGTCTTGGGGTCACAGTGCAGGGTGTGCTGTGCATACAGGGGGCTGATGTGCACTGTGGTTGTCAACCCCCTGTGTGTGGCACTCTCTGCCTGCCAGTGGTTGTGCTGGGGTGTCAGGGCTCTGCTATGCTGTGTTGGCTTGTCCCCATGGGCACGTGGATCATCCATCCCACCCCAGTGATGCTGTGCTTGGGGTGTGCAGGTGTGGTGTGGGTTCTGCAGTGTGTTCCTGTGCCCATGTGTGGCATGGCTGGTGGTGGCCCAGCCTGCCTCCTGGATGTGCAGTTCCATTGCTCTGGGGAGGGCTGTGCTTGCGCTATGGCAGCTCTGGAATGCTCAGCTGAGCTTCCTGGTTGCGCCATAGCGCAACTTTTGGCTCAACTTCTCCTTCCTGGTTGCTTGCGATGGCGCAGTATGTGCGATATTCAGACGTTGGTTGCTTGCGCAATTTGCTCTGCTCCATGTTTGAATATGGCACCTGTTGCGCATTTGCGCAACTGGTTTGTGCTTGCTCCTGCTGTTGCGCTACTTTTGAGCGCAGTTTGAATATCTGGGCCCAAAAGTTATTTGAAAAACTAGTTTCCCATTATAGTCAAAGGGAAAAGTTAACCAAAAGTTCGACAATGCAGTTTTTAGTGTCTCAGAAGACCCCTGTAGTGCCATGAGTTAGCAATTTTTTTTTAGTTACTGGTCACAGAAATGCTTGGCATTTAAATTTGTGACCCTCAAGGGACACAATTCCTTTTCACCTAGTCGAACCCTGAGGATGCAAGCCATGTCTTTTTTTGGGGGGGTTAAACACCACAGAAATATGTTTCTGAATTTTTTAACTGTAGTGTCGCAAAGTAGTGTCACACCTGCGACACTTTAGTGATTTGTTTTGCGAAAGTGTCATGATTTGCGACACTGTGCAACACTATGCCCAAAAGATTAGGAAATCTTTGCCACCCTGCTGCAAAAGAATGGTTTGGTCTTTTGGGCTGAAATTTGGAGGGGAAAAAAGCCAACATCCCACAGATGTGCCTTTTTGTGGCTTGGTGACAAAATATTAGAAGGCTGCAAAGTTACAGTTCTTCAAAGTTGATGATTTTTCCCATAGTCAAACATTACGGCATCTGCCGTGCCTTTTGGGGCCTGTATCTCAGAAACACTTCTAGTTATAGACATTTTGTTAGAAAAATGCTTAGCCCAAGCCAGGAAAGTCATAAATTACATAACATTTTCATTTTGATTCTACGTGGTATGGTTCCTGAGAAATAAACAATTTAGTATTCCAAGTGCGCATTTTCTGCTCTGAGGCCCATTATTATGCTTACATTCTTTGTATTCGCTGTGTTTCTGTATGCAGCTTTTGGGGGGAAAAAAAGGGCATGCGCTTTTGTGACTGTTACAGTTAGCATTTCCACTTGCGTTTCCATAACCGTTTGCTTTAGCATTCCGGTCTACACCACCGCGTGCATTACCCTTTGCGTATTCATTTGCACTTGCATTTGCATTACTGTTACCATTTGCATTTCCATTACTGTTTCTGTTTGCATTTTGCTTTGCATCACCGTGTACATTACCATTTGCATTTGCATATGCGCTTCCATTTGTGTTTGCGTTTGTGTTTCTTTTGGGGTCATCGTTTCCATTACCATTAGCATTTGTATTTCCAATTGCGGTACAATGACCATGCACATTACCATTCGCATTTCTGTACGTGATTGAATTTGCATTTCCGTTACTGTTCGTTTGGTGTCATCATTGCTGTTACTGTAACTGTTTGCATTTCCAGTTGCATTACCGTTACTGTTTGCGTCTTCATCACCGTTTGCATTTCTGTTGCCCTTAGCATTTACATTTTTGGTTGTGTTTCCATTGTCGATTGCATTACTGTTTTCTTCTACGGTGCCTTTGCCTTAACCATTTGCATTTCTGTTTGTGTTACTGTTTGCATTTCCATTGGCTTTACCGTTTACATTACTATTTTCATCAACGTTGGAGTTTCTGTTGCCATTAACATTTGCATTACTGTTTGCATTACCATTTCTGTTTTCATTAACGTTTGTACTTGTGTTTCTCTTACAGTTTGTGTTACCATTTATGTTTGCATCACCATGTGCATTACCGTTTGCATTTGAATTTGCATTACTATTAGCGTTACTATGTGACAAAAAATCATATGGTGGGCCCAGCACTCCCACCACCACATTCCATTCACTATTTATAGTGTTCATTCTCAAAAAGAAGGGAAATTCATGGCAAAAAAATCTGTTTTATGCTTCAGTTAGGGTTGTTCCACAGTGACAAAAGCAAGAAAAATCAGTGTTAGGGTTGCCACCCCTTGTACCTCAAGCCCACCCCATCCCCACCAACAGGCATTGGGGTGTGCGTTACGGTCACTAGTCCTAACTTTCACCCCATTTTCCTATACTGCACCACCTCAGCTTCTTTACACACTGGATGGGGTGAGAGTTAGGACCAACGACCCCAATGTACACCCCGATGACTGTTGGTGGGGACAGGGTCGGCTTGGGATGCAAGGGGTGGCAACTCTAACATGGAATTTCCTCACTTTTGCTGCAGTGGAACAACCCTAACTGATGCATTAAAAGGATTTTGTGCCATGAATTATATACACATAATATATATATATATATATATATATATATATATATATATATATATATATGGTAGCATGGTAGTGCTACCATAGTTAGGGTTGAGGAGCCATTTCTATGTTAAACCTCCAAATTTGCACCTTAATAACTTTGCAACCATTTGACGGATTTGCCTGAAATTGGTGATCAAGAACCATAGGTCCTGGGATCTGCCAAGTTTCGTACCGGTCAGATATACGGCTGCAGAGTTATTAAGCGTGATCTGCGCACGCGTTTTCGCTTTTTCTGGAATTCTACAGTCGCACATACAGGTTGCACGGTTTGTGTGACCAGCCTGAAATCTTCAGGGAACCTGCGGCCGGAGTCCCCGATGTGCCTTTCAAAGATTTGGTGAAAAAATATTAAACAGTTCAAAAGTTATTCAAAAAACAATTTCCCATTATAAGTCAATGGGAAAAGTTAACAAAATGTTCCACAGTGTCGCAAATGCGCTTTTACTTTCGCAAATGGCCCTGTTACTTTTGCAAATTTGCCATTTTGTGTTCAGTTAGTGATCAGAAAAATCCTTGGCATTTAAATTTGGGACCCTCTAGCAACCTAATTATTTTTGTATTCATCTAGTCGGACCCTGAGGATGCTAGCCATGTCTTTATTTTTTGGTAAAACACCTCAGAAATATGTTTTTCAAATTTCTGGAAAAAGTATTTTCGCAAAGTACTTTTGTGCTCACGAAAGTGTCGCAAATTTTTGCGAAAGCTTTTGCAAATTGCGACAGTAGTTTTCTAGTCTGTGGGAAAATGACAGCAATAATTTGGCACTGTGCTGCAAAAGAATGGTTGGGAGTTTTGGGCTGAAATTTGGAGGTAACTCAGCCGACATCTCACAGATGTGCCTTACAGTGTTGTGTTGAAAAAATATTACACAGTGGCAAAGTTATGGCACTCCAAAGTTGACAGTTTTTCCCATAGGATAACATTACGGTGCCCGACGCATTACAGGAATCCTTTGGCACCCTGCTGCAAAATAACGGTTTGGTCGTTTTTCCTGAAATTTGGAGGGAAGACAGCCAACAGCCCACAGATGTGGTGTTTGGTGGTCTGGTGAAAAAATATTACAGGGAGGCAAAGTTATGGTGCTCCGAACTTCTCTTTTTTCCCATAGGATAACATTACGGCGTTCACCGCACATTTCAGGGCCCGTATCTCGGAAACGGTGCAAGATACAGACTTTTCATTGGAAAAATGCTTATGGGGGCTAAGTATAAAACTAGCCAGGACAGTCATAAATCATATGACTTTTAATTTTTTTTTCTATGTCTTACGGTTCCTGAGATATAACCTATTTAGTATTAAAAGTCTTCATTTTCTGCTCTGATACCCATTATTATGCATACATTCTTTGTACTTACTGTCTTTCTCTATGCAGATTTTGGGGAAAACCAGCCTGTGCACTTACATTACTGTTACCGTTGCCCTTTCCGCTTGTGGTTCCGCACCCGTTTCACTTACCATTGACGTCTACGCCACCATGTGCGTTATCCTTTGCGATTTTATTTGTGCTTACGTTTCTGTTATTTTTTGCCATTTGTGTCTACAGTACTGTTTCTCTTTCTGTTTCACTTTGCATCACCATGCCCATTGACATTTCCATTTGCAGGCACCATGTTACTATGTGACAACACATTACGTGGCAGACCTTTCCCGTCTACGCCACCGTGTGCGTTACCCTTTCTGTTCTCATTCACGCTTGCGTTACCATGTGTGCCACTGTTAGTGCTTCTGTTTGCATTGCTGGTCCTGTTACTATGCCTCAAGACATCACGTGGCAGGAGCGCAGGGCCCCCCGCCACTGCATTACATTCACTATTTCTCGTTATCATTCTCAAAAAGAAGGGAAATTAGAGGCAAAAAACTCTGTTTAATGCATTAGTTAGGGTTGTTCCACAGCGACAAAAGTGAGGAAATTCGGTGTTAGGGTTGAGAAACCCCTTGGACCCAGCCCACCCCCAACCAGCATTGGGTGTGCATTGGGGTTGTCGGTCTTAAATGGAGCCTCTAACATATATATATATATATATATATATATATATATATATATACACACACACACACACACACACACACACACACAATATATGACTCCATTTATCCAAACTACCTGAGGACACCTGAAATGTTCAGATAATCAGGAGTCTGGATAAATGAGATTTCCATTTACAAATCAAGCAAGGAAGAGCCTGCGATTAATACATGCACTTTATTTCACTGAGAAAGAAAGGGAGTGTGGCAAAGGAATGAGCCAGTAGGAGACACTGCATAAGGTGTACTATGATTAGTCTGTAAGGATGTGAGATCAATGGGAGAATGTGTGACTGAATTGAAGGGCAGCTCACAGTTTTTACTATTGCCCTGTTTCATGAGGTCATCTGGTTAAGAGAGAGCTGCAAGATGGAGCAAGTGGTGAGTGGACATATTGGCTTGCTTTTTGTATAGTCTCTGCTAAACACTCTTTCCTGTGAGCCAGATGAGGAATCAGCTACCTCAACATCAGACTGTAACAGAACATCATTGCCACAACTGTTTTTAAGTGTCTGAATTGTGTGGGACTCCAGTCTCCTCCTACCCCGTGACCCTGATTTTCTCCCTGTTGTAAGCAGCCTTCAGCAGCAATACAGTAATGTATGTTTTTTCTCTCCCATTCACAAGAATGTGCAAATCAGGCTGCATAGCTGCCAACTGCTCCTAATATGGGAGTGTTTCTATCCTCTACCTTTGCTCATTTATATCTGGACCACCATACAGTATTTCACTATTGTGATTGCCATCTTACTTTTCAAACCCTTCAAACCCTACAAATCCAGTTAAATCACCTGTGAAAGATGGCAGTCAGCCTGGAATCAGCCTCTGTTCTACTGTAAATTACATTGCATGACTGTCAATGACAGTAGTTTATGGCAGGAGAGCTACTCTGCCTGGATGTTATGTGACTACTGGGGGACATAACATGAGCCGAGTCCATTACATAGGGAGGTCCGAATAAAAGGGATTCAGAAAAATGCAATTCTGGTATCTATCCAACCATATGTTTGTCTGTCTGTCTATCTATCTAATAACTTTTTTTGTCAAGAATATATAAGTGATAAAAAACAGAAAAACAAAAAAAACACTTTTTTTTCCCTTTGGTTAAAATGGAATTTTTTGCTCTCATCTACAGATCAGCAGGAATAAAATTTTTACCTGAAATTTTCAGTGATGATGGGGGCTGTGCCAAGGCTGTGCCTTTGAATAGTTAGGTGAAAAGAAATGTCACCATTTTTGAATTACAACAAAATTTGTGACAGCTGCCAGACAGGCAAGTTATAGAAAACCATTCAAACTGTTAATTATTAAGGAGTTACTGGTCAAACCTCAGAGAAATACTGTTTGTGATTCTGCCATCTTGTTTTTTCCCAGTTAAAAAACTGGATTTCTAAAGAAATCCTACATGGTTAGGGATGACCAAGACCTCTGTTTAGGTCTCAGTCACATGCTTAGCAACATTATTTTCTTATTATTTAAAAATCTGCATGTGAAGTATGTGTTTTGGGGATGAGATTCATATCGACCGTCCCTCACTTTTTTAAGAATCAATCGATCAGAAAATAACAGTTTGAAGTTCTTTACAGGTCAAACTTTACTGTTGAAACTGTAAGGTCTTTGAACAGTAAAGGTCCACCATGACAGTTCAAACTGTGTGACACAGAACCAAGAAAAACATAAAACATGTGAACATGAACCAAATGCCAACTGTAACATTGCCACAATCTCATCACAACAAAGAACTCAATACCAAACTGCAGTAATCATCACTTATTGCAGGACCAGAAATGAAATAAGGTAAACCGCAGCTCACAAAATGCAAAAGAATAAATAAAAAAAAGAGAAACCTTGCACTTCCTACCAACTCGCCCAGTCACTCTCACCTCTCATTACAGGGCTGGGGACCTCTCAATAAAGCTTGCACTTTTCACAAACTCCCCATGTCACTCTCATCTCTCATTCTGGTTGGTTGATCTGCACTTGCCTGCGTGGGCAGATGGAGGTGGGTGACAAGACAGGAATTAGTCCGAGCAGCATACATGTTTATATGAAATTTAATTGTTAATTCACAGTTAGGTGGAGTGAGGCAGGGGATGTGCTGCTGGGTCTAGTTATATGTATTAATGAGAAAATGAAAGCTACAGGCATAGAAAGTCACCAGAAGGTGACCTGCAGTCTGTGTGTTAGGAAATTATTAGGTGTATCCACTGGGGTTGTTGTTATGTAGAGAAAGGGACAGTGAGGAAGAGTAACCCCCTCGTCCTCCTTCCCCCCCAAGGCACGAGCAGCTCATAGATACTGTATGCTAGGAGAATTCAGTAGTGACATGTGAGGCAGAGACAGACTGTGACAGGCAGATGAGGGCATCCTTTCTTTGCAGCTAGACAGCTGACTAATAATTCATGTACTGTCCTAAATTGTCTTGTGGCAGGATAGTTGTCCAGCACTTCATTCTCAACGACACAGAGGGTGGTAAAGGAAGGAATAGAAGAGGTGGTGGATGTCAAGATAAACAACTCGGAGACTTGTAGGAGGGCAACAGCCAAGGCCTACAGGATGCTGGGATGCATCGCTAAGGGGATCACCTCCAGAAGGAGGGAAGTAATACTCCCTCTGTATAACTGCTTGGTGAGGCCGCACCAAGAGTACTGTGTGCAGTTTTGGAGGCCATGCTTAAAGAGGGACATTAAACACTGACTTTGATTTGTCTGTTGGAAGCTGAGAACCTTGCTACACTGCAAAGAACAAACTATAACTCCATTTAGGACCTGGAAACCTGGTAAGGCAAAATACTTGTTAAGAAGGGGAGCTGCGCTTTCCACAAAGTTTCATTTTTTTTTTCCTTATTGGCATTAAGCAGAGAATTGCAGGATTTCATTAAAAGTGTAGTAATTTTATAACCAGAGGGAGTGAGATACAACTGAATTTGCTTGATTGTTGGGTCTGAGACCTAGGATTTGGAAGGATATTTTTGCAACATTTTAGAAGTGTCCTGCTGGCTGAGAAGTTAAGTTTTTATCCCTGGTTTCACTGAAAGATTTTGTGTATTGGAATCAGACATAGCAGACTGCCTACATTGAAAGGCCCGCTTACATCACAGGTGTCACTAGTCAATCAATTGGCTCTGGGTGGGGTTTCCTCACTGTGCTGTCTTAGGCATCCTTTGCAGTTAGAAGCCAGTCACACTGACTTTGATTTGTCTGTTGGAAGCTGAGAACCTTGCTACTCTGCAAAGAACAAACTGTAACTCCATTTAGGACCTGGAAACCAGGTAAGGCAAAATAATTTTTAAGAAGGGAAGCTACGCTTTCTACAAAAAGTTTCTTTTTTTTTCCTTATTGGCATTAAGCAGAGAATTGCAGGATTCCATTAAAAGTGTAGTAATTGCATAACCAGAGGGAGTGAGATACAACTGAATTTGCTTGATTGTTGGGGTTGAGACCTAGGATTTGGAAGGATAATTTTGCAACATTTTAAAGGTGTCCTGCTGGCTGAGGAGTGAGTTAATTTTTATCTCTGGACTCAGTAGAGTGGTTTACGCAGGAGCCATGGTCTAGTAAATTGTGGTGTTAGTTGAATTACTATAAAGAGCAACACTCACCAGGGTGGTGGAGCAGTTGTATATTTGATTGTTTCTAACAGTCACCAGTGGTTGTGGACTACCCACCCACCCACCCTTCCCCACACACCCCCAGGTGTGGCATTTCCTTTATAACCACAGTTCTGACATCACTTCCTCAACAGGTCTTGGGGCAGAACTGTCATATCCTTAGTAACCCAGCACAGTGCAAACAGGGTAGGTACACACCACAAATAATAATATATATATATATATATATATAACATATTGTATATTATAAGGGAGAAGGACATGTGGGGAGTGGTGCAATGCACTGACTGTGAGGCAGCAGTTTTCCAGGAGACATTCTGGAAAATGCGTTGCTGTCCTATTTGCAGGCAACTGTCAGCTCTGAGGGAGGAGGTTGCCCATCTCCAGGCTGAACTAGCAAGGACTAAGGAGGCCTCCCCCTTCCAAAGAGCACCACTGCCTCAGAGGTTGCCAAGTATGAAGAGCTGTTGGACCACAGTGGATTCTGGGAGGGTGCAGGTGGTGGACCAGAGGCGAAGCCCCCTAGTTGTACCTTTACACAAATCATATGCTATTCTGGCAGAGCAAGGTTCCTCTATGATGGCACCCTCAGTGGAGACCCAGAAGAATGCTGAGGACATCCACAAGGGAGACCCACAAAAGAGTGGCAAGGGACACCACAGGGGAAGGAAACAGATTCTGATAGGGGACTCTATTGTTAGGGGGTAAAACTGGGAAAGGGAGAGGAGAAGGTAGTAAGGCACCTGTCTGGTGCCATGGCTTGGAGGGACAGGATGTGAATCCTCAGGACTGCAGAAGCAGCATCACAGGAGAGGGAACTAGATATCATAGTCCACCATGGGACAAATGACCTAGCTAGGCATGGGGTCAGAGCGGTGTAGAATGAATTTGTGGAGTTGGGGAGGGGCCTCAGATGGGTAGCAAGCATGGTAACCTTCTCAGAGGTGCTACCAGTCCATGGCAGGAGTGAGACTAGGGTACTGCACACCATGCAGTTTAATGAATGGTTGCAAAACTGGTGCAGAGCACAGGGCTTTGGCCTCATTGGGGACTGGGGGTCTGCCTGGAGAGATAAAGGTCTATACTGGCATGATGGTCTGCATTTGTCCACGAAGGGAACCAAGCTCCTAGGTGATAGGTTTAAATGCTTCCTTGGCAAGCTTGTAAACTAGCCAAGGGGCGAGGTGCTGATAAAAGGCAGGAAACTTCAAGCCTCCCCCCACAAAACATGGCTGGTAGTAAGGTAAACACTGAAGTACAGAGCTCAACACAGGGCAGGATGGGGTAAATGGAAAAATAGACAAGGAAAATAAGAGCAGGGATGGGGGAAAAAAGGATAAAGCCAACATTAAATGGAGGGCAATGAGTACCAATGCCCGTAGTCAGGGAAACAAGCTTCCTGAGCTAGTAGCCCTGATGGAAGATGAACAATTGGATATTGTGGCAGTCACGGAAACATGGTATACCAAGAACCATGACTGGGATATCAATATACCAGGGTACACAATCTACAGAAGGGACAGGGAAGGTAAAAGAGGAGGTGGAGTAGCTCTATACATAAGGGAAGGGATCAAAGCTACAGAACTAAAAAGTAAAGGGGGAGGACAAGAGGCACTTTGGGTCACCTTGGAGACAGGGAATGGCATCACAATCCGCATAGGGGTTGTACACAGACCCCTGTCTCAAGGGGAAGAAATGGACTACAAAATGATAGAGGACATTCTCAAAATGGCTGAAAAAGGGGAGATACTGTAGATGGGGGACCTGAATATGCCAGATGTTAACTGGATAACATGTACTGCAGCCACATCCAAGAGCAGGGTCATTCTTGATGCCCTGCAGGGGGAAGGCCTTAGACAGCTAGTGTTGGAACCCACTCAGGAGGGAGCAATACTAGACCTGGTACTCTCAAATGGAGAGAGGATCACAAATTTAAAAGTCAGTAGACATCTGGGAACAAGCGACCACTGCACAGTGTGCTTCACAATGAGCACAACCATGGAGATAAGCCATACAAAAACAAGGATACTGGACTTTAGAAGGACTGACTTTGGCAAAATGGGTGAATACCTGAAAAATGCACTAGCAAATGACCAAAAAGGAGGGGTGGAAGAACAATGGAGAAAAATCAAAACTATGTGCTTTTATATCTGGGAAATGATATCTAATCAGTAAATATTTTCAAACTCCGAAAGGGTGTAGTGAACTTCTGCAAAACAACAGGATCTGGAGTCTTGCTTTAGCTTCTCAGAACGTTTTCTTTATTAAAACAACGCCCCTACGTTTTGCTGCTATGAGCTTGATCACGGGGCTCTTTTATACATCTAATTCAAAAAATAAAATACATTTGTCTTTACTCTTATTCTAATTAATACTAAATACACCAATTCTTTTAAAAGCATGTATCTACCTTCATTCATTCAAATCTCAAAACCTCGGGCACAACAAATATTCCAAATGAAATTCTTTCTTCCCCCGACAAAAAATATATTGGTTGGTCATTTAATCCTTAACATTCACCATAAAATTTAAAACCGTGCCAAAATGTAACATAAGTGATGATCCACTTAAAGCCCCCTTCACACACATACCTTGGAAAGCCTGCTAGCCTTATTCTTGTTTTTTGTTTTTAATATATTTCAAGTAAATCTGTAAATTTAAGAAATAAACAAATAAGGCCCCCTTCAATATATTCACCATAAAATTAAAACCATGCCAAAATGTAACAAAAGTGATTTTCCACTTAAACCCCCCCTTCACACGCATACCTTGGGAAGCCTGCTAGCGTGATTCTTGTTATTGATTTTAATTTATTTCAAGTCAATCTATAAATTTGAGAAATGAGCAAATAAGATTCTCTTCAACCCACAGCTTTGTTTATCTTCGTAAAATGTTATATATTAATTCTTTTTATTTTTTCACTCACCCTCTTCATATACTAAATTGAATCAAATGCCTTCTACTGCGGTGGTTTCTGTTTCAAAATATGTCCATTTCATTGCATAGTAACCCGAGATAATAGTACCCGTAATGGCGTCTAACGCCAAATTACATTGAAGCGCTTGCTTGCTTTCCAGAGCTGCTGTTTCTCTTGAACAGCCTGAGTTTCCCATGGGAGTGACGTTGTCACAACCTGAAACTCTCGCATATCACGAGAGTGTTGCCAAGCAACTAAACACACATACCCAACCATATGGGTATGTGTGCGGTACACTCAGGCTGCTCGTTTCTTGGCTCGGCTTTATTTTGAGGTGTAAAAAGTTTCAAAATAGTACATTTCTCATAAGAGAGGACAACACTTTCAAAGGAATATGACTAGAAGACAATAAATCTTATATTCATCTCAACATCTTTGTACCAGAATTGTTGTTACCATTTTGTTTTCATAAACCTTCATTTTCATAAGGATACTGAACAACTAACAAACAGTATAGATCAAATGATGGAAATTTGATTATATATTTATCTCCCCTATTCAATAATTTTATAATGAATTCCAACTTTTTATAGACTAAAGATAATACTTTTGATACATTTTATATGTGTTCTAAGACACACCAAAGTTACCTACAGATAAACTGTTCTCAATGAATTAAATTTCACAATAAACTATATATATTCTATTCCTTGTATGGAAATCAGCAATACCATTCACAGATAAACTTGAGAAATCTGTTGCAATAAAGACCTGAATTAAAAACAAGCTTGCCAATTATGATCAATATTCATGCCAATCACAGGATCCAACGTTTTCAGACTAAATATCCATTTCGTCTCCCTTTTATCCAATAATTTTTTATAATTCCCCCCCCTCCAAGGTTGTTTTACTATCTCAAGGCCCTAGAACCTTAGAGAAGCTCCTGTGTGACCTGCCTCATTGAAATGCATCGCTACTGGTGATTTGTCATTTTTGTTTCTAATGTCACTTTTATGTTCACCTATCCTTATTTTAAGTGCTCTTTTAGTTTGTCCCACATACAATTTGTCACAAGGACATTGTAGTACATTGGCATTATTGAATATATAATCAAATTTCCATCATTTGTTCTATACTGTTTGTTAGTTGTTCAGTATCCATATGAAAATGAAGGTTTATGAAAACGAAATGGTAACAACAATTCTGGTACAAAGATGTTGAGATGAATATAAGATTTACTGTCTTCTAGTCATATTCCTTTGAAAGTGTTATCCTCTCTTATGAGAAATGTACTATTTTGAAACTTTTTACACCTCAAAATAAAGCCGAGCCAAGAAACGAGCAGCCTGAGTGTACCGAACACATACCCATATGGTTGGGTGTGTGTGTCTAGTTGCTTGGCAACGCTCTCATGATACGCAAGAGTTTCGGGTTGTGATGACATCACTCCCGCAGGAAACTCAGGCTGTTCAAGAGGAACAGCAGCTCTGGAAAGCAAGCAAGTGTTTCAATGTAATTTGGCGTTAGACGCCATTACGGGTACTATTATCTCAGGTTACTATGCAATGAAATGGACATATTTTGAAACAGAAACCACCGCAGTAGAAGGCATTTGATTCAATTTAGTATATGAAGAGGGTGAGTGAAAAAATAAAAAGAATTAATATATAACATTTTACGAAGATAAACAAAGCTGTGGATTGAAGAGAATCTTATTTGCTCATTTCTCAAATTTACAGATTGACTTGAAATAAATTAAAATCAATAACAAGAATCACGCTCAGCAGGCTTCCCAAGGTATGCGTGGTGAAGGGGTTTATGGAAAATCACTTTGTTACATTTTGGCACGGTTTTAATTTTATGGTGAATATATTGAAGGGAGCCTTATTTGTTTATTTCTAAATTTACAGATTTACTTGAAATATATTAAAACAAAAACAAGAATAAGGCTAGCAGGCTTTCTAAGGTATGTGCGTGAAGGGGGCTTTAAGTGGATCATCACTTATGTTACATTTTGGCACGGTTTTTAATTTTATGGTGAATGTTAAGGATTAAATGACCAACCAATATATTTTTTGTCAGGGGGAAGAAAGAATTTCATTTGGAATATTTGTTGTGCCTGAGGTTTTGAGATTTGAATGAATGAAGGTAGATACATGCTTTTAAAAAATTTTTGTATTTAGTATTAATTAGAATAAGAGTAAAGACTCAAAAAATGTATTTTATTTTTTGAATTAGATGTATAAAAGAGCCCCGTGATCAAGCTCATAGCAGCAAAATGTAGGGGCATTGTTTTAATAAAGAAAACGTTCTGAGAAGCTAAAGCAAGACTCCGGATCCTGTTGTTTTGCAGAAAAATCAAAACTGCCATCATAGAGGCAACAAGTCTTTGTGTGAAACAAATAAAGAAAACAAAGCGGAGTAAAAAAACACTATGGTTCTCAAAAGAGGTGGCAGGGAAGGTTAAGGAGAAAAAGGCTGCATTCAAAAAGTAAAAGGAATCACAGAAGGAGCACGACAGGGAACTGTATCAATTAAAGCAGAAAGAAGTGTGGAAGGCAGTCAGACTAGCAAAGGCCCAAACTGAGGAAACAATAGCCAACTCAGTTAAGTAGGGGGATAAAACCTTTTATACAGTAGGTACATTAGGGAGCATAGAAAGGTTAGGGGAGAGATAGTGAAGATTAATAAAGGACAGGGGAGGTGGGCAGAGGGAGACAGTGAAAAGGCAGCGATACTGAATGAATACTTTTGCTCAGTATTCACAAAAGAAGATGAGGAGGAGTTGCCTAAACCAGACAATAGAAGCTGGTAGAGGGGTTGACACCAGTCCATTCACAAAAGAAAGAGTCCTGAAAGAACTCCTAAAACTCAAGGTGAACAAAGCAATGGGGCCTGATGGGATTCACCCCAGAATCCTAAAAGAACTAAGGGAGGACCTAGTGACACCACTGACCATGCTTTTAAACAGATCAATGCAGGATGGGGCGGTACGTGAGGACTGGAGGAGGGCAGATGTGATTCCCCTTCCCAAAAGTGGGAGCAAGGCAGAAACAGGAGACTATAGACCTGTAAGTTTGACCTCAGTGGTAGGGAAAATGATGGAATCACTTCTGAAAGAAAGAATTGTTGAGTACCTAGAGGGCAGCGGGGCACATGACCCAAAGCAGCATGGATTTACAGCAGGAAGGTCATGTCAGATTAATCTAATTGATTTCTTTGACTGGATGACCAAAGTAATAGACCAAGGAGGGGCTGTGGATATGGCCTACCTAGACTCTAGCAAGGAATTTGACACAGTCCCGCACAAAAGATTAATAATCAAGTTAGCCAGCCTGGGAGTGGGTCCCAGGGTGATAGCCTGGGTAGCAAACTGGCTGCACAACAGGACACAGAAGGTAATAGTGAATGGAACATATTCCAAAGAAAGGGGGGTTACTAGTGGAGTACCTCTGGGCTCAGTACTGGGTCTAGTCCTCTTTAACATCTTTATAGATGACTTTGCAGAGGGTCTGGAGGGAAAGGTATGCCTCTTTGCAGGTGACACAAAGATCTGTAACAGAGTTGATACACAAGGGGGGTAGAAAAGATGAGAAGGGACTTGGCAAGGTTGGAGAAATGGTCAGACATATAGCAACTTAGATTCAATGCAAAGAAGTGCAAAGTAATGCACCTGGGAAACAAAAAACCCAGGAGAAGAGTACACAATAGCAGAGGAGATACTAACAACAACAAAAAGGGAAAGGAACCTGGGGGTAGTCATATCAGATGACCTAAAGATGGGTAAGCAATGTGAAAAGTCGGTAAGGAGAGCCAGGGGGATACTGGGATGCATAGGAAGCGGCATCACAAGTAGAAAAAGGGAAGTGGTTATCCCTCTGTACAGACAGTTGGTGAGGCCCCATCTGGAGTACTGTGTGCAGTTTTGGAGACCTCATCTACGCAAGGACATAGACAGGGTGGAAGCAGTCCAGAGGAGGGCAACAAAATGGTGCAGGGTCTGCAGCAGAAACCATATGAAGAGAGACTGAGAGAGCTTAATATGTATATTCTTGATCAAAGGAGGGACAGGGGACATGATAGAAATGTTCAAGTACCTCAAGGGAATCAACAAAGTCCAGGAGGGTAGCATCTTTCAGAAAAAGAGATGTGTAAGAACAAGGGGGCACAATTTAAAGATAGAGGGGGGACGGCTCAGGAGTAATGTGAGGAAATTTTTTTTCATGGAGAGAGTGATAGATTCATGGAACAGCCTTCCTGAGGAGGTCATTGGGTCTAAAACAGTGGGGGAATTCAAACATGCATGGGACAGACACAAGGCAATTATAGTGGGGGGGTTGCAGGAAGTAGGCTGTTGGTTAACTAGAATCTGCAGCTTATCCAGTAGGTAGGGAAATGGGCAGACTGGGTGGGCCAAGTGGTTCTTATCTGCCGTCAAAGTCTATGTTTCTATGTTTCTGTGTTTTTAAACTCCTGAAGAGGGTCCAGAGGAGGGTAACCAAAATGATTTGGGGCTTGGGGGACAGAACCTATGAGGAGAGTCTTGAAGAGCTAAATATGTACACATTGGAAGACAGAAGGGACCGGGGGGCATCATCAAGGTCTTCAGGTACATGAAGTGGGTAAATAGGGGAGGAGCAGTCAGGGTGCTTCGAAGGAAGGAGGAGGGGTCCACTAGAGGGCATTGGTGGAAGCTGGAGGAGGGAATATTCAGGGGAGAAAGTAGGAGGTGCTACTTCACCGAGAGGTTGGTGGAGCCATGGAATGCACTGCCTAGGGGGTTGGTGGAGGCAGAGATGGTGGAGGGGTTCAAGAGGGGGTGGGACAGGTACAGAGGAAGAGTTCTGGAAGCAAAATCCAATGCATCGAGAATATCCGGAATTGGGAAGGGAGAAGCCAGAGAAGGCGAGGGGGGCAGCAAGGTCAGCTCCCAAGGTGGGGGCTGACCAAACGAGCAGACGCGAAAGACTGTTAGACCTATTCTTCTGGCATTTTAGTATGTTAGTAAGACGTGGCTGCCCAGAAGTAACACAGTATGGGCCTGTCCTCTGTCTCTCTCTGTGCTGTACATCTATTGTAAGGAAGAGATTGAAGACATGGGGTGACTTCCCAGAAGTAAAAGAGTGTGGATCTACATCCTCCATGTTGTGTGCAGGGGAGTTGGCACGGGAGATAGCGGGTGAGTGAAATGGGGAGCAGCAGTGAGAGTAACACACGGTAGAGAGAAAGTCCTGGCAAATCCCACCCCCCTCCAGGTGTCCAATCTCTTCATGGTTCTATAAGAACTTTTAATGTATTTATAAAGCAAACATTTGTACTGTTGGACAGAACTGCATTAAAAGTGTATTGACTTTATGTAAAACAGTATGGGCTACATCTTCCATATGGTGTGCGAGGGTGATGGCACAGGAGACAGCTGGTGATCAAAATGGGGAGCAGCAGTGGGGGGGGAAAGAAATTCCTGGCAAGACCCGCTGCACCCCCCCTCAGGTGTCTCCCAATATATACCTGGGTGAGTGGACAAGTCCATGCAGGCTCGAGTCAAGCTCAAGCTAAAGACAACGCTCTGCTCGACTGTACTATTAAATTGTGAGTCTTGAGCCAAGCCAAAGGAAGGTTTAACAAAAAGAAAAAAGTTCAATAAAGTAGCGTGAAACAGAGTCTAAGAAACAAACAATCCTGCAGTCAGCACCGTTATTACTCAGATAAGGTCAAGTGCAGAAAGTCTTTCAACAGCACTACTATCTGCCTCTTTATTCTCGACCAAATAATTCAGACACCACTGAGGGGGTAGACAAAGCTGGGGCCACAGGTCAGGGACCTTCTCGTGTCTAAACTCACTGCCAAACTCCTGCTGAAATAGCTCTGATTTTTGTTTTCAAACAGGACTGGGTGAGTGGCATGAGGAAGCGACTCTGTATTTAACATTGTGCTTTATCTACAGTAATTTACCCCCACTCGAGTCAAGTACTGTGAATGATGATAGACTGTTGCTTAAATTGCTGATGCTGGGTCTTAAATTGCAGATGCTGGGGCTCACTTTCAAAATATGTATGTCTGCCAACAATGTCTCTAGTTCCCTGGTGTCTAGTGACACCCCCACCCTCCCATCGTGATCCCCATAATTTAATGTCTATTTCCCTAGTGTATAGTGGTACCCCCACACTCTAATGTTGATCCCCATATTAAATATATTGTTCCCTGGTGTCAAGTGTCACCCCCCACCCTTCGGTCATGTTCCCCTTCATATTTTATTATTCATATATCCCTGGTGTCTAGTGGCACCCCAACCTCCAGTAGCAATTCCCTTTGTTTTTATGTATGTGCTCTGACTACTTTTTTCATGAAATGCAGGAATGCCATTACACAACTCCCACCCAAAAGGTGATTTCCTGGTCACTTAGTGAATTCACCTTTCAGGCTGGATTTCTGCCCTGTGCATAAGGTGGAATCATAAGAAGACTGTGGAAAATTTGGGATCAAAATAAGAAAAAGTGCCAAAGTTATGACTATTTGTTGCAATTTCACTACACAAACTCGTAATTTTGGAAATGTTTAATATTTTTAGACCCAGTTTTCAACATAGACAGCTTATTACCCCACCTCATGTATGTTACAGCAGTTATTTTTTAAATCCTTGCCAAAATGTGTTTTTGCACCTGTTGTGCAGAATGGCATTGTAGTTGTGTGCAATGATGTTTTGGCAGGGATTTGGAAATGTTTCTGTACTAGGTACATGAGATGGGGTATTAAGATGGCAAAGTTGAAAATTTGAGGTCAAAATACAGTATGTTACAATGGCAAAGTTATGCCCATTCATTGCAATTTTGTTATGTACGCTAGTAACCTTGGAAATTGTAAATATTTTGACCCCAGATTTTCAATATAGCCTTCTTATTACCTCACCTTATGTATGTCACAGCTGTCATTTTTCAAATCAAGGTCAAAATGTGTTTTCATAGCTGAGGCATAGAATGACATTTCAGTTGTGCAGAATTTCATTTTGACATGGATTTGAAAATTTACCGTAATGGGTATATGAGGTGGGGTAATAAGATGGCTATGCTAGCAGTTTGGTCATGTTATCCTACTAATGGAAGTGAAAGGCCCTTCCACAGTGACATCTGGGAGCAAAGGGCCTGAGGGGCAATTTGCTCCCACAGATAAGTAAGGATACAATTGCTCTATCTCAAAAACTATACATGGGTGGGAGCGCATGGCCCTCCATAGTTAAATACAACTACAATTACATTATCTCAAAGAGTAATGAAATTCTTTGCAAAAAACTATGTTAGTGCATCAGTTTGGGTTCAGGATAAACCAATAAAATAGGCAAATATGACATTATGGTTTCCAATCCTAACATCCCACCCCCACCCTGGAGTCAGAAAATCAGGTGTGAGATGTGCCTAGAGGTTCTTAAGCCTAATGTTCACCCCATTCTCATTCACTGTACACATCAATGCTTATTTACTGGTGGAATGGCATGAGCATTTGGCTTGAGACCTTCACGGCACACCTTACGCCTAATTTTCCTACTCCAGGATTGGGGGTTGTAGAGTCTGCGGTTTTAAATTAGGCAGGGAAAAATAATGGGCAGATGGGATGGGCAAGGTGGTCCTTTTCGGCCATCAACCTCTACAAATCTATAAATCTATGAAAAGAACCCAGCAAAGTCCTTCACTTCCTTTCTCTATCTCAGCCTTATTCCCCAGATGCAATATCTACTTACCAGACTTTGAAGAGGAATCCCCCAGATTCTAAATTCACATTCCCCTAAGGAAAATATCCTCCTTTAAATATTAAAAGATCCTACCTATGGTTACAGTCCCCAGCTGCTATACAGTATTTAGTCATGCTGCATTTTAACTTCACAACCCCAGTCCATCAAGCCCTAACAATATCAACACTTACCAATCGTAGGTGTACAGCTACTTAGCAGTATGCCCTGGTAGTTCCTGTGCTTCCTGTTGTGGAGCTGGAAGTTCTTGTTTCCCGTACCTCTTGATTCTATAAAATTGGAGTAACGTGGGTGGGCAGGAGGGGGATAGGTGGGATGGTTAATGTGCTGCCACTCCAGCATCTGCTACTGCTGCTCTGGTGCAATCCCTCAGCTGCCCCATTCCTCTTCAGCTCTCAGTAGCTGATGTTACTACCAGGAAAGCAAGTAGAAACAAGAAAAAAAACAGCAATCAGCTGAGTCCTCTGACAGTCCTCGGACCTGCTCTAATGAGATGGAAATCTGACATACTGAGGTGTTGCATCCCAAACGCCCCACTGGAACTACTACTCAGCACAGATATTGAGGCCAGTGTGCACAATGGTGATAAAAAGGTGTGAGACCATGCACTGATCAATGTCAGAAAAAATATTTCATAATTCTAGCTAAGGAAGCACCTGCCCAGTATTTCCCTGTGGTGTAAAACCTATGTCCCTGTCTTAAAATTGAAAACATACAACATAGAACTAATGGCACCTTGGCAGGTTTTAAAGCTATATGGTCTCCACTGGAAAAGGCAATGGAAGAGGGGATATTCCCCAACCTAGACTATTCAGTCCAGGTCCCAATTCATTTAATGAACTACTATATCAGCACTAGATTCCCTCAATAAATGTACTATACTGAAAACACATCATAGTGGATGAAGATTCAAGTGTATATCCAAATAATTAATTTAACTGACCTAATTAATCACTGTTTCGCTTGTTCCAATATAAATTTTCACAGTGCTCAAATGACCTGCTCTGTAGTTACACAGTTGCTGTTTCCCCGGCACTGTTCTTCCCTCACTGACATTTCCACCTTCTAACTCCCTCACTATTTTTATCTGACAGTCTCTGTTACCACATCTATGAGTCCCATTTGTTAAAGGTAGATGTGGCAACTGTTCTTTTTGTGACTCAGTTAAGGTTGGTAACATATTTCAAGTACCACATAAAGATTGAAGCTACATGATTAAAGGTGTTGTGAATTGTAATAGCTCAGGACAAATTTATATGACAAAATGTATTTATTTATTTAAAATTTGGTAACTGGGAAAAGCACACTGAGCCAGGGCTAATTTCCAAGTGCAGTCTAGGGAAAAGGAGGAGTTTTACAATTGCAATAACAACAAAGTAGAAAATAGTTTACACAAAATGATCAAAGATAATGCAGTGTACAATGTGAATAAACATAATAATATTGAATGAAACATAACAGGGTGCAGTGCTATAGAACAAAATAATAGTTGACATGAACAGAAAGCTAAGCTGTTACAGCAGATGTCTGCCCAGAGAGTAGTAGACACAGTAGATTTGAGCTAAAAAGGTGGCAGGAGCAGAGTGGTCAGTCAGAGTTAACTGCAAGCATGGGGATTGGGCAAGAGCATATGCTAGGGTTTAACCTTTGGAGCACCTGCTTGAAGACTTTTAGAGAGGAGTTACACAGGGAGGTAGATTGCTGGTTTCATTAGTTAGGGAGGTGGTAGGAGAAAGACTGGGAGCTGATGGTTGAGCAGGGTTGGGGTAGTCTGAAGCTGGACAGATCCCTGGACCTAAAGCTCTACAGGCTGGGGAAAACAGGGGAGAGGAGGTTGGTGATGTACTTTGGGAGATTTACTAACCAGTATTTGGCTAGGAATGTGAGAGACTGGAAGTTTCACCTGTGAGTAAGGTAAGAGTGGGATAGAGGAGAGTAGAGACAGCAGTGGTGGACGTGAGGGGGAGAGTTCAAAGCAAACTGGAAAAATCAGTCATAGACAATGTCCAACCTAGATAAGGTAGTTGCAGGAGCAGCACTGAAGATAGTGTCAGCATAATCAAAGAGGGGCTGGATGAGTTTGACTAGTAGTTGCTTGAGCAAAGGGAAAGAGAGAGGGAGAGAGAGGGAGTCCTTATGCCTGTAAAGGAAACCTAATTTGGGGTCCTGTTTAGCACATAGAGAGCCATTGTGAGAAGAAAAGGACAGATGCTGGTCTAGCTAAAAACCTAAGTATTTAAAAGTGGTCACTGTCTCCAGGGGGTGCTATCAAGTATATAAAAGATAAGAGGAGTATGGATGGAAGCTAATTTTTGGGGGTCCCAAAAGTCAACGAGATTGTCCTTTTGACATTAACCTTGAGAAGATTTTTGTGAAAGCAGCTGAGCAAGACATTCAGATCAGACTGTAAAGGGGGCTTGGACAGCAGTGGGAGAGGGGCCAGAAACAAACAGAATAGCATCATCAGCATATAGGTGAATATTAGAAGAAATGCAAACTGACGATAGTTCAGTTACAAAGATGAAGCATAGTAGGAGGCCCAGAATTGAAGCCTGAGGTACACCAGACAAGATGGGGAGGAGAGGAGAGGAGAAGAGAGGAGAGGAGAGAAGAGGAGGAATTTCCAATGCAAACACATTATGCTCTCTTTAGAAGATGTGATTGAAACCACAATAGTGTCGAATTTGCTAGACCCAGGGCACTGAGCTTCTGAAGTAATAGATGATGGGACATGGAGTCAAAATCCTTGGCTAAATCAAACAAAATTGTACCTATGATGTGGATGTGATCCATAGATACGTGAATTGAGTTATTTACTCTACATAATGAAGAGACTGTCAAGTGATGTTTTGGAAAAAACAAATTGATACAGTATGGGGATTTATTTGTTTTTTGGAGGGTACATTTCTCAACAACAAAATAAGATAACAAATCACAACAGCAGTTGCTCAGAACAGATTATAGTATACAAAGTGCATTATTATAATGACAGCCGCTCAATTCAAAAATGTGTGAGAGGGTGTTATACAAGCAGATTGTTTAGGCGTTTATGAGATAGTACAGAAGAGATGATAGTAATGGCCTGATGATCATCCATCTGCAACAGGAGTGGTCATTGCAGACCGTAGATAGTTGGTAGTCAGAATAGGTATAGTTATGCAATACAGCCTATACAGAACAAGTGGTAGGCCTAGAAATAAGCTTATACAAACAACAGTACAGCAGTAGTAAATATGCATATCAGTGGATCACTGGCAGTTTGATGCATAGAGATTGGAGTCTGCCAGCCTTTCATGACGTGGGGTGAGGTTATATGATAGCAGTCAGGCAGGGGAGCAGATTTTGGGAGTAAATGGGGTCATGAGGGTTGGAAGCATTTGCAGGTCATGGATTGGAAGAGGTGGGTTTTGAGGGCTGCTTAAAGTTCTGGGTGGAGGTGGAGTAGCGTACTGTTTAAGGAAGAGAGTTCCAGAGTATAGGTGTGAAGGCTAAAAATGCCTGTTTGCTCATTTTTGTAACACACACATGGGCATGGCAAGCTGGGTGGGATCATGAGATCTGAAGAAATATTATATGCGGCAATTGCACTAGGAGGGGGTGGGATGGTAATTGCAGGATTGGGGGACTGAATCTGAAACAAACACGGAGACTTATTCCCCAGACTTTATTCACAATATTTGATACTGCTTTTCTTTCAGATGCCAGTGACTGCATGAAGTGCCCTGAAGAATGCTGGTCAGATGACAAGAGAGAGAAGTGTATTCCAAAAATCATAGAGTTTCTCTCCTTTTATGACTACTTGGGCTCTGCATTAACTGACCTATCAATTGCTGCTTCTTTCATTACTGTGTCTGTCCTTTGTATCTTCATTAAGTTCCAGGACACTCCGATAGTCAAAGCCAACAACTGTGAGCTCAGCTACCTTCTGCTCATTGCCCTTGCACTGTGCTTTCTCTGTTCCGTGATATTCATTGGATGTCCCATGAAAACCAGCTGCCTCCTCTGTCATACTGCCTTTGGAGTCATATTTTCCATTTGCATTTCTTTTATCCTGGCCAAACCATCATCGTGGTCATTGTCTTTAATGCTTCAAAGCCATCCAGCAAGCTACAGAAGTGGGTAGGACCGAGGGGGATACTCAATTCCATTGTTATCTTCAGTTCCCTACTACAAGTTATTATATGTATGGTTTGGCTGTCTACTGCTAGCCCATTCCCACAGAACAATATGAATTCTGAAACTGGGAAAATAATAATTGAAAGTAATGAAGGTTCTGCTATTATGTTCTACTGCATGCTGGGATACATGGGCCTGCTAGTCAGTATTTGCTTTATAGTTGCCTTCTTGGCAAGAAATTTGCCTGATAGATTTAATGAGGCTAAATACATTACTTAAAACATGCTTGTTCTTATAAGTATCTGGCTGTCTTTCATCCCAGCATACCTGAGTGCCAAAGAGAAGAATATGGTTGCAGTGGAGATTTTTGCCATCCTGGCTTCTAGTGCTGGGTTACTAGCTTGCATATTTATCCCAAAATGTTACATTATTTTATTTAAACCAGACATGAACACAAGAGAAAGGGTAATTGGGAAATAAAGCAGTGTCACATAACTAATCATGTTTCTGTTGTTTTTTTGTAACCAGTAATTGAAAACTGAACTTGTATTATCTTGACCTCATTTATCTAGCTTCATGTGCCAGTTTGGTTCAGCTGGTAACAGACTTGCTTCTCTGGACTACTGTATGTGTTTACTGAAGTCCCTAACTTGGGCTCATACCTACTGCTGAAACCTTAGTGCGGTACTGTCGGTGCTCTACTGCTGGAGAAGCTTTCACCCCAAGGAGACATTAAACAGAGGTCCATCAGACTTACTCATAGCTGTTTGCAAGGTACAATACAAATAAATGATCTATTGCTCTTTTGGAAATGTTTAGGTGATAATCCCTTCTCCTGGTAAACATTCCCTCTCTTTATGAAATGAGTTTGTCTATGATGCATTTTCCAAAACTTCTTTAAATTATTGCTGGCTGGTGGTGAAGTTATTTTTTCAGTTGCACTTATTTTTAAGAATCAGTTCGTACCTCTCAACTGTACCACATTACGAGGAACGTTCCTCATTTTACTTCACAAAAGCTCCCTGTTCCACATGGTGAGGACTCGTTCCACATTCAGTGTCAACATTTTAAAGCAAAATTCTATAGTAAATAATGCAAAAAATATATTATTCTATTAATAACAGACTTTCTGAACATAAATACAAACATTTTAACAGTGTTCTGAGCTTCTTAGGTAAAGATTTGATTAAGTGTTCCACATTTTGCTCATTTGTTCCACATTTGGGGGACAAAAGGTTGAGAGGTATTAATCAGGTTATGTTGTGGTTCAAGTAGAAATAATGTCAGAACACCACGTACCCTATTGTGGACTTTAGAACAGGTAGGGAACGTCTAGTGTTTCTGGGGGGAATTTCTACCGCAGTCAACATGGATGCTCTTTGAAAGAATTAACATGGTAAAACGTGGGGAATTATTTACACTTAATACAAACTAGAGGTCACGTGGCCACGAGTAGAAATTAACAGGAGGGAGGTTCAGAAGGGACATGAGGAAGTATTTCTTTATGAAAAGGGTGGTGGATCTTGCAACAGTCTCCTAGCTGAGGTGGTGGGTGTAAACACAGTCAGGGGATTCAAGCTGGCATGGGACAGAATGAAGGGAATAGTGGTTACCCAGAGCAACAAAACCAGGGAGAAGAATGTGGAAAGGATGGGGAGGATTAGTACCCTGGAGGAACAATAGGTTCCAGGGAAGGTTCTAGGGATTATAGGAAACATGGGCAAACTAGATGGACCTATGGGATCGAATTCCAGAAGGTGGGTGCAGAGCTTGCTCCAAACTCTGCATCCACTGCATAGTTTGATGCAACTCTGTCAAAGCCCTTTAACACAACTCTGTGCTATTCCAGAAGGACTGACACAGTTGTGACAGTTTTCCCACTTTATGGCAGCTCGCGCCAAAAGTTTGGTGCAAGCCCTATAGTAAGGGTACCCCCACAGATGCAAAGTTAGACCATCGGGGAGATAGTCTAACTTTGCGGCATCAGGGACTTGCTGCATCGGCTTCTGAAATAGCAAGTTTGATGCAAGTCATCACTTGCATCACACAGCCAGAATATAGAGATAGGTATAAAAAGATATTAAGGAAACTTGAAAAGGAAATAAAACAATCTAAAAACATCTTGAAATGAGATTTGCAATGAAAAAGAATAATAAAGGTTTTTATGCCTATGTAAGTAGTCGAAGGGGAGGAAGTACTATGGTAGGTCCATTGAGTATTAATGGGCATGTGCTGTCAGATCCAATGAAAATGGCAAATGAATCTGGCAAATGTTCTGGTTCGGTATATAAAAATTATGAGGACAGAATAGAAATCAGTGGTGTGGAATGTGGTCAACTTGATCCAAAGGTAATAATAAAAGAAGAGAAGTTAATGAAAAGAATTATGGGTCGAGAGTGGATAAGGCAGCGGGACCGGATGGGATTCATCTGTACCTGCTGAAGGAGTTGAGAAATGAGTTGATACCAGTTATTACCTTGTTGGGGCAAGGGTCACTAGCGGAGGGTGTGGTGCCTGAGGAGTGGAGATGGGCATATGTGGTGCCGATATGTAAGAAGGGGAGAAGGTATCAGGTGGCAAATTATTGACCAGTGAGTCTGACATCTGTAGTAGGGAAGATCATTGAGGGTATCCCTAGCGAAGCTACAAAGGACATCATGATAAGTAAAGGGCAAATAGATAGGAATCAGCATGGATTTGTTTCTGGCAGGTCATGTGAGATGAATTTAATCACTTTTTATGAACATATTAATTAATGAGTGGATGTGAGAAGGAGTGTGGACATGTTAATGCTTGATTTTAGTTGGGCGTTTGATACAGTCCCTCATTGTAAAATTATTGAAAAATTGATTGAAATAGGAATTGATTATTTTATTGTAAAATTGATGGATCAGTGGTTAAGAAATAGGAAGCAACAAGTAAGAATCCGGGATTACTTGTCGGAACCTCAGAGGGTAGGGAGTGGCATGCCCCAGGAATCAGAGCTGGGACCATTGCTATTCAGCATTTTTATGTGATTTGGATATGCATTATACAGCAGGAATAAGATGGTGAAATTTGCTGATGATGTTAAAATGGGGGGGGGGGTAGTGGAGACGCTTGATGGTAGGCTATCTTTTGGAAGGTATTTAATACAAATTTCAGAATGGGCAGAAGTTAATCGAATGCATTTTTTTATTGTCATTTAGTAAGCTTTATTAGTTTGAAATTTTAACAACAACCATCAATATAGACAACGTGTTAATGTTTAAACAGAGAAATAATCATTAATGAAATACTAATACATATACATAATATGTAGTACATAGATAAAGATTACAGTATAATACGTCCTAAGACATGTTATCATTGTTTGTATCCCACCCACCTCCCCCTTCCCTCTCAACCCACCCCAGTCTGCCACTTACTATTAACTGAGGACGGTTATAAAGAAATACAATAATAAGAGACCATGTTAAAGGTAATTGTCATTAAATGGGAAGGTAAAAATGACTGAGTTCTACTGAATCAATTAAAGGGTATACAGTGATTCCCATCTTAGTTTATAGTTGCCCATTCTGTTATTAGTTCCAGCAATGATGAGCTCTGCTTGCAAGGCAAATATAATTTCCTTATGCCATTCCATATAGGCAGGGGTATTCGGTTCCAGCCAATGCCTCAAAATTACTTTCTTGGCACAGCTTGACATTAAGGCCATGTGCGTTCTCTGTTGACTCCCTTGTAAACATGTGTAATCACCCAAGATACAAATTTCTGAATTAAAGTTATCTGATAATGCAAGAAGTGGATCAAGATGATTTTGAATGCTGAGCCAGAAAGGATTGATTTTATCACATGACCATAACATATGGAGCAAGTCGGCAGGTGCTTGTTGACATTTGGGGCATTGGTTAGAAGACACTTTTACCATCTGATGAAGTTTAAACGGTGTATAAAATAGATTATGGTTAATATAAAATTGCATAAGTCTATATCTATCTCACTTAATATATTATATAAGTGATTCCAAATGTTAGACCAGTTCCTAGGAGGGGAATTTGATGTTAAGACATTATCCCACCAATAGAACCTCTTACCTTCCAGAATAGTGACTTTTGTTAGAAGAAATTTATATGAATAGGATATTATATGAGAAGAGGCGATAGAGCTAATATAAGGGAGTAAAGCAGACATAAAGGGACTGGGTCATCCCCCTGACCCAAAGTAATGTGTCAGCATGTGAGATATCTGAAGATACTTGAAAACATGTGTGGCAGGCCAGTTGAAAAGGTGACTGGCTGCATTATAGGAAAGCAGTTTTTTGTCCTGAACCAACTGATTCACTCTTAGAACACCCATGTCAGGCCAAAAAAGGTGAGATTTAATTACCTTACCCGAAATTAGAAGGTTAGGGTTTGAGAACAAGGGTTGGGCAGTGTCTTTGTATGCATCTGCTTTAAGGAAAGTGATTAATTGGTGTTGTGTATGAATTGAAGAACTTGTGGTGTTTCCTTTAGGGATTAAGGGAGGTTCTTCCTAGTAATAAAAGGAAGGGCCTTGGGGTCAGTGTCTTTTCCAGAGCAGAGTACTTGTTCAGTTCTAACCCAGGAAGGACAATATGCAGGATCTAGACTATTCTCTGGGGGTTGTATCCAGTATCTTACCCTGGCCAAATGTATAGCTAAATAATATATGTAAAAATTAGGGGCTTAAAGACCACCGTCAGTTTTTTGATGCATAAGTTTATAGTAACTTTGTCTAACTTTTTTCCCTTGCCATATAAAAGTATTGAGAATTCTCTGTATCTGAGAAAACCATGATAATGGGAGACCCCTTAAACATTTGTAGGGGATATAAAACATGAGGTAAAACATTCATTTTTATTATACTAATACGACCCCATATAGAAAGAGATAATTTTGATCAGCGCCTAAGATCATCTGTTAATATTTTGACTAGAGCATCTTAGTTAAGTTTTTTCATGATATGGGGGGAGGGGCGAAGGCAAAACCCTAAATATTTTAATTTATCTGTGTTCCATTTTAGTCCCAAATATTCAATATCGGTCCTCACTATATATTTATTGAGAGGAAAATCTTCAGTTTTTCCAATATTTAACTTGTAATTCGAAATTGCCTCGAATTGGGAAATTATATGAAAGGCAGCTGATAGAGATTTGGTGGGATTAGAAATATGAAGAAGTATATCATCTGCATAAGCAGAAATGTTATATTCCATGTTACTTATTGATATAGCAGATACAAGTATTGAATTTTTAATTTTTCTAATAAGAGGTGCTAAATATAAGTTGAAGAGGAAAGGAGAAAGGGGACACCCTTGGTGGGTACCCTGAAATAAAGTGAAGGATGTGGAACGATCACCGTTACATTGGATTTGAGCTGATGGAGAAGTGTACAAAATTTTAACCCATTGTATAAATTCCGTCGGGAAGTGATATTTAGGTAATAACATAAAGAGAAAGTCCCAAGAAACCTTGTCAAAAGCTTTTTCTGTGTCCAGGAAAACAAGTGCTGCCAGTACAGATTAATCCCTGGACACAGAAGAGAGGTATGCTATTTTTCTAAGGTGATCAGATGAAAGCCTTCCCTTTACAAACCCTACCTGCTCTATACTTATCAGGGGATCCCAACCCTGGCCTAATCTAGAAGCAAGAATTTTTGCAAGAATTTTGAGATCCACATTAATTAGGGAGATTGGTCTATAGATAGGAATAAAGAGAGGATCTTTGCCAGGTTTGGGAATGACAGTTATAATAGCTTGAGTCAAAGAGGTATCAGATATGCCCTTCTTAAAGATGTAATGAAAGGTGTCTAAGAGCATAGGGGCAATTATCTCCTTACATTTTTTATAGAAGTTTGTAGTGAAGACATCTGTGCCAGGAGATTTGTCTGGGGCAAGAGAGTCTATGGCATCATAAATTTCTGTTAAAATAATAGGAGCTTTCAAAATATTTACCCGGATGTCTGATAATATGGGGAGATCAACAGCTTGGATGAAATTATCGAATTGTTGAGGCAAAGAGGGGGGTACAGATGCTGAATATAATTGTCGGTAATAGTCTTGTAATGCATTCATGATATCTAGGGGGAGGTTAGAAGGTCACCCGACATCGAATAAATAGAGGTGATTATTTTATCAGCTATTGGGTACAACGACGAAGAACCATGAGTTTCTCCGACCTTTCACCTTGATCAAAATTGGATATTTTAGAATGAAGCATAAAGAATTCAGCCTTTTCTGCTATTAATTGATTGTATTGGGCACGAAGAGATTCAACTTTCTCTCACTCTTCTATAGGGGCCGAAGGAAGGAGATGCCTATCCTAGTTTTCTATCTGGGCTAAAATAGAAGAGAGAGCCACTCCCATTTAGTGAAGTCCAGGACCCTTGCTTTCATGTGGCTTGACTCTGCCACTATACTCATATTGAACTACACTGTGCGATGATCACTGGATCCCAGTTGTCCACTCACCATGACATGTGCAATTATGTCCCTATTTGTGAGTACTAGGTCCAAAATCACACCATCATGGGTGGGCTGTCATACTAGTTATCCGAGGCATGCCCCTTGCAGGGAGTCCAGTATATCCCTGTTCCTGACTGAAGCTGCTGCTGGGAAGCTCTAATCAATACATGGCAGATTGAAGTCACCTATCAGCTGCACTTCCTCTTTACATAGAAACACAGAGTTTGATGGCAGATCAGAACATGTAGTCCCATCCAGTCTTACCATTTTCCCTACCTGCATTAGCATGTCTTTCCCTGATCTAGGGTTCCCTTGTGCCTATCCCATGTGCTTTTGAATCCTCTCACTGTGTTCACCCCTACAACCTCCTGGAGTAGGCTGTTCCATGCATCCACTGCCCTTTTAGTGAAGAAAAACTTCCTCACATTCCCCTTTTCCCCTGCCCCCTAGTCTCATATCATGCTCCCTCATTCTTGTACATCTCCTAAACTGAAAGATGTCTCCCACTTGCACCTTGTTGATGTCCTTAAGGTACTTGAAGGTTTCAGTCATATCCCCCATTCTCTCCTCTCCTTCAGAGTACACATATTGAGGTATTTGAATCTCTCCTCATAAGCCCTCTGTTGCAAGCCCTGCACCATCTTTGTTGCCCTTCTCTGACCTGCCTCAACCCTATCTATATTCTTCCATAGATGTGGCCTCCAGCACTGAACATAGTACTCCAGATGAGGTCTCACCATTGCTCTGCACCAATGCATCACCACCTCCCTTCTTCTGCTAGTGATATCCCTTCCTATGCACTGTAACATACTACTGGCCCTTGCCACTGCCTTTGTAAACTGCTTGGTCACCTTTAGGTCCTCTGAGATGATTTTTCCCAAATCCCTTTCTTCCCTTGTGACCATCAGTAACCCCCGCCCCCATAACTCTCCTCTGGTTTTTTTTGCCCCAGGAGCATGATTTTGCACTTCTTCACGTTGAATATTAGTTGCCATATCTCGAACCATTTTTACAGCTTCCCTAAGTCCCTCCTTATTTTCTCTACTGCTTCTGGAGTGTCTACTCTATTGAAGATCTTGGTGACATCTGCAAATAGCCACACCTTCCCTTCCAGTCCTTTAGCGATGTCACTAATGAAGACATTAAAAAGTAATGGCCCCAGGACGATTCCTGAGGTCCCCCACTGGCCATCCCCCCCCCCGTTCTTTAGCTTGGACAACATTTACCACCACCCTCTGCTTCCTGACCCAGTTCACCACTTTTTAGCCCACACTCAAACTCCCCAGCTTGTTTACTAGCCTTCCATGTGGAACGGTGTCAAAGGCCTTACTGAAATTGAGGTAGGTGACATCCACCTCTCCCCCTTGATCCACCTCCTTTGTCACCCAGTCAGAGAAATCTATGAGATTTGTCTGACATGATCTCCTCTCTGAGGGAGTACAAGCGCCCTCCTCCAGTCTTATGGAACCACACATGTATTGATGGATTCACTAACCAGGTCTGCCAGTGGTGCTGCTAGCACCAACCTTAGTTCCTTTAATATCCTAGAGTGTATATTGTTTGGCCCAATTGCTATGTCCACCCTCCGTTTTGCGAGTTCCTCTAGGACTCTCTCTTCTGTAAAATGACTGGTGTTCACCCCCCCCCTTGATTCTGGTTGCTAATTTTGGCCCCTCTCTCTTCCCTTCTTCAGTAAATACAGAACAGAAGTATTGTATTTGTTCAGGACTGATGCTTTTTATTGGTCACCCTCCACACACTCCCTTTCTTCTCTTCTGAGTCTTGCAATCCCTCCCCTGACCTTCTCTTTTTGCTGATGTACCTATAAAATGTATTGTCCCTGTTCCTTACCTTCTCTGCTGTCTTTTCTTCCATTTCCACCTTTGCACATCTAACTGCCCTCCCTGCTTCCCTCTGTCTAGTTAGGTACACCTTCCTATGTTGTTCCTTTTGTGACTCTTTATATTATCTGAAAGCCAGCTTTTTGGCCTTTACCTTCTCAGCCACATTCTTTAAGAACCATACTGGCATTTTCCTTCTTTTGCCCTTGTCTTTCTGCCTAATGCACTGGTTTGTTACCTCCACCATGGCTCCTTTTAGGAGTGCTCACTGTTCCTCCACCCTCTCTGGCTTTCTTTCTTGCCAGGACTTCTTGGAGACCTATCCCCATCTTAGTGAAGTCCAATCTCCACAAATCCAAGACCCTTGTCTTTTTGTGGCTTGAGTGTGTTCCTGTATAGATAATATACTACATTGTGTGGTGGTCGCTGGACCACAGGTGTCCCTCCCCCTAGACCTCCTTGACTCTGTCTCCATTGGTTAGTACTAGGTCCTGAACCACCCTGTTCCTGGTGGGTTCCAGCACTAGGTGATTGAGGCCTGACCCTTGTATGGCTCCAAGATGTCTCTGCAGCTGACTGATGCAGCCACTGGAATGGTCTAATCTGCATCTGGCATATTAAAATTACAGCAGCAATATCTCCCCTTTTGCTGCCTACTCATGGACTTCCTCAACCATCGCCCTACACTCCTCTTCCCCCTGTGCTGGAGTCCTGTAGTTCACACCTGCAAATTGCTGTGCCATTACCTGGCTAAAGGGGGACCCACAATGTCTCAGCCTCCCTCTGTCTACTCTGTACTGCAGTTGCTTTTATACCATTCCTGACATAAAGAGCTTGTGCCCTCCCTTTTTACCCTCTCTATCCCTCCTGAAGAAAGCATACCTTGGTGAAGTTACCTCTCTCTCATGGTTTCCAGTGTACCATATCTCAGTTATTGCCACTACAGTATATCCAAGTCATCCTCTGCCATCAAGACCACCAGGTCTGGGGTTTTATTTCCCAAACTGCATGCATTTGTATACATGGTTTTCCATGTTACACTGCCTTTCCACCTGCTAATCCTGATTTTACTCTCCTGTCTCCTCTTTTTGTCTCCCATTTCTTTCTCTTGCTGCCTCCCTTTCTGTGCCATATCCCTTTTAATGAGTTCAGGTTCCCTTATCATCAATGTTTCCTGCTGATCTTCCCCTTTCATTGATCAAACCTGAGGGACAGAGCCATTTGATCACCCTACTCCCACCTGACCCTCCCTTGGCTAGTTTAAATGCTTGCCAAAGAAGCATTTAAACAATTCATTGAGGACTGCCGTCCTCTCTCTGGACGGATGCAGGTTGGCACTCTCATGGAGACCCACATTCCTCCAGGGTGGTCCACAGTCCCCAGTGAAGACAAATCCTTTCTTACTGCACCAGCCCTTCAAACAAGTGTTAAACTTTCTGATGTGGAGATTCCTTGCCTTTCCCCTGCTGTGAACCTGCAGCACCTTAAAGAATGTAATGGAGCTCACTACCTCCCCAAGGTGCCTTCCTAGCACCCTGAAGTCCTTCTGCACCTGCTCTACACTCCCCTAATCCCAGGCTAGGTCATTTGTCTCCAGGTGGACAGTAACCCCCAGCCCCCATTCCTTGTTACTGCTTTAGCAATCCTCAGGATCTGACCCCTCCTCCTAGCTGTGCCTCCTGGGAAGCATTTTACCACCATCTCCACCCCAGTAGCTGCACCCAGATTCATTCCCTAGGCTATTGAGTCTCCAACTAGGAGGAGCTTTCTCTTCCTCTGGGATCATCTGCCTCCCCCCTGGGTCTCCCTCCAGGAGGACCTGCTGATCCTCTTTTGCCACAACCTTGGGTGCTCCAGTGGGACTGTCCTACTCCTCCAGGACAGCAACAGAGTTCATAAGTTGGACCAGATGGGGGATATGCCTTGGACCCACCACTCTCAACCTCTCTGAGCCCACTGTAGTCCAGCCAGTCCTTTGCCCAGACAACTGTTGCAGTAGTAACTAAGGACATGGTGGCCTCTGGATGGGGAACAAGGTTGCCAGTACTCTAGCCAGCTCAGCCTGGAGACTTGATAACTCTACCCTCAGCACAGAGTTGTACCTTCATATGGGACAGCACCACAGTATCCAGAATGTCCTCCTGAAGACTGCTGCCCCATACTCACTGCACTGCACCACTTCCTGCATCATTCCCCTTGATCTGGCAATGTCCTTTCCTTTCAGCCTATCTAATCCCACTTGCTGCCAGTTAGCCCCGGGTCCTATTTCTTTTATTCTATACCCTAGATGACTTTCTAGCTTCTGCACTGCTTAGCATTCAGCCACAAGTCTGATCTCTCATTTTTTTTTTTGTTTGTTTTTTTTACCTTGCCCTCTCAGGGCTCTGCTCAAGTATCTGATAGGCTGTTTTATCTAGTTATTCTTTTACCCATTCTTGCTTCCAGGCAGGAAGTAGTACCAATCAGCTGCTTATAAAGTTGAACAAACCCAGGGTGGGTGGAATAGTTGAGGATGTATGGGTGTATCCTCTTGAGTTTCACTTGGTGAAACCCTTAGTAAAAAACAATCAGTTATTTGGGGGTATGGATCTACCTGAGCTCCTTGAGTAGGATCCCCTTCAGATTAAGCACAACACCAATAAAATACCCTGAAGACAAATCCAGCACTAAACATAGCAAAAATTTAAAAAAATGCACCGAATTAGCTGTAACTCAAAAGGTAACCTCAGTAGTTTAGCTGCTTACAAGTCCAGTGCTAAACACAGCAACAAATGCACTGAATTAGCAGTAACTCAGAAGGTAACCTGCAGTAGTTTAGCTGCTTAAAGACCCACCATCAAACCCTCAGACCAGCTCCAGCATCTTATGAATGGCTTCCATTAGAACCTTCCATTTGAACTTTTCTCCTTGTGCTGGAGGTCTGTAGATCACACTTATATGAATAACAATAGCAAGGCATTTGACACAGTCCCACACAAAAGATTAATATACAAGTTAGCCAGCCTGGGAGTGGGTCCCAAGATGACAGCCTGGGTAAAGAATTGGCTGGAGAATAGGACACAGAGAGTAATAGTAAATGAAGTCCACTCAGAAGAAAGGAGGGTTACTAGTGAGGTACCAGAGTTCAGTAATAGGACAGTCCTCTTCAATGTCTTTATGTTGACATTGCAGAAGGACTGGAAGGAAAAAGTATGTATCTCTCAGAAGACACTAAGATCTGCAACAGGAGTTGATGCACAGGGTGGGGTGGAAAGGATGAGAAGGACTTGGCAAGGTTAGAGGAATGGTCAAATGTATGGCAGCTTAGATTCAATGCTAAGAAGTGCAGGTAATGCACCTGGGAAACAAAACCAGGGGAAGAGTACACAATAGAGGTGAATACTAACAACAACAAAAATGGAAAGGGACCTGGGGTAGTCATATCAGATGACCAAAGATGGGCAAGCAATGTGAGAGGGCAGCAAGGAGGCTGGGGAGATACTGGGATGCATAGGAAGAGGCATCGTGAGAGAAACAGGAAGTTATTATCCCTCTGTACAGACAGCTGACGAGACCCCATCTGAGTACTGTGTGCAGTTCTGGAGACCCAATCTCCGCCAAAACATAGACAGGATGGAAGCTGTCAGGAGGGCAACTAAAATGGTGCAGGTCTGCACGGAAGACATATGAAGAGAGACTTAAGGAGCTTAATATGTATAGCCTCGAAAAGGAGGGGGACATGATAGAAACTTTCAAGTACCTCAGGGAATCAACAAAGTCCAAGAGGGTAGCATCTTTCAAAAAAGAGTGTGCAAGAATAAGAGGGCACAATTTGAAGATGGGGGGTGGCTCAGAGGTAATTTAAGGAAGTATTTTTTCACAGAGAGGGTTGTGGATGCATGGAACGGCCTTCCTGAGGAGGTTGTGGAGTCAAAATCAGTGGTGGAATTCAAGCATGCATGGGATAGTCATAAGGCAATTCTGGGGGGTTGGGGTAGGAAGAAGTAGGCTGCTGGTTAACTAGGATCTGCAGCTTATCCAGTAGGTAGGGGCATGGGCAGACTGGGTGGGCAAAGCGGTCCTTATCGGCCGTCAAATTCTATGTTTCTATGTTAACAGTGCCAATGCCTGACTCTAGGATGACTCACAGGGCCTCTACCCCCACCCCATGATCTCTGTACCTCAGTTGCTTTTCTGACATCTCTAATGTAGACAGATGTTCCTCCTCCATGTTTATCCTCCCTGTCTTTCCTGAATAGAGCATATCCTGGTATAGCTACATCCCAGTCATGGTTCCCATTGTACTACATTATGTCTTGAAATTAGCTACAATGTCCAGGTCAGCCTCTGCCATTAAGGCCACCAGTTCTGGGATTTTATTTCCCAGGCAGCAAGAGTTCGCACACATGGCATTCCATAGTTTATTAATTCCCATCCTGTTATCCCCAGTTTTATCCTCATGCCTTTCATATTTACCCCTCCTGCCTTTTATTTATTTATTTATTGAATTATTTCACCAGGAAAGGCACACTGAGCAAAACAATGCTCGTCTCACGGTGCAACCTGGGGGGGTACATAGGAGTGGATAACACGCAGGTTATCACTGAGTAAAACATTCGACGTTACAGTTTGTGCACTGGAGAGGACATTACAGTTTGTGCACTGGTTTAGCAGTATAAAACAATAGCATTACATTATTACATTACATACATTACATTACATAAATGTGTACACTTAATAGGAATTACAGATTAGTGCAAGTTAGTGACAGTCCAGTCTATAGGCAAGGAACAATGAGACACAAGACACGATGATCCAAGCATGGTGCAGATTACATGAAATGGAATTGCAGTAAGACAGCAGAAGCATAATAAGTGCAATAGTTGGTTAATAGGCCAGCTGGTAGCGTATGATAGCTGCCGTTGTTGCAGGAGGGGATAAAAGGTATGCGGGTGTGTGCACAGGAGGAATTCATGTGCAGGTACAGTTTATCATCAGGTAGTTAGCCAAGGCAGATCAAGGGAGTGAGTGGAGGAGGAGTGACGAATTTGAGGCGGGAGTTCATTCCAGAGTTTAGTAAGCCTGTGTGAGAAGGCTGCTTGTCCCATGGTGGACTACCTCCTAGAGATTAGTAATTGATGGGAGTCGTAGGATCTAAGTGCATGGGACGGGGATTGGTGAAAGCAAGGAGGAGAGATATGATGGAAGGGACCCTAGCCAGAATTTTGAGACAAACTTTGTACAGTGCAGTTGGTGGTGATTTTTAAGAGAGGGAAATGTAAGAGACTGGTAGACATCACAGTGATGGGTTCAGGGGGGTGCATTGAGGGTGAAATGGCAGAAAGCATTAAAGAGGGGGTTGAGTCTAGATAGGGTGAACTTTGAAGCAGCACTCTAGACTGTATTACAGTAGTCAAGAGATGACAGAATCATCTTTTGCACTAGTTCATGCCTCACAGTTTGTGGGTGGCTGCTGCGGTTCCTGTAAAGGAACCAAGCTTAAGGCAAAGTTTTTTCAGGATTGCATTGATGTGGACTGAGAAAGATAGGTGTTGGTTAAGCCAGACCCCAAGGTAGCAGAAGAAGGAGGTGTTTTCCAGTACAGTCCCATCCAGGGTATAGAAAGATGGGAGGATGGAGAGCCTGGACAGTCGTTGCCTTGTGCCGAAGGTCATGGTGATTGTTTTTTTAGCATTTAGGGAGAGCTGGTGAGAACTGAACAAGTTCTGAATTTTGTTGAAGTCAGTCTGAAAGTTGGTGTTTACTTCTACCAAGCAAGAGCCAGAGGCAAAAAGGACAGTGTCATCTGCATACATCTGGATTGATGAAGTTGAGCAGCATAGAGGCAGGTCATTAAGGAAGATGGAAAACAAAATTGGTCCGAGTACTGAACCCTTGGGGACCCCAGTGGTCATAGGAAGGGGGGTGGATGTGGTATCTGCAATTCTGACAGATTGGGTCCAACCTCTGAGGTAGGCACTGAACCAGTTACTGGCTGATTCAGTAAGACCAGCTTCTGATAGGCACTTTAACAACAGGGGATGGGAGACAGTGTCGAACACTTTGGCAAGGTCAATGAATATAGCTCAGGTGATCTGCCCTCTGTCCATACTGGAGAGGATGATGTCTGTGAGCCGCATAAGGGAGGATGCAGTGGAATGGTTGTTCCTGAATCCTGACTGGAAAGGGGTGAAGAAGTTGGAGTCAGATAGGAAGGATGTCAGTTGGGTGAGCACGAGGTGTTCTTGCATTTTAGCAAGTGCAGGGAGGAGACAGATAGAGTGGTAATTTGAGGTGGAGGTGGGGGTGCCCCTCTCGGGGAGGGGGATGACGACAGCATGTTTCCATGTCTGGGGGATCGTAGCAGTGGCAAAGGAGAGATTTAGTAGGTTGGCAAGCGGGGTTGCGATGGCGGGGGCTGAGAGGTAGAGGAGTGTGGTGTCTAGTCCATCCAGGGATTTACTTTTTCAAGGGTTTAGAGATTGTAGGGCATTTAGGACATAAATTGATGAGATATCTTTGAAGTAGAAGGTGTGATGCCTGGGTGTAGTCATAGGTTCTACAGGAGGTACGTGTGGGGTGGGGGTGGGTAGGGAGGAGAGTAGCGTAGTAGCACACGTGGAGAAGTACATGTTGAACTCAGTGGTGATAGTGCTAGGATCTGAGAGGAGGGTGTTGTTTACACTTGAGTGTAGTGGGATTTGCAGCAGGCGGAGAGAAAAGGGAGTGAATGACCTTCCAAAATTTGGATGGACTATTTAAGTTTGATGTGAGGGTGGAGCTAAAGGATTCTGATTTAGCTAGCCAGGTTGCTGTGGTTCATTTATTACATAGCATGTGGTACTTGGTGAGATCTTGAGGGAGATGGGATGATTTATGCACTCTCCATGCTGTATCACGGGCATTTTGACATGCTATGAGTTCTTGGGTAATCCATGGCAGATGGTTCCCACATTCCCTAGTGTGACACAGAGGGACAAGAGTATTCCAGACATTAAAGAACATGGTTTGGAAGTGCAGAAGGGCATTGTCTGTCAAGTGTAAATGGACATCAGGTACCAGTTTACTAGGGCTAGATCTTCTAGCAAGGGAGAGAGATTTAGGGATTTGAAGGAGCACTGGACTAGGAATTTTAGGGGAGCTTTGGGGCGGTGAATTTTGCGAACTAGATAAATAATGTGGTGGTCACTCAGGGAGTCAGGAAGTAGGTCAGATTTGATTACCCAGTGAGGGTGGGTGGAGAGAGCCCAGTCAATTAGTGAGTGGTTACCAGATTTGAGATTTAAGCAGGTAGGTTCAGTGATGAGTTGTGAGAGGTATAGACTAGATATATCTGTTCTGTGTTTATTGAGTGCTGGGGCTAACCAGTTGCTGTTAAAATCTCCCATGATGTATAATTCACCAGAAGTGGTTTGTGAGGAGATAAGTGTGAGAAGGACAGTCACAGATGTGGCTGGTGCGCCTGGCCGGCAGTATATTCCGGTAATGTAAATGGGAAGTGAAAATGGGAGTGCTAGCTGTAGCATTAGAAGCTCATAGGCTTGTGGCTTAGCTTTGGTTAATACTACTAAGAAGTGTAAGTCACAGTTGACATAAATGGCCACTCCCCCGCCTCTGGTAGCCCTGTCGAGTTGGTTCATGGCATAGCCTGGGATGCAACCTTGGAGTCTGTGATATTAGAATGTAGCCATGTTTTGGTGATGTTAAGACTATCAGGGGCATAATGGGCAGCCAGCGCTTGGAGTGAATCAAGCTTGATGGCTAGACTTCTGATATTTAGGCGCAGGAGTCTTAGGCCCCGGGGGAAGGGGCCACCAGAGAGATTTGAAGCATATGATGTGGGAGGGGCTTTGCCCACTGAGTGTGATTGGTTAGGGGTGAGTGAAGGGCCAGTGTTAGGGTGTATGTCCCCAGCTGCAAAGAGAAGGAGGGCAATAGTTAAGTAGTGGGCTAACAATTGTAGGTACCATGTGGAGACCGAGTGCCGTCTAGGCAGCCGACATATACGGGCATTGGTGGTTGGCGGAAGTTGATTAAATGCAGAATTATCCAGGATTGTGAGGTACTGAAGAGAAAGGGACAGGGTTGGGAAGGGGAATAGGACCAATTTGGGCTGTTAGGAGAACTAGTCACCAAGTTGGAGGTGAAAAGGCATCTTATGAGGTCAGGCAGGGTAGAGATGAGGGGGTGGGGGAGGTTGGCAGCATGTTGGAGAGGAGGGGTTGGAGGCAGATGCGTAAGGTAGCAAGCAGAAATCACTTTTCTCTGCCAATCTACTCTTTCCCAGTTTATATACCACTAGTGATTTCCCAACCTTAGTGTTCTCCATGCTGACTAAATTAACCTATAGGGGTGGGCAGTTTAATTGTCCCTGCTTCCTTCCACCACCCCCTCGACTAGTTTAAATGCTTGTCAATAAAAAATTTAAACCACTCACTAAGGATAGTGGTCCCCTTTCTAGATGTCACCTTTGTATAGGCCCACATCTCTTCAGGTGTGACTGCAGTGTGCTATGAAGCTGAAACCCTTCTCTCTGCACCAGTTCCTCAACCATGTGTTGAAGTCCCGGGTGTGAAGGTTCATAGCCTCTACCTTGCTGTTGACAGACAGCACCTCCAAGAAGGTCTTGGAAGTTGCTACCTGCTCAAGGCCCCTCCCCAACTCCTTAAACTCCTCCTGCAGTCTCCCTATCCCTACCTCAACTCAGGCAGGTCATTTGTCCCCAGATGGACAATGACACCCAGCTCCCCCCTTCTTGCTGCCACCTTAGTGATCCTCTGGATCTGCTTATCATACCACTGATCTCTTCCTCCTGGCAGGCACTAAGCCTCCCTCTCCAACCTAATACCTGTCCCCAGCTCCATTCCCCAAACCATGGAGTTTCCCCCCCCAGGAGTTACTTCCTCATCCTCATCCTCTGGGCTCTCTGCTACCTCCCTTGAGGTCTTTACCCTGGAGGACATCCACATCCACCACAGCCACTATTTCAAGTGCCACTGTGGGACAGTCCCACCCTGCCAGTGTGGTATAGGAGTTCCATAGTGATATGGGATTTGGGATGTGCCTATGCTCCACCACCATAACCCTCCCTGAGCCCACTGTTGACCATCCACTCCTCCTCCTCCTTCCCAGCATCCTCTGAGAAAGTGGAGGTCGACTTGGTAGTCCCTGAGTAGGGGAGTTAGTCCTCCTAACCCAAACAAACTTGTCCTTGAATCTGGCTACCACCTCCCTCAACCCAGAGAGGTGCCTGCAGATAGAGCAGCATCACAGTCTCCAGAAGGGCTCCCTGAAGACTGCCACCCCCAGCTGCTGCACTGCACTACTCCCATCATGGTTACTCCTTATTTCTAGACTTTGCCCACTGTCCTTAACAAGAAACTATAAATTGTTTTTGTTGTTATTGTTTCTTTTTTTATTATTATTTGTATAACCAAATCGAAGGCTTTAAGATATCAGCTCAGTACATCAATAACTCCATTTTCAGTCGATTCCCCCCTTTATGTGGCCTGTTGGTCCCACCTGTCCTCTTTCAAGACATGAAGTTCTAGCTCTGTGAGTCAAATTGTGCTGCCATCCCCAATATATTACAATATATGGGTGGGTGGGTGGAGAGGTGTGAGGGCAGCAAAAGTACCCCAATGCTGCTGCCTAAATTGAGCAGAGAATCCTTGCCCTAATTTTCTATGGCCAATCAACTTAAAAGACATTAAACTTACACAGATGTGTCCCTTTGATGATATTGAAGCATACCTGACCCAAATTTGCAAAGACCAAATCAACTTAAAAGATGTTAAACTTACAAAGTTGTGTCTCTTGGATGATATTGAAGCAAACCTGACTACTTTTGAAAGGGCTGACACAGCCTGCCAGTGGCAAAGCAGCAATGGGCAATCAGGCTAGTTCCTTACCAGACAGGAAAAGCCCAAGTGGCCTACAGCAACCAAACCCTAATTTGCTAAGACCAATTCAACTTAAAAGACATTAAACTTACAAAGTTGTGTCCCTCAGATGACACTGAAGCATACCTGAAAATGTTTGAAAGGGTTGATGCAGCCTGCCAGTGGCAAAAGCAGCAATGGGCAGTCAGACTGGTACCTTACCTGACTGGTAAAGTCCAGCTGGCCTACAGCATTATGGCCACTGCACAGTCAGAATACTATGACCATGTGAAAAGAGAAATCTTGAAAAGATATGACATCTCAGAAGAAACCTGCAGGCAAAGATTCCAGTCCCTGAAGTACCACTCAGTTGACAATCCTTGAGAAGCCTTCACCCAGCTTAGAGAGATCCTCATTAAATGGCCCCAACCAGAGGGGAAAATGGTCCCAAAGATTTCATTTCATTTATTTTATAGTGAAAAAAGCTGAGAGCAAAAAATGCCTGTTTTCACAGACGTCCAGCAAAAGTAACAATTACAAAGTAAATATAAAGATCATCAATATATTTGCAATGGAGCAATTCATCAACATCCTCCCTATAGACATGCAGCTTTGGGTAAAAGAACACCAACCAGAAAGTGAGGAACAGACAGTTTCTTTGGCTGAAGACTATCAGATGGCAAGACAAACCACACAGTAGCAAAGTACCAGCCAAAGACTTATAAGACCCTCTGTTTCACAATTGAACTCCAGGTCAGATAAAAACTCTGGTGGGGGTAACAAGTCTGCACCCAAAGACTGTACTTGCTATAACTGTAACAGACCAGGCCTTATTGCAAGAAACTGCTATAAAAAATAAGGAGAATAACACTGGAGCAGATTTGGCATTAGCAAATTAGGGCAAGTATTTAACAGAGGTCAGTTTGGGAGATAAGACTTTGAAAGGACTTACTGATCCAGGAAGCAAACAGACCCTTGTGCATGTTGAAGCGGTAGGAAAACGCTGTGCAAATGTACCAGGTACTGGTATCATCTGTATCCATGGGGGCATTCTATACTATCCTACCACACAAGTGACTCTGAATATTAATGGGGTGTTGCACCAAATGCAAGTGGGGCTAGTACTTAACTTACTTGTACCTGTGATTATTGGAAATGGCTTTCCAGGATCTGTTGAGTTAATCTCAGAGGCAGTGAAACCTTCAGTTTCAGCAGCAAACGTAACAAGAGCAAAGGCAACAAACATTTCAGATGGTGGGAACACTTTTTCTTTTAGTGACTCTGATACAGACTTATTTGAGCCCAATTCCAAGATTTGTACATCCAGGAAAGAAAGAAGATACCTGAAAAAACAGTGTCAACAAAAGACTGATGGGCATGAGGGATTAATATATGAAAATGCTGAAATTAAACTGATAACTGATTGTGATTTTGTTTTAGAGCAAACTAACAATGCTTGTATCTAAGGTTATTTTATAAAGTTGAGGGTGAAAAAAACGGTGAACCAATGCTGGTTAATCCTCGCATGTAGTAACAGATAGAACAACTGGTTATACCACAAAAGTATAGAACTGAGTTGTTGCAGATAGCACATGATAGTCCTACGGCTGGTCACTCGGGGAGGAATTGCACCCTTGCCAGACTGCTGTACAGATTTTGCTGACCTGGGATTCACGAAGATGTTGCTAATTATGGCAGTTTGAGTGCTGAATGTTAGAAAGTATCCCCAGTGACTGAAAAAGACAAGGTGCTCTTCTGGTGCCCCTATCCTTGATAGATATGCCTT
This sequence comes from Neoceratodus forsteri, assembly GCA_016271365.2. Lineage (NCBI taxonomy): Eukaryota > Metazoa > Chordata > Ceratodontiformes > Ceratodontidae > Neoceratodus > Neoceratodus forsteri. The sequence goes on from CM057455.1 coordinate 179,703,613, forward strand.
GGCCCTTTAGACAAAAGTAAAAAGGATAATCCATTCATTCTGGTTGTATGTGACTATGCTACTTGATACCCAGAAGCAATTCCAGTGTGTACTGTCAAAGCCCAAAAAGAGGAAGCAGAGCATGCCAAAATTTTCAGCAGGGTGGGCATACCTTAAAAGATCATTACTGACGGAGATCACGTGATGAGCTAGCAGGAAGTAGATGTCTTCAACAAGGCTCCCGAGTCCCAAAGAAAAATAGTTATAAAATTTAAGGTTTTGAGAACCTGCAGAATCGAATAAGAGAGGAGTCTCGATTGCTTAGAGGTTGTCGCAGTGTGGAAAGCGACTTCAGGCTCTGCATGGTGGGCAAAGATAGTACCACAACACCAGCGAGTACGGAAAGGGAAATGGCCGAGATGGAGCAAGGAAGCCCCGAGCCTATGGCAGTGAGAACGCCAGCGACTAAACGTTCTAAACCCCACTCGCCGACTTCAGAAGAACCTGAGGACTGGAAGCCGGAAGGTCAGGAGGGGCAATCAACCTCAGAGGATATTACGGAAATGAAACAACTCCTGAAAGGGCTGGTCTCTGATTTTACAATTCTAAAGCCTGCTCTGCATGCTCTTATGCAGAGAGCGGGGGATGTTGAGGCCAGAGTTGTATCACAAGAGAGAAAAACGGGAACTATGGAACAGGATCTGATTAATTTGAAAAGGCAAGTGAAAAAAATGGAAATCCGTCTTGAGGATCAAGAAGCGAGGAGCCGGAGGAATAACTTAATAATAGCAGGGCTGCCTGAGAAGACGGAAGGCTCAGATTGTGTTGCCTTCACACAAAATCTTCTTCTGAAGCTATTTGGGCCCATGCCATTCGGCGACTCCTACAACCTCGAGAGGGCCCACCGCACACTGAGAGAGACCCCTCCACTGGGAGCTCGTCCTCGAGTTATCATAGATACATAGATATATAGACAGTGTCGGCAGATAAGGGCCTATGGCCCACCCAGTCTGCCCATTTGAGCTTGTAAGTTCAGTTTGTTTTCCGAGAAGTCTGTTGCCCCTTACCCCTGACCTCTAGAATTCCTTTATGTCTATCCCATGCATTCTTAAATTCTGTGATTGTTTCAGCCCCACCACTTCCTCTCTGCAGGTGTCCACTTGTCCACCACCCGTTCTGTGAAGAAATTCTTTCTCATGTTTCCTCTGAATCGTCCTCCCTCCAACTTCATCCCATGCCCTCTAGTCCTGGAACATCTTTTTCACTTAAAAATAGTATTTTCCTGCACCCTGTTCCTCCCTGTAAGATACTTGTATGTCTCTATCATATCCCCTCTCTCCCTCCTCTCCTCCAGGGAGTACATGTTCAGTTCCTTCAACCTGTCTTCATAGGACTTGTGATGCAATCCATGCACCATCTTTGTTGCCTCCTCTGAACCTTCTCTACCCTGTCTATGTCCTTACGTGGGTATGGTCTCCAGAACTGTACACTGTACTCCAGGTGGGGCCTCACTAGTGTCTTGTATAGCGGAATTTTGACCTCCTTTTCCTGCTGGTGATGCCCTGCCTATACATCCCAGCATCCTATTTGCTTTACCTGCTGCCTTGTCACACTGTTTCCTACCTTGAGGTCATCAGAGATGATAACCCCAAGATCCCTTTCCTGCTTGGTGTATGCTATATCCTCACCCCCAACTGATATATTGAGCCAGGGTTTTGTGCCCCATATGCATTATCTTGCACTTCTTTGCATTGAATTTCAACTGCCAAACCCTGACCATTCTTCAAGTTTCTGCAGGTCGCTTCTCATTCTGTCTACACCCTCTGGTGTGTCTACTCTGTTACAGAGCTTTGTGTCATCAGCGAACAGTGAAATTCTGCCTTCTAGATCCTGTGCAATGTCACTGATGAAGATGTTGAATAGGACCAGTCCCAGCACTGATCCCTGTGGTACCCCACTGGTCACTGTTCCCTCTGTGGAGTCACAGCCATTTACCACCACCCTCTGTGTCCTGCCACCCAGCCAGTTACCTACCCACCACACTACTGTCCTGCCCACACCCATATTCCCCAGTTTGTGTAATAGTCTTCTATGTGGCACAGTGTCAAAGGCCTTGCTGAAGTCCAGATAGGAGCCATCCACTCCCTCCCTGATCCACCTCCCTAGTCACCCAGTCAAAAAATTCAATGAGGTTGGTCTGACATGACCTCCCCCTGGTGAAACCATGCTGCCTTGGGTCCTGTAGTCCATTGACAACCAGATGTTCCACCAATCTCTCCTTCAGTAGTGCTTCCATGATCTTCCCCACTACCGAGGTGAGGCTGACTGGTCTGTAGTTCCCTGCTTCCTCTTTGTTCCCACTTTTGTATAAGGGGACTACATCTGCTGTCCTTCAGTCTTTGGGTACCTCCCCTGTTTCCAGTGATCGGCTAAACAGGATAGCCAGAGGTTCAGCCACCACCTCTTTTAGTTCTTTAAGGACCCTGGGGTGCACCCTGTCTGGCCCCATTGCTTTATCAACTCTTTACTTCCAGTTCCTTCAGGACCCTTTCTGGTGTAAAGGGACTGTCTATTCTGCACCATTCTCACCCTTGTACTCCCTTCAGACCCATTAACTCTCTTCCTCAGCAAACTGAGCAGAAATACCTGTTCAATATGTCAGCTTTACTGTTGTCATCCTCCACGCGGCTCCCATCCTCCCCCTTCAGTCTCACTATCCCTCCCTTTGTCTTTCTTTTTTCACTTATGTACCTGTAAAAGGTTTTGTCCCCTCTACCCACTGATTTTGCAATGTGTTCTTCTGTCTGAGCTTTGGCTTCCCTTACTGACCTCCCTGCCTTCCTTTGCTTCTCCTGGTACTTCTCCCTATCCCCTTCTGCCTGTGTCTTTTTGTATTGCCTGAATGCAATCTTTTTGGCTTTCACTTTCTTTGCTACCTCTTTGGAAAACCATAATGTCTCCTCTTCCTTTTCCTCTTGCTAACCTGCTTAATGCATAATTCTGTTGTTCTTGTAATCCCCATTTTAAATACTGCCCACTGTCCCTCAACCCCTGATTCCTGTCCCATTCCCCTTAATGCATCTTTCAAGTATCTCCCCATTTTCCCAAAGTCTGCCCCCTTAAAATCCAGGATACGTGTTTTTGTGTGGTTTGGTTCTGCTCTTTCTGTGATTTCAAACCACAATGACTGGTGGTCACTGTTACCCAGGTGCTCCCCCACTGTTACCCCCATCACACTGTCCCTGTTTGTGAGCACAAGGTCCAGTATTGCCTTCTGCCGAGTTGGTTCCATGACCAGTTGCTTGAGGAAGGCACCCTGAAGGAAGTCCAGGATAAATCTGCTCCTAGTTGATGCTGCTGCTGGGATGCTAGAGTCCACGTCTGGAATATTGAGGTCTCCAACCAGTACTACCTCACCCTTGTCTGCCATCCTTTGGATGGCTAGCATCAGCTCCCTATCTGTTTCTTCCTCCTGGGCTGGTGGTCTATAGACCACACCTGTGCGGATGGCTGTCCCCATTTTCCTTTCCAGCTTAACCCACAGTATCTCTCCCCCTATTTGTTCCTCCTGGATCTCTGTGGCCCTTATGTCATTTTTCACATACAGTACCATTCCTCCTCCTTCCTGCCTGCTCTGTCTCTTCTGAATATGTTGTAGCCAGGTATGGCCATCTCCCAGTCATGGTTATCATTACACCAGGTTTCAGTGATGGCCACAATGTCCAGGTCTGACTGTACCATGACAGCCTCCAGATCTTCCATCTTGTTGCTAAGGCTCCTGGCATTTGCACACATGGCTTTCCATGATTTGACTTCCTAGACTGCTTCACTGTTCTACCCAGCCCTTCCTTGGTTGTCATTTATCCCTGGTTCTCCTTGCTGTCTGCCCTTCTGCTGAATTTTGCCCCTTTTCTGCTTATCCACCTCTTGGGCACTAATCTCCATCTTTTGCACACTGCTTTGCAGAGATAGCCACTCCTCTGGTTCACTGGTTCCACTACTAGCTGTGGGGGTGAGCAAGTAGGTACCCTCCTTGCTGGCCTGCCCCCCCCTTTGCTAGTTTAAATGCTTGTCAATGTAGCATTTAAACTTATCATTGAGTGCTTGGATTCCCCTCCAGGATGGATGCAGGCCATCAGGCTTGAACAAACCTCCATCCCTCCAGGTGGGTCCCCAGTCACCAATGAATCAAACCCTTCCTCACAGCACCAGTTCTTCAACCATGAGTTAAAGTTCTGGTGCATGCACTCTATGCTCTCCCTTGCCCTCACAGGTAGTACTGCTGAGAAAGTGACAGAAGTAACTACTTGCTTGAGACCCCTCCCCAGTTTCCTAAACTCTTCCTGAACTTCCTTTGGCTCCCCATTTGCCAGGTCATTAGTACCTAGGTGGATAATGACATCCAGCTCACCCTCCCATCTTGCCTTCCCAGTGATCCTCAGGATCTTCCTTCCATCCCTCCATGCCGTGGCACCTGGTAGGCACCTCACCTCCCTGTCCTCCCCCTCCTGTGTTCCTAGCTGGATCCCTCTTATGATGGAGTCCCCCACCAGGATTCACTTCCTCCTCCTCTGGGCCCACTGCTTTCCCCGCTGAGGTCACCTCCTTGGCTAACCTCCACATCCTTTCCTTCCACTTCTCTGGGTACCTCTATTTGGTTGTCCTCGTTTGCCAGTGTGGCATATGAGTTCTTGAATGGAATAGGATCTGGGATGTGCCTCTGCCTGACTGCTCTAACCCTCCCTGAGTCCACTGTCATCCAAGTGCTCCTGGTTCTTGGCATCCTTTGAGGCAGCTGCATTGGACTGGGTGGTCCCTGGATAGGGGTGATGGTACTCCTGAGCCAGTTTACTTCTGCTCTGAGTCTGGCTACCTCATCCCACAGTCCAGAGAGATGCATGCAGATAGGGCAGCACCTCAGTATCCAGAAGGTCTGCCTGAATATGGCTGCCCCACAGCCACTACATTGCACCACTCCCCACATTATACTGCAATTCCACTACTTGTCTGCTACTGAAGCTCTCCTAGTTCTCTTTTTATTAATTTACTGTACTAAAAATCCTGTCACTAATCCTCAGATATTTTTTTTTAAAGGAAAAGGAAACCAATAAATAAATAAATGAGTCAAAACACTTGTTGTGCTGAGGGTGGGCTTCTTCCCCCTTATGCCCCTCCTACTTCACACCCCTTACTATACCCTGTGTTTAGCTCCTGTCAATCAGATTTATCAGGGTATATAATTAAGAGTTGGGGGAAGGGGGGGTGAAAATTTGCAGCAATTAAAGACAGCACAGAATTACACCACCACTATGTTTTAAATTTTCAACAGCCCAAAAACAATTATAAGTAAAGGCAACAAAGAAAGTATAGTGTCACTAAACGCCCACAATCTAAGTTTAAAAGAAAAATAGCAATTGCCAGTTACTCTAAAGCACTGAATTGAATATGTTTCCTTCCTTCCCCTTCTGGCTTCTTCTTCATAATGCGGTTCCTGAATTACAAGGAAAAAATTCATGTTTTAAATAAAGCCAAAGCTAATAGAAATTTACACTGGAACGGGGCTTCTCTCTGGCTGTTTCAGGACTTGGTTCCCTCGGTGAGAGAAAAGCAAAAGGAGTATACCGAGATAAAGAAGAAGTTGTACATGGCAGAGCTGAAATTTAGACTACAATATCCAGCCACTCTGGTGGTAAAGTTGGCAAAAGGGGACAGAAGATATCTCACAGCAGAAGAAGCCTTGGAAAGCCTTGGAGTGGAGCTACTGGATTTGTTCAAACCGGTGACCTGAAGGGAAGAAAGGGACTGAGAAAACGTAAACATAACAGTGGGAAAAGGGGTCTAGCAGTGTTGAGGAAAAGTGACATTAGTGGGAAGAGTTTTATGTTATTGAGATGCTTTCCCTTTTGGTCTTCCCCTCTTCATGAGTGGGGAGAGCAGGTTTGAGAGCTTTGTGAAGTGGCAAAACAAAGCCCTTTCTCTTTTCCTTTTATTAGTTTCAGCGGTTACTCTTGTTATTCAGGGTATTTGATAGGCTGCTACAGCAGACCGCCATGGAGATAGTGGCTTAAGTTACTGAGAAACAGGTTCCCCCCTTCAATAATTTAAAGTCAATGGGATGGTAAGTTGGTCTGAATCTGAAGCTGGGGGGGAAGAGGGACACTACGGGTTCATACTGGGACTCGGGGGCCTATTGGAGACATCTTGAGAGCTGACTCATACACGTTTCAGGAAGATTAAGGAGGGTGATCATAGGATCGGGGGTAGTATGAAGGGGAGCTATGGTGGGGGAAGGAACGAGAGACAAACCAAGACATGTGATGTAAGGAAAACAAAAAGTATGAGAGTGGAGGTCAAGGGCGAGGTCGTAGTAGATGGGGTCACTTAGAATTCTATCATGGAATGTGAATGGTCTCAGGGGGAGGAAGAAAAGACTGGTTATACTTAGATACATTAATCAGATGGGGGTGCATACTGCTGCACTTCAGGAAACCCACTTATTGACTGATGAGTTGCATTTACTTAGGAAGGGATGGGTGAGCAAGGTAATCGGAACTGGATGTGCGAAAGCCTCGGGTGGGGTTGCGATATTAATCAGAAAAGACTGCCCATATATAATTGGGTACACCCGATCGAGAGAGGATGGTAGGGGAATATACACGATGGGCTCATTTTTGGGACACCCACTGCTGTGTGCCTCAATTTATGGACCCACTCCGGCTCAATCAGAATTTTTCGCCTCATTGGAGGCTGATATTGCTGCACTCCCACAGGGCTCTTCCATCTTGGCAGGAAACTGGAATATATGTTTGGACAATAGGGTCGACAGGAGTCCCCCTTCCAATAAAGCACCCAGCCCCTCGCAAGCAGCACTATATAGATTTTTGGAAGTCACTGCACTAGTAGACCCATACAGGATTTACAGAAAAGGGGAGACTGACATGACCTTTTATTCAGGAGTACATAAGACTTATACTAGGATCGACTTTTTTTTGGTTAATAGGGAAGTTTTAAGGGGGATTGTAGGTATGTATACTCTTGAAAGAACATTCTCTGATCACTCCCCAATACAACTGTTATGGAAGATAGACAACATTCCCCCTAAGCCATATCGATGGCATCTAGATGATGGGGTGTTAACGGTGGACAATATGGTAGCTAAAATGGAGGGTAAGCTTAAGGAAATTATTCAAAATCAAATCCCAACTCTTGAGGATACGAAATTAGCCTGGACCGTCTGCAAAGTGCTGTATAGGGGATGGGCACAGGAATATACAGCTAGGCAGAACAAATTAAATAGGGCTCGGGAGGAATTCATAATGGGGGCCATTAAGTCATTATCACCTCTAGAATGTTCCTCTAAGGAGATAGATCGGGAACTAAGAGAACTAAAAGAGGAATTTAGAGGTATACTGTATTATAGGGCAGACCGTTGGCTGGAAAGATTGAATGCTAAATATTTGCTACAGGGGGACATGCCAGGTCGAATATTGGCCCATAGGATTAAGGAGCGGGAGGCGGAGAGAACGATTGTGGCAGTGAAGTTTGGAGATGAGTTTGTCTCGGAACCTCAGGGATTGGCAGATGCCTTTGTGGATTACTACGCTGCAATATACCAGGAGGGGGCCCCTAGCTCGGTGACAGAAATCGCGGGGTTCCTAGATGAAATACCATTGCCTAGATTAGGTCCAGAGCAGGCCCAAGCCCTGGTTGCCCCAGTATCAGAGCTGGAATTTTGGAGGTAATTAAAGACTGGCCAAACGGGAAGGCACAAGGATCTGATGGTCTCCCAGCCAAATTTTATAAAGTTCATGCAGCGACAATAATCTCTTCATTGAAAGAACTCTTCTCAACCATTATGAATGGAGGGGTCGACCACCCTCCACTGTATCAGGCCTATATCACGCTGATCCCAAAACCAGATAAACCCAGACACTTACCAGGTAATTATAGACCCATAGCTTTAATAAATCAAGATATTAAGATACTCACAAACATTTTGGCTAATAGGGTCTTGAAAGTTGCTCCTTCATTGATTAGTCAAGAACAAGTCAGGTTTATGCCAGGGAGGGGGGCTCATGATGCATTAAGGAAACTCCATCATATCTTAGAGAGAGCGGCTGCTTCAAAATCCACTATGGCTTTAATTGCATTAGATGCCGAGAAGGCGTTCGACCAGGTTTCCCACCAATTTTTATTTCTCACAATGGAGAAAATGGGGTTTCCAAGGGAGTTCCTAGGAGGCCTTAGAAAATCTTTATGAAGCCCCTACAGCCTGAGTCCTATGCAACGGATATCTCTCTAAAGAGTTTCTTCTTAGAAATGGAACAAGGCAGGGCTGTCCCTTGACACCAATTTTATTTAATATCTACTTGGAACCTCTGCTAAGATCCCTTGCGATGGAACCAATGGTTCAGGGGATTGAAGTTATGGGGATAGAGCTCAAACTATCGGTGTTCACTGATGACATTTTGCTGCACTCAAGTAATCCGTCTGATAGCTTTCAAAGTGCACTGGAAATTATTGGGAAGTTTTCGAGGGTGTCTAATTATAAGTTAAATTTGTCTAAAACCCAAGTTCTTCCACTTACAGTGCACACTCACAGGGCAGATTTTGAGCATCTCCAACTTAACTGGGCCCCAGAAAAAATTAAATACCTGGGAATCTGGATTTTGGCTAGATCAGAAGATGGGGTGGAGGAGAATGTGGGTAACATTGTGGCTAAAATTAAACAGGATATTGAAAGGTGGAGGAGGCTTCCTCTAAACTTCACTGCCAGACTGGGACTAATTAAAATGAACCTTCTGCCTCGACTGCTGTACCGATTGTCTCTCTCCTTATAGTATCCCGAAGGGAAGGTTCATTAGTATCCAAAGGATTATTTCAGAATTCCTATGGGATTCTAAACCCCCTAGGAGGAAGCATGCCGTTTTATGCCTCCCCCATCTGAAGGGTGGCATGAAGCTTCCTGATTTAATGTTATATTATGTAGCAGGGCAACTAGGATATATGGGACATTGGGACAGGCATCGGGGAGACGAGGCATACACGCCAATGTGGCTGCGAATTGAACAACTTATCCTAGAAGACATAAAACTTTTCCCAACTGCACTATTATTTGTAGATTCGGAGACTTTGCCTGGCATAGGAAAGCAATCTCCGATATACAAATCAGTCAAAGCGTGGTGGGAGTGGTTAACCCCAGGGCAAAAGAGAATACAAAGGGGGGCAAGGGAACAGCCCATAGTGGGAAACCCTAATCTTCACCTGGGAAATCGAATACTGAGAGGTCAGTGGACACCACTGCTGTCGGATTCCAAAGTGGCAGACTTTATAGCCGCAGACAGGGTGCTCTTGCCAATACAAATTAGGGACTGGGAATTTTTTTAAAAGATCCAGATTACTAAACTGTTACAGAAGTTCATGTGAGATAATAAAAATGGGGGAGAAAAAAAGGTGTTTACGTGGGATCATTTAATGGAATTGGATCTTTTACAACATCCCCTTTCCAAAGTATACAAGGTTCTATTAGACTATGTTTGCACAGAACCCGAAAATCGGATAATGTATTGGGAAAAAGCACTATCCTCCCTGAGACCGGACTGGATAGAAGTTTGGAAACACATGAAAGATTTGCCTATACTGAAGTATAATACTATGCAATTTTTTATCTGTTCAAATATCTACTACACCCCCGCTAAGTTGTGTTCTAGAAAACTCAGACAGACAGATCAGTGTTTTCGCTGTGACATAGAACCAGGAGACCTATTACATGTATTGTGGACGTGCTGTCGAATTCAGCCACTTTGGATTCAAATTGAAAAAGAAATGGATCCGATATTAAACTACTCGGAGTAGATCAGCCCAGAGATATGTATATTAGGGGACATGGGAAGGATATCGACGGGCTTAGCTAAATATCATGTGTCCCTTATGTCAGCTGTAGTTAAAGCATTTGTCCTAAGACACTGGAAGGAAGATAGAATTTATGGCTATGATCAATGGGTGGGGACCTCCTACAGGTCTTGAGAGACTTAAACAGCATATGCTGATGGAAGGGAAAAATAAATTATATGACAGAAAATGGGGGACCCTAGAGGCAGTGTACTCAATGCAGTTGAAAGGTCCTCGGGTTCAGATCTGTCTGTCTGGAGAAGAGTAGCTGGTTAAATTCTCATATGACAAAGTCTGAGGGGTTTGTTAGTGAATGGAATTATATGATTGATACTAGATAGGTTCTATATATGTTTAATTATAACTCTCACATAACCTTCTTTGCCTAGGTTATAAGATAGGCTTTTACTTGGTTGGGCACATTGGATTCTCTCTCCTTCCCAGGGATACAGTTATTCAAAGATAGTCCGGAAGAAGTACACCTATGGATTGAAGTGACAATCAGATATAACAAATCGGACTATGGTTAAGACTAGACAAATTCGAACTCGAAAAAACTGATATGAAGGTTACTTTAATGAGGAATGGAGTAAACTGTTCAGGGACAATAAAATGTAACTGTGATTGTACATAGTTTGGGGGATATATATAGTTTCCCCATCCAGTTTAGGGGTGTGGGCCTGGGTGTGTATCCTGGGATGTATGTGTGTTCGTTATTGTGTTGGAAATAACAATAAAATCTTAATAAAGAGGTTAAAAAAAAAAAGAGAGATAATTACTGAGCAGGGTAGCAATTTTGGTGCTGCATTACTGAAGGAGCTGTACTGACTACTAGTTATCAGTGTACTAAGACCCTCCGCTTATCCTCAGACATATGGTCTTGTTGAATGTTTTAATCAAACCCTAAGGGGAAAGATTTGGACCAATATGTACCTTGCCTGCTTTTTGCTTACAGAGAAATGCCGTAAGCATCAACAAGTTTTTCAGTCTTTAAAATGTTGTATGATAGACAACCTAGAGGGCCACTAGATGTCAAACAAGCATTTGTCAATGCCGAATGTTGTCATGCTGGCATTGGCAGTGGGACTGGCATAGCTAATGATGCATAGTGCTGTGATTTTGTGAATATGTGTCAAAAGGCGGTTTTGCACAGCGAGCACACCATTGTGCGCCACAGCTGCGGAAACACGTTTTGGGCAGGCTATGAAAAATGGCAGCTGGACTGTTGATAAGGAGATGTGCACAAATGCCAGTGGTGAAAATGTGGCATGAAAATATTGCAGATTGATGAAGTTACAAGGGTGCGTGGAAACTGCACAATGCACGCTTGCAACACAGTCACTGTATGGAGTTTCGGCACCAAATTTTCAACATAGGCATTTTAGGACCTCTGTTCATGAATAGTGCCACTGTCATTTCCTCAAACTGTCCCAAAAACTGATATCGCATAGCGGCCATGCAATTCTGTGCCGGACGTGCGAAAACACATTTCAGGCAGCTGCAGTGTTCATAAGGAGGTATGGAAAAATGCCAATGATGAACAGCTGGAGTGAAAATATTACAGATTCACAAAGTCATGAGCGTGCATGCAAACTGTGCAATGCACACTCATAAAACACTCATTTTATTGACTTTCAATCCCAAATTTTCAACATAGGCATTTTTAGGGCATCTGCTAATGAACAGTGTCACTGTCATTTTCATCATGTGTCTCGAACATGGACTTTCCACAGCGACCATGCTATTCTGCGCCAGAACTGCGAAAACAGATTTTGGTCAGGAGGTGAAAAATAACAGCTGTACTGTTCATTAGGAGGTGAAGAACAATGGCACTGTAGAAACTCTGGAGTGAAAATATTAGAAGTTTGCGAACGTACGAGCGTGCATGCAAACTGCACAACACACGCTCGTAACACAGTCATTTTATGGAGTATTGTCACCAAATTTTCAACACAGGCATTTTAGGACCTCTGCTCATGAACAGTGTCACTGTCATTTTTGTAATTTGTCCAAAACACTGATTTCGCACAGCAAATGCGCTATTCTGCTCCGAAAGTGCGAAAACACATTTCGGCAAGGATGTGAAAAATGGTAGTTATACAGTTCACAAGAAGGTGTAGTAAAATGCCAAATTTGAAAATCTGGCATAAAAATATTGCGAATGTGCTAAGCTACTAGCGTGCGTTGCACAGTTGCGATGCACCTCATAAAACAGTCATTTTATGGAGTATTGTCTCCAAATTTTCAATGAAGGCATTTGAGGACCTCTGCTCATGAACAGTAGCACTGTCATTTTTGTAATGTGTTCTGAACACTGATTTCACACAGTGACTGTGCTATTCTGTGCCGGAAGTGTGAAAACACATTTCGGCAAGGATGTGAAAAATGACAGCTGTTCGGTTCACAAGAAGGTGTGGTAAAATGCCAATGTTGAGAATGTGGCATGAAAATACTGTGAATGTGCTAACTTACGAGTGTGCATTGTGCAGTTGCTAGGAGTACTGTCACAAAATTTTCAACACAGGCATTTTAGCACCTCTGCTCATGAACAGCATCACTGTCATTTTCATAATGTATCCCAAACACTGATTTCGCACAGTGACCTTGCTATTCTGTGCCAGAAGTGTGAAAACACATTTTGGGCAGGATGTGAAAAATGACAGCTGTACGGTTCACAAGAAGGTGTGGTAAAATGTCAATGATGAGAATCTGGTGTGAAAATATTGCGAATTCGCTAACTTACAAGCATGCATTGCGTAGTTGCTATGCATGCTAGTAAAAGTCCTATTTTGGATTTTTCCCACCAAATTTGCAACATAGGGTTTTTGAGAGCCCCCCTCATGAACAGTGGCACTGTCATTTCCTTACGTGGTCCCAAAAGGTGATTCCGTGCAGTGACTGCAAAATCACCTTTCAGGACTGAATAATGCCATGACAGTGCAAGAATTCATGAGAAGAGGTCCCAAAAACCCTATGTTGAAAATGTGGGGACAAAATTCATAAAAATGCCTGAGATATGCGCTAAAGTTGAAAAAACCCTATCTATCCCATTATGCAGCTTACCAACATTTCCTCAGTTCGCGGTTGGCTTTGAAGAGTGCAGACATGTTCCCGGTCCACCGATGATTGTCGCGCCAAGCTCTGGAGGTAAGTATGGGGTGAGGGGGGTGTGGGAGGCAGGGTTTGCAGTGGGTGGGTGCGGGTGAGGGGAAGGGAGCACGGAGACTACTAGGGACTGTTTTCCTTTTACAGGGTGAAAAACCAAAAAAAAGAAAACATCGTGGGACAGTTTTTTTTTCCAGGGGATTTGGCATGCTTGGGTGGGCTCCCAGCATGCCACCTAACTGTTTGGGTGGGTGTCTGTAGCTGACGGGGAGTGGGCTCCCCGTTGGCACATTCACAGGGGGCAGAGGCAGCCAACAGGGGGATTGGGCACCCCCAAAGTTGGCAGTTCTACTGCCATGTCCCGCCATATACATAATGGCAGCAAGCACGGAAAGAAAAGGACCGCTGCATCTGATGAGCTTTGCTTAGATTGCAGAGGACCTTTTCTTAGATATGCTCACCCCATTATGTATGCATGATGTGGCACCGGCATGCAGGCTGATTGGGGAATGCGAGATGCGCCTACTGGCGCAAGGTCCTGCATTCGCCCAACAGTGACCGTGCCTCTAAAGCTGCGCTGTCCCACTATGTTGGCTGTGCAAGCATGCCAACATAAAAAGGAACATGGGAAGATAGCCCCACTGAAAAAAATCTGTTACATCTTATATGTGTGACATGAAAAAGAAACTGGCAAAATATGTTGAAATTGCCCATAGTAATCAGGAAGAGGTTCAGAATCAGCAGAAGGTTTATAATGACCACGGGGAAAAAGAACGTTTTTGAGTCAGGTGAAATGGTCTAGCTACTGTTACCTGCTACAGAAAATGAACTGTTAATGAAAGTGGAAAGGGCCTTGTAATGTGTTTAGACATACTGGCACAGTTAACTGTGAGACTGAAGCCCCTTACAGGAAACTCCTATCAAGATATACCATGCTAACTTTTTGAAGAAATGGGTTGAAAAAACATCAAAGGCTGCTTTGTTAGTTTTATCAGAAATTGACAAAGAAGATATTTACTGTATATAGCTTATGACAGACTGGAACAAACTGTAACTGCTGATGCTGTAAAGGTGAATGTTTCCTTAACCTCCGAACAAACAGCAGAAATTCATAACTTGCTAAAGAAATTTAACAGTACTTTTACTACAGTGCCAGGCCAAGCAAAAGCAGTGGGTCAACCAGGTAACAGTGACAAGGAATGCTCGCTCTATCGGACAAAAGATATAAAGTTTACCAGAGTGGTTAAGAGCAGATGTGATTAAGGAAATACAAAAAATGAAAGAACTGGGTATCATAGAACAGCCGAGAAGTGCTTGATCATAACCAATGGTGACTATAAATAACAAGCATTTCTCAATGCCGAATGTTGTCTTGCCTGCATTGGATCTGGTAGTGCAGGAGTTAGAGAGATGCATAATAGGAATGGCAGTGAAGTATTGAACTGACGCCAACCCCACCCCTGCCCTGGAGAGACAGACAGGCATTGGGGTGTGCCTTTGGGTCATCAGCTATAACGCGCATGCCATTTCACCTCATCCTACACTGCAGACACTGACAACTGTCGCATTGTGCCTTGGGGTTTTCAGGCATTATGCTCACCCCATTCCATAAGGAAATACACTGAGATGGGTGCAGTATAGGAGAATGGGGTGAACTTTGGGGCCAAAGAGTCCAAGGCACTCCTTGATGCCTGTCACTGGCTGCAGGGTGGGGGTTGGGGTGGAATGGCATCAGCATTACAGCAGACAATCGTCAAGTCACCACATTTGGCTTAGAAATAAAATGGTAAAATTGGATTATGAAACAACTCATGATGTGCAGCCTAGAACGTACCTAGAAAATTAAACAGGTATGATAATGTTTTTATTAATAGTAGCTGAGACTAGCTTTCTTTCAAAAAAAAATGTGGTTACTCTACTACTTTAACTCATTCAAGTGTTAGAATATTTTATGCAGCTTGTGCTGTAAAGTGTTTCAAAGGGCAGGAATTCCACTGTTTTTTGCTGATGCAAATCTTTTCTTTTCTAAATATTGGAGAGAGAGAGAAAGGGAGATATCCAATTCAAATTTATTTGATATTGCATTTCAAGACCGATAATTTAAAGATCAGTACACAGAATTTCTAGAAAATAATAATCATAGACACTACACTTTAGGGTGACAAATGCAAATTACAAGTCAGACATACTCAAGTAAGGGTGTTTGTGTCAAAAGGGGCCAGAGAATGCACCATTTTATATAAATTCTACAGATTTGTTGATGTTTTGAACACAAATGGAAATGTTTATTAAGATAAATATGTGTGCGGCAGTATAGTAATATACAGTAGTTTATGAATTAAAGTATCGAAATGTTATTTAAAAAGCATTACCTGGTACTTGGGGATCAATAGTCTGCAAGCAGAATTCGTGAAAATGTTGTTACATTTATATTAACTTCTAAAAAATGTTTTCCCAGGATATCCGATCCTGTTTAATGCATACATATCGGACATCAGGGAGGGTATAGGGTGTGAAATGAGTCTCTTCGCGGATGACTCCAAGATGGGAGCAGTAGTTGAGGGAGAAGAGGGGAGGTTGGCCCTGCAAGGGGACCTGGACACCCTAGAAAGCTGGGCTCACACATGGAAATTAAATTTCAATATCACCAAGTGCAAGGTGTTGCATCTTGGTCGGGGAAACCCTAAACACAGGTACACCCTGGGAGGGGAGGCGCTAAAGGCCTCAATAGGGGAAAAAGACCTAGGGGTCATGGTGTATGCATGTATGAATAACTCTGAGCAGTGCAGGAGAGCGACTAGCAAGGCAAACAGGAAGTTGGGATGCATAGTAAGGGGGATCACCTCTAGGAGCAAGGAAGTGATTCTGCCGCTGTACAATGGACTGGTTAGACCACACCTTGAGTACTGTGTACAGTACTGGAGACCACACTTGAAGAGGGACATACAGCTCCTGGAGAGGGTACAGAGGAGGGCAACTAAGATGATGCGAGGGCTAGGGGATTTGACGTATGAGGACAGACTCGAGGAGCTCTGCCTGTTTTCATTGGAGGAGAGGAGAGACAGGGGGACATGATTGAGGTCTTCAAGTACCTCAAGGGAATACATAGGGTAAACATGGAAGGGATCTTTAGACTAAAGCAGGGAGGTATCACCAGAGGGCATGGTTTGAAGTTGGAAGGTGGAAGGGTGAGGGGGAAAAAGAGGAGGAGGTTTTTCACTGAGAGGGTGATGGACCCTTGGAATGCACTGCCTGGTGAGCTGGGCCAGAGATCCACAGTGGAGGGCTTCAAGACAGGGTGGGACAGACACAGAAAGTGGATGTATCAGATGATGTCCTGTCCGGGGGATGGATGATAGGGGTTTCTGGAGCACAAGGGATGGGAGGGCCTCGGCACCCAACTAAGGATCTAAGGTTCGAGCAGACTCAATAGACCGTAAGGCCTAATCTGCTGGCAAATAGTATGTAAGACAGTTGAGAAGGAACTGGTACAGTAGATGGATTAATACTAGTCGCAACTGGTATGCTTGTGAAAAAAATTTGATGTTCAGTATCAAATGTAGTTAATGTCAGCCAAATCACATGATTTTCTAGGTAACAATCCTTCCATAACATACAACAATCAATTTTAACCTTCTTTCCCCTGAGCATTAACAGACGGTCCTACCAACAGAATTTTGCTTGCATGTCTTCTCAAGATGACTAAATACGGACTACAATTAAATTTTGTCTAGAAAAGTAAACAAATGGTTTCTTTATATGCCTGCATGTATTCACGGTTCACAGGTATTTAACTCGCTACTTTCATAAAGTGCTTTGAAGTACAATGAGGGACCCTACACTGTCACGATGTACGTAAACCTATATGAAAGTATTCGGTGTAAGACTACAAGAGAACACAATGCAAAACTAGAGCACTTGCCCCAAGAGATGACAACTAGAGATGCAGCGAATTTAAATTACGCTGGTGAAGTGAATGCGTAGTTGCCACTTCGTGTTGGCACTTCACTACGCGGAGTGGCTCATAGGAAAGGCTCACTTCGTCTTGTTATTATTACTTTGCATTGTCGTTTCGCCTTACATGTGAAGTAAGGTGGAGTGACAAAAATATTGGCAGCATCCCACCCACACAGTCACCAGAATGAATGTGCATCCCCAAAGTGCTACTGTCTTGTGTCCAGAAAACTCCCCAGTGCTGATGAAGTGAAATGAAAGTGTAACAAGAAATGCAAAGTCTCCCAAAATTAGTGACACACTCAGTCATGTGCGCAGTGGTCAGGTCACACTCACACACAGAGTCACCAGAATTAATGTGCATCACCAAAATGTTAGTGTCTTGTGTCCAGAAAATTGTCCATTACTGATGAAGTGAAATGAGAGCATAACAAGAAATGCAGTCTCCCAGAATTAATGGTGCCATGCAAACGCACAGACAGATTAAGATTGCGCTGCACACTCAAGGGATGCATACGAAAAGGCACAACAACACCTAACCAGTGCTCACAAGTCACAAATCCAAATCTGGAAAGAAATACATTTTGCCAGTTGTGGGATTAGTGCACAGCAGTAACAATCTACGACCAGTAAAGATTCCACAAAGCAGTATAAAAAATACATGCAGGTGCAGTGGATAGCAGGTTCACACTAGAGATGCAGTGAATTTAAATTCCACCGGCGAAGTGTCCATGAAGTGGACACTTTGCATTGCCACTCCAATACAAAGTGCTCACTCTACCTTGTCATTACTACTTCGGTAATGGCGGAATGACAATGCGAAGTGAGGTGAAGTTGTTTTCAATAGACTTCGCCCTGCTCTTTAGCCATAGCCAGGCAGGAAAAGAAAGGAAGTGAGTCATACAAGCAGATACTTTCATTTTCTCCTGTGCAGACAGAGACAGAGAGGGGTGTGTGTTGTTTTGTCACTACTGAGGAGACTTGGAGATCAGAGCGAGGAGGAGATTTAAACTTTGACTTACAAACACAATAGTATTTTTTTATAACTAAGCTACATTTTTTTGTCTTTTCTGTACTCTTTTTTTACTTAATGTGTTCTTTCTGTAAATTAATTTTTCTTACCTTTATAAGTAGTTAATTGTTTGTCTGTGTGACTGTGTGTATGTTGTGTGACAGTGTGAGTAGTCATTGCTCAGACTGAGGGAGCACAGTAGGAGAGATGGACTAGGGTGAGGGTCTGAGAGAATGTCTGGGATAGGGGCAGCTCTGGGAGAGTGTGGTACTGGTAGGTGTCATACCATGCGGATGTATGGTGAGTATGCCCCTGGTTCCTGTTGGACTGATCGAAAATTCTGAGTGCCCCCCCCGTGGAAGCAGAAACAGCACCGCCTCCTGACTCTGAGGCAGTTGAACCACCACCACCACCACCACGTCCAGTACTAGCTCCAGCACCAGGTCCTCTGGAGCAGGATGTGTCTGTGCCCCTGGGCCCAGGTATGGATCCCAACCCTGCTGAGCACCATGATAAGCCAGCTGCCAGTTCATCTGGCCCTCCCCTGCCTGTGCCTGGTCCTCCCCGCACCTCCATTGTTTGGTAGGTTTTTGACTGTGTCGGGGTGGACAGCAGTGTGGTCAGGTGCCACCTATGTGAGGTGGAGGTGCACTGTGGCTCCCAGGAGACTCACCTGGGGACTAGGGGGCCAGTGCACCCTGGCCCATATGCTCAATCTCCACCAGTTGGAGTAGCAGGTTGCCACAGAACGGGCCATGCCTACACCTGCTGGCCCTTCTGTGACAGAGGGTGCAGCTGTGCATGGCAGGGCCCTAAGAAGAGGAGATAAGAGCAGCACCTACTGCTCCACCAGCACCCAAACCACCACCACCACCACCGCCAGTAGATCATCCTGTAGAACGTGTGGACCCCAGAGAACTGCGTGTAATGCAGGCTGACTTGGGAGTTTTCTGGAGTGCTGTTGAGGAGAATAATGAGAGGGTGAGTGCTGTCGAGCAGCAGTTGGATCACATAGAGGAACATCAGTTGCAAATTATGTCCATGCTGGAACTGCTGCTGGATCACCATTAGTTATTTTTTTCCTCACACCATGATGTGCCCCCCCACACTTTCCTTGCTGTGTTATAAAATGTATTCTTCCACCATCCCCAACCCTTGTATGTAATAATGCCCTTTTATTGTTGTCTTCCATATGAGTGACA
Source organism: Neoceratodus forsteri (assembly GCA_016271365.2). Classification (NCBI taxonomy): domain Eukaryota; kingdom Metazoa; phylum Chordata; order Ceratodontiformes; family Ceratodontidae; genus Neoceratodus; species Neoceratodus forsteri. The sequence goes on from CM057455.1 coordinate 179,722,756, forward strand.
CTTTGTATTCTGAGCAGTGCAAGTATACTGTGTGCTAATCTTCATGTGTGCAGTCAGTCTTCTTTCCAGTCCGTGTATGTACTGCAGACACTGTCCAACTCCCTGACTTAAAAACACTTATTAATGAGTACAATGGTGGGATGGTGAAGCATGGATAGATACTACAAAACAGGCTTACAAAAATTACAATACATCCAAGTAACCAGTAAAAAAAAATAATGTGATTCATGACGTGATTGTAAATCGTGATTTGTGACTGCTGCATTTGCAACTGTGATGATGAACAAATGTGAATGCCTACGGCTGCACTTCCCTGGGCCCTGATGAAGTGTAGCACAAAACTCCCCGACTTGGAAACTATCTTTAATGAGTACAATGGTGGGGTGGTGAAGCATGGAGAGATACTACAAAACAGGCTTACAAAAGATACAATACATTCAAGTAACCAGTAAAAAAAAAGTAATGTTGTGATTTGTGACGAGATCGTAAATTGTGATTTGTGACTGCATTTGTGACCAAGATGGTGAAGAATATGATTTGTATCATTCATGAGTAACTCGTGAACATGATGATGGTCCTGACTTAAAAATGCATATTAATGAGTGCAATGTTTATGTAGAATTATGCACCACACCAGTCCAGTACTGTGAAGGGAAGCCAAAGAAACAACTGTGACTTAAGTTACAGATGGAGCTGGAGCCCTAAAGAGTTGCAAATGCACAGACAGATTAGGATTGTCCTCCGGGTCTCTGCCAATGGCTCCATCTCAGCACTGTTCCCTTTAAAATCTGGTATGAGACAGGGCTGCCCTTTATCCCCATTGCTTTTAAACTTATATTTAGAACTTTTGATACGTAAAATAATCCATTGTTGGCTAGTTCAAGGAATAACTATTCTAGATCAAGAAATAAAAGTATCTGCTTATGCAGTGACCTTTTACTTCAGTTATCTCACCCTGATACTTCTATTCCTCAAGTTCTCAGAATCATTAAGGAATATAGTGCCTTTTCTATCTACAAATTGAATCTTGATAAATCAGTAGTATTTCCTCTCAATCACAAACTGTTACGGAGTGCGGTAGTAGATGTTGTTTTTTCCTGGGAAGCTAATTCTTTGAAATATTTGGGTATAGTAATATCAAGAAGTCCAATTAAACTGCAAAAAGATAATTTAGATGCTCTACTTCACCTTTTGAAACAAGATTTCGAAAGATGGTCTCTACTTCCCATTACTTTTTGGGGTAAAATTAATCTTGTAAAAATGAATGCCTTTCCTCGTCTCTTCTATCCACTTAACCTTTTAAATCTTTGGCTACCTCTCTCATGGTTTAAAAAAGTTCATGGTATCTTTACTGATTTTATATTTGGTCCAGTGTGGAGAGGTTGTGGGATAACAGATGGACCAGACACCAAACTTCAGGTTCAGCACACAATCTCTGTGTGATGTTTATTCAAAATACAAAAAATAACCTTCTGCAATGGCATATTTCTTTTTCAGTACATCAGTTTACAGCAACAGACTATGAACATCCTTTCTCTGCTTTTAGCTAGCACCTACTAACACTGATCTCTGAGCCACTTACTAGTTAAGATGTACCCATAACCCTTATGCAAGCCGTCATTTGCTTACATAGTGTGGGCCCAAAAAGAAGAAAAACAAAAACAAGCTATAAACAAAGGACCTCAATGCTGAATCACTGAAAGAACAGTTACCCCAAAGGGCACTGTTAACAAATCAAGTTTCAAAGACATACATCATCATACATACTTCCATAATGCAATGCAACATGGGATATATTCAAATTACCATGACATTTAGACTTTTTCAGTTTACAACAATTTACATACATTTTAAATAGCACAACTAGCTTAATTTCTGTAATTGACACCTAATACTTTTTACCATTATCAAAACACCAAGTGCCATGGTATTTTAAACATTTACAGGTTTCATAAAAATAAGATATGTACATTAAGGTATTTTATAACATAGTGCTATTACATACTAAATCCAACAACAATAACCACAACTTATTTTACATACATCTGGAGGTCACTACAATAACCTTCCTGTATGAGGACCTGAGAGGGAAAAGTAAAATTAAAGAGGACACTATAGCATAGTCAATAAAGGGAAGGGGGTGCCCACAGGTGGCCAACCTTATGGACTAGAAATAGTAAAGGATAGATTAGGCTTAGAAATAGAAGAACTGTTGCAACAGACTTAAGAAAAGGTCAGTCAGCAAGAGTGGCAGGAGCTCTCGGTCACATACCCCCCACCTTAACAGGGAAGCAGTTATTGCAGACTGCTTACCACCTTCCTGTCCCAGGAAGGGATGGAGCTTCCACCCATTCATCTCAGAAGCTCTGTCTCAGGGTCCCTATAAATTATACACTTTATATCATAAACATAGTGGGTATCATCATTCTTTACCCTGAGGAATTAACACATTTCTCAACAGAGACTAACGGTACCTATCCTGAACTATCTTCCTTTATGGAAAGTACGTCTATTTCTTAACTAAAAATCTGGACGTCTGTAAAGCCCAGTACAGTAGAAAGACCTTTTCTGGGATGAGTAACTACTTGTTCCAACCCCATTAGACAAGTCAGTTTTAAGGAGGGGCCCATTCCTAGGTTTAACCCCTCTACATAAACCGACTATGACTCTTGATTCATTTCACTTGTTACAGATACAGACACCTGAGGATATACACACAAGGTGTTACCCCAACACAGGTTCCAATCCATTTTCCACCCACTTCTCCTTTGTTCGTTTTCACTCATAAAAGAATAAAACACATGAACCACCTCAGACTCCTTGTCTGCCCTTGGGTATCTCTTTTTTTAACATCAGGCCGCCCCCTGATCAAACATGCTACACTTTTGCTACAGAAAGGGACCATTGCAGAGCCACCGCTGGCCTTGCCTGCAACTTAACTTGACCCCTCTGTCTAACACAAAGTGCCTGCGGGGATATGGAAGGAGCAATGGTAGTTTCTACTCTCCTATTTAAACTTTTTTTTAACCTATGACCCCAAATCTGTGGTCATCTTATCCCAAGCAGGTCTCTACAGAAACCTACAGGACCCCAAGGAACCTCTTATGCTGAATACTCTACAATGTTAAACAGCAGGTTCCTATAACTTTTAACTCTGGGGTGTCTTAGTAAACATCCTGTTAATCATTGTGCTATTTTCAGCCATCTATTACCATCTAATACCTTATAAATCATGTGAAAGTTTCCCTTTTTCCAAGGGTGACATTTTTTTAAATGATCTCTACCCTCCTAACTTTAACATACTGTAACAGTTTTACAATATTAGTATTTTTAGCATGCAGTTTACCCCAGTCAATACTGTTAATTAGCAGCATCAATACAAGAAAAAGTCCCTCCAGCCTCACAGGCTTCTTCTTGCTTGGAGTCTTCAACCCCAGCCAATATCACTAGGCACAGTCTTACCTGGGGTCTCACATTCAAGTTCCATACTTGCATCTCCAACCTCCAACAGGTAACATCCTGGAAACACAGGAAACAAAGGAATATCCTGCTCAGTCAGGGGGTCCTCCTCAAACTGAGCACACAAAAAATCCTCCTCCGACTCTTTGTCCAAGCTCTCCAGCAGGAACCTCTCGAACACCTGGCACTGGTGTTCCACCTCTCTGCGTAGTCAGTCTGCCTCCAGCCATTGCCCACTCATCCAGTGGATCATCCTCATCAGGGTCTCCACCTCTGGGGTATTGTCTCTTGCACCTCCAGTCTGTCTTGACCTGCCTCTCTTCATCTTCTTCAGGCTTGGCCTTCCTTCTAGCTCTCAGGTCCAGTCCAGGCAGCAGCTTCTCTCCATCTATCAGCCATGGTTCTGGGCCCAACTTCACAGACTTTCTTCTCCAGCAGGTCATGGTGCATTGGTTCACCTGGAATATCTGGGCGATATCCACCAGAAAACATCCCTGTTCAGCCAGTCCAGCGCTTCCAGCAAATTATCCCACATCTGACACCAAGTCTGTGGAGATGTTGTAGGATAACAGATGGACCAGAAACAAAACTTCAGGTTCAACACACAATCTCTGAGTGATGTTTATTCAAAATACAAGAAATAACCTTCTGCAATGGCATATTTCTTGTTCAGTACATCAGTTTGCAGAAACAGACTATGACTGTCCTTTCGATGCATTTAGCCAGCACCTACTGACTCTGATCCAATCACTAGCTAAGATGTACCCATAACCCTTTTGCAAGCCCTCATTTGCTTATGTAGTGGGGGCCCAAAAAGAAGAAAAACAAAACAAGCTATAAACCAAGGACCTCAATGCAGAATCACTGAAAGGACAGTTACCCCAAAGGGCACTGTTAACAAAATCAAGTTTCAAAGACATACATCATCATACATACTTCCGTACTGCAATGCATCATGGATTATATGCAAATTACTATGACATTTAGACTTTTTCAGTTTGCAACAATTTACATGCATTTTAAATAGCACAACTAGCTTAATTTCAATAATAGACACCTAGTACTTTTTACCATTATCAAAACACCAAGTGCCATGGTATTTTAAACATTTACAGGTTTCATAAACATAAGATATATACATTAATGTATTCATAACATAGTGCTATTACATACTTAATCAAACAATAATAACCACAACTTATTTTACATACATCTGGAGGTCACCACAATAACCTTCCTGTACGAGGACCTGAGAGGGAAAAGTAAAATTAAAGAGGACACTATAGCATAGTCAATAAAGGGAAGGGGGTGCCCACAGGTGGCCAACCTTATGGACTATAAATAGCAAAGCTTAGATTAGGCTTAGAAATAGAAGAACTGTTGCAACAGATTTAAGAAAAGGTCGGTGCGCAAGAGTGGCAGGAACTCCCGGTCACAGATGGTAAGAAGCCTCGGTTGGCTTTCCACAAGCTGACTGCTCCTAAGCTCAAGGGAGGTTTAAGGTTCCACCATATAGTGCTTTACTATTGGGCCAGCCAAGCTAACAAATACCTTTGATGGCTTTCCCTGACAAGGACTCAACCCCTCCCCCCCTTATTTAGGCCCATCTGGCTAGAAATTGAGCTAGATTCTATCCGGTCCCACGGGCTCTCTCCTGCAGCCTTTCTTCATTCAAATTGTAAGTGTCTTCCTACATCTTTATGTGGCTCTCCAATATATACTTCCCATAAAGCATACTTACAGCTGTGTAAGTTTCTCAAATATGCTAACACCCAAGATTTAAGCCATCCCCTGAAAGAGAACCCTACCATTAAGATAGGAGGTAATGTTCTTCCACCATCTTAGCTTCCTCAGTTAGGTAACTGCTCACTTCACTATTTGCATAATCATGATGGGACCTGGCTTACCTCCCCTGAAATAATGAGTACAGCAAAAATCCCACAGTTCCAGATATTTAAAGTTTTTCAAGTAAGACATATGCTAGTGAAAACATTTGGGACCTCTTTCCAACAACGCTTGATAATTTCCTACTATTCAGAGCTGATGCCCTTTGTTGATTTTCCCCATGTTGTGTCTAAACTCTACGTGACACTACATGACCAGACGCATCCAGACTATCTAGGCCCCACGGGATATTTGGCTTCCAATTTCCAGACCTAGACATAGACTGGCCAGCTCTGTGGTATAACTGTCATAGATTTGTAATCCAGGATAGACTTCGCCTGATGCAATATAACATATTGCATAACCTATACTATTCCCTGCAAAGCTTGCCAGACTTGGCCTACTTACCTCTGCTAGTTGCACATGATGTGACCAGGAAGAAGGCTCACTACTATATCTTTTTTTGGAATGTCCTAAAGTGTCTCCTTTATGGGTTCTTATCAAGCAGAAGGCAAATCTCTTGTTAGGTCTCAATGACTTGTTTACACCTGACATGTCTTCTGGGCAACATCTCTGGGGTAACAGTACGCAACCGCAAGTATCACATAACTCTGATAGCAATGTCGGTTAAGAAGCTTGTCCTTAAACATTGGAAAGATAAAGAAGTTGTGTCATACTAGAATGGTTACAGGAATTTCTTGCCAATCTGAGGATGGAGAAGGCCATTGCAAGTCTCAATAATAACTTAGGGAAGTTTAACAAAGTTTGGGGACCCTTACATGTGCTATATAATGTGTAACCCTACATGATGGCCTGGTTTTCTGGAAATAGTATTCATCTTTTTGAGGCAAAGTTTTTTTGTGCTCTGGGGAGGATGGAGGAGGGAGGAGGGAGGGAAGGTGTGGGAGGTGGGGAGGCCAGATCCTTTAATTGCATGTCAATTTGTTGCTGTATTTCTGATACTTTATGTAATGCATGGATCTGGTACTGTATTTGTTTCAAAGTTACTAATAAACTTTGAATTTGAAAAAAAAAAGATTGTCATGCACACTGAAGAGATGCAGATGCAAAGGCACAATACCTAACCAGTGCTCACCATCAGAAATTCAAATCTGGAAAAGAATACCTTTGCCGGTTGGGGCGAGATGAGGCCGGGGGGGGGGGGCAGTGTATTGCACTGCTGCAGTAACAGTCACTAGTATTAGTACCAGTACCAGTAAAGTTACCACAAAGAAGTACAAAAAAAATCACACAGCTGCAGTGGATAGTAGGTTCACATTGCTGAGATTACTATGTGGCACAATAAAAGGTGTCTGATTTGATGACACGTGTCACACTCATACTCACAAACACACTAAGTAATGCATAGCAAATTGAAAACTTCAGTAATATAACCACATATTTTAAACAAACTAAAATTATGCACTGCTGCTCCCCAACAATCGGCAAATCAATGACAAGAATTATTAAAAATATTACTGTGTGTACTTTAACACAGTTATTATACAAGAAAAATATCACCAAAACAGAAAGAACTGTCTTTCTCTCCAAATTAATCTACCTGCACCACAGTCAGATATACCCCTCCCCCAAAGCACACTTTCACTGTCTCCTACACTACACAGACTCAGTGTTGTACATTAACATTCCAAATCCACACACAAACAATAAACGCTCAATGATATGAGCACAGAAGGGTTTCCTACAATCGATGAACTAAGTTTGAGCAAAAAAAAAATTACTCAAAAAGGCTTTTTGAACAGCTTTTAGAAGGTTTGAATCACAGAGATCTCTCAGCACACTGTCTCCTATAGCTTCCAACAAACACTACCCTGACTTGAGGCTGTACAGAACAATATAGAGCCCATGTGACCTGAAATCCCATGAATCACTGTAAAATTCACCTTTGGAGCTTAAAAATACATGAAGCTGAAGTACATTGCTTTCAATGTACTTCCTTAAGATTTGGTGGAGTAAGTGGTCGAAGGTGAAGTGACGTGAAGTCATTGTTCTCAATGGACTTTGCATTACTCTTCTTAATGCAAAGCGCTCTGCTTTGTGTTGCGGAGTACTCCACGAATCAGCTTTCACTCCGCGATTCACTGCACAAAGCGAATTGGGGCCACTTTGCCCATCTCTAATGGCAACCAGTGGAAAACAGAAAGAATAAAATGGCCTTTTCTGATTATCCAAACTGCTAAATGCCATGCCAGAGTCAAACAGCAAGACCCTGTTCTAAGCCACTGATACTGAATCAGAACTAATGAATACAAGTCTTGAAATTCAAGCCTCGTACCTCTTGGTGACATCAATCTGCAATTCATATCAGTAGATGGACACACTGTTAGGATTTACTGATTCAGTTTGGAGTTACAGAGCAGCCTTATCATGGTATATATTTAAACCATTCCTGTAAAAATGTATATGGGGCAACTAGAACAGGAAGGAAAAGAGCCTCATCACTTACACAGGACATCATTTTTTATTACTGTGAAAGTTCTCGCATAAGTGTGTCAGAATAAAGTTTTGTCAAATTTGGCTGTCAGCTCAGCTGTCTAGATTATTCAGGCAATTAATCTAATTATGGTAAGAAAAATAATTTATTATCCATATTATCACACAAGTTATATGCCCTCTCCCCAACAGTGTAACTAGCACAGGAGAATCCCCTGGGCTGCCCAGTTCTTGGATGGGTCCCACTGAAAGAGTCCCCTTTGCTACCAATTTGGGTGGGTGACGGTCTTTGAACCTTGTATAAATACAACAAAATGAAATGGATATAAGTATGACAAAAAGGCAAAGTCAGCTAATAACAGAACAAATATTTTGGAAGGGGTAGGAAAACAGGTTATAAATGCCTAAAGTTGCCCTGCCATGAACCAGAGCAGTGAAAACAATCACCAAATTAAAAAAAAAAATACAAAACTTTATTGCAGTTTTAAATCTGAATCTCCAATACTCACACAAGGCCTCGAAAGTTTCTGTGAGAAATGGCTTTAAAACCCTTCAGGTGCTACAAAGATGGTTGCTTGCTGAAGCATAATAAAGACCTTTTATTAAAGCAACACGGACAAACACAGAAACAAAACAAAACCACCATTGCCTGTTCCCTAACCCACAAAAGAACATTTTGAATGGTAATGTATTGCCTGGCAGCAGAGGGTGACTATAAAGTGGAAGAGGGCAGAGGGACAAAAGGTGAAAGAACTAGTCAATTTACTTCTGCAGACTAACAGCTCGGGCTGGTGGGCTGCAGATAACCAGAATGTCAGTCTTCATGTTTGGGGCAAAGAGTGTGATCAAGGCCCGAGCAGCAGCAGAAAGAGGAGGAGGGCCCCCCTCCCTCCTCTTGATCAGAGCCCCACACACCACAGCCTGAACCTGAATGATCACTTACTTGTCCCTCTTTTGTGACATAACTGATCTAATGAACACCCTTTTTGCATTAGCTCTAACTCTCCTGAGAAACTGGACTTTCAAGTCTGTGCAGGTAAAGATCTGAGAGAGTCTGCTCGACAGACAGCAGAACTCCAGCTACAGGTAATTCGGCTTTTTTTGCTCTTCAGCTGCCTTGGTACTCTAACCAGTCACGTTAGGCAGAGAGGGACAGCCTGCCCACCAGCTTTCAGAGGAGCAGTAGCAACTAATGTCATTATATCAATGGAGATTGTGCTCCCCCATCAGCAAATGAACTGGGGAAGGGCATGCTGACAAGGGAATTGGGCACCCCCAAAGTCAGCTTGCTGGGGACTGTGAGAGGTGGACAGTGGCAGCCGCCATCATGTTTATTGAAATGTTACAGCAGGCAAGGCACGCCCTGCAATGATGGGGCACTCTCTCATTGCAGTGGAGAAATTCTTTCAAGTTGGTGGCACACTTCTGAACTGCTGTCACAGACAGTGTGTTTATTCATTGGTGCCACAGATACCAGCCCAAAAAAGCAGTGGTGTCATTGGCCACAACACAGCCTCACCTCCACAACCTGCTACTCCAGCAAGCTGTCACAAAATGTTGCTTGCACTGCTCGCACAAGACAACATAAAGAAAGTGGTGTAAGAATCTGCCTTTATTTTAGTAAACTTAATTAAGTGTCTGAATTTGACAGTTATCCTACGCTCAAGATAGATGATTTGGTGAACAGATAAGAAAGTGTGAATTACATCAGTACAATCAGTCTCACCAAGGGCTACTGGCAAATTCTCCTAGCTTAAGAATAGAGAGTCAAAACTGCATTCACCACTCCTATTGGATTCTATCAGTTCACAACCATGCAGTTTAGTTTACATTGCGCACCTGCTACGTTCCAGCAGAATATAGATGTAAATGTAGCTACTCTGACTGGTTATTGTGCTGCTTAGCTGGATGATGTTGCGATGCCTACCCAGTGAATATGTCACTGGGGTTACATTGCAGGAAAATTCTCACTGGAAAAACAGCAACAAGTAATGTAACTAAATGGATAGTATTGCACAGGCAGCGTTAACGCTATCTCTGTAGCTGTTGACTATTGGGTGGAGGATAAAGCTTTAGCTAAGTGGTGTGCCACCGCACAGCTGCCATATCACAAAGAGAAGGGCCACTGGCAGTGGAAGATGATGGAATGTTGATGGACCAAGATTTGACTCCCAGTCTCAGGACATTTTCTTGTTTCTGTTTTTTTCCCTCACCCCTTTTGATTTTCTTTTTCAATGTGTCCCCCACCCCTGCACTTTTTTGCCCCCACCCTGGTTGTCTGCTGGCTCCTCCCTTCCTCTCCTTAATGACCACCCCATGAGGTTCTCCCCATTGCAGAGCTGCCCCCTGAGGTTCCTCCGCACTTGAGTTGCCTCCCATCCAGAAGTTATTATTAATAGTTGTGGGGGGTGCAGGGGGCAGAGCCCACTGCAAAGACACAGTGTGGCTTTTTTTTTTCTTGGTGGTAGTGCTCAGTGTTTTTACTGAGTGCTACCTTTGATTTCAGCATTTTTTTGTGTGTGGTTTTTGACCATGCTGAAGATGTTTTAAATTTCTTCACATAGTGGCATTGTTGTGTTCAAGTACAAGTTCAAGTTTATCTCATCAGGAAATCTCCATTGAGCAAGCTCATTTACAAAGAGGTCCTGCCACTGACAAAACACAAACAATAAATACATACAAAGCATAAATCACGGCCGATACATATACTTGATGGCATATACAGCAGAACGAGTTGAACAGGAAGATAAAATGGCATAGAATGCCCAGTACAAAAGATAGAATTAGTCATAAGCAGAACAAATGTAAATACTGCATAGTGCAAGACAGTCAATTTCCAGAGAGCAGATGAGGTGGTCATAGAATAAGTGCACAGTGATGGATACAGAGGTTTCCACCATAGCTGATAAAGTGCTTGCTCATGTACAGTACAGATAGGAAAGGCCACCTAGAACACGTACAAGCAGTTATACAAACTATAAAAAATGTAGGTCTGACTATTAATCCTACCAAACATACACCGGCCATGCAGGAAACCAGGTATTTTAGATGTGCTTTGGGAATTGGAGAAGTAAGGCCACAGATTTCTAAGACAGAAGCTGTAGCTAACAGTTCTGTTCCTGAAACAAAGAAACATGTCAGGTCATTTTTAGGGCTGACTGGTTACTATCAAAGAATAGAGATGTCTTGCAGCAAAGTGGGCTATGGAGTCCCTTAAGTTTTATTTATTAGAAGCTGACTTTGTATTTGTAACAGATCACAGTTCTCTTTGTTGGCTTAACAAATGAAGGATAAAAATTCCAGAATCAAATCGTGGTACCTGGCACTACAGCCATTTAATTTCAAATTGATGCACAGATCTGGGAAAGAGAATGTCACTCCTAATTTTCTGTCAAGATGTGGAACAGGAATTTAGAATTATGAAGGTTAAATTCAAAGGTGTGCTTTTGAACTTAACTGCTTGCTGTACTGGTTGTTATGGAAAAAGGATACTGCAGATGTGCAGAACTGTAAAGGTTACAAGGTAATGTTAGAAAAGAACTAAAATAAAGTTTTGGAAATATTTTTTTAAACAGGTTCCCTCTTAAAGAGGGTGTTATGTTATAGGGTTGAATAAGACCCTATCCCATTAGTTATGGAAAATAATTAAAAGCAAGACTTTCATGTGTTAATATTGCCTGCAAAATAAAGTGAGGCAATATATTGCAGGTAGCATTTTGAGGTCATTTTGATTGCAGGCACAACACATTGTGGATTGCAATAATTAATGTACAAAGCCTGGGGTGCACCATAAGACCCCATGGGACCCAAGCAGACAAGGTTGCCCAGAAGGATGGCAGCAGATGCAGCCATTGTGTGACTCCTGGCCAGTGTGAAACTGGAACAGTACAACTGGAAAGGCAGTGTCACACTAACCAGTGGAGAACAGTGGGACATCATAGGGATGCTGCACCAACTGCAACACAAACCGTAGAGCAGCCAGGCACCCAGGAGCTATCCAGGAGGCAGGCATAGCAGATCTACCACAGGGGATACTTTGGCCAAAGACATGGAACCCAATGCCTGCTCCCTCAGTTGGAGGTGCTGCCAGAGCCCCCCCCCCCCACTGATTGGCAAGCCTTATGAACAGGGTATCACCAACATTCCCAGAACCTGCTGTCCAGCCATCAGGTGGTCTACTGTCACCACGGACTGTGCTACCTGTGCCTGTGGTGCCCACGATTCTCAAAAAGTACTGTACAAGACTCATCTACCTCGTATGACTCCTGTCCATGAGTCCTGCTGCCTGCACAGTTCCTCCATGCAATATGTTTTCCCAGCTTTATTATGGTCGGCGATATGCTACCCATAATCTTTTCGTCCATGATGTTGTTAACCACGGTGTTTACACACTAAACCAAAAAGCAAGGATCTGTTGTATCCTCTCCTTTTCAGTTTCTTGTCTGCCTGATCACTCAGTCAAGTTTACTTGTGATCTAGGAACTGTTTGCTCTGATGGTCTCATGATTCTCCCACCCCACTATCTTCCTGCCTTCACTTGATGTTTCTTGCTATTTCTATTTTTTCTTACTCTTGCTTATCTGAGGTTATAAAACATATATGTGACTTTGTGTGAAACTGGAATCCTTTGATTTGAAAACATATATAGTTATCTTGTTGAAATTATTGCAAAAAGCTTATTGGAACTCAGGGGTTAACTCTGAGATGCAGTTTGACTTCCATGAGCTTTTTGCAGCGTTATCAGCAGGAGATTAGTTCTGGGACATGATGTTCTATTTTGTTGCCCCTGCAAAGAAACTGACAAGTCCATTACATTTTGTGAGAAACAAGATGCCTCAAGCAAGCTCAGGATACAAATGTTAATTGCCAGGCAAAATAACTTCTTATAAAAAGAGCAATGATTTATTAGGGAGAGACTGAGATTTGAAGATGAAAAGAAACCCTCAGATGAAGGGCTTTGTTTTCTTTGTTTGTACTGCTTTTATAAATAGCTATCATGAACAATTTTACTTAGCACAGAAACATAGAAATTGTCATCAGATAAGAACCTCCTGGCCCACCTAGTCTGCCCTATTTTACCTGCCCACTGAGTCTGGTCCTTAGTTTCCTCTTTTGCTTGCTTAACTCCTAGAATCCCCTTGTGTCTATTCCATGTGTTCTTGAAACCTGTGACCATTTTAGCATCTACCACTTCTGCTAGCAGACTGTTCCAAGCATTCACCACTCTTTCAGTGAAGAAGAACTTCCTCACATTTCCCATAAGCCTCCCTCCTCCAGTTCCATAGTGACCCCTTGTCCTTGAGTACCTCTTTCTAAGGAAATGTCCCCCTCGTCTACCTTTATACCTGTGAGATATCTGAATGTTTCTGTTATATCCCAATTTCCACCTTTCCCTTCTTTCCTCTAGGGAGTGCATATTTAATTCCCTGAGTCTTTCTTCATAGGGCTTCTGAGGCAAGCCCTGCACCATTTTGGTTGCTATCCTATGTACCACCTCTACCATATCTTTGTTCTTAGGGAGGTGAGGCCTCCAGAACTGGATACAGTACTCTAGTTTTTTTTTTTTTTATACTGTTCGTGATAATTAAATGCTTACTGCATTACAAGCAGACTAGATCAACCAATTGACCTTATTCTGCCGGCTTAGTGGTATGTTCATATGTAATTTTGGAAGCCTGTAAGGAAGGATTTCAATCCAGAATGAGTATAGTTTAACAGTGTCACAAAGGCACAACTTTACCAAAGCATTTGTAACATTCAGTTTTAAGACTGTTAGTGGAGAACGCCTAGTTTTTGGGTTCCTGATGACTGAAAAATCAGATTGAAGCAGGACTCTACTGAAAATAAAGTAAGCTAACAGAGCCTGATATATTTTTAAAATGAACAAAAAAAGTTTGAAGAGTTCTCAGAAAGTGAAGTGTTATGTTTTGAAAGAAAATTTGAAAAATAACACTTGTGTTTTTCCAAATAATCAGTATTGAAAAACAAGTTGTTTTTTTTTTCAAATAATCAATATTTTCTTTACCCATGGTATATGTACAACCCAGTAGGTTACCAAGGCTGAAACATCAACAAGTACCCAATAATTTAAAGATGGACTGTAGGTGATTACTATCTGCATGGCGCCCATAAAAAAACACAAAACAATGTGTTTATTCAGAAATTCTTTCAGAACTGCAGAATCTACACCTTTCCATTTTATATTGAGGAGGATCAACAGAATAGCTAGTCAGAGACTTTTTCTTTAAGCTATTGTAGAACGTATATACTGGTACTTATGCATTCAGAAGTTGTCTAGTTTCCAGCAAAATATTCCCAGCTACTATCAGCAGAACTCAGTTATGCAAAATTCTCCCAAAATGTAATGTTCAGAGCTTTTGTTGAGTACCTAGAGGCCAGTGGGGCACAGGACCCAAGGCAACATGGATTAACAGTGGGAAGGTCATGTCAGACAAATCTAATTGATTTCTTTGACTGGGTGCCCAAAGCAGTAGATCAGGGAGGGGCTGTGGACATGGCCTACCTAGATTTTAGCAAGGCATTTGACGTAGTCCTGCACAATAGGTTAATAAACAAATTAGCCAGCCTGGGAGTGGGTCCTCGGGTGGTAGCTTAGGTAAAACACTGGTTGAACAACAGGACACAGCGGGTAATAATAAATGGAGTCCACAGTGAAGAAAGGAGGGTTACTAGTGGGGTACCGCTGGGTTCAGTACTGGGGCCGGTCCTTTTTAATGTCTTTATAAGTGACATTGCAGAGGGACTGGAAGGGAAAGTATGTATCTTTTCAGATAACACAAAGATCTGAAAAAGAGTTGATACACAAGGTGGTGTGGAAAGGATGAACAGGGACTTGGTAAGGTTGAAGGAATGGTCAAATGTATGGCAGCTTAGATTCAATGCAAAGAAGTGCAAAGTAATGCACCTGGGATACAAAAACCCAGGGGAAGAGTACACAACGGGGGGTGAGATACTAACAACAACAAAAAATAGAAAGGGACCTGGGAGTAGTCATATCAGATGACCTAAAGGTGGGCCAGCAATGTGAGAAGGCAGTAATGAGGGCTGGGGGGATACTGGGATGCATAGGGAGAGGCATCACCAGTAGAAAACAGGAAGTTGTTGGCCCTCTGTACAGACAGTTGGTAAGACCACATCTGGAGTACTGTGTACAGTTCTGGAGACCCCATCTCTGCAAAGACATAGACAGGGTTGAGGCTGTCTAGAGGAGGGCAACCAAAATGATGCAGGGCCTGCATCAGAAGACATATGAAAAAAGACTAAATGAACTAAAGATGTGTAGCCTCGAGGAAAGGAGGGAGAGGGGGGACATGATAGAAACTTTCAAATACCTCAAGGGAATCAACAAAGTCCAAGAGGGTAGCATCTTTCAGAAAAAGAGATGTGCAAACACAAGGAGGCACAATCTGAAGATGGGGGGGGGGATGGCTCAGAGGTAATGTGAGGAAGTATTTCTTCACAGAGAGGGTTGTGGATACATGGAACAGCCTTTCTGAGGAGGTCGTAGAGTCAAAAACAGTAGGGGAATTCAAGAATGCATGGGACAGACATAAGGCAATTCTAGTGTGTGGGGTAGGAGAAAGTAGGCTGTTGGTTAACCAGGATCTGCAGCTTATCCATTCGGTAGGGAAATTGGCAGACTAGGTTGGCCAAGCGGTCCTTATCTGCCATCAAATTCTATGTTTCTATGTTTTCTTTATTACTGAAACAATTATGATTAAAAGAGCCATTTGTTTGTAAGCTTTAATCTGTTTTCATTGTTGTTCATGCCTTAGAGTCATGACCCTGTACATATGGCATCTAATTTACTGTCTTTATTTGTTACCCAAGCAAGAACACTCAGCTACAGTACAGTAAGTCACCCATTTATGGGCTCAACTGAGAGCCAGAGGACCAGTCTATTCCACTGATTTCTTCCAAAAGGTCACAGATCATCAACATTGAGAATTACCTAAAGGTAAGTATCACTTTTTTTTTATGCTCCCCCCTTCCCCTCCGGAGTCACCTCTTTGGGAGATGCCAGTTAAGCCTGTCCCTACCCTGTCCTACCTGACTGATCGGAGTCCTCCATCTTGTTGTGGTTTTCCCCCCGCGGGGGGTCGGGGTGGGGACCACCCCCCCCAAACCTTTGGATCTTGTCAGGTCCCCGACTCAGCTGGGCAGGCAGCAGTAGAGTGTGACCTGGCTCGGCACTCCATCTACCCAACTCTGGAGGGGCTTTACACAGATTGTTACCTCTGCTACTCATAAACACGGCCACTCTCTTTTCCTCCTGGGGATCGAAGCCTCTGATGTGGGGGTGGAACCCTTCAGATGGTCTGATCAGTACACTGTGAGATTCAGTTTTTGCACCCCCTTCATAGTCCTAACCCTGTGGAGATGTTCAGGTACTGCCCCTTACGGGATTTGAGCCCTGATAGCCTAGCTGGGGTGCATGATCTATTGGAATTTCCTATGACAAGCAAGAACCCAGAGGCTTTGGTTCTGGCCTATAATAAGGCCATTACCACAGCAATGGATTCTGTTGCTTCTGTCCGTGTTCGTCCTCTCTCCCTCCGCACTTGGTCTCCATGGTTTGATAGGACCTTGAGGGAGCTGTGGTGACTAGGATGAAGGTTAGAACATTGCTGGTGGAAATCCACCCTGGAGGTTGACCATCTTAGACTGATAGAGCATTATCAATTCTACCAGTCAGCAATCTCCCATAAGAAGGCAGAGTTCCTGTCCAGGGCAATTGCTGCCACCCAGAACCGACCAGCTCAGCTATTTTGAGCAGTAAACAGGCTGTGTAACCCAGCTTGCCTACAGGTTCAAAGAGTCTTTTCACAATTGGAGTGTGAGGAGCTTGTTCAGTTCTTTGCTGATAAGGTGGCCAACATCAGGGCGGAGAGCTGATCGACACACTCTATGAGAGATGCTGGCGATTGGTGCTTGGCCACTGTCCCTCACTTCTCCTGATGTACCTTCAACCGGCCAGAGATCATGGATGTTATGCGGATTGTCCAGGGCATGCACCCTACATGCTGTAGTTTATATCTGGGCCCAACTTCCCTGATTATGGGTTGTTGTTACATCATTGGCCCGGTCTTGGCACAGATAGTCTGGTGTTCTCTTGAGTCAGGTGAGTTTCCTAGATCCTGAAGGAGGCGGTGGTGATACCCCTCTTAAAGAAAGCTTCTCTGGACCAAGACTGTCTGTCAAACTACAGACCTATCTCCAACCTCCCCTTTGTGGAGAAGGTAATTGAGAAGGTCGTGGCTGTACAGCTGGAGAACCACTTGACTATCCATAGCATCTATGAACCTCTCCAATCTGGTTTTTGAAAGAGGCATAGTACCGAGACTGCACTGGTTCGGGTGCTCAATGATCTCCTGATTGCAAGACATCAGAAAAGCCGGTCCATCCTGGTGCTTCTTGATTTCTCATCAGCTTACGACACCGTGGACCATGTGGTACTGCTTGAGCTCCTGAGGTTCATTTGCGGCCTGACTAGTTCAGTCTTCAGATGGTTTAGGTCCTTCCTCACTGGCAGAACTCAGAGGGTGGTGTCAGGGATTTATTCATCTGACCCTCTCTCTCTGTCATGTGGGGGTCCCTCAGGGCTGTGTACTGTCCCCCATGTTGTTCGCAGTGTATATGCTGCCCCTTGGAGTCATTTTAAGACAGTATGGGCAGAGGTTTCACTGCTATGCTCCTGATACCCATCTCTACTTGTCTTTTGCACCTGACCAGGATGGAGCACTCTCTGTATTTAATAACTGCCTCGCTGAAATCCAGGATTGATGAATTCCAGCTGGCTGAGGTTGAACCCAGGGAATACTGAGGTGATGGTTGTGGATTCAGGTCACTGGTTGGGGGGCGGGTCAGGGGCTGGTCAACCCACGGGGCTTTTCCTGGGAGGTTCCCAGCTCCTAGCCTCTGAACAGGTGCGGGACCTAGGGGTGATATAGATGATGATCTGACACTATGATCTCAGGTGTCGGCTGTCTCTAAGTTATCCTTTTATCAACTGAGGAACATCACTAGGATCAAGCACCTTGTTCTGTCCGGTGATCTTTCCAACTGATCCATGGCTTTGTGACCTTGCACCTTGATTACTGCAACTTCCTTTACTTTGGACTTCCGGGGGTTGATATCCACTGCCTGCAGCTGGTGCAGAAAACTGCAGCCAGGTTGTTGACGGGACACCTCGGACTTCCCATATCACACCGGTGCTGCATGAACTGCACTGGCTGCCAGTTTAGTGGCAGATCACCTTCAAAGTCGGATTACTGATTTATAAAGCCCTAGATGGACTTGGCCCAGACTACCTGAAAAAAGCTCCTGTTTCCTTACTTCCCCATGAGATCACTCCATTCGGCAGACAAGGGGTTGCTAGAGATTCCAAGGGTAGTTTTAAAATCTTCAGGAGCCTGTGCATTTATGTAAGCAACCCCAGCCCTTTGGAATTCTCTACTCTGTTGGCTTCAGGAGTGTGTGACCGTGGGGGGGTTTAAACAGCCGTTGAAGACCTATTTATGAAGGAGAGTATACTGCGACTAATAAGGTTAATTCTTGGATTTTACTGTGTATTTATTATTGCTGTTTTATCTGTTGTTTTAAGTTTTGTAATGCACCTTGACAATTGAAAGGCTCATAATTAATAAAGATATTATTATTATCTGTTTCTAGGATGGGATGTACTGTGTGCCCTGGCATCAAGACATACATGCCAATGTCCACAAAGTCCCCCCCCACTAAGAACCTATCCCCAAAGCTGATTGATCCAAGGCCTATGCCCCCAACCAATCATGCCCCAGTGACACCAGCAGCTGTCGTGCCCCCAGCCTCCTCCAAGGGTCACCGCTTGTTGGTCTAGAGAACCCACCCTCTCCCCAGAGAAGGCGAGCTGTCATTGGATACTCTAGCTTTCTCCTCTGGCCAGTCCCTGGCAGCCCGAACTCGTTCCCAAACTCGGGTCACTGGCATGGCATGAGGTGTGGCATCCAGTGCCTCAACTCTTAGCACCACTGGGCCAGCCTGCATAATTATCACTTTTTTTAACGTATGTATTTATTTGTAACATGTTCACTGTCCCTTGTACATGCAGTGATAGTAGGTTTGGAGCATGTTGTACCAAGGATCGATTGGTAAAGGTGCTGTACATGTTTTGGTATCAGCACAGTCAGTGCACCTTGAAGAATCCTAACGTGATGATTTTTATTTATACAATGAGGTAATCAGATCATTTGGATAAACAGATCTACATTTTTGCATTTTTTCAGTTATATTTAGCTGTGGAGCCTAATTCAATGGAGGATTATGGATATCAAACATTTGGTAAGGAGCCTTTGTTACACATTACTGAAATCCTTATTTTGTACACTTTAAAATTATATATGGTATATAGTTCCCTAGATTAATCTTTTGAGGTGTTCTGGGGTAGGACATGCAGGCTGGGATGCATGCATGGCAAAGTTTATTACATGGGCATATAGTAACATGCAGGTATGTACAAAATTCTATGATAAAGTTGCATATATTTGGTAACTGCGTTACCAGACTACTATGGCAAAAATCTGGAATTGAGTGATATTGTCCATGCAATGTAAAGTAACAAGACATGTGGTGCAGGTTGAAAAAGAATACAGATTGCACCTTTTCTGTTTTCTATTATTGTGCCTAATTCAGAGGAGGTGGTTGATAGCAAACCTTTGGTTAGGCATTATGTTGGGTATGTCTGGAGCAAATTATTTCTGCTGTTACAGAAAATGTATGCTTTTCCTATAATAGCATCATGTCCATGATTTCTACAGGTTAGAGAAGCAAATCTAAGCACTTAAAACTGTGGAATAAGGTCCCCACTAATATCAGACACTGTGCTACTGATGACATCATTTGGAAACAGTTTGAAACTTACCGCCTACATTTATCTGTTTGCTCCTGTATCTAGGCCTCAAAATTGTGTTCCTACCTCACACTATGTAATGTTTTTAAATTAGCACTTGTATCTTGCTGTCCATCCCTGTCTCGGCTTACCTTTTTGTTTACTGTGCGTTTGTAAGTCTAGATTGTTACTGTTGACTAGGATTGCACTGTTATTGTAATGTTTGTACTTTTCCTGTGTTGTGCCTGAAAATAGGCAACAGTTTGTCTACTGCACCTCACCCGGTAAACAAAAAATAACTAATTTACTAACCAACTAACTAACTATTCTGGGCAGATTTTGTACTTGTACTAATTTATTTTACCAGGAAAAATCTCTGTGCTCATTTACAAGGAGGTCCTTGTTAGGACACCAACAATTAACAGAAATATCCACAGGGAAGCATATACAGAACACATAATTGGTGAGAGTGTGATGAACAGTAGTAAAAAGGAAACTGAACTCAAAACAGGCAAAAAAATGTATACATATTAGGATAAGAAGCAGTTTATTTTAATAACTGTATTCACTGACCTCAGAAAGATAAGGTTAGTTATTTACTTAAATAGGCAGTTTTAGACAGCATAGGCATTACTTTCTAACAACTTCATGATATGCCACAGAGAGTGTACTGTAGGTTGTAGGCTAAGCTTCACTGTTAAAGTTATTATAATTAGGTTGAGGGTATTTGGTACCTGGTGAAAATTATTTTATTTTGTTATTAAGTTAATAGCCTTCTGCCATATTTTGTTTTTTTTAATATGGATTTAGGGATGGTCAAATATCTGAGACCATTATCTTTATCAAGATCCAAATTTCAGTTATTTAATTATGTTTCATACTTTTATGACTATGACTAATATTTCACATTATAATTTTGTCACCTGGAATGTTATGGGAGCTAGAGATAAAATTAAAAGATAGCAGTTGCTAAAACATTTAAGTCTTATGCAAGGTCTAATCATTTTCTTACAGGAGATACATCTTCTAAAGGATGAAATTAATCTCCTTGCAAAAGTGGGATATTCCAGTGTTTTTGGGGCAGGAGACTCCACTAATAAAAAAGGTGTAGCCATTTGGGCAGATGATAAAATGCCTTTTATTAATAAATTTAAGATTCAAGATCCAAATGGCAGATATACTATAACTGAAAGTGAAATGAATAACTCTAAACTTCTACATGGAAGCATACATGGCCCTAACTTCTCTTTGCCTCCTTTTTTTAGCAGAGTTATCTAAAATTTTGCTCTATTATACATATTATGAGTTTATTCTCAGAGGGGACTGGAATATCTTAGCTGACCCCAAACAAGATGAAACGTATCACTCAATAATTAATAACAATTCTGAAATGAAGGCTTTAAGGGAGTTTATAGAGCTTTTTAATCTCTATGATCCATGTAGAGCAACGAACCCCTTGCTGAAACAATATTCTTTTTACGCACCTGCACATAAAGTTTTCTCCAGGCTTGACTGTTTCTTAATTAGTAGTAGTTTAATGCCTTAAGTTGTGGATTTTTACATCACACCAAGAGTTATCTGTGCTCAGGTCAAAGGCTAGGTTTGCTGGCCAAGGCACCTAGCTTCACCTGAGCTCTTTCCTTCTTGCTTGCTTGAAAGGACAGAACTAAGAACCTTACCCAGAGTAAGGGAAAGGATTAAGACTTTTGGCTAGGCAGATTTACTGTGTGTTGTTGTTTTTATTTTGTACTCACAGGGATTGTTACTGTTTGTTGCTAACATTTTATTGCCTTATTTTTCTTTGATTCACGTTCCTGTTGCTGGGTATATCTTCTGCTGCATTATAACAAGGTGTGCCTACAGGTGTGTGCTAACAGATTACTGCTGTAATCTTCTGATTCAAATTGTCTTTTGCAAGGTATATCTTATGTTACTGCTTTATTTTTCTCTCCAGCAAAGTGTTTCTTACAGGGTATATCTTCTGTGAAATTATTAAAGGTGGTGCTTAAATTTTTGTGACTTTTTATCATTAGGCTAAGCAAAATTAATGTTTGCCTCTATTTTATTTATTTCTTTTTTGCTGAAAAGTTCTTTTTTGTCTCAGAGGTGTGCAGTCTCCTTCTCACATTGAAGACGGGGGAGAGTGAGAAAGCAGCCACAGCTTCCTTGAGTCAAGGAGGTTATTTTCTAGACTACACTGAACTGAATTATTACTTTTTTGACTTGGGTAAGTAACTAGTTTTGATTCTGTTTTTGGGGAGGACTTTTCTTAGTTTTAACTTTAATTTGCCTGGGAGGAACTGTAGCTGGGACATATTTGCAGTCAGTTGTGACTAGACCTTTTACTTAGCCTTTGTGAAATAGGTGTCTGAAAGGAAGGAAGGCATTCCCCGGGGTGGAGGGTAAGAGTTGTAGGTGATTGTTTCCAGACAGCATAGGTTTACTCCACCCACCCTTCCTCACCCCACCTGCCCCAAGTACATAGCCTTTATAGCAGGGGCTCTGACGGCACTTCCTCAAAACTGCTAACAACATACACCTGTTCATATCCTTAAAGGCACAGCACATTGAATGGGGGCAGAGACACTCACAAGCTTGCACACACCAAAACAAAAATAATAAACACAAAAGCATCTATAACTGGAAGGGACACAGACATGTGGGGAGTGGTGCAATACACTGGCTGTGGAGCAACAGTCTTCTGGGAGACATTCTGGAAACTGCATTGCTGCCCTATTTGCAGGCACCTCTCTGGTCTGAGGGAGGAGGTTGTTCGTTTCCATGCTGACCTGGCAAGGATTTGGGAAACCTGCTCCCCCACCCAGGGATCACCCAGGCCACTGACACTACCTCAGAGGTTGCCAAGAAAGAGGAGTGGTTGGACCATGGAGGGATCAGGGAGGGTGAGAGTGACAGTGGTGGAACAGAGGTGCATCCCTCCAGTTGTGCCTCTCCACAATTCATTCACCACTCTGGTGAAGCATGGTTCCTTTATGGAGGCACCTGCAATGGAAACCAAGGAGGATGCTGGGAACCTCCACAATGGAGACCCACAGAAGGGTGGCACAGGACCCCACAGGGGGACTCAATTGTTAGGGCATAGAACTGGGGGAGGGAGGGGAAAGGGAGGTAAGGTGCCTGCCTGGTGCCAAGGCTTGGAGGGACAGGAAACAAATCCTCAGGATCATGGGATCAGCAGCAAGGGGGAGGGAGCTGGATGTCATTATCCACCTAGGGATGAATGACCTGGCTGAGAATGCAATCAGAGCACTGCAACAGGAGTTTGTGGAGTTGGGGAGGGGCCTTAGACAAGTAGCACACATGGTAATTTTCTTGGAAGTGCTACCTGTCTATGGCATGGATGAGGCAAGGGCACTCTGCACCATGGGATTCAATGACTGGTTGAAAAGCTAGTGCAGAGCTTAGGAATTTGGCTTCACTGGGGACTGGGGCTCCACCTGGAGGGATGCAGGCCTATACAGGTGCGATGATCTGCATCTATCCTAGAGGGGAACCAGAATCCTAGGTGATAGGTTTAAATGCTTCAGTGGCAAGCATTTAAACTAGCCAAGGGGGCAGGCACTGAAGAGGAGAAGGGAAATCCTAGCCCCCCCAAATAATCAGGGTAATTAGTGAGGTAAACACCAAAATGGAGCAGTCAATAGGGAGAAGGGCAGGGGTAAATGGAGAAAAAGACAAAGGCAGTAGGGACAGGGATGGGGCAAAAAGAAATAAAGTCATAAAAAATGGAGGGCAATGAGTACCAATGCCTGTAGTCTAGGTAAAAAGCTCCTTGAAATGGTGGCCTTGATGGAAGAGGGATGCCTAGATATTGTTGCAGTCACAGAAACATGGTACACAGAGAGCCATGACTGGGATGACAATGTACCAGGGTACACAATCTACAGGAGGGACAGGGAGGGAAGAAGAGGAGGAGGAGGAGTAGCTCTCTATGTAAGGGAAGCGATAAAAGCAACAGAACTAAAGGGTAAACAGGGAGGATATTAGGCACTGTGGGTCACCCTGGAGACTGGAAATGGCTCCACAATCTGCATAGGGGTTGTATACAGACCCCCATCTCAGGGGGAAGAAATGGACAAGGAGATGATAGAATGTATCCTTGGGATGGCAGAGAAAGGGGAGATATTGCTGATGGGGGAGCTGAATATGCCAGATGTTGACTGGAGCACCTTTGCTGCAGCCACATCCAAGAGCAGGGCCATTCTCGATGCCCTACAGGGGGCATGCCTCAGACAGCTAGTTTTGGAACCTACTCGGGAGAGAGCAATCTTAGACCTGGTACTCTCAAATGGGGATGGAGAGAGGATCTCTGATCTTGAAGTGGGTAGCCATCTGGGAACAAGCGGCCACCAAATAGTGTGGTTCACGATAAACTTAGCTGTAGAGTCAAGCCACACAAAAGTGAAGGTACTGGACTTCAGGAGGGCTGATTTTGACAAAATGGGAGAGTGCCTCAGCAAAACACTAGCAAACAGGCAAGAAGATGAGGTGGAGCAACAATGGGGAAACATCAAAACCATCATCACAGAGGCAACAGGTCTTTGTGTGAAGCAAATAAACAAATCAAAATGAAAGAAAAAAACACTATGGTTCTCAAAAGAAGTGGTGGGGAAGGTAAAGGAAAACAAGCATTCAGGAAGTATAAGGAAACACAGAAGGAGCAGGACAGAGAACTGTACCAGTTAAAGCAGAAGGAAGCGGGTAAGGCAGTAAGAATAGCAAAGGCCCAAACCAAGGAAAAGATAGCCAACTCTGTTAAGAAGGGGGATAAAACCTTTTATAGGTACATTAGGGAGCAAAGAAAGACTAAGGCAGGGATACTGAAGCTGAACAAAGAGGAAGGTGGTTGGGCAGAGAGCGACAGTGAAAAAGCAGGGATACTGAACAAATACTTCTGCTCAGTATTCACAGTGGAAAAGCAGGGGGAAATACCTAATCCAATCAATTGATGCACTCTGGATAGGGGAGTTTATATTAGTCCTTTCACAGAAGAAAGGATTCTGAAAGAACTCTTAAAACTGAAGGTGGATAAAGCAATGGAGCCTGATGGGATTCACCCCAGAATTTTAAAAGAACTAAGGGAAGAACTAGTAACACCACTGATTACCCTTTGTAATAAATCTTGGGAGGATGGGGCAGTACCTGAGGACTGGAGGGGGGTGAATGTGATTCCCCTTCAGAAAAGTGGGAGCAAGACATAGGCAGGAAACTACAGACCTGTCAGTTTGATCTCAGTGGTAGGGAAAATGATGGAATCACTTCTGAAGGAAAGAATTGTTGAGTACCTAGAGGCCAGTGGGGCACAGGACCCAAGGCAGCATGGATTCACGGCAGGAAGGTCATGTCAGACAAATCTAATTGATTTCTTTGACTGGGTAACCAAAGCAGTAGACCAGGGAGGGGCTGTGGACATGGTCTACCTAGACCTTAGCAAGGCATTTGACACAGTCCCGCACAAAAGATTAATAAACAAATTAGCCAGCCTGGGAGTGGGTCCTAGGGTGGTAACCTGGGTAAAACACTGGTTGGACAACAAGACACAGTGGGTAATAGTAAATGGAGTCCACAGTGAAGAAAGGAGGGTTACTAGTGGGGTACTGCAGGGTCAGTACTGGGGCTGGTCCCTTAATGTCTTTATAAGTGACATTGCAGAGGGACTGGAAGGGAAATTATGTCTCTTTGCAGATGACACAAAGATCTGCAACAGGGTTGATACACAAGGTGGTGTGGAAAGGATGAAAAGGGACTTGGCAAGGTTGGAGGAATGGTCAAATATATGGCAGCTTAGGTTCAATGCAAAGAAGTGCAAGTAATGCACCTGGGAAACAAAACCCAGGGAAGAGTCACAATGAGGGTGAGATACTGACAACAATAAAATGGAATAGGACCTGGGGTAGTCATATCAGACGACCTAAAGGTGGTCCAGCAATGTGAGAAGGCAGTAAGGAGGGCTAGGGGGATACTTGGATGCATAGGGAGAGGCATCACCAGTAGAAAACAGGAAGTTGTTGGCCCTCTGTACAGACAGTTGGTAAGACCACATCTGGAGTACTGTGTACAGTTCTGGAGACCCCATCTCCGCAAAGACAAAGACAGGGTGGAAGCTGTCCAGAGGAGGGCAACCAAAATGATACAGGGTCTGCATCAGAAGACATATGAAGAAAGATTAAAGGAACTAAAGATGTATAGCCTTGAGGAAAGGAGGGAGAGTGGAGACATGATATAAACTTTTAAGTACCTCAAGGGAATCAACAAAGTCCAAGAGGGTAGCATCTTTCAGAAAAAGAGATGTACAAAATCAAGGCGGCACAATTTGAAGATAGAGGGGGGACAGCTCAGAGGTAATGTGAGGAAGTATTTCTTCACAGAGAGGGTTGTGGATACATGGAACAGCCTTCTTGAGGATGTCGTAGAGTCAAAAACAGTGGGGGAATTCAAGAATGCATGGGACAGACATAAGGCAATTCTAGTGGGGGGTAGGAGGAAGTAGGCTGTTGGTTAACTAAGATCTGCAGCTTATCCGTTAGGTAGGGAAATGGGCAGACTAGGTGGGCCAAGCGGTCCTTATCTGCCGTCAAATTCTATGTTTCTATGTTTATGTTTCATTCATTGTTTACATTTACCTTAAATGTTACTCTTTCAACTCAACTTAGATCCACACTTTGGAGGCTCAATAACCTACTATTAAAAGATGAATATATAAAAGTTTACATCGATAAAGAAAATAAATCAGTTTTAGTCTCACAACAGTAATTCAATAAAAAATCTAGATATGATTTGATCCTCATTTAAATGCTGTGTAAGAGGTTTATTTATTTGTTTAGCCTCTAAACATTAAAAAAAAAGCATTCTGCTACGCTGAAGGAGACCTTAGAAGCCATTGAAAAACTAAAATCTCAGAGTGTTACTAGTCTTAATGGTCAAAGCTTAATAACCTTACAAAATTTAAGAGAAATATATTTTGAATTATTTAAAGAAAAAGCTGAATACTCTATCTAAAAAACTAAAGCTACTTATTTAGACCAAGGTGAGAAACCTTCCAGACTGCTTGGGCAAAAGCTTAAAACTGTACAGACTAATACTGTAGGTATATCACATCAATAAAATCTGAAAGGGATGGGACAGTGATATTATCACAGTTCAGCCTGCACTCGTGGAAATATTTTCCATATTCCACAGTCACCCATCATGTATCCCATATATATTTAGAAAATCAACCAGCATTTTGGCTGTTGTTTAGTATGCCAAAACATAACATTGAAAGCCTCTTGTTTTATTTTCCTCTTAAGCACTTTCGTTTTTCATATCTACCCCACAATACAGTTTGTTTCCGCAGCACACATGTGTATGCTTTGTAAACAATCTGCCACTTTTCTGGTAGTCTATATAACATTTATACACCCTTTCATTTACTATGATGGATGTAACTGCTGTTGTCACAGCATGTTATGTTCATCCAGAGCCTCCTAATGGCTTGTGGTGCACATGTGCCTTTAAATGCTCTTGAACTGGAACCCCCAAATGCCGTTGCATTACTAGCTACCCTGCTGTGTTCTTTAACTGTGCTTTTGGTCTCCCAGTTGGCAACCTTTCACCCCATGCTCATTTTGCATCACACACGCTCTGCCATTCGCCACTTATGCTGCATGACCAAGACCCTCATTTGGATCAGCCAGAACTCACGATGCAGCATGCCAGCGGGTGGAGTCCATTTTATGGTTTAAAAACTGTAAACACCAAACGGGAGCCCCATTTATGACTGAAGCAGTTGGAGAGAGAAGTTGTCATGTCACAGCCATCTGCCTGTGTTACAATCACCTGAGGAAGGCCCTGTTTTATGATCGCCATGCTGACCAGTGGTGTTATGTCCATGGCAAAGATATAATTATTGCTGGTTATAGGGCTTTCTGTTCAAGATTTGTGGCACTGTAAAAACAATTAAAAGCAACATCATAGGGGGATTTTGGAGTATAAATAAATGTTACGGGCTTATTGTGACACCAGGCACTTTGGGTTAAATGTTCATTCACCACATGGTATGCTTGGTGTCACAGTAACATTCACTGATGACAGCAAATGTTACTGAAACAGATTGTTCAGGGAAACTGCAAAATTCACTCACAGGAGCTCCAACCTGGGGGGTCGGGCAAGTCATTGGACATAATTGGTAGCTGTGTATTTCTTTTTTTTCTCTTTTTGGTGGTGACTTTTAGTATGGTGTTTCAGAACCAGGTAATGCTTTTCTTTGTTTGACTAAATTATTCAAGAGGTTGCTTTGTTTGCTGGTGTGAATGTGTGGCAAAACATAGATAACAAACACACCTCGATGGCCCTTGTCTCTTTGACCAGGTGTGTTTTTGCGCCTGCGTTCAGCCATTTTGAGCAAGCACCATGGACTGTCTGGGTGAACATAGGTGAGCACAGACACAGCTGCAGGGGTATCAGCCATTTTTAGTAGCTTAAAAGCAGTTTACATTTTCTTTGTTAAAACTGTACTCCTGCCTTTGTTCCAGTTGTGTTTGTTTGTTCACCTACATTCAGCCATTTGAAGTGCATGTGGACGCCTTTGTTTGGTGGTTGGGGGGTGAGATTGAGATCTGTACTGTTATTTGGTTTCTGCTTCTGTGATGGGACAGTCTTGGTGAATGTAGGTGAGCACAGACACAGCTGGAGTATATCGGCCTTTTTTGGAAGCTTAAGAGCAGTTTACTTTTTTTTTGTAAACTGCACTCCTGCCTTTGTTCCAGCTGTGTTTGTTTGTTCCCCTATATTTGGCCATTTTAAGCACCATGCAGCCTTCTTTGTTTGGTGGTTGGGGAGTGGGATTGAGATCTCTGCTGTTATGTGGTTTCAGCTTCTGTGATGGGACAGTCTGGGTGAATGTAGGTGAGCAGAGGCACAGCTGGAGGGGCATTGGCCTTTTTTGGTAGCTTAGAAGCAGTTTAAAACTTTATTTTTTGTAAAGTGCACTCCGGCCTTAGCTTCAGCTGTTGCTTTGTTCACCTATGTTCTGCCATTTTAAGCACTGTGTGGCCTCCTTTGTCTTTTTTCGGGTGCAGGAGGAGATTGAGATCCATGTTTCTTTTTGGTTTCATCTTCTGTTAAGTGACTGTGTAAATTGCCTTTTTTGGATGTTTTTTTCCTTCAGTGACTAACAACTGTTCACATAAAATTTTGAGTATGTCTCCTTTGCTCTTCTGATTCTTGTGGCATGTGTAGCCCATCTCCTATGGTAATGTTTAGCACATCTCCTTTGGTAATGTTTAGTGGTTCTCCCTCAGTCAGTCTGTCTGCCTGAGAATGTGGAGTGCATCTCCCATGATTGGTCTGTCTGCCTCAGAATGTGGAGTGTGTCTCCCTCGGTCAGTACTTTTGCCTGAGAACATGGAGCATGTCTACTTCTGTTGGTCTGCTTGCCCATGAATGTGCAGCGCATCTCCCTCGGTCAGTCTGTCTGCCTCAAAATGTGGTGCATGTCTCCTTTGGTTGGCTTGTCTGCTTCATGCCATTTGTCAGGTGTGTACTTACCTCTCATATTGTTCCATCTATTTCCTGTGCAGCCTCTCTGTCTGCTGCTTTTTATTTGAGAGGAATGCCTAGCTAATGTCGGACTTTTATCTGTTTGTTTTTGAAATGATGGAGATGAGAAGAAGACCTCGTATATCCACTCCAGATTTGATCCGGGATGGACTGAATATTTCCCCCTGTGAACCGTTGGAGTAGGAGAGAAGTCAGCGGTACTGAGACGATGTGAAGAAGGATCCAGAATGTTATGGCAGTTATTTGGAGAAATGCAAAGCATGGTCACAGTCTTATCGAGATACAAAGAATGAAGAAAAGAGGAAAAACTATAACGAGAAAGCCAGATTAAGACTGCAGTGATATAGAGCATGACAGGCCCAAGCTGCAGTGGCTGCAGACTGCAGAGCCACTTCTTCAAAGGCAACCACCAGAAAAGATTCACAAAAGAAGAATGAAGAAAGACCACATTGGATGGGAGAGAAAGCAAAAAGAATGGAGAAACATGTCTAGTCAGAAATGCAGACGATTGAATGAAAAAAGGTGAGACCTGTACAAGAAAAACAAAGAGAATGAGGTACCAGTTTGCACACCCCCACCCCCGCCACCTGTGCCACGTGCAATGTGTCTCTCACAGAAAACACATGTGTGACCCAAGATACATCCTGTGATACCTCAATGGCTGACCTGACCCAGGATTCATCCTGTGACACCCCAATGGCTGACTGGCCCTCACATAGCGCTATCGGGAAAGCAATTCAAAGAGCATGATAAGGACTGCCAGTCAACCATATGATTTGCTTACACAGCTGCAAAGGTAATTTCATCATGCTCACCAGTAAAACAGAATGCCCTGGCAAAGCAAAACATGAGCTTGACCTGCTGCACTAACCTTCAAGACAAGATGGTTGAGGTCATAAAGGATTAAATGTCACAGTTAAAGAAATGCAATACCAAACAGCAGCAGCAATTCAAAAAAGAGCTTTATCAGTTCTTTTCTGATGCTGAAACAGTACTAAATTCTCCGTGCTGCAAGCACAACTCTCAGAATCTGTAGGAGGAGAATGATGCAGGCATCAAGAGGGGAAAGAGAGCCAAGGAGCAAACAGCACAAGGCCTCACTGTCTGCAGAAAGTGAAGAATGTTCAGAACTTCTCTGAGGCCTCATCTAAACCACTGCCTCACAAGAAGACAATTTCCAAAAGGACTGGAACAACAAAGGTTTTCTTGGACAAGACCCTTAATAGTCTCCACCAAGAGTTTCACCAGGAACACCCTGAAACAAAAATAGGGTCAACTAAGTTCTGCAGCCTGAGACCAACAAATATCAAACTCGCCAAGCAACAAAAACTGGATCAGTACCCGTGTGAGTACTGTGCCAATGCAGAGTGAAAGCTGTGATCTGTGAATTGGTTTGCCAATGTTAAACATTTGCCACATTGCAAAATTGAAAACATTTATAGGGCCATTAAGCTCACCATGTGCCCACGCATGCCTGGTGATACATTTTTTGCCAAAAATTGCATCAGCAAAACTTTTGAGAACTGCAGTTCCAATGCAGCATTAAAAAAAAACAAAGGCACTTGTGCAGAAACATGGAAATGATCTAGCCAAATGGTTCCAGTGGGAGACTGTCAGTGTGACCTGAGACATGAATGACACTGTGGTTTAACAGTCTAGAAAAGTGCTCCAATGCAAACAAATCACTGTGACTCAACTTATGGAAATGGTAACAGATGATATGCATTTTTTGCGCCAACATCTGCACATTGCATCATGGCAACATAATCAGTCCATAACTCTGAAAGACCAAATGCCAACAGATTGGGTCATAATGGTGCTGTGCTTCCCAGAGAATTACACTTGCTGAGTTCCAAGATGAAATGTAGTCCCATCATTGGCACCCTGAATAAGCCACAGTACACCCTATAGTCACATACTACAGGTGTTCAAAATGTGAAGACCTTGTCACTGTATATTTTGACTTTGTATCAAATGACCTTAAGCATGACCACCACGCTGTTCACCATTTTGTGGGACTTGCAAATAGACATCTGCGTAACATTCGCAAACTGAATATCGAACAAGTGATGCAGTTCACTGATGGCTGCGGAGGCCAATATAAATCTAAGTGGGTTTTTGACTTTATCTAATCTTCACTGATACAGAATGGGTTTCAAACTGAACAAGCCTTTTTGGTTCACATCATGGGAAAGGCCCATGGGACAGACAGAGAGAGCTGCCATAAAATCTGCTGCAAGTCTGGTTGTACAGAATCATCGGACAATGATTTGTAATGCAGAATAACTTTTCCAATTTTGTGAAAGTAATCTGACAAAAAAGCCTGACAATGAAGGATGTAGCCATTTGTTAAAAACCTTCTTTTGGGGGGGAGACAGGTAAATAAAATGGTGAGCAGGACCAGAAGTGCGCACCACACCTGGAACATGGAGGATCCATAAATCTGTGGCAGATGGTGTGGTTGCAACAAGAGGACTATTTTATTTATTTATTTTATTTATTAGCACATCAACTGTTTTCTGTAGACCATGCCAGAGGGCAGATGGCCCATGTGAGAACGCTTGTGATTTGGAATCATGGAAGTTATGTACACTTGGAAAATCTTCTGGATATTTGAGCCATGACATGCCAGTCACACATGTGACCTCAGCATCTCTTATCACAGTGCCTGATACTACCCTGCCAACCCATCCTGACAAAAACATGGTTCCTGAGTCTCCGGCTGTTCCCTCAAGCAGCAGTACCACCAACCAGAGCTTTGACACAGACACTCCTTCATCTGCCATGGTTCTTCAGACTCTAGCATTCAATCAAGCAGCAGCACCACCAACCAGAGCTCTGATACAAGCACTCCTTCTGCCTGTTCAGAGAAAGTGAAGTCAAAAGAACATATACAGGTGAACAAATTTTGTAATGTGTATTATTCAAAGACCTACATCAGTCAGCTAACCGCCTTGGATGAGAGTGGCAAATACCATTTCAACTTTATGCAACAGTGTGGGGCTAACAGCTTCACGTGGCCATGACACAAGGACACAGATCCATTATGGAAGACAATGCGCATATTTTATGGGCCCATAAACTTTGAAGGGAAGGGTGCTTTCAATCTTCTACCTGAGGAACTGTAAACTATCAATATCAAATACGAAATTCTGAGACAGCTCTGGGATTAACTGGTGTCCATACTGCTATACAATAGCATCACTCACTAACAGAATTGAAAATAGACATCCCTACATTTTGCTTTTAACTCTTCAAAGACAAGAGCTGGCAGCAGAACTCCACAGTCGCTCCGCTGGCCCATGGATTAATGTATACTTAATATATAGCCTCTCAAAGAGACTCAACTAATCAGGTTGCCCATTCCTGTCAACCCATATTTTAAAAGTCAGTAGTATGTTAGCCATTAGTAATGTTCAGTAAAGTTTTTAAAAATGGAAACAAATTTGATGGGTGACTAGTTACATTCACCACTGTAACTAGTTACATTCACCATGGCATGTTGGGTGAAATATCACACCTGTCAGTAATGTTAACATAATAACATACTAAAATGCCAGCAGAGTAGGCCAAACGGTCTTTCGTTTCTGCTCATTTGGTCAGCCCCCAATCTGAGAGCTGACTTTGCTGTCCACCCCACCCCCTCAGGCTTCTCCAGTCCCAGTCCAAGATATTCCCCCTGTATTGGACTTTGCCAACTGAGGTACCCCACTGATGACCCTTCTTGGAGATGAGACTAACTCCCCAACCACAACCCTCTGGGTACGCTCTGAAAGACAATTTCCTTTCCATCTGATCATCCATTTCCCCACCTCCGTTTCCCCCAGCTTATCCAACAGGCTCCCATGAGAAACTGAGTCAAATTGCTTGCTGAAGTCAAGAAAGTGGATGTCTACTGGCCTGCCCTGGTTCAGGGCATTTGTCACCCAATTGTAGAACTCCACTTGGTTTGTGTGATGCAGCTTTCCCGGGACAAAGCCATGCTGTCTGTTGTCCAGGTAACCCAACTTCTTCAGTACTCCCCGACTCTCCTTGATAATACCCCTCCATCACCTTGCTCACCACCAATGTTAGGCTGATAGGCCTGTAGTTCCCTATCTCCTCTTGATCCTCCTTTGTGGAACAGGCACAATATGTGCCACTCTCCAGTCCCGGGGCACCCACCCCATCATCAGAGAGATGTCGAAAAGCTCTATCAGGATTTCCACCAGTTCCCTTGGCAACCCTGTAAACCTCTCGAGCTTTGCTCTCAAGGTTTAGCAGAGTCGTCAAAAGAACCACTCGAAGGCAAACATAGCGTTGTTACACACCGCTGCCCATACGTTATCATCTATATTCTTAATAAGAAGTAGGGTGTTTTCAAATTGCCAAATTTTGCCTTATATTATTTCATTAGCCATATTAATAAATTTTTTAGATGGTTTCCTTTCAATAATTTTTTCACTTTTTTACCAACCTATTTGACTAGATATTGAGCATGAGATGTTAGCTAAATAAATATTTCTATGAATTCTGTGTTTTAGATAATATTTAAAACATTGCCTAAAGCCCTCAAGATGTCTATTGTTGGGATCTCCTTCAGAATTCATGATCAATTCTGTATTATTTGCATATTTCTTTATCGGAGGATATAAATCAACTGCTGACTAACTATGGGAATTTTAGGTTGAGTAATAAACCGTTACTGTACTTAACTGTTGGCTTCCTACCTTAAAGGATTGTACAACGAAAATGTTGTTAAATGAGGGTTGTCTTATACCTTTAGATGAGATCAGAAACAGATTTCATCTTGGAAAGGGTTGTTTTTACAAGCTATTTACCCTAAAACATATTTGATCATCTTATTATGGACCCTTACCTTGGCTCAAAGATAACTGTCACATTTTGGAAGATATTCTGTCTATACTTAAAAAGCCCCATGCAATTTCTCATCTTTACCAATATCTTTTAACCTAGCTGCCTTCTTTGATGCCATTGGTCTCCACATTTGGCATAACTTGCCAGATTATAGAGATGTAGGTAGGTCTAAAGTGTGGGCAGATTTATACAAATGTGTATGTAGTGATGTTAAAGTTACTACAAATTAAAATTCTACATGCTGTATATTATACACCTTTCAAGATGTATACGTTTGGTTTATTGTTTTCTTGGGCTTATTTTAGGTGTGGCTTAGCAGATGGTTCTCTTACTCACATTTTATGGGAATGCTCACTGTTTTCTCCCTTTTGGTTGGAGATTAAAACAAACATAGGTAGGCTGCTTGATTTGGACATTTATTTCACACCTAGAATTTTTATTATTGGGGACCTTAGCAGTATACCCCCAGTAGAAGAGAAATGTCAAATTTATATGATTGCTTTATCTGCAAAACATATTATTTTAAAACACTGAACTGACCACCAAATTCCCCCACTGATAGAATGGAGGACTGAAATATTAATTAATCGAAGACTGGAAAAGTTGATAGCCAATTTGAAACATAATTTAGTGGACTTTAAAATGAAATGGGGGAGATTATTCAGTATGGTGGAAATTAATACATACAATCCTTAATCTTAAAAAGGTCTAGTACTTTGAGACATAACTTGATTATTTATTACAGTAGTTATTTAATCTTCCTGATAATTATTGTATCACAATATTTTCTTGCCACAATTTCATTGCATGTATGATAATTAGTAATGTAATTGAACAGCAAGGGATTTTAATGGGTTCTTTTCCATACAGTCCTATATTTTAGGTGAGATAGGTCTCTTCTGGGGGTTTACTTCTTTTCTGTTTTTTCAATATATTTTATTTGTTTTACTCTATGTTATACTTTTATTATTTTGGGTTGGTGGATGGGTGGTGGAATTTAGTCATTTCATGATTGTTTGTATTGATTTGTGTTTGTGATTCTTGTATATAAGGATTGTCACACAGTTTGTTTTTTTGTGCAATATGTGTTCTGCTTATGTATGTTGTTAACATCTTTAAATTTAATAAAGATCATAAAATAAAAAGGAAACATTATATTCTTTTCTAGCAATATTCAAATGTGCAGTATTTATCTTTGTACAATGTCTTCTTACTTCCCTTATGGTTCTATTAATAACCTTTTTGGCTGCTTTACATTAAGGATCAAACCATGCATGCCATTTTTATGGAGAACAATGGGTTCCTGGTGCACCGCTGCTAATTGATGGCCGCAGTAAACTGGCACATGACCGCAAAAATAAAACTGTGCTGCAAATTAAAATGGTTAAGCCTCAAAATGGTAACAAATAAAAGTGGCTGGTAGTACTTTATTGAATGGAACCCACAAAAACAAATGAACAGTGAACACACTAAAACCCCACTGCTTTGAACCACACTGGTTCTTCCTCAAGCTCCTTGTAGAGTACAGAGGCCATACATTCCCTGCACATTATAGAGGACACACACCCTGTACAATATATTGGATGCATGCAACCTGTCTTTCCATATGGCGGCCAGTAGAGAGGGTGAGAGGAGGGCTATGTCAGTCACCATATGGTCTCCCATGGCACCGGCACTTCAGGAAAGGGGGCGGTTGACAGGGTGGGTTGACTGGGGCCCATGGTGTAGTGCAGCTACTAGATGCCAGGGACAGATTATGTTGGTGCGGGAACATTGGTACATTGGTGGGTGGGTGGGTGCCACTGGATGCCAAGGAATATGAGATACTTATGTCATTTTTATTTATTCATTGACAACTTTAGCAATTACCTTCAGATATCGACAGTGATATCATACACGGCCAGCAATCAGAGTGCAGGGGGACCACTGGACACCTGGAAGATAGTTTCAAATATATGGGATGGCTATAAGAGAGTAAGAGGATCACTAGGCACCAGGGAGGTTTGTATGATACAAACATACGAACATACGAAATTTGCCAGCAGATAAAGGCCTAGACGTCTATCAAGTTTGTTTGAATGTGCAGCTAGCACCCCTTATTCTGCAGCTGCCCCTCCCTTCCACCATTCTCTTTATTAACCCCCCTTGTCCTGTCCCATCCCCTTCTGAAGCAGTCCACTGTTCTACTGGATACCACTTCTGCAGGTAATGCATTCCACCCAGCCACCACCCTCTCTGTAAAAAAGTGTCTCCTCATCTCCCTCCTAAACCTTCCTCCCTCCAGTATCATATCATGGCCCCTGGTGTCCTTCCCCTTCCTTACTCTGAACAGCCCCTCTGTACCTGTCTTGTTTATTCCTTTCATGTGCTTAAAGGTTTCAATCATGTCCCCCCATCCCTCCTGTCCTCCAGTGAGTACATGTTAAACTCCCTCAACCTCCTCTCATATATTAAGTCCTCCAGCTCCTTGATCATCTTTGTCATCCTGCGCTGCACCTCCTCCAGTAACTTAATGTCCCTCTTCAGATGCGGGTGCCAGTACCACACGCAGTACTCCAGGTGCGATCTAACTAACGACCTATACAGTGGCAGAATCACCTCCTCCCTCTTCGAGGATATACCCCTTGAAATACAACCCAGCATTTTGTTGGCCTTTGCAGCTGCCTTCCTACATTGTGCCGAGTTGTTCATTGACCCTGTAATGAGCACACCCAAAACCTTCTCCTCCTCTGTCTGGGCTAGCTGCACTCCCCCAGCTGGTAACCCCTCCTTGAGTTCTTTATCCCAAAATGCAGCACCTTGCACTTTTTGGCATTAAACCCCAGTTGCCAGGTGTCTGACCAGATTTAAAGCTTTGCCAGATCATCCTGCAACCCCTGCCATCCCCCAGATCATCCACCATCGCTCCTACCTTAGTATCATCAGCAAACAGACTGATCTTGCTCTTGATGTCCCATGATATGTCTGCAATGAATATCCCAAACAACACTGGTCCCAACACCGAGCCCTGTGGAACACCGCTCATCACTACCCTTGGGTGTGAGAGCTCCCCACTCACCACCACCCTCTGTTGCCTTCCCTGAAGCCAGTTTCCTACCCATCTCCCCAGCTTTGCACCCACCCCTGTGCCTACTAACTTACTTCCCAGACTTCCATGTGGCACTGAGTCGAATGCCTTACTAAAGTCCAGATACAGGACATCCACTGCATGGCCCCTGTCCAGTTGCCTAGTTACCCAATCATAGAACTCCACCAGGTTGGTTTAGCAGGATCTGCCCTGCATGAAGCCATGCTGTCTGCTGTCCTGTAGTCCCTTGGATTCTAGGAGTGCCACCAGCCTCTCCTTCAGGATAGTCTTCATTAGCTTACCCACGATGGCTGTGAGGCTCACTGGTCTGTAGTTTCCCGGTTCATCCTTGGGGCCACTCTTGTGGAGGAGCACCACATTAGCCATCCTCCATTCCTGAGGTACACACCCTGAATGTAGTGAGGCATTAAATAGGTCTGCCAAAGGTCCTGCAAGGACCTCTGCCAGCTCTTTCTGTACCCTGGGGTAGATGGCATCTGGGCCTGGCACCTTGTCCGCCCTCAGTGCCTTCAAACCCTCCCGAACTCTGCCCTCCATGATTTCCCCATCTGTCACCCCCCCATTTCTGCCATTTCTCCCCCCCTTGGGTGTCACCCCCTCTTCTCTTTAGTAAATACTGAGCAGAAGCCATCATTTAGTGTTTCTGCCTTATCGCACCCTGCTTCCACCCAACCCCCCTCCTTCCTAATCCTTACTATGTGGTCCTTACTGCTCCTTTTCTCACTGATGCTCCTAAAGAAGTCCTTCTCCCCCTTCTTAATGCCTTGTGCCAGCCTGAGTTCCGTAGATGCTTTGGATCCCCTTACTGCCCTTGTCACCTCCTTCGATTCTGTCAAGTACTCCTCCCTGTCCTCCCCCCCCCGTGTTCTTGTACTTCCTAAAGGCAGTTCTTTTCTTCCTTACCTTTTCCCATGACCTCCTTGCTCAACCAGCTCAGTTTCTTAGCCCTAGCCTTCTTGTTCTGGGCCTTTCAGCAGGTTTTGATTGCCTCCACTATCCCCAGCTTTATGAGCTCCCACCTCTGGTTAGTTCATAGGTTCATAGGAAGATACGAAATCGAGGGACAAGCCCAATTTGACTTCGCCACCCTTAACCTGGGTGGTAATAATATTTAGTTTCACCCATATAATTGTCCATATTACTTTTAAACAATTCCAAGCATGCACTATCTACCACTTTTTGTGGCAATGAGTTCCGCACAGGAACGATTCATTGTGTAACATAATTTTTTCTCTTATTAGTTTTGGCTAGATATGACATAATTTTTATATTATGAGATCTAGTAGTGTTTAGGGAGTGACTCCATTCTAAACATAGGGTTTCGAATAAGGCCTCATCTCTGGTGGCACGATATACTAAACATAGATCACCTCTAATAGAATGATATTCCAAAGAATAAAGATTTAAATTTCTAAGTCTATCTTCATATGGAAGCATTTTTACATTTTTTATATTTTTTGTAAATCTTCTTTGTACTTTCTCTTTTAAGATCTTAATCTTTTTTTAAAGTAGGTGTACAAAACGAGGACCAATAATCAAATTTTGATCTTATTAGACTGCTATACAAAGGAATGAGCACATCTGCATCTCTGCTTTTTAAATTTTTGAAAATACAATTTATTAACTGATGACACTTTTTAACTAGAAGATTGTTATGATCAGTAAATTTTAAATAATTACTGATAACAATACCCAGATCTCTTTCTGACAAGACTTTAATTAATGGTGTATTATTTATCTCACAAGTAAACATAGGATTATTTTTACCAAAATGCATACGTTTGCATTTGGATATATTAAGAGTCAGTTTATTTTCACTAGCCCAATCAGATATCTTATTTAGATTATACTGTAAATTTTGCACTGACATAATGTTATTAACAATACTACAATAGTGTCCATACTAGACTGAATTCTGGCCAGGTACCCTTTTACCACTTCCCCCATCCTCCCAAAGTTGGCCCTCATGAAGTCCACCACTCTTGTGCCAGATTCCACTCCTTTCTTGTCCATATCCAATGTGAGCCATACTGAGTGGTGGTCACTGTCTGACAGCAGCTCCTCCACTGTAAGTTCTCTCACAAATTCCCCAATTGCCAGCACAAGGTCAAGGGTATTCCCTAACCTGGTTGGTTCAGTGACCATTTGCAGCAGGAAGCTGTCCTAGAAGGCATCCAGCAATACCTGCTCCCTTCTGTGCCTGGTTGTTGTGGTACTCCAGTCCACTCCTGGCATGTTGAAGTCCCCCACATTCACCACACTACCCTTCTCACAGGTTCTCCTGATCTGTCCCGCTAGTTCCCTGTCTAAGTCCTCCATCTGAGATGGTGGCCTATACACCACTCCCATTCTAAGAATCCTATTCTTGGAATCCTGGATTTGCATCCAAAGTGACTCTGTACTACCCTCCTCTCCTTCCTCCCTTACACACTTCAGTCCTTCCTTCACATATAGTGCCACCCCCTTTCCCAATCACCCTGTCCCTACAAAATAACATGTACCCTGGTACAGACATATCCCAGTCATTGTATTGGGTGGCCCATGTTTCTGTGATGGCTGCAATGTCCACCTCCCCTTCTGCCATGAGCACATGTAACTCTGCAGTTTTCCTCCCAAGGCTCCTAGCATTAAGGGTAACCACCTTCCACCCTTCCCCCCCCATCCTGCCCTCCTTTACTAGCATCACCAATAGTACTTGCTATTTGTCCTTTGTCACTGTTATGGGGGGGAAGCTCACATGGTTTCCCAACCTGTGGTCTCTGCATATCTCTTGCCCAATTGCCACCCCCCCACTCCTAGTTTAAATTTTCAATTTCCTCAATGTACTCCTCCATCCTCTGTTTCAACACTTTCTTTCCCTCCTCACTCAAGTGTAGTCTGTCCTTGGCATAGAGACTACTGTCCTCCCAGGTTCCTCTTCCCCAACAGTCCAAACCCTTTAGCACAACACCAGGTTCTTAGCCATCCATTAAATTCCTCTAGTCTCTGCTTTCTTGTTGTGCTTGTCTTGGGCACTGTACATATCTCTGAAAAAGTTACTGATCTTCCTGCCCCCTCACATAATTGTGCTAGTTCCTCAAAACTCCTCTGGACTATATCTACTGTCTTGTCAGCCAGGTCAGTTGTTGGAAGATGCATAATTAAATGAGGCTTTCCCTACCCCTTCTAGCATATTTCAGAACAGATTGTCCCACCCTTTCCGCTGTCTTTCCTGGCATGGCCTCCACCCAAATGTGACTATGCCTCTCACCCTTGCTACCCCACCTGACTTCTCTTAGTATTGAGTCCCCCAGCACTAAGATTCCACCACTCTTACTCCCTGCTTGCTTCCATTCATCTCCCTCTCTCATTTCAAGCTCCTCCTCCTCTTCTTCCTCCTGCACATTATTTGCCCCTTTTGCCCCAGTTGCAATTCTCCCAGCAGAACTTCCCCCCGCTCCAGTTTGGTTCATGTATTTATCAATTACTCCTCTAATTTCATCATTTTCCTCCTCCATCTTCTTCCTATATAGCAGTGCAAAACTATTTTCTGAAGACCCTTCACAAATGCCCGCCCCCTCTCTCTACATAGTAACCTGTTCTCTCATTTCCACTCCATGACTTTTGCACTTCTTCACCTCCCCTCACAAGTCCCTATCTCCTGCTTCCATTTGTCTTTTGCCTCCTGACCTAGTTTCCCCAGCAATTGTTCTTCCTGGCCTGGGCCCCTTTGTCTCTGCTTCCCTTCTTCTGACCCTCCCCTCACCCCTGTTGTCTTAAATTGCCCTCCCTCATCTCCCCTTCTTCCTCCCTCCAGTATTGGGCTAAAGCCACCCCCAATCTGCCTTGCCTGTCTTCATTCCTTCTGCTGACCCCCGATCTCCTTTCTAAGTTTCTCTATGTGGTTGCACACTAAACATCCTCCCACACTCCAGGCAATTTTTAGAAAGATTGGTGCACCACAGTTGTTGCCGCCTACCACCCTACCCATTGCTGTCGTTGCTCACCAGTGACCCCCCCACCCTTCCAGATGCAGGACACCAAACACTCCCCCAAGTCTCCCCTCTCTCCCCTTATCAGTGCAAAACATTCTTTTCTTTATTTCCCTTACCTCCTTTGTTGTACACGTTTAGATAGACTGAGCAACAGCTTTTTATATTCCTAACCTTCCTATCCACACTCAAAAAGAGACTTTAATTAGCTATTGCACAACCTTCTTCAAACTCCTACTCCTCCTTTCCCAATGCAATAGCAATGCAAGGAAGTAACAATGAAAGCTCCTAGATTTGCAGTTACTTCCCTTTCACTGAGATAGCAGTCACCTCTTCACTTTCTGCTGTTCCTTTCCTGGATGTCTGCTTCTGCTATGACAGATGCATATCCTTTGCCCGTTTGAGGAATTGATGTCAGATCCCCTGGTATAAAGGAAATAATGGACCAGGGATGGGTGGGGTGAGGAGTTGGGACCAGCCCAAGTCTTCTAGAAACAATCAGGTAGCTGAGGCCCCTGGTCAGACCATTAGCACCCTTCCCCCACTCTGCACTAATAAGGTATGGAGACTGGGGTGGGGGTTCACTGGCCACCAGGGTATAATTTTGTAGTTACAGGGCAGGGGATCAGAGCTCTGGAGGACCATTGGCTGCCAGGGACACATTTATAAATAAACAGAATGGCAATGGGAGGGTGGGGGTACCATTAGGCACCAGGGACTCCATTGTCTATACAGGGATTGGCTGGTGATTGGAAGGAGGGGAAGACCACTAGGCACCAGGAACCTATTGTTTTATACTAAGGCTGGTGATCAGAAGATGGTGGGGACCATGGACCACCAGGGATTTCAGTTTTACAAATGGGGACAGGGATCAGGGATGGGGGAACCACTAGACTCCAGGGAATTCCTACTTTTCATAGGCTGCAGCAATCGGGGTGAGGCAGAGCTGGTCACAGGAGCTCATACTTGCCACCGCTTACCATGCAAATGAATGGACATGTAATGTAATGGACATGCAAATGGCCCCTTAGCACGTCGCATGCCCAATGGGCTCATTTACATGGGGCCAACTGAATATCACACCAGGAGCAACTGGTGCTATCAGATCTGGGGATGCTATTCCCTGCACCACTGAGATCCTTGTCTGGGCAGCACTACTTGACATAGTGCAGCACTGAATTGCCTCTATGTTCAGTCAGAGAGTGCCGTTGTGGTACCCAACTGAATATAGCATCTTTGGGTCATGGGAAAGGCCAAGTGCAGTACAAAACTTTAAATACCCTCTTTGTCCAAATATCCCATGATAAAGTTCACCCAACCCATGTCTACTATTTTAGTTAACACCGCAGCAACATTCAAGGATACACATGTTATCT
The DNA here is from genome assembly GCA_016271365.2 of Neoceratodus forsteri. Classification (NCBI taxonomy): domain Eukaryota; kingdom Metazoa; phylum Chordata; order Ceratodontiformes; family Ceratodontidae; genus Neoceratodus; species Neoceratodus forsteri. The sequence continues at coordinate 179,765,293 of CM057455.1, forward strand.
TCCTATTATCCACTGGTACTATGTCTGAGATTATTAAGGAGGTTGTAATTGAAGTTAGCAAAGGGAGCTGTTAATACCATTAATGCCCCTGTTGTACATTCAGCATAGGCTTGTTTAAATAGTGATCTTGCAGATTAGCAAACTTTGGGAAGGCTGCTGATGAAAACTTAAAAGAGCAATGGGCCAAGGATGGACCCTTGCAGGATGTCACATTTGATGAGACTGTCAACAGAGACAACAGCATCAACTTTAATTCATTGCCTTTGGGTCATTAAAGATCAATGCAAAAGTTGTTTTTCTGGCAATGAAGCTTCATGATCATAAATGTTAGTATGTATCCCTTGGTAAAGTTATCTGCTCTTACAGTACTTAAAACACTTTTTTAGTTCTAGGTGGACTGTTTTAGCTCAGCAGCATGATGAAATGTTCAGACTTTGTCTGCCTGCGAGTGTAATAGTGCCTAGTGATGCAAAAGATGGTTCCATGTCACTTGCTACTCCTCAAGTAGACAGGCAGACTGTCTCTCATGTGCTCTGTTTGTGTACAACCTGAATTTAGTCAGAATATATATTTTAAGTCAGCTTTTCTGATGAAATCACAGACCACCATTCCTATGCAGTGTTTCACACAGAAACCTCAGAGCAATTTAAAATTATTACTTTTAAAGTGCTAGAATAAACTGATAGAAGGCTCATTGTGTATTTGGGGTATCATGGAAAATCCTTGTGCATTAACATTATAACCCCAACTAAAATAGAAAACAGAGATCCCACACTGTTAGCTTTAGAAAAGCTGGCAGCCTACAATTACTTTACTAAGCATGAAACCATGTTGTGCCAGAAGCTACAGCAAACTCTTGCAACAGGTCATGGCCAGGGTCATTAGGAAAGCAGAACCATCTCCAACCCTAACTGTAAGAAATAAAGCAGCACTCATTTAAGGAAAAACATCATATGTACCCACAAAAGGTATTATTTTCTGCATTGTTCAGCGTTAACTCCACCTGTAGCATGCCTAAAATGCAACAAGAAAATTTGGACTCAGAACAAATAACAATTGCAACAATCCACTTCCATTTCTAATCTCCCTCTTTGGAACCATAGTTTGCTTCTTGTTCAGGCTGCATCCTGCTTCTAAGTTTGACAACAGAACATATGTGAGGCAGTCTGCTTGTCTGCTTGAGGAGTGGCAAGTGACATGATAGTCACAAGGCAACTTCATGCTTCCAGGCAGACAAAGCATGATGGCATAAAAATTTCATTAAGTTATAGAACTAAAAGTATTCAAGTTGAACTCAAAAGTATTTTAAGTACTGTGAGAGACAGATAACTTCACCACGGGACACATACAACAGTTTTTACAAAAACTTCTTTGCCAGAAAAAAAAAAAACATTTGCCATTGATCTTTAAGTAATCTGTGAACTAGGAAATCATATGATCTCCTAGTCCTAGAATATGTAACCTCTGGAAGAGGTCTTCATGATTTCCAAGACTGAAAGACTTGATCAGCTGCCCACATATGGATACAAGTTCATCTTATAATTCCCCCCCACTTAAGGATTGGATCATGATTAACTGAATTTGTCCATTTTCCAAGAACAACTGATTGTACCTCAACTTTAGCACAATTAACCTTCAGCCATGGCCCAGCTAGTAACAGACACAAACAAGCACTATGAAGATGACCATAAGAATTAGGGCCTATAGGGGGGTTAAAAATGCATAGGGATCTAAAAAAGCTTGAGGAATGGTCAAAAATGTGGCAACTAAGTTTCAATGCAAAAAAGTGCATAATCATATGTTTAGGGTATAGAAACACAAGGGCAGAGTACAAGATGGGGTTAGTGATACTAATGATCACCAAACAGGACAGATACCTAGGGGTAATCATACTGGATGACCTAATGACCTAAATGTGGCCAAACAGTGTAGCAAGGCTTTGGGGAGAGCCAGTGGGATGCCAGGGTGCATAGGGAGGGGTATCACCAGCAGAAAGAAGGAGGTGATGATACAACTGTATAGATCATTGATGAGACCTCACCTGGAGTACTGAGTCCAGTTCTGGAGATTATACATCTGGAAGGATATAGGCAGAGTAGAGGCAGTCCAGAGGAGGGTAACAAAAGTGCTGTAGGCTCTGCAACAGAGACCAAATAAGGAGATACTATAGGATCTCAATATGTACTCCCTGGAGTAAAGAAGGAAAGGGGGGATATGACAGAGACTTTCAAATACCTCATGGATATAAATAAGGAACAAGAGGGACCTTTTTTTTTCTGAAAAAAGATGCTCAAGAAAAATGGACCATGCTAAGAAGCTGGAGGGGGGTAGACTCAGGGGAAATGTGAAGAAAGTCTTCTTCACAAAGAGTAGTGGATGCCTGGAACAGCCTTCCAGTGGAGATGGTGGTGGCAAAAGCTGTGTCGGGATTCAAAAACATATGGGATAGGTATAACAGAACCTTAGTCATTAGGAAAGGGAGGGCTAAGCTCGAGATCAGCTAGGGTCTATGGTATTACAGTAGATAGCAAAAAGGGTCAGACTGGGTGGGCCAAGTGGTCCTTATCTGGCATCAAATTCTATGTTTGTATGTTTCATTGCCAATTACTGTTTGGAGCGCCATTCAAAAAGCTCAGTGACAATAGCCCCAGCGGTCACAGTAAGTTGTATTTTGCTATGTTTGAAACCTGGCTCCTGTTCTGGAATTAATTGTTTTTTAATATGGTTGATCAGGTTAGTAATCTGGCTACCTTGGTATAAAATCCACTGTGCTTGTAACTATGTGGTAGAACTGGACTTTGCTGTACTGCATACTCAATACCACGTACTGTCGTAAAAGTTTAAAATCAATAAAAACTTCTATGGATAAAGAAAGCCTTGGTCATGGCCCCAGTTAACATGAATCTGTTCATAGCTTGGTACACTGTGTCATATAAACATAGAAACATAGATTTTGTTTGGCAGAAATGAACCATTAGGCCCATCCATTCTGCCTCTTGCCCCTGCCTAGTCCATGAACACTAACCCTAGCTGGTCATTGGTGTCACTCCCTCTCACTGTTCCTCTATCTAATAGTCCTTATGCCTATCCCACACACGCTTGAAGCTCCCCACAGTATTTGCCCCCACTACATCTTCTGGCAGGCTTTTCCAGTTATCCACCACCCATTCCATTAAGAAATATTTCCACACATCTCTCCTAAACTCCCCCCTTAGCTTCATTGAATGCCTCCTTGTTCTAGCACCTTCCTTTCTCTGAAATACATCCACCACTTGCACCTTGTTCACTCCTATGAGGCCCTTGTAGTTTTCAGTCATGTCCCCTCTTGCTCGTCTCTCTTCCAGGGAGAATATGTTGAGTTCCTGTTGCATTTTTTCTTATGGCTTGTCCTGCAACCCCCTCAATATTTTGGTTTCCCTCTTCTGCACCTCCTCCACCCTTTCAATGTTCTTGCAGAGGTGCGGCCCACAGAATGGGACAAGGTTCTCTGGGTGGAGCCTTACCAGACAGCGATACAATAGTAGCACCAACTCCTCCTCCTGCTAGAAATGCCTCTCCTAATGCACCTCAGCATTCTACTAGCCTTTCCCACTGTGTTGTTGCACTTCACAGCCACCTTGAGGTAATCAGATATGAGAACCCCTAAGTTTAATTTTTGCTCAGCGACTATAAGCTTCACTCCCCCCAACTTTAATATACAGCCCCTGAGCTCCTCAGCCCTAAGTGCATAATCTTGCACTTTCTGGTACTGAAACTCATCTGTCTCACCCTAGAATATTCTTCTAGTTTCCTCAGGTCCCATTGCATTCTCTCCATCCTTTTTGAGTATCAACTATGTTGCAGATTGTTGTATCATCTGCAAAAAGATACACCTTCTCTTCAAGCTCCATTGCAATGTCTCTTGTGAAGACATTGAAGAGGACTCGTCCCAGTCTCGAACCCTGTGGCACCCCACTAGTCACTGTTCTATCACCTGAGCTGCTAACATGTACCAACACCCTTTGCCATCTATCCCTTAACCAGTTCACTACCCAGCTTGTCACTTTCTCCCCTACCCCCAGGCTGCTTAATCTCTCAGCTTACCTCTTATGTGACACAGTGTCAAAAAACTTACTGAATCTAGACGGGCTATGTCCACTGCTCTCCCTTGATCCATCTCCCTGGTAGCCCAGACAGAGAAATCTATGAGATTAGTTTGACATTACATCTTCTCTGAGAAACCGAGCTGCCTGTGGTCCCACAGCAAGTTTGCCTCCAGGTGTTCCACAAGCCTCTCCTTAAGTAATCTCTCCATTAACTTCCATACCACTGATGCGAAACTGACCTACCTGTAGTTGCTAGCATCTTCCCTAGTGCTGCTTTTGTGTAGATGGACAACATCGGCCCTCATCTAGTCCTCTGTAACTTCTCCCATCTCCACCTAGGTGCTAAGAAGCACCACTAGAGGTGTGGCCAGCACTGTGCTCAGTTCCTTTAGGACCCTTGGATGAACCCAGTCTGGCCCCATTGCCTTATCTTCCTTCAAGGCTTGAAATCCCTTCCAGACTTTCTCCAGTGGGAATGGACATGTGCCCACTCCCCCCTCTCCCATGTTCTTACTGCAGCATGATGGTCTGTCCCCACACCTCTACTGTGAAGATCAAGCAGAAATTATCATTCCCCGTCACAATGGCAAGGAGTAAACTGCAACTACCACAAACAGTCTGGAGAGAACAGTGCAAGCATATATGGCAAGGGTTCTTTTTGTGAAGGAGTTTGCTGCTGTGCCCTCCTTGTGGGTGACTTTGCCCCCACACCCCTTACTATATACATCAACTCCAGGGGGATACACCTCAGAGAGCAGGGCAATGACCAATCGCCATATGTGCTTGCACTATTTTGCCATTGCCATTTTCGCCATGCTATTTTGCCCTCACCATCTCGATGGGCTACCAAAGTAATCATTTAGTATTTCTGCTTTCTCTTGATCTTCCTCTGTACAGTCCACTCCTGCTCTTCTGATTCTCACTTTCTCTCCCCTTGTATTCCTCCTTCACCCCATACCTGAAGGTCTTGTTCCCTCTTCTGACCTCCTTAGTGACCCTTACTCTGTTAGTGCTTCAGCTGCCCTCACCCTCCATCCTGCTTCCTTTTGTTTTGCCAGGTATATTTCCCTGTCTTCATCCTTCTGGGTCTCCTTGTACTTTCTAAATGCTGTTTTCTTCTCCTTCATTGTCTTTGCCACCTCATAGCAGTCCCTTCTTCCCCTTTCCCTTGCTCACTTAAGTCAAACAGCTTGCCATTTTCTGGGCTATACCCACCCTAATATTTCTCCATTGAGCCTCCATTCCCCATCTGCCTTCCCCCCTCCAACGCATTCTCTGAGGCAGTTTCCAATTTCTTTAAAATCTGCCTTCCTGAAGTCCAGAACCTTCATATTAGTATGGTTTAGCCATATGCCAAACCACATAGTATGCTGATCACTTGTACCCAGGGGACTATCCACTCTGATGTCAGCAATGCAGTTTCTGTTTGTACAGTAAGTACCAACTCCAGCATTGCCCCATCCCTAGTTGATTCCAAAATCAGCTGCCTGAGAAATGCCCCTTGTTTTGAGTCGAAGATGACTTAGCTTCTTGATGTCATTGTGACCAGAGTGCCCTAATCTACATCCGGCAGAAAGTCCCCCATAATCAAAACTCCTCCCTTATTGACCATTTTGCTAATGGCTTCCCCCAAGGCTCTTTCTAAACTATACCCCTGTGTTGGAGGCTTCTATGCCCACCCATGTGAATAACGGCTGCCAACTCAGTCTTTAGGGTTTCCCATAGTACCTCCAACCCTTCATTGTTTCCCTGTTACCCCTGTATCTCAGTGGCCATTATACCCTCCTTCACATATAAAACAACTCATCTGCTTTTCCTCCCTGACCTGTCCTTCAGGAACATAGTGTGCCTGAGATGCCCACTTCCCAGCTCTGGTGTCCGTGCACCATGATTTTGTTATGGCCACCAGATCTAGGCATACCTCTATAATGATTGCTGCAAGGTCAGGAATTTTGTTTTCCAGACTGCTTGCATTGGCACACATAGTTCTCAATACTTTTTGTCCCTCTCTCCCTCTAATCTGGTGCTGCCCTTCCCTGCTATGTTGTCTTCATGCCTTTCCTCCTTCTCCTCTCTTCAAACTGAAGTTCCTCCTCCAGATTTGTCTGCCCTGCCCTTCTCTGTGCTTCCCTTAATGTACACAGAATTTCTTCTCCCTGGCTTAATCTTCCTGTTGCTGTAGCCTCTAGGGAGGGCAGTCACTACCTCTCTCAGCCTTTCTGTCTTCCCCTTGGCTAGTTTAAATGCTCATTAAAGTAGCATCTAAAGCTTCCACCTAGCAGTGCTGTTCCTCTTCTGGATGAATGGAGGCCAGCCTCCCTTGTACAGGTCACCATCCCTCCAGGGGTGACCACCAGTCCCCAATGTAGCCAAAACCCTCCTCCCTGCTCCATGCTTTCAACCACTCTTTGAAGGATCTGACGCAAAGTTCTCTAGCCTTCCCCTAATGGTACATGTGTAACACCTCAGTGTGAGCTACTTGCTTCAGGCAGTTCCTCAGGTCACTAAACCTGTCTTACACTATCCCTACACATTCCCTTGTCAGATCGTTTACCCCCAGGTGAATAACAACATCCAGCTCTCTCCCTACCCCCTCTTTCTTGGTGATCTCAAAGACCAACCCTCCTGTGCCTCCTGCTGAATTGTCTGGAATGCAGTGCATAACCCTTTGCCTCTTTTCTCCTGCCTCGAATTCCAGTCCCTCTGACTCTGACACCCCCTCCGGCAACTGCCTCTTCCTTCACCAGGGGATTCCATCACCCTCCTTGGTTCTGTGTGATAATAGCACTTATAGAACGGCAAGTCTAGAATCATGAAGCAATGTTGCCAACAACACAAACAGCAACTGTTTTTTTGGGGGTGGCCTTTGTCCCCCTGCATCCCCCCTTACTTAAATAACCTACTCCAAGGTTGGAGCACTTCAGAAAGGGGTTAAAATATATGTCACCATTTCATCATCACCATTGTTCCCTCACTGACTTGTGGACTCGCCATTCCAGAGTCGCTGACATTATGTGTCATCCCTTCCTTGAGGCCTGCTCCCATGAGGCTCCTACTTCCTGTCTTCATCCTTCCTTGAGTGCCTTCTCTTAGTATTCCCATCCCACCACAGTGGCAAAGGAATTGTGGTGTTGAAATGTCTGAGGGGTACTCTCCCTCCACCCTCCTGGACCCCACCAAGGTCCAGATGCTCTGCATCCATGCTGGCATCCTTGGAGGGAATGGAAACAAACTAGGTAAAGCAGATGGTGCCCTGTACTCATGCCAGTTGTCCAGAATCCAGCAACCTCTGCTCTCAGCCTAGAGAAGTGCCTGTATATGGGGCAACATCGCAGTCTTCAGATTGTGTCTCTGAAGATTGCAGGCCTGCACCCATTACAATGCACAACCCCCATGCCTAATGGTTTGTTTATCCTCCTGGATTTTGATTCCTTTCCTTTCCCTTGCCTGTGTTTGTGAACCTAACCAAGGATGTATATGATGCATGATTTTTTTCTAAAGCCGTGTAGTTCACTACTTAAGAGATTTTGTTGATCTAAGTACTAAACAGACTAGTTGTGAACCAGTCTCCCCTGTAGCTTTGGGAGAGCAGATAAAATATATATTTGTCTGTAAATGTCTAGGAAAGTGCTTGAAGGGGTGGGCTTATAACCCACAACCCCAATGAATCACAGTCTATTAATTAATGACGTGCACTCACTAACCGTGATGGGTGAAATTTCTTTCCACTGGTGGAACTGTGTATAAATGCATATTCACCAAGCAGAATTTTGTTCTGCAGGATTCACTGAGTCCACCAAGATCAAGATGGAAGTGGAAGTCCACCAGTGTACAGGACTTTAAGTTTAACTTGCAGAGTTCCTGCTTTCACAGGTAGAATTCCAGTTGTGCCTGCAGGCATCGACATGTTTGTGAATTTTCACTTGCTACACAATTCAAGCAAACATATTTGATTCTGTAATGTAAAATTTCTTGGAATGTAGTTTCCTATTTCAGCCCTGCTCTAATATTTGGAATAATTAAGTATAGAATAATGCATAGGAAGTAATGTATTTTTATGAGTTTCTTTAATTGTCAATATTCAAAAATGGACCAAGCAGAGTGCAGTTTTGTGCTGCGCTTGCCCATTGTCCATTACCCCAAGGATGTTATATTCAGTCGGATAATGCTCCAGTACTATCCGGCTTAATATGAGGGCATGTCGATTAAGCTGAATAGCACTGTTCCTACATAGACGCCAGAAGTGTAGGGAATAGCACCCCAAATGTGATAGATGCAGTAACTCGCAGCACGATACTTAGATTGACCCATGCAAATTAGCCCATTGGACATGCATGGTGCAAAAGGGCCATTTACATGACCATTATGGGTTCATCTGAAAGGGAAGCAGAGGCAGGTTTGCACCCCTATGACCAGAATCACCCTTGCACTGAGCACCTGTCCTTAAAAATAAAAATATGCCCCTGGTGCCTAGTGGTTCCCCCACTCTCTAGTCATCATCCCATAAAGTAAAAAATATTTCCCTGGTGTCCAGTCAGTCCCTCAACCACTGATCTCCATCCTGTATGTGTACATAGTTCCCTGGTGTCCAGTGTTTCCTCCCCAGTCCCTGACCAGCAGCCCAATACAACTCATAATATTTCCTGGTGTCCAGTGGTCTTTTCCACACCATGGGCACCAACAAACCAGCTCTGCCAACCTCCTCACCCACCTGTCTCCAGCCCTGTACCAATGTAACCATCCCTACAGGCTAGCAGCCACTCACACCCCAGGTACTGATCAACCCACACTGCCTGCCAATCCATCCTTACCTGAAGACCTGGTGACACGAATCCCATACGGTGACCAACACAGCCCTCCTCACACCTCCTCTGGTGGCCGCCCTATCGAATACCAATGAGTGTGCGCTTTATGTGTTGTACAGGATGCTTATCCTCTGTGTCGTGCAAGGAGTGCATGGCCTGCATAATGCACAAGGAGCATAAGCTAAATGGGAAGCTAAAAGGGGTAGCGTGTGACAAAATATAATGTATGTGGTAGGCAAAGGGAGGTGCCAGGACAGGATTACTGGTGCAGCACAATGTTCAGAATTTTAGCGCTGCACAAAGGGAATAGTGCAGGACACCTTGTTTTGTGCTATTACAACCAAAAAGAAGCCCCACTTACTCCAAGCAATCCTTGCAGCTGTTACAGATATTGTGACTAATAACCATGTTGGTAGTTGGGGGAGCAAACCTACTCCAAGGTGCCTAATGGTAACCCCATCCCTGAATTATGGGTCCCATTTCAGTAAAGTAAGTCCCTGGTGTCTAGTGGTCCCCTGTCCCACAATCTCCCATTCCCAGTAAAAGTAAAAATGTCCCTGGTGTCTAGTGGTACCTCCAACCTCTGATCACCATTCCAATAGATGCCATGGTGTCCCTCATGTCCAGTGGCCCCCCCACCTTCTGATCACAATCCCCATATTCAATCACATATTTCCTGGTATCTAGTGGGACAACCCACCCATCCACCGATCTCCATCCCCATACTAGCGTAATACTTCCTTCATTTCTATCAGCTTCCCCACACTGCGGACACCAGCCAGTCCACCCTACCACTCTTCCTCCACCTTACCGGTGTTGCTGGTGCTGCAGGAGCCCATAAGGCAACTGGCACAGACCTTTTCTCACCACCTCAGTCAGCTGAGTATGCAGTGACAGGTAGTGTAAGTCCCCTGTGCTGTAAAGCAAGCACATGTACTTTGTACAGTAGACAGTATGAATGCCCCATTTCCAGCAAGGTGGATACACGCTCCCTATCATCACATATGGTGGCTGGACAAGGTGGTGAGAAGAGGGCTGTACCAGTCACCATATAGGCTTCTGCAGTGGTGGTGACACCAGTAATGTGGGGAAGGTTTGGCAGGGTGGGTTTGCCAGTGCCCGTGGTGTAGGGGCCTGCTTGATGCCATGGATGGATTATGCTAGTATTCAAAAGAAACCAGAAGTCTGGGTATCATGTGATTGAAATTTTACTGTGCAATTTTGCTGTTCAAGATTCACATATCGAATACAGATACACACTGCAGTAAAATAAAATGCAGACTCTATAATGCTAAAGGACCTTTAGCATTATGCAGTCTGCATTTTATTATACTGCGGTGTGTATCAGTATTTGATTTGTGAATCTTGCACAACAAAAATTGCGCAGTAAAATTTCATTCACTGGATGCCTAGAGTGCTGGTTTCTTTTGAATTATTGGTTCTGGTTTTATCAACACCCAGTCTTAACCAACAGTACAGTCTTCTTTGTACCTGTGATGGATTATGCTAGTAAAGGGTCGAGGGACAACTGAACACCAGGGACATTCATGTAATCTATTGGAATGGTGATTGATGGTGGGGGGGCCACTAAGCACCAGGGATTATTTTTACTATTCCCCCTACCCCATACAGCCCTCCTTCAGAACAGCACCCCAGCCCCCATCACCCTGACATCTGCTGGCACTTACCTTTCTGTCCATCTTCCCTCAGGGCTTGTCCTCCCTTTGTGGGATCAGCAGGGTTCCCCAAGCCCCACTGGAGAATTGATCCAGTTCAGGCTGGCATGCTCAGCTGGTCAGGAGCAGATCCTCTGGGTACTCCTCATTCTGCTGCTGGTCTTTTCCAGTTTTCTTTCTCTGAGGAGATGCAGCGTGCACAGGCATCATTGAGCATGCACTGACATCTGCTACTGCTCCCAGCCTTCTGGCCTGGGCTGCCTTTCCCCTAGCTTCCACCAGTGTCCAGACAAACATTGGACCCCGCCCCCCTCAAGGAGGAGAGAAATCCTACAGATGTTTAATCCTCCTCCCCCTTGGTTATTTTTAATATATTTAAACATGACATTTGCAAGGGGGTATAGGGAGGCTGTAAGGGCCATAAATACAGATATGTAACAGCTTGAGAGGTGATCCGAGGTGTGGCAGCTGAAATGTAGTACATCAGACTGCAAGCTAATATATGTACAGGACAAGAACACAAGAAGGGAATAAAGGATTGGTGATATGGCAATAAAGAATGCAATAGAGGAAAGATACCACCTGTCAGGGGTAATAATGGAATACTTGAAGGCACTGGCACAGTCAACAAGGGCTGAGCGTAAGGTAAATCAGATGCTGGGCAGGAAAGGAACCTGGGGGCGATGATATGTGATCAACTCAAGGTAACCAAACAATGTGAGAGGTAGTGGGATGCTTGGGTGCATAGGGAGCAGCATTTCCATCAGAAAAAAGGAGGTGATCATGCCACTGTACAGATCACTATTGAGACCTCATCTGGGGTACTGTGTCCAGTTCTGGAGGCTGCATCTCCGGAAGGACACAGACAAACTAGAGGCAGTCCAGAGATGGGTAAAACAAATGATGCAAGACTGCACAAAAAGTCATATGCAGGGACTCTGGTTTTCCGTTTTTACCAATAACACTGGTAAAAATCACAGAATCCTGTTTGGTTTGCAGATTTTGGATTCTTGTACCAGTGCCTCATGGAAATTGCATTTCACTGTACAGAATCCCTAAAATTTCAGCATCTTTTTAGAATGTTTTTATTTTCTCTTTCTATGCCCGCTTCTCTCAGCAACAGTCTCCCCTTTTTAGAGATACCTAGGCTGGGTATGCCCTAGCTTCACCCCAGGAAATGTTCAGGAGCTCCTGTGAGCCTGCCTCCATCCTGCCTGGGTTTCACCCCCCAGGTAGGAAGGGAGGGGACCCCAGGTCATCCCTCCACAGTCCCTTAATGTGTGTTGAGCAGCCCAGTGGGTCCCTCATGGAACCTGGTTATGAAGTCTGGGGCAGCTGGGTCCCTTATACCAGCATCTGATGTGGGGTGATCACTACTGGTTTTCTGGTCTCTGGTCCTGAGGGCACCAAAACTTCAGGGGATCCAAGGAGGTAGGGTGCATAGAGGCATGCCACTGCTTCAGATCCTGGCTAGCTTCCTCTCTTCCCAATTGCTCTGCATCCCAATTGCACCACCACCTGTGGTTACCTAGGTGTCAGTAAAGCAGCGGGACCTGCAGGCCACCATTCCCAGAGGAGGAGAGCAGCTCCCCAGGTTCTTGATCCTACTCCCCTGGCCAGACCTCAAGCAACCCATCCAACAGACCAGACCTGGGTTTGAATCCCACAGCTTCCGCTTGCATACTGTGTGACCCTGAGCAAGTCACTTAATTTCCCCGTGCTCCCAGGTTGCACCTGTAAAAAAGCTTTCGGCTTAGTGTGTCTCACCTGGTTAAACAACTAAATAAATAAATAAATAAAAACCCGAGTTTTCTTTCAAGCCTGAGTCCTTGGCATTGCAAGTAATAGTGCAACCACAGGTTATTTTAATGCTCTGTCAACTATACACCCATTTTGGTGTAAGAAAATATAAGCAGATGGAGAGGCAAATAACTCAGTTTCAGTATAATGTTCATAATTTGCACTGTAGGTACTGTGTACTATTATTGAAATGATATATTAAAACATTATATATAGGTGTTATGGCTGGCAGTATAGCCTAGTGGTTAGAGTAACAAACAGTGATTGAACTGAGTACATCTAAAAGACTTAGGTTTGACTCCCTCAACCTCTGCTTGAATACTGTGTGACTCTGAGCAAGTCACTTAACCTCTGCAGTGCTCCTGGGTCACCTCTGAAAACTGGGAGTTCTGCCTAGTGGGCATTACCCGGTTTACAAAGAATAAAAAAAAAAAATACCAATACAGTATATCTTTATAATATCATACAGTAGTCAGGGTACCATGTAATTTACCTGAGTTTTACTCGGGCTGCAATGATTTTGTATAGGTAAATATAAATGTTCAGATACATTTTAGGTGTTTTATAAGCTTGTTTTTAGACTTTAGTCAGGTTGTTATTGTATTCTTTGCATGTGAACATCTAGGTTGTAGATTGCTAAGCCAGGATCACTATTACCAACTAGTTTATTCAGGTTTATAATCAGCAGGGCCATTCAAAATCCTCAGTTGTTTGAATGAAAACTAGACTGAGTGAAAGTATATTCACAGGGAACAAACTGCCTTACTGCTTACAAAAAGACTTCACAGTTAGCACCCCATTTTGGTGAATGGGATCATTTGCACCTTCTCTCCCACCTGCTGTCTGTGACAACAAATTTGTTTCTGACAGACTGCTTTAATAAAAAGCAAATGTTAATTGTTCAAGTGCACTTATGCTTGGCTAGTGGATTTGAAAGCACCTTCAGTAACATACAGAAGGTAAGACCCCAGGGAATGTATAATGCTGGTGGGCAGAGTGTGGTGCTTAGAGATGGGCGAAGTGGCCCCAATTTTCTCCGCGAAGTGAATTGCAAAGCAAAAGTGAATTTGCAGAGTGCTCTGCAAAGCAAAGCAGAGTACTTCACATTATAATGGGTAATGCAAAGTCCATTGAAAACAATGACTTCGCATTACTCTACCTTCCCAAACCACTATTCCACCAATTCTTAAGGAGAAGTACATTGAAAAAAATGTACTTTGCCTCACTTTGCCTTGTTTTTAAGCTCCAAAGGTGAATTCTACTGTGATTCATGGGATTTCAGGTCACATGGGCTTTTGATTGTTCTGCTCAGCCTCATTTAGGGGTAGTGTGTGTAGGAAGCTATAGGAGACAGTCTGCTCTGAGAGCTTTCTGTGATTCAAACCTTCTAAAAGCTATTAAAAAAGCCTTTCTGAGTAATTTTTTTTGCTGAAACTTTAGTTCATTGATTGTAGGGAAATCCTCCTGTGCTCATATCATCGAGCATTTATTGTTTGTGTATGGATTTTGAATGTTAATGTACGACATTTAGTCTATGTACTGAGAGACAATGGAAGCGTGCTTTGGGGGAGGGGCGTATCTGTGGTGTAGGTAGATTAACCTGGAGAAAAAGACAGTTCTTTCTGTTTTGGTGATATTTTTCTTGTATAACAGTGTTAATGTACACACAGTAATATTTTTAATAATTCTTGCCATTTTTTTGCTGATTGCTGTAATGCAGCAGTGCATAATTTTAGTTTGTTTAAAATACGTGGTTATATTACTGAAGTTTTTAATTTGCTATGCATCACTTAGTGTGTGTGTGTGTGTGAGTATGTGTGTGACACGAGTCATTAAATCAGACACCTTTTATTGTGCCACATAGTAATTTCAACAATGTGAACCTGCTATCCACTACAGCTCTGTGATTTTGGTACTTCTTTGTGGTATCTTTACTGGTACTAGTACTTGTGACTGTTACTGCAGCAGTGCAGTACACTGACCCCACCCCCGCTGCCCGCCCCAACTGGCAAATGTATTCTTTTCCAGATTCAAATTTCTGATGGTGAGCACTGGTTAGGTGTTGTGCCTTTGCATCTGCATCTCTTCAGTGTGCAGCACAATGCTAATCTGTCTGTACATTTGCATCTCTTTAGGGCCCAATAGCCATCTGTAACTTAAGTCACAGTTGTTTCTTTGGCTTCCCTCCACAGTACTGGACTGGTGTGGTGCATAGTTCTGCATGAACATTGTACTCATTAATATGCGTTTTTAAGTCAGGACTATTATCATGAGTCACTCATGATACAAATCACGTTCTTCATCATCACGGTCACAAATGCAGTCACAAATCATGATTCACAATCACGTCATGAATCACAACATTAATTTTTTTACTAGTTACTTGGATATATTGTAAGCCTGTTTTGTAGTATTTCTCCAGGCTTCACCAGCCCACCATTGTACTCATTAATAAATGTTTTTAAATCAGGGAGTTTTGTGCTACAGCTCATCGGGGAAGTACAGCCATAGGCATTCGCGTTCCCTGTACAGTTCCATATTGATTATCTTACACTGTCAACACCGAATCACATTCTTCATCATCATGGTCACAAATGCAATCACAAATCATGATTCATGATCATGTCATGAATAATGCTGAGCCATTGGAGATCTAAGGGCTCAGCTCCAGGCAGCATGGGCAGAGATTGCGTGACTCAAATTGCATATTCAAGAGGAAATATATTATAAGAACCACCCGCCATTTCCCCAGCATCCAACAGAAGCACCTCGACTGCAGAGGGTAGTTGGTCCGGGAGGTTGGCAGGTGGTAAGTGGGGGGGCCAATCGGGTGCCCCATCACTCGGAACTCTCCAGCATATCACCTCCACAAACCATATAAAAACTACAAACAGGTATCTGCCTCTATCTCCAAAATCAAACAAAGGGGCAGAGGACACTGCAGCACAGGAGCTAGCACAACAAAACTCACCCAAAACAGGAACCAAAAGAAAAAAAGCAAAAAGAAAATCCAAAAAACTTCTGATCATAGGAGACTCCGTGATACGGGGAGTTGATACGTATCTCCTGCCAGGGGTAATGGTCATATGCTCCCAGGTACATCAGCGTGGAGCGACACTCACTGCATTGCTAAAATTGTTCAGGAAGCAGGAGAAAACATTGACGTCCTGGTGCACATAGGAACTAACGGTCTCGCCAGCTGGTCAGTTGTGGAGACCAAGGAACACCTGACCAGGCTGGGTGACAAACTATCATCCATTTCATCAGGCATCTCTTTCTCTGAGATCCTGCCAGTCTGAGAGAGGGGGCAGATGGATGGAAGGTCAGAGAAGGGGAGCTAGGGTAGCTAAACATGTGGCTCAAGGGCAGGTTCCAGGAAAAAGGACACACATTTGTAGGGAACTGGCAACAGTTTAGGGAGCAAAATTTCTTCAAATTTGATGGACTGCATCTGACCGAGGAAGGAGTCAGTGCATTGGGGCAGAAGTTTGACATCTTTGCAGAATATTTAAACTATCAAATGGGGAGAGGGATGGAGCACCCCATACATTGAATGTGAAGAACACCTCTCAGCTAGTTGTCAAACAGGAGTTCAGCATGTTTGTAGTTCATTTGCATCACCAGGAAAGGAGAAAGGTCCGGCTCCTCATACAATGCACAGGGGAAATGTCAGGCCTCAACCAACATCTAACACACCAAAATCTAGCCAATGGAAAATCATGTACACAAATGCCCGCAGTCTGGGAAACAAGATCCCAGATCTGCAGGCAATAATGACAGAGGCCAAACTGGACATAGTAGCCATTAGCGAGACATGGTTTATCTGTAACCACTCTTGGGAGACTTCAGCATCTGGCAATGTATTGTTCAGAAGAGACCGAGGTGCAAAAAGGGGGGGGTGGAGAGACCCTTTATGTCAATGAAAATATCAAAGCTACAGAAATTCAGAATGCACATAAGGAGCTAGAAGAACTGTGGGTCACCCTGGAAACAGGAAATGGGACAGCCATCCAAACTGGGGATGTGTACATGCCTCCAGACCACGGGGAGGACAGAGACACATTATTGTTAGAAGATATACAAAACATGGCAGCTAAAAGTGAGGTTCTGATAATGGGAGACTTCAACATGCCAGATATAGATTGGTCAATACCAGCAGGAACACCTGCCAGAACTAGGCACATGGTGGATTCCCTGCAGGGGATGGCCTCAACCAATTGGTACGACAACCCACAAGTACTGACTAACAGGGAAAGATCTCTAGGTGACCATCACATGGTATGGTTCAATTTGGCCACTAGAACTAAATCATCCCATTCCAAGGCAAAAATATGAGACTTCAGAGGAGCTGACTTTGATAAGATGGTCAACAGAGTTACGCTATCCATGGCAAAAAGAAATACAGGTGAGGGGGTACAGGTAAAGTGGGAAAGCGTTAAAGATACAATACTTGAAGCAACATCCCAATGTGTTACTGAGGAAAGGAAGTGCAAAAGTAGCAGGAAACCACTTTGGTTCTCAAAAACAATGGCTGAAAAGGTCAGAGCCAAAAGGATGGCCTTCAGGAAATATAAGGGAATGCAGCGGGATGAAGATAGGGAGGCATACCAAACTTCCCTAAGGGAAGCAGGGAAGGCAGTAAGGCAGGCAAAGGCCCAAACTGAAGAAACCCTAGCACAAACAGTAAAAGATGGTGATAAGACTTTCTATAGATACATTAGTGAATGGAGAAAGTTCAGAGGGGGTATTGCTAAGATCAAAGGGGATAAGGGGGCATGTGAAGAGGAGGACCATGTGAAAGTATCTATCCTAAACAGATACTTCTGCTCAGTATTTACTGGAGAGAAGGTAGGGCAGGGCCCACAGCTCAGCACCATGGACACAGGGGAAGGAGGTGTGCACTAGTCCTTTCACAAAAGAAAGGGTCCTACAATAAGCTCAGGGTGGACAAGGCAATGGGACCTGATGGCACACATGCCAGGGTACTAAAGGTGGAACTAGCAGAACCATTATCAGAACTGTTTAATGAGTCTCTGTGCACAGGAGAGGTCCCAGAAGACTGGAGAAGGGCTCATGTGATCCCACTCCACAAGACAGGGAGGAGGCAGGGAACTACAGACCAGTCAGTCTTACCTCAGTAGTGGGCAAGATTATGGAGGCACTCTTTAAGGAAAGGTTAGTGCAACACGAGGAATCCATAGGAGCACAGGATCCAAGACAGCATTGGTTTACAAAAGGAAGGTCCTGTCAGACTAATCTCATAGATTTCTTTTACTGGGTATCCATAGTGGAGGACCAAGGGGAAGCAGTTAATGTCACCTACCTTGAGTTCAGCAAAGCTTTTGATACTGTTCCACATAGAAGATTGATTAATAAGCTGGGTAGACTCTTGGTGGGTCAGAAGTTGGTCAACTGGGTGGCAAACTGGTTGATGAGCAGAAAACAGCGTGGTGGTAAACGGTATACAGTCAGAAGAGATGCAATTCACAAGTGGGGTACCTCAGGGATCAGTCCTGGGGCCAGTCCTCTTCAGTATCTTCATCAGTGACATTGCAGATGGACTGGAGGGTAATGTTTGTCTGTTTGCAGATGACACCAAGATCTGCAACAGAGTAGATGACCCAGATGGGGCGGGCAGAATGAGAAGAGATCTGGATAAAGTAGCAAAATGGTCAGAAGAGTGGCAACTGGAGTTTAACGCAAAGAAGTGCAAGATCATGCACATGGGGAAGAGAAACTCAGAAGCCACCTATAGCCTGGGGGGGGGGGAGTTGCTGGCAGGCGAAAAGGAAGAAAGAGACTTTTGCATCATCATCACCGATGACCTGAAATCATCCAAACAGAGTACTAAAGCAGCAGGTAAGGCTAGGAGGATGTTGGGGTGTATTAGTATATTAGTAGGGGTATCACAAGTCGGAAGAGGGAGGTAATAATTCCTCTTTGCAAGACATTGATTAGGCCCCATCTGGAGTACTGCGTGCAGTACTGGATGCCACACATTCACAAGGGCATCAAGCAAATTGAGGCAGTTCAGAGAAGGGCAACCAGAATGGTGCAGGGACTGCATCATAAAACACATGAGGAAAGATTAACGTAACTCAATATGTATACCCTAGAGCAAAGGAGGGGGAGAGGTGATATGGTCAAAACATTCAAACACCATAAGAGCATTAACAAAATGAAAGTGTCTAACATGTTTCAATATAAGAAAAATAGCAGGCCGAGAGGACACAGCATGAGATTAGAGGGAGGCTGATTATGGGGTGATGTGAGGAAGTTCTTTTTCACATAAAGGGTGGTGTATGCATGGAACGGCCTACCTCAGGAAATGGTGGCAATGAATACAGTGCAGGGCTTCAGACAGGCATGGTATAGGCATAGGGGAGCAATACAGATGAGTATGAACAGATAGGCCATTGACAGAGCAAAGGCCGATGGCACATTCATAAGGCAGAAAAAGAAATGTGTAGACTGTATGGGCCTTGAGGTACTTATTGGCTGTCATCGTCTATGTTTCTATGTCTATCACATTCATTTTTTTACTAGTTACTTGGATGTATTGTAAGCCTGTTTTATAGTATCTCTCCAGGCTTCACCACCCCACCATTGTCCTTATTAATAAGAGTTTTTAAATTGGGGTGTTTTATAATACAGGCTCAGCTCATCAGGGAAGTATAGTCACAGGCATTCATGTTCCTTCCTGTACAGCATGTGAGTTACAGTACTGTTAGTAGTGGTGGGCGAAGTGGCCCCAATTCACATGAGGAGGGATTCACGGAGTAACGTGGAATCTGTGGAGTACTCCACAATGTGAAGTGAAGTAATTCACTTCATAATGAGGAATGTGAAGTTCATTGAAACCAATGACTTTGCGTTATTCCGCCCACCCCATACGGCCTCTCCACCAGTTTTAAGGTGAAGTACATTGAAATCAATGTAATTCTCCTCACTTTGCCTTGTAATTGATCTCCAAATGAAATTCTGCAGTGCTTCATGGGATTGCATGTCACACTGGCTCTAGATTGTTCTGCACGGCCTCAGTTCTGGCTGGGTAGTGTGAGTATAAATTGCAGAGCTCTGTGAGCAAACTGTCTCCAGCCTACCACTATACTGTAGTGGTAGCTGGAGACAGTTTTGCTCACAGAGCTCTGCAATTCAAAACCTCTAAAAGCTGCTTAAAATTCCTTTTGAGTCACTTTTTTGCTCAAAATTTAGTACATCGATTTGTAGGAAACCCTTCTGTGCTCATATCACTGAGTGTTTATTGTCGTGTGTGGATTTTGAATGTTAATTTAAAACAGTCTGTGTACTGTGAAGTGTGCTTTGGGGGAGGGGTGTATTTGTGGTGTAGGTACATTAACTGGGAGAAAAAGGCAGTCTTTCTGTTTTAGTTGTATTTTTCTTGTATAACTGTTAATGTACACACAGTAATATTTTTAGTAATTCTTGTCATTTTTTGCGGATTGTTGTGGTGCAGCAGTGTATAATTTGTCTGTTTAAAACATTTGGTTTATTTGCTAAAGGTTTTGAATTTGCTACGCATTACTTGTAGTGTGTGTGTGTGTGTGTGCGTGATGCGTGCCATTAAATCAGACACCTCTTATTGTGCCACAAAGTAATTGCAGCAGTGTGAACCTGCTATCCACCGCACCAGCATGAATTTTTTATACTGCTTTGTGGTATCCTAACTGGTTGAGGATTGTTACTGCTGTGCACTAATCCCTCAACTAGCAAAATGTATTCCTTTCCAGATTTGGATTTGTGGCTTGTGAGCACTGGTTAGGTGTTGTGCCTTTTCGCATGCATCACTTGAGTGGGCAGCACAATCTTAATCTGTCTGTGTGTTTGCAGTGTACCATTAATTCTGGGAGACTGCATTTCTTGTTACACTCTCATTTCGCTTTGTCAGCACTGGGAAATTTTCTGGAACAAGACAGTAGCATTTCGTCAACACTGGGGAGTTTTTTGGATACAAGACAGTAGCATTTCAGGATGCACATTAATTTTGGTGACTGTGTAGGTGGGGTGCTGCCATGATTGTTGTCACTCCGCCTTACTTCGCGTTTAAGGCAGAATGACAACACAAAGTAATAATAACAAGGTGAAGTGTGCCTTTCCCATGGGGCGCTCTGTGTAACAAAGTGCCAGCGTGAAGTGGCCACTTTGCGTTCACTTCACTGACAGATTTTTAATTCGCTGCATCTCTAGTGGTGCTGAATTCACATCTGAGCTCAGACATGAAAACTGAGAGATACCCTTTTCATGGAGACCAAGGAAAAGAAAAGGCATCAACATGTTTGTGAGATGCATGATTTTTCATTAGCAGGTCCTCCACTACTCACTTGTAAATTTTTTTAGGTGAAGACACTTTATTTCAAAGAAGCAAATTCAGGAATTTTTTTTTTTTGCTTCTCCTACCCCCTGGCCATCCACTCCTTCAGGTCTGCCAAGTCTCCCTACCACCGCTGCTGAGTCCTGACCACCATCCACTACTCCTTATAGCCATGCTACCAGGTAGCCCGAAGTAACTCTTCATCGGGTGGGCCTCTACCCCTGTGGGAGGCTAACAGGGGGGACAATCACCCTAAAGAGCTTCCTGTGTATCCCGGGTATGGCAGGGGTCAGAACAGACACATGTGTCTGGGGCTTCATGCTTACAGAGGGACCAGCAGCTGTCCTCTGGATGGCCAGCGGGTGTTTTCCCATTTTTGTGGGAGTGTGACAGGCCACATGATGTCAGAGCACAAGCTGATGTCCATCACACACCCTCCCGCAGTGAAGCCCAGTGTGTTGCCGTGCCTCCAGCCTCCACCAGAGGCCAGCAAATGCTGAGCTATGAATATGCCCTCCCTCCCAGGAGAAGGCAAGTGGTTGTGGATACTCAAGACTTCACCCCCACTGGCCAGTTCTCCAACACCCAAGTCTGTTCCCAAACCCTGGTCAGTGGTGTCACAGGCAGAAATCCAGTTCAGGCAGTTAAATGATAGATAGGAAAAAACAAAGGTGGTCCACCTTAGTGGTGGTGGCTCAGATTAATTCACATCTGAGTTCTAACAAGCAAAGAGACCAGGTAATTTGTAACTTATGCACGTGGAGTGTGAATGTTGAAGAAAGGGGGATCATAGTGCTGTTGCCACTGCCATCACTCCTGAGGGATGTGGACTGCATTGTTGCTACTTCCATCTCACCTGAGAGGCGGGGGCTGTAGTGCTTCTGCCATAACCGCTAGTGGATGGGGAATGTCATACTGCTGCTATGCCACCAGAGGGATGGGGGCCATGGTGTTGATACTGCCATTACACATGAGGAATGCAGAACGTAGTACTGCTGCCATTACACCTAATGGATAGGGGCCTCAGTGCTGCTGCTTCCATTACTCCTGAGGGAGGGGGGACACAGTGCTGTTGCTATCACACCAGAGGGATGGGGCTGTAGCGCTGTTGGTGCTTCCATCACACCTGAGGGATGGTGGCCATAGTGCTGCTTCCATCACACCTCAGGGATGGGGGCTGTAGAGCTGTTGCTGCCATCACATCTTGTACCTAAAATAACTTTAAATTGGTACAAGGATATAGGGATGTGCACTAGTGGAGGTTAAAACTGCTAAAATGCATGGCTGTACCATGGTCCCCCATCCCTTTTGCCCTCCAGAGTGTACATATTCAGATTTCCTAGCCTGCTCTAATAGTCTCTCCCCACCATTCCACAAATCATCTTCATTGCCCTCCTCTGTACCCCCTCCAGTAACTTGACATCACACTTCAGTTACGGCCACCAAAACTGCATGCAGTACTCCAAATGTGGCCTTACTAGCGACCTGTAGAGGGACAAGATTACCTCTCTTCGTCTGGATGAAACCCCCCTCGCTATGCACCCAGCATTTTGTTCACTTTTGCAGCCACTCTCCTGCACTGGGCAGTGTTGCTCATGGTTCCTGTTACCATTACCCCTAGATCCTTCTCCTCCTGAATGATCCCGAGCTTAACACCTCCCAGCCAGTATTCTCTTCTTGGGTTCTTTGCCCTGAAGTGCATAACCTTACATTTCTTTGAACCCCAGCTGCCACCTCTCTGACCACTCACTACAGCTTGCCCATGTCCCCCTGCAGCTGCTTCTATCCCTTCACTCCATCCACCACTACTCCCATTTTGATATCATCTGCGAACAGACTTACATTGTTCACCACTCTGTGCACAATGTCTGATACAAAGAGCCCAAATAATACCAGTCCTAGCACACAGCTCTGTGGTACAGCACTCATCACTGGCCTTGGAGTTGAGAGCTCCCCTCCCACTACCACCCGTTGTAGCCTCCCACTCAGCCAGCTTGTAATCCAGTTCATCATTTTTGTCCCTACCCTTATATCAGTTAGCTTCCCCCCCCCAAAGTCGCCCATGAGGTACCGAATCAAAGGCCTTGCTGAAGTCCAAGTAAAGAGCATGCACAGCATGGCTCTTATCCAGCTCACCTGTCACCCAATCATAATATTGTATCAGGTTGGTTTGACAAGACTTCCTCGAAACAAATCCACGTTGCCTCAAATCATCAAGGCTGCTGTTCTCCAGGTATAACACCAGTCTTTCCTTTAGTATCATTTTCATGAGTTTGCACACTATGGAGGTGAGACTTACTGGGCTATAATTACCCAGTTCATCTCTTGGTCCACTCTTGTGTAATGGCACTACATGTGCCATCCTCCAGTCTAGTGGCCCACATCCTGACTCCAGTGAGGTGCTGTACAGATCCGCCAGTGACTCAGAAAGTACCTCTGCCATCTCTCTCAGCACCCTGGGGTGAATACCATCTGGCCCTGGTGCCTTGTCTACCCTCAGTACCCTGAGTCCCTGTAGGACTCTACCTACCTCAATTCTTCCAACTGTCGTCTCCTCCCCTCCCATCCCCACCCCACCTCCCAGCCCATGGTTTACTTTTGCCCCTTTTCTTCCATAAACACTGAGCAGAAGTATTCATTCAGTGCTTCTGCCTATTCCTCTCTTTTCTGTCCACTCCCACCCTTTTTATCCTCACTACTGTCTCCCTGCACTTCCTTTTCTCCTGATATATCTGAAAAGTCTTTCTCCCCTCCCTTTAATTCCCTGCATCGCTCAGCTCCCTCTGAGCCTTGGCTGCTCTCCACTTTCTGGTCACCTCCTGGACAATCTTGCATACTCCTCCCTGTCCTCTTCCCTTTCCGTTCTCCCATACCACTGGTGCGCCTCTTGTTTTTCCCTCACCACCTCTGCTTCACTGTTCAGCCAACATGGTTTCCTTGCTCTGCTTCTCTTACTCTGTATCTTGGTGCAGGCTTCCATTGCCTCTGTAATCCCACATCTAATAATATCCCATTTCTGCTCCACATCCATCTCCTGCCTTATGCCCTCCAGTTTCCCTTTCAGCAGTTCCTGCATCCTCCCAAAGTCCACCCCCTGAAGTTTACCACCCAGGTTAATGATTTCTCCCACACAGGGTTATATTAAACCACATAATTTGGTGATCGCTGTCGGCTAGTATGTCCTCCACATAAGAGTACTCTAGAAACAGGGAAGAAAGGGTAAGCCACAGATCAACTAGGGTCTATTGTATTGCATTAGGTAGTGAAAAGGGGCAGAATAGATGGGCCTTAAAATCTTTCTATGCTCTCACCTTCTATGTTTCTATGGATGCAGAGGGAAGGAATCACAAACCTGAGGGAGAAAATATTGCCCTTTTATAGATCCTTGGTTCATCCTTCTTGTACTCATACTGTATACAATTTTGGAGCACGCACTTGAGGAAGGACAACAGGGTACATTTACATGGAGTGACTCAACAACCAAAAAAATGTATACAGTATACTGGAGGACAGTAGGGGTAGATATAACAGAGTTGATCATGTACCAGCAGGGAGTTGTTCAAACATAGTAGGAACACAGGCATCAGTGGAAACACCACAAACTGATGGGGGGTTTAAAAGCAGGGCAGGAAATAAATTTATGCAGGATGGGTGTTGGCAGAATGGAACAAGTTACCAGAGGTCATCTGCCTGAAACAGAAGGGAATTTTGAACGGAGGGTGGCATATGGGAACAGTGTGGATGGTAGCAGCATGGGGTAGGGAGGGAGGGGAATGAGGAATGACAGGGTCACATTCCCATAACTACATAATATTGGGCAGACTGCAACAACTGCAAGACCTTTACCTGTTGGCATGTTCATGCTTCTTTGTTTCTAATATCAGTTACTACGGAAAGAGATTTCAGCACAACTGGCGATATTGCCTCAACACACTGCTCCAGGCTGTATCCTGAGAATATTGAATTCCTATTCTTTCTCTGACTTATCATGAAACATAGAAATATAGACTTTGACAGCAGATAAGGACTGCTTGGGCCATGTAGTCTGCCCATTTCCCTACCTATGGATAAGCTGCAGATCATAGTTAACTAACAGCCTACTTCTTCTTAACCCCCCAACAAAAATTGCCTTATGTCTGCCCCATGCATTCTTGAATTCCCCCACTGTTTTTGACCCCATGACCTCCTCAGAAAGGCTGTTCCATGCATCCACCACCCTCTCTGTGAAAAAATACTTCCTCACATTGGCCCTGAGCTGTCCCCCTCTATCTTCAAATTGTGTCCGCTTGTTCTTGCACATCTCTTTTTCTGAAAATGCTACCTTCTTGGACTTTGTTGATACCCTTGAGGTACTTGAAAGTTTCTATCATGTCTCCTCCATCCCTGCTTTCCTCAAGGGTATATAGTACATATTAAGCTCCTTTAATCTCTCTTCATATTGCTTCTGTTGCAGACCAGGCACCATTTTAGGTGCCTTCCTCTGGACTGCCTCCATCCTCTCTATGTCTTTGCAGAGATGGGGACTCCAGAACTGCATGCAGTATTCCAGATGGGGTCTCACCAACTGTCTGTGCAGAGGTATAATAACTTCCAGTTATCTACTGGTGATGCCTATACCTGTACATCTCAGTGTCCCCCGAGCCATCCCTACTGCCTTCTCACATTGCTTGCTTATCTTAAGGTTGTCTGATATGACTACCTTTAGGTCCCCTTCTATTTTTATGTTGTCTTGTGTGTGAAGCACAGACAACAAATTGTGGTTGCTTGCAGTGGAGAAGCAGATTTTGGAGGTACGGTCCTGCTGCGGCCAATGGCGCCACTGCTTTTTCTGGCCAGGCTCTGTGGCACCAATGGCATAGCATTGTGTCTATGACAGCAGTTAAGAAGTCTGCCACCAAGTTGAAAGAAATTCACCACAGCAATCGGGGAGTGCCCTGTCATTAACAACCAGCTGTTTTTGCTGCTGGGGTGGTCCTTTTTCGGTGTCCCATTTCAATAAACATGGCGGCGGCTTTGCCACTGCCTCTCACAGTCATCACAAACACCAATGGGGGCACCCAGTCCCCCTGTCAGCATGCCCCCTCCCCAGTTCATTTGTCAACAGGCCATCAGCATAATGTCCCTGCTGTTTTTCATTTTGCTTGGTGGCGGCTATCGCCGCTCATCTTTCACAATCCCTATTAAAGCTGGCGGGGTTGCCCAATCCCCCTGTCAGCATGCCCCTCCTAAATTAATTTGCCGACAGGGGAACTCAATCCCTGTCAGCATAATGCCCCCCCCCATTTGTTGTGTGCCAAGGGGGTGCCCGATCCACATCGGCACATGGGCTCCCCAATACTGTGTATGTGCAGACAGGGGTTCCTAATCCCTGCCAGCTACAGTGCCCCACAAAGAAACACTCATGTGGCATGCTGGGAGCCCACCCCAGCATACCAAACCACCTGTAAATAAAGAAAACCTTCCTGCATTTTTTTAAACCTGTAAAATTAAAAAAAGTCCCTTGTTGAGTTCAGTGCCTCCTCCCCTAACCTGCATCCACCCTTTGTGTACCCCACCTCCCTACACACCCCTCACCCTATACTTACCTATAGAGCGAGCATGATGATCTTCAATGGACCGGGAACATGTCTGCACTCTTCAAATCAGACCACAAACTAAAAAAATGCTGGTAAGCTGTATAATGGCATAAATGTTTTTTTTCATCTTATGTGGATATCTCAGCCATTTTCATGAATTTTGGCACCAAAGTTTTAACATGGAATTCTTGGGATCCCATCTCATCAATTCAGTGACTGTCATGTGATTATTCAGCCCCAAAAGGTGATTTCGCAGTTACAGCATGCAATCTCATTTGGGACTGATTAATGAAACAACAGTATCACTGTTCATGAGGAGGCCTCCCAAAATGCCTATATTGCAAATTTGGTGAGAAAATTCCAAGAAATGACTGTGGTACGGGCTTGCATTGCACAAGGTCAGAGACAAAAGGCTGGCCTTCAGGAAATATAAGGGAACACAGCGGGATGAAGATAGGGAGGCATACCAAACTGCCCTAAGGGAAGCAGGTAAGGCAGGCAAAGTCCCAAACTGAGGAAACAATAGCATGAACAGTAAAAGAAGGTGACAAGACTTTCTATAGATACATTAGTGAAAGGAGAAAGTCCAGAGGGTGCTAAGCTTAATGGAGAAAAGGAGCATGTGAGGAGGAGGACCCTGTAAAGGCATCTATCCTAAATAGATACTTTTGCTCAGTATTTACTGAAGAAGGTAGGGCAGGGCCCACAGCTCAGCATCATGGACACGGGGGGAGGGAGGTGGCACTACTCCTTCACAAAGAAAGGGTCCTACAAGAGCTTGCTAAACTCAGGGTGGATAAGGCAATGGGACCTGATGGCATACATCCCAGGGTACTTAAGGAGCTAAGGAGGAACTAGCAGGAGCCATTAGCAGAATTGTTTAGTGGTCTCTGAGCACAGGAGGCAGTCCCAGAAGACTGGAGAAGGGATCATGTGATCCCGCCTCCACAAGAGTGGTAGTAGGGAGGAGGCGAGGAACTACAGACCAGTCAGTCTTACCTCAGTAGTGGGCAAGATTATGGAGGCACTCCTTAAGGAAAGGATAGTGCAACACCTGGAATCCATAGGGCACGGGATCCAAGACAGCATGGGTTTACAAAGGAAGGTCCTGTCAAACTAATCTCATAGATTTCTTTGACTGGGTAACCAGAGTGGTGGACCAAGGGGAGCAGTTGATGTCACCTACCTTGACTTCAGCAAAAGCTTTGACACTGTTCCACATAGAAGATTGATAAATAAGCTAGGTAGGCTCGGGGTGGGTCAGAAGTTGGTCAACTGGGTGGCAAACTGGTTGACTGGCAGAAAACAGAGAGTGGTGGTAAATGGTATACAGTCAGAAGAGATGCAAGTCACAAGTGGGGTACCTCAGGGATCAGTCCTGGGGCCAGTCCTATTCAACATCTTCATTAGTGACCTCGCAGATGGACTAGAGGGAAGGCTTGTCTGTTTGCAGATGACACCAAGATCTGCAACAGAGTAGATGATCCAGATGGGTGGGCAGAATGAGAAGAGATCTGGATAAACTAGCAAAATGGTCAGAAGAGTGGCAACTGGGATTTAATGCAAAGAAGTGCAAAATCATGCACATAGGAAGAGAAACCTGAAGCCACTTATAGGCTGGGAGGAGTTGCTAGCAGTCACAAAGGAAGAAAGAGACTTGGGCATCATCATCACTGATGACCTAAAATCATCAAACAGACCTCTAAAGCAGTAGATAAGGCTAGGGGGGTGTTAGGGTGTATTAGTAGGGGTATCACAAGTCATAAGAGGGAGGTAATAATCCCTCTGTACAAGACATTGGTTAGGCCCCATCTGGAGTACTGCGTGCAGTATTGGAGGCCACACCTTCACAAGGACATTAACCAAATTGAGGCAGTCCAGAAAGGGCCACCAAAATGGTGCAGGACTGCATCAGAAGACATATGAGGACAGATTAGCGGACTCAATATGTATACCCTTGAGCAAAGGAGGGAGAGGGTGATATGATCGAGACATTTAAACACCTTAAGGGCATAAACAAGGTGAAAGAGTCTAACATGTTTAAATATAAGAAAAAATAGCAGGACAAGAGGACACAGCATGAGATTAGAGGGAGGCCGATTAGGGGAATATGAGGAAATTCTTTTTCACAGAAAGGGTGGTAGATGCATGGAATAGCTTACCACAAGAAGTGGTGGCTATGAATACAGTGCAGGGCTTCAAACAGGCATGGGATAGGCATAAGGAGCAATACAAATGACTATGAATAGATAGGTCACTGACAGAGCAAAGCCGATGGCACATTTATAAGGGTAGAAAAGAAATGGCAGACTGGATGGGCCTTGCGGTCCTTATCTGCCGTCCAACTTCTATGTTTCTATGTTTCTATGTTAGTTTCACGTATTCTAAGTAACCCATAAATTTGTAATATTTTCACTCCAGATTTTCAACATTGCCATGTTTTCACATCTCCTTATGAACAGTACAGCTGTCATTTTTCACATCCTGCCCAAAACATGTTTTCGAACATGTGGCACACCGTGGTGTGGCCGCTGTGGGAAATCAACGTTTGGGACAGATTAAGAAAATCACAGTGACACTGTTCATGAGTAGAGGTCCCAAAATGCCTATACTGAAAATCTGGTGATAAAATTCCACACAATGACTGTGTTACGAGCTCTGCAGATTTGTTGGCAAGCCCCATGACAGACCTGTTCAACACCTCCTTGGAAACAGGGAATGTACCCAGGGACTGGAGGATGGCTGACGTGATGCCCCTTCACAAGCATGGACCCCAGGACAAACCAGGTAACTACAGCCTGATGAGCTTGACTTCAATAGTAGGGAAGTTGATGGAAACTATTCTGGAGGAGAGGTTGATAACCTTTCTTGATAGCAATGGCCTGCAGGATGAGAGATAGCATGAGTTTGTCATCGGCAGTTCTTGCCAAACTATCTTGATCGATTTCTTCGACTGGGTCATTAGGGTGGTTGACGAAGGCCATGCTGTGGATGTCCTGTATCTGGACTTCAGCAAGGCTTTTGACTCTGTGTCACACGGAGGTTAATGAGCAAGCTGAGGGACATGGAAGCAGGGGAAGAACTGGTGGGGTAGGTTGAGAGCTGGCTGCAGGGCAGAAAACAGAGGGTAGTTGTGAGAGGGGGAGGCATCCAAGCCACGGGCAGTAATGAGTGGAGTACCTCAGGGATTAGTGCTGGGCCCCATTTTGTTCAATGTCTTCATTGAAGCCATTGCAGAGAGGGTCAAAAGTAAGATCTGCCTGTTCGTGGATGACACTAAGATTTGTGCAAAAGTGGATAATGAGGAAGAGAGGCAGGCACTCAGAGAGGATCTAGCTAAACTTGAACACTGGTCTAGATAATGGCAGTTGTGGTGTAACACTAAGGACAAGATCATGCACCTTGGAGCCAGAAATCCCAAGAACAGTTACTGGCTGGGGGGAGTGCAGATAATGGCTTCAGAAGAGGAAAGGGACCTGGGGGTAATAGTCATAGGGGACATGACGGTATCTGCACAGTGTTGGAAAGCTACAGCAAGGGCAAATAGGATGCTGGGGTGCATTGCCAGAGGGATCACCTCTCTAAAGGGGGAGTTCATCCTACCATTGTATTGATCACTGGTGAGGCCACACTTGGAATATGTGTACAGTACTGGTGCCCATACCTCAAAAAGGATGTGAGATTCCTGGATGGGGTGCAGCATAGGGTTACAAAAATGATCATGGGACTAGGGGAGTTGTCATACGAGAAAAGGTTGAAAGAGTTCTACATGTACTTAATGGAAGACAGAAGGGTAAGAGGGGACATGATGGAGACCTTTAAGTAGTTTAAAGGCATAAACAAAGTCAGGGAGGGAGGACTGTTGCAGTTAAAAGTGAGAAGGGTCACTAGGGGCACAGTCTGATGTTGGAAGTGGGAAGATTTAGGAGGGAGCTGAGGAGGCACTACTTCACAGACAGAGAAGTGTCAGGTTGGAAGGCACTGCTGGAGAAGTGAATTGCTCAAAGGACAGTGGATAGCTTTAAGTGGGAATGGGACAGAATAAAGGGCATGGTTAACACAGACAAAAACATAAAGGGGGCAAGGAACAAAAAAGAGGAGGAAGAGAGTGGTTTGGGTGGTGGTGAGGCAGCGGTAGTGATTTGAAACTAAGAGCTGCACAATCGGGAAGACTTGGTAGACTTGTGCTCCCTGCTGATCAACTTCAGGACAGATTTCACTGGAGACAGCACCATTCTGTTGTGGAAATGAAGCTGCTGAAGAAAAGCTGTTTATCTGTGAAAATGCAAAGTTTCTCTTTCCTGAGTGATGAATGATATTTGTCATCCTAGCAATTATATGTCACAGTCTGAAATCTCTGCCAGTAGTTGCACAAAAATGTCTAAAGTAATGACTGAGTTTCTACCATCAGTTAACTTTTTCAACCAATGTTTTCGAATATTTCCGCTCCCTGCAGAATGCAGATGTCAGTTGTTCTTGAATCAGCTCGGTGGATAGGAAATGGATGTTGCCACAGATTAACCAGATATTTGCATGGCAGTTTAGGGACCCTTTCTGAACATACACTTTATTCTGCAGCAACTAATGACAGGTCCAGTAGCTGCAGTATCTCATTTTCAACAGGGAGGAGGTTTCTGCTTCTATCCATTTTACAGTGGTAGGGACTGAATCACTGGGTCTAATGTGACTTGCTCAGGGTCACACAGTGCATTAGTAGGTGGGTGTGATCTCCTGAATCACAGTTACAGACTTGCACAGGGTCACAAAGTGAGTCAGTGTCTGTGGTAGGATAATAACCTGGGATGTCCTGGTTCCCATTTAGTGACTTGCTCAGAATCACACAGTGAGTCAGAGGCAGTAGTGGGATTGTAACCTGGGGAACCCTGGTTCACAGTTGGTGACTTGCTCAGGATTACACTGAGTCAGTGGTCATGACAGAATTGTAACTTGGGATCTCCTGGCTCACAATGATTTGCTCAGGGTCCCATAGTGAGTCAGTGGCTGTGGTGGGATTACAACCTGGGATCTCCTGGTTCACAGTTAGTGACTTGTTCAGGGTCACACAGTGAGTCCGTGGCTGTGGTGGGAGTATAACCTGAAATCTCCTGGGTCACAGTTAGTGACTTACTTAGGGTCACACTGAGTCAATGGCTGTAGTGAGTTTATAACCTGGGATCTCCTGGGTCACAGTGACTTACTCAAGGTCACACAATGAGTTGGTGGCTGTGGTGGCATTAGAACCTGGGATCTTCTGGTTCAGAGTTAGTGACTTGCTCAAAGTCACACAGTGTGTCAGTGACTGTGGTGGGATTATAACTTGGCATCTCATGGTTCACAGTTAGTGATTTGCTCAGGGTGGCACAGTGAGTCATTGGGTGCTATGGGATTTGAACCTGGAACCTTGTGTCTTACTGTTCAGTGCATTAAGCAGTAAATGTCACTGCCATCCATTGTACTCTTATCATGTTACCTTTCTCATGGTGTTTACATTTTTCAGAGATTTACAATCGAAATCAAATGACAGGATCCTTGCAACCTTTGGGTGGTAAGCAGTGGGTTAAACTGTTTCCATGAACAGGTGACACCCAATGGCCCATTGGCATCACATCACTCTGCCTTGCTAGGTACCTGAGTTTTGGAGCAGACTGAGGAATTGTGTCAGGGGCAGGCCACAGCTGGGGCAGGAGCAGACTCTGGAGCTGCATCAGGCAGGGGTGTAAATAGAAATTTTAAACTTGTACTTGGGAGATGATGGAACTGATGCCCCCCTTAAACACAAACCAGAAGATGCGCTACTCCACCACACAAACATTGCCCCCCCATTGTAGTCAACAATATGTAGTAAGCCAAGGATCATAATAGATTCACATTTTATTTTATTTAACACATACACACACACACACACACTACCTATCAGACAGAAGTTGGCTGGCTTTAGTTACAATGTTTAGAGTACATAGTGATGACACTTTGTACCACATCAAGGCAGCCTGCCTTACAGAAGCCCAGTCACACCAGCATTCATGCATACATACTCAACTGGGTCACTCATACAATCATAGCCTCAAGTGTCATACCCGCACATCTTTCAAAGATCATTCTCAAACTCACACTAAAGCATCCAAGGACATGGAAACAGTTCTTTAGGTACATCAGGCTCTGTTACTGGTTGTTGCCCTTGCCTCAGGCTCATGTTGCCCCCTGATTTTCCAGAGTTTACTGTACTCAGGAAAGTACACTGTATGCCTGCCGATACCGAAGCCAGCAGGGCCAGGTCATGGCTGAGGCACAAGTGAAGTCGGGATTTGGGTCAGGGCAAGTCATGCCTGGGGCAGGGGTGCATTCAGGAGCTGTGTCAGGAGCAGGGCATGGGTGGTACAGGAGCAAACTTGGGAGCTGTGTCAGGAGCAGGCCATGGATAGAACAGGGGCAGGATCAGGAGCTGTGTCAGGGGCAGATCATGACTGGAGCAGTAGCAGACTCGAGAACTGTGTCGGGGCAGGTAACGGCTGGGACAGGAGCGGACTTGGGAGCTGTGTGAGGGGCAGGCAGTGGCTGGGGCAAGCACAAACTTGGCAGCTGTGTGAGGGACAGGCCATGGATGGGGCAGGAGGAGACTCAGGAGCTGTGTCAGGAGCAGGCCATGGCTTGGGAAGGAGCAGACTCAGGAACTGTGTCAGGGGCAGGTCATGGCTGGGGCAGGAGCTGACTCAGGTGCTGTGCAGGAGTAGGCCATGGCTAGCACAGGAGTGCTCTCAGGAGCTGTTTGAAGGGCAGATTATGGCTGGGGCAGAACCAGACTCAGGATTTGTGTCAGGGGCAGGTCTTGGCTGGGGTAGGAGCAGACTTGGGAGCTGCATCTGGGGCTGGCCATGATTGGGGCACAAGCTGACTTGTTAAATGTGTCAGGTGTAGGCCATGGCTGTGGAAGGAGCATACTCAGGAACTGTGTTGGGGTAGTCCATGAATGGGGCAGGAAAAGGCTCAGGAGCTGTATCAGGACAGGCTACGGCTGGGGTAGGAGCTGACTCAGATGCTGTGTCTGAGAAGGCCATGGCAGGAACAGGAATGGACTCAGGAGCTGTTTCAGGGGCAGATCTCACATTAATATGTCTTGCTAGGGACCTGGGTTTATGAATGGACTAAAGAGCTGTTTCAGATTCAGATCATGACTGGGCCAGGAGTCCGAGTTAGGAGCTGTGTCCATGGCAGGCCTCACATTACTCTGCTTTGCTAGGGAGCTGGTTCTGGAACAGACTTAGGATCTTTTTAGAGGGCAGGTCATGTCAGAAGCAGGCCATGGCTGGCACAGGAGTGCTCTCAGGAGCTGTTTGAAGGGAAGATTGTGGGTAGGGCATAAGCAGACTCAGGATCTGTGTCAGGGCAGGTCATGGCTGGGTTAGTAGGGGATTTGGGAGCTTCGTCAGAGGCAGGCCATGGCTGGGGCACAAGAAGACTTGATAACCATGCCATGGGCAGGCCATGGTTGTGGAAGGAGCAGACTCAGGAACAGTGTCAGGGGCAGACCATGGATGGGGCAGGAGTAGGCTCAGGAGCTGTGTCAGCAGAGGCCATGGCTGGGGTAGGAGATGACTAAGATGCTTTGTCAGGAGCAGGCCATGGCTAGAATAGGAGTAGACTCAGGAGCTGTTTCCAGGGCAGGTCTCACATTAATAGGCCTTGCTAGGGACCTGGGTTCCAGAATGGATTAAGGATCTACTTCAGATTCAGACTGTGACTTAGGAAGGAGACCGAGTCAGGAGCTGTGTCCGTGTCAGGCCTTGCATTACTCTGCCTTGCTGGGGAGCTGGTTCTGGAAAAGATTTGGGAGCTTTTCAGGGGGCAGGACATGGCTGGGCCAGAAGTTCAAGATGGGAACTCTGTCAGGGAAGGCCATGGATTGGGCAGGAATGGAGTTGGGAGCTGTGTCACAGGCAGGCCAAGGATGGGGCAGAAGCAGAGTATAGAGGTGTATCAGGGCAGATCCTGGCTGGGACAGGAGTCTGAGTCAGAAGTCACATCATGGGTATGCTATTGATGAGGCAGAAGTGTAGTTCGCAGCTGTGTCTGAGATGAGGCATGGCTACGGTAGGAGTCAGGTTGGAAGCTGTGCCAGGGCCAGACCATGACTGGGGCAGCTACGGCTCAGCAGTGGGTTCTGATCTCACAGTGACATGTCTGAGAATGGGCAGTGTGTCTCCATCAGGCAGAGTTTGGAATGGATTCTGGTGTCACACTGACACCCGTGGGAAGAGGCAGTGCATCTGCATTGGGAGGGTTGGGGTGGATTCTGGTCTCAGAGTGACACCTGCAGACAGGAGCTGTGCATCTCCATCTGGGAGGGTTGAGTTCTGATGTCACAGTGACACATGTGGAAAGCAGAAGTGTGTCTCCATCGCAGAGGGTTGGGGGTTGGTTCTGGTGTCACAGTGACACCTGCAAGAAGGGGCAGTGCCTCTTCATTGGAGAAGGTTGAGGGTGGGTTCTGGTCTCACAGCAACACCTATAGAAAGGAATAGTGCATCTCCATTGACACGGGTTGGCAATGGGTTCCACTTTTACCATGACACCTGTGTGAAGGGGTACTGTCTCTCCATCGGGGAGGGTTGGGGTGGGTTCTGGTGTCACAGAAACATCTGCAGAAAGTGGCAGTGCATCTCAGTCAGAGTTGGGGGTCAGTTCTGGTCTCACAGTGACACCTGTAGGAAGGAGCAGTTTGTTTACATTGCTGAGGGTTGGGGTTTGTTCTGGTCTCACAGAGATACCTGTGGGAAAGGGTGTCTAAATCAAAAGAGCATCTGCAATATAGCATGGACAAAAAATGCACAGGGAAAAGGGTTACACTCTAAATAGTGCTTAGGTAAAACAACAAATACTACAGACAGTGCCACACCGTGGGGCACAAAACTTGGACTAGGTGTTATGGAACTCATATGATGGCAATAATTTGGACAGGTGGGTGGCAATACAAATAAACTTCCAAGCACTATTTCACCCCCCCACACCCCAAATCATATACTGTATATATAAACATTGCCAACAATACACAAAACACCGCAAAAAAAAAAAAAAGTACAGTGAAAGAGGTAGATTCAAACCTTGGTCAGCAGGACATAAAAGCCAATCACTGCCTGTCACTCTATCTGCTAAGATATGCAGCCAGCACAGTCTCCCAGTGCATAATGGAATCCTTAGGCTGCTTGGCCTGCGTGAAAAGAGACTACAAGTACAGTGCTATAATGCTCATGTAATAATTCCCTAGTAGCTCTTTTCACTCACGCTACTTCCTCAGAATGGTTTTTACCATGCTGTAATTCTGACAGACTTTTGACCGGATACTGGGAAGTGGCAGAACATTTCCATCACAAAGGGTTGAGGATCAGTTCTGGTCTCACAGCAACATCTGTGGGAAGGAGCAATGTGTCTCCATTGGAGAGGGTTGGGTGTGAGCTCTGGTCTCACAGCAGCACTTATGGAAAGGAACAGTGCGTCTCCATCAGGGGAGTTGGGGGATTTATCTCACAGTGACACCTGTGGGATAGTGCAGTGCATCTGCATTGAGGAGGATTTGGGATGAGCTCTGGTTTCGCAGCAACACCTGTGGGAAAGAAGAGTACATTTCCATCAGAGTGGCCTGGCGATGTGTTCTATTTTCACAGTTAACCCTACAGGAAGGGCCTGTGTGTCTCCATCAGGGATAACTGGGGTTGGGTTTTGGTGTCACAGGGACACTTGTAGGAAGCAGCAGTGTGTCTCTGTCAGAGAGGGTTGGAGGTGGGTTCTGGTCTTACAGAGACACCTGTGGAAAGGGCAATGTGTCTTTGGAGAGGGTTGGGGTGGGTTCTGCTCTCACAGTGACATCTGTGGGAAGGGGCAGTTTGCCTCCATCAGGGAGGGCTGGAGTGAGTTCTAGTCTTACAGTGACACTGCAAGAATAGCTAGTGTGTATCTGGGGAAGATAGGGGTGGATTCTGGTTTCACACTGACATCTGTGGTAAGTACCAGTGTGTCTTCTTCGGGGAAGATTGGGGTGGGTTCTGGAGTCCCAGGGACACCTGTGAGAAGGGACAGTGCATCTCTGTTGGGGAGGAAGAAGCCAGAAGGGGGAAGGAAGGAAGGAAACATATTCAATTCAGTGCTTTAGAGTAACTGGTAATTGCTATTTTTCTTTTTAAACTTAGATTGTGGGCTTTTAGTGACACTATACTTTCTTTGTTGTCTTTACTTATAATTGTTTTTGGCTGTTGAAAATTTAAAACATAGCGGTGTGTAATTCTGTGCTGTCTTTAATTGCCAAAATTTTCACCCTCCCTCCACACTTCCCCAACTTTTAATTATATGCCCTGTTAAATCTGATTGACAGGCGCTAAACACAGGGTATAGTAAGGGGTGTGAAATAGGAGGGGCATAAGGGGGAAGAAGCCCACCCTCAGCACGACAAGTGTTTTGATTCATTTATTTATTTATTGGTTTCTTTTTCTTTAAAAAAAAAAATTATCTGAGGATCAGTGGCAGGATTTTTAGGACAGTAAATTAATAAAAAGGGAACTAGGAGAGCTTCTGTAGCAGACAAGTAGTGGAATTGCAGTATAATGTGGGGAGTGGTGCAATGCAGTGGCTGTGGGGCAGCCATATTCAGGCGAACCTTCTGGACACTGAGGTGCTGCCTATCTGCATGCACTCTCTGGACTGTGGGAGGAGATAGCCAGACTCAGAGTGGAGTAAACTGGGTCAGGAGTACCATCACCCGTATCCAGGGACCCCCAGTCCAATGCAACTGCCTCAAAGGATGCCGAGACGAGGAGCACTTGGATGACAGTGGGCTCAGGGAGGGTTACGGTGTCAGGCAGAGGCACATCCCAGATCCTATTCCACCTAAGAACCCATATGCCACACTGGCAAACGAGGACAACCAAATAGAGGTACCCAGAGAAGTGGAAGGAAAGGATGTGGAGGTTAGCCAAGGAGGTGACCTCAGCGGGAAAGCAGTGACCCCAGAGGAGGAGGAAGTTAATCCTGGTGGGGGACTCCATCATAAGAGGGATCCAGCTAGGAACACAGGAGGGGAGGACAGGAGATGAGGTGCTTACCAGGTGCCACGGCATGGAGGGAGAGAAGGAAGATCCTGGGGATCACTGGGAAGGCAAGATGGAGGTGATGCTGGATGTCATTATCCACCGGAGTACTAATAACCTGGCAAATGGGGACAAAGGAAGTTCAGGAAGAGTTTAGGAAACTGGGGAGGGTCTCAAGCAAGTAGCTACTTCTGTCACTTTCTCAGAAGTACTACCTGTGAGAGGAAAGGGAGAGCATAGGAGTGCATGAACCAGGAACTTTAACTCATGGTTGAAGAACTGGTGCTGTGAGGAAGGGTTTGGATTCATTGGTGACTGGGGACCCACCTGGAGGGATGGAGGTTTGTTCAAGCCTGACGGCCTGTATCCATCCTGGAGGGGAATCCAAGTACTCAATGATAAGTTTAAATGCTACATTGACAAGCATTTAAACTTGCAAAGTGGGGTGGCAGGCCAGCAAGGAGGGAACCTACTTGCTCACCCCCCACAGCTAGCAGTGGAACCAGTGAACCAGAGGAGTGGCTATCTCTGCAAAACAGTGTGCAAAAGATGGAGATTAGTGCCCAAGAGGTGGATAAGCAGAAAAGGGCAAAATTCAGAGAAGGGCAGACAGCAAGGAGAACTAGGGATAAATGACAACCAAGGAAGGGGCTGAGTAGAACAGTGAAACAGTCTAGGGAGGTCAAATCATGGAAAGCCATGTGTGCAAATGCCAGGAGCCTTAGCAACAAGATGGAAGATCTGGAGGCTGTCATGGTGCAGTCAGACCTGGACATTGTGGCCATCACTAAAACCTGGTGTAATGATAATCATGACTGGGAGATGGTCATACCTGGCTACAACATATTCAGAAGAGACAGAGCAGGCAGGACTGGAGGAGGAGTGGCACTGTATGTGAAAAATGACATAAGGGCCACAGAGATCCAGGGAGGAACAAAATGGGGAGAGATACTGTGGGTTAAGCTGGAAAGGAAAATGGGATAGCCATCACACAGGTGTGGTCTATAGAGCACCAGCCCAGGAGGAAGAAACAGATAGGAGTTGATGTTAGCCATCCAAAGGATGGCAGACAAGGGTGAGGTAGTACTGGTTGGAGACTTCAATATTCCAGACGTGGATTGGAGCATCCCAGCAGCAGCAGCATCAACTAGGAGCAGATTTAACCTGGACTCCCTTCAGGGTGCCTTCCTCAAGCAACTGGTCATGGAACCAACTCGGCAGAAGGCAATACTGGACCTTGTGCTCACAAACAGGGACAGTGTGATGGGGGTAACCATGGGGGAGCACCTGGGAAACAGTGACCACCAATCATTGTGGTTTGAAATCACAGAAAGAGCAGAACCAAACCACACAAAAACAGGTATCCTGGATTTTTGGGGGTCAGACTTTGTGAAATGGGAGATACTTGAAAGAGGCATTATGGGAATGGGACAGGAATCAGGGTTGAGGAACAGTGGGCAGTATTTAAAATGGGGATTACAAGAACAACAGAATTATGTATTAAGCAGGTTAGCAAGAGGAAAAGGAAGAGAGACCATTATGGTTTTCCAAAGAGGTAGCAAAGAAAGTGAAAGCCAAAAGATTGCATTCAGGCAGTACAAAAGACACAGGCAGAAGGGATAGGGAGAAGTACCAGGAGAAGCAAACGGAGGCAGGAGGTCAGTAAGGGAAGCCAAAGCTCAGACAGAAGAGCACATTGCAAAATCAGTGGGTAGAGGGACAAAACCTTTTTACAGGTACATAAGTGAAAAAAGAAAGGCAAAGGGAGGGATAGTGAGACTGAAGGGGGAGGATGGGGCCGCGTGGAGGATGACAACAGTAAAGCTGACATATTGAACAGGTATTTCTGCTCAGTCTTTACTGAGGAAGAGGAGGGTAATGGGTCTGAAGGGAGTACAAGGGGTGAGAATGGTGCAGAAATGGACACAAGTCCCTTTACATGAGAAAGGGTCCTGAAGGAACTGGAAGTAATAAGAGTTGATAAAGCAATGGCAGATGGGGTGCACCCCAGGGTCCTTAAAGAACTAAGAGAGGTGGTGGCTGAACCTCTGGCTATCCTGTTTAGCCGATCACTGGAAACAGAGGAGGAACCCAAAGACTGGAGGACAGCAGATGTAGTCCCTATACAAAAGTGGGAACAAAGAGGAAGCAGGAACTACAGACCAGTCAGCCTCACCTCGGTAGTGGGAAGATCATGGAAGCACTACTGAAGGAGAGATTGGTGGAACATCTGGTTGTCAATGGACTACACAGGACCCAAGGCAGCATGGTTTCACCAGGGGAGGTCATGTCAGACCAACCTCGTTGAATTTTTTGACTGGGTGACTAGGGAGGTGGATCAGGGGAGGGCAGTGGACATGGCCTATCTGGACTTCAGCAAGGCTTTTGACACTGTGCCACATAGAAGACTATCACACGAACTGGGGAATGTGGGTGTGGGCAGGACAGTAGTGTGGTGGGTAGGTAACTGACTGGGTGGCAGGACACAGAGGGTGGTGGTAAATGGCTATCACTCCACAGAGGGAAGAGTGACCAGTGGGGTACCACAGGGATCAGTGCTGGGACTGGTCCTATTCAACATCTTCATCAGTGACATTGACATGGGACCTAGAAGGCAGAATTTCACTGTTGCTGATGACACAAAGCTCTGTAACAGAGTAGACACACCAGAGGGTGTAGACAGAATGAGAAGCGACCTGCAGAAACTTGAAGTATGGTCAGGGTTTGGAAGTTGAAATTCAATGCAAAGAAGTGCAAGATAATGCATATGGGGCACAAAAACCCTGGCACAGTATATCAGTTGGGGTGAGGATATAGCACGCACCAAGCAGGAAAGGATCTTGGGGTTATCATCTCTGATGACCTCAAGGTAGGAAACAGTGTGACAAGGCAGCAGGTAAAGCAAATAGGATGCTGGGATGTATAGGCAGGGGCATCACCAGCAGGAAAAGGGAGGTCGTAATTCCACTATACAAGACACTAGTGAGGCCCCACCTGGAGTACAGTGTACAGTTCTGGAGACCATACCTACGTAAGGACATAGACAGAACAGAGAAGGTTCAGAGGAGGGCAACAAAGATGGTGCATGGATTACATCACAAGTCCTATGAAGACAGGTTGAAGGAACTGAACATGTACTCCCTGGAGGAGAGGAGGGAGAGAGGGGATATGATAGAGATATACAAGTATCTTACAGGGAGGAACAGGGTGCAGGAAAACACTATTTTTAAGCGAAAAAGATGCTCCAGGACTGAGGGCATGGGATGAAGTTGGAGGAGGACGATTCAGAGGAAACATGAGAAAGAATTTCTTCACAGAACGGGTGGTGGACAAGTGGAACACCCTGCCAGAGGAAGTGATGGGGGCTGAAACAATCACGGGATTTAAGAATGCATGGGATAGACATAAAGGAATTCTGGAGGTCAGGGGTAAAGGGCAACAGACTTCTAGGAAAACAAACTGAACTTACAAGCTCAAATGGGCAGACTGGGTGGGCCATAGGGCCTTATCTGCCGACACTGTCTATGTATCTTTGAGGGTTGGGGGTGGGTTCTGGTCTCTCAGTGATACCTCTGGGAGGGGTCAGTGCATCTCCATTGGGAATGGTTAGGGCGGGTTCTTGTCTCATAATGAATCCTGTGGAAAGGGTTAGTGTGTCTCCATTGCAGAAAGTTGGGGGGAGTTCTAAACTCACTGTGACACTTACTGGAGGGAAAATTGCATCTCCATTGGGGTGGGTTGTGGGTGGTTTCTGTTGTTACAGTGTCACCTGTGGAAAGTGGCAGTGCATCTCCATTGGGAAGAGTTGGGGGGGTGGGTTTTGGTCTCACGGTGACATCTCTGGGAGGAAGCATTGCATCTCCATTGTGGAGGGTTGGGGTGTGTTCTGTTGTCATAGTGACACCTGTGGTAAGGTGCAATGTGTCTGTATCAGGAAGGGTTGAATTGGGTGCTGGTCCCAAAGTGACAACTGTTGGAAGGAGCAGTATGTCTCTATTACGGAGGGTTGAGGACTGTAGAGAGTTGGGGTGGGTTCTGTTGTCACAGTGTCACCTATGGGAAGGAGCAGAGTATCTCCATCAGGGAGCATTGGGGAGGGTTCTGATCTTACAGCAACAGTATAACAGTGCATCTGTATTGAGGAGGGTTGGGAATGGGTTCTGTTCTCCCAGTGACATCTGCGCGAAGGGCCTTAGAACTTGTTTCCTCCCACAGAGTGCTCTTGTAATGGTTGGTTACTGTCTCCCAATGGAGGGGTGAGAGGGACACAAAGGAAATAAATAAGAAGTAAAAATACGCACTATAAACCACCTGAATAATGGCTGTGAGTTGTTGAGTCCCGCTCTGAGGCATTCCACTGGCCGCTATTGTAGACGGGGCTGGGAGGTGGCTGGTGCATTTGAGCCTCGCTCTGTGGCTCCCCATTTAATGCAATCACAGAGGGAGTGATAGATGGGGCTATGAGGATGCTGGCAGGTTTGAGCCCCACTCTGTAGCTCTCCACTGGCTGTTACTACAGAGGGGAATAGTAGATGGTGCTGGGAGAATAATGGCAGGTTCAAGCCCCACTCTGTGGCTCCTCACTGGCTGCTACTTCAGAAGAAGTGGTTGATGGGGATGGGAGGATGATGGCAGGTTTGTACCCCACTCTGTTGCTCCC
Source organism: Neoceratodus forsteri (assembly GCA_016271365.2). NCBI lineage: Eukaryota > Metazoa > Chordata > Ceratodontiformes > Ceratodontidae > Neoceratodus > Neoceratodus forsteri. The sequence goes on from CM057455.1 coordinate 179,807,302, forward strand.
CACTGGCTGCTACCTCAGATGAGGTGAAATGGCATGAGCATTATCGCCGATGACCCAAAGGCACTCCTCAATGTCTGTCACTCTCAGCAGGGTGGAATGGAGTTGGTGTCAGTTCCATACTTCACTGCCATTCCTATTTTGCATCTCTCTAACTTTTGCACTACCAATACCAATGCCAGCAAGACAACATTTGGCATTGACAAATGCCTGTAGTTGTTACTACCTCCCGCCCACTGTGTTCTCTTCTCATGGGTTTTGTTTCCCAGGTGCATTACTTTTCACTTCTTTGCATTGAATCTAAGCTGCCATACTTTTGACCATTCCTCCAACCTTGCCAAGTCCCTTCTCATCCTTTCCACCCCACCCACTCACCCTTGTGTAGCGACCATGTTGCAGGTCTTTGTGTCATCTGCAAAGAGGCATATTTTTCCTTCCAGTCCCTCTGCATTGTTCCTTATAAAGATATTAAAAAGGACCTGACCCAGTACTGAACTCTGCGGTACCCTACTATTAACTCCCTTTCTTTGGAGTGGACTCCATTTACTATAACACTCTTTGTCCTGTTTTCCAGCCAATTATTTACCCAGGCTTCTGCCCTGGGACCCACTCCCAGGCTGGCTAATTTATTTATTAATCTTTTGTGTGGCACTATGTCAAATGCCTTGCTAAAGTCTAGGTAGGCCATGTCCACAGCCCCTCCCTGGTCTACTACTTTGGCTACCCAGTCAGAGAAATCTATTAGATTTGCCTGACATGACCTTCCCACTGTGAATCCATACCGCCTTGGGTCCTGTGCCCTGCTGGCCACTAGGTACTCAACAATTCTTTCTTTTAGAAGTGATTTCATCATTTCCCCTACCACTGAAGTCAAGCTAACAGGTCTGTGGTTTCCTGCCTCTGCTTTGCTCCCATTTTTGTAAAACGGAATCCCATCCACCCTCCTCCAGTCCTTAGGTCCTTAGCAGCGTCAGTGACTCAGTAGGTAGCACACCTGCCTCTGAGGCTGAGAGATCAGAGGGCCGTGGGTTCAGTTCCCACATCTGGTACTTGGTTAATATGCCAGTACTGACAATGTAGTGCAGCATGAGCAGGGTGCTGACTTTGGGATGAGACATTAAACTGAGGTCCCATCTGCCTGGATTAGTGGTAGTTCAGGTAGATGTTAAAGATCCCATGGCACTTATTGAAAAGAGTAGAGGAATTTTTATTCATATAACATCAAAGACAAAAATCCATTCATAGCTTGTTCAACTAGTTTCTTAAAAATCCCATAATGCATCTTTTTTGTTGTAATATCCATTGGCATCTCGCCTACCAAAGGTAATATTTTAAACAGCAGAAGAAAACCAACAGAGTGTCATGGTCATACCTACTCAATAACTGAGGACATTGTCCCAAAACCAAGGATTCATATGAAAGTTGTGTAACCCGTTTTAAATGCCATTCAGTAGCTAAAAAATTCCATAATTGTTTAGCACATGAGCATGTAAATAAAAAGTGTTCCATAGATTCCTCCTGGTTCTGGCATTCATTATAAGGACAATTTCTCTCATCTCTGGCCTTATACTTAGCGTTGCCGCTTAAATTCAACCTGCCATATGGTGCTAACCATATGATTTCCCACATAGCAATTGGGATCCTATTGTTGCTTAATTGTTTTAATACTCCCTGTTTCAATACTGTCGGAAATTTTTTTTAAATCAGGTTCTATAGGGTGAATGGTCCCCATAATATGTCCATATAGCTGGGGTCCTGACTTATTAATAATCTGTGTTTTCGTCAGATGCCATTTATGCAGAATTTGTATTATAGGTTTGATATACTCTGGAACTGCTATCCTTGGAATTAATTTTGGTGGTATCTCCTCTCTCCCCAATTAACAAAGAATTTTTCCAGGGTATCATAAAACCACCAATACTGTAAACCTTGAGTAGATACTAATCCCATTTTTAGGTTCTGTGCTATAAATAAACTGTAAAAAAAGGTGATCAGGTCAATCATACCCAGTCCCCCCTGGGCCTTAGAAAGGTAAGTAAAACACCTTTTTATTGGGTTCAGCCTACTCGCCCACACCATTTTGAAAAAGCAAGAATATATTCTTGTTTCCGAACATGATGGTACAAGAAGTATCATCGCCACATACAAAAAAGAAGGTAAAATAATTTTTTTCATTATGAGTACCCTTTTTACGTTTGGACAATCTCCATGATTTCCACCTATTCACTTTTAATTCTGCAGCTTGTAAGGATCTTTCCCAATTCATTAAGGCTACATACTGGGGTCCAAACTGAACTCCCAAAATGTTTTGTGGTTCCAAAGAAAGCCTGATTTTACCAATATTGACTGCTAATTGTCCTGGTTTACCTAATAAAAGCCCATTACATTTATTTAAATTTAACTTGGAAGTTGCAACCCTTGCATATTCCTGTAGTTGTTTCAGTGCCACTGAAATTTGGTCAGGATTGATCATAAACAAGCAGATATCATCCGCATATAGTTGAACTTTCGTTTCACTCAAGCTGTAACCCCCCCAAAAAAACTTGTGTGTTATATAATTTGTGAATCAATGGATCTAGAGAAAAATTATATAGAAAAGGGCTAAGTGGACAACCCTGTCTAACCCCTATGGTAAGTAAAATCTCCCTTGTATTTTATTTTTAATAACTGGTCTTATAGATACCCTAGAATATAACAGCTCAGTTTTTTGAATTAAACCCTCTGGTAAACCATACCGTCTTAAAGTTAAAAAAAGGAATGGTAGATACACTCTATCAAATGCTTTGCATTGGTCAAAAGTTACAATACAACCCCTTTTCTCATTGTTACCATGACATTTAATTACATCCCTAGTAATCATTAAGGCCTGCAGTATTTTGCTTACTGGGACCCCACTGAATTGAGCTGGGTGTATCAACTGTGCTGCTACATCCTTTAATCTATTATTTAGGAGTTGTGATAACATTTTTAAATCTGCATTCAGCAGGTTTATAGGTCTCCAATTGCCCATGTCTGTTCCATTCTCTGTTTTATACAGAAGGATTTCACATCCTGCATTTGCGCAGGCACAGTTCATCACCTTCAGGAATTCTAACACATTCTGTGACTCTGGACCTCAGCTGTTGATAATTTCTTTTGGCTTATGGCTTAAACACCAGGTATCTACAAGATGCTGAAATTCTTTCTCCTACAAATTCTCCTTATGCTGCTCCTGCTCTCAGGAAATGTTCACCCCAACCCAGGACCACCTGGGCAGCCAGCAGTGGCACCAAGCAGAAGGACGGGGACACTCACCATGGCATCCATCAACACCTGCAGCATCCTCAACAAACTTGATTCCCTCCAATCATGGATCCTACAGTACAACCCTGATGTCCTCTCAGTTGTGGAAACATGGCTAAACCCTAAAATCCCTGATACCTCAGTCTCTATCCCTGGCTACTGCATTTTCATGCAAGAGAGGATTGATAAATGGGGCGGGGCTGCACCATCTATCTTAAGGATACCCTTATGGGTCACATCATCCCATCCCCTAGCTTGAGCAACTCCTCTCAGATCCTCACAATCAAATCCTCCTTGGTGCATATAATAAGGAACTCAATGCCATCTCAGTTTACCTACCCCGAAGAGACCAGGCTGCTAGCTTCCATAGAATCATGGAATATCTAAGGGTCAAGCAACATGACTCTGAAACCATAATCATGGGTGATTTTAACATTAACTGGCTCTCTGCTGAGGCCGCTACCTATAAGGATGCAGCTGCAGCTCATCACCTCACTCAACTGGTCAATGCCCCCACTAGGTGTAACTATAAGGACAGGCTCCCTTACGCTTCTAGACTGGATTCTGTCTAACCACCCTGAACACATCTCCATTGTTTCTGTACTCCCAGATACAATAAGTGACCACTCACCTGTCATCTGCTCCTGGTCAAACAAATACCACAAGCCCCCTCTCAAGCTTATCTATGCCAGGGTTATCAAACAAGGGCGCCTCCAGCTGTTAAAATCCCATCTAACCAGGCTGAACTGGACAGTGCTTGACTCCCTCAATGACACCAACAAAGCTCTGGACATATTTATCAAATGTTTGAACGAAGCCTGTGACATCTATGCACCAGTGAAAAAGATGAAGGTCAAAGGACAGACCAACCCTTGGGTTACTACTGACCTTTTAACTCTGCTCAAGCACAGAGACCACCTCTGGCATTGTGCTGGTGCAACTCTGAAGCAAGTAAACATACAAATACAAATTATACAAAGCAGCCAGAAATGATTGCACTCGAAAAATACGGAATACTAAACGCAGCTATTACAAAGAGACTCTGACCAACTCTTCGGGCCAGGGAAACAAATTCTGGAACAACATGAAAGAACTCACAGGCAAGGATCCCAAAGCACCATCCACTATGCTCAACCTTCATGGCACTCCAACACTCGACCTAGGTACCATCACCAGCACTTTTAATAATGCATTTACAAACCTGGACAGTGTCCTTCCACCAAATTTTTTCGACAACCTCCCCTCTAACTCCTCCCAAGTTACCCCCCAACTAGAACGTACAACCCCAAAGTTTTTTTTTAAGGAGGTCCCACCACAAGTAGCTAGAAAATATATTCAAAAGGCCATCAGCAAACAAGGGTACAGTGGTCACTCCCTTGACCTGAAACTGCTGGCACAAATCCTCGATGAAATCTTAGAAACCACTTACAAAGATCTTCAATCTCTCTCTTAGATTGGGCCATTTCCCCTCTCTCTGGAAGAAAGTCACTGTCACACCAGTTCACAAAAGCGGAGATAGGACACTGCACACCAATTACAGACCTATCTCACTCTTCCCCCCACTGTCTAAAGCGCTGGAGCGAATAGTGTCGGACCAACTAGTTGAATTCCTGGATAAGTACAATGTACAGTGCCCAGAGCAGCATGACTTCAGAAAAGGGCACAGCACCACCACTGCACTACTGGAATTTACAACCTTCTTCCATGCCATGCTTGACAAAGGGAATTGTGGAGGGGCAGTATTTATAGACCTTACCAAGGCATTTGACACAGTTTACCACCCCCTACTGCTCAAGCAACTGTCCTCCATTGGGATCTCCAGTGATGCCCTTCCATGGTTCACCAGCTACCTTGATAATCGGATCCAAAGTGTAAGGATTGCAGGGATCTCGTTGGATGAGAAACCGGTCCGATCCAGAGTCCCCCAGGGGTCTATTCTGGGCCCTCTACTCTTCTCCCTCTTCATCAACAATTTCCCCAGTGCCTGCCACCAAAAAATATTACTATACTCAGACGATGCAGTCCTGTTTTCCAGCCACCATGACATTACAGTCCTTGAATCCCAGCTGCAGCTCGACTTCAAGCGCATCAAAGACTGGTTCAATTCTCATAAACTTGTCCTGAACCACAGCAAGACTAAAGCCATGTCCTTCTGTAACCGAAAGAGCAGGCACAACTCTCTGTCCCTCACCATCAAGAACCATGCTGGGAACCCACTCGAACATGTCAAGGAGTTCGAGTACCTTGGTATTACCCTGGATAGTACCCTCTCCTACACTCGGCATATTGACACTGTTGCCAAGACAGCCAATATACAGATTGGACTACTACACAAACGCAAGCACTGTATGCCTGCAGATGCCCTTAAACTAGCCATCTACAGCTCTGTCATCTCTATCACTGGCTACGGCCTTGCCATCTATGGCTCTGCCTCAACAAGTGCCCTTCACAGGATCTCAGTTGCTCTCAACAAAGCCTGTAGACTACTAATGGGTGCAGCCCAACAAACTCACATCTGTGACCTCTATGCACAGGCCAGCTGGCTACCCCTATGCAGCAGAATACAATACCAGACCTGCTTACTTACCAAAAAGATTCTCATTGGTCTCATGTCACCTGGTGTTAGCTCACTCCTTACTACCTACAGCGACACTCAACAAACACGTGGTGCCCAATCTCTAACCTTTCAGGTTCCCAGATGTCATACCTCCATGGCTCAGCGGTCCTTTATCTTTAGAGCCGCTAAATGGTTCAGTTCCCTCAATAAAGAAGCACTTTCCTCTACTATACTTGGACCCTTCAAAAGGAATCTCAAACTTTACCTCACCTCTACCACTCAATGTGACTGCTTCTCTGAACAGAGATCTCTCTAAACACCTCCCAGCTCACTCATGTCTCACAGCCCGTCCTTTCCCAGTCTCATTCCCTCTGGCACTGGGCCTTCCTTGTGACTCCTTTCCTGCTTCACATCTCCACTGGTACAAGACATTTTCCACCACCATCTGACAGTGGCCCATTAGCCTGCCAACTTCCTCTCCTGGTTGCACGCCTGCAATACTAACTGCCTATGGTGACCTCTGTCTCTTATTGTTACTGCAGCCAGCTGCCTACTCAAGCTGCTCGTTATATGAATATTATCTCAAAGTACGTTATAACTGAGTATCTTTATTTTTTCTTTTAGCTGTTTTGGCTGTTTATTGTGCATTCTTTTACTACCTCTGTATGTATGTTGACCTCATCCTTTGACGTGGAACCTTTGTAAATGAGCAGTTTATGCTCAAAGGTATTTGTAATCCGGGAATTTAATAAATAAATAAATATACAAAACATTTTAACAACCCTGCAGTAAATTGTGAGGGAACTACTTGAGTTTTAAAGAAATAGGAGAACACCTCAGCTAAGCAAGATGCTAGTTCTTTTGGAAATGATTTATAAAATTCATATGGGAGGCCATCCAGCCCTCGTGATGACCCATTTTTTAGAGTTTATATAATGTCTAAATTTCTGTTATTGAAAAGGGGGCATTTAATATAGTTGTATCCTCTTGTGATAATTTATCCAGTAAATCCTTCAAATAATCTTCCTTCTCTTTAGTTGTAGGTATCCTGTCCATTTTATGGGATTCTAAAAATTGTTTTACAAGCCTAAATAAGTCTTGCTCTGAATCTAATACCTCTTCCTGTTCATTTAATAATTGTGTTAAATCCATCCTCTTTTTCCGTGTTTTGCACGCCTCATATGGGTCACTTATAGGAGTGTTTTGTGTTCCATACTGAATTTCAGCTATTTGTGTTTTTGCCCTATCATATTGCAGGTCCTTCATTTTATTTTATTTAGTTGTTTAACTAGGAGTAGCACGCTAAACTGAAATATTTTTAGAGGACCGACCTGGGAGCATAGGTAAGCAAAGTAACTTGCTCAGGGTCACACAGTATGCAAGTAGAAGCTGTGGGATTCAAACCCAGATCTGGCCTGCTGGATGGCACCAGATTTGCAGCTCAGAGCTTTAAACTTTGTGCTATGCTTCCTCTTTTACTTGAGCTGTCTGTGTTTCATAGTTTTGTTTTGATGTAGCTGCCACCAAAAACTAATATTGTAAGTGTGATCTGAGTTTCAAATACTGAACACATTTCCATTTTTTGTGTGCTTCCCCCAACTCTGAAACCACATCTTGAAGTCCTGCTTTGTATCCATCCACCATTCTCCCATGTTTCCATAAAGATCACTCACTGATACCCTAGCCCAAATCAACTCTACCGATTTTTCCTTAACTTCCTTATCCAACAACATGGAGTTGTTCAATCTCCATCGTTTATGGCATCTAGGTGTACCTGGATTGAAGTTAAATGTAGCTTTTACGAAAACAAGCGGTCTGAAAATTCAAGTGGTAAAATTTGGAGGGTAGGCTGAGGCATATTTTGGGACACAAATATATGGTCTATGGTTGAAGAAAATTGCTCTCTCCAGTATGTATACGAATGTCCCTGTGATTGATACTGTGCACAATCTATCAGACTACCTAATGTGACACATTTTTTAAAGCATTAGAGTCACAATAAGTTTTATTATCTCCTTTTTGCTTTTCCTGTGGTAGATCACAATTATAATCGGCCCCTACTATTACAGAAGAAGATGTATATAGATATGGTCCTAACTGGGCTATCAAGGCCACTTTGTCTGCCTTTTTCTGAGGCCCATATGCATTTATTAATCTAACTGGTGTCTGACTCCAGTAACCATCTAAAATAAATAATCTACCAGGTATTAAGTCTATAAGTTTCAATAATTTAAAGCAAGAAGATGTAAAAACTATCCTTACACCATTAGCTCTATCTGGCCCAAAAGACCAATAAGATGGTCAACTCCTCCATTCCACTGGGAAACGTCTAAGCTGGTCTGCCATGTACATCCATGTTTTCTGCAAAAAACAATGTTAATAGTAGAATACGACAAATATTTAAAAAAAAATGTCTTTTCTCTTTATTCAATAAACTATGAAGATTGCAGAACCATGTAACCAATGTCTGCATGAAAAATCATTTATTTTAAGGCCCGTTTTTTCTCTTTTTCCTTTTCTTCCCTTGATACCCTGTAGTATCCCCCTTTCCACCTGCTCCTGTGAAATAGAGTTGTTTATTTCTACTATTTACATATCGGAGTCAAGATCTCTGGTATCCATAATAGAGAAGAGATTAGTCTCCTCAAAGTTGGGGTGTTCTGACAGTAAAGAGGGCAAGGGTTTAGAATTCCTGGTCACTCTTTTCTGCAAGGGAGGCCCTACCATCCTCCCTACACAAGAGGCAATCTTCATCTCTGTTTTTCCCTCTGGGACATCTGTGTAGCAAACAGGTGGATAATCCCCCAGGAAACCGGTTTTATGATGGTAATAATGGTCTCACCCTTGTCTGCCAACCCCTTCTGACTTTCATTTTTTTTGTTCCCTTCCCCTATTTCTTCAGGCTCCTCTCCTATATGTTTGGGTGTGGATGGGGTTCTAACAGCTATTATACTTACTGATGTAATGTTTTGTTTGGGTTTACCCAAATCTTGTTTTACTGGTTTTAGGACCTCTTTCTGCACCCTTTGGATCGGGAGCTCAGGGCTAGTTACCAAAGCCCTGTTTTTTGCAGCCCAAGGACAGTTAGAGAAAATATGCCCTGTCGCTTCGCAGAGATCACACTTTGTCAGATTTGCACATTGCATGGTTATATGCCCCACCTCTCCACAATTATCGCATCTTGGTGTATTACAGATGCTGGAGAGATGGGTCCTGGATCCACATTTATAGCAAGCACAGGGTTGCACTGAGTAAAAACATACTCCCCTGTCTCTTCCCAGCATGAACGAGTTAGGTATGTGTTCGATGACATCATCTCTCTGCTGCAGTTTAACTTTATTTTTTCCACCCTCCCATCCAGAATAGTTCAGAATCTAACACTGCTTCGGGTTCACCTAATACCTCACACTTCTGTGTCAACCAGAAAGTGATGTCTTCCACATGTACACCTTCATTGCGAAACATCAAATTTAATGAGTGGTTTGGTGAGGGGAATAACAAAAAATGGGGACCAAAGTGGAGAAAATTTACAGCATTATATCTCGGCCAAAATCATTCTAGCATATAGGATGAACAAAAGCTAATGTCATAGTTATCTTCCCCTGAGATATTAATAAAAGCGCATACTTCTTTAGGGGAAAATTTGAGAGAGTCTTTTAGCAGCATTTTTTCCACAAACTGCCAGTTTGGTCATATTTCAAGTCCACCTTTATACCTTATCCGAACTGCATTTCTCCATGGTGTTGCTTCCTTCTTAGATTTAGTGAACAATTCAGATACTAAGGTTTTTTGAGATGGCACATCTTGATCATTATTTAACACAGTTGGAGCTTCTTCAAGACCATGTTTGGGTTCAGTTGTATGCAAACCAGTTCATACAGGTGGGGAGGGGGTTATCCATACATGAACCTGTATCATGATGTGCTGGTTCCTTATCCAGTGCAACCACCTTATGTGCTGCCAAATCTTCCATTTTTTTAGGTCTAAATCTTGTGTTTGCACCTCCTGTCCCTGCTTCTTCCCTCCAGGTTGCCACTCAGGTGTTAATGTTAAAAGTGGATCTTGCCACTCAGGATCAGGAAGCCATTGTCCTGACTGCATTTTTTTTCCATCCTGATTCTCTCAGTTCTTTTTCTGGTGACCAATGGGCAAATGGATCACCTGTATTTGTTTTATCACTGTGAAAAGCAAAAGCCAGCAGAATTGCTGCAGAGGAGGAAAGGCATAGTCTCAGTCCTCCTTGCTTCAAAATAATTTTTTCTTTAGATTTAAACAGAAAGTTTGGCACTATTTTACTGTTTGCCAATGTCACCGCAGCCCTTTTACTTTTACTTTCTTCTTTAGCTCCTTTTTTTGAACCGCTTGCAGAAAAAGGAAAAATAGTAGCATCTTGTTGCCCATGCATGTTTGACTGTTATATAACTTTATCCCCATCATTATTCCCTTGTTCTAGTTGAGAAGCATTTATTTTATGTGGAAGATTCAACAGGTTTCCTTGGTCTCCTACATCAGTTTGTTCCTCTTCACATGGAAAAACATTTTCAACAGATATGTTTTTAGGCAATTCTTGAAAGTCATTACATTCAGTTTTCTGCAGGAAAGGCTCCTGTATAGGTAGGCCTATACTCTCTTGAAATGTCACAATTTTCTCCTTAATATCACATTGCTGCTCCTGGCAAACACCTAAGGCATTTCCTCTGCCAGCCACTTTAGGTATTCAATCAATTTGTGAAAAAACTCCTTTACATGTGAGTTGGGTTTTTCGGCCTTCTCCTTTGATGCCAGTGCATCACAACTGTCACCAAGGCCACACTCCTACTCAACAAGTGGAACCTGCAGTAGTTTTAGCATTTCATCATGTAGATTTGCTTTCTATGCTGCAAATTGTTGCTCTGCTTTAGCTAATAATTTTTGGAGTTCTCCACATCTTTCTTCTGTATTAATGCCATATTTCCAACAACACCATCCACTATTGACTCATTGGTAATCATTGTCAAATCCTCAAGAGAAACAAAAATATCTTCCCTGGAATCCTTTATCTGAACATTTTTTCCAGCATTTAACAACCGATTAACCTTTTTCATAGCAAGTCCATTTTTTTGTCTCAATTTTTTGTCCCATTTTGACAAAGTCAGCCCTGCAGAAGTCCAGTATCCTCAGTTTTGTATGGCTTGACTCTGCGGCTGTGTTAATCATTAACCACACTGTTTGGTGGTCACTTGTTCCCAGATGGCTACCCACTTCTAGATCTGAGAGCCTGTCTCCAATCCCATTTGAGAGTACCAGGTCTAAGATTGCTCTCTCCTGAGTGGATTCCAACACCAGCTGTCTGAGGCATGCTCCCTGTAGGGTATCGAGAATGACCTTGCTCTTGGATATGGCTGCAGCAAAGGTGCTCCAGTTAACATCTGACATATTCAGGTCCCCCATCAGCAATATCTCTACTTTCTCTACCATCCTAAGGATTCCTTCTATCATTTCCTTATCCATTTTCTCCCCCTGAGATGGGGATCTCTTTGCAATCCCTGTGTGGATTGTAGATTGTGGTGCCATTTCCAGTCTCCAGGGTGACCCACAGGGTCTACTCTCTTCCCTGTTTACCCTTTAGTTCTGTTGATTTAATCCCTTCCTTTTCTTTTCCCTTCCCTAATGTAGAGAGCTACTTCTCCTTCCCTTCTACCATCCATATCCCTCCGTTGATTGCGTACCCTGGTATGCTGACATTCCTGTCATGGTTCTGCATGTACCATGTTTCTGTGACTGCCACGATATCCAGGTGTCCCTCTTCCATCAAGGGTACACATTCAGGGAGCTTGTTACCTAGACTACAAGAATTGGTACTCATTACCCTCCATTTTCTGATGTCCTTACCCCTTTGTACCCCATCTCTCTCCTTACTACCTTTGTCCTTTTCTCCATTTACTCCTGCCCTTCTTCCTATCAACTTTTCTATCTTAGTGTTTACCTCACTAACTACCCTTTTTTGGGGGGGTAGGATTTTCTTGTCCCTTTTCAGTGCCTCCCCTCTTGGCAAGTTTAAATGATTGTCAGTGAAGCATTTAAACCTATCACCTAGGATCTTGGTTCCCCTTCTGGACAGAGGCAGATCATCACGCCAGTATAGGCATGCATTCCTCCAGGTGGACCCCCAGTCCCCAATGAAGTCAAAACTCTGAGCTCTGCACCATTTTTTCAACCACTGATTGAATCCCATGGTGTGGGGCACCCTAGCCTCACCCATGCCATAGACAGGCAGCACCTCTAAGAAGGGTACCATGGATGCTACTTGTCTAAGGCTCCTCCTCAACCCTAAAAACTCTGCCTACACTGCTCTGAAACCTTTCCCAGGAAGATAATTTGTCTCTAGGTGGACAATGACATCCAGATCCCTTTACCCCTGCAGCTACTCCCCCAATTCTGAGGATTCACTTCCTGTCCCTCCAAGCCATTGCACCAGGGAGGCACCTTACCTTCCTCTCCCCCCTTCCCCAGTTCTACACTCCTAACAATGGAGTCCCCCACCAGGAGTTGTTTCTTTCCCCTGTGGGGTCCTGTGCTACCCTCCTGTGAGTCTCCTTTCTGGAAGTTTCCAGCATCCTCCTTAGTCTCTACTGTGGTGGCTCCACAAAGGAACAACACTCTGCCAGAATGGAGTACAGATTGTGGAAATGTACAACTGGTGGGATGTGCCTCTGTTCCACCTCCCTTGCTCTCCCTGATCCCACTGTGGTCCAAATGCTCCTCTTTCCTGGCAGGCTCTGAGGCAGCAGCAGCAGCCCTAGTGGTCCCTGGGTGGTAGAGGAGGTCCCCCAAATCCTGGCAAAATAAGCATGGAGATGAGCAACCTCCTCCTTCAGCCAGAGAGGTGCCTGCTTATGGGACAACACCACATCTTCCAGAAGGTCTTCTGGAAAACTCCCAATCCTGAGGCACTGCACTGCACTACTCCCATCATGTCTTATTTGTGGCCCTCAGCTGTTGTTTTCTATGCTTACTCTTTCCTCTCTCTGTTTATTTTTTTATGTTATATATATTTTTCCTCCCTACTTTCCTACTCCCCCTGTGCCCTTAAAGCCCCTTCTCTTCCTGATCTGGGACAAAAAGTTCCTATATTCCTCAGTAACCCCTTCTTACTTGTTCAGACACAGACCTCCTGCAGCTGTGGGGGGGGGGGTGTAGAGCTACTCTTTTCCTTATAGGATTGTGAGTCTTTTATGCCTCTGTGATTACTCCCTTCCTGCTCCCAAACAGAAACTTCCTATTGACAGTCAGATCATATGCCTATAAAATAGGACTGGCTAAGGGTGGGGGGTGAAGGGGAGGAAAGACAATATAGTCCAAGAAGAGTAGTAACGTTCTAACAGCACCTCCTTCATCTTGCTGTTCTCTGCCAAAATCTATCTAGGGCAGATTTAAATACAAACACCTAGCTTCCTGCTGCCTAAGTCACTCCCCTTAATTCATAGTTTCCTTCTTCACCTAGCTAACTGCACAGATCACAATTCCCTTCACTCAGCTCAGAGAAACACACTCTTTTTTGTGTTTACCCTAAATTGAAGGTACCAGTAGTAGAGTTCTAGTTATTTAGTCCCAGTTGAGAAGTAAAGTTCTAACAGCACCTCCTTCCTCTTATTGTTCTCTGCCACAAGATATCTTGGGTAGATTTAAATGCAAACACCTGGCTTCCTGCTGCCTAAGCCACTCCACTTAATTCACAGTTTCCTTCTTCAGTTAGCTAACTGCACAAATAAGAATTCCCTTCACCCAACTCAGAAAAACACACACGCTCTTTTTTTACCCAAAATTGAAGGTCCCAGTAGTAGAATTCCAGTTGTTCAGTCACAGTAGAGTAGTACAATTCTAACAGCACCTCCTTCCTCTTGCTGTTCTCTGCCAAAAGCTATCGAGGGCAGATTTAAATGCAAACACCAGGCTTCCTGCTGCCTAAGCCACCCCCCCCAATTCACAGTTTCCTTCTTCATCTAGCTAACTACACAGATAACAATTTGCTTCAACCAACTCAAATACACTAACTCTTTTTTTATTTGTCATTACCCTAAATTAAAGGTCCCAGAAGAAGAGGTCTACTTCTTTCATCCCATTAGAGTATTTAGACCCAGTAGATAAGTAAAGTTCTAACAGCACCTCCTTCCTCTTATTGTTCTCTGGAACGAGATATCTAGTGTAGATTTAAATGCAAACTCCTGCATTCCTGCTGCCTAAGCCACTCCCCCTAATTCACGATTTCCTTCTTCACATAGCTAACTGCATAGATAACAATTCCCTTAACCCTACTCAAACAACCAGTCTAACTCTTTTTTTGTTTGATTTCACCATAAATTGAAGGTCCCGGTAGAAGATCTCTAGTTATGTAGTCCCAGTGGAGTAGTAAAGTTCTAACAGAACTTCCTTCCTCTTGTTGTTCTCTACCAAACGTTTTCCAGGGCAGATTTCAATGCAAATACCTGACTTCAAGCTGCCTAAGTCACTCCTCAAAAATCAGTTTCCTTTCTTCACCTAGCAAACTGCACAAAAAAGAATTCCCTTCACCAAAATCAAACACATTCTTTTTTTGTTTTTGCCTACATTTGAAGGTTCCAGCTGTAGAGTTCTAGTTCTTTAGTTCCAGTAGAGTAGCAAAGTTCTAACAGCACCTCCTTCCTCTTTCTGTTCTGTGCCAAATGCTATCTAGGTTACATTTACCTGCAAACACCTGGCTTCCTGCTGCCAAAGCAACTCCCCAAATTCTCAATTTCTTTCTTCACCAAGCTAACTGCACAGATAACAATTCCCTTCACCCAACTCGGACAAACACACTCACTCTTTTATTGTTAGCTTTTACCCTAAATTGAAAGTCCCAGTAGCAGAATTATCTTTCTTTCACCCCCAGTGGAGTAATAAAGTTCCAACAGCATCTCTATACTCTGGCTGATCTCTTGCAAAAGCTATCTAAGGCAAACTCAAATGCACTCTTTTTTGTTTGTTTTTGTCCTAAGTTGAAGGTCCCAGTTGTAGAGTTCTAGTTCTTAGGTCCCAGTAGAGTAGAAAAGTTATAACAGCACCTCCTTTCTCTTGCTGTTCATTGATAAAAGCTATCATGGGTATTTTTAAATGCAAACACCTGGCTTTCTGCTGCCTAAGCCACTCCACCAAATTCACAGCTTCCTTCTTAACCTAGGTAACTACATAGGTAACAATTCCCTTTGCCCAACTCAGACAAACACTTTCTTTTTTTTGTTTGTCTTTACCCTAAATTAAAGATCCTAGTATTAGCATTCTAGTTTATTTAGTCCTAGCAGAGTAGTAAAATTCTAACAGCACCTAATTCTACTTGTTATTCTCTACCAAAAGCTATATAGGGCAAATTTAAATGCAAACAACTGGTTTCCTGCTGCCTAAGTCACTCCCCCTAATTCAGAGTTTCCTTCTTCACTTAGCTAATTGCACAAAAAAGAATTCCCTTTACCAAACTCATACACAGTCCTTTTTTGATTTTGCCCTAAACTGACAGTTGTAGAGTTCTAATTCTTTAGTACCAGTAGAGTAGTAAAGTTCTAACAGCACTTCCTTAATCTTGCTGGTCTCTGCCAAAAGTTATCTAGGACAGATTTAAATGCATAAACCTGGCTTACTGCTGTCTAAGCAGGATTTGTAGATCTATCCAAGGCATTCGACCTTGTCAACCACAACCTCCTTCTAGGCAAACTAAGCAAAATAGGCCTAGACTCCTGGCTCTCAAATGGTTTGAGAGCTACCTAACAGGCCATACACAGAGGGTTATATGGAAGGGTGTACTATCTGACCTTCTACTCGTTATGGAGTGAGTGCTACAAGGCTCCATCCTTTGTCCCCTTCTATTCTCATTATTCATGAATGACCTCAACCTCCATTGTGGGGGGGGGGCCTCGGTTGTACAATATGCGGATGACACAGTCATCTATCGCTCCTCAGACAACCTCGCAGAGATTAGCACAGCACTCCAAACTGAACTACAGACTCTGGAGTCCTGGCTAATGATGAACAGAATGGTCCTGAATGCAGGCAAGACAAAAGCCATCCTGTTTGGACCCAGATCCCTGGGGCAAGACAGGACCAATGCCTTACAGCTTATTGCACTTGACGGAATGAGCATTGAGTAGTGGACTCTCTGACGTGCATAGGGCTCATTCTAGATCAAGGTCTCCCCTACAAGAACCACATGGATCAAATGACCAAGTCCCTCCACTGCAAACTGGGTATCCTGTATCTGATAAAAGGTCAGCTTATACCAGAGGCTAGGCTATCCATAGCAACCAGTGTACTGCTCCCTACACTGGCCTATACTACCCCTGTAATACAGGGAATGGCCTAACAAGAGGTCACCAGAATACAGTTCTTGTACAACAAGGTAGCATGATTTACTACCCAGGATCACCCCAGAAGCCACCTCTGTGATACACTATTCAAATTACAGTGGCCCACCTTTGAGGCTAGCCTCCAGTACCCACTCCTCTGCATGGCCTACAAGCTACTCCACCTGGCTGCTCCACCCAGCCTGAAAGGTACCATCACCCCCAAAAATAACTCTTGGACTCTGAGGATCTCAGAGCAGATGTTGCTAGAGACACCCAGGAGCTGGACCAATGCAGGAGGCAAATTGTTTGCCTTCACAGCCTCCTATCTGTGAAACAAGCTCCCTCCCATAGTGCAAGAAGCATCCACTCTCCTAAGCATCTGAACCAGACTCAAAGCCCACATGCTGGAGGCCAGCACCTGTCACTGCCATAACACAGAAGCATAGAAACAGAATTTGACAGCAGATAAGGACCGCTTGGCACACCCAGTCTGCCCATTTCCCTACCTAATGGAAAAGCTGCAGATCCTAGTTAACCAGCAGCCTACTTCTTCCTACCCCCACCCCCTAGAATTGCCTTATGACTGTCCCATGCATGCTTGAATTCCACCACTGATTTTGACTCCATAACCTCCTCTGGAAGGCCGTTCCATGCATCCATAACCCTCTCTGTGAAAAAATACTTCCTTAAATTATCTCTGAGGCACCCCCCATCTTCAAATTGTGCCCCCTTGTTCTTGCACCTCTTTTTTTGAAAGATGCTACCCTCTTGGACTTTGTTGATTTTCTTGAGGTACTTGAACGTTTCTATCATGTCCCCCCTCTCCCTCCTTTCCTCGAGGCTATACATATTAAGCTCCTTAAGTCTCTCTTCATATGTCTTCCAGTGCAGACCCTGCACCATTTTAGTTGCCCTCACCTGGACAGCTTCCATCCTGTCTATGTCTTTGCGGAGATTGGGTCTCCAGAACTGCATGCAGTACTCCAGATGGGGTCTCACCAGCGTCTGTACAGAGGGATAATAACTTCCTGTTTTCTACTGGTGATGCCTCTCCCTATGCATCCCAGTATCTCCCCAGCCCTTCGTGCTGCCCTCTCACATTGCTTGCCCACCTTTAGGTCATCTGATATGACTACCCCCAGGTCCCTTTCCATTTTTGTTATTGTTAGTATCTCACTCCCCATTGTGTACTCTTCCCCTGGGGTTTTGTTTCCCAGGTGCATTACCTTGCACTTTTGCATTTAATCTAAGCTGCCATACATTTGACCATTCCTCTAACCTTGCCAAGTCCCTTCTCATCCTTTCCACCCCACAACACACAACACCTGAAAGTCACAATCCCCCCCCCAGTCACTAAACCCATATACCTATAAACCACTGATCACAGATTACCTCTAGTCACACTAGGTAACCAACGTACCAGGGTCTCTGTCTAGTGTCATAACAACTGTCACTTGGTACTACAATTACTCTGCATCAAATGCAAAGAACATCTGTAATTTATACACACCTGTATATAATCTGTAATTACTCTGTAATCTCTTCTCTGCATGTACTGTTCCAAATAATGTCTCTAGGGGCCGCCCCTGAAAAAAGGGACCTCCGGGGCTCAGTGAGCCTACCCGGTCACCAAAATGTAATAAATAAATAAATAAATAAGCCACCTCCCCCAATTCACTGTTTCCTTCTTTGCCTGGTTAACTACATAGATAATAATTTCCTTCGCCTAATTTAGAAAACTACAATCTTTTTTTGTTTGTTATTACCTTAAATTGAAGGTCCAAGTAGAAGCGTTCTGGTTCTTTTATCCCATGAAAGTAGTAATGCTCTAATAGCACCTCCTTCCTCTTGTTGTTCTCTGACAAAAGCTATTTATGGCCGATTTAAATGCAAACACATGGCTTCCTGATGCCTAAGCCACTCTGCCAAATTCACAGTTTGCTTCATCAACTAGCTAACTGCACAGAAAAGAAGTCCCTTCACCAAACTCAAACACACTCTTTTATTGCCCTAAATTGAATGTCCCAGTTGTAGAGTTCTAGTTCTTATGTCAGACTAGAACAGTACAGTTCAAACATCTCCTCCTTCCTCTAGATGTTCTCTGCCAAACGCTATTTACTGCAGATTTAAATGCATGCACCTGGCTTCCTGCTGCCTAAACCACTCCCCCTAATATACAGTTTCCTTCTTTGCCTTGCTGACTGCACATATAACAATTCCCTTCACCCAACTCAGATAAATACACTCTTTTTATGTTGGTTGGGTCATATGCAAGAAACATATTGCGACAATTTGCCAGAAGCAGGTTGTGGATGCGCGGCACTGTTGTGGCCAGTGCCCACACGGCCCTTAAAGGCTTGTCCTGCTTTACATAGATACATAGATACATAGACAGTGTCAGTAGATAAGGGCCTATGGCCCACCCAGTCTGCCCATTTGAGCTTGTAAGTTCAGTTTGTTTTCCTAGAAGTCTGTTGCCCCTTACCCCGACCTCCAGAATTCCTTCATGTCTATCCCATGCATTCTTAAATCCCGTGATTGTTTCAGCCCCCACCACTTCCTCTGGCAGGGTGTTCACTTGTCCACCACCCGTTCAGTGAAGAAATTCTTTCTCATGTTTCCTCTGAATCATCCTCCCTCCAACTTCATCACATGCCCTCTAGTCCTGGAACATCTTTTCGCTTAAAATAGTGTTTTCCTGTACCCTGTTCCTCCCTGTAAGATACTTGCATGTCTCTATCATATCCCCCCTCTCTCCCTCCTCTCCTCCAGGGAGTACATGTTCAGTTCCTTCAACCTGTCTTCATAGGACTTGTGATGCAATCCATGCACCATCTTTGTTGCCTTCCTCTGAACCTTCTCTACCCCTGTCTATGTCCTTACGTAGGTATGGTCTCCAGAACTGTACACTGTACTCCAGGTGGGGCCTCACTAGTGTCTTGTATAGTGGAATTATGACCTCCCTTTTCCTGCTGGTGATGCCCCTGCCTATACATCCCAGCATCCTATTTGCTTTACCTGCTGCCTTGTCACACTGTTTCCCTACCTTGAGGTCATCAGAGATGATAACCCCAAGATCCCTTTCCAGCTTGGAGCATGCTACATCCTCACCCCCCAACTGATACATTGTGCCAGGGTTTTTGGGCCCCATATGCATTATCTTGCACTTCTTTGCATTGAATTTCAACTGCCAAACCCCTGACCATTCTTCAAGTTTCTGCAGGTCACTTCTTATTCTGCCTACACCCTCTGGTGTGTCTACTCTGTTACAGAGCTTTTAGTCATCAGCGAACAGTGAAATTCTGCCTTCTAGGTCCTGCGCAATGTCACTGATGAAGATGTTGAATAGGACCGGTCCCAGCACTGATCCCTGTGGTACTCCACTGGTCACTCTTCCCTCTGTGGAGTGACAGCCATTTAGCACCACCCTCTGTGTCCTGCCACCCAGCCAGTTACCTACCCACCACACTACTGTCCTGCCCACACCCATATTCCCCAGTTTGTGTAATAGTCTTCTATGTGGCACAGTGTCAAAGGCCTTGCTGAAGTCCAGATAGGCCATGTCCACTGCCTTCCCTGATCCACCTCCCTAGTCACCCAGTCCAAAAAATTCACTTGAGGTTGGTCTGACATGACCTCCCCTGGTGAAACCATGCTGCCTTGGGTCCTGAAGTCCATTGACAGCCAGATGTTCCACCAATCTCTCCTTCAGTAGTGCTTCCATGATCTTCCCCACTACCGAGGTGAGGCTGACTGGTCTGTAGTTCCCTGCTTCCTCTTTGTTCCCACTTTTGTATAAGGGGACTACATCTGCTGTCCTCCAGTCTTTGGGTACCTCCACGGTTTCCAGTGATCGGCTAAACAGGATAGCCAGAGGTTCAGCCACCACCTCTCTTAGTTCTTTAAGGACCCTGGGGTGCACCCCATCTGGCCACTTTGCTTTACCAACCCTTATTACTTCCAGTTCCTTCAGGACCCTTTCTCGTGTAAAGGGACTTGTGTCCATTTCTGCACCATTCTCACCCCTTGTACTCCCTTCAGACCCATTACCCTCCTCTTCCTCAGTAAAGACTGAGCAGAAATACCTGTTCAATACATCAGCTTTACTGTTGTCATCCTCCACGCTGCCCCCATCCTCCCCCTTCAGTCTCACTATCCCTCCCTTTGTCTTTCTTTTTCACTTATGTACCTGTAAAGGTTTTGTCCCTCTACCCACTGATTTTGCAATGTGCTCTTCTGTCTGAGCTTTGGCTTCCCTTACTGACCTCCTGCCTCCCTTTGCTTCTCCTGGTACTTCTCCCTATCCCCTTCTGCCTGTGTCTTTTGCATTGCCTGAATGCAATCTTTTTGCTTTCACTTTCTTTGCTACCTCTTTGGAAACCATAATGGTCTCCTCTTCCTTTTCTCTTGCTAACCTGCTTAATGCATAATTATGTTGTTCTTGTAATCCCCATTTTAAATACTGCCCACTGTTCCTCAACCCCTGATTCCTGTCCCATTCCCCTTAATGCCTCTTTCAAGTATCTCTCCATTTTCCCAAAGTCTGCCCCCCTAAAATCCAGGATACCTGTTTTTGTGTGGTTTGGTTCTGCTCTTTCTGTGATTTCAAACCACAATGACTGGTGGTCACTGTTTCCCAGATGCTCCCCAACTGTTACCCCCATCACACTGTCCCTGTTTGTGAGCACAAGGTCCAGTATTGCCTTCTGCTGAGTTGGTTCCATGACCAGTTGCTTGAGGAAGGCACCCTGAAGAGTCCAGGATAAATCTGCTCCTAGTTGATGCTGCTGCTGGGATGCTCCAATCCACGTCTGGAATATTGAAGTCTCCAACCAGTACTACCTCACCCTTGTCTTCCATCCTTTGGATGGCTAGCATCAACTCCTATCTGTTTCTTCCTCCTGGACTGGTGGTCTATAGACCACACCTATGCGGATGGCTATCCCCATTTTCCTTTCCAGCTTAACCCACAGTATCTCTCCCCCAATTTGTTCCTCCTGGATCTCTGTGGCCCTTATGTCATTTTTCACATACAGTGCCACTCCTCCTCCCTTCCTGCTTTCCCCAATGGGGTGGCATGCTGCTGCACACACTAGCTCAGCCAGCATGCCACCACCTTGAAATATTTCTGCTGCTGCAATCAGGGTCCGCCTCGTCATTGCAGCATCAGCCATTCGCTGCAATGAGGGAGTGATCCATCATTGCAGGGCAGAACGTTGGCACTGTAATATTGTTTGTAAACATGACAGCAACTTGTTGCTCTGTTGACAAACAATATTCATGAGCCCCAGTGCTGAGGGGGTGCCCAATCCCTCTCAGCAGGATGTGCCCCTCCACAACAGAATTTTTGCTGAAGGGGCCCCAATCCCCATCGGCATCAGTCCCCTTCTTAGTGAATGTTGCCAATGGGGGAGCCCACTCCTTGTTGGCATAATGCCCCCCCTTGAAAACCCTTTAGATTTGTACTGAGGGGGTGCTCAATTACACTTGGCTTTTGCACACCACCCCTTTTGTGCTGATGGGGGTGCCCAATTCCCTGCCAGCTACAGCTGCCCCCCAAAATAAACACTCCATTGGAATGCTGGGAGCCCACCCAAGTGTCCCACAAGTTCCTGTAAAAAAAAAAGTCCCGCAATGTGTTTTTCTTTTGTAACCTGTGAAAAAAGGAAACGGTCCCTTGCAGTCTCCCTGCCCCCTCCCGCAACCTGCACCCACCCACTGTGCACCACCTCCCCACACCCCCCTCAGTCCATATTTACCTCCGGAGTCTGGAGCAACAATCTGAGGTGGACCGGGAACATATATGCACACTTCAAAGCCGACTGCGAACTGAGAAAATGCTGATAAGCTGTATAATGGTATAAATAGGGGTTTCCAACTTTGATGGATATCTTAGGCATTTTTTTTGAATTTTGGCACCAAATTTTTACATGGGGTTTTTGGGACAACTCCTCATGAATTCAGGCACTGTCATGGCGTTATTCGGTTCTAAAAGGTGATTTTGCGGTCACTGCACTGAATCACCTTTCGGGACTGATTAATGAAATGACAGTGCTGGTGTTCATGAGGTGGGGTCTCAAAAAGTGTATGTTGCAAATCTGGTGGGAAAAGTCCAAAAACAATTACTGTTTGATGAGCATGCATTACATAGTTGCTACTCACACTTGTAACTTCACCAATTTGCAATATTTTCACTCCAGATTTTCAACATTGCCATTTTTAAACACCTCCTTATGAATAGTACAGCTGTTATTTTTGACATCCTGGCCAAAATGTGTTTTTGCTCTTCCAGTGCAGAATAGCACAGTCACTGTGGGAAATCAGTATTTGGGACACTTTAAGAAAATCACAGTGACACTGTTCATGAACAAAGGTCCTAAAATAACTATGTTTAAAATGTTGTGATGAAACTCCATAAAATGACTGTGGTACAAGCATGCATTGTGCAGTTTCCACACACCCTTGTAATTTCGCAAATGAGTAAGATTTTCACGACACATTTTCAACAGTGGCATTTGTTCACACCTCCTTATGAACAGTATAGCTGTCATTTTTCACATCCTGGCCAAAACGTACAGTATTTTTGTACTTCCAGTGCAGGATACCACAGTCACTGTCAGAAATCAATGTTTGGGACTGATTAGGATCAAGTGAGTGAGAGAGGGGTTGTGACCGAGCTCAGCTGAGTTCTATCGGGACTGCTACAATTTTTTTTGTGATCAGGAAAGGCACCAATGCAGGCAGATGCCCAGTATAAAATGGCAGCCAGCAGTGCCAGGAGACACAGAATGAGCAAGTGAGGGAGAGGTAGTGAGTGAGCTCAGTGGAGCTCTGTTGGGACTGATGCAGATTTGTATGTGGGCAGAAAAGGGCAGCAATGCACACAGAAGCCCAGTACAAAATGGCAGCCTGCAGCTGTGAGAGAAAAAGAATGAGGAAGTGAGAAAGGGGGAGTAAGCGAGATCAATGGAGCTCTATCATGACTGCTGCAGATTTGTTTGTGGGCAGAAAAAGGTGGCAATATAGGCAGGAGCCTAGTACAAAAGGGCAGCCTGCAGCACCAGCAGAAACAGAAGGAGTGTGTGTCAGAGGTAGAGTAAGTGAGCTCAACAGAGCTCTGTCGGGACAGCTGCAGATTTCTTTGTGGCCAGAAAAAAGGTGCCAAGGCAGGCAGGAGCCCAGTCCAAAAGGGCAGCCTGCAGTGCTGGGAAAAAACACAATGAGTGAGTGACAGAGGGTGTGAGCAAGCTCAACACAGCTGTATCATGACTGCTGCAGATTTCTTTGTGGGTAGAAAAAGGTGGCAAAGCAAGCAGGAGCCCAATACAAAAGGCCAGTCTGCAGCACCGGCAGAAACGGAATGAGTGAGTGAGAGAGGGGAGTGAGCAAGCTCAATGGAGCTGTGTTGGGACTGCTGCAGATTTCTTTGTGGGCAGAAAAAGCCGCCAACAAATTCAGGAGCCCAGTACAAAAGAGCAGCCTACAGTACCAGGAGAAACAGAATGAGTGCGTGAGAGAGAGGGGAGGAGTGAGCCACCTCAACAGAGCTCTGTTGGGACAGCTGCGGATTTCTTTGTGGGCAGAAAAGATGCCAATGCAGGCAGGAGCCTAGTACAAAAGAGCAGCTTGCAGCACCAGGAGAAACAGAATGAGTGTGTGACAGAGGGTCAGAGAGTGACCTTAATGGACCAAAGCAATCAACATTCAGCATTGACAAATGCTTTTTTAATTTGTTGTTACCCTAAATTGAAGGTCCTAGTAGAAGAATTCTACTTATTTCATCCCATTAAAGTAGTAAAGTTCTATGAACAGCTGATTCCTCCTGCTATTCTCTGCCAAAAGCAATCTAAGACAGATTTAAATGCAAACACCTGGCTTCCTGCTGCTTAAGCCACTCCTCCAAATTTACAGTTTCTTGAAGGTCCCAGTTATAGAGTTCTTTTTCTTTAGTCCCAGTAGAGTAGTAAAGTTCTAACAGCACCACCTTCCTCTTTCTGTTCTTTGCCCAGAGCTATCTAGGTCACATTTATGTGCAAACACCTGGCTTTCTTCTGCCAAAGCAACTCCCCCAATTTATAGTTTCTTTCTTCACCAAGCGTACTGCGCATATAACAATTCCTTTCACCCAACTCGGACAAAGACACTAACTCTTTTTTTTATTAGTTTTACCCTAAATTGAACATCTCAGTAGTAGAGTTCTATTTCTTTCACCTCAGTTGAGTAGTAAAGTTGTAACAGCATCTCTATCCTCCTATTCTTCTGTGCCAAAAGCTATCTAGGGCAGATTTAAATGGAAACACCTGGTTTCCTGCTGCCTAAGCCACTCCCACTAATTCACAGTTTCCTTCTTCACTAGGTAACTGAACAGATAATTCCCTTCACCCAACTCAGACAAACACACAAACTTTATTTTTTGTTTTTACCCTAAATTGTAGGTCCCAGTAGTGGAGTTCTAGTTCTTTAGTCCCAGTAGAGTAGTGAAGTTCTAACAGCACCTCCTTCCTCCTGCTGATCTCCGCCAAAAGCTATTTAGGGCAGACTTAAATGCAAACACTTGGATTCCTGCTGCCTAAGCCACTCTTCCTAATTCACAGTTTCCTTCTACCCCTAGCTAACTGTACAGATTACAATTCTCTTACCCATCTCAGGCAAACACTCTTTTTTTGTTTTTACACTAAACTGATGGCCCAAGTAGTAGAGTTGTCATAATTTAGTCCTAGTAGAGTAGTAAAGTTTTAACACCACCACGTTCCTCTTGCAGTTCTCTGCCAATAGCTATCTAGGGCAGATTTAAACGTAAAAACCTAGCTTCCTGCTGCCTAGGTCACTTCCCCTAATTCATAGTTTCCTTCTTCAACTAGCTAACTGCACAGAAAAGAATTCTCTTCACCAAACTCAAACACACTCTTTTTTTCCACCTAAAATGAAGGCTCCAGTTGTAGAGTTCTAGTTCTTTAGTCCCAGTAGAGTAGTAAAGTTCTAACAGCACCTCTTTCATCTTGCTGCTCTCTGCCTGCCGAAAGCTATTTAAGCAGATTTAAAAGCATACACCTGACTTTCTGCTGCCTAAGCCACTCCCCTAATTCACAATTTACTTCTTTGCCTAACTGCACAGATAACAATTCCCTTCACCCAATTCATTACCCTAAATTGAATGTCCCAGTAGAAGAGTTTTAGTTCTTTTATCCCATTATAGTAGTAAAGTTCTAACAGCACCTCCTTCCTCTTGCTGTTATATGACAAAAGCTGTCTATGGCTGATCTAAATGCCAACATCTGGCATCCTACTACCTAGGCCTCTCCCCCAATTCTAATTTTCCTTCTTCACCGAGCTAGCTGCACAGATAACAATTTCCTCCCCAATTCAGACATTGTCATATTTTGTTTTTACCCTAAATTGAAAGTTCCACAAATAGAGTTCTATTCTTTAGTCCCAGTAGAGTAGTAACATTCTCATAGCACCTCCTTCCTCTTGCTCTTCTCTGTCAAAAGTTATTTAGGGCAAATTTAAATGCAAACACCTGGCTTCAAGCGGCCTAAGTCCATTCCACTAATTTACAGTTTCCTTCTTCACCTAGGTAACAACACAGAAATGAATTCCTTTCACCAAACTAAAGCACTCTTGTTTTCTGTTTTTGCCCTAAACTGAAGGTCCCAGTTGTAGAGTTCTAGTTTTTAAGTTCCAGTAGAGTAGTAAAGTTCTAACAGCACCTGCTTCCTCTTGCTGTTCTCTGGTAAAAGCTATCATGGGCAGATTTAAATGCAAACACCTGGCTTCCTGCTGCCTAAGCCACTCACCAAATTCACAGTTTCTTTCTTCACCTAGATAACTGCATAGATAACAATTTCCTTCCTGCAACTGAGACAGTCTAAGTCTTTTTTTTTGATTTTACCCTAAATTGACTGCCCCAGCTGTAGAGTACTAGTTCTTTAGTCCAAGTAGAATATTGAAGTTCTAACAGTACCCCATTTGTCTCAGGTGGCTGAAGGGAATTGTTATCTGTGTAATTAAGTAAGTGGAGAAAGAGTTGTAAAGTAGGGGGAGTGGCTTAGCTAGAAGGAAGCCAGGTTAAAGCCAGATTTAAAAACTGCCCTAGATAGCTTCTGCCAGAGAACAGGCAGAGAACACCAAGAGGAAGGAGCTAATGTTATAACTATACTTCTCTACTGGGACTATATTGTCCTCCTTCCCTCCCCTCCCCTCCACCCCTGCACCCTAAGCCAGTTCTACTTTTAAAAGCACAGGATTTGACTGACAACAGGAACTTCCTGTTTGGGAGCAGAAAGTGAGTGATCACACAGCCACAAAAGATTCACCATCCTAGAAGGAAAAGAGTAGCTCTCCATACCCCCCAGCTGCTAGTGGTCTGACACTAAGCAAGTAAGGAGACTACTGAGAAATATATGAACTTCTTGTCTCAGAACAGGAAGATCAGGAGCTTAAAGGACACACAGGCAGTAAGTATGTAGGTAGAAAAAAATAAAAGTAAAATAAATAAAATAGATGGGAAAATAGTAAGTATTCCAAATAACAGTTAAGGGGCACGAAATAAGACATGATGGGAATGGTGCAGTGCAGTGGCTGTGGTGCAGCTGTCTTCCAGGAGATGTTCTGGAGGATGCTGTGTTGTCCCATCTGCAGCCATCTCTCTGGGATGATGGAGGATGTTGCTCATCTCCAGGCTGAGCGGGCCAGGATTTGGGGGGCTTCCTCCCCCACTCAGGCACCACCATGGCCACTGTTGTTGCCTCAGTGGTTGCCAAAGAAAGAGGAGCATTTGCAACACAGTGGGCTCAGGGAGGGTGAGGGTGGTGGAACAGAGGTGCATCCCTCTAGTTGTTCATCTCCACAATTGATATGCCATTCTGGCAAAGTGTGGTTCTTCTATGGAGGCACCCACAGTGGAGACCAAGGGGGTGGATGCTGGGAACCTCCACAAAGAAGACCCAGAGGAGGGTGGCATGGGACCCCACAGGGGAAGGAAACAACTCCTGCTGGGGGACTCCATTGTTAGGAGGGTAGAACTGGGAGAAGAATGGGAGAGGGAGGTAAAGTGCCTGCTTGGTGCCATGGCTTGGACAGACAGGGAGTGAATCCTCAGTATCTTTGGATCAGCTCCACAGGGGAGGAAGTTGGATGTCATTGCCCACCTAGGGACAAATGACCTGGCTGAGAAAGGGATCAGAGCAGTGTAGGAAGAGTTTGTGGAGTAGCGGAGGGGCCTTATACAAGTAGCACACATGGTAACCTTCTTGGAGGTGCTGCCTGTCTATGACATGGGTGACGCTAGGATGCTCCACAACATGGGAATCAATCAGTGGTTGAAAAACTGGTGCAGAGTGCAGGGATTTGGCTTCGTTGGGGACTGGGGGTCTACCTGGAGTGATGCAGACCTATACCAGTGTAATGGTCTGTATCTGTCCAGAAGGGGAACCAGGATCCTAGGTGATAGGTTTAAATGCTTCATTTGCAAGCATTTAAACTGGCCAAGGGGGGAGGCACTGGAAAGAAGCAGGGAAATCCTAGCCTTCCCCAAAAAATCACGGTAGTAAGTGTAGTAAACACCAACATAGAGGTGTTGATAGGGAGAAGGGCAGGGGTAAATGGAGAAAGTGACAAAGACAAGAAGGACAGAGATGGGGCAAAAAGGAGTAAGGCCATCAGGAAATGGAGGGTAATGAGTACCAATGCCCGTAGTCTGGACAACAAGCTCCCTGAGCTGGTGGCCTTGATGGAAGAGAATGCCTGGATATCATAGCAGCCACAGAAACATGGTACACAGAGAACTATGACTGTGATGTTAACATATCAGGATACACAGCCTACAGGACAGACAGGGAGGGGAGAAGTGGGGGAGGAGTAGCTCTCTATGTAAAGGAAGGGATAAAGGCAATGGAACAAAAAAGTAAACAGGGAGGAGATGAGGCACTGTGGGTCACCTTAGAAACTGGAAATGACACCACAACCTGCACAGGGGCTGTATACAGACCCCCATCTCAGGGGGAGGGAATGGACAAGGATATGACAGAAGGCATCCTTAGGATGGCAAAGAAAGGGGAGATACTGTTGATGGGGGACCCGAATATGCCAAATGTTAACTTGAGCACCTTTGCTGCAGCCACATCCAAGAGCAGGATCATTGTCGATGCCCTACAGGCGTCATGTCTCAGACAGCTAGTTTTGGAACCCACTTGTGAGGGAGCAATCTTAGACCTCATGCTCTCAAATGGGGACAGTGAGAAGATCTCAGATCTAGAAGTAGGTATCCATCTGGGAACAAGTGACCACCAGTGTGGTTCATGATAAACTCAGCTACAGAGTTAAGCCATGCAAAAGTGAGGGTACTTGACTTCGGGAGGGTTGACTTTGGCAAGATGGGAGAGTGCCTTAGAAAAGCACTAGCAAACAGGCTAGAAGGAGGGGTGGAGCAACGATGAGGAAACATCAAAACTGCCATCACAGAGGCAATAAGCCTTTGTGTGAAGCAAATAAACAAATCAAAATGAAAGAAAATGCCACTATGGTTCTCAAAAGAGGTGTCTTGGAAAGTTAAGGAGAAAAAGATAGCATTTAGGAAGTATAAGGAAACACAGAAGGAGCAGGACAGAGAACTGTTCCAGTTAAGGCAGAAGGAAGGAGGGAAGGAAGTCAGAATAGCAATGGCCAAAGCTGAGGAAAAGATAGCCAGCTCAGTTAAGAAGGGGGATAAAACCTTTCACAGGTACATCATGGAGCATAGAAAGACAAAGGGAGAGACAGTGAGGCTGAATAGATTGGACAGTGGGTTGGCAGGGAGGGACAGTAAAAAAACAGGGATACCAAACAAATACTTCTGCTCAGTAATCACAAAAGAGGAGGAGGGGGAGGTGCCTAATCCAATTAAAAGAAGCACTTTGCATAGGGGGTCAATCCCAATCCTTTCACAGAAGAAAAGGTTCTGAAAGAATCCTAAAATTGAAGGTGGACAAAACAATGGGGCCTGACTGAATTCACCCCAGAATTCTAAAATAGTTAAAAGAAGAACTAGTGACACCACTGACTACAGTTTTTAATAAATCATGGGAGAATGATGGGGTACCTAAGGACTGGAGGAAGGTGGATGTGATTCTCCTTCACGAAAGTGGGAGCAAGACAGAGGCAGGAAACTACAGACCTGTTAGTTTGACCTCTGTGGTAAGGAAAAGTGATGGAATCACTTCTGAAGGAAAGAATTGTTGAGTACCTAGAGGTCCATAGGGCATAGGACCAAGGCAGCATGGGTTTACAGTAAGAAGGTCATGTCAGATGAATCTAATTGATTTCTTTGACTGGGTGACCAAAGTATTAGACCAAGGAGGGGCTGTGGACATGGCCTACCTAGAATTCAGCAAGGCATTTGACACAGTGCCACACAAAAGATTAATAATCACATTAACAAGCCTGGGAGTGGGTCCCAGGGTGGTAGCCTAAGTAAAACATTGGCTGGACAACAGGACACAGAAGGTAATTGTAAATAGAGTCCACTCTGAAGAAAGGAAGTTACTAGTAGGGTACTGCAGGGTTCAGTACTGGGTCCAATCCTTTTTAATGTCTTTATAAGTGACATTGCAGAGGGACTAGAAGGAAAAGTATGCCTCTTTGCAGATGACACAAAGATCTGCAACAGGGTTGATACACAAGGAGGTGTGGAAAGGATGAGAAGGGGCTTGGCAATGTTGGAGGAATGGGCGGAAGTATGGCAACCTGGATTCAATGCAAAGAAGTGCAAAACAATGCACCTGGGAAACAAAAACATGGGGGAAGATTATACAATGGGGGGAGGTAGTAACAACAACAAAAATGGAAAGGGACCTGGGGGTAATCATATCAGATGACCTTAAGTTTGGCAAGCAATGTGAGAAGGCATTAGGGAGGGCTGGGGTGATACTGGAATTTATAGGGAGAGGCGCCACCAGCAGAAAACAGGAAGTTGTCATCCCTCTGTACGGATAGTTGGTGAGACCCCATATGGAGTACTGCGTCCAGTTCTGGAGACCCCATCTCTTCAAGGACATAGACAGAATGGAGGCAGTCCAGAGGAGGGTAACTAAAATGGTGCAGGTTCTGCTAAAGAAGCCATATGAGGAGAGACTAAAGGAGCTTAATATGTATACCCTTGAGGAAAGGGGTGAAAGGGAGGGCATGATACAAACTTTTAAATACCTCAGTGGACTCAACAAAGTCCAAGAGGGTAGCATCTTTCAGAAAAAGAGATGTACAAGGACAAGGGGACACAGTTTAAAGATAGAAGGGAGAGGGCTCAGGGGCAAAGTGAAGAAGTATTTTTTCACAGAGAGGGTGGAGGACACATGGAACAGCCTTTCTAAGGAGGTTGTGGGGTCTAAAACTGTGGGAGAATTCAAGAATGCATGGGACAGACATCAGGCAGTTTTTGTGGAGGGGTAGGAAGAAATAGAATGTTGGTTGACTAGAATCTGCAGCTTATCCTGTCGGTAGGGAAATGGGCAGGTTAGGTGTTCCAGGCGGTCCTAATTTGCTGTCAAATTCTATGTTTCAATGTTTCCTCTATCTGTTCTTTGTCAAAAGCTATCTAGGTCAGATTTATCTGCTAACACCTGGCTTCCTGCTGCCTAAGCCACTAAGCCAATTCAGTTTCTTTCTTCACCTAGCTTCTGTAACTACACAGATAATAAATCGCTTCATGCCACACAGACAAACACGCTAACTCAATTTTTGGTAGTGTTTACCCTAAATTGAAAGTCCCACTAGTAGATTTCTATTCCTTTCATCCCAGTAGAGTAGTAAAGTTCTAACAGCATCTCCATCCTCCTGCTGTTCTCTGCCAAAAGCTATCGAGGGCAGACTTAATTGCAAATACTTGAATTATGGCTGAGTAAGCCAACCCCCAATTCACAGTTTCCTTCTTCATCTAACTAACTGCACAGATAAAAATTCCCTTCACCCAGCTCAGACAAACACAATAACTTTATTTCTTTTTGTTACCCTAAATTGTAGGTCCCGGTAGTAGAGTTCTAGTTCTTTAGTCCCAGGAGAGTAGTAAAGTTCTAACAGCACCTCTTTCCTCTTGAGATCTCTGCCAAATGCTATTTTGGGCTGAATTAAATGCAAACACCTGGATTCCTGCTGCCTAAGCCACTCCCCCAATACACAGTTTCCACATACACCTAGCTAACTGCATAGGTAACAATTCCCTTCACCCATATCAGACAAGCACTCTTTTTATGTTTGCTTGCATGCAGCGCAAGAAACATTTTGCGGCAGCTTGGTGACAAAGCAGGTTCTGGAGGTGCGGCACTGTTGAGGCCAATACTGGCATGGCATTTTGGGGTGTATGTGATGTCCACCAATAATGGGGGACACAGCCGGTGACAGTAGTTTAGAATGTTGCCACCAACTTGTGACAATTTAGCTGCTGCAATCAGGGGCCACCTCGTCATTTCAGTGTCAGCCATCCGCTGCAATGAGGGAGCAACCAGTCATTGCAGGGCGTGATGTAGGAACCCTGATATTGTTTGTGAACATGACAGTGGCTTGCCGCCATGTTCACAAACAATACCCCCCCACCATGTTTATCTGCTAATGGGGTGCCCACTGCCCATTGACATAATGTAACCCCCCCCATTTTATTGTCTGCTGATGGGGTGCCCAATCCCCATTGGCATAAAGGAATTCCCCCCTTTTTGTTTTTAGCTGATGAGGTGCCCAATCCCCATCAGCAGAGAGGAATTCCCCCCTTTTGTTGTTTGCAGATGGGGGGTGCCCAATTCCCCATTGGCTACAGCTGCCTCCCCCAAAAGCAAGTCTCCAGTTGTATGCTGGGAGCCCACCTCAGCTTGCCACATGTCCCTGTAAATAAAAAATGATCCTGCAAAGTTGTTTTTTTTAACCCTGTAAGAAGAAAATGACCCTCGTTCTTCTCCCGCCCCCACCCAACCCCCACCACCCACTGTGCACCCTGCCTTCCACACACCCCTAACCCCATATTTACCTCTGGAGTCCAGCGCGATGATCTTCAGTGGACAGGGAACATGTTTGTACTCTTCAGTGCGAACTGCGGAAATGCCGGTAAGTTGTATAATGTAATAAATATGTTTTTTTCAACTTTAATGCATATCTCAGGCATTGTTTGGAATTTTGCCACCAAATTTTCAACATGGGGTTTTTGGGACCCCTCCTCATGAATTCTTTCACTGTCATGGCATTAATCGGCCTGAAAGGTGTTTTTATGGTCCCTGCATGCAATCACCTTTCAGGACCAATTAATGAAACAACAGTGCCACTGTTCATGAGGTGTGCTCTCAAAAAGCTTATGTTGCAAATTTGGTGGGGAAAATCAAAAAAATGACTGTTTTGTAAGTGTACAATGTGCAGTTGCTATGCACGCTCATAACATTGCAAATTTGCAAATATTTTCACCCCAGATTTTCACCATTGGCATTTTTTCAGACCTCCTTGTGAACAGTATAGCTGTCATTTTTCACACCCCGGATGAAATGTGTTTTCACACTTGCAGCTTGGAATAGCGCTGTTGGTGTGGGAAATCAGTGTTCCCCACAGATTAAGAAACTGATAGTGGCACTGTTTATGAGCAAAGGTCCTAAAATGCCTATGTTGAAAATTTGGTGATGCTACTCCATAAAATGACTGTGTTACGAGCATGCATTGCGCTGTTCCTAAGCACGCTCGTAAGTTCACACATTTTCAATATTTTCACTCCAGATTTTCAACATTGCCATTTTACAACACCTCTTTTTGAGCAGTGCAGCTGTAATTTTTCACATTTTGCCCAAAAATGTGTTTCCACTCATCTAGCACACAATGGCACAGTCGGTGTGCAAAATCAATGTTCAGGACTCATTAAGAAAATTACAGTGATGCCGTTCATGAGCAGAAGTTTTAAAATGGCTATGTTAAAAATTTGGTGAAAAAAATTCCCCAAAATGACTGTTTAACGAGCATGCATTGCACCGTTGCTATGCATGCTCGTACGGTTGTGAATGTTCACTATTTTCACTCCAGATTTTCAACATTGCCATTTTACTTCACCTCCATTTGAGCAGTGCAGCTGTCATTTTTCATATCTCACCCAAAACATGTTTCCTCGCAAATAGCGCACAATGGCGCAGTCAGTGTGCAAAATAAAAGTTCCGGACAGATTAAGGAAACTGATTAAGAAAAGTGACACTGGTCATGAACAGAGATGTTACAATGGCTATGTTTCACATTGGGTGAAAAAAGTCCATAAAATGACTGTGTTACGAACGACCATTGCACAGTTTCCACGCCCTCTTGTAACTTCATGGATTTCTATTATTTTCAGTCCAGATTTTGACCACTGGTATTTTTTCACACTTCCTTATGAACTGTACAGCTGTCATTTTTCACACCATGGCCGAAATGTGTTTTCGCTCTTCCAGCGCAAAAATGCATGGTCGCTGTGAGAAATCACTGCTCGGGACAGGTTAAGAAAATCACAGTGACACTGCTCATGAGCAGAGGTTCCAATATGTCTGCGTTGACAATCTGCTCTAAAACATCCCCAAACTAATTGCATTATGGGCTTGGGTTGCCCAGTTTCTACACATGCTCTTGACTTCACCAGTTTTTTTAATATTTCCACTGCAGATTTTCAACATTGCCATTTTTTCCACCTCCCCATGAAAAGAACAGCTGTCATTTTTCACATCCTGTTTGAAATGTATTTTTGCACCTGTGGTGCCAAATGGCATAGTCGCTGTGCAAAATCAGCTTTCAGCTAACAAACTGATATTGCCACTGTTCATAAGGTGGAATCACAAAAAAAACATGTTGAAAATTCAGAGTGAAAATGCCAATGAACACCTGAGATGTTAGGGTTTCTGACCATAATGCCCCACCTTATAGAGACTGACAGGCATCAGGGGCATGACTTGGGATTGTTGCCTGTAATGCTCATACCATTCCACACCCTGCAGCCAGTGATAGGCATCGAGGTGTGCCTTGGACTCTTTGGCCCCCAAATTCACCCTATTCTCCTATACAGCACCCATCTCATCCTATTTCCGGATGGAATGGGATGAGCATAAGGGCCAAAGACCTCAAGGCACACTGTGACACTTGTCGGTGTCTGCAGGGTAGGGTATGGTGAAACGGCATGGCCGTTATGCCTGATGACTCAAAGGCATATACCAATGCCTGTCACTCTCTGCAGAGTGGTGGTGGGGTTTGCTTCAGTTCAATACTTCACTGCCATTCCTATTATGCAGCTCTCTAACTCCTACACTGCCAATGCCAATGCCAGCAAACAAACAGTCGGCATTGTCAAATGCTTGTTTCTGTTTTTACATTAAATTGAAGGTCCCAGTAGTAGAGTAGCAAAGTTCTAACAGCACATAGTTCCTCTTGTTATTCTCTGCCAAAAGCTATCTAGGGCAGATTTAAATGCAACCATCTACTTCCTGCTGCCTAAGTCATTCCCTCTCATTTGTGGTTTCCTTCTTCACTTAGCTAACTGCAGAGAAAATAATTCACTTTACCAAACTGAAATGCACTCCTTTTTGATTTTGACCTAAATTGAAGGTCCCAGTCATATAGTTCTAGTTCTAGTTCTTTTGTCTCAGTAGAGTAGTAAAGTTCTAACACCACCTCCTTAATCTTGCTGGTCTCTGTCAAAAGTTATCCAGAGCAGATTTAAATGCATACACCTGGCGTCCTGCTGTCTAAGCCACTCCCCCTAATTCAAGGTTTCCTTCTTCGCCTGACTATCTCCACAAATAACAATTCCCTTCATCCAATTCAGACAAGCACAAACTTTTTTGTTTGTTACTACCTTAAATTGAAGTTCCAAGTAGAAGAGTTCTAGTTTGTTTATCACATGAGAGTAGTAAAGTCCTAACAGTGCCTCCTTCCTCTTGCTGTTCTGTGATGAAAGCTATCTAGGGCAGATTTAAATGCAAACACCTTGCTTCCTGATGTCTAAGCTACTGTGCCAAATTCATAGTTTCCTTCATCAACTAGCTAACTGCACAGAAAAGAATCCACAGTTCCCTTCTTTGCCTAGCTAACTGCACAGATAACAATTCCCTTCACCCAACTTAGACAAATATACTCTTTTTTTGTTTGTTATTGTCACTAACACACTCTGCAGGTCAGGCCCTCTACTCTTACAGTGCCAATCTCTGAGTGCTACAGTGTGAATAGGTAACAGACAGGGTAACCCTCCCCTCTGCTTCTCCAAACTGAAACACTCCTTTTTTTGCCCTCAATTAAAAGTCCCAGTTGTAGAGTTCAAGTTCTTATGTTAGAGTAGAATAGTAAAGTTCTAACATCACCTCCTTCCTCTTGCTGTTCTCTACCAAAAGCTATTTACTCCAGATTTGAATGCATACACCTGGCCTCTGCTGCCTAAGCCACCCAACTCAGACAACAACACTCTTTTTTTTAGTTGTTGGTACCCTAAATTGAAGATACCAGTGGAAGAATTCTATTTCTTTCATCCCATTAGAGTAGTAAAGTTCTATAAACAGCTCCTTCCTCCTGCTGTTCTCTTCCAAAAGCAATCTAGGGCAGATTTAAATGCAAACATCTGGCTTCCTGCTGTCTCAGCCACTCTCCCCCAAATTCACATTTTCCTTCTTCACTTTGTTAACTGCATAGATAACAATCCCCTTTTCCAACTCAGACAAACACTCTTTTTTTTACCCTAAATTGAAGGTCCCAAATATAGAGTTATTTTTCTTTAGTCCCAGTAGAGCAGTAAAGTTCTAACAGTGCCACCTTCCTCTTTCTGTTCTCTGCCCTGAGCTATCAAGGTCACATTTATGTGAAGACACCTGGTTTCCTGCCGCCAAACCCACTCCCCCAATTTACAGTTTCTTTCTTCACTAAGCTTACTGCACATATAATGATTCCATTCCCCCAACTCAGACAAATATACTAACACTGTTTTGCTAGTTTTTACTCTAAATTGAAAGTCTCGGTTGTAGAGTTTTATTTCTTTCACCTCACTAGAGTAATAAAGTTGCAACAGCATCTCCATCCTCCTACTCTTCTCTGCTAAAAGCTATCTAGGGCCGATTTAAATGGAAACACCTGGTTTCCTGCTGCCTAAGCCACTCCCCCTCTTCACAGTTTCCTTCTTCAATAGGTAACTGAACAGATATCAATTCCCTTCACCCAACTCAGGCAAGCACCCTGAATTTAATTTTTGTTTCTACCCTGAATTGTAGGTCCCAGTAGTAGAGTTCCAGTTCTTAAGTCCCAGCAGAGTAGTAAAGTTCTAACCACACCTCCTTCCTATTGCTGATCTCTGCCAAAAGCCATTTAGGGCAGACTTAAATGCAAACACCTAGATCCCTGCTGCCTAATCCACCCCCTCAATTCACAGTTTCCATCTACATCTAGCTAATTGCATAGGTAACAATTCCCTTCACTCATCTCAGACAAGTACTCTTTTTTTACACTAAATTAAAGGTCCCAGTAGTTGAGTTTTAGTTATTTAGTCTTGCAGAGTAGTAAAGTTCCAACAGCACCTCCCTCCTCTTGTTGTTCTCTGCCAAAAGCTATCTAGGGCAGATTTTAATGCAAACACCTGGCTTCCTGCTGCCTAAGCGACTCCACCTAATTCACCATTTCCTTTTTCACATAGCTAACTGCACAGAAAAGAATTCCCTTCACCATACAGAAGCACACCCTTTTTTCCCCTAAACTGAAGGCCCCAGTTGTAGAGTTCTAGATCTTTAGTCCCAGTAGAGTAGTAAAGTTCTAACAGTACCTCATTCCTCTTGTTGTTCTCTGCCGAAAGCTATTTAAGCAAAATGAAAGTCACACATTTGACTTCCTCCTGCCTAAACTACCCCCAATCCACAATTTCCTTCTTTGCCTAGCTAACTGCACATATAACAATTCCCTTCACCCAACTCAGACAAACACTCTCTTTTTTTGTTTGTTATTGTCGCAAACACACTTTGCAGGTCAGGCCCCCTGCTCTCACAGTGCCAATCTCAGGGCACAATAGTGTGAACAGGTAACAGACAGGGTAAACCTCTTGCCTGCCTTTGGGTTTATATCACCTTTGCTCTCAAGTTCAGGGGGGACTCAATGTGTGAACTTTATGCTAGCATACCCAAATGTACAGATCAGATAATATTCTCTTTGGGGGGATCCAATATATCTCTTGCATAAGGGAACCTAACCAGGTACAAAAATGTTATAAAAAAAGTAAGATATAATCCAAAGTCCATCAAAACTCATATTTATTAAACTCTTTTTATTTACACCCATATACATGAGGCAACAGTTTTGTGGCTTAACCTCACTTCCTCAGGCCAATCATTTATGAACAGTGTTGACACTAAATTAGAAACAAATAAATCCATTCAGATACAGTTTTTAAATTTCTGCTCTTTTTACATTAATATGTCACATTGGTATATACTGCCAATAGTTCTTTATAATAACATATTGAATTAAGTCAATTTTTCAATTAAAATTTCATTTAGAAACTAATTATAAAACACCTTCTCTTTCTTAGTTAAATCACAATCCATTTTATATTATTGTCCCCATATTAAAGTCAAATTTTAGTTCAATGTAGTATAAACTTTACATTATTTTCAAATATGCAAAAAAACCTTAATTTTCATTTATTTGAAGTCCTGATATGGTACTCTCAAAGCGAGCACTATGCCACCCTCTTCCTATTACCATCTATTAGAAAAAAAAACATATATTTATTTCAAGTGTTAATGTCTTTAAATCTTGTATAGTTCTTATTTAAACATCATATTGCCAGTCACCTGGTCACACTCTAGAATGGGCCAGTTCACTTCTCAAAAATGTCAGCCACTTAATAGTAATCTTGCTAGGAAAACCACATTTAATGTATCTTTAGCAATTGTCCTCATGAATTGAAAGTGGCTATGAGGAAAGAAACCAACATAAAAATTCATTTCTAACACTATTTTCACTCAATTTAATACTATTATTCATTTCTCTGTTAAACTTTGAATTTCACTACATTAATCCCTACCTGCTGTTGCCTATTATAGAAACATAGAAACATAGAATTTGACGGCAGATAAGGACCGCTTGGCTCACCCAGTCTGCCCATTTCCCTACCTACTGGATAAGCTGCAGATCCTAGTTAACCAGCAGCCTACTTCTTCCTACCCCCAACCCCTAGAATGGTCTTATGACTGTCCCATGCATGCCTGAATTCCACCACTGATTTCGACTCCACAACCTCCCCCGGAAGGCCGTTCCATGCATCCACAACCCTCTCTGTGAAAAAATACTTCCTTAAATTACCTCTGAGCCACCCCCCATCTTCAGATTGTGCCCTCTTGTTCTTGCACCTCTTTTTTTAAAAGATGCTACCCTCTTGGACTTTGTTGATTCCCTTGAGGTACTTGAACATTTCTATCATGTCCCCCCTCTCCCTCCTTTCCTCGAGGCTATACATATTAAGCTCCTTTCATCTCTCTCTTCATATGTCTTCTGGTGCAGACCCTGCACCATTTTAGTTGCCCTCCTCTGGAC
Organism: Neoceratodus forsteri; assembly: GCA_016271365.2. Lineage (NCBI taxonomy): Eukaryota > Metazoa > Chordata > Ceratodontiformes > Ceratodontidae > Neoceratodus > Neoceratodus forsteri. The sequence continues at coordinate 179,845,990 of CM057455.1, forward strand.
AGCTTCCATCCTGTCTATGTCTTTGCGGAGATTGGGTCTCCAGAGCTGCACACAGTACTCCAGATGGGGTCTCAGCAGCTATCTGTACAGAGGGATAATAACTTCCTGTTTTCTGCTGGTGATGCCTGTCCCTATGCATCCCAGTATCCCCCCAGCCCTCCTTGCTGTCCTCTCACATTGCTTGCCCACCTTTAGGTCATCTGATATGACTACCCCCAGGTCCCTTTCCATTTTTGTTGTTGTTAATTTCTCACCCCCATTGTGTACTCTTCCCTGGTTTTGTTCCCAGGTGCATTACCTTGCACTACTTAGCATTGAATCTAAGCTGCCATAAATTTGACCATTCCTTTAACCTTGCCAGTCCCTTCTCATCCTTTCCACCCCACCCTGTGCATCAACTCTGTTGCAGATCTTTGTGTCATCTGCTAGAGACATACTTTTCTTCCAATCCCTCTGCAATGTAAACATAAAGACATTGAAGAGGACCAGTCTAATACTGAACCCTGTGGTACCCACTAGTAACCCTCCTTTCTTCTGAGTGGACTCCATTTACTATTACTCTCTGTGTCCTATTCTCCAGCCAATTCTTTACCCAGGCTGTCATCTTGGAACCCACTCCCAGGCTGGCTAACTTGTATATTAATCTTTTGTGTGGGACTGTGTCAAATGCCTTGCTAAAGTCTAGGTAGGCCATGCCACAGCCCCTGCCTGATCTACTACTTTGGTCACCCAGTCAAAGAAATCTATCAGATTCATCTGGCATGACCTTCCCGCTGTGAATCCATGCTGCCTAGGGTCCTGTGCCCCTCTGACCTCTAGATACTCAACAATTCTTTCCTTCAGAAGTGATTCCATCATTTTCCATATCACTGAGGTTAAACTAACAGGTCTGTAGTTTCCTGCTTCTGCCTTGCTCCCACTTTTGTGAGGGAATCACATCTGCCTCCTCCAGTCCTCGGTACCACCCCATCCTCCCATGATTTGTTAAAAGGGTAGTCAGTGGTGTCACTAGTTCTACCCTTAGTTCTTTTAGAATTCTGTGATGAATCCCATCAGGCCCCATTGCTTTGTCCACCTTCAGTTTTAAGAGTTCTTTCAGAACCCTTTCTTCTATAAATGGGCTGGTATCAACTTCTGCATCCAGAGTGTTTCTACTGTTTGTTTTAGGTACCTCCCCCTCTTCATTTGTAACTACTGAGCAAAAATATTTGTTTAGTATCTCTGCCTTTTCACAGTCTCCCTCTGCCACCCTCCCTCCCTTTATTAAGCCTCACTATCCCTCCCTTGGTCTTCCTTCACTCCCTGATGTCCCTGTAAAGGTTTTATCCCTTCTTAACTGAGTTGGATATCTTTTCCTCGGTTTGGGCCTTTGCTGTTCTGACTGCCTTCCCATCCTCCTTTTGCTTTAACTGATACAGTTCTCTGTTGTGGTCCTTCTGTGATTCCTTGTACTTCCGGAATGCTTTCTTTTTCTCTTGAACCTTCACTACCACTTCCTTTTTTTTTTTTTGAAATTTAAGTTTATTGAGTTTATATATAAGAAAAACAAAAGAAAAGAAAAAGGAAGACAAGGTACAGATATAGATAGTGGAGGGTTGTCAGATCATAGAGTACACAAGTCCAGGAAAAAGCACATGTAGCTGTATACAATCACAATGACATTAGCAGGAACAATAAACACAGAAAAACAAAATACAAAATATAAAATATAACCCCAATAACCCCTCCCCTCCCCAAGCCCACCCCCATCGCCTGGAGGTTTCATAGCTGAAGGAGATGTTGGGTCAATAAGGAGGAGAGCTGTGGTTGAGCCAGATAATGCTGCAAGTAATAATGCAGCAGCAGTTACCTAAGGTACTATCAGTGTCTGGGTTACCCTAGGTAGAGCGCATTTAATTTACCCCATTTCTGACTAAAAGACTCCAGATTATGTCTAGAGCTAGCTATAAGTTTGTCGGTATTGAAACAGAGGGACATCTCCTTAAGCCATTCCTGATAGGCAATAGTATCTTGATCCATCCAATGCCTGAGGACCATTTTTTTTATAACTATTGAGATGAGAGCCATATGATATCTACGCTCTTTCACTGAAATGCTCGAGTAGACACCCAAGATACAAATTTCTAAGGTAAATAGGTCTTTGAGCCCTAAAAGTGGGTCTAAGCTGTCTCTAACAGTACTCCATAAAGGTGCCACTTTATTGCATTCCCAAAGGATATGCAGCAAATTCCCTTCAGAGGCTCCACATCTCGAGCAAATACTCGACTTAAGCTTGCCAAATTGGACCAGCTTAACTGGAGTATAGTAGAGATTATTTAAAATATAGTATTGGGTCAATCTATGGTTGTCTTGGGATGAGTAACGATACACATCTTTCCAAATTGAATCCCATGCAAGAGGGGCTCAGATTGAGAGTGACCAGATATTGGAACCCTCAGGGAGTTAGGAAAGGTCATCAAGCAATTTGTTGTATATGTTAGAAATACCTCCCATACCGGCTGCCTCCTGAATTTTCACAGGAATGGCCTTATTTTAGAGGAAGTCCGACCCAAAGATTTTGAGGATGAGGTGTCTCAATTGATAGACTCTGAAAATATGCTTCTGGGGAATGTTAAGGGACGCTAGATTTCATCCAACTTAAGTGGTGTGCCTTGCTCATACAGAATTCCACAGTAAGTTATGCAACTGCGGGGAGCCATTCAGAAATTAAGCAGCTACCTCCAATTTTGATGTTAGGATTTAACACAAGAGGTTGTGCTAAATCCTTGGTCAGGATATATTGAAAAAATTCCAGCATTGAGAAGAATTCTAATAGAAAGGCCGATAGTAGAGTCTTGGATGGCTGGGGTAATGTGGAAGCGGATACCAAAAACACGGGGGCTCAAATTGAACTGGTCAGCAAGTTTAGTTCAAGCCATAGCCATATGGGTGAGGCGTGGTAGACTGTGTGGTGGACCACTTACCTATTCTATTCAGGTGACTAGCCCAATAATATAGCAAGAGATTGGGTAGACGAAGACCACCCTTGTCTCTAGGTGCAGTGAGTTTAAGAAAGGCTCTACGAGGTTGTTTCCCCTTCCAAACAAAGTTGGATAGCATCGAGTTAACTTGACTGAAGAATTGCTTGGGTAGCCATATATTAAAGTGATTCAGGGGGTGAAATAACCAGGGAAGAATATTCATTTTGACAATATTGATTCATCCCCAAATGGTTAGTGGCAACTTTTGCCATCGGTCCAAATCTCTCTGGACTCTCGTTACAGTATTGTCTAAATTGAGTTTCTTGACCATTTCCACCTCCCTGGCCACATGTATACCCAAATATTTAAATGAAACCGGGGACCATTTCATACCGAACCGAGTAAAATCCAATTTAAAGGTAAAAGAATTTAATGGAAAAATAACCGATTTAGAAATATTCAACCTGTAGTTAGAAACCTGACCAAAATGGTCAATAATTTTTAGTACTTGTGTTAGAGATGCTTCGGGTTTAGTAAGGTATAACAGGATATTGTCAGCAAAGACCAATACAGTCAGGGGAGATTGAGCAATGGTACAACCTATGATTCATGGTGAGCTTTTAATACTAACAAGCAGCGGTTCCAAATATAGGTTGAAGAGGTAGGGGGAAAGAGGACACCCTTGACGAGTGCCAGCACATAAAGGAAAACTGGAAGAAAAAACCCCGTTGCAGTAAACTTTTGCCGAGGGGGACTTGTATATTGCCATAATCATGTGAATAAAGGAATCAGGAAGCCATTCTCTTCAAAGTGGCCCACAAAAGTCCCAATTCACTTGATCAAAGGCTTTTTCTGCATCAAGAGCGACTAGGACCATGGGATCTAGCAAAGTGTGGGCCGCTTGAAAGACATGGGCTAAGGTTCTCAAATGGTCAGCAGATGATCTGCCCTGGATGAAACCAGCCTGTTCCGGGCTCAACAGGTGCTGCCAAATCTTTTTGATTCTGAACGATAAAATTTTAGATAAGATTTTGATATCATAATTTAAGAGCGATATTGGATGGTAGCTGGCAGGTTCTGTTAGGGGTTTATCAGGTTTGGGGATTAAAATAATTGTCACTTCTAGGAGAGAGGGGTCTATCACATCCGCAGAAAACAAATATTCGTATAACTTAAGCAGCAGAGGAGATAGCTCTTTACAAAAACCTTATAAAATTGGGGAAGCCATCTGGCCGGGGCTTTTCTAATGGTAAATCATTGATTGCCTCTACTACTTCTTCACCTAGAGTGATGGGAGCTGACAATATGTCGCAGGATGATGAATCTGAAGGAAGGAGTTTGATACCATCTAAGAAGTGCTCTATCCGCTGAGAATGCGATGGTGTGGAACTCCTACTGTAAATGTCAGTATAGAAGGATTCAAAAATTTGGGCAATCTCCCTGGGTAGCGTCTTGGTGGTGCCGTCCTGAGATTTGAGGGCTGGGATAATATGGGAACTCTCTATTTCTTTCAGTCTCAGAGCTAGCATCCGACCCGACTTTTCACCCTGATCAATATATCTAGTCCTAGTCTTGAGCAATGCATATTCAGCTTTATCTTGAGTCAGATCGTTATATTCATTTCTGAGTTTAATAAGAGCCGTTAGATTAGCTGGGGAATTGGAAGAGAGAAGGTTATCTTCAGCTGCCCCCAGCAGGCTAGATAACGAATTAATTTTGGACTCCCTTACCCTTTTCCTAGTGGCAGCAATCTTAATGAGTTCCCCTCTGATAAAACATTTGAAGGAGCACCACAATGTATCCTCTCGGTGTACAGATCCCTGATTCAGGTCGAAGTACTAAAGGATCATGTCCCTGATTTGGGAAACTGTGTGTTCTTCCTTCAGGATTTTTGTATTAAGTTTCCAAGACGTATCCCTATGTCCCTGAATACCCAGGGAAACCTTGACCCAAACCAGAGAGTGGTCCGAGATGACTATTGGTTCAATACCTACTTGATGGGTACAGCTCATTAAGGAAGAACTAATTAAAATATAGTCAATTCTTGACCAAGTTTGGTGAACCTGGGAGTAAAAGGAATAGAGTCGATTGTCAGGGTTAAGGAGACGCCAGAGTCACACAGACCCAACAGGTTTGTGAAATCAGAGAGGGCATGTTGTGCAGGGGACAACGGTTTTATTGGTCTAAAGGTTTTGTCTAACTCGTTGGAAGGAGCCACATTCCAGTTGCCCCCTAGGATGAGAAGGGAAGGCAGAAATCTGCTCAGGTTATCTGCCAGGGACATTAAAAAGGATGGGTCACCTCCTACTGGAGCGTATATCACTCCTAAAACCACACTACTATTATTAAGCTGGCCCTTGACCAATACATATCTACCCTCGTGGTCGATAACACTGTCCTCTACTACGAATCTGATGTGATGTTTAATTATTATTGCTACCCCCTTACTAGCTTGTGAGCCGGAGGCAGTGAAAATTTGGGTAAATCCTAACCTTCGTAATTTCTTGTCCTCCGAGGCAGCCAAGTGGGTTTCCTGCATGAAAACTATGTCTATGTTTAGAAGGGAACAGTTCAGAAACACCTGCTGTCTCTTAAGAGGGCCATTGATACCTCTGACATTCCAACTTGCAAATTTAATCATTCTCAATGCCATGATAAATAATACAAGAATGAGCAAGACACAGGAACTTCAATCCCACTAGTACAGGTAGTAATAAAGGAATTACACCCAGTTTGCCCAACAATGATAATAATAACCATAGGGATTGAAACTCTCCAAGGCACCCTCCTCCCAAACCCCTAATAGAATAACCCACAAAAATGACCAAGTCACCAACACACTTAAATGAAACTGAACACAGAGCTCCCAAGCCAGAGAGCGATTCCAAAGGTGACTGGACTAAAATTAAGATATACCCCTACCCCACCCCAAATGACAAAACCTATGAATAACCTGTAATCACCCAAACCCTATTTACAACCCATCCCTTTAAAACCAGAGAAGCATGTAAGAACCCAATAATTAACCTGTAAAGGGATCGGTCCCCAGGACTAGCAGACCCACAACTAACTGCAAGAAATCTGTTTGATGCCCCCATTAATAAAGTGTATCATAGGGCTGAGTAGCAAAAAGAAACAGGGTACTGCTGTCCCCCCCCAGTTCAGGATGCGAGACTGCAACTCAAGGCTTGCCATTCCCATCCACCCCCACCAGCCAAAAGCGAGTATAAGGCAGAGTCATAACATCATAACCAACTATCGGTGTGCTAATCACCCAAATACAGAACTACAAAAGCTCGCAACTCCAAAATGCTGAACGGATCCAACATGGCTTGAAATATCTCACTGTGATGAGAAAGGGATACGCCAGCTGGCCGCTGCATCACTCGCTCCAATCCGTCTGTGTCAGCGTCAGGAGCAAAAATTAAAGTAGTGAAGCTGAGCTCCATTCACTCGAGCTGGCCATCATCTAACCCGGAAAAGGAAAAGGAAGGGGAAGGGAAAACTGGTAGGGACCTAGCCGGTCCGTCGGCGAAAACTATCCGCCTGGAACCACAAGCGTAATTAAGGGTCCTATCCCCCCCACCACGGGCCATGAGGCAGAGGCCTCAGATGAAGAAAGCCTAGGCCTCAACCCAGTCCAGACAAGCGACTTTGCCGCAACCCCCATGGAAGGCCAGCCAGCCCTAACCCAACTCGCACGAAAAAACACAAATGCAGGCATGCACCCAGACCAAGATCACTCAGCCGAGGTAAGCAGACTTACACCAATATTAATATAGATCAGTCATCCAGATTTGAAAAGGTCAGGAAGTCTCTGGGAAAGTTCCTTTTTGGCTTGGTCAGGGTTCTCGAAGGCATACCAGACGTTATCGAGACGGACCTGCAGCCTGGCCGGATAATTCATTCGGAACTTGAACCCCGCAGCAATCAGCTTGGTCACAATCGGATGAAATTCACGTCTCCTCAGTCGGGTTTCAAGTGGTAGGTCTTGGGTGATTCTCAAGGTGTGAATCTACCACAAGACCGCCTGTAGACTCTTGACTTTATTCAGGATATGCTGCCTTTCGAGGTAACTAAGCATCTTGATTAGTATGGATTTGGGAGAGGAGCCTGGCGGAGGTTTAGGCTTCAGGGATCTGTGGGCATGCTCGATGTGGTAGGAGGGATTGATGGGCGAGGGGCCAACAATCATAGTAAGAAGCTTTTGCACAAAAGACAAGATATCTGGCCCTTCCTCCACCTCCGGTAGACCCAGCACCAGAATGTTGTTCCTCCTGCTGCGTCCCTCGAGATCCTCCGTCTTTAGTTTTAACTTGGCAATTTGTTGTCTGAGCATGATAATCTCGGGCTCACACTTGGCCTTCCAAGACTCCAGGGAACTGATACGAGCCTCGAGTCGCCTACTCGGGTAGTTACAGAAGCAAGATCGCTACGTATGGATTTTAACTCTGAGGAATGGGATCAGCTCCTGGAGGAACTGATCCTCTCTGAGCGGACTGGAGGGGACGCTAGGAGAGCCAGATTTAGCACCCGAACCCATAGGCAGGGTTCTTGACTTTTTGGCCGCTTTTTCAGGCATATTCGGTGGCATGTGCCTGGCCCCGGCAGTCTTCATCTCGGCCTCCATTGTCTTCACCACACCTTGGCGTAAATTGTTAAGAAATCGCTCAAAACGCCAATGTAAGGTGATGATGAGTTGTAGAGAACTGCGATTGACGAGGAGCACATTAAAAATAGTATATCCAAAGTAAGTATATGTAAGAATCAGCTGGTTGAGAGGGGAGAGCTGTGGATTAAGCTGCCATTAAGGGCGCTGCCCCACGTGACCTCCCACTGCCACTTCCTTTGAGAACCATAGTGGTTTCTTACATTGTTTTGTTTTGTTTATTTGCTTCACACAAAGGCTTATTACCTCTGTGATGGCAGTTTTTATTATTCCCCATTGCTCTTCCATCCCTCCTTCTTGCCCATTTGCTAGTGCATTCCTTAGGCACTCACCCATTTTGGCAAAGTCAGCCCTCCTAAAGTCCAGTACTTTTGCGTTTGTATGGCTTGACTCTATTGCTGTGTTTATTGTGAACCATACTGTTCGATGGTCGCTAGTTCCCAGATGGCTACCCACTTCTACATCTGTGATCCTCTCTCCATCTTCATTTGAGAGAACCAGGTCTAAGATTGCTCCCTCTCAAGTGGGCTTCAATACTAGTTGTCTAAGGCATGCCTGCAAGAAGACATCTAGAATAACCCACTCTTTGAGTGGCTGCTGCAACTGCACTCCAGTTAACATCTGGCATATTCAGATCACCCATCAGCAATATCTCCCCTTTTTCTGCCATTCTAAGTATACTTTCTATCATTCCTTTGTCCTTTTCCTCCCCCTGAGAAGGGGGTCTGTATACAACCCCTGTGTGCATTGTGGTGCCATTGCCTGTCTCCAAATTTACCCACAGTTTCTCACACGGAGCTCAATTAACATAGAAACATAGAAACATAGAATTTGATGGCAGATAAGGACTGCTTGGCCCACCCAGTCTGTCCATTTCCCTACCTACTGGATAAGCTGCAGATCCTAGTTAACCAGCAGCCTACTTCTTCTTCCCCCCAACCCCTAGAATTGCCTTATGACTGTCCCATGCATGCTTGAATTCCACCACTGATTTTGACTCCACAACCTCCTCCGAAGGCCATTCCATGCATCCACAACCCTCTCTGTGAAAAATACTTCCTTAAATTGCCTCTAGAGCCACCCCCATCTTCAAATTGTGACCTCTTGTTCTTGCACACCTCTTTTTTTGAAAGATGCTACCCTCTTGGACTTTGTTGATTCCCTTGAGGTACTTGAAAGTTTCTATCATGTCCCCCCTCTCCCTCCTTTCCTCGAGGCTATACATATTAAGCTCCCTTAGTCTCTCTTCATATGTCTTCTGGTGAAGACCCTGCACCATTTTAGTTGCCCTCCTCTGGACAGCTTCCATCCTGTCTATGTCTTTGTGGAGATTGGGTCTCCAGAACTGCACACAGTACTCCAGATGGGGTCTCACCAACTGTCTGTACAGAGGGATAATAACTTCCTGTTTTCTACTGGTGGTGCCTCTCCCTATGCATCCCAGTATCCCCCCAGCCCTCCTTGCTGCCCTCTCACATTGCTTGCCCATCTTTAGGTCCTCTGATATGACTACCCCTAGGTCCCTTTCCATTTTTGTTGTTGTTAGTATCTCACCCCCCCATTGTGTACTCTTCCCCTGGGTTTTTGTTTCCCAGGTGTATTACCTAGCACTTCTTAGCATTGAATCTAAGCTGCCATACATTTGACCATTCCTCTAACCTTCCCTTCTCATCCTTTCCACCCCACCCTGTGCATCAACTCTGTTGCAGATCTTAGTGTCATCTGCAAAGAGACATACTTTTCCTTCCAGTCCTTCCTCAATGTCGCTTATAAAGACATTGAAGAGGACCGGTCCTAATACTGAACCCTGCGGTACCCCACTAGTAACCCTCCTTTCTTCTGAGTGGACTCCATTTACTATTACTCTCTGTGTCTTATTCTCCAGCCAATTCTTTACCCAGGCTGTCATCTTGGGACCCACTCTCAGGCTGACTAACTTGTATATTAATCTTTTGTGTGGGACTGTCTCAAATGCATTGCTAAAGTCTAGGTAGGCTATGTCCACAGTCCCTCCCTGATCTACTACTTTGGTCACCCAGTCAAAGAAATCTATCAGATTTGTCTTGCATGACCTTCCCACTGTGAATCCATGCTGCCTAGGGTCCTGTGCCCCTCTGGCCTCTAGATACTCGACAATTCTTTCCTTCAAGTGATTCCATCATTTTCCTATCACTGAGGTTAAACTAACAGGTCTGTAGTTTCCTGCTTCTGCCTTGCTCCCACTTTTGTGAAGGGAATCACATCTGCCTCCTCCAGTCCTCGGGTACCACCCCATCCTCCATGATTTGTTAAAAGGGTAGTCAGCGGTGTCACTAGTTCTACCCTTAGCTCTTTTAAATTCTGGGATGAATCCCATCAGGCCCCATTGCTTTATCCACCTTCAGTTTTAAAGTTCTTTCAGAACCCTTTCTTCTATAAATGGGCTGGTATCAACTTCTGTATCCAGAGTGTTACTACTGTTTGTTTTATGTACCTCCCCTCTTCATTTGTAAATACTGAGCAAAAATATTTGTTTAGTATCTCTGCCTTTCACAGTCTCCCTCTACCCACCCTCCCTCCCTTTATTAAGCCTCACTATCCCTCCTTGGTCTTCCTTTGCTCCCTGATGTACCTATAAGGTTTTATTCCCCTTCTTAACTGGAGTTGGCTATCTTTTCCTCAGTTTGGGCCTTTGCTGTTCTGACTGCCTTCCCAGCTTCCTTTTAGCTTTAACTGATACAATTCTCTGTCCCTGCTCCTTCTGCGATTCCTTGTACTTCCTGAATGCTTTCTTTTTCTCTTGAACCTTCACTGCCACTTCCTTTGAGAACCATAGTGGTTTCTTACATCATCTTGTTTTATTTGCTTCACACAAAGGCTCGTTACCTCTGTGATGGCAGTTTTTATTATTCCCCATTGTTCTTCCACCCTCCTTCCTGCCCATTTGCTAGTGCATTCCTTAGGCACTCACCCATTTTGGCAAAGTCAGCGCTCCTAAAGTCCAGTACTTTTGTCTTTGTATGGCTTGACTCTATTGCTGTGTTTATTGTGAACCATACTGTTCGATGGTCGCTAGTTCCCAGATGGCTACCCACTTCTACATCTGTGATCCTCTCTCCATCTCCATTTGAGAGAATCAAGTCTAATATTGCTCCCTCTCAAGTGGGCTCCAGTACTAGTTGTCTAAGGCATGCCCCCTGTAGGGCATCTAGAAGAACTGCACTCTTTGAAGTGGCAGCTGCAACTGTACTCCAGTTAACATCTGGCGTATTCAGATCACCCATCAGCAATATAATATAATTGCTCATTGCTTTCATTAAACCATTTAAGGGCATCCTGTATCAACACCAGTAGTAATTTGTAGATAGTGTTAGGCACACTTTGGATACAGTGGTCCCTATATTTTAGGTCTGATTGACTTTTACTAACAGTTATATGCACATTGGTTTAGGTGTGAATAGACTTCCTTCTCCTACATCACTTCCATCACTCCCACAATATTATTGCTTTTCAGGAATTCCAACAAACAGCTGAGGGATCTCAATATATATCAATTTACTGTGGAAGAACAGGAACACATTTTAGGTTTACTAAACAGAGATAAAACATGGACAGAAGTAACCAGTGATAAATCTTGAACAAAATATATCATCTAGAACAGAAAGATATAAGACTAGAGTGGCATGCTTTGTCACTAGGTGAATATATTAAGAATAAAATAATTCCTAGAGGCTTGAGGGTGCTGGTTGAACCCAATTTGGGTTTTACAACTCCAAAATTAAATGAGAAATGGATGGGAATATGTAACAAATATGGTATTGATTTCATGCTGGCTTTAATAGAGGTCATAATGGAGGAACAAAACAGACTTACAGTGGAAATTCAAAATGTTAAGGATGAATACAAATCCAGGGTACAATTATAAAACTGAGATTAGCAGACTGGTTCCAAGATAAACCTGAGGAACCTTTAACAAGAAAACAAGAACTTAAAAAACATTAGGAAATAAATCAGAATTCACTCCCCCGAAAGGTAAGGAGTTGGTAGAAGCATATATTAATATTGTTGAAAAAGACATTAAGGAATTACTAGAGAAAGAACCCAAGTTTCCAAAATGCAATAATATGTCAATGAAAGAAAGACAGGCACTAAAGGAGTTGCAGGAGGATGAGTCCCTAGTTATCAAACCAGCAGACAAGAGAAGTGGTATAGTTCTATGGGATATTGAGAATTTTAAGGCAGAGTGTTATAGGCAATTACAGAACAATAAGAATTATGTCAGGTTGGATTATGATCCTACAGATGAAATCAAAGCAGACATAAAATAATATTTGGAAAGGTCAGTAGAATTTGGTTGGTGCACAGATACTGAGATGGACATGTTAGTTAAGAAAAATCCTAGAATACCAAAATTTTATATTTTACCAAAAATACATAAAAGTTTACAAAATCCACCTGGTCTTCCCATAGTATCGGGTTTGGAATCTTTACTGGAACCCTTATCCAAATATATAGATTTTCATATTCAACAACTAGTAAGAAAAATGGATACTTATATCAAGGATGCTAGCCATGTCATAAAGATAATACAAGAGGTAAACACTAGTAACATTTATATAGCTGATATTTGGTTGGTATCCCTTGATGTGAAGGATCTTTACACAAGCATACCACATGAGGAAGGATTGGCATCTTTAAGAATAGCATTGAGGGGAAGAGAGAATGTATTTCCTGATACAGATTTTTTAATAGGTATGGTAGAATTAGTCCTATTGAAAAACTATTTTGCATTTGAAGATGAGTTTTATTTACAGGTTCAGTGTACAGCAATGGGGGATACAATGGCCCCACCATATGCCAATCTCTTCATGTGGCATTTTGAGAAAACACATATATTAAATGCAAACTATAATTAATTTAAAAGCAATATTATCATATAGAAACACTTTATAGATGACATATTATTGTTGTTGTGGAATGGGACAGAAAGTGAATTAGAATCTTTCATTAGATATGTTAATAGTAGAGATGAAAAGTTGAATTTTTCAGTAGAAAGTGATAAAGAAAAATATTCTTGGATTTACAAGTTTATAAGAATAGAGGTAAATTAGGGGCTAGGTTATATCACAAGGAAACAGATCGCAATACTTTATTACATTTTCAGAGTTGTCATGAACTAAAATTAAAATGGAGTATCCCAGCATCACAATTAATCAGGGCCAGGAGAAGTGACACCACTGATGAAGATTTTTTTAGAGAAACAGAGGTCATGAGGGACAAATTTGTGCAAGGAGGTTATCTTCATGGAGAGGCTGAGGAGGTAATCACAGAGGTGTCATTAATTATTCAAGATTCTTTATTACAACAGAAGGAAAAGAAGAAAATGGAAAACAGAAAAAATAAAGAACACATTAATAAATAATTGGCATATACTCCAGGCAGGTGGTAGTCTAAATAAAAAATGTGCAGATATACCGCTAATTACATCTAAGAAAAATAAAACACTAAAAGACAAATTAGTGCACACACAACACAGGAACTATGAGGAGAATCCTGTCCAGGGGAGACAATTACTTTTAGGACCATTAAAGGATGGTAATTACCCATGTGGGCAATGTTGCCACTGTAACAATACATCTAAGAAAATATATTTTGAAAATCCTTTTACTAACAAGAAATATACAATTCAACAACACATAATGTGCAGGTCATATCATGTAATTTATATAATCCAATATCCATGTGACAAACTCTATGTTAGGAAGACAACAAGAGAACTTAGAACAAGAATCAGGGAACACAAAATTGACATCAGGATGAGAGATGAGAAGTCATCAGTGGCAAAACATTTTAACCATGAAGGACACACACCAGCATCACTGAGATTTTGGGGACTTGAGAAAGTGTTAGAACCTCAAGGACACAGAAATTCATGGGACACTTTGTTATTAAAGGGAGAAGTGTATTGGATATACACAATGGACAGTGTTAACCCAAGGATTGGTATGAACAAATCATGCAATTGGAACCTATATTGGAACTAGGATTTGAATATACCTGCTTAATATTAATAATACGTATAATCTGTAGCAAATATTTGGCATCAACATTAGTATAAAGGAAGATTTAAATCACATAAATGGTTCTGGTGGGAGTTTAACCCACACAATGCAATTGTAAGCATATCATCAACAGAATGTTCTGGTAACATCAAACTTAACTAGTTAACATAAATATTAAAGTATACATAAACATAGTGGAAATAACAGGAATTAGTAGTGGCCCTGGTGGGAGTTTAACCCATATAATAACATGAATGAAAGTGAAAGTATATGTAATCAGTAAAATAAATTTTAAGATAAGATTACATTTAATTTGCTAATACAAGAATGAAGCAGTCAAAAATAAGTGGTTCTGGTGGGAGTTTAACCCACATAACACATGAATCAAATTGCAAGCATATCATTAACAGAATTTTCTGGTAATATAATACTTTACTAGTTAATATAAATATTAAGTGGATATAAACAAAGTGAAAACAGGTGTTAGTAGTGGCCCAGGTGGGAGTTTAACCCACCTTTCATACAAATAATTATGAAAGCACATATCACATATAAACTGACATGTGCAAAAAAGGCTGAAACATTTATTAGCAATTAATATTTACATTTTGGGAAATTAGGTTTATTTATAAAACTAATACAGAAAACAATAAGTAAAATAATAGATGGCTTCAGTGGTTGTGATGGGATTCAAACCCTTAAGTCAAAGCAAGGAGATAATGGGCCAGATATTCAAACTGCACCATTCTGTGGCACAAGCCCTTGCGCTGCTCAAAAAAGTTGTGCAGGGTGTGGCCAGGGTGATATTCAACGGAGTTGCGCTGTTCAGCAACTCCTTTGAATATCGCCCCCTGGCCACAGCCACTGTGCATCGTGCAGTGGAACTTGCACCACCGCAAGTGGTCAGAGTGGAGCATTCAGATGTGGTACGCCATGCGCAAACCTGCGATATTCAAAAGGTGACATGCAAATGGGGCCATAATTTATGAAAGGCACATGGGGCCATTTGCATCTAATTAAGGCCCATTTGCATGCCATTAGCATGCAGGTGCACTGATCCCCAATGACTTACAAATGTACTGCCTTAAATGGCATAGGCTGCACACCCATTGGCTCTTGCTCTGAACCGAACTGCCGCCCGCCGGCTGATGGGGGGAACAGGGTGGTGGGGCTCCATGGGTGGGTGGGGTGGGGGCCACTAGATCATCAGGGATATTGGACTTTGGGGTGGGTTTGACCTTATGCCGGCGATTGAGCTATGCGGTCCACTGGACCAGCAGGGATATTGGTCTTTGGGGTGGGGTCGAACTACGTTATGCCAGCGATCGGGCTAGTCGGGAGGGTTGAAGTCCTTTATGCCTGTAATCGGGCTGCTGGAGGGGGTTGAATTCCTGTATGCCTACGATCGGGCTGCTGTGGGGGGGAAATACTCTGCTGCCCACAGTTGGGCTACAGGGGGGTTACTATTATGCCCATGATCGGGCTGCTAGGGGGGCACCAGGAACAAGTGGAGGGCCACCCACAGGTGGCAGCTGCTGTGTTGCACCCTGCAATATGGCAACTCACCTGTGGGTGGCCCGTGACCTGATCCTTTTTCTTTTGGCTTAAAGTTGTGCAGGCACAGGTAGGGGGTTGCGTCTGCATAACTCTGCATGGCCCGGCTGAATATCGGGCTGTGCAGCTTATGCATGGTTCCTCCCCTTTCGGTTGAGCAAGCCTTCATTAGCATTGCGCTGTTGCTCAGCATGATCTGGAGGGTGCAACTGCCTCCTGCTGAATATAGCAGAATGGCACAATTTCAGACTTGTGCAGACACAACCCTATTGTGCATGGCTCAACTCTTTTGAATATCTGGGCCAATGAGTATGCATTAAGGTTTTTCAGGGCAGAACTGACACTTTGTAGAATTAATATATTAGGACATCAAGACCCATGTTCAAATCTTCGTTACAGATCAATATGTGGTGAATTTTAAATAATTAATATATTTAAAGAGTAATTCATACAGGGGACAAATAATTTAGGTAAAAAACAGAGATGGGAATTGAACTTTTGACTAGGACAGTGTACCTAGAGAGGTGGTTACTCTAACCATTTAGCTACAAGGCTGGACAAGTGATATCCTTGTCTTTACTCTATACTAGTTTGAAAATTGGGGGATAAATAATTTAGGTAAAAGTAAGAGATGGGAATTGAACTTCTGACTAGGACAGTGTGTCTAGGAAGGTAGTTACTCTAACTATTTAGCCATAAGGCTGGGCAATCTAAATACTTGTCTTTACTCTATACCAGTTTGAAAATAGACGGATTCAGGGTAATTAAGGAGGTAATTAAATTAATCAATTATTCAATTCCTTAATTTTGTGAGCTTTTGGAGGGTATTTAAAACCCAGATCAAACTGCTTGGCTCCTTCCAGTAGGCATTTTTTGCCTGAGATGAGGGGAACTGCGTGGAGCAAGGTAAAAATTACAGTTTATTTTAAATCTGTGGTACAGACATTAAAAATGTTTTTAAATACTGATGTCCTCTTTTCCTTCTTATAGTAAGTCAAAAAAGTCACAAAGGCAGTAAGTTCTGTCCCAGAACATGATTTAATGAAAGCAATGAGCAGTTGAGTTCCATGTCAGAATAGACAACAGCAGGTAGGGATTACCATAGTGAAATTCAAAGTTTAACAGAGAAATGAATAATAGTATTAAACTGAGTAAAAATAGTGTTAGAAATGAATTTTTATGTTTTTTTCCTTCCTTCCTCATAGCCACTTTCAATTCATGAGGACAATTGCCAAACATACATTAAAAGTAGTTTTCCTAGCAAGATTACTATTAAGTGGATGAAAATTTTGAGAAGTGAACTGGCCCATTTTAGAATGTGACCAGGTGACTGGCAATATGATGTTTAAATAAGAACTATACAAGATTTAAAGACATTAACATTTGAAATAAATAAATGTTTTTTTTTCTAATAGATGGTAATAGGAAGAGGGTGACATGGTGCTCACTTTGAGAGTAAAACAGTATATCAGGACTTCCAGATCAGTGGAGTTCAAATAAATGAAAATGAAGGTATTTTTTTGCATATTTGAAAATAATATAAAGTTTATACTACATTGAACTAAAATTTGACTTTAATATCGGAACAATAATATAAAATGGATTGGGATTTAACTAAAAAAGAGAAGATGTTTTATAATTAGTTTCTAAATTAATTTTTAATTGAAAATTTGACTTAATTCAATATGTTATTATAAAGAACTACTGACAGAATATACTAATGTGACAAATTAATGTAAAAGGAGCAGAGATTTAAAAACTGTATCTGAATGGATTTATTTGTTTCTAATTTAGTGTCAACAATGTTCATATACGATTGGCCTGAGGAAGTGAGGTTAAGCCACAAAACTGTTGCCTCATGTATATGGGTGTGAAGAAAAAGAGTTTAATAAATATATGAGTTTTGATGGACTTTGGATTATATCTTACTTTTTTATAACATTTTTGAACATTGAAGCCTATAAGTAAGATTGTCCAGAATTACACTATATGTAAGGGCATCCTATATCGACACCAGTACTAACCTAACCAGGTATCCCAAAGGAATCTCTAAAACTCTGTAAGAGACCTTAGGTATATTCTTACCTTTTATCAAGCTTAGTAACACTATCAAGCTGTTGAACGGATGTCAGACTTAACCACCTATACGTCACATGCCAAAAATAACTGACAGACACCCAGGCAGTCTTTCAAAGAAAACTTTCTTTACTAAAAGATGATAAAAATATGAAACATGTAAACACAGAACAATATATCAAAGTGCTCAAAGTCACATAAAAGGACAAGGGAAAATTACAAAACAAAATTCTTACCATAATACATTTAGATCTTGGTTATCTAAGGCATTACCTCTTCAAGTGCTCTAGTTTGAGCAGAGATCTGCTTTTTCTTGGAGTCCCAAAATAATATGACATACATTTCAGACACAAGCATCAGTTTAAACCCTGTGTCTCCACATCCCTTCTGCGAGTCATCTAGTTCCTCATTTTAGAATATAACATTACAAAAAATGGTTTCACACAAGGAGGCATGTTAATAATGTGACATGAGCAAAAACCCATTTCCCAAAGTTTGAGTCTTTGATCAACCAGTTCCTTTGAGGTTCACAACCCTGCAGTCCATCACCCCAGGTGTGAGATAGCCAACAGGAATCAGCTAAATGATGTAATAAAATGTATATTTAGTTTCCAACTTCAAAAGCATGAGGTCATAAAAAGGCCATAAAATGCAATTTCTCAAGGAAGTTAATTACATTACAGAGATCTCTTGGTCAGTGTAATACATCATGTGATTTTAGCTGCTTACACCTTGTAATTTAAAAAGGCCAAATCTCACAGACTGACATTTTTTATACTATTTATTTATTCTACCAATATCATACAATAATCATAACTAGCTGGCAAAGCGTCATGCTCTTCTCTAGCAAAAGCTATTCAGGGCAGATTTAAATGCATACACCTGGCCTGCTGCTGCCTTAGCCACTCCCCGTAAATCGCAGTTTCCTTCTTCACCTAGCTAACTGCACAGATAACAATGTTCTTCTCCCAATACAAACACACTAACTCTTGTTTTTGTTTGTTTTTACCCTAATTTGAAGGTCTTTGTATTGGAGTTCTAGTTATTTAGTCAAAGTGCAGTAGTAAAGTTCTAACAGCACCTCATTCCTCTTGTTGTTGTTTGCCAAAAGCTATTTAGGCAGAAATAAATGCATACACTTGGCTTCCTGTTGATTAAACCACCCCCCCCAGTTCACAATTTCCTTCTTCACCTAGCTAACTGCACAAATAATTCCCTTCACCCAACTCAGACAAACACACTCTTTTTTTGTTTGTTATAGTCACAAACACTCTGCAGGCCAGGACGTCTGCTCCCATAGTGCCAACCTCAGAGTGCGATAGTGTGAACAGGTAATAGACAGTGTAACCCTCCTGCCTGGTTTGTGTCCAAATCACCTTAACTCTCAAGTTCTGGGGGGGAATCAATCTGTGAACCTTATGCTAGCGTACCCACATATACAGTATCAGATAATATTTTCTTCAGGAGGATCCAATATATCTTTCACCTAAGGGAACCTAACCAGGTACAGAAGTAGCCACAAACATTGCCAGATATTTCCAGATATTTTGTAAAATTTCTATAGAGTTTCTCTTTGCTGCCCCTACTGTGGTAATGCAGAAAGCAGGAGATTTCTCTAGAAATATCACAAAAATTTCAGGAAATAGCTGCAATGTCTCTGGCTACTACTATATCCCAAATGAACCTTTAAAACTCTATAAGAGACTGTAGGTATATTCTTACTTTTTACCAAGCTTAGTAACACCATCAAGCTGTTGAATGGTTGTCAGACTTAACCACCTATATGTGACATGAAATAAGAAGTGGCAGACACTCAGGCAGTCTTTCAAAGAAAATATTCTTTACTAAAAGATGATAAAAATATGAAAAATGTAAACACAGAACAATATATGAAAGAGCTCACAGTCACATAAAAGAACATGGGAAAGTTACAAAGCAAAACTCCTACCACAATACAGTTAGATCTTTGCTATCTAAGGTATTATCTCTGCAAGTACTCTAGTTAGAGCAGAGACCTTCTTTCTCTTGGAGTCCCAAAATAGTAATACATACATTTCATACACAAGCATCAGTTTAAAATTTGTGTCTCCACACCCCTTCCGTGACTCATCTAGCTCCTCCTTTTAGAATACAACATTAGAAAAAATGTAGTCCATCACCCAGGTGTGAGATAGCCAACAGGAATCAGCTAAATGATGTCCTATGCTGATGTAATAAAATGTATATTTAATTTCCAACTTCAAAAGCATGAGGTCATAAAAAGGCCATAAAATGCAATTTCTCAAGGAAGTTAATTACATTACAGAGATCTCCTCATCAGTGTAATACATCATGTGATTTCATCTGCTGACACCTTGTAATTTAAAAAGGCCAAATCTCACAGACTGACATTTCAAACTCTGACCATTTGGTTATACTACTAATATCATGCAATAATCATACCCAGTTGGCAAAGTATTTTGGTTATTGCCCCAAATTGAAGGTCCCAGTAGAAGAGTTTTTGTTCTTCCATCCCATTAGAGTAGTAAAGTTCTGACAGCACCTCTTTCTTTTTGCTGTTGTCTAACAAAAGCTATCTAGGGCAGATTTAAACCCAAACACCTGGCTTTCTGCTGCCTAAGCTACTCCCCCAATTCACAGTTTCCATCTTCACCTAGTTAACTGCACAGAAAATAATTCCCTTCACAAAACTCAAACACACAATTTTTGTTTTCTTTTTACCCTAAATTGAGGGTCCCAGTTGTAAAGTTGTAGTTCTTTAGTACTTTAGTAAGAGTAGAGTAGCAAAGTTCTAACAGTACCTCTTTCATCTTGCTCTTCTCTGCCAAAAGATATATAGGGCAGATTTAAATGCATACACCTGGCTTCCTGCTGCCTGAGTCAATCCCCCCAATTCACAGTTTCCTTTTT
The DNA here is from genome assembly GCA_016271365.2 of Neoceratodus forsteri. Lineage (NCBI taxonomy): Eukaryota > Metazoa > Chordata > Ceratodontiformes > Ceratodontidae > Neoceratodus > Neoceratodus forsteri. The sequence goes on from CM057455.1 coordinate 179,866,200, forward strand.
CACAAAATTATCTGCAGAGAAAAGAATTCTCTTTAGCAAGTACAAACACACATTTTTTGCCCTAAATTGAAGGTCCCACTTGTAAGTAAGTAATATTTTATTGATTCACTTTAGCCATTTCACAAAATAAATCTTGTATAAACAAACAATCCATATCACATAATATAGTAGTGTAGTATATTAGCCTAAAAACAAGGGCCAATGAACTGGTAATAATAGCATTATTTATTAGAAATATTTCTTCTAAAAAGAGAAAATATACAATCTAAAAGAAGACCCAGGTAACAGAATAGCTAGTATATACTTATAACAAGTATGAGCAGAAGTGCAGTGATCAAACTCTGACATGATTTTTCTCCCCTAACAAGTTCTTACGTCCCTTATCTTACCAATTGTAGTTAAATAAAGTGCAAGATCAGTGAGAATTCTTTCATTCTCAGAGTCAAATAGAAGGTACAGCAAGTATATATCCAGAATACCCCAATGTGTTAAATATTTACCCATTAGTTTTTCTCCTGGGACAGTCATACCAGGGACACCTCAGTACTACATGTCTTAGATCTTCTATTTTGTGTAAAGCACAGTCACAGTTCACAGAAATCTTTTGTGCTTTATTATATCTGGCAAGCAATACCTTACTAGAAAAATGTTCTAATCTAAATCTTGTCAAAATTTGACTATGTTCTTTATTTTTAACCAGAATAAGATACTGTTTAATATTCTGTTCTTTTGTATTATTTACCAACCATGGAGCAGATTTCAATGTTTTAATTTCATGTAAATCCGGTTGTCTAGAGTGTTCATAAATCTTCTCAGTAACAAAGGCTATATATCTAGGGTTCAAACTAATATCTTGACTAACCCAATCATTTAAATAAGCTAACCCATACATTTCCAGTAACCCTAAAGTTCTTTTCAACCATATTTGTTTATTATACTGTAATAATCTTTTCTTCTCTCTCATATATAACTGGATCAAATCATCCTTAGGATGTGTTTTTGATTTAATCCAGAATCCGATCAGTCGAGCCTGGACCATATGTTCCAATTTTGGCTGTCCAATTTGAGTTCTAACTAAAGCACTCGACAAACCTTTAGGTAATTTTAAGTATTTTTTATAGGCATTATTAAGGGTTGATTCTAGTTTCGCAAGGGGGGAGAAACTACCCATACTTCAACTGCGTATAAGATTTGAGCAACAACCTTTGCATTCAAACTCTTTAAGAATGGAATAATTAGATCATGTGATAAGCTAGCGGCGAGCAGAAGTCTCCGAGACCGCTCCCGCACTGGCGAATTAAACTTAATTTTTTACGCACCCCGAGATCCCGCAGTTCAATTTTCAGAACTGATTAGAGTCGGAGAGGCATACTAAGTAGCAGCGGGTGAAAGAAACCGCATCGGGGGGGAAAAAAAAGAGAAACAACAGCATCCACAGTGAGGCTTGCCTGTGGAAGGGCCGAGATGGATAACGGAAGCCCAGAGCCCTTGGCAGCAAGAACGCCGGCGGTGAAGTGCTCCAAGCTGCACTCTCCTCCCCCTGAGGAGACCGCTGAACTCAGGGCAGAAATACCAGGGGGACAATCAACCTCTGAGGACATCAGTGAGATTAAACAGCTTTTGCAGGGGCTGGTTGCTGATTTTACCCTTCTCAAACCTGCCTTAAATGCTTTATCTCAAAGGGTGGGGGATGTTGAGGTGAGAATGGCCTCGCAGGAAAGGAAGTCGGAAACCATGGATCATGAGATAATTGGCCTTAAAAGACAAGTTAAAAAATTAGAAGACCGCCTGGAGGATCAGGAAGCAAGCAGCAGGAGAAACAACCTAATCATGGCAGGTCTCCCTGAGAAGTCTGAAGGCCCAGACTGTGTAGCATTCATGCAGGACCTTCTCCAGAAGTTATTTGGTCCGACCGCATTTGGGGAATCATACAATATTGAGCAAGCTCACTGATCACTGAGAGAAACCCCCCCACCCAGTGCTCGCCCTAGGGTTCTCATTATGAGATTTTTGAATTACAAAGAGAAGACCTATGTTCTGAATAAAGCCAGGGCTATGAGAAACTTACAATGGAATGGGGCTTCCATTTGGCTCTTCCAGGACTTAATACCTTCAGTGAGAGAGAAACAAAAAGAGTATGCAGAGATCAAGAAAAAGCTGTACCTAGCTGGTCTGAAATTCTGATTGCAGTACCCAGCTACATTGATGGTGAAATTGCCAAAAGGAGACAAAAGGTATTCCACAGCTCGCGATGCCCTGGAGGGCCTCAGGGTGGAGCTACCTGACCTGTTCAAATCAGTGACTTGAAGGAGTGAAAAGGCCTACGATGGATGCAGATGGAACTGAGCTGAGTGATACGAAGGATATCAGGGAAGTGCCTAGACAGTTGGAAGAAACCCACCAGATGCTCAGTTTTTTTTTTTTTTGTTTTTGATACAGATGAAGTTCTAAAAGACTGTGAAAATGAATGCCCTGTTTTTTGTTTCGGTTGTTCATTTTAATACAATATTTGTCCAGGGCAGTACTGATTTGAAAGTATGGACCTTGCTGATGGTGATCCTTTCTTTCCGCTAGATGTTCAGGGTTTATCATCCTTATGTTGAGCCCTAAGGGGTAATTGACAAGCCGAAGTAGATTATATTTGGCAAGCTGAGGCAGACCGCTACTTGGCATTTACGATCCCTTGTCTTTGGGGCACTTATGTAATGGGAAATGGCAGCCCCCCCTTTTTTTTTTTCACCAATCTTTTAGGTGGTAAGGGGAAGATTTAAAGCTACCCTTGAGGTGGGGATTAGGTTGGGGTATACTTTGTGGATTACATGCTGAGGCGTGGGGGAGGGTCGGAGACATGTCAGGGGCTGACTCATACATGTCTCATGAGAACTAAGGAAGATGATCAGAGGATCGGGGGTTGGGGGTTAGAGGACTATGGGGTGAAAAGAGAGAGAGAGAGAATCCAAGATATATAACAAGAAAAGTAGTGCATATGAGAGGGACTATAGGGGTACTGATATAGTAGATGATTTTAATTAAGTTTCTGTCATGGAATGTGAAAGGCCTCAGGGGAGGAAGAAGAGAATAGCTATACTGCAGTATATAAACCAGCTAGGAATACACATTGTGGCACTCCAAGAAACACATTTACTGAGCGAGGAGTTGCACCCACTCAAGAAAGGATGGGTAGGCAAGGTCATAGGAGTTGGGAAAGCCAAAGCGTCGGAGGGTGCGGCAATATTAATTAGGAAATCATGCCCATTTGTGGTTGAGCGAACCTTGCCAAGGGAGGACGGTAGGGGGATATACATGTCGGGTTCAGTCTTGGGAAACTCATTTTCTTATGCTTCAATTTATGGCCCTACTCCCCCCAAGCCAGAATTCTTTGCTTCCTTGAAGCCGGACATCATACACTTCCTCACTAACCCTCTGATCATAGCAGGAGACTGGAACCTCTGCCTGGACAATAAAGTGGACAGAAGCCCTGTAAGTAATAGACCCCTAATGCTTCTCAGATTGCATTGAGTAGATTTATGGGGATTACAGCTTTAGTAGATCCATATAAAGTGTATAAGAAAGGGGATACAGAGATGACTTTTTATTCTGGGGTTCATAAGTCGCACTCGATGATTGACTTTTTTCTGGTCAATGGGGATGTGCTTAGTAGGATTAAAACCCTAAATACCTTTAGCAGGGTACTTTCAGACCACTCTCCAATTCAAATGCTATGGAAAGTAGATCATATACCTCCGAAACCATATCGATGGAGGCTAGATGAAGGGATCTTAGTGGAAGATAATATGGTAAATAGGCTAGAGGATTCCCTTAAGGAGATTATTCAAACTCAAGTTCTGACTTTAACAGATAAGAAGCTTGCTTGGCCGGTCTGTAAAGTTCTATATGTGGGAATAGCGCAAGAATACTCTGTTAGGAGGAACAAAATAGATAGAGCCCGGGAGGAATTCTTAATGGGGGCCATACAGTCATTGTCGTCAGTGGAGGGATCCTCCCCAGAAGTAGATAAGGAGCTAAAGGAATTAAGAGAAGAGTATAGGGGGATATGGAATCTTAGGGTAGACTCTTAGGGGGAGAGACTAAGTGCTAAATATCTGTTACAAGGTGATGTGCCGGGCTGGGTATTGGCGCACAGAATTAGGGAGCGGGAGGCAGAAAGAGTGATTCTGGCTGTTAATTTTGGAAGGGGAATTGTTACAGAACCTCAAAGACTGGCTGATGCCTTCGCGGACTATTATGCTAGTATATACCAAGAGGGGGCCGCTAGCACAGAGGACAAAATTAAGAGCTTCCTTGATAGAATACCGCTGCCCAGATTGAGCATGGAGCAGGCCCAAGCACTGTCTGCTCCAATCTCAAAAATGGAGATCAAGGAGACAATTAAAAACTTGCCTATTGGTAGGGCACCGGGGCCGGATGGCTTGTCAGCCAAATTTTACAAAACACATTTAGAGACAATAATGCCTTTACTACAAGAATTCTTTTCGAATATTATGGAAGAGGGAGTGCCCAATCCCCCCTGTATCAAGCTTATATTACTTTGATACCAAAGCCAGATAAACCTAGAGATTTGCAGGGTAATTATAGACCCATTGCTTTAATAAACCAGGACATCAAAGTACTCACTAAGATCTTGGCTAATAGGGTCCTTAAAGTTGCTCCTTAATTAATTAGCCAGGATCAAGTTGGATTTATGCCAGGTAGAGGGGCACATGATGCGTTAAGGAAATTACACCACATCCTATATAAGGCCTATAATTCGAAGTCTACTATGGCCCTGATAGCACTTGATGCCGAGAAGGCATTTGATCGGGTCTCCCATGATTTTTTATTTTTCACAATGGAAAAAATGGGCTTCCCAAAGGGACTTCTCCAAGGTATTAAAAACCTGTATAAAGCCCCCACAGCCAGGGTTTTATGCAATGGCTATTTGTCTAAAGAGTTTTCCCTCTGTAATGGAACTAGACAAGGTTGTCCCCTGTCACCAATTTTATTTAATATTTACCTGGAACCCCTGCTAAGAGCACTGTCTATGGAACCCATGGTTCGAGGGGTCGAGGTTCAAGGGATGGAGCTTAAATTTTCAGTATTTGCTGACGATATCTTGTTGCACTTGAACAATCCAGCTGTCAGCTTTCAACATTCTCTGGAAATTATTGGGGATTTCTCGATGGTTTCAAATTATAAACTAAACTTAAGTAAAATCCAAGTTCTCCCGCTTACGGTACACACCCTTAAATCAGATTTCAAACACCTGCAGATCAACTGGGCCCCAGATAAGATTAAATACTTGGGAATTTGGATTAGAGCCAGGTCTGAAGATGGGGTGGAGGACAATCTGGGTAATTTATTGGCTATAATTAAAAATTATATCTTAAGGTGGAATAAACTCCCTTTAAACTTCACTGCCAGATTAGGAATGATTAAAATGAATCTGTTGCCCAGATTATTGTACCCCATACATCTTCTACCATATATTATCCTGAAGGGCTACTTTATTAGTATCCAAAGGATAATCTCAAGCTTCCTATGGGATTCTAAACCTCCAAGGAGGAAACACACTACCTTGCGCCTCCCTTACCCTAAAGGAGGTATAAAACTCCCTGATCTGTTCCTATATTATGTTGCAGGACAGCTTGGGTTAATGGAACAATGGGCAAGAACTGGGAGGTAGGAGGTATATACCAACAGCTGCAGGTGAGCAGAGCATTCTAAAGTTAAAACTTTCCCAGCTGCACTGCTGTATACAGACCCGGTGGTTTTGCCTTCTAGGGGGGTGCATACACCAATTGAAAAGTCGATGAAGGCTTGGTGGGAACTATTAAATCCGGCTCAGAGGAAGGCACAGAGGGGAGCTAGAGATCAACCCATAGTGGGTAATCTTAATTTCTGTCTAGGGGGATCAGTAATTAGCCCACAATGGGCACCACATTTGGCTAAGCTAAAACTGATAGATTTTATACTTGATAAGGTGAGCCTACCAGCTCATACTAGGGAGTGGGTCTTTTTTAAAAAGGTCCAAATTAAAAATATGGTACAGAAGTTCATACAAGACAATAAAGTAGAAGGACTGACCCCATTCACATGGGATTATTTGAAGGAGCTAGATCTCCTACAACACCCCCTTTCCAAGGTGTATAAGGTGCTGTTAGAATTTCTGAGCTCAGAGTTTGAGGCCCAGACAGTCTACTGGGATAAAATTCTCTCCCCCTGAGGCCTGACTGGAAGGAGATTTGGAAAAATGTTAAAATCCTGTCGATTCCGAAGTACAGGACTATGCAATTCTTCATTTGTTCGAATATTTATTATACCCCTGTTAAACTATGTTCTAGAAAACTCAGACAGACAGATCTGTGCTTTAGATGTGAATCAAAGCCGGGGGACCTACTTCATGTAGTGTGGAACTGTCCTAAAATCCATTCACTATGGAACCAAATTGGCCAAAAAATGGACCCACTGTTAAACTATACTGAATATATCAAGCCAGAGATCTGTCTCTTTGGGGACATGAAACTAATAATAAGGAATTCAGCCAAATATCATGTGTCTCTGATGTCTGCCTTGGTTAAAGCTTTTGTGCTGAGACATTGGAAAAATAGTAATATATACACTTATGATCAATGGGTCAGAGATTTGATGCAGGTCCTGGGCAGACTTAAAAGGCAGATGGCTATAGAGGGAAAAAAGAAGCTATATGCCAGAAGGTGGGGAGCCTTAGATGCAGTATACTCGTTACAACAGAAAGGCCCCGAAACTCGGATCTGTCTGTCTGAAGGGTAGTAATCTACAATATTTATGTAATAGAACGCGCTAAGTAGCTAGGATTGTATGGAGATGTATTACCCCTTCGAAGGGATGTCTTTAATGATTGGAGCATAACACTCTCATGGGATCAAGTTTTATAGGGATTGAAGTTTTTTATACATACTTCAAGGTCAAGCAGGGTCCTCTCTCTCACTCTCAGGGACACAGTTATCTAAGATGGTCCCCGTACAGACACTGGTATGACAAAGGTGACGGAATGATATAAATTCCTTGAGGGACAAGAATTGGGTTAGACTACCGCCAGCAGTGAAGAAATAGAAATGTGTGTTACTTTGATTTAAGGGGACTCAAATTTTCATTTTCTTCTTTCTAGGGACTCCATATAACTGTGATTGTAAATAAGTTTGGGGATGTATATAGTTTCCACGTCCAGTTTAGGGATGTGGGCCCAGGATCCCACCCTGGGATGTATGTATGTATGTCTTACTGTTGAATATAGAAAACTCCAACAAAGAAGTTCAAAAAAAAAGAATGGAATAATTAAATGTCCACTGTAGAAGTAATCAAACCTGTTCAGTGCCAAAAGTGTATTTTAAATTTTTTTATGAATATAACAGATATGCTTGTTCTATTTTAAATTATTAGAAAACCAGATCCCCAAATATTGATATTCTCGTACATACTTTAGTCTTTCATTTTTTAGAAAAATACTCCTATATAATCTGTTACTTCCAATGATCATAACTTGTGTCTTTTGTAAGTTTGGTTTAATTTTTTTTTTCATAAGAGTTGTTCCAAGTTTTTGATTGCATTTTGTAGTCCCAGCCTACTAGCGGAAATTATAGCCAAGCCATCCATGTAGGATAATATAGGAATTTTCATTTTCCCAGTCTTTGGAGAATGATGTTTCTACTTGCCCATATTTAAAATAATATAATTGATATAAATATTAAACAGGGTTGGGGCTACTGCATAGCCTTGATGTACACCCAAGTTTGTTTTAATCTTATTTGTTAGATCCCTTGATTTGAATATTTAATTTGAACCAAAGAGTCCGAATATAATCTTTCAGTGATGGTAATTAAATTAATATCAATACCCATACTATACATGCTATCCCAAAGCACTTATCTGTTCAAAGAATCAAATGCTGAGGAATAATCTACATATGCTACAAATATTGGATGTCTTCTGATCTTACAATACTTTTCCAAAATGTGAGTTAAGATAAAAATTTGGGTTACTGTGCTTTTACTTTCATGAAATCCTGCCTACAGTTGAGATAGTACTTTTATTTGTTCCAGCCATATGGTCATTCTATTCAATAATACTTTTGCAAATAATTTAGCTACATTTTCTATAATGCAAATTGGCCTATAGTTACTAGGGTCAAGAAATGAACCTTTCTTATAAATAGGTAATAGGTATAATATAACTTCCATGCCAAGTTGGTGGTAAATAAGCATGCATAACAATCTTATTAAATAAGTCTGTCAGTATATAAGGTCCCACTTGTATAATTCTAGTTCTTTACTGCCAGTACAGTAGTAAAGTTCTAACAACACCTCCGTCCTCTTCCTGGTCTCTGCCAGAAGTTATCTAGGACAGATTTAAATGCCTTCACTTGACTTCCTGCTGCCCAAGCCACACACCCCAATTCATGGTTTCTGTTTTCGCCAAGCTAACTGAACAGATAACAATTCCATTCACCCAGCTCAGACAAATACATGCTTTTTGTTTGTTTGTTATTACCTTAAATTGAAGGTCCCAGTAGAAGAGTTTTAGTTCTTTCATCCCATTAGAGTAGTAAAGTTCTAACAGTGTCTCCTTCCTCTTGGTGTTCTCTGCCAAAACCTTTTTAGGGCAGAGGTTTCCTTCTTCACCAAGCTAACTACACTAATAAAAATTCCCTTCACCCAACTCAGAAAAGCACACTCTTTTTTTGTTTGTTGTTACCCTAAATTAAAGGTCTCAGTAGAAGAGTTCACTTCTTTCATCCCATTAGAGTAGTAAAGTTCTAAAAGCACCTCCTTATTCTTGCTGTTCTCTGATGAAAGCAATCTAAGGCAGATTTAAATGCAAACACCTGGCTTCCTGCTGCCTAATCCATTCCCCCAAATTCACAGTTTCCTTCTTCACCTTGTTACATAGAAACATACACTTTGATAGCAGATAAGGACAACTTGGCCCACGTAGACTGCCCATTTCCCTACCTACAGGATAAGCTGAAGATCCTAGTTAACCAACAGCCTATTTCTTCTACCCTTATAAGAATTGTCTTATGCCTGTCCCATGCATTCTTGAATTCTCCCACAGTTTTAGACCACACAGCCTCCTCCATGCGTCCACCATCCACTCTGTGAAAAAATACTTCCTCACATTGCCACTGAGCCATCCTCCCTCCATCTTCAAATTGGGTCACCTTGTTCTTGCACATCTCTTTTTCTGAAAGATGCCACCCTCTTGGACTTTGTTGATTCCACTGAAGTACTTAAAAGTTGCTATCATGTCCCCCACTCCCTCCTTTCCTCAAGGGTATTCATATTAAGCTCCTTTAGTCTGCCCATATATGGCTTCTCTTACAGACCCTGCACCATTTTAGTTGCCCTTCTCTGGACTGCCTCTGTCCTGTCTATGTCGTGGTGGAGATAGGGTCTCCAGAACTGGATGCAGTACTCCAGATGGGGTCTTACCAACTGTTTGTGCAGAGGGATAACAACTTCCTGTTTTCTGCTGGTAAGGCCTCTCCCTATACAGTACATTCCAGTATCTACTCTAGCCCTCCCTACTGCCTTCTCACATTGCTTGCCAACCTTAAGGTCATCTGATATATTTACCCCAAGTCTCTTTCCATTTTTGTTGCTGTTATTACCTCCCCCACATTGTGTAATCTTCCCCTATGTTTTTGTTTCCCAGGTGCATTATTTTGCACTTCTTTGTAATGAATCCAAGCTGCCATACTTCTGACCATTCCTCCAACCTTGTCAAGTCCCTTCTCATCCTTTCCACACCTCCTTGAGTATAAACCCTGTTGCAGATCTTTGTGTCATCTGCAAAGAAGTATACTTTTCCTTCCAGTCCCACTGCAATGTCACTTATAAAGACATTAAAATGAACTGGACCCACTACGGAACACTGTGGTAACCCACTAGTAACCCCTCTTTCTTCAGAGTGGATTCCATTTACAATTACCTTCAGTGTCCTCTTTTCCAGCCAATGTTTTACCCAGGCTACCACCTTGGGACTCACTCCCAGGCTGGTTAATTTACTTATTAATCTTTTGTGTGGGACTGTGTCAAATGCCATGCTAAATTCTAGGTAAGCTATGTCCACAGCCCATGCCTGGTCTACTACTTTACTCACCCAGTCAAATAAATCAATTAGATTCATCTGACATGACCTTTCCGCTGTGAACCCATGCTGCCTTGGGTTCTGTGCCCCACTATCCTCTAGGTACTCAACACTTCTTTCTTTCAGAAGTGGTTCCATCACTTTCCCTACCATAAAGGTCAAACTGACAGATCTGTAGTTTCCTGCCTCTGTTTTGCTCCCACTTTTGTGAAGGGAAATCATATCCATCTTCCTCCAGTCCTCAGGTACCACACCATCCTCCCATGATCTGTTAAAAAAGTGTAGTCACTGGTGTCACTAGTTCTCCCCTCAATTCATTTAGAATTCTGGGGTGAATTCTGTCAGGCCCCATTGTTTTGTCCACCTAGAGTTTTAGGAGTTCTTTCAGAACCCTTTCTTCTGTTAAAGGACTGCTGGGATAGACCCCCTCATGCAGAGTCGTTCTGTTAACTGGATTAGGCACCTCCCTTCCTCCTCTTTTGTGAATATTGTGCAGAAGTATTCATTCAGTGTCCCTGCTTTTCACTGTCCATCTCTGCCCACCTACCATCCATTCTATTAAGCCTCACTATCCCTTCCTTTGTTTTTATATGCTCCCTGATGTACATATAAAAGGTTGTATCCCCCTTCTTAACAGAGTTGGCTATCTTTTCCTCAGTTTTGGCCTTTGCTATTCTGACTTCCCTCCCTGCTTCCTTCTGCCTTAACTGGTACAATTCTCTGTTCTGCACCTTCTGTGTTTTCTTATACATCCTAAAAGCTATCTTTTTCTCCCTAACCTTCTCAGCCCCCTCTTTTGAGAACCAAACTGGCTTTTTCTTTAGTTTTATTTGTTTATTTACTACACACAAAGGCTTGTTGCCTCTGTGATGGCAGTTTTGATGTTTCCCCATTGTTGCTTGACCTCTCCTAATAGCCTGTTTGTTAGTGCTTTTCTAAGGCACTCTCCCATCTTGCCAAAGTCAGCCCTTCTGAAGTCCAGTACCCTCACTTTTGTATGGCTTGTATGTTAACTACATGGATAACAATTCCCTCTTACCCAACTCAGAATAACACTCTATTTTTTTTGTTTTTACACTAAATTAAAGGTCCCAGTTATTAAGTTATTGGTCACATTTACCTGCAAACACCTGGCTTCCTGCTGCCAAAACTACTCCCCCAATGCGCAGTTTCTTTCTTCACCAAGCTAATTGCACAGATAACTGTTGCCTTCAGCCAACTCAGACAAACACACTAACTCTTGTTATGTTAGTTTGCACCCTAAATTGAAAGTCCTAGTAGAAGTGTTCTAGTTCTTTCATCCAATTAGAGTAGTAAAGTTCTAACAGCATCTCCTACCTCTTGCTGTTCTCTGACAAAAGCTATCTAAGGAAGATTTAAATGCAAACACCTGGATTCCTGTTTCCTAAGCCACTTCCCCTAATTCCCAGTTTCCTTCTTCAACTAGCTAACTGCACAGACAAGAAGTCTCTTCACCAAACTCAAACACACTCTTTTTTTGCCCTACATTGAAGGTCCCAGTTTTAGAGTTCTAGTTCTTAAGTCAGAGTAGAATTGTAACATTCAAACAGTACCTCCTTCTCCTTGCTATTCTCTGCCAAAAGCTACGGTATTTAGGGCAGATTTAAATGCATACACCTGGATTCCTGCTGTCTAAACCACTCCCCCTAATTCACAGTTTCCATCATTGCCTGGCTAACTGCACAGATAACAATTAACTTCATCCAGCTTAGACAAACACACTATTTTTTTGTTTGCTGCTGTCCTAAATTGAAAGTCCCAGTAGAAGAGGTCTACTTCTTTCATCCCATTAAAGTAATAAAGTTCTAAGAGCACCTCCATCCTCTTGCTGTTCTCTGCCAAATGTGATCTATGTCAGATTTACTTGTAAACACCTGGCTTCCTGCTGCCCAAGTCAGTCCCACAATTCACAGTTTCCTTCTTTACCTAGCTAACTGCACAGATAACAATTCCCTTCACCCCATGCAAACACACTAACTCATTTTTTGTTAGTTTTTACCCTAAATTTAAAGTACCACTAGTAAAGTTCTATTTCTTTCACCCCCATAGAGTAGTAAAGTTCTAACGGCATCTCCATCCTTCTGCTGTTCTATGCCAAAAGCTATCAAAGGACAGATTTAAATGCAAGTACCTAGCTTTCGCTACCTAAGCCACTCCCCCTAGTTCACAGTTTCCTTCTTCACCTAGCAAACTGCACATATAGCAATTCCCTCCTCCCCATTCAGACAAACACACTAACTCTTGTTTTTGTTTGTTTTTACCCTAAATTGAAAGTTCCAGTAGTAGAGTTCTAGTTATTAGGTCCCAGTAGAGTAGTAAAGTTCTAACAGCACTTCCTTCATCTTGCTGTTCACTTCCAAAAGCTATCTAGGGCAGATTTAAATGCAAACTCTTGTTTTCCTGCTGCCTTAACCTCTTCCCCAATCATAGTTTTCTTCTTCACCTAGCTAACTGAACATATAACAATTGCCTTCACCCAGTTTAGACAAACACACTCTTTTTTTGTTTGCTGCTACTCTAAATTGAAGGTCCCAGTAGAAGAGTTCTACTTCTTTCATCCCATTAGAGTAGTAAAGTTCTAAGAGCACCTCCGTCTTCTTGCTGTTTTCTGCCAAAAGTGAACTAGGTCAGATTTACATTCAAACACCTGGCTTCCTGCTGCCCAAGCCAGTCCCACAATTCACAGTTTCCTTCTTCACCTAACTATCTGCACAGATAGCAGTTCCTTTCACCAAACCCAGACAAATACACTAACTCTCTTTTGTTAGTGTTTACCCTAAATTGAAAGTCCCAGTAGTAGAGTTCTGTTTCTTTCACCCCCATAGAGTAGTAATGTTCTAACAGCATCTCCATCCTCCTGCTGTTCTATGCCAAAAGCTATCTAGGGCTGATTTAAATGCAAATACATGGCTTCCTGCTGTATAAGCCACTCCCCCTTGTTCACAGTTTCCTTCTTCACCTAACTATCTGCACAGATAGCAGTTCCTTTCACCAAACCCAGACAAATACACTAACTCTCTTTTGTTAGTGTTTACCCTAAATTGAAAGTCCCAGTAGTAGAGTTCTGTTTCTTTCACCCCCATAGAGTAGTAATGTTCTAACAGCATCTCCATCCTCCTGCTGTTCTATGCCAAAAGCTATCTAGGGCTGATTTAAATGCAAATACATGGCTTCCTGCTGTATAAGCCACTCCCCCTTGTTCACAGTTTCCTTCTTCACCTAGCTAACTGCTCAGATAATGATTCCATTCTCCCAACTGAAGCACACTCTTTTTTTGTTGTTTTTACTCTAAATTGTAGGTCCCAGTATTAGAGTTGTAGTTTTTAATTCCCAGTGGAGAAGTAAAGTTCTAACAGCACCTCCTTCCTCTTGCTGTTCTCAGTCAAAAGCTATCTAGAGCACATTTTAATGTAAATTCCTGGCTTCCTGCTGCCCGAACCACTCTCCTTAATTCACAGTTTCTTTTGTCACCTAGCTAACTGCACAGATAGCAATTCCCTTCACTCAGCTCAGAAAAAAAACACTTTTATTTGCCCTAAATTATTGGTCCCAGTATTACAGTTATAGTTCTTTAGTCCCAGTAGAGTAGTATATTTCTGCCAGCACCTCCTTTCTCTTGCTGATATCTGCCAAAAGCTATTTAGGGCTGATTTAAATGCAAACACCTGGCTTCCTGCTACCTAAGCTGCTCCCACAATTCAGTTTCTTTCTTTAACTATCTGATTGCATAGATATCAGTTCCCTTCACCCAACTTAGACAAACACACTAACTCTTGTTTTATTTGTTTTTATCCTAAATTAAATATTCCAGATGTAGAGTTTTGATTCTTTAGTCCTAGTAGAGCAGTAGAGTTCTAAAAGCACCTCCTTCATCATGCTGTTGTCTGCCAAAAGTTATCTAGGTCAGACTTGCATGCAAACACATGGTTTCCTGCTGCCTAAGGCACTCCCCAAATTCTCTGTTTCCTTCTTCACCTAGGTAGCTGCACAGATACCAATTCCCTTCACCCAACTCAGATACGCTAATTCTTTTTTTGTTTTTACGCTAAATTAAAAGTCCCAGTGATAGTGTTCTAGTTGTTAAACCCCATTAGAGTAGTAAAGTTCTAACAGCATCTCCTTCCTCTTGCTGTTCTCTGCCAAAAGCTATCTAGGGCAGATTCAAATGCAAACTCCTGGCCTTGTGCTGCCTTAGCTACTCCCCCAAATTTGCAGTTTCCTTCTTCACCTAGCTAACTGCACTAATAATTATCTTCACCCAGTTCAAACACACTCTTTGTTTTACCCTAACTGGAAGGACCAAGTAGTAAAGTTCTAGTTCTTTAGTTCCAGTAGAGTAGTAAATTTCTAATAGCACCTCCTTCCTCTTGCTGTTTTCTGCCAAAAGCTATCTAGGGCAGATTAAAATGCAACACCTGGCTTCCTGCTACCTTGGCCACTCCCCCTAATTCTCAGTTTTGTTCTTCACCTAGCTAACATGCACAGATAATAATTACCATCATCCAACTCAAATGAACTCTTTTTTTTACCCTAAATAGAAGGACCCAGTAGTAGAGTTTCAGTTCTTTAGTTCCAGTAGAGTAGTACAGTTCTAACAGCATCTCCTTCCTCTTGCTGTTCTCTGCCAAAAGCTATCTAGGGTAGATATAAATGCAAGCTCCTGGCTTCCTGCTGCCTTAGGCACTTCCCCTAATTCACAGTTTCCTTCTTCACCTAGCTAACTGCACAGATAACAATAATCTTCACCCAGCTCAAACACACTCTTTGTTTTACCCTAAATAGAAGGACCAAGTAGTAAAGTTCTAGTTCTTTACTTCCAGTAGAGTAGTAAATTTCTAATAGCACCTCCTTCCTCTTGCTGTTTTCTGCCAAAAGCTATCTAGGGCAGATTTAAATGCAAACACCTGGCTTTCTGCTGCCTTAGGCACTTCCCCTAATTCACAGTTTCCTTCTTCACCTAGCTAACATACACAGATAACAATAATCTTCACCCAGCTCAAACACACTCTTTGTTTTACCCTAAATAGAAGGACCAAGTAGTAAAGTTCTAGTTCTTTACTTCCAGTAGAGTAGTAAATTTCTAATAGCACCTCCTTCCTCTTGCTGTTTTCTGCCAAAAGCTATCTAGGGCAGATTTAAATGCAAACACCTGGCTTCCTGCTACCTTAGCCACTCTCCCTAATTGTCAGTTTCATTCTTCACCTAGCTAACATACACAGATAAGAGTTCCCTTCTCCCAATTCAGATAAACACATTGACTCTTGTTTTTGTTTGTTTCTATTCTAAATTGAAAGTTCCAGTAGTAGAGTTCTAGTTTTTTAGTCCCAGTAGAGTAGAGTAGTGAAGTTCTAACATCACTTTCTTCATCTTGCTGTTCTCTGCCAAAAGCTATTTAGGGCATATTTTAATGCAAACACTTGGTTTCCTACTGCCTTAACCTCCCCACCAAATCACAGTTTTCTTTTTCACCTAGCTAACTGAACATATAACAATTTCCTTCACCCAACTCAGACAAACACGCTAACTCCTTTTTGTTTTTACCCTAAATTGAAAGTCCCAGCAGTAGAATTCTAGTTGTTAAGTCCCAGTGGAGTAGAAAAAGTTCTAACAGCATCTCCTTTCTCTTGCTGTTTTCTGCCAAAAGCTCTCTAGGGAAGATTTAAATGCAAACACCTGGCTTCCTGCTATCTAAGCCACTTCTCCTAATTCACAGTTTCCTTCTTCACCTAGCTAATTGCACAGAGAAACAATCTCTCCACCCAAGTCAGAGAAACACAGTAACTCTGTTTTTGTTTTTACCGTAAATTGAAGGTTCCAGTAGTAGACAATGGATCAACTTCTGCGAGCCATATGATTATCTCCATATCTTCCAAGTTTCATCTACTGTTGTTCTAACTCTTATATCACCTGCTGGCCTCCCAGTGACACAGGCAGCACCACAATCCAAATGATCCCTTGCAGCAGCACTTCCGCAATCCAAATTATCCCCTCTCAGCAGTACTGGCAGTGCAATGACAATGAAACATACAAGCACCACAAATCATCCTACAGATTGTACAACTTTTGCAAAGTCATCATCCAGCAAGCATGCTTTAATCATATGATGCACAGCTCACAGAGAGTCGATCTCCATTAAATAGTAGTCATCACACCAACCAAATCACCATCTATGGATGATGATGCCAACACCAAATGAGTCATCAGTGATAACTGTGCACAGGTGTGCAATTTCTTGATCTTGCAATGTCATTTAGTCCATTTTGTATAAAAAGGGTTAAACGATACTCAGTTAAATAGCAACACATATGTATAACCCTTAGCAGACAAAGAAGCTACTGTGTAGATAACAATGCTACTGTGTGGATAAATGGCATTTATCCACACTCCAGTACATTAATCTACATAGCAGTGATATCACACATGCAACTGAATCACTACACATATGAAGCTCTCAAATGTTCCCTAAAAAAGACACCAAACCTAAGACATCTAAAACAAAGCTCCACAAAGCCTGATTACACAGAGAACTCTTAACATATGTGAAAGAGAAACCGAAAGGACCCACACAAAGGACAAAACTACTACTACTATGAAGATAAAGACAAAGAAAAACAAGATTCAGAACTTAAAACCACAAATACAAAACATCTACCAGCTAGTGGACTCTTCAAAATAAAGAATTAAGACCACAAAACTTAGAAGAAGAGATGGAAGAGATAGTGACTCAGTTCCAAAATGACACCGAACCACTTCTGGACCCTCAACAGCCACAAAACACACAACAACCTGAATAAACTCAGTTGCTAGGCATACCAACAATGTATACAATACATACAGCAGAAACTGATAACTGCATACAGAATTCAAGAAATAAAACTCCACACAGTAAAACAACAGATGCATACCATCAAAAAAAAACAGAAGCTACCTAACAGATGAACTACAAATAAGTACACCAACACATGAAATACCACTGAAGCAACTGGATCCAATCCTGAACCAGTACTTCATGACCTGCAGCAAAAATGATGGCTCACTATATGAACCACTAACAAACAGATCAATATTTCAAAGTGTAGAATGACACCGACATTTGAAAAAACTATCTAGAATCTCTGACAATGTCTCTCACATTTCTAAGAACCAGACTAGCCCTAGAAGTAAGACAAAAAGTAGTGATACTAGTAAAAACATTTATTGATTTAGAATGAACTGGAAAGCTCAGCTGAGAGAAAATAATTTTCAATGAGGTCCTTAAAACAGAAGTACTACCGAATCAGGAAGTGATCTATCAAAATTCAACTTTTTGGCTGTTAGCATGCAGCAAAAGTTCCAGTTTTCATATCTGTAAATATATTTTTTCAGTCATCTTTAGTTTTTTTAGATATTTGCAATTTATTTCAATTGTTATAGCACTACAATATACAATATATGGCATCTGATTAATTTTCAGCTTTGCTTTTCCTTCAGGTTGCATCATGTCTTTTGACTACAGCAGAGAGACCCTCAGCTGACCATTCCCGATGTCCCTGCAAGTCATACACATGTGTAGTTGGCAGCAGACGGGGTTGCAGTGCAACATCATTGGTGACAGAAATGTAAAAGAAGCAGGGAATAACTGAATAATTTACTCAGTGATAGCACAATGCCAGCAGGAAAGAATACCAGTATATGATTAGCAGGGCACAGGGAATAAACTCTCTAGAAAGCACAATTATTCTTTTGTAGTACTGTTGTTTTAAAGCAATTTAAAGACTATGGAAAAATGACACATCAGGGACATATTGTATAAATTGAACATGTGTTGGGCTGTGATGGAATACACTATTTATCTGCACTAATGCACACTGACCTTGGAAAACATTGCTCATGGCTCCAATATGCTCTGCCACTCATAAGGTTAAAAAAACAACCAAATAGCACACTCAAAACCTTTGCATAGCTCAAAATGCAATTCACATTTCTGGAGAAGAGTGCTGCTGGTGTTTGGCATCCAGTGCACCCCCTCAAAAAAAGCATGGCATATATACAACAGTCAAACATTTTAACTGCCTAATGGCTACTCTTACTCTAAACTCCATGTAAAAGGGGGGCTATTAGTTTTCAGACTGGAATTCCAAAGTGAGCAAGCTATCCCACCTGTTCACAGTGGGACCCTTTCTGTATAGTCCCTACATTAGCTTCCCAGCTCTGAAATGCCTGTAGTGGCTGCTCATAAATATAGAGTGCTGCCTAAATTGACTTAAATCACATGGCCTTATTGGCTCCTTAAATTGATTCCACCCAGGAATTTCCAAACGTGGTGGCAGGGAGCAATGCTAAGGGAAGTACCACAACTCCGCAAACTCTAAAAACAACCAAATAGCATGCTCAAAACCTTTGCATAGCTCAAATTGCAATTCACATTTCTGGAGAAGAGTGCTGCTGGTGTGTGGTGTCCAGTGCACCCCCCCCCCCAAAACAAATGGCATATATTCAACATTCAAACATTTTAACTGCCTTATGGCTTTTCTTACTTTAAACAACATGCTCCCTTCCACCACCTGTAAATGTTCCTGGGTGGAAGTATCTGTTTTAAGAAGCCAATTAGGCAATGTATTGTAGGCCAATTCAGGCAGCACTCTATATTTGTGAGTAGCCACTGCAGGCATTACAGAGCTATTAAGCTAGTCTAGGGACTTTACCGAAAGGGTCCCACTGTGGAGTGGTGGTAGCGTGGCAGAGCCAGTGGTCATGTAATTGTTAAATATTAAAATGTACCAAGTTTGGGGGCGGGTGCACTGGTATTCTGTTTTTAACCACTCGTAAGGTTACCTGAGGTCAGTGTGCACTCATGCAGATAAGCAATGTTTTCCACTACAACCAAACGCATATCCCATAAGTCTACAAGTCTGGCTGACAGTGGGTGGCTGACTGTCTTAGTTCTAATATCAGTTCAATAAACATAAACAATTAAAAATGTTACAAATAAAAAAACAAACAAAAAAGAAAAAGAAAAAAAACAAACAAACAAAAAGAAAGACACCGCAGCCATGCATGATAAAACAAACAGGGCCCCATATTCAAGGTGCTGGCCAAAACACGCATGTCCATGTTCCATGCATCTCAGATGCACCGGTGCAAAACATTGGAATATTCAGACAATGTGCCATAGAATGAGACTGTGCATGTCAGGCTGAATATCCTGAACATGCACGATTGCACAATGGTAGATGCACAGTGTGGCATGTGTTCTGAGACCTGTGTGGGGCATATAGAAATCCGCAATGGGTTGCCAGTTGCATGGCATGCTGAATTGCAGTATTCAACCAGGATGTGCAGATAGACTCATTGCACTGTCGTAGTCCAATCTCCACATTTGCATCTCATTATTGAAATATATTCAGGGCATTTGCATAACTGTTGCATGTGCATGTCCAGTTTGCAGGGCAACCCCACCATTCCACAAAGGTGAACAGAAAGTTCTGTAACCCAGCAGGCTTGTGTGAAGGTATATCTGTGGGAGAGGTCTGCAGTGGCCTGCGTGCAGTTCTGTCACCCACGGCTATGTACAAGGTCTTAGTGCAGAACAGGGTCCACCTGGACAGTGGTTACTGGAGCCCACCAGGTCAGAGATATAGGGGAGGGCCCAGGGTCACACACTCCAATGAGTATGACACATGAATGTGATACACTAGCCCTGTATGTATCTTACATATACATACAGTTCCCTACACACCCCTTTATAATAGATAAGGGATGAGAATGGCAAGGGATGTCAGAGCTTAGACAGTGACTGGGTACCCAAGTGAGTGGGACCCAACTGGAACTGTCCTGGTAACCTAGATGGCCACACTGACTCTGCCCAAGTAGTTGCCTGTTGTGGCTGCATGCCCAACACCGGAAGGGCTCAGTGCCCATAAGGCATGCCCATGCCACCTCCAGGCAGCATGGTGTCACACCTTCTCCACACTGTCCACATTTGTGATATGTCCACAACCCCAACTACACACCAACCCACTGTGGCATTGTCACACATGGGTGGCAACATTGATGTCATGTCCTTGGCTCTGGTTTGTGTGGGTCTGGCATGGGTGTGCAGTGTGTACCTATGGTGTACCACCATGGGTGTGTGCCACTGGTCAGACTCTGGACCATGCCATGCAACCACCAGCACTGCAAAGCCACCTGGGCACTGTTGCCCCAGATGTCACCATGGGTGCATGCCACCACCAGGTGGTCCCCTGAAGACTACATGGGTGCAGGCTGTGCACCTGATACATGTGCTGCATTATGGTTGTCTACACTACCAGCATGCCAGGAGTGCACCTGATGGCACCTGCATGTGGCAACTGGGCAGCTATATACCTGGTGAGGTGTGGGGGATGACCTTATGGGTGGTGCCAGAGGTGTCTCAGCACCTGTGGCTTAGGATGCTGCTATCCTGGTATGACAGCTGTGTGTGGGTGCCTGGTGCACATTCTGGTACACCTCCAAGGGCTGTCTCTGGAGCACCTGTCTGCAGTGCTATGCCCTGTCTGTGGGTGACTGGCTGATTTAGGCTATCCTTTTGTCATCCTTTCTTTGCATGGTACATCTCTAGGATGCACAGCACTTGCACTGCACATTTTGACTGAATATTCCCATGCAAGGCACATTCATGTCCCCTCCACTGTTTCTGTGCTGAACCCTGACCTGCATGATACATCTTTGTCATTTGAATATTGTCCTACTGTACATTTCCCAAGATCTGCAGTGCATCTACACTTTTTGCTGTGCATCTCATTTGAATATAGGGGCCTTAGATTAGAAGATAACTGTAATGCCCTAAATGTATTGCTTTAATTTAATTTATAAAATGGGTATGGAAACCCCAGCAAGTTGATTGATTGTTACCTGTGCATTAGATCTGTCTAATTGATAGGTAAAAAACAAGTGCCAACAACCTGGATTCTTCACAAGAAATCAAGAAGCAGGGTAAAATGTTCAATTTTCACTAAATCTAAATAGCCACCATATTTTTTTAAATCTAAACAGCTACCAAGAACAGCCAGGGTCTTCACAGACACACACACAGAGGCCCACAATTTGAGACCTCTCCCTTAATAATTAGATTGTAAGAATTAAGTCAATTAAATAAGCTGTGTCAATAATTATTATTTAAATAACCAGCTGTATGATCTCCACCCACCCCCATTCACTAATGCTGACCGCTCACTTGTGATGATGAAAACACCTTATACACTGTCTCACTGGGTATCTCACCCACTGTCACGCAACGGATAAAACATCCCACAAAAGTTAAAGCAATTACTAACATTTGTGAGCTCTGTACCACTATAAGATGCACCCCCCTTGCTTGGTTACATAACAGCCACTCTATCTCCATCTTTAACCAGTTAATGATAAAACTTAACTGATGATTACTGAAGTTAAAAACTTGATCTCCTTCCCGATTCACTATCCCCAACAGTCTTGCACTGTCACTGTTGCACTCCTAGTTCCTGCTTGTATCACATGTTGCAGCTCCTCAGTACTTGTTTTTTTGAGAGATTTGTGGGTGCAGGCAGAGAGCATCTGTATCCATAACTGAGGGCAGTTTGTGTGTAGGGACATGGATGATCAACCACTATGCTCCCGATTTGTAGTCCAACCATTAGTCACACCATGCAGTTTGATGGGGAGGGGGGTCATGACAATCAATTTGAGAGTTAAACTACAGTAACGGTAAAATAAAAGAAAGAAAAATAATTAAGAATACTGTGGTGTGAGCCATGGCAACCATTTTGCCACTATGAGAAACAAACTACAGCTACGGTGGCCATGGGAGGGCAAAACTCCCAAAAGCAAAACAAAAATCCAGGACTCTGTTATAGGCAGAGAAACTATTTAGCAACTGAATTCAATATAGATTTTATTTTTCCATTCAAACATAAACATTTAGTTTTTTCACATGCATGTAAATTACAAACTCCCAGTTTATAACTGCAATAAGACACTCTGGGGGGCGCATTAGACATTTCTAAGGCATGGCCAGGGGCTGAAGTCACCCAGCCTCACTACACCCCAGCCATGCCATCGGAATGTATGTCTAATGTACACTACCTCATGTCTTATTGCTTACTTGCATTTATGTTCTTGGATAGAAACATAAAAACATAGAATTTGATGCAGATAAGGACCACTTGGCCCACCCAGTCTGCCCATTTCCCTACCTAATGGATGAGTTACAGATCCTAGTTAACCAGCAGCCTACTTCTTCCTATGCCCACCCAGTAGAATTGTCTTATGACTGTGTCCCATGCATTGGTTGCATTTTATTTGGAGGGGATATTATATATTTTGAAAATACTCTTTTTTATGTTTAATTTTTCTGTAGCCAGGTAGGGGCAACCCAGGAGCACGGGGAGGTTAAATGACTTGCTCAGAGTCACATAGTAAGCAAGAAGAGGTTGTGGGAATCAACCCCAGTTCTGCTGGAAGTACCAAACTCATTCACAGCTCATTTCTGTAACCTTTGATCTATCCTGCCAACCCTTCCATTCTATATGGGATGAGTGGGAAAGTAATGATGGCACAAAGGTAAAACAGGGGATACACCTTCTGCTCAACAATGAATACTAACAATTACTAAAGCTCTGCACTTGGACACAGTGAGAAGGATTCACAAAAGAGATGGACTGTGTACAACTCAGATGTGTTGGTGCAAACAGGACGCGCCAAGCAGAGACAGAGTGTTCCACAGAGGCATGCACCATGGGATGCACCAAGTGCAACCCCACTGTGAATCGCTCAGAAACAGTGCAGCTCAACTGGAGATGTGCCAGCACATCCTGGATGCACTGAGCCACATGGGGAGCAACCCAGGGCAAGTGAAGCAAGCCAGCAAGGCAGGAGGGAGCAACAGGCCAATGAGCCCTTGCACTGGAGTGAGGGACAGAGGGGGCAATGGGACAGCCACAAGCCAGTGAGGCAAGGGCACAACAGTGGTCACAAAGGACACAGAACCAGAACAGGGACACAAGAATAGTGGAGACCATGGCCACGAAAACAAGTGCCAGGGTAGGCACACAGATGGGGCATGCTGCAGCAGACATTGCAGCACAGAACAGTGCTGACAGGCACAGGGCAGGGTGGAGGGCCATGGGAAGTATAAATACTGCATGTGGCCAGCACCAAGGTAGTGCAGGGGGTATGGCACAGGGTGGTGGAGAGTGAACCAGCAACTAGGCGACCGAGGCAGCACAGTACCAAACAGAGAGGTCACCACCCCCAAGCACAGGAACAGTACACAGGCACACAGCAGATGGACAGCAGTGCAATGTAGGTGTGACACACACAATGCACACACAGGGGCCTGGGGCAGGGACATAAGCCACTGGACAGTGAGCCATGCACACCACATGGGCAACGGCAGTCCCACACAGAGAGGGGGGGTTGGGAAGGGGAGCGAACACACTACACAACGCTGTATGCACACACAGCCATTGGGGGATGGGCACATGGGACATACCCATGACACCACACACACACACACACACACACACAGGAAGGTGGAACAGTGAAATCACTTGGACACAGGTTCAGATGTTAATAGGTTTATAAAAGTATAAATGAGTCAACTCCAGAATGTACAAAATCAAAAAAAAAACACTCCAGAACAATATACAACAATCAGTAAGAAGGGAGCAGGGTGGGGCTGTAAGGGACCAGAACAAGAGTTAGGAAGGGGATAGAAACAGAGGGCTATATACAAATGGGTGCAAAAAACATATGGCAGGGGGCCTCTACCACAGCTGTGCACCCCTGCGCCCCACCCCCACATGGCCATGAGCAGGCAGGAAGCACAAGATGCCCCTCAGGATCACTGTCAGCTGGTCCACCATCCTGTACAGGGGATGAAGAGCTAACTGGATGGCCCGGCTGATCCACCGGTCGAGGTCCTGCACTCTGGCTGCACCACTGCCATCCCTGACTACAGCATGGTGATCTTGGAGACCTACAGCAATGACAGAGGAAACACACACTGAGGACTAATCCACCACCCCACCTAGTACTATCCTATGGCAACAGGAATGCAGCAACAACAGAATGCAGCACCTACCAGCCCCCTCATGGGCACCATGCCTGGCACCAGCTACACCCCTCCTCCATAGTTCAGCGGCCTCTGTGGCCTCCAGTCCTGCAAAACACACCAGTCAGAGAGCGCCATGACTCAACACAGCATTGCTAGAACCACACCACAACACCAGTGTGCACATGCGGTGCAGGGACAGTCATCCACACCCGTCACCACCTAGTGTGCATGCAACACACAGTGGTATCCAGTGAGCAATCCTCAATGCCCTACATGCATACATAGCACTTTACAGTGCCCACCCCAAATGGCACACAGGATATGGCAACACTGGGCGTGTGCAGCCACAGCCATGTGTGCAGGAGGAGTGTGACACATGTGAGCACCCCATTAGGGCAGAGACACAGGCACTCTGCCTGTGACAAGAAACAGCTGGAAGTGCAACAGCTACCTGGCCATGGTAGTGCATCCCTGTGTGCTCGGTGATGCAGCCACGGCAGTCTGTCCCTATCCCACCTCTGGAGGTCACTGTAGTAATGCCTGCACTGTTCCCCATTGTGTGGCATCCTTGTGTGCCTCACCAGCCAGCCAGCAATGGAGGCCCAAACAGCAGCCCTGGGCACATGTAAGTCCCCCTGGTCAAACAGCTGCCCCTCCACAGGCAACACCAGTGCCACCAGGTGCAGCAGCTCCAACTATGACCAGTTCATGGCCAACAGTCCAACTCTCCCTGCCCTATGCATTGTGGAAGAAAACCACACAATGGTGTAATCCCAAGATGCTCAATGTGCAACTGTCTTGGGCATGCGCCGCACACTGAACATAGTGCATGAAGTGCAATTGGCCCAGTGGAGCACAGCCACGCATGCACAATGTGGACCACTGAGGCTTGGCAGGGTCATATCCAAGTTGCACATGCGTGATGCGCATGCAACAACCATGTTATGCACAGCATGCACCATGGACAACAATCATGCATACCGCATGATCTGGGGACTATGGCAACAACCACTGATTCATCTATCATGCAGGTGGGAGGACAATGCAGGATGAGACACACAGCATGATGCTCGGAAGCCCTGTAGCTGTGCATCCCAGAGGCAAGACAGTCACGCATAGGGGGTAGATGCACCACTGCAGATGCTATCGGTGCATGTGTGGCCATGTAGGATGCTTCCAATTCTTGGACATGCACCGAACACAATGAGCATGAGCCAGGGATGTGCCGTAATGGGATAGGCACAAATAAAGAGATGCTCCGTGTGAAGTGAGATAAGCTTGTAGTAATTATGCAAATCACAGATAATGCACCTAGAACAGCCTCATTCACCATACATGGACATCTCAGCTGATAAGCAACTCATTAACACAGGCCGAGACCTCATTTGCATGCCCTGAGCCATAAATGCTTCCAATTCAGCAAGATGAGTCTAGGTGACTAAGAGGATACACAGCCTTGCAGGTGAGTATATGGCTATTTTCACAAGGTCTACAGCAGTTACTGTGGGGATTTTACATGTGAATGGGTGTCATTGGCCACGTGTGGTGGACACAGCATTGTGCAACAGGATGGTCAACAGGAAGGTGCAAAACGGAGGGGGGGTGGAGTGGCCCTGCATGTCAATGAAAATAAAGCTACAGAAATTCAGAATACACATAAGGAGACAGAACTGCGGGACACACTGGAAACAGGAAATGGGACAGCCATAAGAACTGGCATTGTCTACAAGCTCCCAGACCAGGGGGAGGATATTGACACATTACTGTTAGAAGATATACAAAACATGACAGCTAAAGGGGAGGTTCTGATAATGGGAGACTTCAACATGCCGGATACAGATTGGTCAATACCAGCAGGAACATCTGCCAGAACTAGACACATGGCAGATTTCCTACAGGGGGAAGGCCTCAGTTAACTGGCATAACAACCCATAAGAGACAGGGCTATCCTAGATCTAGTACTGATTAACAGGGAAGGAATCACAGATCTCCAGGTAGAAAGTCACCTGGGGGCCAGGGACCATCACATGGTATGGTTCAATTTGGCCACTACATCTAAATCATCCTACTCCAAGGCAAAAATATGGGACTTCAAAGGAGCTGACTTTGATAAGATGGCCAACAGAGTTAAGCTAGCCCTGCCAAAAAGAAACACAGGTAAGAGGGTACTGGCAAAGTGGGCAGGCAATAAGGATGCAATACTTGAAGCAACACCCCATTGTGTTAGACAGAAAAGGAAGTGCAAAAAAAGAAGGAAACTACTTTGGTTCTCAAATACAGTAGCAGAAAAGGTCAGAACCAAAAGGCTGGCTTCAGGAAATATAAGGGAACACAGCAGGATGAAGATAGGGAGGCACACCAAACTGCACTAAGGGAAGCAGGGAAGGCAGTAAGGCAGACAAACTTCCAAACTGAGGAAACACTAGCACGAACAGTAAAAGAAGGTGACAATATTTTCTATAGATACATTAGTGAAATTAGAAAGTCCATAGGGGGTATTGCTAAGCTCAAAGGAGAAAAGGGGACATGTGAGGAGGAGGACCCTGTAAAAGTATCTATCATAAATAGATACTTTTGCTCAGTATTTACTGAAGAGAAGATAGGGCAGGGCCCACAGCTCAGCACCATGGACACAGGAGGGAGGGAGGTGAGCACTACTCCCTTCAAAAAAGAAAGGGTCCTACAAGAGCTTGCTAAGCTCAGGGTGGACAAGGCAATGGGAACTGATGGCATACATCCCAGGGTACTTAAGGAGCTAAGGGTGGAACTAGCAGAGCCATAATCAGAACTGTTTAGTGAGTCTCTGAACACAGGAGAGGTCCCAGAAGACTGGAGAAGGGCTCATGTGATCCTACTCCACAAGAATGGTAGCAGGGAGGAGTCAGGGAACTACAGACCAGTCAGTCTTACCTCAGTAGTGGGCAAGATTATTGAGGCACTCCTTAAGGAAAGGATAGTGCAATACCTGGAATCCTTACGGGCACAGGATGCAAGACAGCATGGGTTTACAAAAGGAAGGTCCTGTCAAACTAATGTCATAGATTTCTTTGACTGGGTAACCAGAGCGGTGGACCAAGAGGGAGCAGTTGATGTCGCCTACTTTGACTTAAGCAAAGCTTTCGACACTGTTCCACATAGAAGATTGATAAATAAGCTGGGTAGGCTCGGGGTGGGTCAGAAGTTGGTCAACTGGGTGACAAACTGGTTGGCGGGCAGAAAACAGAGAGTGATGGTAAATGGTATACAGTCAGAAGAGATGCAAGTCACAAGCGGGGTACCTAAGGGATCAGTCCTGGGGCCAGTTTTCTTCAATATCTTCATTAGTGACATTGCAGATGGACTAGAGGGTAAGGCTTGTCTGTTTGCAGATGACATCAAGATCTGCAACATAGTAGATGATCCAGATGGGGTGGGCAGAATGAGAAGAGATCTGGATAAACTAGCAAAATGGTCAGAAGAGTGGCAACTGGGATTTAATGCAAAGAAGTGCAAGATCATGCACATAGGGAAGAGAAACCCTGAAGCAACCTATAGACTGAGAGGGGAGCTGCTGGCAGCCACAAGGGAAGAAAGAGAGTTGGGCATCATCATCATAGATGACCTGAAATCATCAAAGCAGACCTCTAAAGCAGTAGGTAAGGCTAGGGGGATGTTAGGGTGTATTAATAGGGGTATCACAAGTCGTAAGAGGGAGGTAATAATTCCTCTTTACAAGACACTGGTTAGACCCCATCTGGAGTACTACATGCAGTACTAGAAGCCACACCTTCACAAGGACATTAGCCAAATTGAGGCAGTCCAGAGAAGGGCAACCAAAATGGTGCAGGGACTGCATCAGAAAACATATAAGGACAGATTAATGGAGCTCAATATGTATACCCTTGAGCAAAGGAGGGAGAGAGGTGATATGGTCGAAACATTCAAACACCTTAAGGGCATTAACAAGGTGAAAGAGTCTAACATTTTTCAGTATAAGAAAAATAGCAGGACAAGAGGACACAGCAAGAGATTAGCGGGAGGCCAATTAAGGGGGAATGTAAGGAAATTCTTTTTTCACAGAAAGGGTGGTGGATGCATGGAATGGCATACCTCAGGAAGTGGTGGCTATGAATACAGTGCAGGGCTTCAAACAGGCATGGGATAGGCATTATGGGAGCACTACAGATGAGTATGAATAGATAGGCCACTGACAGAGCAAAGGCCGATGGCACATTTATAAGGTAGAAAAAGAAATGGGCAGACTGGATGGGCCTTGTGGTCCTTATCTGCCGTCAACATCTATGTTTCTATGGTCTGATGCACACAGCAGTGCCTGTGCAGACACATTGCCACTGTCACAATGCCACAGACTGCAGCCTGCTGGTCCATGCACAGTGGCCAATTGTCCTGTACCTTATCCCCCACCAACAGCCACACTGGTGTAGCATGGGTGGTACCCTGGGTGGACAGCACTGCATGCATCCCAGCTGTGGACTGGTGACCATACATGGCGATTGCACCAGTCACAACAGACACAGTCCCATAGGGCACCACTCACTGTGCCTGGCCGTGCACACTCACACCCTCTCATGTCACCAGCTACCGGCATCTAGGTGGTGGACACCACACACAGCCAGGCGGCTGCAGGAACAGATGTTCCCTACAGGCATGGCTAACATCTGTATGCTTCCCCTCACATAAACCAATATGTCCGAAAGCACTAATACTGCCACCAGGCGGTGGCCTAACTTTACTAAGGACGAAGAGAGAACACTTATTGAGGCATGCAACCGGTGCCTGAATGTCCTCACTGGCAGGGGTGGCAGCTGGACTGCATGGGCAGAGGGATGGAAGGAGATGACCCAGCAGGTCAGTGCTGTTGCCCCCTACAATCACATGGTCCAGGAGTGCAGAAAGCACTGTAACGATAGGCTCAGGAGGGCCAAGGAGAAGGTGACCAACATACAGGCATCCCTCCAGCAGACTGGGGGTCACCTGAGCACAGAGATCCTGCTCCGCCCGAATGAGGCACTACTGGCAGCCACCATTTCCAGGACCGCTGTGCAGGGTGTCCCAGGTGGTGGCTTCCAGACTGGTGGTAGCCTGTTGCAGCACTGTGAGTAGCTGTGTGTCCTTGGCGTACCTGGGCCCACATGTGCCACGGCTGCCATGCCTGTCCCTGTGTGCTGTGCACTGTCACTGTGTACCCAGGTGCTGCACCATATGGCCAGTTGAACCTGGCCAGACACAACATGCCTAGCAGTGTCACAGCACCCATGCCACTGTACTGGGGTGGGAGGCTCCTGGCCACGGTGCCTCTGTGTGGCATGTGCCACCTACACCACACAGTGTGCAGTGTAGCACAGTGACAGTCATGCCAGTCACATGGTCTATGTGGCATTGTTGTGGCATAGTCCAGCAGTGGACAGGTATGTGCACTCCTGGTGCCATGGCGGACGGCCATGTACATGAGTACATACCTGATGTCAACTGTGTGTACTGTGCATTAACCATGATCTCCCTTCTTCTTTCCACAGCACCATCTTGCCTCATGGGTGCAGCTGTGGCCATGGCTGCATGTGACGCCCTAGCAGGCCATGATGCTGGTCCATCACACAGAACCGATGGCACCACTGTGGACGGTGCCATTCCTGGACCATCTGCTGCACCTGACATATCAGTCCCGGCCCCAGTGCAGGTGGGCCCCCCAGGCACTTTGGCCAACACTGACATGACTGCCAACAGGGATATCGCATGACTGGGGTGCCTATCTGGGTACTCTGATGATGACCATGGTGATGTGGTGGACATTACGGATACCCTCCTCATACTCACCAGTGGCATGTTGGGGGGTGAAGGGAACACCACGAACATCCTTGCCACTGACACCAGCAGGAACATGGCTGACAGTGGTACAGGCAGCATGCAGGTGCCTGTGCATGTGGTCCCAGATGACACTGGCATCCCCACTGTGCATGGTATGGCTGTGGTTGTCGCACAGCTGCCCACTTCTGTGGGCCATGTGCCCCCTGCACCAGTACCATGTGCAGCATTGGCGATGTCAGTGGCATCTGGGCAAAGCGCTGTGGTGCACGCACCTGCACCATTGGACCAGGAGCACACCAGCCAAGGGCATACAGTGGCTGTGCATGGCCATGGCCTGCCCTTGCCACAGCCAGCCATGGTGCAACCACTGCCCGTGGATGCACCAGGACAGAATGTTCCATCCCCTGCTCATCAGTGATGCCACCATGAAGCCTTACCCACTGACAACATAGAGGCCTACCTCACCCTCCTGCAGGATACTGTGGAGGGGCATGCTCCCCTCTGTGTGGAGCTCCATAGCCAAAGGACTGTGTTGGTCCAGGAGCATGAGTCCACAGCAGCATGGTATGCACAGATGTTGACAGAGGCATGCCTAATGCAGGTGGGCATGACCACAGCACTGGAGCGGATCGCAGCTGCTGTGGAGGTGGCTTCTGGCTCCTTTGTATGTCATGGACATCGGGCATCCAGTTGGACACTCAGGTGCACATTCCACACACCCTGGCAGTGACACAATGTGAACTCCTTGCAGCTGACGCTGTCACCACTTGCCTCCATGCCTGGTGTCCATGGCATGGATGCTGGTCATGGGATGACAACACCACTGAGCACGCATTCACAGTCTTGGTGCAGTACCCTGCAGGGTTGATGGCTATACCCCCTGTGGCCAGTGGTGGCACACCCGCATCCACCTGTCATCACAGAGTCTGCCACATGTCCGTGGCAGCTAAGGTGCTCCCGCTTGATGCCTATGTCCCTGGTCCTGTGGTGGAGACATGTAACACCTGTGCATACCACATGCAATGTTAAGGGCTAATCTGAGGACTTCTTTTTCACAGAAAGGGTGGTGGATGCATGGAACGGCCTAACTCAGGAAGTGATGGATCTGAATACAGTGCAGGGCTTCAGACAGGCATGGGATAAGCATAAGGGAGCAATACAGATGAGTATGAATAGATAGGCCATTGACAGATCAAAGGCTGATGGCACATTCATGAGACAGAAAAAGAAATGGGCAGACTGGATGGGCCCTGCGGTCCTCATCTGCCATCACCTTCTATGTTTTTATGTTTAGAAGTTGAAAATAAACAATAAAAAGTTATAATTTTAACATTGAAAGTGAACTATCTGTTGTTACGGGGTTTCCTTGACAAACTCATCTAAAAATAACTTAATAGTTGGCAAAGTGGAACACAAAATTGCCAGATGTTTTGTGCCCCAGTCAACTTTTGTATTTACCATGGACTTTAAAAAAAGGATTCATCGCATGTGAGGAATGATTTCAATCAATCAATCAAATCTTTATTTATTCAGGTGAGCATCATTGAGCAAGGCTCATTTACAAGATGGACCTGATAAGGTCAAGGTTCAATTTGCCAGGTGTTAAAGTCACCTTTGTAATTTCAGCATGCATTTCCATAATAAACATGTTATTTCTCTTAAAGATATGTTCGTTAATAACAACGTTTAAAATTATATATCACCCTTTGCCCCTAAAGAAAAGAAAAGAATTCTATGAGGACTTAGAGATGATGAATATATACAAGTGAGAATCATGCTGCAGTTGCAAAGTTCAGACTGCGCAACTGTATGCTGAGTTATGATTTATAGGTTTGGGTGCTGTGTAATCAGTGTTTGAATGTATATGTATTTGTGATGTACATATAGTTCTGCACCATTGTAAGGATTTTGAAGTTTTTATTTGACAGTGATATGTTTCACAAAATTGTAATTTTATGGTGAGTTTTGAAACATAGGATTAAATGATGTTTAACATTTTTTTTATTTGACAGTGATATTACAGTGAAATATATTTTTTACACCTTAACTGAATTTCTGAAGTTTTATTATATTTTATTTTATGGTTTGAATCTATCTCTAACTTTCCAGTTTTACTGCTACCACCTAGGGGGATCTACAGTCCCTGTCTCCAAGATAGGTACTGTACGTGAATGAGAAAACCCTACATTCTGAAAGAACAAGCCTTTTGTACCCTGCCAGTCTACTTGAAACAGTATTACTCTGAAAAAGTCATGGTTTTTTTTACATTCCAGATAGGACCTCATTTTACTCCGCCATCTGCAAAAATAGTCAAAGGATTCAACAGTTACAAAATGGAAGAAATGGTGATGTTTTGTACTATAATCCTTTTGCATTTGTGTCTCCCCTCACTGATGAGCAAGACCAGACAACACCAGTGTGAGCTGCCGAACAACACTGTACAGGGATACACAAAACCAGGAGACATCATTCTTGGGGGACTCTTTCCTGTTCACTATAAAAATGATCCCCCAGAAAATTCCTTCAAGGAGCAACCAAACCCAGGAACCTGTAAACAGTAAGTTTATTTGGGTGGGGACAGTCAGGTTCACTGACAATACAGTTTTGTGGTATGCAATATAATTTGATTCTTTATTTTTGTTTGTCTTATATAGATTTATGCGCACACAATGCCACCTTCTACTGTCATTGAGCCCTTTGTGGGCTCTCCTGAGGAATGCCACATATGGTGGTGGTGGAACATAGGCTTTTCCCTCAATTTTCTTCTGTTTCCCACTGTGGGGTGTGCACATTGACTCACACATGTAGAGGTGCGCACATGCACTGGAGTCCCACAGCCCTCCCTTTTATTGCCCTTGACAATGCTCACCCGAACTGCATGAACCCAATTTACTGATAGTACTGACACATGTTAATTTTTGCTGCCTGTATTTAAATCTGTTTGTTACAATAGTTGATGTGGAACCTTTGCAAATGAACACTTAGCTCAAAGGTTGACCGATGTACAAATAAATAAAATAAAATAAACAAAATAATGATATCATCATAATCAAAACTGAACAAACAGAGGCAGTTATAATAGTCCTAGTAAGATTCACGGTTTACCGGAGCAAAGACTGTTTTCCATCAGGACAACTTTGACACCTTTCTTAAATCCATCAAGTGAAGAACAGTCCAATAGGGTAGAAGGTATAGAGATCCAGTGGTAAGGCTCTGATGTTGCAAAGGACCACTTTCTCATACAGGATCTAAAGCTGGCTATCTCAATTAGGGTACTACTGAAGGAATGCAGGACCCTCTTCAAGTATTTAATTCTCAGGCCATCACAAAGACTCAGGGGAGGGGAATAACCCTTGACAAACTTAAAGGCCAAGCAGACTGGGAGGTGGTTCCTAGTTCTGGGTCATTACAATCTCATCCATGACTGTCTGTGTTTTCCTCACTGTCACCCATTGTTTCTCTTGAAATATTTTTGTTCCTGTATCCATTACCCATAGTATGCATCAGTTTTTATATGGCATTTTTTATTTGTCCCAAATAATTTGAATTATGCAGTTGACATTGTGATTTTATCAGTCCATTTTGATTTCTGATGGTCTTTTAATAATCTTTGCTTGATGTTACATCCACTGTCTGTTTTTCCTCCTGAAGAGTTTTGTCATTATAGCCAGCTGCTTGAAACCATTTAATCATTTATCTGGGTTTTCCTGGTATCTCTCCATGGTACCACTATTCCTCTTCATTTTCAGGTATTGATTGTAAAGAATGCTATTATTTAATTTTACAAAGTGATTGCTGGTGGCATGTAAAATTGTATTCCTATCTGAAATTTATCAATGTGAGTCACATCGCAGAAGAAAGGGACAAAGCAATGGGACCTGACAGGATTCTCCCCAGAATTATAAAAGAACTAAGGGGATAACTAGTGACACCACTGACTACCCTTTTTAACAAATCATGGGAGGATGGTGTGGTACCTGAGAACTGGGGGAGAGTGGATGTGATTCCCCATCACAGAAGTGGAAGCAAAGCAGAGGCAAGAAACTGTAGCTCTATTAGTTTGACCTCAGTGGTAGGGAAATGATGGCATCACCTCTGAAAGAAAAACTTGTTGAGTACCTGGAGGCGAGCAGAGCACAGGACCCAAGGCAGCATGGATTCACAGTAGGAAAGTCATATCATATGAATCACAGGTGTCACTAGTCAATCAATTGGCTCTGGGTGGGGTTTCAGCTCTGTGCTTATCTTAGACATCCTTCACAGTTAGAAGCCAGTCACACTGACTTTAAAGTGTCTGTTGGAAGCTCAAACTTACTGCAAAGAACAAACTGCAACTCCATTTAGGACCTGGAAACCTGATTAAGGCATAATACTGCAGAGCACTGGGTAAGAAGGAGATACACTTTCTACAAAAGTTTTATTTGTATTTTTCCTTATTGGCATTAAGCAGAGAATTGCAGGATTCCTTTAAAAGGGTAGTAATTTTATAACCAGAGTGAGATACAACTGAATTTGCTTGAGTGCGTGGGTTGAGACCTAGCATTTTGAAGGATATTTTTGTAACATTTTAAGTGTCCTGCTGGCTGAGAAGTTAATTTTTTAGCCCTGGTTTCACTGAAAGGTTTTTGTTTATTGGAATCAGACATAGCAGTCTGCCTGCATTGAAAGGCCTGCTTACATCACAGGCTCTGCAAGTCAATCAATTGGCTCTGGGTGGGGTTTCAGCTCTGTGCTTATCTTAGACATCCTTCACAGTTAGAAGCCAGTCACACTGACTTTAAGAGTCTGTTGGAAGCTCAAACTTACTGCAAGAACAAACTGCAACTCCATTTAGGACCTGGAAACCTGATTAAGGCATAATACTGCAGAGCACTGGGTAAGAAGGAGAGACACTTTCTACAAAAGTTTTATTTGTATTTTCCTTATTGGCATTAAGCAGAGAATTGCAGGATTCCTTTAAAAGGGTAGTAATTTTATAACCAGAGTGAGATACAACTGAATTTGCTTGAGTGCGTGGGTTGAGACCTAGCATTTTGAAGGATATTTTGTAACATTTTAAGTGTCCTTCTGGCTGAGGTGAGTTCATTTTTATCCTGGACTCAGTAGAGTGGTTTGGTTTGTGTTGGAGCAGTGGTCTAGTAAATTGTGGTATTAGTTGTATTACTATAAGGACAGTACTCACCAGGGTGGTGGAGCAGTTGTGTATCTGATTGTTTCTAACAGTCACCAGTGGCTGTGCACTACCCACCCACCCTTCCCCCACCACCCAAGGCATGGCATTTCCTTTATAGCCACAGTTCTGACATCACTTCCTCAATAGGTCTTGGGGCAGAACTGTCATATTCCTAATAACCCTGCAATGTGCATAAAGAGTAGTTACACAAAACAAATAATACATATATAATTACATATTGTATAGAATAAGGGAGCAGGACATGTGGGGAGTGGTGCAATGCACTGGCTGTGGGGCAGCAGTTTTCTGGGAAACATTCTGGAAACTGCGTTGCTGTCCTATTTGTAGGCAACTGTCAGCTCTGAGAGAGGAGGTTGCCCACCTCCAGGCTGAACTAGCAAGGACTAAGGAGGCCTCTCCCTCCCAAAGAGCACCACTGCCACAACCACTGAGTCAGAGGTTTCGGAGTATGAAGAGCAGTAGGACCACAGTGGGTTCTGGGAGGGTGCGGGTGGTGGACCAGAGGCGAAGCCCCCCAGTTGTACCTCTACACAAATCAGATGCCATTCTGGCAGAGCAAGGTTCCTCTATGATGGCACCCTCAGTGGAGACCCAGAAGAATGCTGAGGACATCCACAAGGGAGACCCACAAAAGTGTGTCAAGGGACACCACAGGGGAAGGAAACAGCTACTGATAGGGGACTCCAATTGTTAGGGGTAGAACTGGGGAAGGGAGAAAGGAAGTAAGCTGCCTGCCTGGTGCCATGGCTTGGAGGACAAGAAGTTTAATCCTCACAATTGTAGAAGCAGCATCACAGGAGAGAGAACTAGATATCATTGTCCACCTTGGGACAAATGACCTAGCTAAGCATGGGATCAGTGCAGTGCAGAATGAATTGTGAAGTTGGGGAGGGCCTCAGATGGATAGCAAGCACAGTAACCTTCTCAGAGGTGCTACCAGTCCATGGCAGGAATGAGGTTAGGTACTGCACACCATGCAGTTTAATGAATGGTTGCAAAACTGGTGCAGAGCACAAGGCTTTGGCTTCATTGGGGACTGGAGGTCCACCTGAGAGATAAAGGTCTATACTGGTATGATGGTCTGCATTTGTCCCAAAGGGACCAAGCTCCTAGGTGACAGGTTTAAATGCTTCCTTGGCAAGCTTTTAAACTAGATAAGGGAGGTACTGATAAAAGGCAGGAAAAGTCAAGCCTCCCCCCACAAAACAGGGCAGGTAGTAGGGTAAACACTGAGGTACAGAGCTCAACACAGGGCAGGATGGGGGTAAATGGTAAAATAGATAAGAGCAATAAGAGCAGGGATGGGGGAAAAAAGGATCAAGCTAACATTAAATGGAGGGCAATGACTACTAATGCCCGTAGTCTGGGAAACAAGCTTTCTGAGCTAGTAGCTTTGATGGAAGATGAACAATTGGATATTGTGGCAGTCACAGAAACTTGGTACACCGAGAACCATGAATGGGATGTCAACATACCAGGGTACACAATCTACAACTAGAATCTGCAGCTTATCCAGTAGGTAGGGAAATGGGCAGACTGGGTGGGCCAAGTGGTCCTTTTCTGCCGTCAAAGTCTATGTTTCTATGAATCTAATAGATTTCTTTGACTGGGTGACCATGGTAATAGACCAGGAAGGGGCTGTGTACATGGCCTAGCTAGACTTTAGCAAGGCAATTGACACCGTCCCACAAAAAAGATTAATAAACAAGTTAGCCAGCCTGGGAGTGGGTCCCAGGGTGATATCCTGGGTAAAATATTGGCTGGTCAACAGGAGACAGAGGGTAATAGTAAATGGAGTTGACTCCAAAGAAAGGGGGTTACTAGCAGAGTGCTTCAGGGTTTAGTACTGGGACAAGTCCTTTTTAGTGTCTTTATAAGTCACATGTAGAGAGACTGGAAGGAAAAGTATATTTCTTTGCAGATGACATAAACATCTGCAATATGGTTGATACACAGTGCGGGTAGAAAGGATGAGAAGGAACTTGGCAAGGTTGGAGGAATGGTCAAAGGTATGACAGCTGAAATTCAATGCAAAGAAGTGCAAAGTAATGCACCTGGAAAACAAAAAACTCATTGGAAGAGTACACAGTGAGGGGTGAGGTACTAACAACAACAAAAATGTAATGGGACCTGTAGTCATGTCAGATGACCTAAAGGTAAGCAAGCAGTGTGAGAAGGCAGTAACGATGGCTGGAGAGATACTGGGATGTATAGGGAGAGGCATCACCAGTAGAAAACAAAAAGTTGTTATCCCTCTGTACAGACAACTGGTGAGACCGCATCTGGAGTACTGTGTGCAGTTCTGGAGACCCAATGTCCGCAAGGACATAGACAGGATGGAAGCTGTCGAGAGGAGTGCAACTAAAATTGTGCAGGGTCTGCTCCAGAAGACATATGAAGAGAGACTAAAGGAGCTTAATATGTATACCCTTGAGAACAGGAGGGAGAGGGGAGACATGATAGAAGCTTTCAAGTACCTCAAGGGAATCAACAAAGTTTAAGAGGGTAGCATCTTTCAGAAAAAGAGATGTGAAAGAACAATGGGACTGCTGGTTAACTAGGATCTGCAGCTTATCCATTAGGTAGGGAAATGGCAGACTGGGTGGGCCAAGCGGTCCTTATCTGACTTCAAATTCCTATGTTTCTATATTTAAAGGGTAGGACAGCTCAGGGGCAACACAAGGAAGTATGTTTTCACAGAGAGGGTGGTGGACACATGGAACAGCTTTCCTGAGGAGGTTGTAGGTCAAAAACAGTGGGGAAATTTAAAAATACATAGGACAGACATAAGGCAATTCTGGTGGGAAGTAAGAAGAAGTAGGCTGTAGGTTAACTAGGATCTGCAACTTATCCAATAGGTATAGAAATAGGCAGACTAGGTGGGCCAAGCTGTCCTTATCTGCTCTCAAAGTCTATGTTTCTATGTCTGTAATTAACACATTATTCTTTTTTAGTTAGGAATACGGATGCTAACCAAGTGGTCTATGAGTGAAATAAGTTTCAGGAATAGTCATAAGTTTTAAAGGAACTCAACCCTTTCTTTTTATTTTAAAAATACAACAACAACAACAAAAAACATGTTCTGAAGATATTTTACATAGGAATAACATCACACAAATTTTAAACTTTATTTCTGTCTATTTAAATTTCTGTACTGTCGTTGGCAAATGATCTTCAATATATATTTGTATAACTCGGGACTTAAATTCATGCAGGTCAGTTCCTGCAAGATAAAATGAATGCAATATACAGTATTAACATTAAAAAATGTAAATATTACTTTTTGCTTTTTAAAAAACTGCTTATATTTGGTAATAAAACTCTTAGATTATTATACTGCTCTTCAGAATTTGTTTTATTTATATTTATTTAAAATTGTGGTTACCGGGAAAGGCACACTGAGCCGAGGCTCAGTTCCAGGTGCTACCCGGGGTTGGGATAAGAAAGGAGAACACAGAATACTGACACAATACAAATACGTATTTTCACAGCATACAAACTTGGTTAGGTGTAGGCAGCTTGACAGAGTTATCACAGTGCAAGCAGGAATCAAAAATATATATTGACAATATAGATGTGTGTTGTAAGGCTCACACTGGAATAGTGCCTAATTCCAGTGTACTAAGTTGCTGTCAGGAAGGATGTTTAGGTACACAGGCAGGAGTGAAGGGGGAAGAGGCATAAGTGCTGCTTGGGGGTAGGAAGGAATGTTCTGAAACTGGGGTGTCCGTATGTTCCATAAAGCTGGGAGCCTGTTGGAGAAAGCAGCCTTATAGCTCTCATTTGCGAAGAAGGAACCTGTTTGGTCCTGAAATGAAAAAACAGTTGAATACATTGGAGATATGAGGGAACAACATTAAATTTAAGATGTTACCAGCAACAGCAAACATAAGACTTCAGCTACAATAAGGAGCTTTTAAGCTATTGAAGTTAAAGGGAGTATAGAACATACAGTATAAGCAACATGATCTGAATTATTCCTCAAGCAGAGCACATTTTTGGAATTAGACATCTAGAAAATTACATGGATGTTCTATATAATGTATTAATGGGTAGATAACCGACACTGTTTCTTCATTTGTTCAGTTTTTAACCAGCTACCAGTAAGTCTCCCAACATACTGAAAATTTGATTACAGAGAAAGGAACCAGGGAAAAGGATATTTTTGTGCTATCCTTGGTAGGATGCCACTAATGTCTTACAATGTAGCTAGTACTATTTTATAAAATGCAAAGTGATGCCAATTAAAAAGAGCAACACAAAAGTGCAATATGAAATGGGGGAATGGTGCTGGAAACCACCATGCAGGAAAAGGGCATAGGGATCATGATATAAGAGAGCCTAGTAACAACAGCACATTATAATACAGCTGTGGGCAAGGCAAACAAGATGCTGGGTTGCATAGGTACGGGATTAGCAGCAGAAGTCAGGAGATGATCATCCCATTGTACAGGACACTGGTGTGACCACACCTGGAATACTATACAAGGTACTGGAGTATAAACCTGAGGAGAGACTGTGACAAGATGACAGAAGTGCAATGCAAGGCAACTGAGACAATCCATGCACTAGGGAACAAGTCTTATGAAGAGAGTCTGCCAGATTTGAACATTTACATCCTTGAGAAAACAATGGAAAAGGGAAACATACAAGTAATTGCACAGCATAAATGGGGTGATCGAGACATACGCATAAAAATAAATAGGGTGAACGAGACATGCAAGTACCAGCACCGGATACTAGTGTAGATGTCAAGGAAGTTTTCTCTTTAAGTTTAGATACAGGAATGAGGCGGAGCTCACTTAAACTCACAGATGTCTGTAATCATTTTGTTTTCACAGATAGAGTGATGGACAGTGAAATAAGCTGTCAGAGGAAGTGGTACAAGCCAAATCAGTGTACAGCTGTACAGCTTTAAACAGAGATCGGACAGATATATGGGATTAGTAAATGGGGGGCCATAAACAAAGGGAATGGATTGCTTTTAGGGCCACTGCAGTGTAATTAGGTAGGGTGGGCAGACTGGATGGGCTGACAGGCCTCTTTTTACCATCATTTTCTATGTATCTATGTAACTTTCTGCCTGTCATAATGTAAACTTTAAAGTCCCACTTCAGACTCATTATAAATATGTGTTACACCATCGCAGGCTGTAAAGGAAAGCTGTATTAGTGGTTACATGACCCAGGTAAAAAATACAGTATATCTGTATTCCAGTTTTAGTCAGTTCGACTGTAATTTTGCTTTTGGTGTGTGTACAGTGCATGTGCCACTTATCTCTAGAGATGGCATCTGTTATCTTCTCCTTCATCCATCTGTTGGTGCCACCAGATCTCAGACTGCTGGTGTTCTCTTTGGTCTCCCTGCTATGGAAAGACACACCACATACCATTTAGACAATAAGTACAAGAGATGCCCTTTACTTTATCTATTTACTAAGTTAGACCAGGAAAGGCATACAGAGCTGAAAA
Source organism: Neoceratodus forsteri (assembly GCA_016271365.2). Taxonomy (NCBI): domain Eukaryota; kingdom Metazoa; phylum Chordata; order Ceratodontiformes; family Ceratodontidae; genus Neoceratodus; species Neoceratodus forsteri. The sequence goes on from CM057455.1 coordinate 179,906,872, forward strand.
CAGTTTGTTTCCAAATGTGTCGGGGGCAGGAAGCAGTGCAGTTACTGTATCTTAAAAAAACACACACACTGTGTCTACACAGGTCTTCTGCCCTTACAGGAAATAAATCATTTGGACTAATTAAGCCAGAACATTACAACTGTGTGAGGCTATAACAGTGAGCAGCGTGGGAGGGGTGGGACAGGTGAACAAGAAATAAAGTCATTGGTGTACACTGTCCATTACTGGGCAACAGATGCAGACCTGCTGCGTAACATTACCCTTGTGTTTCTACTGTATATTGATATCACTATTTATTATTCCTATATATTACATTTTTGGTTCTGGTTCTTGGTGTACTTCTGATTTGCTCAACTCGACCTGGCAAATTCAAAAATCACACCTGCAGTATAGTATATGAACTGACTGAGATTATCACTCCATGAACTTTACTTGTTTTTATTGCCATAACCTGTTTTGGTTTTACAGTCAAAGTGCTGTTTTTATGTAGTGTGTTTTTATTCGAGCAGTGCTGTCATTCTTTTTGTGTCTGCATAAAGTTTAATTTACTGTATGAAGTTCCCTTGTGGGTGCTATTCTTCCCATTAACCTAAATCTACACTATTGTTCCCTTAAGCCAATGTTCTTATTGTAGGAGACACTAGGATCATATATTTTCTAAATAGAGCTAATTATACAGGTTACAGAACTGGAGTTCCCATCCACTAATGTTCATGTGTTTCATTCATCTTCTTACAGGCTCAGAATGAATGTATTCACTTGGGTCCATGGCATGGTGTTTGCTATTGATGAAATAAACAGGAGCCCTGACCTGTTACCAAATATTTCCTTGGGATTTGGGATTTATGATTCCTGTGGCATGGTTTCCAGAGCACTTCAGGGATCTATGTGGCTGACGACTCAACAACCAAAAATCATTCCAGGTTACTCCTGCAGGGCAGTGGCTCCACTTGCAGCCATAATTGGAGATGCACTGTCTCAGATATCCATCTCAATGGCGAGGTTGTTGGGGCTTTACAGATACACGCAGGTAATACCTTCATGCACAATTAGAACAGAAATATAGAAACATAGAATTTTTGGGCGGGAAAGGACTGCTTGGCCTCCCAGTCTGCCCAGATGTTTCCTGCCTATTCTGTATCTGCAGACCACAACTGTTCTCTACAGACCATGTCTCCTGCCAGTTTATTTATTAATATACTCTTATGTCTAGCCCCATGCATTCTTAAAGACACCCATTTTTTGCCTCTATCACTTCTGCTGGTAGTCTGTCCCAGGTGTCTACCACCCTTTCAGTAAGTAGTACTTCTTCTTATCCCTGTTACCCCCCCCCCATATTTATTACATGCCCCCAGATTCTGGAACTTTTCTCATTTGAAAGAGACTCCCCTCCTGCATCTTGTTTATCCCAGTAAGGTGCTTATAGGTCTCTATCATGTGACAAAAAAGGGAACACATTAGACTGGGATGCTCAGGGTATAAATAATAAATCAAGAAGAAAATCCAGCTCTCACCACCTTATGAAGAACTACGCAGCACTGAGATACATATACTGTGCCAATGTTACTGAGATGCCAAATACAAAAAGCCACATGCCTTAACAGGTTTCGGACATTACTCCTTTTTCAAAAAAGCATGTTGTATCTAAAACATGTCTTTTTTTGTATACTGCACATGTATTGGTGTGATATCACACACTCACATCACTTAGAAAAGTGACCACATATAAATATACAAACATTTAAACTTTAAAAAAAAAAGTGCAGTGAACATTTATAATCAAACACATAACATGACGAGGTTTAATGAATCATCTTACAGCAGCAAACAAAACATTGTTCTTCTGAAGTAGTCCGTTTAAAGGGTTTGCAACATCAGGAAAGGGAGTCAGTTGTCTCAGTGCATTCCTAAAGGAAAAACCAGAAACAAGGTTTAAGCTGAAGTTGCATATTTAAATATTCATCATTTGAAAGTTATGACTTAACACTTTCTGTATTGAATGTGAGTCATCTTAATATCTAATCTACTAGAAATTCTAATACTCCATTTTCTATACATATAGTTTCATGAGTATCTCCTTTCCCAGTCACTGCTGCAGGTTCTAAAGTAATCCTGGTGCTGACAATCCTAAAAATACAAATGAAAAAACATGTGAGACATGAACATTGTACTGAAAGCTTTTCTATTAGATATAACATTTATTTGCTATTATCCATGTTATTTTTTTATTTAATGTATGTCATTGTATTAAAACTTCCATTGAACCCTGGAAATTTACAGGCTACTTGGGTGTATATCCAGAAATCTTCTCTTTTTCTTTATACTGTAACTTGTTGAACCCCCAGGTTTGTACAGACTTTATTAATGGCTCTGTATGTGAAGCCATGTTCCTGTGGGCTTTTCAAGTGGCTTACATACCATTGCATATTCATTTACTGAATTTTGGTAACCAGGTAGGCCCTCTGAGAGAAGACGGTCCCTTTTTCAAGGCCGACCCTGGAAGTGCAGTACGTTGATAGTGCATTCAGTGACACAAGAAATTAGACAAGGAGTGGTCATACAGTAAAAGAGTACATCAGTTAAATTCAGTTGCTTAAAATGAGCAATCTGAAACACAGTCAACACTCACACAGTAAGAGAGTGGTTCTATGTGATAATGGCAAAAGCCTTAAGGTGATCGCCGATACAGCAAAGTCAGAATTACGAAAATCAGTTTCAGCACTCTGACTCCTCAGTGCACAGCAAAACATCACTGGGGACTTGGTTTTCTAAAGTTTTATGTGGGGGGCTGTGACCTCCCACCCACTCTCCCCTACTTAAGGATTCTCCACTCCAGGGGGGTGCATGTCGGGGGGGTGAAGAAAAAAGGAAGTTTGGGCTGGGCACAACAAAAATGCACCAGCACCTGGTCCGGAACCCAGTACCCTGCTCACCGATACCACCAACCCACCCACCATGCCACAGGACCAGCTTGGCAACCCACTGCAGCACCACCACCCCTCACAATCCCTCATGCTCCCCGCTGTGTGTGCTCGCTCCCCCCGAGCACATATGTGTAGCAACATCTCGTCACTGTATTCACTGACCCCCCAATCTGGTCAACCTACCCTATACCTCACAACAATAATATGTGCCACAGATTGGGTTGCCATTATTGTAGGCGCCCAATCGCCAATGCCCATGTCACAGGCTACCAAGACAGTACATCAATTACATTTAGTTATGCAAAAATAAGTAATTTAAAGCACAGTCAAGAAAACCTTATGTACATTCAGACATCATTTACATTTTTTTTTGTCTTGGAGAGCAGGAGAGAGAGAGAGAGAAGATTTGATAGGAGAATCATGCAAGAAGTGAACAGGGTTTAGCATTATTTAGTGTCACAGTTAGTTCACTTATTCTGTTTATAACTGGTGACCCACCCCCCATAATGACTGGATAGCCAGTCCTGATAAAATACCATAATAACCAGCTGAATTCCATAATAACTCAACAGCAGGTTGTTACAGTGTTTTGTTCCTCATGTTCTCACTTCGCTGAAGTGCAAAAGAAAGCACACTGTATTTGTGTGATTGTGGCAGTTGCTCAGGTACACTGTCGCTCACACAAATACAGCTTGCAGTTTTTGTCTCTGTCTAAACCTTGAACTAGTTATTATAAAGAAATAATGCCTATGCATGGTTTGTTTTATGAGGAATTTTCACACACCCTCGGTGTGTGAGCATTTCATAAACCCTGAAAGCATAGCTCTCAGAGTTTATGGATTATCACACACCTTTGGTGTGTAACAAAATCCTCAAAACACACACCTGCACAGGCATTATTCTCTTTTTAAACTGTTGTTTCAGTTTACCCTCATCAAACACTCTGCATTTGCATAAAGTCACATAACAACCACAAAGCTCTCACGAGTTATACACTATCTGCTCATATATTCTCTATTGTTATGGGGGTACATTAATGATTTTCCTGCTGATATTATTTAACAATTTACATTTTTATTTACAATTAAAACATTTTAGTACCATGTTGGTTAACCAAGAGGACATCACTGGTTTGTTTTGCCTTCTGTGGACCAAAACATTTCTTAAGGTCCCCACTCTCCTATTGCCAAACATGAAATTCATTTGAAATTTCTTTTAACCTAGAACCTCCTTTGAGGAAGTGTCAATTTTCTTTTTATTATCTGCTCGGCCATTGAGGCATAGGGCGAGTGTATGCTCGCAAAGTTATACCTCTTGTCCTGTGCTGTGTTTACATTCCTATTAGTGGCCAGTAAATCACCTCTGTCTCTAGTTCTGGCCACCTCTTATGCATTTTGTAAATCATACCTACTGTCACACCACTCTGGAAATGTCCCCTGTCAAATCCAAAGCTGCCTGCTGATAACTTGTGTCTGTACTGCAGCTCTGTCTAAGCATCAGATATTGTCCTTTCAGTATGTTATTTACTGTATGCCTCATATGCCATCTCGAGGCTAACAACTATATATATTAATCACTCTTTTCCTGAAGTTGTCATTAGTAATATTGCCCTCACTATGTTTTCTGATGCATGGATCTAAAAAAATGCACTTCACTTCAGCTGGCTATACATGTGTACATAAGGTTCAGATTTGTGCTGTGCAGAAGGTCAACAAATGCATCAAATTCCTGTAAACTGCCTTCCTAGATCAAAAAGACATGATCAATAAAATGGCACCAAAGTTCCATTTTATTGTAAAATGAATTGATTTCATCATCCATCACAAACACAGATTCCCAGTGACCTACATATAAATTTGCAACACTGAGAGCTACTCACTTAGTCTGTAGATAACATTTATCCAAGAATGTAAATGCATTAAATTTTAGGATAAATTGTGATAGTTTCAACAAAAACTTCTGTTGGGGATTTTGTATCCTCATTGCATAGGTTAAGAAAATGAGCAGTGGAATCCAATGTATCATCTTGGGGGATATTGGCGTACAGAAACTCAATCTCAAGAGTGACCAGATACAAGTATTTCATAGGAGTTTTACGGGTTCAGTAGGCAACTACTTTGGATGCAGTATATTGCAGTGGTCTAAGGCTCTGAGCTGCAAATCTGGAGACCTGGGTTTGAATCCCACAGCCCCCACTTGCATACTGTGTGACCCTGATCAAGCTACTTAACTTTCCTGTGCTGCCAGATCACACCTGTAAACAAGCTTTCAGCTTAGTGTGACACTTCTGGTTAAACAATTAAAATAAAGGTCCTTTATTGAACTTGCTCCCATGAACCTCAAGGGTGGAATTCATACTTTTTGTTTCTGACATATTGATTCAATCTACAGTATGTTTAAATATGGAGGTAATTTATTTCACATTCCAACGACTCGTTGAGTAAAAAATGTACTCCTTTTAATCATTAAGTTTCTATCACCTCAGAGTTTTTAGTTATTACTCCTTGTTGATATTAATTCTTCAAACCTAGTTAGTCCTATTGTTTCTCTTATATACTGATCTTTAACAATTTTATAGGCCAGACATAGGTCACCTCTTATCTGCCTATAGTAGTTTTAATAGTTTTAGCTTATTATTGTAGGTATGATGTTTGACAGAGAAAATTTTCTTAGTTAATCTTTGCTGTATGCACTCCTTACATAGTTTTGACTTCTTACAGTATAGGGTGCACTGAACTGGGAACAGTACTCCAAATGTCAGAGCACCAAACTAGTGCAGTGTGGAACAATTACTATAGGGTCTCTACTTTTGATATTGTAAAGTATTGAACCAACAATTTTATGCCATTTTTTAACCATGATGGTATTATTTCTATCAAAGCACATATTATCAGAGATTATGACACCCGGGTCCTTCTCTTTGACTGAAGTTTTTAAAGTAATGTTATTCAATTTATAGTCAAAATGTGGGTTATTTCTCCCTAGGTTCATAACTTTTCATTTCACTTCATTAAACAGCATTTTGTTTGTTTTAGCTCAATATGATAGTCTGTTGAGTTGGTTTTGCAAAAGTAATCTTTCAGACGCCATCTTTACATGACCTTCAATCTTGTGGTCATCAGCATATTTGCATTCCCATGCACTATCAGCTACTGACATTGTGGACACCACCAAGTTGAAAAGGGTGGGGCCCAACACTGAGTCCTAAGGCACACCTCTAGTAACCCTTCCCTATTCTGACATATGCCCTTTCATAGATACTCTTTGCAGCCTGTCATCTAACCATGACCATATCCAGCTGATAATTATTTGGATGTAAATTAATTCTTATCAACTGTTGTAAAGTATTCTGTGTGAAACTTTATCGAGTGCCTTTTGCAAAGTCCAGAAACAGTACATCCACAGTTATGCCCTAATCTAGAGTTGCACTGACTGGCTCAAAAAATAGTAATAGGTTAGATAAACATGTTCTACCTGAAACAAAGCCAAGCTGAAAAACATCAATTAGACCTGCATTATTAATATGATCTGTTATATGTTTTTGGAGGAGTCTTTCCATAACATTGCCAATAATTGATGTAAGGCTTATTGGTCGATAATTATCAGGGTCATTTTTATTGTCTCCCTTATGAATAGGAATAAGTAAACCTTCTTTCCATGCCTGTATAACTTTACCTTCTTTAATAGAGGAATTGAAAAGAATGATAAGTGGTCCTTTGATTGCATCACTGTAAAAGTCTAGGTGGTATTCCAGCAGGACCTGCTGAACTATTGCTTTTCAGGGATTGTGTTATTTGGTCAGCCTTGCTACTACTAAATAAAGGGTAATTTGTAATATCTACTTTAGGTGTTCTGGTAACTTTATTTCAAAAACATTTAGGGTGTGATCATTAAGTACCCTTGCAGCAGCATTTCAATCTGTTATTGGTGTTTTATTAATTAGAATTGGGTCAATAGAATGTTGTTTGCCTCTTACAGAGCCTATATAATTATAAACTAGTTTTTTGTTGTCTTTTACTTTAGTAACCAAGTTGAACTCTAATCTTGCTTTTGATTTCTTTATCAGACTCTTGGCTTTTTTTGCAGAACATTTAAATTTTGCACAAGTTCTAGATGACTTATTGTTTATGTACTTCCTACATAAGACCTCACTATCCTTCAAAATGTTCAGGATTTCAGTTTTATCTTGAATGCAAGACCCCAAACTTGATACAAATGTCTCAAATGATAATCAACATATGATGATAGCAGTTCTGTAAGTGAGACTATGTCATCCACGATGGGTCTTCCAGGAGGATGAGGCAGGGATTTCTGTACCTTAGGCAGGCAGTATAGCCTAGAGGTAAGAGTCATGAGTTGTGAATGAGCTTGGCATATCCATCAGTCCTGGGTTTGACTCCTACAACTTCTGCTTGTATACTGTGTGACTCTGAGTAAGTCACTTAACTACCAGTAGAAAACAGGAAGTTGTTATCCCTCTGTACAGACAGCTGGTGAGACACCATCTGGAGTACTGCATGCAGTTCTGGAGATCCAATCTCAGCAAAGACATAAACAGGATGGAGGCAGTCCAGAGGAGGGCAACTAAAATGGTGCAGGGTCTGCACTGGAAGGCATATTACAGGAGACTTTAGGAGCTTAATATGTATAGCGTCAAGGAGAGGAGGGAGAGGGAGGACATGATAAAAACTTTCAAGTTCCTCAAGGGAATCAACAAAGTCCAAGAGGGTAGCATCTTTCAGAAAAAGAGGTGTGCAAGAACAAGGGGGCACAATTTGAAGCTAGAAAGGAGGCATCTCAGAGGTAATGTGAGGAAGTATTTTTTTCACGGAGAGGGTTGTGGATGCATGGAACAGCCTTTCTGAGGAGGTTGTGAAGTCAAAAACAGCAGTGGAATTCAAGAATGCATGGGACAGTCATAAGGCAATTATAGGGGGTGGGGGTAGGAAGAAGTAATCTGTTGGTTAGCTAGGATCTGCAGCTTATCCATTAGGTAGGGAAATGGGAAGACTGGGTTGGCCAAGCGGTCCTAATCTGCTGTCAAATTCTATGTTTCTATGTTACTTCAGTGCTCCCAGGTCGCTCCTGAAAACAGGCATCTGTGCCTAGTGAGCATTATCCAGTTACCTAAAATAAAAATAAAAAAAAACAATAAATAAATTAAATATAATGTGGCTTCAACTGGACTTGTAACTGTTAAAAAAAATATTGGTCTGTATGTCTATAATCCCTATTTCATGTGCAACAGTCAGAAATTCATCAGTTCATCATTTAAAGCCATGTGTAAAATCTTTATAAAGTTTGCTGTAGAATGTGTTTTCCTTCAGTTGATGTTTTCATTTATGTAGTCACTGGCATTTTAAGCAGGTTTAATTAACTACAACACATGAATTTAGTTGGAGATTTACTAATGCCAGTTTCTCTTCCTTTGTCAAATTATTATAGTGTAAAGTACATAAATTGTTAGACAAGTGTTCAAAATTCTGCTTACATAGTTCTTCAAAGGTTAAGATAGCTGATGTTCAGGGGAGGCTAAAACTGCAATTTCTCTTTGAATTGTCTTTTAGCCACATCTGAATCTGATGCAGTATTCCCTGTGTTATCAGCTTGTTCTGGACTGAAGGTATTTCCACTTTCTTCCACATGAGACTTGTCAGTCTCTTGTCTTTTAAAAAAATGATTGTAGACTCAAGTGGTGCCAGGCAATCTGTAGCTCTGTAAAAGTTTGAAATCTGTTAACACTGAGGGTTGAAGCGCTGGAAGCCACACCTTGCACTATGCCAGTGACCTGAGTTCAGGAGTGACCCCAGGCAGCTGGGGGTCAGCAGGGAGGGGTAGAGACTGAGCATCAGGAGGACTGCTCTCTCTTCCCAGGGAGGGTTGGGGAGATGATCGCTCAAGGGGCAACCACTGGCAGAAGTTGGAGGTGACCGAAAATAGCATCATGGCATATGCCAGGGGAGGAGCCATGGCAATACATTGTCTTGGCAGCTGGGCTCCACAGGGGACGTAACAAAGTAAGAAATCCCTCCCCCCACTGATAGGTGAAGCACCTCCCACCCACAAACCATACTCCCGTAGTCAGACACAGCTCTTCACACCCAGTCTCCTCCCCAGACCAGTGCTCAACCCTACAGAAAGAGTGCCCTGGGCTGGGGTGTCCCTTTTCCCGAGGGTAAACCCAGGGGATTCCTGGCATTGAGGAAAAGAGGGGAGCTCAGACCATGCAAGGAGGTAGAGTCCGTGGTGTTGGGCGGTCACTGGAGAGAGTTCAGATGGACAAAAGGAGAGGGTGAAAAAATAGAATTAAAAAAAAAATGCATAGGGATTTGAATCCAATGTTGTATAACTGCCATAAAAATAGTAAGGCTATTACACCAAATTGACATATTGGCCCAGATATTCAAAAGGGTTGCGCATGGCACAACAGTGCTGCGTCATGCACAACCCACTGATGTGCCCTGGTGTGATATTCAAACAGGAATTGCACCTGGAACAAATCCCGATGCGCCTGAGTGCATCAGTAATGTATGCTGGCACAGGTGGGGGGGCATGCCCATACATACTCTACACAGCCAGGGATGTGCTGAGCCATGCATGTGCAACCTCTACTTATGCTGCACAAAGATGCTCCAAATAAAAAGGAGCAACAGCCGGCCACTCACAGGTGAGCTGCTGTGTTGCAGGGTGCAACACAGCAGCTGCCACCTGTGGGTGGCCTCCCGAGCTCTGGCTGCACCTCCGTGGTGGAGCCCCCCCCATGCCCGATCGCAGGCATCAGTTAAAAAGAATAAGGTCCAATATCCCTGGTGGTCCAGTGGACCGCTGTCTGCCAGATCATGAGCTTAAGTAAAACATATAAATGAATCCTATATCCCTGGTGGTCCAGTGGACCACTGTCTGCCTGATTGAGGGCATAAGTAATAAATATAAACAAATCCTATATCCCTGGTGGTCCAGTAGACCACTGTCTGCCCAATCACGGGCTTAAGTAAAAAAATAAAATAACCTATATCCCAGGTGGTCCAGTGGACCCCCCTCCCCACCGCCCACTGATCCCCGCCCCACTCCCGTCTGGTCAGCAGCGGGTGGCAGCACCACCTGCCTACCTTCCCACCACCCACCGACTGACACTGTAAGTAGGGTTAGAGCAATGAGTTGAGTCCACAGCATGAGCTATCAGCAGCGCAGCCCATATTATACATTCCAGATATGCGAATGGATCTATTCACATATCTGGAATGTGGAGTATGGTATGGGCTGCATACTCATTGGCTCACGCTCTGGACCAATGGGTGTGAAGGACTATCTACAGTGTCAGTTGGTGGGTGGCGGGCAGGTGGGGTGCTGCCACCCACCTCTGACTGGGGGGAGAAGGGCCGTAGGGATCAGTGGGCAGGTGGGGAGGGGGTCCAGTGGACCACCAGGGATGTAGGTTATTTTATTTTATTACTTAAGACTGTGGTTGGACAGACAGCGGTCCACTGGACCACCTTGGATATAGGAGTCTTATTTTTTTATTACTTAAGCCCATGATCAGGCAGACAGCAGTACACTGGACCACCAGAGATGTAGGAATCTTTCTTTATTTTACTAAGGGCCAAGATCGAGTTGTGGAGCACTTTGCTGAGCTGCAGAGGGCACTGGCCTTGATGGCTGCTGCCTGGCAAGGCGCCAGGTTCAAGTCATCAGGGATTGGCACAGCTGCATGAAAACGGGGCCAAAATGACATGCAGATGGCCCCATTTGTGCCTTGCATACATTATGGCTCATTTGCATGTGCTATTTTGAATATCGCCGTTTGCACGTAGCGCAATGGAACTTGCACTAGCGCATCCCTGCTCCACTCTGGCCAATGGCACTGGCTTACTGCCACTACACCATGTGCACTGCGGGTGGCCAGGGTGTGATATTCAATGATGCTGAGCCATGGCACAGCTCCGTTGAATACCACCCAGTCAATGCCCCAGCACAGCCAAGTTGAGCTGCGCCCAGGCTTGCACCACAGCCTGGCGTAGTTTGAATATCTGGCCCATACTGTATATGCTGAAAATGGGACTTGGTTGAGAGAACTGGAAAATCTAAGGAGAATTGGACTACAATGTATTGTACAGATAGACACTACACAAAATATAAATGTGGATGTTGTATTGAGTATGGCTGTGGAAATAATATTTGATATCACTAGGCAAAGAGACTTGAATCAAATCACTCAGTCACAAAACTTTAGAAATTTTAGGTTACTAAACAGTATCCATAAAAGGGAAGAATATATTAACATCTGTGAAAGTAATATGCATTATAAGACAATTGCTAATTTAAGATTTGACATAAATACAGAGGTCTCCACCGGGTTTATGAAATTGGATATTTACAAATCGGGAATAGATTAGAAGAGCAAGTGCTCAGGCAAGTGGAATACTGGACACATTTATTGGACTATCCAAATGTATGCGACTTGAGGAAAAAATGGCTCGCCCAATATTTATTGCCTCTTAAAGACAAAAGTAATGAGGAAAAACTGAAGTATTTATTAAACACAAATGATATAGTCACTTTAAACAGTGTAGCACAGTTTACAATTGCTTCCATTAGACTGTTAAGATTCAGAATGAATGAATGAAGGCACCCTGGCCAAAAGCATGTACTTTATATTTTAAAATCATATGTGGATCTTTTTATGATCATGATGATGTTTTTAAGTGTATATGTCATTTATGTGTCATACTGTTTGTGATACACAATGAAAATAAACTTTGAACTTTGAACTTTAACACAAAAAATACACAAATCATAACAATAGGAAAACGTGGCTCAAAAATCTTTTTGCCACTTTAACAATACTTCCTTACAAGTGGTTTCTAGTTGCTGTTACTTGGGTTTTTATTTTTCCAGTAATTGTAAGGCAACAGAACATACTACACATACCCTAAATAAGCTGCCACAAACAAAGAATGCATTATTGAGGATTGATGCCAGGTTTGGGGGGATACTTACTGTAGTAGTTCATATTTAACGTGCAGCAGAAATGAAGATGAACCTGGTAGCCCAGTACACAGCTGAGACATGGTATGATAAAAGCACTGAACACTTTAAAAAGTCTTTTAGCCTGCTATACAGATCTATACTACAGATACCTAGGTCAGTAGTCTCAGAAATTAAAAATGAAATACCTATCTCTTTCTGCTAAAATAAACTATTGGATCAGTTGTATTAGCTCGGACCCAAAGAGACTAATTAAAAAAATTCAAAGATGAAAATAAGTGTTGGGTTGATTTCCCTATCCACCTAAAGACTGATTCCTTTGCTAAACATTTCAAGACTAGACTGCTCTCCCTAATCTCCCCAATTTGGACCTGTAACTATTTTAATTCACAAGGTTGTACCATCATTAAGCAAAACTTTTCATGGCTATTACCACTACTGAATCTTCTACTACTGAATATATATCTATGAAAACTAATTTGTAATGTATGATGTTGTACCCTATCAAGGATGCAATAATGTAATGATGTAAAATGATAAGGTTGTTCTCATTATTTTGTCTCTTCCATAACTGTTATTGTGTCTTACTTTGTACTAACTTTTCTATTGAAACTGCTTGCATTCAATCTATGTAACACAAATCAATGTTGTTTTCTCTAATGTTAACCCCATTGAAAGTAGACACTGTCTAAATGGTTTTATGATTATGGCATCATAGTCTATGGCTCAGCAATGGACTCAGCCCTTCAATGTATAAAGGTCACTCTAGATAAAGCCTTTCGACTCCTACTTGGTTCCCCATGGCTTACACATACATATGACCTATATGACCGGCTAACTGGCTCCAGTTCACAGGTAGGTTCAGGTTCCAATCTTGCCTTTTGGCTAAAAAAGTGAGTCTGGGCCTCATGACAAAGGGTGTACAGAAGTTTCTTACTCCCTATGATAATAGTCATTCCGCCAGAAGCTCAGATAGCACAGTCTTTAAAATCTCTAGATGTTACACCTCCCTTAGTCAAAGAGTTTTTGCCTACTGTGCTCCCACTTGGATTAATAATCTTCCTCCTGCCATCCCACTGATAACTGCATTAAGCCCCTTCAAACACAAGCTCCCAAAACATCTCAGTGCTAACGCTATCAGTGACTGCTTGCCTTATCCCATCAGTGGTTTTTCCATGCCCCAAGCAGCTCCCTCATGATCACATGGCCCCCTAAATCCTGCACTTGTTAATTCCCTTCGTCATGTGCCTTATTGTAATCTATCCTTCCTCCCTCCCTCCCTCCCTCATTCCTTCCTTCTTTCCTTCCTTCCTTCCTTCCTCCCTCCCTCCCTCCCTCCATCAAACTCCCCTCTTCCCCACCACACCCGCTTTTCTCCTACTATCCTCTTCCATCTGCCTTCAGCCCCAACTCCCCCAAAAAGCTTCGACAAGGCTTTCCTGGGCTGATGCTTCCCCACTTCTAGAGTGAGTGCTGGCTGCCCTGGGTCGCTGTAACCCCCAAACATAGCCCTCTATCCTGACAACTCAGTCTGCTGCAGTACCTCCCTCTGCCTTACAGGCATTCCCCAATCTGAATTGTCCTCTCCTGTTTAAACTGCCTTAACCCTCTCACAAACTTGTAGTACTTATAATAATCTGCTGACTTAATCTGTTTGTTTATGTTTATATTAATACTTAGTCTTCTACTTGTTATTAGCCTGCACTTACAGCTCTATTGTATACCTATATGTTTCTTTTTCTTCTTTTTTAATTACTGTTAATGTAATTCAGGTGTGGGATCTATGTAATGAGTTTGTTCTCAAAGGTGTTAATCCGAGATCACAATAAATAAATAAATAAATAAATAAATAAATAATGAATACTAAACTAAAACTACTAGAAATTCCTTTTTACTGTGGCTGAAAGATTTATTAGATGCATTTCAAATTCTGAAATTAGAACACCTATCAGCATATTCCCTTAAAAAGATATCCATATCTCATGATTATGCAAGGCTAATAAAAAATAAACTTAACAAAAGTCATATAATATTGAGATGCAGAAAATTAGGACATTGAAGTTACATGGGTGTTATACCCAAAACAAGAGCATAATGTTCTTCACCCAAATTAATTTTTTCTTGCTGATAAAAAGGATAGAGCTATAGTTATAACATTTTGTATCAAACTATAGCCATCCAAATTCCTTCAGCACATTTTTTTGAAATAGATGTACTGTCCAAAACTATACTGTGATTGTGAAGATGTGCCAGAAAACTTTATTTGTATTCTTCTTTATTGTCCAAGATATGAACATATAAGAAATGTTTCCTTTGGTCACTATTTTCCATGTAATGTATTCTCCAAGAAAGAGACGCTTAGGATTCTCATGAACCCACCTTTAGAGCTTGATAGAAATGACATGTTAAGATATTTAAAATGGATTTATTGAGTAATGTTGCATAATAATCAGCAAGCTCAGTTACAAATTAATTGCAATCAAAGTTTGGTTTAATATCTTCCATTGGAGTGACAGCTTTTTATGACTTCCTTAAATGGAACCCCCCTAAGATATCCACGATTATTCGGTAGTTTTAGTGATTACAAGTTTATTACATCTAAGGTATTGCCAGGTAAGAAGCATCTTGTTTACATACTACACTATACTCAATTAGGATAGTTAATTTTTTAAAGCCTCGCCCAGTGGAACATACAGTATAAACTCAGTGAAGTGGTTTAATATATAGTCCTGCCTAGTTATAATGGACACATTTATACCAGATGCCTACTCATAATGGGCATTTCATTAAAACTAAAAGCATTTCTATATGTGTCCTATACTGAAAATCAGAGATATACCATTCATTACAGCCCTCACCTAGCAGACACTTCATGCAACATTATGGTAGTACCACGTGCATGTAATTCAGTGTAAACCTGTTTTGACAGCAGTTGTATCAAATTGTAATAACATTTAAACATGTTGCAACCTACTGATGTAATGTTCTGTTACCATCAGTCTGCTCTTACAGTGCTGTCAGAATGACGTCCAAGCATGCTGCACTCACTCTTGCTCAAAAGGTTGAAATTCTGAACAAAATAGACAAGATGACAAAGACAAGCATCCATTAGTTTGCCTTGCACCTCGGTCTCCTGATGTCTACCTTCTCATACCTTGCAAAAATTAAACAGAAGCTGTTGTCCAAGTGACATATGAACCAAAATCCTGAAAGGAAAAGAAAACATGAAAGTAAGGATGGAGACTTAGAGGAGGCCCTGTTGCAGTGGTTTGTCAATGCTCACAACCACAAGGCTATGATCAGCGGTCTGTTGCTGCTTCAGAAGGCAGCACAGCTTGCCACCTCAATGGGGAAACAGGACTGTACCCCATCAGCAGGTTGGTTGCACCACTGGAAGGTCAAGAACAATAGTGGGTTTAGAAAAGTCCACATGGAAAAACAGAGTGCTGACATGGCTGGGGCAGAGCAAGGAGCTAAAGAGATGCTTCCTACTGTGCTCGAGGGGTATGCTGCACACAATATCTTTAAGGCAGATGTACAGGGTTTTTTATCATTGTATAGGTCAGGGAACAATGACTTTAAAATCCCAAACTGTTACTGGTCACAAAAAGGTGAAAGAAAGACTCTTGGGACAGTATGCCACATGAAGAAACACAGCTTCTTGATATTGAGGAGGTCCTGAGTGAGATAGCTACTGCAGACTCACAGCTGATTCAGGTGAAGAGACATGAAAGTTTTAAATTTAAAAAAATTACATTTTAATACATCAGCAAACATGAGTCTTACACAAAAAACCAAAGCCCCAAAGCAGCAAAGCACCCAATCGCATCAGCATTATGGCAGATATAAAAATGCAGCAAAAACATAGATCACAATCAGGGTAAAATGATCTGGATAGCCCACAAAATTGCTGAGAAAATTTAATTTTGGCCATCACAGATATAGCGGACGTCATTTATAACAGATGAAAATGGGATTACACAATACATCGGTTATAAATTGCTCTGACTATGCATTTATTATACAAGGCAATTTAAAAATTCCATTATTGATTTGATGTCCCCATGAAAATGCATCTCATTCTTGCTTATAAGTTAATTTAACAGAAAATTGTTTAAGTATATAGATTAATTGGCAACAAGAAGTTTTGAGTACTCTGTATAATCCATGGTTCAGATGGAAACTAAATGTCACTATTTTATGGGAAAATTTGTAGTTATTATATATGTGCATATTTTACACTTTTTTTGTGAGATGTATGTATTTTATTAAATCAGTTGTGCATGTCTGCCTTTGTAATGACTCATGAAGAGCTGAACAAAAATGAAGCATTTTGAACTGAGGTTCTGGGTAGTGTAGGGCATAACAGGTCAGCCTGGATTGTGTTGTGGTCTTTTTCTGTTTCTGCAGTGGTGCCATCCAGGATGCAGCACAAAACCGATGCATATTGCTGTAGAGTTACTATAGTAAACTAGAAAACTTCAATGTCACTTGATCCATTTTGCCATGCACCTGAGAACCTGAGGGTACAGGAATACCCCATAGTGCAACTTAATAAAGAAAGCAGGATTGTGAAAATAAAAGGGAATGGAACTAGGAGCATCAGAAAGAGAGGTAGGGGAAGGAATGATGGCAAAACTCCCTTCTTGGATGAACAGCCTACCCACCTCTCTTGCAAACAAAAAAAGATTTGGCCCTCTCAAAACCCATCTTAGGGACCTCAAATTCCTGTGACTGCCACTGAACTTTTCCCTCTCTCCTCCTCCCTTCTCTACTGACAAAGGCCTCTGTCCTGTCCCCCCCCCAAGACTAACCTGAGTCTGTCAGGCATAGATTCATATCTGAGTTTAACATGTATTGCAAAAGACATGTACTAATTAACCCTAGAATCTGACTGCTAGCCTTTGCTGTGTCTTTGTAACAAGCTGAACTGTGTCCCTGTTGAATCATACGTAATGTTCATCTGTACTTAATTTCTGTGATGCGTAACCTTTATAAAGGAGTCTTTGACTCAAAGGTACTTCAGAATTCTCAATAAATAAATAAGTAAAAGGAAAAAAGAGGGGTAACAAGCAGAGTGGTAAAAAAATCTGGAAGGCCATGTACATGAATGCTAGAGGTGCATTCAAGAATACTGAGGGAGTTCAGGGAGGTACAGGCTGATCCTTTTACAGTCCTATTCAACAGCTCACTAGAAGGAGGAGTGGTTCAGAGGACTTGAGGAGGCCAGACATAATCCGACTTCTCAACAGTGGTAACAGGCTGGCAATTATAGGCCAGTCAGCCTGACAGTGATGATGGAAAAGTTATTGTAATCACCACTGAAGGAAAGGATAGTGGAATATTTCCAATCCAAAGGGTTACAAGACCAGAGGCAGCATAGATTCATGAGGGGATGTAATTTCAAATGAATCTTATAAAATTGTTTGACTAGATGACCAAAGAATTAGATCAGGGTGAATAATGGTGGGTGAAGTGGCCGAAATTCGCGTCGTGAACTGATTACGGCGAATGCTTGTAGAATCCATAAAGTATTCTGCACTAGCAAGTGGAGTACTTCACTTATAATGGGGAACGTAAAGTCCATTGAGAACAATGTCTTCATGTCATTCCGCCTTCCCAAACCACTTCTCCACCAATTTTAAGGTGAAGTACATTGAAATCAATGTACTTTGCATCATTTTGCCTTATTTTTGAGCTCCAAAGGTGAATTTTGCAGTGCTTCATGAGATTTCAGGTTACATGGGCTCTAGATTTTTCTGCACAGCCTCTGTTCTGTGTAGTGCGTGTGCAGTAGAAGATGGAGACAGTTTCCTTTCAGAGCCCTGCGATTCAAATCCTCTAAAAGCTGTTAAAAAAGCCTTTTTGAGTTATTTTTTTGTTCACAATTCAGAACATCGATTGTAGGAAACCCTTCTGTGCTCATTACATTGAGTGTTCATTGTTTGTGCGTGGATTTTGAATGTTAATTTAGAACTGTCAATCTGTGTACAGTGAAGTGTGCTTTGGGGGAGGGGCATATCTGTGGTGCAGTAGATTAACTGAGAGAAAAAGGCAGTCTTTCTGTTTTAGTTATATTTCTCTTGTATAACCATTAATGTTCACACAGTAATATTTTCAGTAATTCTTGACATTTTTTTGCTGATTGTTGTGGTGCAGCAGTGTATAATTTCAGTTTGCTTAAAACATTTGGTTATATTACTAAGGTTTTCAATTTGCTATGCATTAATTGTAGTGTGTGTGAGTATGTGTGCGATGCGTTCCATTAAATCAGACACCTTTTAATGTGACACAGAGTAGCTGCAGCAGGGTGAACCTGCTATCCACTGCACCTGCATGAATTTCTTATACTGCATTGTGGTATCTTTACGGGTAGTGGAAGGCTACTGCCGTGTACTGTCCCCCTCAACTGGCAAAAGGTATTCTTTTCCAGATTTGGATTTGTGACTTGTGAACACTGATTAGGTGCTGTTGTGCCTTTGTGTCTGCATCTCTTGAGTGCTCAGCACAATCATAATCTGTCTGTGCGTTTGCAGTACACCATTAATTCTGGGAGGCTGTATTTTTTGTTACCCTCTCTTTTCACTTTGTCAGCGCTGGGGAATTTTCTGGACACAAGAGAGTAGCATTTTGGGGATACAAATTAATTCTGGTGACTGTGTGACCGCTACGCACATGACTTGAGTGCGCCATTAATTCTGGGAGACTTTGCATTTCTTGTTACGCTCTCATTTCACTTCATCAGCACTAGGGAATTTTATGGACACAAGACAGTAGCATTGTAGGGTTGCATATTAATTCTGATGACCGTGTGTGACTACTGCATGCATGACATCTGAGTGCATCATTAATACAGGGAGACTTTGCATTTCTTGTGCTTGCATTTCACTTCATCACCGTCAGCACTGAGGAGTTTTCTAGGCACAAGACATGAGCATTTTGGGGATGCACATCAATTCTGGTGACTGTGTGTGTGAAGGGCTGCCAATATTATTGTCACTTTGCCTTACTTTTTGTTAAGGCAGATGCGAAGTAATAATCACAAGGTGAAGTGAGCCTCTTGCATTGGCCACTCCGCGTAGCAGAGTTGACAATGCAAAGTGTCCACTTCTCAGGCACTTCACTGGTGAAATTTAAATTTGCTGCATCTCTAAGGGTGAAGAGGTGGATGTGGTCTACCAAAATTTTAGTAAAGCTTTCAAGATTGTTCCACATAGGAGACTAGTAAGCAAATTACAGTGTGTTGTATGCATATGTTCAAAGGTACCAAATAAGTGGTGCTGCATTTATGTAACCTGGAAACAGTTGTATGTTGTTTGTGTTACCTGATGTTGGCTGTCTGTGGTTGCTTGTATGTTGTTGTCCTTTTGGTGTTTTGGGAGAGTTAGGGCTGGAACCCCAAACACAACATCTGCCTACTTTTGTGGCATTAAGTGCAACCCTTTCTGAGTGAATTGAGATTGTGGAATTGTATCTTTTTTCACACAGGTCTCTTTAGGACCTGCATGAACAGATACAAACATGCAGGACCCTGTGCTTCTGCAGCTAGATGAACTTCTCAATTGGCTAAGGGTGCTGTGCATCTGCATCTGTGCATCCAAATCATACTCCGGACCCTGCAGCAAGTGAGTTGTCCATCTGGGTATGGAAACACAGGGCCGCTTCAGGGCACTGCTCTTCTGTGCAGCTTCAGATGTGTGCACTCAGGGCCCTTTGGGCCCTGTAGCAAGTGAGGGGTCCATCTGGTTGTGGAAGCATAGATCCCTCTGTGCTGTGCACTTACATGTGCCTTCAGATACAAACATATAGGTCCTTCCTTTATAACTTTCTTTTTCAATATTTTCAACATACATTTTCTTAACCACACATCTAGAATCTATGAAGTTGATTTTTTCAAATCCTGCTCCAAAGGTAATTTTGCAGATCAAGCATGACCTCATTCTACTGGCCAGGTTTGAAAAATGTCACCTTTCTAATTCATGGGGTAAGATCATACAAATGCAATGTTTAACATTTGAGTTTGAAGACTTTAACATGGCTGAGTTATGAACTAAAGTTATTTTTCTATACAAATACATTAAGTCACCTTTTAGGATGTTGTCCATTCACTAGGGGTGAGACAGAGCAGCAAGATGGCCATGGTGCTGCTCCACTACCCACTGCATGGTGTTTGCATCTCGCTTGAGACATGAATGAAGCACTGCAAACTGATTATATGAGCTTTAAAATTTTTTGCAAGGTATGCCAATGTTGCCTGGGGCGAGGTGGTTCTGTTTCATTCACTGAATTGGAAATACTGAGTTCAGAAGGGCTCTTTTCTTTTTTTCTCCTTCAGCTTACTACAAGAGTAAAGGAATGGAAACTCAAAGCTATGGAATCCGAGATTTAGAGAAGAGACTACATAAGCTTTTCAGCTTTGGCCGGTAAACTCCAACACATATTTTTAAATGCAGAGAAAAGAGGATAACAGAAAAATGAAAAGCTCTGCTGATTAGGAATGGAAACCCATATATTGTCTATAAGATCCCCAACACCAGAAAGAGTTGGTAGCTGTCTACTCAGGTCAGTAAAAGTATTGATGTAACTGGCCTCAGCAATGTGCTCAACTCTCAGAAATGTCAGTTCAGTGACTGCTGAAGGTCAGCCAGGGGTTAAAACCCTGTTTGAGGTACAGCTTTTTTTTACATTCCCTAGGATATTTCATTTTGATTATCTGACAACTTTTAAGTGGTCATTTTTCTCCTTGTGGTGTCTATTTTTGCCAACTCTGATTATTATTATGAGGGCGCTGATTTTCAGGGCATAAGGGAGCCTGTGAGGAAAGAAGTAACCCCCTCAACAGTTTTCACTCACCCTTGGGGAGTTTAACTTTTGCTAAAAATACTTTCTGAGTTTGCAAAACCTGAATAAAAAAAAAGCATAGTATTTTATTTTGATGTTTGAATATGACATTCTATGGGCTGAGCAAAGAAAGGATCCCCCAATGAAAATGTTTATTACTATTACTTCATGGTTGGAGGGAATGATGAACCATGAAACCTAAATGGAGTTTCCTGGCCCTTATTTCTATTTACCTACAATCTGATGGACTCCAGAATATGATCGGAGCCTTTTCATTTAATATATTACTTTACAGATTCCTGAACTAATGGAGCCTGATTATCCCAATTTAAAATCAAAGTGATTGGACTCCTGAGTGCAATGGAATCACAACTCTGTTAAGCAGAAATTCTTTAACATCTTACGCTAAATGTTGTAGTAATGGTTCAAACCATCTACTGTATACTTACAGTATATATTTGTTTAATAATTTTTTAAATATCTGTGCATTTTGTTCTCTTTTATAGTGTCATGAATCAATTAACACTTACTATCAAATTTAAATTTGTGGTTGGATTATTAATCCCCTAATTGAGATAGTTTAAAACACCTTGATTAGTGCAGCCTCAATGGTATCAAGTCCCTGGATAGGTCTGCTTACTGGCCAAATAGCTGGAGTATCATAATGATTATCTTTATCAGCATTTCTAAACATTTAGCCAATGGACTCTTATTTAAGGAGCTGCACTGCTGATTTTGCATTTGCACATTTCATGAATGAAATTGTGGTCTCCTGTACCTCAACGACATTTTTTTAGTGGAAATTAAATTAATATTATACAAAGATGGACTCTTGATGTTTAATTGGAGCCTCTTGTTTCTGCCTTATTGCCTTATTGCTTGGACCTGCTTCTATGATTTGCACCAGGTCTGTGGGTACTGTTGCAAGGTCAGCTGAGTTCCAAATTTGATCTGTGTGGATGTGCAGACCCTCTTAAGGCTAACAATGATGCCAGTAAATCTTATGAGAGCTCTTTTCCACAAATGTTTTCAAATTGCTGTAATTGAAAATTATGAAATGCTGGTGTGCAAATTGTTTACTAGTTCTACACTGAGTTCCATAAATAGTGACTGTGCAATGTTACTTGTGAACTGTTGTTGCCACAAACTGCTCTGCAATGAAACAGAATTGCTAAATTTAAGATAAGGGATTATGTTCTAAGAATAGCTAATTTTTTAGAAATATGACATGAATTTTTATCCATTTTTAGAATATGGATCTGGAAATTCTTTGACATTCTTTTTTATTGCTTAAATGTGTTCTGTATGACATAGGTACTTTTTTAGTCCTAGCCTCCTAGGTAGGAAAGCCATGCTAGGCCTAACTCCTCCCTGTGTCACCAACCTGATTACCTTAACCAACTCCATGTACAGGACCAGGAATGAAGAACTACACCCATTCTGTGTCCCATTCCGAAGGACAGCTCTTGGACAAAGATCCTTCTCCTACTATGCCCACTGTGGCTCAATGAGATCCAAGCTAACATTTTAAATGCTGCTAGCCCTAAAACCTTCAAAGCCAAAGTTAAGCAATTTCTACTGCAAAAGAATGTCTGTGAGTGTTAAACTGTCCAGAGCAGATCTCCAGAGCCTGCACCAATCCTGCCTGCTAGCAACTACTCATGGACTCACTCACTTACATGGGCCACCCATCACCACTCCCTATCCCTGCCCTCCCAGACACTGGCATGTCATGCTCCATAGCTCTTATTCCACTAGCGGTTGCGGTCTGTAGTTTGTCTCATGCTTCATTGTCCCTCTCTCTCACTCTCACTACCCTTCCCTCACCCCCTCCCACTGCCCTTTTCTCCATCAATCTCCCCATGAGTATATCCTTCCCTCTCACCTCCCTCTCTCTGCCCGCCTCTCTCTCTCTGTCTCTCTCTCTCTCTCTCTCTCTTTCTCTTTAGCCACCTTCTGCCACATTACCACACACTCTCACATGCACTATCCCCAGCTCTTCAGCTCCAAATCTGTAATGCAATGTGGCAATGCTGCACTTGGGCTGCTCTATCAGCATACTCCATTCATTAACCAATCTCTCTCCCCCATCCTACATATTCCTTTCTCTCATATGCTTCCTAATGCCATGCAGGAATTAGCATTAGGCTCTTAATGAATCTCATAAGAATCTCTTAGCTGTTTTCTATATTTTTGCTACTTTCTATACTAATAATTCAACTATATCTGTATTTGTACTGCAAATTTGTACTATTTAACAGACGTGGGCCCTTTGTAAAAGACTTTTTACTTAAAGGTTGTTTCTGAAATTCCAATAAATACATGAATATATAAAAAAATGAGTGTGTTATAAAGACAGTTTGCTGAATAACAATAAAATCTACTTGACGAAGTCACCTTTTATGCAACATTTCTTTCTTTTGTGTAATCTCATGCAAGAATGCTAGTTGTTTCATAAGAAATAACCTTCTTTTTAAATATTTTTAAAATGTTGCCTACCTGGTTCATGAGGCAGAGCAGTAAAAAGGGCATGTCAAAAATCTGAGTTTTAAATATTTTAAAAATTCTACAAAAATCTTCTTTCTTGAGCCAGTTTTCTTTTTTGGTAGGATGTAACAAAAGAACTATAGTTATTTAATATGAGTCCATGCTAAGCATTCCAATTAGGCATTAATGATGTCTGAAAAACATTTTGTGGGGTAATTTTTCCAAAAACAAACTGCTAAATGGGTTAGCTAGATTATCTTGTTTGTTTTTGCCCAGGACATAATTTTTATGTTCTTTGTTTATCAAAAACAAGATGACAGCAATACAAAAGAAATAATTTCAGCTTGTGAAAGAAGATTGTGGCCCATGAAAAAAGATTTTCTTTCATTAGCCAGATATTCTACTTTTGCAATGGAAATATATACTGGCATACTCAGAACTGAAGTTTCAAATCCTTATGACTCGAGAACTGATTAATATTTTTTTCACCACACCCAAAAAAAGTCTCTTTCTAGGCAAGCCCTTTCTACCCTGAAAATTTCTGAACAAAATTCCAAACCATTGGGGCTGTAGATGAGAGACGAAAAATGGCAGAATCCATCAATGTCTCCACGATTTGCACTATCCAGATCTCAAAATCCAGATATTTGACCATCACAAAACTTGTCAAATGAACAGGCATATTCCCCAGAATCTGTACATGCAAGTCTACTGAACAGAGACAGTTATTAGGGGCAAAGTGAAGGATTTAACATTAAGCACTCCATTCAACCCTAACAATACAGGCACTCCATGCCATTATTTATTTATTTTTTTTTTTTTAGTCTTTGGTTACTGGGTAAGGCCCTCTAGGCACAAGTGCCTATTTTCAGGGGTGACATGGGAGCACTGGGCAGTAAAGTGATGTGCTTAGAGTCACACAGTACGCAAGTGGATGTTGTGAGAATCAAATCCAGGTGTGGTGTGCTGGATGTACCAAGCTTATTCACAGCTCATTACTCTAACCGCTAGGCTATACTGCCAGCCCTATACTATGAGCAACATTATATCAGTATTAATGCACTAGCAGCCACTGTGGCTCACACCAGAGTACATTTAATTACTGAATACTTTGTCACTTGAAAAAAGGATATTTTCCCTTTAAGCTTTCTCTGTTCACATTACTTATTCCTGAAATCACATTAGAATCCTCTCCTTGTGAAATCATATCTTTGCCAAGGAAATTGTTTTAATGTCACAAGCAGAGGATTGCTTGTGACATCAGGGCTGGAAAAACAGCAAGAATGGCTGTGGCCTCTGGAAATGTTAGTAATATATAAGTGAATAGCCTGAAAATCAATTGTTTAGGGAATGTTCCATTATTTGAGTTCTGCTGATGTCAAGCAGGAGCTGTTCTGCGGTAAACCTGCAAATAACTTTAACCTTGGAAGAAATGTCATATAATGTTGTTGACACTGAAGACTAGGCTGTGTGTTCTGGAGCTAACATCAACAGTACATGAGCTCTTCACTGACACCAACTTTTTGGAACAGTCAGTCAAAAAATAATGGTCAAAAAAAGGTGTGTCTCTTTGAAATGAAGGAACCTAGGCAAGGTAAGGCAAAGCTTATCCTCCACCTGACAGGCAGCCAGTGCAGCTCACGCAACACAGGTGTAATATGACAGAAATTTGGCTGCTCAGTAAGCACTGGGCAGCCATGTACTGCACTTGTTGCAGTCTGCAGAGACCCAGAGGTAAAGCGCATTACAGCAGTCAAGCCTTGATATAACTAAGGCACGTATCAAAGTGTGGAGGTCCAGAGGTGGAACAAGGGGCTTTATCCTGGCAACATTTCTGAGGTGGAAAAAACAGGACAGGATGGTGGAAGATATCTGCACCTACATCGTCATACTCCTATCCAGAATGACACCAACATTTTGCACCCTAGAGGAGGCCTTCAATGGAATAGATCCCAGAACAAGTCCAATCTCTGATCCAAGGGCCATCTTATCAAGTACTCTGTTCGACTCCACCACCAATACCTTCATCTTATTGGGGTTCGGTCACAACCAACTAGAGGCCATCCAATAGTTGATCTCAGCAAGGCAGCTATTTAGCACATCTACCACGTTGAATGTTCCTGGGGCAAAGGATAAGTATAGCTGGGTATTATCAGCATAACAATGAAAACCCAAGCCATACTTCCTAATGATTCCTCCCAGGGGCAGCACATACACTACAAACATCAATGGGGCTAATACCAACCCCTGAGGTACTCTGCAAGATAGGGGGCTAGAGGTGAAGGAGAAATTCACCATCACAACCCGTTGCATCCTGTTTGTTAAAAAAGTTTCAAGCCAGCAGATGACAGTGCTGGTGAGTCTGCAAAGTGCTCTGAGGTGGTCAAGCAACACACAATAGTCCACAATGTCAAATGCTGAAGAGAGATCAAGAAGAACAAGAATTGTCCTCTCTCCTCGATCTCTTGCCCAGAGGACATCATTCTGCACCCGAACAAGCATGGTTTCTGTGATATACCTTGCCTGAAACCCCGACTGGAAGTGTTCGTACAACTCATGGGTCACAAGGTGTTCCTCCAACTGAAGCACTTCTACCTTCTCCACAATCTTCACCAAAAAGGGAAGATTGAGGATAGGTCAGTAATTTACCCTAACCTCCGGGTCAAAAGATGGTTTCTTAAACAGTGGTCTCACCAATGCCTCCTTCAAGGCATCAGGAAAGACCCCTTCAGACAAGGAGCACCGGACAATCAGAGCAAACACCGGGCCAATGACATCAATGCATCTCATCAAGAAATGAGTCAGCACCATGTCCAGTTCGCAAAAGGTGTGTTTCAGATTGGTCGCCACCCAAATGAGCTCACCTACTGTACCTCTACTGGTCTAAACTCCCCCCAACCAGGCGGAGTGCACTCAGAACACTTTGGGCAACCACTGCCAGCTATGGCATTTCTGACTGGGGGAACTCCCTGCCAGATACTGGACAATCTGTCCAAAAAGAATCGAGCAAACTCTTTACATTCAACATTATAAAAAACATTCTTTGTCTCTAGACAGGCTGGATGTAGTAGCCTGTCCACAGTCCAAAAAAGTACACCTGGTCAGTTCTTCCTGGTGGCAATCTCCCATGACAGGAACACTGCCTTCTTAATGGTTGATTGCACCCTGGTATGTATTATAATGCACAAGCAATGCCAGTTTGTCCCCCTCCTGGTCGGACATCCTCCAGCAGTGCTCCAACCTCCAACCCTTTCTCTTCATCTCTCCAAGTTCCCCATCAAACCATGAGGACCTCAGGTAGGAAGATTTGGGTCGTACATGGATAGGTGTGAGAGAGTCAATGGTGTCAGATAGCACTCTATTATAGGAGCCCACCATGGCACCATCACCTCCAATGCATGCATTACCCACTCCAGATAGCTCAGCTGCTACCAAAAAGCCCTTCATGGTCAGTCCCCACAAAGAACAACAGCTCATCGTCTCTGTAGGGGTAGGGCACCCAGTGGGAACCCCGAACATGAACTGCACTGTACAGTGATAAGACCATATCACCTGATCAATCTTGAGATAATTTATCTCAAGCCCCAGTGAGAACACCAGGTCCAACGTGTGTCTGCCCTGGTGTGTCATGGCATAAACAGCTTGCAACTGGCCCAGCAAAGACACAGTGTGGAAGAGGTCATGACCAAGCCAAGAAGATTCATCATCAGCCCAAACATTGAAATCTCCCAAGACAATGCATCTGGGGACTTTCAATGTTTCAATAATGACAAATTGGCAACCTCCTGCAGAAAATTCCCCACTGCCCCAGGAGGGTGGTAAAATAAAAAGAATTCTGTAGCCTGTGCCCGGACCACCGTGAATGGCTACACATTCAAAACAACCTGGGCTTCCCACTGGGTGCACAGTGAAGCACAAGTCAGATCTAAAACAGATTACTACCCCATCACCCCTACATTCCTCTCTGAGGCAATGCACCAGGGTATACCCAGAGGGGACAGCAGCCTCAAAAACTGGGCCAGCATCATCCACAACCCAGGTGTCTGTGATGCAAGCCAGATCAACCAAAGAAATAAAGACTGTAATGATCATAGTCTTATTTCTGATCAATCTGGAATTTCTTAGCTCTGCCCTCAGGGGATTGGTGGGCAAAGCAGCCCCTTGGGTTACCTGACCACTCGGTCAGGTAGACTGGCTGGAGAAACAAGCACCAAACACATCTGGCCTCTTTCTTGTGCCCGCTGTAATCCAGGGTGCCTTCTTGACCTAACAATCCCAATCCTACCACCTTCCACCATGCACGTGGCTCCCCAATGCCCAAGACCACACCAGCCCATCTAAATCCCCACCTTCCATCAATGTCTCACAGTGGTGTCAGAAAATGGAAGGGAAGTGAAGGGCCACAAGTCACGGAGAAGGTATGCCCCATACACTATCCTGGCCCGCCCCCCCAGATGACCCAGGCACATCAGTAATTTGAAAATAAAAATAAAAGGAAAGCTCTTATACACAAACACTCACTCCAAACCTCCCCATCCTCCTACCCAAAACAATATAACCCAAAACTCTTAATCACACACACTCACTTCAATACTCCCCACCCTTCTACCCAAAACAGTATACCCCAAATTTAAATTTAAACAAAAATATTAAAATTTTCAATTACAACATTCATTATAACTATAAAGTCCACCATCCTACGAAGAAGAAAAAACTCAAGTTCGGCAAATCAATACTCTCAAACCTGTTCAGTCTAGGTCCAGCAGCAATCTTAATAAACAGTGTATCAGTATTAATCCAATCCAGGTCCAGTGTACCATATAAACAAATGCTGAGGTGCTCCCGCCACCACAGCCAGATTAGTAGAAGTACCAGAAGCTCTCACCCAGCCTGGTCCTGCCTAACCTAGACATCTCAACTCTGGCATGATTCCTATTTATTGATTCACAGATCCTAATTCTTAATTTGTTGATATTAGAATTTTGACCTGAACTCTTCTATTAGATGACTCGATGAAGGCCTTACACTGATTAAATTTGGACTTTAGATTACAGAGCCACTTCTGTCCTGCCAAGAACATTCTGTTTTGATGTGCTCCTTATCTATTGAATACACTTATATTTTTAACATTCTATGGTTCTTTTTTTTAGATTAGCTATAGCTCATCAGTTGTGCTCCTTAGTGACAAGCAGCAGTTTCCCTCCTTCTTCCGGACCATGCCAAGTGACGATGCCCAGTTTCACTGCATGGCTCAAGTGGTGGTGAGATTTGGTTGGACCTGGGTTGGGATCCTCGGAGAGGAGACTGATTATGGCCAGCTGGGTGCCCAGATTCTAAAGGAGGAACTGGTGAAATGTGGAGTGTGTATCTCCTTTTTTAAAAGTATTCCAACCATCTACTCCATGACAAAGATCCAGCACATTGCTGATGTAATCAAGGAGTCCTCAGCAAATGTTATTGCAGTGATTTCTGCAGAACAAAGTGTAACTGGGTTGATGGAGGAGCTGTCAAGGCAGAATATAACTGGGAAGATCTGGCTTGCCAGTGATGCATGGGCACATTCCACAATGGTTTGGAGACTTGACCTCATGAAATTATTAAATGGTAGCATTGCATTTATTCCACAAAAAGGTGAGATACCAGGATTCAAAGAGTTCCTTCTGAATATCCATCCATCCATGTCTCCAAATGATATATTTATCAATGAATTCTGGGAAGAAGTCTTTAGCTGCAAATGGCCAACAAGTGATAAGAGTGAAAGCATAAATAGTGAGATAAGAAATGAAACTAAGTTCTGCACAGGGAGAGAGAGGCTTGTGGAAATTGAGATTCCATCCTTTGAAGTTCAGAATTTAAGGATTCCATATAATGTTTACAAAGCCGTACATGCTGCTGCACACAGCTTACATGATATGTATTCATGTAAACCTGGGGAACTGCCATTCACAACTGGAATCTGCAGAGATATACAAAGCTTTGAGCCCTGGCAGGTAGGAATATCATTATCTGTGCCACTTTCAACAGTGGTAGCATATTAAGGCTTGTATCTAGCACCTTTATTACAGCTATTTCTGGGAACTTTCATGTCTCAGATGCATAGATTGCTAGAACAATAAATGCATTATATCAATGTTCAGACAAACACAACCTTTGACTATAAATACTGTACTACAGTAGAAGCATTTTTTTTTACTTGCCCGGCTCCCAAAGTTTTTGGAGGCCTCGTGCCCCCTCCTACTCCGTCTGCCTGGGCATCCTGATGGCACCCCTACCATGGCTTCATCTGTGCAGGGAGTTGGGGGTGTATATTTTTTCCCCTGGTTTTCTCCCCTTTTAGCCCCTGAGGATGCTGATGCAAAGGACATAAGTCTTATCAGATGATGTGCATATGCACACCCTCACAAGCGCCCGCAGCATCCTCCCCTCTGCGGCTCCCTGAAGGAACTCCATCGCCCTTGAAAGCCCATGCTTCCACTGGCTTCAGGAACATCAGGTGCTCTAAGCACCCCCTTTAACCCACCCCAGGAGGAGGAGGAGAGCATCTATCCGGATGCTCAGTCCTCCATCCCCCCACTGACCCCCAGCAACCAGAGTCCATTCCCGAACTCGGGTTGTTGGCGTGGTGCGAGGTGTGATGTCCAGTGCCTCAACCCTCAGCGCCACTGGGCTGGTCCAGTAGAAGCATTTTTAATGGGACAACCTAGTGGATTCATTCTCATCCCATTTAAGTGATAGTCTGCATGAAACAGTGTTTGCAGTTCAAATAAACACTACATTTCTTTATTATTCCTTAACTTTAACACATTTTTAAATGTTGTTAGATTTGTTTAGAATTAATTTGCTTAAATCTTTTCTGAAAACCCACATGTTGGTTGGGGGTTCAGTTCGAGTTTTATTTGCAGTTAAAAAAGTCTGTTGTCCTCCACTACTTTGATACAAGTAGTGCTTTCCTACAGATTCTTGCTTCTATTCCAAACAGTCTGTTCAAAGTGGAGAACTGGCCTTTTTGCTGGTACTACTTTATGGAAGTATTTAGATCAGACAGCTCCTCTGATTTTGAAATATTGCAGAAGGCCTCTCCTTAGCTCTCCACTGATTCTTCATCCTTCTTGTTGCCTCTGTGTCCAGTTGCCTTTCCTGCCATGCTGACTACCTGGTCATCAGTTATCTCACCAACCATAGGCTCATAAATTCTATGAACACAGCTAGATCCAAGAAAGCAGGAACTGTGACATCATCAAGAGCCAAAGGACCTTCGCCATCTCCATCACCACTGATGGTAAATCAAGCTTTTTTAAAGCAATTGCAGATTGCTGCCAATTTGATACTGCTCTATGCTCTATATAGCATATAAAAAGCATTCAGCAGGTTTTTGTCTGGTGATTTCTGCTGAGTAGGAGAACATTCTTAATCAATGGTCCAAATTAGTTTTCCTGCCTCAAGTGAGTGGTAGTTGACCCTTCAAAGTTGCATGTCAATCAGCAGAATAATGCTTTTTGAGTTAACTCTTTGAGGTAGAATTTAGACTAAAGTAGTGCAGTGGGTGATTAAGTTAATTGGAGTGAGTTTTGCAACTGTTAGTGAACAGCAAGGTTTTATGGTGGTTGTAACACAGTTTAGTCTCCCAACCTAGCAAACAATCCCCAAATAATTGATGTGGTCATTATATTGCTGAGCTATTGTGGATCACTAGAAGGACATTAATGCCTTTGGGTAAACAGTATGAATGTTTACTCTTGCCAATAGCAAGCAACATCTGTTTTGCTACTTGTCAGATTTGCACAGCACTTGACAGATATTGTCTTTAGCTTGCTTCTCCCCATCAATTCTTGGTCTCAGATGGAATGCCTGCAATCAGCATAATCTCTGATGAAGAGCCCTGTATCATCAGCATTTGACATATCCTCAGGGAGCTAACAGGTAAGTAGCCAGGAAGCACCTCACTCAGCCATGCCTGAGCGGCCACAGAATCTGCATCCTGCTTCTCGCTGTGTTCATGATTAGATATAATTTGATGTCTTAGCTAGTTAGCTTCATCTCAAAAGCCATTCATCAGTCAGTCTGAATGTAGCATGGCCCATTTTGTTGGCAAGATCTTGTGCCTTAGATTTTGGCATAGTGTCAGAGAATCAAGCCCCTTATCCATTACCAGAGCCAGCTAAAAATGCACTATGAGGGCATCTTTAACAACACAGTCCTTCTCCTCACACTGCATGTTTTGACTTAGGTTCAAATTACATCACCATTCAGATAGGCTAGCATCTTTATTTTTGATTATCTGTCCAATCTGGATTTTAGATATATGGACCTGTGTGGTAACTTTATGGAAAAGAAAAACAGGTAGGATTTTGAAGAGTTTCTACAACTTTCATTCAGTCAGTGAGGGACAGGTACAGTAATTTGTTCATAGTGCCATTGTTTGCTATTGTTAAGCTACCCTGTGTGGCTATGCAGTGTGAATACATTTCATTTTCTAAACTGCACTGAATTTTTCAGCTAATGAGGTGCAAAAAAGGGAAGATTCTATATTCCTCAGCATTTGGGACCACTTTTAAAACAGACAGATTTTTTTATAAGGGAGAAGTGTTACATTTAAATAGAAGTGACTCAGTCTTTGGGGAATAAAGGAAGAATCACTGAACTGTCTTTCAACTAATATCATAGGAGTGCTCAGGTAGGAACAAGTTAGCCATTACAAGTACAGGAAAACAACATAATAATGAAGGAGAAAGCCACATCAACAAATAAATAAAAAAAGGAAAACATGTTGGACATTTTTATTAATCAATGCTGCAGTTTAGGTAACAAATTTAGAAAATGAGTTGCACTGATGAATACCGGAAATATAGACATAGCTGGGATACATCTCCACCAGTATCCAATGTAAGCCTGTGCTCCCCACTTCTTCCCCTTTCTGAATCTGTGCTGCTCCTCCTCAAGCTCTCTATCCTCTTCTCTGTTCCTGTATGTGTTGCTGGAATCATCTGCTGTCCTGGGTTGTCTCCTGCATCAGTTACTGAGTTGCTTTTCTCCATCTCATTCCACTCCTCTAGTTAGTTGCTAATACTTGATGATTCCAAAATCAATTGGATTTCCCTCTCCACACCACATTATGCCAAAAATACATTTAACTCATCCAACTGAACTTTGACCCAACCTGCCTCAGTCATAAATCTATCGATCACGCTCTCCTTGATTGGGTCCTCTCCTCCTACCTCTACTGTATTGTAGATGCAGGTACCCCTCCAGACGCCCCCAAGTTACCTTCATATGGTCAACTGCATGCACACAATTCAACATCTTACAGCACTTCCCAAATACTTTTTTCCTTATCTGCTTTTTCTCCCTGTCCTGAGTTGTCCCCCTCTCACTGCCCCCCCATCACCACCACTTGCCCCCATTGGCAGAGTAGAAGGGAGTCTTCCTTGACCTGTCAGATATGGATCCAGTATGGACAACTTCTGGGTTGTCAGTACAGGGACTGCTACAGGTGAGTTATCATCCTCCCAGTTAGGATAGTTTCCACTGTTCCTTCTCTGCCCCAAGAAGCAATGAGCAACAACATCAGGAGAGCCATTGCACACTTCTGCACATCATGCTCCTGCCCTCTGCGATTCCTCTGCCTCCACATTGTGACTCTTATTCTGTCCCACTGCAACTGCTAGTAGCCAGGCATACACCAGGCACCAAGCCATTCCTGTCCTGAAGGAAGAGAGCTAACCCTTTAAAGTTTGGTCATCCTCTCCCCCCCACTTTGGCCAACCCCATGATGCTTAGAGTCCATTTCTGAACCTGGTTTGTCAGCCCCACAAGCACTAATGCTACTGCTGTACCTGTGGGCCAGTTAGCTCTGCCCACATTTATCCAACTTTGAAACTTCAGGCTGGAGGACTTTCCCTCCCTCCATGCTGACCTGTCAGCCACTAGCTGGTCTCCCATCTTAGCAGCCAACAGCATAAATCCTGTCCTCCATTTCATTCATTCCAAATTCATGGCTGTCTGGAACTAACATTACAAGCTTAGGAAAACCAGGGTCAGGTGCTTCTACCTCCCTTAGATCTTTGTATGAGAGAACTATCCTGGAAGATCCCCAGGCCTTCCCTGCTAGCCTGACTAAATACTGGACCCTTCACAATGCCTGTATCAAAGCTACTATGCATGTGAAATCTGAATATTTTCCATCCACACCTCAGAACAACCTGAACTATCCTCCAAGTTCTGGAACATTAGCTACATCCTATTCTCCAGTCTGACCTACTCTTTCCCCCTCCTCAAGGTGAGTAACCCCTCCTCTCCAAATCTGCTAATCTTGCCTCATTATTCAACTCCATATTGACCTCCTGCACCTCTTCTCCCTCTCCTACTCTCCTTCCTTATTTTCTTATGCCCTCTACAATTTTTTCATCTCTCCCACCACACCTTCTACCTCCCTCAGGGCCCTCCTATCTCTCCCATTACTCCATGTGATGGGAGAGGGCCCCCAGCTCTGAATCCCCAAAAGGTTTGAGCCCGGATGATCTTGACTTCAAGCTACTATATCTCTCTACTCATGCCATTGTTACCTCTATTGTCTACCTTCTCAACCTCTCTCTCTCTTTCTCTCTCTCCCTCCTATCCTTAGCTACTGTCTCTGAAGCATATAAATATACAGCTATTATCCCCTCCCCAAAGGCAATGATCCCTCCTTTTTTGGTAACTACCATCTTGTCTCACTTCTCCCCACACTGGCATAGCTCCAGGAACACATTGTCCTCTGTGGCTGTATGATGACTAGGTTGTCGACTGCCATCACACAGATGGATTTATGTCGACCACAACTTGTGGTTGACATATATCCAACTGGAGACCCCAGCTGTGTTTTCATTGGGGGACTAACTCTTCCCCTGCACTCCCTGATCTCTAGGATTCTAACTCTGAGTCAGGGTTGGATCAGGGAAGCGGTGTAAGACCAAGAGACATAGTGCTGGGGTCTCAGGTGGACTATTACAGCAGAAACGGTGATGTTGTTGACATCGCCATTTTTGCTGTAATAGTGTTACCGTACGGGGGCATACCATCCTCTGTCAGGTCTCCCATTCCATGGTTCCTCCTTTTTCTTCACTCCTTACAAGTTTGGCTTCAGGAAATACCTCTCCACCTCCAACTGCTTACTCCAGCTCACAGACTCCATCCTACCTGACATGGAAGTGCTCAGATCACTTCCACCATCTTTGTCCACATGGCAAAAGCCAACCATCTTCTCCTGGACAATCACAAGGCTGCAGGGCTAATTGCCTCCTCATTCAGTTGGTTCTGTTCTACCTTGAAAGTCATTCTCATGCTTTCTATCTTTGGACCCACTCTCTTTTCCATTTTCCGGAATGACCTCCCTGCTGCCTATTTCTCTGCATTCTGATAAAGTTAAAGTTGTAAAAGTTCTGCCAGATGCCATACTGTAAGTGATCACTTTCCAGTGCAGTGTCTATGGGCAGTGAAACAGACAAAACCACCCCCCAGATCACAGTCAGCTGTGTACTAAACAAAATGAGGGTGCATGAATTCAAATCTTACTTGGCCCATATTGATTGGAGCTTCTTAGATGTTATTCCCAATATTGACTGTTCTCTAGAATTCTTTGCCTTTGAGTTCACACTTGCCTGTGATTAATTTCTACCCTTTAAAAAATGCAAAGCAAGAGGAACACACCGTAGATGGATCACATCTGAAATCCTTGCCTGCATGAGGGAGAGGGACAATATGTGGGCAATGGCCATAGAAACAGGGTCCTCTGCCCACCAACACAGGTATACTGAAACCTGCAATAAGTGTACCAGTATGATCAGAAAAGACAAATCTGACTTCGGTACGGATCAGCAGACCCAGAACTGAAGCAATGGCAAAATATTCTAGGACAACATCTCAGAGTTCCTCGGTGATGGAGTTAAAACCAGTCTTCAAATGCTTAAGGTGGAGGGCAGAAAGGTCCTTGATCCCACTGAAATGTCCAGTTACTTCAACACAGTTTTTATGAACCTCAATTCCCTCATACCCACTGACCTTGTCCAAACCCCTATAGGGAACCAGGTCTTGAAACCTCCAGAGGGTGGGTTCTGAGTCAAGGTACTGTACTGTTTCAGTCAAAGATACATTGACATGACAGACTGCAAAACCTAGCTCCCAAGTGACTAGCTCCATGGTAAGGATCTGCATGTTGACTATGACAATCCCACTCTATATGCTTGTATTCTCCTACGCTAACTCACACCTTTGCTTCCTTTTCTTCCCTCTGCCACTTTCTGGCACAATATTGGACTTGACCTGGCTAGATTCAAAGTGTTAAATGTGAGACTTGTTCATGCTGGTAATTAGAATTTACATTTTGTACTCTGCTTCCTAAGAGTAGGTTTATCAAACAGTATACAGTTGATCTAAAGGCTATTATACTGTCTGCATTGAATGATACAGAACTGTAACTTTAAGATTGTTGTTAGTTTTTCAGGCTGAGGCACTACTTTGGTGTAAATTTCCTCCTAGATGACCATAGTTAACTATGTTTCTAATGGGAACGTTATCTCATGTATCCAAATGTGTATGATTTACTGTTTGCAGTGTGGACCTACTGAAAAACAATAAAAACTATTCTGTGATAAAAAAAGACACATTGACATGCATCAGTAGGACAGTTAGCAAAACTAAGTGTGAGAGTGACTTGGTGGATATGAAACTTCTTGCCCTGGCAGTATAGGAACTTTCCCCACCCCATCGCTAAGATTTTTAACTTTTTGCAGTGCTACTTGCAGCTCGCAGAAAAGTGGAAATACACACTGACTACACTAGTTTTGAAAAACAGATCACACTAGCCTTGCCAATTACAGACCCACATCTATTCTCTTCCTCCTGTCAAGGCCCTCAAAATAAAATTCTCTGACCAGCTTGTCACATACAAACCTTTAACAAGGCCTGTGACCTCTTTGCACCCCTCACCAAAATTCGATCTAAAAAATGTAATGCATCCTGGGTTATCCCAGCCCTACCACAAATGCTTAGAAATAGGGATAACCTCTGGCACCTTGCCAGGGAAATGGGCCAGATGGCTGATAGACAGGCCTACAATGCTGCTCAGAACAGGTGCTTATGGGCCATCCATAAAGTCAAGGCCGACCATTACCAGGCCACCCTCACTTCCTCCTCGGGGTCTGCCCGGACTTTCTGGGATAATATTAAACAGCTAAATGGGAAATCATGCTCCCTCTCCCATCCCAGCTCAATATTGATGGCTGTACCTCCACCAACCCTGCCTGCATTGCTAACTTCCTTTAATGACCTTAGCTCTGTCCTCCCCAGTAATTTCTTTGACCCTCCCGCCAGCCTACCTCCCCCTGTCCTCCAACGCCCGAGTTTCTACATACACAAAGTATCTGACCAGGAAGCCAGACCTCTCCTAATTAAAGCGTCAAATAGCAATAGTCCTGGCAGTGACTCCCTGGATCCCAGTATTCTCAGACTGATGCTGGAGGAAGTCCTTGCCCAACTCACCAGCCTACTTAACCGATCCCTCTGCCTGGGGCAATTTCCCAATGCATGGAAAACAGCCATATTCACACCCATTCATAAAAGGGGCGACAGGTCCTCCGCCAGCAACTACCAACCAATCTCCATCCTTCCCCCCTCCCCAAAGCCCTAGAAGAAGTGGTTGCCATTCAAATCACTGAATATCTGACTAAGCATAGCATCTTATGCCGAGAGTAGCACGGCTGGTCACAGTACCAGCACTGCACTAGTTGAGTTCTCCAAGTTCCTACACTCCTCCCTGGATGCCAGCTCCCTAGCTGGTGTAGTGTTCATTGACCTCTCAAAGGCCTTCTACACTGTCTCCCACCCTCTTCTGCTGGATGCCCTCTGCCACACTGGTTTCTCCACTGGCCCCCTCGCATGGTGCATGAGCTATCTATTTGCTCACTTCCAGTGTGTAAAAATCAATGGGACACTTTCTGAAACTAATCCCATCCACTCAGGGGTACCCCAGGGTTCCATCCTGGGCCCTCTACTCTTCTCACTCTATCTAAACACCCTGCCCAGTGCATGCTCTTGCAAAATTCTTATGTATGCAGACGATGCTGTCATTTTTGCCACCCACCGCAGTCCCATCTCCCTCCAGGACTCCCTACAACAATCCTACAAGGATGCTGATGCCTGGTTTAAGGATCACAGACTCATCATTAATCTTAAAAAAGCAAAACAATGCTCTTTTCCTACCCCCAAAACAAAGCCTGCAACTGCCCACTCCTTATCCTCCCTTGTACCAAACAACCGCTTGAACAAGTCTGCTCCTACAAATACCTTGGGGTCACCTTCGATTCAGCCCTCACCTTCCACACCCACATTGATGCCCTTGCATCCACCACTAGTACATGGATTGGCATCCTCTACTGCTATAAAAACTGCCTCCCCCCTGATGTTGTCTGACTTGCTATTATGTCTTCAGTAATATCCCATGTAGACTATGGCCTGCCAGTCTATGGTGCTGCTGACACTACTGCCCTCAACAAAATTTGTCTCATCCTAAACAAGACCTGCAGGCTGATTACTGATGCCCCCAGGCTCACACATACATGTCAACTCTATGATGAGGGTAAACTCCTTAACCATGATGAACAGTTGCACTATCAATCCTACCTCATCACAAAAAAAACTCTACTCAGACTCTCCCCTCCTGGGGTGACAGCCTCCATCCACCATACTCCACCCACTATCGCAACCCAAACCTTCAACAAGACCACTCTACTGGTCCCCAGATCCAGGACCACCCATGGTCAGAGGTCCTTCTGCTACAGAGCCCCATCCTGGTTTACCTCTCTCCCTGCTCCCATCTCCAGTGTCCCCACAATCTCCAACTTCAAAACTGCCCTTTGGAGCCAACTGTTTAACACTCACAGCTGCTCCTGTCTCTAAATGTGTCCTCAATCTCTCCACACTTGACAATGCCTGCTGGGTGGCATTCCATCTCAGCCCCCCAACTTTCTCCCCCTGTGCATCCTGCCTCTGTTATAACCAGCTTGCGTTCAGCTGTATCAATGTAATTGCTACTAAATTGTATAATGTATGAAATCATTCTGTGTAAGTAAGCAATAATACCCAACAGGGTGGGCGGTTTTGGCCTATACCGGACCACGTAGGGGCATCCTTGAGGCCCGCGCTATAGGCGGAGGGCCTTATAAGCCCTGGAAGGTCTGGTATAGGCCAGTACCGCCCACCCTGGAGGGTATTATTGTGCTTAGAAAATGGGACACTTTATTACTTTTGTTTAAAAAAGTATTTATTTTTAAGTTTAAGTGATGAAACTCTTAGCAGACTCATTTATTTTCTAATAAAATAGTCCCTCCACCTACTTTTTTTTTTCAGCTGCCCAATGGTATCAAGAGAATTATAGTTTTTTTTTTTTTTGCTCACATAGGGTTACTGTGCTTTCATTTGCTGCGCCGGGAATTAGGCAAATTTCAGTCAACTGCAGATGGATGTACGATTACGTCTGCGAATATTGGGACTGTGGTCTGATTTTCAATCACCGTGGAACTGGCTGCTTTATGTTCTGCATCTGGACATTTGCTTTCGACTACTGAGGTATTTGTTTAATCACTATTGTGGGTGTTGCGCTGTATGCAGTGCTTGTGAACAGAATAGTCTTGGAGGGGGCTCCGTGGGAGAGTACCGGTATTTTCTACAGGTTACATGCTGCAGATGGACATCAATCTGTGGCTTGGATTCTACAAAAATACTGGTGTTGTCATCTTAGAAAGTCATGGGGCACATTCCTTTATGTCTGATTTTAAATTGCTGCCTGGTTTTTACAGCGGTGGAAGCTCTAATGTTACTATATCTGCCTCATCAAGACAACCAGTTGTGTTTTCTGATGCTTTAGGTCGAGGGTGACAACGGCTTTACTGCTGCTTTTCAGGCTGATGCCTTTACAGGTTTTTTTAAATGGTGGCTCCGTTTGCTGAACGTTTGGGTTACCCACTGATTAGATGGGTTATGGGGCACCCCACATTTGCACTAGTTTTCCTGCGGGCTCTATCGAAAAATAAATTAATCTCTTGTTTGACGTTTCAGCCAATGGGATTCATTTACTTTCTGATGACATTTTCTAACTCTAATTCAATGACTTGTATTCTGTAACCTAAATTTGTTATGTCTGTCCTCAATGTGACGAGGTACCTTTGGAAATGAGCCTCTGGTTCAAAGGTTGTAAACCAATTTACAAATAAATAAATAAAATAAATATGTTAAACAATACAGTGTCCAGTATATATAGCAGTATGGCTTCTGGAGGCTCCATAGTACAAACTCAGCACATACTGATGATCATACTAAGGATGAGAAAGGAGTAAAAGGCAAGTAGTCCATGTAACTCCTAAGAGAAGGTAGGGCAGGGCACACAGCTCAGCATCATGGACACAGGGGGGAAGGAGGTGAGCACTACTCCCTTCACAAAAGAAAGGGTCCTACAAGAGCTTGCTAAGCTCAGGGTGGATAAGGCAATGGGACCTGATGGCATACATCCCAGGGTACTTAAGGAGCTAAAGGAGGAACTAGCAGAGCCATTAGCAGAATTGTTTAGTGAGTCTCTGAGCACAGGAGAGGTCCCAGAAGACTGGAGAAGGGCTCATGTGATCCCACTCCACAAGAGTGGTAGCAGGGAGGAGGCGGGGAACTACAGACCGGTCAGTCTTACCTCAGTAGTGGGCAAGATTATGGGCATGCTCCTTAAGGAAAGGATAGTGCAACACCTGGAATCCATAGGGGCACAGGATCCAAGACAGCATGGGTTTACAAAGGAAGGTCCTGTCAAACTAATCTCATAGATTTCTTTGACTGGGTAACCAAGTGGTGGACCAAGGGGGAGCAGTTGATGTCGCCTACCTTGACTTCAGCAAAGCTTTTGACACTGTTCCAAATAGAAGATTGATAAATAAGCTAGGTAGGCTTGGGGTGGGTCAGAAGTTGGTCAACTGGGTGGCAAACTGGTTGACTGGCAGAAAACAGAGAGTGGTGGTAAATGGTATACAGTCAGAAGAGATGCAAGTACAAGTGGGGTACCTCAGGGATCAGTCCTGGGGCCAGTCCTATTCAACATCTTCATTAGTGACCAGCAGATGGACTAGAGGTAAGGCTTGTCTGTTTGCAGATGACACCAAGATCTGCAACAGAGTAGATGATCCAGATGAGGTGGGCAGAATGAGAAGAGATCTGGATAAACTAGCAGAATGGTCAGAAGAGTGGCAACTGGGATTTAATGCAAAGAAGTGCAAAATCATGCACATAGGGAAGAGAAACCCTGAAGCCACTTATAGGCTGGGAGGGGAGTTGCTAGCAGTCACAAAGGAAGAAAGAGACTTGGGCATCATCATCACTGATGACCTGAAATCATCCAAGCAGACCTCTAAAGCAGTAGGTAAGGCTAGGGGGGTGTTAGGGTGTATTAGTAGGGGTATCACAAGTCGTAGAGGAGGTAATAATCCCTCTGTACAAGACATTGGTTAGGCCCCATCTGGAGTACTGCGGCAGTATTGGAGGCCACACCTTCACAAGGACATTAACAAATTGAGGCAGTCCAGAGAAGGGCACAAAATGGTGCAGGGACTGCATCAGAAGACATATGAGGACAGATTAACAGAGCTCAATATGTATACCCTTGAGCAAAGGAGGAGAGAGGTGATATGATCGAGACATTTAAACACCTTAAGGGCATAAACAAGGTGAAAAGAGTCTAATATGTTTAAATATAAGAAAAATAGCAGGACAAGAGGACACAGCATGAGATTAGAGGGAGGCCGATTAAGGGGAATGTGAGGAAATTCTTTTTCACAGAAAGGGTGGTAGATGCATGAATGGCTTACCACAAGAAGTAGTGGCTATGAATACAGTGCAGGGCTTCAAACAGGCATGGATAGGCATAAAGGAGCAATACAAATGACTATGAATAGATAGGTCACTGACATAGCAAAGGCCGATGGCACATTTATAACGTAGGAAAAGAAATGGGCAGACTGGATGGGCCTTGCGGTCCTTATCTGCCGTCAACTTCTATGTTTCTATGTTTCTATACATACAACAGAGAGAGTTTTCATTTGCACATAAAAAAAAAAAGTCCAATCTGTTTTTAAAAGTGGCCTTACCTTCAGCAATAATGACCAATGTGGGTAATTTGTTCCATGATCCATTTACTCTATAGGAAAATAAATTAGCCCTTTTTTTGTATTACATACCTTTGTCATAAGCTGTAATGGATGTCCTGGGGCATTAACCATTATTGATTTAAAAGTCAATCCACATTCATTCATTAGGGATGCATCCATAATAATGTCCCTTGTGAAAAATAGGTCACCCCTAAGGTGCCTTTTTTCCAAGGACATACGATTTAGGGCAGTAAGTCTTTCATTATAAGATGGAGATTTATAAATAGAGAAATATTTGGTTATTCTATGCTGTACCCTTTCTACTTTATCTATACCCATTTGCTTATATGAACTCCACAATTATGACACAAAATTAAAATGAGGCCTAACATAGGCTCGATATAATGATAGCTGTATCAATGGATCTCTAATGGTAAAGTTATTACCCACCATATGGAATTTGCTTTGACAATAACTTCAGTAATATGTAAATCAAAATTAAGATCTATATCAACATTGATACCAAGATCTCTTTCATTAGCCTTCTTTAAAATAGTTTTGTTATAGAGAAAGTATTGTCCTTTTTGATTATGTTTCCCAAAGTGAAGAGCACAACATTTGGACAAGTTAAATTTAAGTTTCAATTTTAAGGACCATGCTTTTAATAAATTAAGATCTTTTAGAATATCTTCTGATTCTGATTCCAAACTGCAGATATTAGTAATCTTGCAATCATTAGCAAATTTTATGATTTTACTTTAAATGTCATTTGACAGATCAGAAATAAACATTTGAAAAATAACTGGGGCCAACACTGAATCCTGAGGGACACCGCTTTCTACTTTAATTCACAATGATTTGTAACCATCAATTACTACCCTCTGACTCCTATTCTCTAGCCAATTGGCTATCCAGTGTGAGTATAGGGGGTTAATATTACATGTTTGCAATTTTTGTATTAGTGCCCAATGAGGAGCAGATTCGAATGCCTTGCAAAAGTCCAAAAAAATGACATTGCAAGGTATTCTTTTGTCAAGATTCATACTAATGTAGTTGTAAAAAATTACTAGATTGGTAGAGCAGGAACGCCCTTTCACAAAGCCATGTTGGCTTGAATCAAGCACGGACATGTGGGCTGTTAAATTATCTTTAATAATTCTTTCCAATATTTTGCCAATATTGGAAGTCAAACTTATTGGATGATAATTATCCAGTGAATTTTTACTTACTTTCTTTTTATATAAAGGGATAACAGTTGCTTTCTTCCAGTCTGAAGGCACAATTCCCAAGTTTAGACTTTTATCAAATATTAGTTTCATGATGAAAAGAATTTCTCCTGTAATGTTGTCAGGACCATGGGATGAACCTCTTTTTATATCATTCAATTTCTTTTCAATGGTTTCAATAGGAATATTGATGCAACTTTGTACTGGAAAATCAAACTTAGTATCACTGGAAGAATTCTTGAAGGCTTTATAGAATTCTAGACTGAACAGCTCTGCCATTTCTCTGGGTTCGGATATAAACTCATTATCAATCATTAAAGGGCCCATGTGCTGTTCTTGTTTTTTAATTGAGTTAATGTAATTAAATAAAATTTATTGTTCCCTTTGTTTGCTCGAGAAGCAATGTATGCTTCAGTTTTCAGTTTAGCTTTTTTAATCTCTTTTTTGCATTTTTTTATCATTCTTAAATGCCATCCTATTACTTTCACTTTCATTGTTAGAATATTTTTTGAACAGTT
Organism: Neoceratodus forsteri; assembly: GCA_016271365.2. Lineage (NCBI taxonomy): Eukaryota > Metazoa > Chordata > Ceratodontiformes > Ceratodontidae > Neoceratodus > Neoceratodus forsteri. The sequence goes on from CM057455.1 coordinate 179,950,008, forward strand.
TGTTCTTTTTCCTCATCATTTGTTTTAAATTATTAGAGAACCATTTTGGATTAAGACTAAATTTACTTTTCTTTATTTTAAGAATACATTTATTAGCTGTATCTATAAGAGTTTGTTTAAATGTCTGCCACATTAGTTCAATATCATTTGAATTCAACAGAGCATACCAATCAGTATTATTTAGGTGTTTATTAATGGTGTCAGTGTTAACTCTATGAACAGCAAATATCTCTGTAGCTTTATTAGGTTTGTAAACATCAAATTTTAAACTAAATGACACCAAATAATGGTCACTGCTTCCTAGGGGAGCAGTGGTAGTACAGTTTAAAATATCCAAGTCATTACTGACAAGAACAATATCTAAAATATTGCAACCACATGTGGGGTAGTTACACATTGTGTCAGATTCAATTCTTCACAAGCAAAAAGAAAATTCTTAGATGTATTAGCTATGGCTGATTTGTTGGCCCATTCAATGTCTCCTAAATTTAGATCCCCCATAAATATAATATTTCCCAAGTCAGAGGCTGCTGATATCTCATCACTAATCCTTTTAAGAAGTAATTTATTAGAATTTGGTGCTCTGTAACATAAACCTAGGGAGACATTATTATGAGGATTTTCAATGTTTTCCCACAGGAATTTGATAGAGCTATTTAGTTTAATTATTTCAGAGATATTACAAGCATTAATACAAAATTTGATGAATAATGCATTTCTGCCTCCCATCTTGGTAGATCTACTTTGATAGAAGAGACTATAGTCTGGAATGGACTTTTCCCAGGCCATATCAGCTGGCTGCCACATCTCTGTAATGCCTACAGTATCTAGATTATTGTTCTTTATTCTAATTAATAGTTTATCAAACTTATTACATAGGCTACAAGCGTTAATGAGTTGAAATTTTAATTCATGATTTGAAGTATGTTGAAAATTTCTTGCAGATGAGGGAGTTTGAATATGTAATTTCCCCCACATTTACCAGTTTAACTGTACTGATGGAATAGCAGTTTGATGCTGTTTACAAAGTTCATGGGTTCTGAATTTATTTAAGTGAAGCATATCTCTAGCATACAAGTTCTGGTTTCTATTGAAAATGTTCCAGTGATTAATAAATTCAATGAATTCATATGAACACCAATTACCAAGTCTGGCATTAATGTGATCAATTATTTTTCGCATATCTAGCTCTAGGTATTGGGAGAATACAAGAAACAAAGACATTACAGTATTTGTGTTTTAAACATTTCCCTAATTCAATTATATCATTATAGATATCCTTCTCATGAGAAAAACCTACATTATTAGATCCAATATGTAAAAAAACATTTGAGGGTTCAGTTATTAACAAAAAAATTCTGTCAGAAATATCTTCTACTTTAGCATCAGGAAAACAGTGGACTATTATTTGACTGATTTCACTGTTATACAAATGAGAATCAATATATTTTGCTATTGAATCACCTCTAAAAATAGTTGGTAAAGCTGATTCTAAATCAGGAGATTTGAGAACAGACTCGGAATGAGTTGTTACTAACGGCTTATATCAATTTCTTTAACATAAACATACTTGTGTTGTAGAATTTTTAAATACAGGCTTGGTTTGGGTTGAACTAATTAATTCTGCTGTTCTGCCCTTTTTGTATTTATGTTTATGTACTGACCCCCAACCTACATCTACATCAGTCATTGACAATTTCTCTTGCTATTTTTGAAGTCGGTTGTAAATCTGTTAAAGTGGTAGTATGGGATTGGGAACAAGTATCCTCCATAGCTACAGAATCTGGAAATACAACTGCAGCTTTGTTAGTTGTAGATGCATGTTGCATGGGATTCATAGTTGGATTATTTGTTGTTTTCATAACATCATTGTTAGGGGCTGGAAGGTTCCTGACCATGTCATCTACAAAACATTCTAAATCTCTTATATCTTTTGCCATTTTAAGCTTGTCCAACAGTGAATTTATTTCTGCTTTTAAACATTTAATATCAGTGCAATAAGAGCAGTTTATTGTTGCAGGTAAACTAGATAGAGGAATTGCATTTTGCAGCACATTGTTACATTCCTTACAAATCACAATACTTGGACCAGTACTAAGTGTCAGGGTATCAGTTTCTGCTTGAACTGGACCATTTTCAAAATCAAACACAATGTATGCAGTACACAGTTTGTGGGCAGCCTGCCTTAATGTTCAGAAACACAAAACACTTAATTTACTTCAAGGGACAAGGTAACCCACTGTTACTGCTGGGAAATGCTGGACATGCTTGGCATGTGCGTGAGTCTCAGTGCACATCTTTGTGTGCCGAGCCACGCGCTCGCTCACACATGCTTGCTTCACTCACTGTGCAAGTGTATATGTAGCTGAGACCCTGAAGTCTCGTGACTAATTTCAGGTGTCCCAGCTGCAAAGATAAATAGGAGCTAATAGTTTAAAGGATTTAGAAGGAAATAGTACCATATAACACAGTGTTGCTATCCCTTTCCTACCCTACAATGGTACTATAGTTTTTAAAAAGGCAGTACACTTGTCAAGCACTCACAATGGCCTTTAATGTCTTTAAAATAAACTATGCAGTCACTCGAGATATAGGATTGCAGGCTCAGAGAAAATAAACAGCTAGATTGTACAGAGAGCGGAGCCTTGCAGCCCAGACTGGAGCCTGTCTCATGGCTTTCAGCCGTTCCAAAGATTAGTCCACTGACAGAGCTCTGTCTTTGCAAATCAAGAAAAACTTTGGAATGCACTGCTATATTCACAAAACACTTGATAATGATGATCTCTTTCTAAATATATATATGTGTGTGGGTGTATATATATATATATATATATATATATATATATATATATATATATATGTGTGTGTGTATATATTTATATATGTTATAGGGACACGATGGCACCCCTGTATCTAGGATTATGAAGCCACTTCTGTGTTAAACTTGAAAGTTTGTACATTAAAACTTTGGACCCATTTAACAGATTTGCATGAAATTTGGTATGCATGGTGGGGCATGGTTGATCTCTTGATATGCTAAATTTCGTTTCAGTCAGACTTACAGTGTTTGCACACCAAAATGCTGAAACATGCATTTTTCACCAGTTATGCGAGTAGTTTTTCAGATTTTGTCCGTGGCACTGTGTGGCTGTTGTGTGGTGTGCTGCTCTGCAACTAGACACGTTGAAAGAGCTTGGGTAAAGGAACATGCCGCTTTTTGTTTGGGGAAAAATATTAATATGTTCAAAAGCTATTACAATTTGAAATTCCCATTATATCCTATGGGAAAATGTATAAGTATTTTTTGAATGTTAATGAGAAAGACCAGATGGCCCTAGGAAAGATCAGATGGTCCAAATTGGTATGACCATATCTCAATCACAGTTTGTTCTTTTTACTTGAAATTTGCAGGGTGTTGAGGGGCCATCATAGAGATGTGAAGTATGCTGTTTAGGTGTTGGGGAAATAATTTGTTACAGAGGTATTCAATGACATAATTTACATTTTTCCCATAGGATTACATTGCAATCTGTGGCATGAATTTCAGTGCTGTTATCTCAGAAATGAAGCAAGATACAGACTCTCACTACAAGTGGCTAGATCACCTGCAGGTGATCTAGCCACAGGAAAAAGATTTGAAATCGTAGCATAAGCCTGCAATGGAATTTTTTTGTACATTGCATGGTTCATGAGATATTGTGAAATTACTGTCACAAGGGTAGAAAGAGTGCCTGTTCAGTGCTTTTCAGTGTCCATATCTCAGAAATGATGTGAGATATGGGTTTGGTCATGACTGTGGTATGATCTACTCACTGTCATGGTTACAATGACACTTTAATTGTTTTTCTAGCTGTTACGGTTCCCAAGATATGGACAAATTACTGTTACAAGCATTCGGTGCCAGTAGGAATGCTGCATGGCTCTGTCGCTGTGCGTAAGTGGCAGTGCAGGCCCATAGGACCCATGCTCCTTTAAATGCACATTGTTATGCAGAAATGGGCAAGTTGGTGGAAGCTGAGGGCCCCTCTCCCACCAGTACATGCTTTTTAGTGGCTATTATAATAGGAGTGCGGTCGCACCCCTATATTTAGGGTTATGAAGCCACTTCTATGTTGAACTGAAAATTTTGTGCAATAATAACAACTTTGGACCCATTCAACATATTTGCATGAAACTTGGTATGCATTGTAAGGCATGGTAGATCTCTTGATTTGCAAAATTTCATTTCAGTCGGACTTACGGTGTTTGCACACCAAAATGCTGAAAATGCACTTTTCGGCCATTATGTGGGCAGTTTTTCAGATTTTGTCTGTGGCACTGAGTGGCTGTTGTGTGTTGTGCCACTCTACAGCTTGGCACTTTGAAAGAGTTTGGGTAAAGGAACATGCCACTTTTTGTTTGGTGAAACAATATTAATCTGTTCAAAAGTTATTACAATTTGAAATTGCCTTTATATCCTATGGGAAAATTTGCATGTATTTTTTTGAATGTTAATGAGAAAGACCAGAATGCCCTAGGAAAGACCAGGTAGCCAAATTGGGATGACCATATCTCAATCACAGTTTGGTCTTTTTACCTGAAATTTGCAGGGTGTTGAGGGGACATTATAGAGATGTGAACTATACTGTTTAGGTGTTGGAGAAGTAATTTGTTGTAGAGACATTCAGTGACATATTTGGCATTTTCCCCATAGGAATACATTGCAGTCTGTGTCATGACTTTCAGCGCCGTTATCTTGGAAACAACGTGAGATACAGACATTTCAATACAGGTGGCTTAGATCATCTTTGGATGATCCAGCCACTGAAAAAAGATTTTAAATCATAGAGTAAGCCTGCAGTAGAATTTTGTTTGTATGTTGCACCGTTCATGAGATATTGTGAAATTACTGTCACAAGAGTTGAAAGAGTGCCTGTTCTGTGCTTTTCGGTGCCCATATCTCAGAAACGATGTGAGACATGGGTACACTCTTTTAATGTTGCGTGAAGGACTCACTGTCGTAATTGCAATGGTGCTCGAATTTTTTTTCTAGCTCTTACAGTTCCCAAGATATGTGCAAATTACTGTTACACGAGTTTGGTGCCCTATAGTGCTGCTGCATGGCTCTGTAGTTTTGAATAAGTAGGAGTGTGGACCCAGATGCATATTATTATGCAAAAATTGCAGCTTGGTTTGAGATGGCTCCGCACTTTCACCAATACATGTTTTCACTACTTATATTACACTTTTTCAAAAAGTAAGGAAATTCTATGCACAAAACTGTGTTAATGCTTCATTTAGAGTTAAAGCAAAAAAAGTCAGGAAATGAGACATTATGGTTGAACCCCTAACTCCCCTCACACACGGCACTCTGATCCTCCACAGTCTGCCAGATGCCGGGGTGTGTCATTGGGGTCATGAGGCCTAAATCTCACCCCATTCTTCTTTACTGTAGCATGTCAACATGCTCAGACATGGAATATATTATAGGGGCTAGGTCATGCCCCCATATTTAGGGTTATGAAGCCACTTCTATGTTAAACTCAAACATTGGCTCGTTAATAACTTTAGACCCTTTCAATGGATTTGCAGGAAATTTGGAATGTGTGGTGGGGCATGGTAGATCTCTTGATTTTCTAAATTTAATTTCCATCAGACTTATGGGTTTTGTGCACCAAAATGCTGAAAATTGTACTTTTCACCAGTTACGTGGGCAGTTTTTTGGATTTTGTGCATGGTGCTGTGTGGCCATCATATGATGTGCTGTTCTGCAACTTGGCTCATCTGAAAGAGTGTGGGACAAGGAACATGCCACTTTTCATTTGGTGAAAAAATATTAATCCATTCAAAAGTTATTAAACTTTTAATTTCCCATTATAAGTCAAGGGGAACATTGATATGGTTATTTTGCGAAAGAAGAACGGGGTTTTGGTCATCTAGTCCTGCCTCATGATCAAAGAATTTGTAGGCTCACAATCAAAGAATCTTTGATCATGAGGAATTCTCTGACCGTGATGGCTGCAATCTTGTTTTCAGATTGCGGTCGGAAAAATTAAAATATCTTGGTGCAGGGGTGACTTCTGAGGTGAAACTATGATCGTTTTTGCTCAGGGCTCTTCCCTTTAGTGAACCAAGCCTGTGGTTTCTTTCAAAATGGTCAAAAAATAGTTTTTAACTTTTTATTCTTTGATGGCTGCTCGCTAATGATCTTTGATTGTGACCCTGCAAATTCTTTGATCGCAAGATTCTTTGACCACAATCTTTGATTGTGAGGGCATGACTAGATGGCCACTTGAAAACATCAATTTTCTAAGCTCAGGGGTGGCTTATTAAGCCAAATGAGGGTGGGTTTTGCTCAGGGGGCTTCATTCCATCGAGGCATGGCTGTGGTTTCATGCATTTCTGCCTTAAATTTGACTAACATTTTTTATTGTTTGATCACAATCCTGCAAATTCTTTGATCACGAGCCTGCAAATTTTTTGATCATGAGATTCTTTGACCATGATCTTTGATCGTGAGGGTGCAACTAGATGACCACATGAAAAATTACATTTTCTAAGCACAGGGGTCACTTCTAAAGGCAAACTAGGGTGGGATCTGCTCAGGGGCCTCCATTCTTTTGAGTCATGGTTGTGGTTTCATTTATTTTTCTCTAAAAATTGAGTGTTAACATTTTTTAATCTTTGATCATGAGCCTGCAAATTCTTTGATCGTGAGCCTGCAAATTCTTTGATCATGAGATTCTTTGATAGCAATCTTTGATCACAAGGGAGGGACTAGATGGCCAGATTTGGAGGGACCAGATAGCACAATTTCAACAATTTTTCAAATTAAATATCTCGGAAATGGTTTGGTCTTTCAACTTGAAATTTGGAGGATTTTGATGGCATGTCCTGTAGATGTGAATTATAATGTTTAGGTGTCAGACAATGCATCTTTTGCAGTGACATTGGGTGGTGCAGTTAACATTTTGCAGACAGTGTTTTCCATGGCGGTAGTGACTTGAAATTACTAGGGTAGTTAGCCTTACTGCCATGGATGTACTTTCATTCGTAAGCTGTGTAAAATGTTAATAAGTATGGAATTCTGCCAGTGCAAGAAACGAAAATCTGAAACTTTCACATTTTATATCTTGAAAACAATTTGGTCTTTTACATTGAAATTTGGAACGTGTTGAGGGGATGTGCTGACAATGTGAATAATGGTGTTTAGGTGCTGGAAAATTCATTTGCCGCACCCATATTGCATGACACACTTTATGTTTTGCATATGGCATTTTGCATTGTGGTACTGGCTTCACATTTATAAGGTGCCTACCGTTATTGCCATGGAGGTAAATTGTATTGGTTAGGTGTCTGACATGTAAACAGGTGTTGAATTATGCCACTTTGATGACTGACACTTTATTTGGTATTACTTGGTATTACTTGTTTTAGTTGAACAGAAGAAGGCAAAGTTCATCGAGACTGTTCCCCACACAATGTGGGACATTTATTGATGGTTTTCCCAAATCCATGTATCCAATTTGTTTTAAAGCTGAGAATGTTTGGAGCTTTGACTAAATCTTGTGGTACAGTGTTCCATATTCTAGAAGCCCTAACTGTAAAATAATTACCCCTTTTATTGGTTTTATATGAGTTAACCTCTAACTGCTTGTTGTGTAATCTCAGTACTAGACTTCTATTTGAATAAGATTATCCACATTGTTTCATGAGGTCAGATATTTGAAACAAATTGTAGACTAAGAGCATGTCTCCTCTTATTCTTCTATTTTGGAGTGAAAAGAGTCTGGTGGCCATAAGTCTGGAAGGATAGTCAAGATGTGCTAATCTAGGTACCATTTCAATGTCTCTTCTTTGAACTTGTTCCAGCATGGCTATATTACTTTTAAGACTCGGGCTCCAGAAATGAGACCCATCATCAAGATAATGTCTAATGTAAGCCCTGAAGAGTGGAATGAGACATTGTTCAGAGTGATTTATAAATGCTTGCTTAATTTGTCTTAAGAGTCTATTTGCCATGTTAGTGATTTTAATATAATGATCCCTGTGTGTAAGTTTATTATTAATGAATATTCCCATGTCTTTCTCACATTTAGATGTTTGGAGTGGTAAATTGTTGATATAGTATACATTATTTGGGTTATTTTTATCAAGTTGTATAACCACGCATTTGTCCTGATTAAAGTGCATATCATTATGTTTAGCCCGTTGTTCAATTCTTTCCAGGTCAGCCTCTAGGGATGCTATATTGTCATGATTGTTAACCTGACACCCAAGTTTACTGTCATCTGCACATTTTGCCATATTTATTTATTTAGCTTTTGTTAACCGGATAGGTACACTAGGCAAGTTATATGCCTATTTTCAGGAACAACCCGGGAGAGTAGAACAGGTATTACAGATACATCAATACAGCGTAGCAGGTAAACAGTACATATTGTAACATAGTACATTGAGTCAACAGATCAATCAGGCAGGATAGGGATCATATGTAAGACAGGAAATAGCAGAATACATAGTGAGCAAACATTAAGCAACATTGAACATCTGTAGCATGGGCAAGTGCATAAGGAAGAGCTGGAGCAGAATCAGCAAACTGATATTGATTCAGTTGGTGTTCCAGTAACAGGAGATCGTGGCATTACAGTACCTAGGACGATGCGCTAGGAAGGCTTTTGGCACTAGCAGCATGAGGTCAGCTTCAGATGCCCCCACAGGGATATCCAAAAATGTTGATGGGAGAGGGCAGTGCAAACCTGCTCAGGAAAGGTGTTCCAAAACCTAGGAGCACATGCAGTGAAGTCCCTGTCCCCATATGGGTGCAGGTTGGAGGTACTTTTAGTATCCCGGGACCCTGGGACCTGACAGGGTAGGAGGAGTGGTCAGCTGGAGAGAGAACCTGAGCCAGCCCCGGGGGGAACCAGTGCTGATCACTTTGCTCACAAGGCACCCTAGTCCAAAATTTAGGTGATTGGTCAGGGAAAGCCAACCTAGGTTGTCATAGAGTTCGCAATGATGGGTGAGGCGGGGGCAGCCAGAGTGAAATGACAGATGTTATTGTACATCATGTGCCACCAAGTAAGAAGGGCTTTCAAGGTACTTGCAAATAGGTGGAGACCATAGCTGAGGGAAGGGAGTAGTACTCCTCTAGCAAAAGCTAAACGAGCAGCAGGGGTTAGGTTGTGTTTGGCCCTATAGACCAGACCCAGCTTACAGTTTACGGCTCTGCAGATGTTGAGGATATAAGTCCCTAGGTCCAGTTGAGGGTCAAGCATCACCCCGAGATATATGAGCGAGGTCACAGTGTGAAGGGGAGCTCCGTCAGTGCAATCGATTCAGAGAGGGACAGAAGAGGCCTGCATCTTGGCTGAAGATCCAAATAGCATGGCCTGCATTTTTTTCAGGTTGAGGAACAACTTCTGTTGGGTTAGGCAAGCCTGAATGTTCTTAAAGTCCTCAGACAGGTGGAGATTGAGGGTGGGTGTATCCTGGGAGTGGGCCAGGAGGACCAGGTCATCTGCATACAGGATGACCCTACAATTGGTAACCACAGCAGAGAGATGGTTGATAAAGAGAGAGAAGAGAAGGGGTCCCAAGACCGAGCCCTGAGGAATGCCAGAGATCATGGGTAGGGGATCTGAGAGGACTTTATTGAATTTGGTTAGCTGTACTCTGCCATGCAGGTAGTCAGTTAACCAATTCCAAGCTGAGGTGAACAAGCCAAGGGACCTCATCTGAGTACAGAGCAGGTCATGGTCAACAAGGTCGAAGGCCTTGGACAAGTCAATAAACACTGCTCCAGAGAGTTTCCCCTGGTCCATGGCTGCTCTGATACTGGAGGAGACAGCGATCAGGGCCGTGGTTGTGCTGTGCCCTTTTCGAAAGCCATGCTGGACAGGGGACAGTAATTCATGGGCTTGGATGTACTCAGAGAGTTGTTCAGCTACTACCTTTTCAAGTAGCTTGCTGATTGATCGTAAGGCCCCAGTTGTAGATCACAGATAGAGAGATTAAACAATGTGGGTCCTAAAACTGATCCCTGGGCGGACTCCACTTGACACTGTACTCCAGTCAGACAATGCATCGTTAATTATGACCCTTTGAGTTCTGTTGGTCAGCCAGTCTGATGTCCAGTTTACAATTTCTGAAGACAGACCCAAATTGAGCATTTTGGTTATGAGTTTGTTATGTGGTACTTTATAGAAAGCCTGACTGAAATCAAGTACTACTATATCAGTGGGTATACCCACATCCAATAATGCACTAATGTTATCATAGAAAGATATCAAGTTGGTAGTGAATGAATGTTTTGGTGTAAACCCATGCTGTGAAGAGTCTTGAATCCCTAATCTTGTACACTCATGCTCAGTCTTCATCTTCATAACCCTTTCCATCAATTCACCAACTACAGAGGTCAGACTAACACAGTGGTCTTTCTGAACACTGCATCTATTGCCTTTTTTAAATATCGGGGTAACAATTGCTGTGTGCCACTCATTGGGTATAAAACTTTCTTGCAGAGATCTATTAAAAATAAGTAATATGGGTTTTGAGATAACCTAGGAAGTTTTAATCAAAAACCAGGGGTGAATATCATCTGGATCAGGAATAGTGTTTTTTTTATTTCTTTATAGCCTGAGAAATGTCAGATTTTATAATATTAAGGAAACCAAATTGTTGTGAATAAACTGGTGTAACTGAGGACTGTTTAGAAAAAAACTGAACAAAAGTAATTATTAAAAAGATTGGCTGTATCAATATCTGATAATCGGGTTCCATTGTTAATTATGGTTCCTATGGTCCTCAAATTGCCCTTTTTATTACCGATATATGAAAAAAGAGACTTGTGACAATCTTTAGTGTATGCTAATTTAAATTTGAGTTTAGTTTTTGCCAATTTAATGGATTGTTTCAAGTTTTTAACTGATGATCCATTTTTATAAAGTAAAATGTCTCTATGTTGATGAGTACTTTTTTAAGTTTCCTAAAAAGTTTCATTTTACGATTAATCTGGGTTTTAATAGATTTATTAAACCATGGGAGTATTTCACCATTGTTGTTATGTTTTCTTTTAGTTGTGATATATAGAATTTCCAGATTATAGATTATATTTTTAAAGGTGGTCCATGCTTGTTGAGTTGTTAAATTGAAAAAAAGTGTTTCCCAGTTTATATTAGTTAGATGTTTGTTAATATCTGAAAAATTGGCTTTGTTGTAGTTTTTTATGTTTATAGGTTTTCTTTGGGTAATAGTTTCTTGTTGGATTTCAAAAAATATAAAGGAATGATCACGTGCTCTCAATGGATCCCAGATATGAAGATTATTGATTTGTACCTCTATATTAGTAAGTAATAATTCCAATATGTTTGGACCACTTGTTGGTTCCGTAATCAATTGTTGTAACCCTGTATTAGTAACTACAACTATTAGAACTTTATCTGCACTGGAGTGACCTGAAAGCAAGTCCCAGTCAATGTAGGGCACGTTAAAGTCCCCAAGAACAACAATATCCTCAGTTTAGGAAAAGATTGCAATCTCATTTAACATACTGGATGGATATTCCAAGTCTACTGTGGGGGATCTGTATACATTTCCAATAGTAATACAAAATGTCCCTTTAATTGTATTTTAACCCAGATACTTTCTGAGGCAGATGGACAGTGAACCTCAAAGGAGGAATTGTAATTTCTCTCATAGATGAATACCCATCCACCTTGTTTATTAACTCTGTTTTTGTAATAGAGTTTATAATTGGGAATTTCCTTAAACCAAATTGAGACTGAAACCCACCAGGTTTCTGTAACCCTTACCACTCCTATATTTAAGGTTCTGCATTTAACTTCAAGTTCTGCTAGTTTAACCTGATTTAATGACCTTGCGTGAAGAGCCAGAAATATACATGCGTTATGATTAGTTTGTTGTTTCAGAGACTTGGGTACATACCCATCCCCCCCCCCAGACTTTAGTTTAAACATTAGTTAATAATAGTGGTGACACTCTTCCCCAATAAGGTACTGCCCCTGTGACTAAGGTGTAAACCATCCCAGCAGTATAGAGAATTCCTATCCTGGAATGTTTCCCAGTGTGTAATGCATGGGGCATCTTGTTTTAGACATCACTTCCTTAGCCATTCATTTATGGCTTTGATTCATCATGTAATAGTTGGTGTAGCCCTTGGTACAGGTAAAATCTCTGAAATGCAGATAGAGCATGCTTTTTCTATTGTGGTGTTAGTTAATAAAACATAATCCTGCTGTAGTTGTTTGTGTGTTAGTTAATAAAACATAATCCTGCTGTAGTTGTTTGAATGTGGTACAATTGATGTCATTTGAACCAGCATTGATGATAGCAAGTGAATTGTCTCCAGCTTTATGTAAGATGTTGGGTATCATTGATGTAATATCTGATACCTTGGCACTTCTAAAGCTGGAACATGTATGGTTACCTTTATCATCATTGCAAACTGCTCTGTCAGTGTGTTTAGTAATTGAATCCCCCAGTACAAACACTTGTCTGCGGAGAGCAGAAGTGCAGGGGACAGAATCTGGAAGAGGAAAGGTCACGAAATAATTGGGTTTGGATTTGTCACATGGTAATGGACTTATAGTATGGAGTTTACTAGAGAGAATGCTGGGAGGTGTGAATACAGATCTGTGCTCAGGTATCTTATTAGAAACAGTTGGTTCAGAGGGTGGTAAGTTAATAGGAGACTCCTGGGCTAAATCACACTCTGTATCCTCCAATTGCTCAAATCTAATGTAAGTTTCAACAGGTGCACTATTGCAAATCTGGTGACCCCTTCTCTTATTTTTAGACTTAGTTACAAGGGCACAACCATCATTATCATGATTAGTGAGAGATTATAAATTATCTTCATTTGGAAGGGTAGGAGTGAGGACAGAAGATAAATCATTACTATTAATTTGTACTGTCTCTTCTTTTGAAAGGATAGGAGCAGAGACTGTGGGAGACATGGGGTGATGGATGGGTTGTAGTCTTTCCTCCATGTAATCAATAAAGCTCTCCAATTCCCTTATAGCTGTGGGTACTTGTTTAGCATCTAGCACAAGTGCTATTTCATCCTGCAGTGTAGAAATTAAGAGGCATTTGCTACAAACAAAATCAACCCCAAGGGTCCCCCTCACAATACATCAGACATTGAACACACTTTTGTGTATTCCTCCTCCATTTTGTAATGTACTGTGAACTCACAAAGTAGACTGAGACACTTCCAAAGATGTTACTTTGGGTAGAATCAGATGGCCAGCTATCCCAGTGTGCCCAGCTGACACAGGAGACACGTGCAGATGCACATGTCTCTGTGAATGTCTCCATGAGCGGCCCCATGCACGCCTGCCCTGCTTGTTAGAGGGGCTGTTTATGTAGCCAAAGAACAGAAGTTAGCAGCCGTATACTTCCGGTTTCGGCACTGACTTTAAAACAATAAAATGTGCCTAGAAACATCACTGTGCAAGTGCTGCAGGCACCTACAACCCAAATATAGGGCTAAAGATGGTGTGCCTGTGCCCCACAGCTGGCTAGGTAGCTAGAATAAACTTGGGATATGCTGGACCCGGATGTAGCCCTCCAGTGTCCCACAATCCCCAGCAGCTACAATAGAGACAGCACCCTTGAAAGAAGGGTACCAGAACAACACAGATTGAGTAAACAGTATATTTCACAACAATCAAACAAAGTATACAGTTGTTTTAGTAGTATAATCACCACCTCTCACCAGAGGTATGCTTACTCTAGCAAATGAATGCTTTCAGTGCCCCGCTCACTAGAGAGGCTGTTTATGTAGCCCAAAAACTGGAAGTTAGTGGCCATATACTTCTAGTTTTGGCACTGACTTTAAAACAATAAAATGTGCCTAGAAACAGCACTGTGTAAGTGCTGCAGGCACCTACAACCAAAATATAGGGCTAAAGATGTTCCAGTGCCCCACAGCTAGCTAGCTGGCTAGAATGAACTTGGGATATGTTAGACCTGGATATAGCCCTCCAGAGTCTCACAATCCCCAGCAGCTGCAATAGAGACAGCACCCTTAAAAGAAGGGTACCAGAACAACACAGTTTGAGTAAATAGTATATTTCACAACAATTAAACAAAGTATACCGTTGTTTTAGTCATATAATCACCACTTTTCACCCGAGGTACGCTTTGTCCTACAAATGAATGCTTTGCTTTCTTTCAAGGTGGTGGGCCACACGCTCCCACCCATATGCACTGACAGCAATACATATGATATTCAATACTTGTACTCTTGTCTTAGGCAGGAATTTGCAAGTTGGTGGGGCCCAAAGTGCTCACGCTCCCAACAACTTGTCCAATGTTCTACTTTTCTATTCTTACTCAAAAAGTAAGGAAATTCTATGTAAAAACTTTGTTAATGCATCATTTAGGGTTAAAACACAAAAAGTCAGGAAATGTGACCTTTAGGGTTGCCTCACCCCCCCCCTCGTGGACCCACTCATCATTCTGAGATTGACAGCTGACGGGGTGTGTCATTGTGGTTGTGAGACCTAAATGTCACCCCATTCTTCTTTACTGTGGCTTGTAAATATTATTACAGATAGAAATGGTTGCCATTTAGACCTCACAACCCTAATGGCACACCCCATCAGCTGTTAATCTCAGAATTATGGGTGGGTCCACGAGGAAGGGACAACAAACATTTTGTTGGTGCGGTCTTCCTGGACCTCAGTAAGACTTTCGACACCATTGACCACTCCTTGCTTCTCTCATCTCTCTGGTCTGTAGGCCTGGATGTCCTCTTACTCAGATGGTTCAACAACTACCTATCAGGCTGTTATCAGCAAGTTAAGACTGATGGGGAAGTCTCTCCCTTGAAACTCCTGATTAGGGGTCTGCCTGAAGGCTCTGTATAGGGCCCCTTGCTTTTTGCAATCTATATTAGTAGAATTAATGCCACTATCAATATGGCTGAAATACACCTTTTTGCGGATAACACAGTGCTCTACACCAGTGGACCTTCCCTCAACTCACTACTCTCATCTCTCCAGGATGAAGTCAACCTGCTTCAGCTCCAGCTGCTAAACCAGAAGTCATTCCTAAATGCTAAGAAAACTAAAGCCATCCTCTTTTCTTCCCTGTCCAACTCTCCAAACCTGCTGTCCCCTGAATCTCCACTATACTGGGCAAGCAGCTTGAGTATGTTACAAAATTCAAATACTTGGAGGTCTGGCTTGACAAGTCTCTCTCATTCCAAGGTCACATTGAAGAGCTGATTAAGAAACTCCGTCAGAGACTAGGAATCTTCTATAGGATAAAAAACCTTCTTCCCCAGGCTAGTCCAAGCAGCCTTTGTCCCTTTGTTAGACTATGCAGACTTTCTTTATAGTCAAAGTTTGTTGGTACCCTTGCCAAACTTGATACACTCTATCACAGAGCCTTAAGGTTCATGACGCAGCTCCCCTACTCCACTCTCCACTGTCTCCTGTACACCGCTGTGGGCTCACCATCCCTTACTCTTAGACACCAGAGAGATGCTGCATTTTGGACCTTCAAAGCAATAGGATAATACTCCGTGCCTGGATGTACAACACCTATCCATTTGGAGATTAACTTTGAAAGTATTAGCATTTGTTGCCTTGCATTATGGCTAACTCATACAAACATATCTTACCTGGCCCCATCCTGCTAGTTTCTGCAGTATTTGACAAAGCATCAGAAATTACGAGAGGTCCAGGGCTGCTGTCATCTACTTTATGCCTTCAAAATACAAGATATCGCACATAAAGCAAACAGGTCTTCATTGTCAGAGAAGATAATATCCTTTACTGATATTATACCATGTCATCCGTAGAGCAGGGTCCACTATAACTCAGCAACAATCTCTCCAGCACTTGCCCCTAAATGCACCAAGAGAAGAGACCATTGTAGTAACATGGTTGTGCCTAGTCAGCCGATTCCCTCCCTAGGTTTCATAAACAGAAGGAAGGGTGTCCAGAGGGCAGTATATTTAAAGAGGGTATTGGTCACAGTATGTGATATTCTGGCCCAGTTGGCTACTTGAGCCATGGAGGTAAGTACCTCCCCCAAGGAGGGGATTATCTGGGACTGCCATTTACACAGTAGGAGTCTTTTAATCTGCATACTGAGTGTCAGAAGTAGTTTCAACTCGGAGAGATGAAGGTGATGGACTGGGATCTGGAGTCCTAATAACAGCAACTCAGGGGACTGAGGCACAGGCTTCCTAAGTATTTTGGACTTCATCTCACAGGTAGCCTGCCATAGGGGCTGGATCATTCTGCAGGACCAAAGTATATAGAACAGGTCAACTGGGAATTCCTGACACCTCCAACACAGGTCAGACTGAGCCAGCTTTGCCTTTGCAAGGACTGCAGAAGTCCTGTACCAGGAGTGAATTATCTTGTTCTGTATTAATTGACTACTGGTGTCAGGATATGCCCCGTGAGCTAGTTTTAGGCAAGACTTCCAATCCAGGTTCGTAATAGGGGCATGCAGTGCTTTCTTCCATTTATGCTTGGATTCCTCTGCTTGGGATGGTGCTCCGAATGGCCTCGTATACCTGGCTTGACTGTCCTCTTCCTAGGGCCAGCGATGACTTTACAGGGGAGATTTGTTGTTCTTGGTGCTGCTTATGCGTGTATGTAAGGAAGGCACTTCTTATTTGGAGGGATCACCAAATGTCTTTGGGAGAGATCCCATAAGAGCTCCTCAGGCTCTCAAAGGAATTAAGGGTATCTGTACCAGGAATAAGCATATCTCAAAGCAATGAGATACCACCATGTTCTCATGAGGGCCATGAAACTGGTTGTTTATTGATGGCAATCTCATTGTTATCCCATAGTAGGGTAAGTCTTAGGAGAGATGGGGAGGCGCCCAACCTCTTATGCACCTTGGACCAATATTCCAGAGATGTACCTATAGTAGGATGAGAGTGAGTGCCCTTAGGAGGATGGTTAAATAACAATAGTACCAAGTGAGTACGCTGACATACCTCTTTCTCCATATCCAGCCTCTGGGGAGCATTGTGTTCAGGGAAAAGGAACCATTTTAACATCTGAGCCAGCTGAAAGGCCCATTTATACCCCTCTAACCATGGAAGGCCCCAGCCCCCTTCTGACCTATGAGCTCTGAGTTTATTTCTACTGTACCTAGGTTTCTTACCCTTCCACAAAAAGGATCCCAGCAGGGAGTCTAACTTAGTAAACCAATAACGAGATATTTTCAAAGGAATGTGGGAGAGAAGATACATAATTTTGGGTGCTGTGACCATTTTAATTGTGGATATTTTACCTACAAGCGACAGTCGAAGAGATTTCCATCTGTCCAGTTCTGTAAGAATGGAGGAAAAAATGCAGAGTAGGAGAGATAGTAATGCCCAAGTAGCTAATCCCCTCTGGGTCCCATCGGAGCCCTTGCTGAGTAACCACATGAGAGGTACACTTACAGTTTAAAGGAAGGACCTCTGTCTTGTCCTGGTTAATCTTGAGCCCTGAAAATGTAGTGAAAACTACAAGGTGAACAGTAGGGGAGGGAGGGAGGTGATGATATTGGCTGTAGGGAGCAACAGGTCATCCGCATACATAAGAGTAGGGTATGCCCTTGTTCCCACCTGGACCCTGGAAATTAGAGGATTTTGCCTAATAGTGGCTGCCAGGGGTTCTCAAAATCTTATTTAACCAGGTGGGCACCATTGAGCAAGCTCATTTTCGAGGTTAACCTGGGGGTTTATTGTACAAAAAGAGAGTACACTCAATGAACAGCAACAGATACAATGCAGGGACATAACAGCAAAAGGCATGTGTAGATATAGGTGCAAGTATAAGTGCAGGATACAATACAAGGAACATTATACAGTCAGTCAAATTAGTACAACACACATGCGTTGGAGTACTGGACAACAAATGATGTTGCCGGCAGATGCCAGTCTAGTAAAAAAACTAACCAATGTATCCAAAAAAGGTCAAAAAGCAATTTAGTTGCATATAATTAGACAAGTAATGGTATTACTAGTAAGGACCAGGCTTGGTTAGGTTCACCTCAGTCCCACATAGGAATAAAGCAGGAAGATAAAGCAAAACATGAAGGGAAGGAGGGAGGGAAGGAAGAGGAAAATGAGTAAAGAGGAGAAGGGGCTGAGATTGGGACGCGGCCAGGACCAGTAGTATGTGAAAGCTTGAGAGAAGCCAAATCCATGTTTCAGATAATTAAAAGGGAAGGACACAGGAGTACTATGGGGAGGGAGGGGGAAGGTGCTCAGGTGGGTTACTTGTGTCTGTTTTTGCCAAGCCAGTTTATATTAAAATCACCAAGAATGATGAATTCCCTGTTCTTGATCTGAGTATTCACAATATTGATCAGATTGTCTATAGCAGTAATGTCACCAATCTACACACATAGCAAATGCAGTTTCTTTGAGTGGCCTAGTAGTAGTTAAATATAACAATGCTTTAATTTTATATCCATATTAGGTGGGAGAGAGGGCACCAAAGAGAAGCTGAGGTAGTTTTTGATGTAAATTAAAAATGTCCAAAGTTACTAGTGTGTGTAATAAAATTGCAATGAATGGTCATAACTTTGCCATTTGTAATAATTTTGACCCCAAATTTTCAACATAACCTTCTTATGACCCCACTTCATGGACAATATGATGACTGTTTAGCAAATCTCACCAGAAATGTGATTTCACCAACTGACAGCGAAATCACCTTTCTGGTGGGTGTTTCTTAATGACAGTCATAGTGTTCATGAGGTGGGGTCCCTGAAAGGCCATGTTGAAAATGTGGGGTCCAAATCACAAAAATTGCCAAAGTTATGCCTAAAATATTAAATCATAATTGAAATACATTAAAGAGCATTTATCCTAGTTTCTCATATTGCAGTCGCAGGTTCCAGCAGCAAGACATGTCTTCAATCAGGAAAGTGGATCTCAAACCAGGGACCTCTTCAGCTAAATGAGCGTATGTTAAGGTTTCAAGGGATGTGTGGGGAGGTTGTTGCACAGAGGGAGGTCATATGGGGAGTTCAGGTGTGATCAGCGATGGACATTTTTTTACATGTTTCAAAAAATGAAAAAGACATATAGGGATGATTTTCTTATTTTCAGCTGAAAGAGAACATCAGGGTGGGGGATGCCACTAACCACCAACAACATGCAAAAATGGGCATCAGGGATTGGGGAGGGAGAGCCACTAGACCACCAGAAAATTGCAATAATTGCAAAAAATATTAGTTATATCAGGGATCAGGAAATTAGGTAGGGAGGGTGGGACAGTAGACCACCAGGGAGGAGTTAGATATACAGAGAGACTGGGGCTGGGGTGGGGATTAGGAAGGGAGGGTTACTAGACTATCAGAAAATTGCAATAGCTGCATACAATATTAGTTATGGCAGAATTTCTAATATCAGTAATCAGGGAAGGAGGGCCAGCAGAACACTGGGGAGTTAGCTATACCAGGGGATTGGGGCTGAGGGGGTGCTGAAGCACAGCAAGTTGAGGTCGAGACAATAAAAAGGTTGTGTCACAAACTGTGGGAAAAGAATGGTGTTTCAAGAAACACAGAATTCTTTCCTGCAATTTGCAGCACAAGGTCATTGTTTCTCATAAACACATGTCTGCGATTTGCAGTTAAACAAGTACACAGATACTAGTTAACATATTTTTTGACAGTTTGGGGTAAAAGTGAGCCCAGAATCTGATTCTTCAGGCCCTAATTAGGTAAACGCAACTGTTGGTGTTTATCATCTATAAGCATTTTTTGAAATATTTAAATTTGTTTGCCTAGCTAACTGAAAACACGTTGGTAGAATCTTGACACTGCATTCTGCATTTGCAACAAACAATAAATACCTCTTTCACATCAACATTGTTTTACTTGACACATCTAATTTTTTCACCCAGGAAATAATGTGAACATTTAAACTTTAATAACTTTTTAACGGATACATTTTCTTCACCAAACCTTCAAAAAACACATCTGTGACCCAAGACCTGTATACTGCAAGTTTCAGATCACACCCATTTCTGAGAAATTGCATAACAAAGAATTTAGATAAAAAAGGTAATGTTTACATTTTGGACACCTGGGCCCAGATATTCAAAAGGGTTGCACATGGCACAACAGTGTTGCACCATGCACAAACCACTGATGCGCCCTGGTGCAATATTTAAAAGGGAAAAGTGCACCTGCACAAATCCTGATACGCCAGGGCGCATCAGTAATGTATGCAGGCACAGGTGGGGGGGTGTGCCCATGCATAAACTGCACAGCCTGATATTCAGCCTGGGCCATGCAGAGTTATGCAGGTGCAACCCCTACCTGCACCTGCACAAAGTTACGCCGAAAAAAACAGGAACAAGTCGGGGGCCACCCACAGGTGAGCTACCACATAACGGGGTGCAACACAACAGCTGCCACCTGTGGGTGGCCCTCACTGTCCCGCCGCACCGGCGGCGTCCCCCAAACCCGATGCGGGTAAAGTGACACCCCCTAGTAGGCGGTCGCGGGCAGAGACAGTATTCTCCCCACCACCCCAACAGCCCGATCGCGGGCATAATAGTTCTGCTTCCCCCCATTAGCCGATCGCGGGGCATAATAGTTTGCTTCCTCCCCATTAGCTCGGACAGGGTTAACTGACACCCCCCGCTCCCCCCGTCAGCCGGCGGATGGCAGCACCCACCCGCCTGCCACCCCACAGCCCACCGACTGACAGCTCGGTAGAGCTGCATGCCCAAGAGAGTTATATCAGTCTTTGAACTGGATGAGTCCTTATGACAGAAGGATATTCCATGTCTTGACATATTTGGTTAATTCAGTTAGGGGTGAAGTAGCGGAATATATTACTGATGAATTTCAGGTTAGGATAATCAGGGGAGGTTTACGCTCTGCTGAGGGTGAGGAATATGTTTTGCCCAGAAGAAGGACGGATTTGGGTAGAGAACATTTTTTCTATTTGGGTCCCAATATATGGAATTCATTGCCAACCCATCTTAGGCCAGTTAGCTCTAGTCCCAATTTAGGAGAAATAAAAAGTTGGTTTAAAGCTAAAGCAGATAAAAGGTTGATTATTAAGTAATTATGTATGTGATGCTCCAAAATATGTTGCACAGTTACACTTTATGAATGGGAATATGTGTGATGTATATGTTGTTTATTTGTATGGATGTTAGTGTTATTGTAAATTATTTATTGTGGTGTTATTTAATAGTGTTGTTTGTCATTTTGTGACATAATTTTTTATGATGTTGTTAATATGAATGTATGCATTAAGGGCCTCACTGGAAATGAGCTTGTCTCAGTTGAGTTTCCTATTCTTTTGCTTGTCAATTGAATACAAATTTTTACTACTACTACTACTACATTGGTTCAGAGCATTCATTCATTCACATATCTGGACTGACTTGTACGGTATGGGCTGCACGCCCATTGGCTTATGCTCTGAACCAATGGGCGCACAGCCCTACCGAGCTGTCAGTTGGCCGGCGGTGGTGTGGCAGGCGGTTGGGGTGCTGCTGCCTGGTGGCTAATGGGGAGGCGGGGGCTCCATGGGTAGGTGGGGTGGGACTGAGAGGCCACTAGATCACCAGGGATTTTGGACGTGCCTGCGATCGGGCTACTTGGGGGTGGGCATTTCGGTTATGCCCACGACCGGGCTGCAGAGGGTGTCAGTCCCTGATGTCTGCTACCTGGCAGGGCGCCAGGTGCAAGTCATCGGGGATCAGCACACCTGCATGCTAATGGCATGCAAATGAGGCCATAATTAGATGCAACTATTTTGAGCAGTGCAAGGGCTTGCACCACAAAATGGCGCAGTTTGAATATCTGGACCTCTGTATCTCTGCACCCATACATCTGACTGAAATGAAACTTGCCACGTCAAGATAACCTTAGGTTCCCAACAGTGCATGCACAATATCACACAAATTGTTCAAACAGTAGCAAAGTTATTAAAGTGCAACATTTTGGTTTAACAGACAAGTGACCATTGAATTCAAACTATAGGGGTGCTATTGGGCCCCATTGTATCTAAAATGTGTACTGGATAGCTCTAGATACAAGTAGTATAAAAAATCAGTCATACGTCTGAGAGTCTCTTCAGAATCTCTTGCTTCTTCTTTCTTTTTTATAAGATGCCTTTCCTTGGCAGTTTATTTTGTGTCCTGTTTTTCATAGAATGTAAGAAGGATTTGTCAATGTCTTCCCTGTGACTAGCCTGAAGAGTCCATCTTGTCTTGACAATTGCTACAAAACAGAACATTCTGTCCCAGGACTGGTCTCCTGTTGACAGTTCTGTTAACAAGCTTTGACAAATTAAACACAGCTGAAGGTCAAACCCCTCATATTATATATTGTCTTTCCTAACAAAACAAAAGAAACAGAAACAGCTTTTCTGCAATTATTTCAGTAGTATAATCATACACATAATCATATACATTGACAAACCAAGGGATCACAGTTTCACATAAAGATTCACATATATATTTTTTTTACCACAGAGAAGTAAGGGGGAAAAAAACAAAAACAGCAAATGAATGACAGGGGATAATTGGAAAATTGTGGGGCCTTTGGAGTGGCTATTCCCTAGATGCCACAAGAAAATGTGATTGCACAGACAGGTAAGAGACAGACAAGTGGCAAAATAGGACAGCACAATTTCAGACTGACCAATTCCTAGGTGCCACAAGAAAATTTAATTGTGCAATCAGCGAGGCAAGAGACAGACAAGTGACAAAAATCAGACACAATAACAAAGATTATGGCATTTAACTCTCTGTATAACAAATGGGATAGGGTCTTAATCCAACCCTCTCACAGCTCCCCCATTACCTATGCTGGGGTTTTGAAACATGTGTGCCCTGGTGTGTAATTCTCCCCCATATCATCCATGTTGGATTTTTGCAACACGCATTCCCTCATATCTAGTGGTCACCCCAGTCTCCCATGCCTGGCTGAAAAATACAGTACCCCTGTTAGACTAGTGGACCCTTAAAATGATTGCTGAACCCCATGGATAACCTGCTCAGGATCCATCTCCCCACAACACCCACACCCAGGACTTTGGTCAGTACAATGTCAATTGAAACAACACAGCTCTCTGCTCACCTCCCTGGCCAACCATCATCTAACTGTCTGTGAGCAATCACAGGTACTGTCTCAAAATCACTTACTGATAGTCAGATAGTGGCCAGCCAAAGAAGTGAGTGGAAAGCTGTGCTGGTTGCCATGTATGTGGCACTGACTGGTGTGCAGGGTGAGGGGATGTGGTGCCATAGACCCTGAGTAGTTGGATCATGTGGTGTTTGGCAACTGTTCAGGAAGAAGGGGTCCACTAGAATACGGGGGGTGGGGGTTGCACTTTCACTAGGAAATGAGTGGTCAGTAGCTGGTGGAACAACAAGATACAAAAGAATACTTCTATTTATTTATTTCAAAGGTTTCCCCAGGAAAGACATACTAAGCTTGTGACAGCTCATTTCCAGACAGATCCTGGGGGCAATGGGTAGAGGAAGGACATGATTAGCAAAAAAAAAAAAAAAGAACAGTATTTCCATAGTAGATAAGAACATAATTAAGCACAAAATGAACTTCATAAACAAGCAACATAAAGGTATGTATGCAAACTATATACATTTGCATGAATATAGCAGGATGCAACCTGAGGACAACAGGAGGATGCAAATGTCTGTGCATTTGTAGTACACCATTAATTCTGGGAGACTGCATTTCTTGTTACACTCTCATTTCACTTTGTCAGCACTGGGGAATTTTCTGGACATGAGACAGTGGCATTTTGGGGATGCACATTAATTCTGGTGACTGTGTGTGACCATTGTGCCCATTATGGAGTGCACCTTTAATTCTGGGAGACTTTGTATTTTTTATTACCCATTCATTTCACTTCATCAGCACTGGGGAATTTTCTGGACACAAGACAGTAGCATTTTGGGGATGCAAATTAATTCTGATGACTGTGTGTGACCACTGCGCACATGGCAGAGAGCGCCATTAATATTGGTGAACTTTGCATTTCTTGTTACACCCTCATTTTACTTCATCAGCACTGGGAAATTTTCTGGACACAAGACAGTAGCAATGTGGGGATGCACAATAATTCTGGTGACTGTGTGTGACCACTGTGCACATGACAGAGTGCACCAATAATTCTTGGAGACTTTGCATTTCTCTGTAAGGTCTCATTTCACTTCATCAGCACTGGGGAATTTTCTTGACACAAGGCAGTATCATTTTGGGGTGCAAATTAATTCTGGTGACTGTGTGTGACCACTGTGCACATGACTGAGTGCGCCATTAATTCTGGAAGAAATTGCATTTCTTGTTACACTCTCATTTCACTTTGTCAGCACTGGGGAATTTTCTGGACGTAAGACAGTAGCATTTTGGGAATGCACATTAATTCTGGTAACTGTGTATGACCATTGTGCTCATTATGGAGTGCACCTTTAATTCTAGGAGACTTGGCATTTCTTGTTACACTCTCATTTAACTTCTTCAGCACTGGGGAATTTTCTGGACTCAAGACAGTAGCATTGTGGGGATGCACATTAATTCTGGTGACTGTGTGTGACTACTGTGCACATGACGGAGTGCACTAATAATTCTTGGAGGCTTTGCATTTCTCTGTAAGGTTGCATTTCACTTCATCAGCACTGGGGAATTTTCTGGACACAAGACAGTAGCATTTGGGGGATGCACATTAATTCTGGTGACTGTGTGACCACTGCATGCATGACGGAGTGCACCATTAATACTGAGAGATTTTGCATTTTTTGTTACCCTCTCATTTCACTTCGTCGGCACTGGGGAATTTTTTGGACACAAGACAGTAACATTTGGGGGATGCACATTAAATCTGGTGACTCTGCGTGACTACTGCACACATGACATCTGAGTGCACCATTAATTTTAGGAGACTTTGCATTTCGTGTGCTCTCGTTACACTCCTTCAGCACTGGGAAGTTTTCTGGACACAAGACATGAGCATTTT
Organism: Neoceratodus forsteri; assembly: GCA_016271365.2. Classification (NCBI taxonomy): domain Eukaryota; kingdom Metazoa; phylum Chordata; order Ceratodontiformes; family Ceratodontidae; genus Neoceratodus; species Neoceratodus forsteri. The sequence goes on from CM057455.1 coordinate 179,974,990, forward strand.
GTGGATGCACATTAATTCTGGTGACTTTGGGTGTGAAAGACTGCCAATATTGTTGTCACTTTACCTTACTTCGCGCTAAGGTGGAATGACAATGCAAAGTAATAATCACAAGGTGAAGTGAGCCTTTTGTATTGGCCACTTAGTGTAGCAGACACTTTGTGGGCACTTTGCCAGTGGAATTAAATTTCACTGCATCTCTAGTAGTGGGAGGAAGGGGAGGAAAGGAGAAAGGTGAGATAAGAGAGGAGAGAGTCAAGCCAGAGTTTAGTGAAATAGGAGAAACAATGTGAGATATGCCTGACTTCAAGGGAAGAAAGGGAGAGGAAGATATGAAGGAAGAAATGGTTTGTGTGAGATTGGTAGTCCAAAGTAAAGTGACAGAAGAAGTGGAAGATGGAATCCAGTCTGGTCTGGGTGGACTTAGTAGCAGCACTGTAGACAAAGTCTCCACAGTCAAAAATGGGGAGAATAATTTGCTAGACAATGGCTCTATAAGTCATCAGATGATGCAACCATGGTTCCTGCATAATGCATCTAGTCTAGGGTGTAGTTTTTTTGTAGATTGCATTCATATGAACAGAAAAGTTGAGGTGTCAATCAAGCCAGACCCCAAGGTAGTTAAAGTAAGGAAGGAAGCAAGGAAAATGTTCAGTCATGGCCCCATCAAGGGTATAAAGAGAGGGGAGGTTAGTAAGCCAAGTAGGCATCTGCCTAGTGCCAAAGATCATGGAGTAAGTGTATTTGGAATTGAGGCACAGTTGATATGCTTGGAATCAGTACTAGACATTATTGAAGTCCAGCTGGAGCTTGATCATCAGATCAGTGGGGAGAAACCAGAGGAGTAAATAACTGCATCATCTGCATACATATGGGTGGATGCAGAGCTGAAGGTAGTGGGAAGTTCATTCAGGAAAACTGAAAAGATAACTAGTCCAAGGATGAAACATTGAGGGACACCAGTGGTGCTAGGGAGTGGAGGGGATGAGGAATATCAAATTCGGACTGGCTGCATCATACCTCCAAGATAGGAGTGGAACTAGTTAGTAGCATACAATAAAACACCACAGCTGTAAGTTTGTCAAGGAGAAGGGGATGGTCTACAGTGCTGAAGGCTTTTGCCAAGTTGACAAAGATTGCAGAGGCTGTAATGCCCTGATCCATGCTTGAGAGAATGGAGTCAGTGAGCCAAAAAAGGAGGAAGAAGTAGAGTGGGATTTACAGAAACCAGACTGGAAACGGATAATGAAGGAGGGTAAATCAAGGAAGGGGGAGAGCTGAGAAAGTACTAGGTGCTCTTGAAGTTTAGCAAGAGTAGAGAGTAAGGAGATAGGGCGGTAATTACTGGACAGGATGTGTTGCCTCCTTTGTGAAGGTGTATGACAATAGCATATATCCATGCCTCAGGGACAGAAGCTCGGGAAAAGGAGAGGGTTTGAATGGAGGAGATTGGTAGAGCAATAACTAGGGCAAGGAGATGGAGAAGTAGGGGGTTGAGCCCATTGGGGTTCCAGCCCCTTGGAGGATTCAGGGCTTGGAAGGACTTGAGAGTGTCATCAGGTGATATAGGAGAGAAGAAGAAAGGGGGAGAGAGGGTAGGTGGGGGAGGACTAGGAGGGCTGAATGCAAGAAGGGAAGATGCACAAGTGGTGAAGAAAGCATTGATCTTGGAAGAAACTGAAGGAGTTAAGAAATGATGACATCACTTACTTTGAGGAACAGGGTGGAGGACTAGGTTGGGGGGAGACGGGGGCATGGATCACCTTCCAGAACCTGGAGGGATGGTTATTTTTTGTTTGTTTGTTTATTCTTTTTAATCTTCCTATTACTGGTTCCTTAGGTCTCTCTGCAGCACTGTCTGTGTCCAACCCACAGTCCCACTTGGTCTGAGACCTCCCACTCCTTACATCCGAAATCATCCTGGTTGCTCCACAACAACAGATTACCCAACTCTGAATCCCTCAGGTAAGAGTCACTGTAATTCCTGCTGGCACTCTATTTGAAGGGTCCAGTTGATCCTGGGGAACATAGGACTTGGAGACTTGATGGAAGAGTCTGACTGTTAATGTAGGTGAGTCGGATAGGCAGACATTTGCCTACCTGTGTTCCTGGGCTTTTCACATTTTTCTTGGTACCTGGGAGCTCGAAGTACAATAATGTCCAGTGCATGATGGGTGCACTCCTGCATCTGCCCATAGGACATCCACCAAAGTTCCCATACCCCCTTATGTCAGTCTCCACAATGTGCTACCCCCATCTACTGACAGGTCATCCAAGTCACGGCAAACTGTGTCCCCCCAACCCCAGGAGAGGGGAGCAGTTCTATGGACACTGGATCCTCTCTGGCCACTGCAAACCCCTGGTGGCCTGAAGATGTTCCTGAACCTGGGTCACCAGTGTGGCATGAGGTGTAGCAGCCAGCACCTCAACTCTCAGTGCCACCGGGCCAGTGGGATCGTTAATGTTGATGTGATGGTGAGGCAAAGTACTCCACCTTTACAAGCTTAGTAGCTTTGGTACAGGTGTTGTGAAGGAGATGATACCTGAGTAGATTAGTAGGAAAGCCAGAGGACTTGTGATCCTTCCAGTCAAGACCCTGAGCATGCAGGTAGGCCAGCAATCCACCACAGATCCAAGAAAGGTGGGAACCACAGACCCTGTTTTTCTAACATGAGCATGCAGGTTCCAGATAGACTGAAATTTGGCCAAAAATCAACTGAGGGCAGAGTCAATGGAGTTGGCAGAGGGGCTTGTGACCAGTCAGTAGATGCCAAGTCCACATGGAGGGAGAATAAATATTGCACAAGCCAAAAATTGGAGATCTGGGAGACCACTAAACATCAGGGTATACATGTTTCAAAATCCCAGTATGGGCGATAAGGTGGGGGACTGCTAAATCCAAGGAATACATGTTTCACAAGCCCAGTATGAGCACTATGTGGCTGCATGGCATGCTAATGAACCCATATAGCACCTTATATGCCCAACATGCTCATTCCTATGATGGAAATGAACATAGTCCACAAGAGCCATTTTAGGCAGCATTATGCCCAGTGGACTCCCCTGTGGGTCATATTCAGCCATGAGCTGTGCCAGCGTAGCACTTAGTCACTATGTGCTGCACTGATGCAGCCCCATTTTCAGACAGTTCACACACTCCATCCAGGCACGCTAACTGTCTGAATACATCATAGAGCTGGTCATGCACTAGTTGCCATGCAGCCAGCTCTAAATATGGGCACCATTGTGTTGAATTTATATTGAATTAGTGTTCATTTACTAAACTGATTAATCACACTTGAGACTTATGCAATGGGTAATGACTAGTGTGCCCTAAAGGTGCCTACCCAGTTCATTTCAGGCTGCACCCCAAAACAGGCATGCACTGCGTGCTATCCCGTATCACTGTCAGTCCATCAATGGCCTCTTCTCACATGTGCACAGAAGCACGGTGGAGACAAAGGTAGGAACGTGGTTGATGTGGAGGACACTGACGTGCATCCAGCAAGAGGCCTATCATACCACTGGACTGAATTCTCTGCTCTCTGTGGCAATGTTGAAAATCTGGAGTGAAAATATTACAAACTTGTGTAATTACAAGTGTGCATGGAAAGTGCGCAATGTACACTCATAACACTGTCATTTTATGGGCTTTTGTCACCAAATTTTCAACATAGGCATTTTAGGACCTCTGCTCATAAACAGCATCACTGTGATTTTTTTAATCTGTCCTGAAAACTGATTTCCCTCAGCGACTGCGCAATTCTATACTGGAAGAGTGAAAACACATTTTGGCCAGGATGTAAAAAATGACAGCTGTACTGTTCATAAGTAGATGTGGAAAATGCCAATATTGAAAATCTGGAATGAAAATATTACAAATTTGCAAATTTATGAGTGTGTGTGGAAACTGCGCAACACACGCTCGTAACACAGCCATTTTATGGATGTTTGTCACCAAATTTTCAACATAGACATTTTGGGACCTCTGCTCTTGAACAGCATCACTGTGATTGTCTTACTCTGCATGAAACACTGATTTATAATAGGGACTGTGCTATTTTTCTTTGGAAGTGCAAAAACACATTTTGGCCAGGATGTGAAAAATGACAGCTGTACTGTTCATAAGGAGGTGTGGAAAAATTACAATGTTAAAAAATCTGGAATGAAAATTTTACAAATTCACAAACTTACAAGTGTGTGTGAAATCTGCACAACACACGCTCGGAAAACAGTCATGTTTTGTATTTTTTCACCAAATTTGCAACATAGGCTTTTTGAGATCCCACCTCATGAACACTGACACTGTCATTTTTTTAATTAGTCCTGAAATGTGATTCTGCACAGTGACCATGAAATCACCTTTTGGGACTGAATAGCACAATGACGGTGACTGAATTCATGAGAAGGGGTCCCAAGAACCTCAAGTTGAAAATTTGGTGCCAAAAGTAAAAAAATGGCCGCGGTATCCACCTAAGTTGAAAAAAACATTTATGCCATTATACTTGCTTACTGGCATTTCCTCACTTTGTGGTCTGCTTTGAAGAGTGCAGACATGTTCCCCATCCACCAAAGATCATTGCCCTGGGTTCTGCAGGTAAGTATGGGGTGAGGGGGTTGTGGGATGGTGGGCTGAACAGAGGGTGGCCGTGGGTTCAGGAAGGAGACAAGGGACTCACTGAGGGGACGTTTTCTTCTTTCACAGGAATTCTTAAACCAAAAAGACACTGCGGGACACTTTTGGAATGCTGGGGTGGGCTCCCAGCATGCCAACTATGTATTTTTTGAGGGGGGACTGGAACCAGAGGGGATTAGGCACCCCACTGGCCATACAGTGAGCTTGGGGGGAGGCATGACCATGCTGGGGTGGTCTCCCAGAGTGCCAATTGGTTGTTTGTTGAGGGGGCTGCAGCTGACAGGGGATTAGGCATCCCCATCAGACATACAGTGTGCTGGGGGGAGCACATGAGCCGAGGGGTGATTAGCCACCCCCCTCAGCACACAACATGGGGGCTGAGGAGAACAATAACAAGAGAGGGGGAGGACATTAGCAGATGGAGGAAGCTGGAGGCATTTCATGCTGAGCTGTGTATGATAGCAGTTCGGCTGTGCTGAAGACATAAAGACATCAGTATGCTAATTGCACACATGCTATCACCGCTGATTGCAGCAGACCTTTTGTTTGAAGTGAAGACCAGCACAGCTGAACTGCTGCCATACACAGCTCAGTATCTATTGGTCCAGTATGGTCACACCTGCTATACTGAGCAATGCATTCTCGAGGAGGGTCACACACCTCCAAAAAGTTATACTGTTTTAACACTTTCCTTGTGCACATGCAAACAAATGCAAAAACAAGAGTAAGAGGGATAGACAACCAAGAGAACAATAAAGTACACAATGATGTGTACTCATTGGGGCATTCAAAACACAATGATAAACATTGTTAAATTGAACTGTCAGAGCATTAGGTTTTCTTTGTGCCAATTTATAATATAATCCCCCAACATATTCTAAGTTAGGCAATGCTATGCCCATAGCAATAGCTCTTTGGGTGTCTTGAGAAAAATAGTTTTTATATTTGTATAAAACACTTAATTTTAGATGAAGGATTCGACAAACAGCTTTCACCTACAGATGAAATATCAAGCAGGGATCCAGCATACCCAAATATTTGAACTCAAAAATATGTTCAATGTAATGCCCTTTATCATAATGAACAATCAAACTATGATTGTTCCTCAAATGAGAAGATATTCCAAGCAATATGGGACAGGTTTTCTTAACATTCAAAATAGAAGAATTTATCGTAACTCACTGAGGCCTCAGGAGTTCTTTGAAAGTTCCACCACTTGTGATCTGTAGACTTTTAACAGTGCAACCTGGAGCTTTCTGAGCAAAATCATGCCATAATCAACCTGCCACAAATGTGAATACCTAATCAACTGTAAATGCTACACACAAAGTAGGAGGGGGAAAGTTGTTCAGCACAAAATTACCTTTCTAACAGTGCCACACATTCAATTATAAGTAGCTCCTATTTTTTTCTACATTGGTTGAAATAGCAAAATGTTTTTTTTTTCAATAAAAAGGCAACATAAATTATTTTTTGTCCATTTTTTGTGAAAAAACATTTAACATATCAACACCACATTAAGCATCCATATATTAGATAGAGGTACAAAACTAATTTTGTACTAAAAAGCAATTTTTCCTAATATGATACATGTTTTTTTTTTTCCATTTTAATCAAGGTGGCTAGGTGAAGCATGAGAGAGAAATTTCAGCCATACATACCATACCATACAAAAATGTGAATATCTTCTAAAGCATACATATGAGGGCAGACTTGAGAAGCTCTGCCTGTTTTTATTGGAGGAGAGGAGAGATGGGGGACATGATTGAGGTCTTCAAGTACCTCAAGGGAATAAATAGAGTAAACACAAAGGGAATCTTTAGACTAAAGCAGGGAGGTATCACCCGAGGACATGGTTTGAAGTTGGAAGGTGGAAGGGTGGGGGGGAAGAGGAGGAGGAGGTTTTTCACTGAGAGGATGGTGGATCCCTGGAATGCACTGCCTGGTGAGCTGGTTCAGAGATCCACAGTAGAGGGCTTAAAGAGAGGGTGGGACAGAGATAGAAAGCTGATGTATCAGATGATGGCCTGGACCAGGGGGGTGGGGATGGATGATAGGGGTTTTTGGAATGCAAGGGGGGTGAGGGCCTCAGTACCCAAATAGGCATCTGAGGTTTGAGCAGACTCAATAGACCACATGGCCTAATCTGTTGGCAATTAGTATGTTAGTATGTTAGTATACATGACAGATACAATGTATCAGTGGCAAAGTTGCTCAGCACAAAATTACCTTTCCAACAGTGCTATGCAGTCAATTCTACTCACTTCAATTTGTTAAATATTTATGTTTTAAGCAGTGATGTCCTCAGATGTCCTAAGTCCTCAGTGGCACAAAGTGCAGGACATCTGGAGGCATTAAAGACCTCAGGAATATATTTTCTACTTCCACCAACATGTGTCTGGAGGTCTCAATGAGTTAACCAGTTACAAATAATTTTAAATTCAAATTCTAGTGATGCAATCAATGAAACAAAATAATTTCCTTCAGAAAAAAAGAAATCAGCATAAGATAAACTATCATAAGTTTTACATAAGGAAGGCAAAGGATTAAAAAAAGAGAAAATAATAAAAGAACCAAAGTTGAGCTGTGAGATGCTCCAGAGCTACTGTAATAGGAAAGACTGAAGAAACTGCAGACCATATACTGACAAAATGAAATCTACTAAACAAGTAATGCTGAATTCAAATGGCTACATTCTCAGATAAACACAATTCACCCAACCTAAAACATAACAAGGAATGATTAATTAGACTGAATGCCTTGGTCAGGTCCATAAACACTGCACCCAACTTAAGGCCATCATCAAAGCCAGATAGGGCGACATTCATGAACCTCACCAAGGCAGTCTGTATTCCAGGATTCTTTCAAAAGCCATGTTGCTGGGAACGCAACCCATTGTAAAACTGCAAATAAGTAGAGATTTGAGTAGACACAATTTTTTCCAAAATTTTGCTCAACGGGTTCAAAATGGAGATTGGTTGAAAGTCATCTAAACATTTAGCAGCAGATTTCTTCGGGACTGAAACCACCCTTGTGCTTTTCCATGAGGTAATAAATGACCCAGATACCACACACAAATTAAAAATGGAGCACAGGTGATGTGCAATTGAGGGAGTTATTACCCTTATAAAATGACCACCCAGACCCTCACCACAATAACTATATAAATTTGTAATTTTCAGAAATAAATTCAACACCTGTTTTTGAGCAAATTTACAAAAATAAAAACGGGGGCTACCAAGAGAAAAGGATACAGAGTCAGGAACAAATTGCTTCTGACCACCAGAACCATAGTTAGATATATCAAAATATTTAGAACCAAATAAACTGGATGTCTTCACTGGGACAGTCACAACCACGTCTGGAGTAACCAATTTTTGGACAATGCATTTTTCTTTTGGTGACAAAAATTGATTGACTGAGTTCTAGAAGGATTTAGGGCTGGAAAATTTTTCATCAAATTGTTTTTTTTTTAATTCCTTGTTTGCCCTCCTTATCAAGGTAGATAACTTATTACAAATAAATTGGCAGCTATCTATAAAATAAATTGAAGGAGATAACTTATTGTTCTTCCATGTCCCTGGCCTTTATCCAATCTTTTACCTCAGCAGTGAACCAGCAGTTAAACAACCTTCTAATTCAAATTTTTCATTTGGAAAAAATATAATCTTGAATAGGAAGTAACTGCCTACAGAAAAAATCCACAACATAATCAGGATTAGGTATACAAACAATAAATAACCAATGAATCTCAGACAATTTTTGGTGAAGTGCAAGTGGGTTAAATATCTTAAAATGTATGTATTGGAGAATGTGAGATGGAACTTTGGGATGTTTAAAATTCAAAACACAGAAAATAGCTTGGCAGTCACTGTAGTATCAGGGAGTATCCCAGATAATGATACCATATTGACTGCACAGCCTCAGTTCAGCATAGTGTGTGTAGTGGAAAGCTGGAGTTAGTTTGCTCTCAGAGCTCTGAGATTCAAACCTTGAACAAATGTTCAAGAAAGCATTTTTCATTAGGACTTTTGAGTCCAAATTCAATACATCAAGTGTAGTAAACCCTTATGTGTTTATATCATCAATAATTTATTGATTTGGTGTAAATATTGCATCTTAAATTAGTACATTCAGTGTCAGTACTGACAAACACTGTAGAAGTGTGCTTCGGGGTAGGGGCAGATCTGTGGTGTAGAAGGGAGATTCACAGACCACAGCGTAAAAGGCAATCTTTCCAACTATTGTTGGCTAGTGTTTTAGTATTGGTGTGTTCAGTTTTGTACACAAATACACACAATAATACTTCTGGTAATTTTTCATAAGCATTTGCTGTATGCTGTGTATTATTTCAGTCTGTTAAAAGACTGTGATGTAGTTTACTGAACTGTTAGAGTTTCTTTGCATTATCTTTAGTCTGTGTGTGTGCTGTCAAGTCATATGCATTTTATTATGTCACTGTAACAGCAGAACATCTAATTTCTCAGTCCATCAGAGGTATTTTTTTCCTGTTTCTATCTAGCTACTGCTGTAACCCCCCCCCCCTTCAAAATAAGATATTGTTGTTCCACTTTTGGATTTGTGAAGACTGGTTAACATCTTGTTATGCCTGTGCAGTTACCTGTCTTTGGTGCATAATTTTTGTCTGGAAGTCACTATTAGTTTTTGGCTTCCCATCCCCCAAAAACTGAAGAAATATAATGTTGCTGTTAATTGTCTCTGTTCAGTCTCTTGAAATTGTTGTCACTTTACCACTATTGTCTGTTTCCCCATAGTGCCATGCACACTATATCTCAATGCATATTATAGAGTAGCAATTGAATGAAAACACATAATGAAAAAGTATCTATTACAGTATTTTTGTTATTGTACTGTTCTGAAAATTCTCTTGAATTTGTTACAGTGACACACAAGGCTGGAAAAATCACTGTTTGTGGTTTACATGTTTCTTTTCTTAGTGGTTGTCTGTGTAATCATAAAAAATGCCCATGAAGAGATGGTCATGCAAAGCTGTTTCTGGCTGTGGTGCTGCAGCCAAGAAGACTATTGCTTGTATGCCTCCAAATGCTAGCAGTGGAAGTTGTTGTGATGATGAGGTAGGTTCATCGGGACTAGCAGTGTTAAGTGTGGTCATGGACATGGTACAATATAGCAGAAGGGAAAGGAAGTAGTTGCTGAAAGTAAAGTGATTTCTGTGACTCACTTTTTTTCAGCCAAATCAGTTGCTTTAATGCTGGTTGGAGATGTTGGTGTTTCTAGCAGTAAAGTGAGTGACTGCATTGTTGATAACAACATGAGTACTGCAACAACCCAGGCAAAATTATCAGGTGGCAAAACTACTGTGGAGTCAGAAGACTTCAGTGTAGTTTGTAAGTGTGGTCCTAGCAAACTGAGTTCTGGCAGAATGCTCTGGCCTGATGGCTGAAAATACTCAGAGACAGGTGTTGCTATTTATAAGGTTTATTATCAGGTACACACATATAACAGTTTACCTAAACAGCTGAGAGTTTGGTACCTCTCCGAACACCCGGGTGATCATGCAGAAAACTTAGAAACCAAAGAGTTAACAACATATTATTTATATTAAATAACAGGGTCTGTTACCTAAGTAACTCTTCAACTGCTGAGCCATGCTAGACTCTCATTGGTGGAACGGGGGGGCATCTGGCACCCAAAATGTATAACTTTTGCATGTACACATAGATACGCAATACTGTTGACAGGAAGCACTTTGGGGTAACAATAGAGCGTTTGAAAATAATGCTAAGCTTTGTATAATAACTAATATCAGTAGCTGGCACACAAAGACTACAAATAAAACACTACATCATAATGTTATATTCCCTTATACTGTGACCAAAAGGCAGTCTCCATGAAGGTTACCAGGGTAGGTTGGTCTACATAATCCCCCTTGTTGCCCGAATAAGGAGGCAACAACAAAGATGATAAGTAAGTTGGTGTTTCACTTACAGTGCGGTTGCACAAGCTTTATACAGAAGTTTCAGTTGATCATGGTGTTGTTTTAGGGTACGTCTCAAGCAGCCTAAGGTAGTAATCATAAATATAATGAAAAATACTTCTAAAATAACAAAACCTTTAAAAGTAAATTCAAGATCATTATTGGATAAAGCAGTGGAGAGGTCTCCGTATTCAATGAATTTCCAGTTTTAGTAATATTATTGCTAATATGTATTAACTGTGTATTTTTATTTTCTAGAAGCATGCATACATTAAGAGTTAATGGGTACATGTGTGCCTTGAAAACAGATACATACTGAGAAATAACATTGAGATAGTCAGTGTCATTATCAGTGTAATCTGGTTCCAGGGTGGGAATTGGGGTGATAACTGTATGGCCAATAACCGTGATTACTAACAACACAGTATAGTTCATCACAATTGTATGCCACACAGACTCGAGGAAGATGCCACTTTGTGATCAAAATAGGGCAAGTAAAGAGTGAGTTGGTCATTTTGCTGGTGAGGCATTAAATATCTTCAAGAGAAGCTGCCATAACTGTCTTATGAAATGGCTTGCAGCAAAGCAGCATTCTGATTGGCTGCTATGAGTGTGCTAATATGTTTAACACCATGGGAAAGAGATCAGGCTGTGCTATGCCAAGCAGGCAATGATCTTCCCATTCCAGTGTTCCAAATTAGAATGTTTAAAAAATAAAAGCTGCCATCTTTTTTTTGTGCTAGCCACAGTAGGCAAAATGAAAATGTTACAGAAACAACCTCCTTTTTCACATAGAAACCTATCATTTCAATTCCTGCTGAACACGACAGACAAATGCTAACAAAACTACTGCATATTCAAATCTGTCTCCTATCTGTCCGCTCGCTTGCTCTCCTCAATGGCTGGTCTGCCATCCACTCACTAGTTCCTGTGTTTATCCTTACTTTTTATTTTTTAACTAAATAAAGCACACCTTTTAAAAAATGCCAGCCAGCCAGCCATAACCCCCCCCTTCCTGCACACTCCCTCGCTGACTCTCTTCAACGGGTCGCTCGCTCTCCTCCTCAATGGCTCACTCACTGGCTCTCCTCCTCAATGTCCGATCACTATTTTCCCCACCTTAGCTGTTCAGCTATACTAATTATCTCTTTTTTCAAATGTGCAGTCCACATTGTCACCTGACCTTTGCGATTCCCCTGGCAGCAGCTCAATAGTTCCTTTATTTATCCTCACTTGGCTCACTGACTCTTCTCCTCGAAGGCTGTTTCCCCATATCACGGAAACAGTACTGGCGTTGCCTCCCTTACACTGCCTGTTGCCAAAAGCATAAATATAAATAAAAAAGACGCCACCATAAATATCAAAGTACACTAACACTAATAGGCTGCACAATGGTCATGTTTACTTTTACAAGTACTGTTCTAAATAAAGTTCACAATTATTTACAATATAAATGAAATGTTAAATTTACTTAACTACAAACGGGACTATTTTTTCCAGCGCAGTGATTTTTCCTCAAATAAATTTAAATTTTTTTAAATATAAAAGTTGTAGACTCATTATTTATGTTTTAAAAATTCACTGACCATTTCATAAGCACAATAAGCCACTCCAGGGTGTGTGTTAGATACATTAACATGTGGCTAGGAGGCTGGACGCAATCGGCCGGTGGCCTCGTGCCTCACTATACCTCCTAGCTGTGTGTTAAAGTGTCTAACACACACCCTGTCGTGTCTTATTGCATACTTAGAGTCTGGCTTAGGTATTGGTTTGTCTTCAGCAGATGTGGATGTAAAATTAACAGGAGCAGAGTTGTTTTGAAAGAGGTCCATATCAAGCTTATAGGACCAATCCATAAAACTAGGAGCATAACCACATACAGGCTTTATTTATTTATTTATTTTGATAGTCGGATTTACAACCATTGAGTTGTGGACTCATTTACAAAGGCACCTCATTGCAGTAAGGGTAGACATGGTTACATTGTGAGGTACAACAGTGGTAACATACAGGTGCAGTACAGAAAACAATAAGAACACTTTTAAAACAGTAGTTTACAGATAATGTTGCATACGGTAAGTTACAATCCTACAAAATATTACAATAATAGTAGGCATAGCCCTAGATGTACTAGGAAAAAACCTAGGAAGAAGAGGTTGGGGGGGATGGGGTGGGAACAGGGGAGGATAGAAATTGCAGTCCAAAGGACATTGTCGAGGCTGTGGGTCAGATGGGAGGGATCCCACCATTGAATTAATTGGGGCAATTTCAGCTGCGGTGTCAAAGAAGTGGTTCTGGAGAGTGACTTTGAAGGGACCAATTTAGGTAATCTTTGTGATAGAGGCCGGGACGGAATTGAACCATGTGGGGACACGGTAGTGGAAGGACCTTTGGGCTAATGAGGTCTTGGTTCTGGGCACCTGAAAGGTTGCCTTAACTGAGCTACAAGTGGCAACAGATGGGGATGCATGCCTCAGGGACGTGGTGACCTCTGGGGGAGAGAGAGTTCTAGCAGGGATTTTTTAGCAAATAAGCAGGTTTGGTAGCGCAGACGCTCCTCACAGGTGGGCAGGTTGGCGGTGGAATAGATCAGTCAAGTGTGAGTGTGGTGGGATGTGCCGGTCAGGAGCCTTCAGGCCTTGTTTATCAATGTCTGGATTTTGGTGAGGGCAGTGTTCTCAGCCGTGGCATAGATGGGTAGGCCGTAGTCCACTAAAGACAGGACAGAGGAGTTGATGGCCAGTCGGGCAGTGGTTTGGGGAAGGCAAGCTCTATGTCGGTAGAGAAGACCAATCCTAGAGTTTATAGCTGAGTACAGGGTATTGATGTGGGTGTGGCAGGTGAGAGCCAAGTCGAAGGTGACACCTAGGTATTTGTAGGATGATACCTGCTTGAGAAGGTGTAGATTACTGGGGAGAATGCAGAGGGGAGCATTTTTGGCCTTGTTCTGGGGATGGTAAAAAAGCATAGATTTAGTCTTCGTGAGGTTAATGACCAGACGGTGGTCAGGGAACCACTTTTCAGCTTGGTTGAATGTATGCTGCAGGGATTCTTGGAGTGATGTGGGGTCAGGGTGGGAGGCAAAGAGGACCACATTGTTAGAATAGAGGAGCATATTGCTGGAGCAGGAGCTGGGAAGAGTGTTGAGAAAGAGGTTGAACAGAATGGGGCCCAAGATGGAACCCTGAGGGACCCTAGAGTGAACAGGCAGGGTATTGGACAGGGTGCCATTTTTCTTCACACACTGGGATCTGGTAGAGAGGTAACTGGTGAACCAAGCAAGGGTGCCAGCGGAGAAGCCAAATTGGTGGAAGGAGTAAAGTAGGAGGGGGTGACAGACAGTGTCAAAGGCCTCAGAGAGGTCAATAAACACTACACCTGCAACGTAGTCAGAGTCGAGAGCAGAGCGGAGGTGCTGGGAGAACTCCAGGAGGGCTGTAGTGGTACTGTGTCCAGGGCAGAATCCATATTGTTACAGGCACATTAGGTCGTATTTGGCTAGGTACTCAGAGAGCTGAATGGCCACTAGTTTTTTCTAGTGCTTTGGAGAGTGGGAGTAGAATGGGGATGGGCCTGAACTTGTTAGGAGAGGTCTGATCTCCACTCTTATGGATTGGGGTGATTTCTGCAATTTTCCAAGCATTTGGAAACTGACCAAGACATAGTGACCGGTTTAATAGGTTGGTGAGAGGGGCTAGTGCATCATCCAAGACTAATCGGAGGATCCTGGAGTCTTGGGGATCACAGCTAGGGTTGTTGCTAGCTAGGACTTTTTTCAGATGAGGCCTGGTTTCAAGGGGGGATATGGTGTGCAAATAGAAAGGGGGTGATCCAGGGTGGGGGGATGGAGGTGGGGATTGGGTCAAGAAAGTAGTTGGGGAGGACAGAGCTTAGGTCAGAGAAAGCCATATTGAGGCAATAGCTGTGCGGGGAGAATCAGTAGTGACGGTACCATCTATGGAAAGCTGTGATGTGGGGGAGCGCGGCGGGTCTTCCCATTGAGTTCTTTTATATTGTCCCAGAAAGCACGGGATGAGCCCCAAGTGGATGCAAGGGTGGTGTGGTAATATTCGGCCTTAGCCTGTCTTATAGCCCATGTGCACTTATTACGCACTGCATTATAGGCTTGTCTATCAGCCAATTTGCCTGACTCAACAGCAGTATGCCAGAGATTATCTCTTTGTTTCAGTTTTTGGATAAGCGATGGGGAGATCCATGAGGCATTTTGTTTTATGGTATGGATTCTGGTAAGAAGGCAAAAAGGTCACAGGCCTTGCTAAAGGCACTGGTGAAATAGGCTAGAGCGGAGTCAATATCTGCTGTGAGAAGGACTGGGGACCAGTCAAGCTGAGCTAGGTGCATTTTTAGCTTTATGAGACCACCGGGGTGAAAGTGCCAATGCGAGGTGATCTGGGACGTGGGTTTCGGTGTAGGGGATGACCAGTGACAGAGGACAGGAGAGTTGTCACTAAGTGAGTCAGGTAGTATATTAATATCCCTGATTTTATGAGGGCAGTTTGATAGAATTACATCTAGGAGGGTGCTAGAGCCACTTAACCAGTTGAATCTAGTAGGCGAGTTAACTAGTTGGGTCATATCTAGGGCAGCGAAGGAGTCCCTGATATGTGAGGCAGTGGTACCCAACCAGTTGACATTGACATTAAGGTCACCTAGGATGAGTTGCTCAGCCTTGTGTGGGAGTGTGACAAGGTAATCAATGAGGGAGTTAACTGCTGGTCCCAGGTCCCTCAGGGGTATGTACAAGACTGTGAGGAAAAGAGGGCCCTTGGCTGGGTTAGGGTTACTTTCAGGGTGAGGGCTCGGGCACGAAAACTGAGTTTGGGAGCAGGGAGCGCATAGCTTAAAAGTATGTATGCATATAGACTGCACACCCGCCGACACATTTTCCTATTCGGTCTTCCCTGAACAGAGTATAGCCAGGGAAGGAGATAACAGAGTCGGGAGTTTTTTGGGAGAGCCAGATCTCCACTAGTGCTATAATATCAGGTTGGTGTTGTATAACCCAGAACAGGAGAGTGGCAGATTTTTTTAGGAGGCTGCAAATATTCATAGATGCAATATGGAGGCCAGTTCCATAGGGTGGTGTGGGATGGCTAGTTGACAATGACCCAGAGTTGGGGTGTATGTTCCCAGAGAGCAGAAGGAGTAGAGCAATTAATCTGATTAATACACTGTGGCGGCTAGGACCCTTAACCAGGTACCAATGTGAGGTCCTAATAGTGGGAGTGCAGGGGATTGGTAGGGAATGGAGGGTAGGTATGGCAAGGAAGGGGTGGGTCCAGGGTGTCACAGAGGGGGAAAGGAGGGGTGGGGTACTGGTTGGTGGTGGGTGCTGTGGAGTAATAGGGGTGTCCAGGGTGGGGAGGGATAGCGGCTGTGGGGTGGTTGAGGGGAGTGTGGCTCAGGATGGAGGGCAAGGGAGCAGGACAGGGCATGGGCTGAGTGAGAAAGGTGACCATAAGAAGGTTAAGTGTGATAGCCGTGGTGCCCATTGATGTTTCCTTTTGGGGGTATAAGGGGTATATGGTAGTGCTGCTGCCTTTGGTGGCAAGGGTGCCAGGTTTGATTCCCCAGGGGGGGTATGAGGCCTTAGTAGAGAGGCTGCCGGGACTGGCCAGTGAGCTATGAAAGGCTAGAAAAAGGTGCGGGGGGGTGAAATAGTGACTCCTAGTGGCATCAATGGGTACCTAAAAAGGTGGGGGAGAATGAGAAGGGTTGGTGGTGGAGAGGAAGTAGAATAGGGGAGTAGAGTAAAGTGAGGTGGGGTGGTGGGAGGAGCAGGGAGGTACTAGGCAGGAGACTGGGCAGTGGAGTAGCTGGGTGGTCAAGAGTGCCTGTGAGTAGTAGAGACAAAAGAGATATAGAGAGGTTGGCAAACAGGGGGAGAGAGATCCCTCTGGTGGCTGAGGGGTATAAGCTGCAAATGGGAAAGTGGGGACTTAGTTCCAGAAGATTCACGGGAAGTCACATGGCAGGATTAGGAAATAAATTGAGGGAGAGGGTTGGGCTTGGGTGGGAGGGTGGCTGGGGCAGTCGACAGGCTAACATCCCACAAAAAAGAAGCAAGTGGGAGGATAGCCTTAACTATTAAGGCTCTTGGGCAGTATCCCTTGCTCCCGATGGAACTCTGTGTGCTCCGGTGATGTTTGTGAGCTTGATTACATCAAACACATCACATCTGCACAAGTAATGATAGCCCCTTTTTGTGCATCAGTCAGTATGCTTGGCAACCCAAGCATCAAGTTGAGGATGAAACACCAGCAAAGGAGGAAAGTCCATACGTTCCTGGTACATGTTGCCCTCTAAATGGCCCTTGGAGTTGACAGTTGCCAGCTTGTCAATGACAGATGTAGCTGGATCAAAGTGAGGAAGAGAAACTGTAAAAGTCACATACATCGTATCTTTTAAAGTACATTGTCATGTGTCATAGCAAGGTCCCCAGTTGGGGTGTTGGGTAACATAATGACCCAAGTTCCGTTCCATAGCATTGGAGAAAGAAACAGTTTTATCAATACATGTACTGGTGCATGTAAGTGTGCAGCAACCAGGGCAATACCATTTGGCAATATGTCAGTTGTCAAATGTGGACCAAATCTGGGATGTTCCCTGGTTTCAAATCCCAGAAGAGATTGGTTATAGTATTGATAACAAAGTTGCCATATTCCTGAACAAAGAATTTCCCTGTCTATGGGGTGCTGTGTTGATTTTTTATTATTCTGGAAAATCAACTCATTGATTTTATTTTTTGACTCATTAATAAATATTGCAATATTGTGCATGTTGTAGACTGTGAACCGTTCTTCTTGTGAAATGCCATCTATACCATGTAGCACAAGCTACATAACGTTTTGTGTGTTTGACTCAATTGTAGCCAACTCAGCTAGATCCCAAATAGGCATTCCAGTTTCAAATAAAGCTGTAACAGCACTGTTAGTGCCTGCTATATTTGCAGAAGCAGCCTGCTTGGGGCATCTGAACACAGCTAAGTGTTTGGTGGTATGTGGTCCGGCTACAGGGTCTTGTGTATGTCCTTGATATGCTGCGTCTTAAGCTTTCTCCATGTAACCTATGTGGAACTGTATCTCTAAATGTGCTGCTGTTCAATGTCTTTGTACCATGGGCCACCTTCATGGCCTGGGCTGTACCTAAAAATGGTCCTCTGGACCAGTGTACATAACCAGTCAACAAATAAACCCATAAATATGCCCATAAATAAAAAAATAAATAAAATCTAATAACATTACTGCATGAAATTAAGAGGTACGGGTTGATGAACAAAAAACAAACTCTGCCATATTCCAGTGGGTCAGATTAAGCACCACTGGAATATGCATGAACTGCACATTATTAATGAGGGTTCCATGCAGGGGAATTTGCGACCAAGCCACTAGGAGGGCCTGGGTCCTGGATGAGGCATTGTACAGGATAATTTTGTCCAGGTGGGAGTACAGTAAAAAAAAAAAAAAAAAGAAGGGCTACACTTGCCATGGCATGAGAAGAACAAAATTGGTGAGAAGTGTCATTGGGAAATTTGGTGTGGAAATCTGGATTCACCGTGGCTGTAAGGTTATATAGTCCTGAGTGTTTGGGTTGGGTTTGACAGATAGAGTGCAATTAGATGCAATATGGGTATTTGGCCAATCTTAAAAGGTTCCTTTGGAAAGGCAGGCCACAGGAGTATGGTGTTCATTTGGGGAACCAGTCCTCCATTAAATTTAACAAAGAAACATTGAAACACAGACTTTGATGGCAGATAAGTACTGCTTGGCCCACCTAGTCTGCCCATGTTCCTACCTACAGGATAAGCTGCAGATCCTAGTAAACAAACAACCTACTACCTCCTACCCCCCACTAGAATTGCCTTATGTCTGTCCTATGCTTTCTTGAATTCTCCCACAGTTTTGGATCCCACAACCTCCTCAGGAAGGCTGTGCCATGCATCCACCACCCACTCTGTGAAAAAATACTTCCTTACATTGCCTCTGAGCTGTCCCCCCTCTATCTTCAAATCGTGTCTCCTTGTTCTTGCACATCTCTTTTTCTGAAATATGCTACCCTCTTGGACGTTATTGATTCCACTGAGGTACTTAAAAGTTTCCATCATATCCCCCCTCTCCCTCCTTTCCTCAAGGGTATACATATTAAGATCCTTTAGTCTCCCTTCGTATGGCTTCTCTTGCAGACCCTGCACCATTTTAGTTGCCCTCCTCTGGACTGCCTCTATCCTGTCTATGTTCTTGCAGAGATGGGGTCTTCAGAACTGGATGCAGTACTCCAGATGGGGTCTCACCAACTGTCTGTACAGAGGGATAACAACTTCCTGTTTTCTGCTGGTGAAGCCTCTCCCTATACATCCCAGTATCCCCCAGCCCTCTCTACTGCCTTCTCACATTGCTTGCTAACATTAAGGTGATCTGATATGATTACCCCCATGTCCCTTGGCTGGTTAATTTGATTATTAATTGTTTGTGTGGGACTGTGTCAAATGCCTTGCTAAAGTCTTGGTAGGCCATGTCCATAGCCCCTCCCTGGTCTACTACTTTGGTCACCCAGTCAAAGAAATCAATTAGATTTATCTGACATGACCTTCCCGCTGTGAAACCATGCTGCCTTGGGTCCTCTGCCCCACTGGTCTCTAGGTACTCAACAGTTCTTTCCTTCAGAAGTTATTCCATCACTTTCCTTACCACAGAGGTCAAGCTGACAGGTCTGTGGTTCCCTGCCTCTGTTTTGCTTCCACTTTTGTGAAGGGGAATCACATCCATAATCCTCCAGTCCTCAGGTACCACACCAGACTCCCATGATTTGTTAAAAAGGGTAGTCAGTGGTGTCACTAGTACGCCCCTTTATTCTTTTAGAATTCTGGGGTGAATTCCGTCAGGCCCCACTGCTTTGTCCACCTTCAGTTTTAGGAGTTCTTGCAGAACACTTTCTTCAGTGAAAGGACTGGGATCGACCCCCCTATCCAGAGTACTTCTGTTAATTGGATTAGGCACCTCCCTTCTTCCTCTTTTGTGAATACTGAGCAGAAGCATTCATTCAGTATCCCTGCTTTTTCACTGTCCCTCACCGTCCTTTCTATTCAGCCTCACTATCCCTGCCTTTGTCTTTCTACGCTCCCTGATGTACCTATAAAAGGTTTTATCCCACTTCTTAACCGAGTTGGCTATCTTTTCCTCAGTTTGGGCCTTTGCTATTCTGACTTCCCTCCCTGCTTCCTTCTGCCTTAACTTGTGCAGTTCTCTGTCCTGCTCCTTCGGTGTTTCCTTATACTTCCTAAATGCTATCTTTTTCTCCCCAACCTTCCCCACCGCCTCTTTTGAGAACCATAGTTGCTTTTTCTTTTGTTTTGATTTGTTTATTTGCTTCACACAATGGCTTGTTGCCTCTGTGATGGCAATTTTGATGTTTCCCCATTGTTGCTCCACCCTACTTCTAGCCTGTTTGCTAGTGCTTTTCTAAGGCACTCTCCCATCTTGCCAAAGTCAGCCCTCCTGAAGTCCAGTACCCTCACTTTTGTATGGCTTGCCTCTGTAACATAAAAACATAGAAACATAGAATTTGATGACAGATAAGGACCGCTTGGCCCACCCAGTCTCTCCATTTCCCTACCTAATGGATAAGCTGCAGATCCTAGTTAACCAGCAGCCTATTTCTTCCTACCCCCACCTCCTAGAATTGCCTTATGACTGTCCCATGCATGCTTGAATTCCACCACTGTTTTTAACTCTGCAACCTTCTCTGGAAGGCCGTTCCATGCATCCACAACCCTCTCTGTGGAAAAATACTTCTTTAAATTACCTCTGAGCCCCCCCATCTTCAAATTGTGCCCCCTTGTTCTTGCACACCTCTTTTTTTTTAAAGATGCTACCCTCTTGGACTTTGTTGATTCCCTTGAGGTACTTGAAAGTTTCCATCATGTTCCCCTCTCCTCCTTTCCTCGAGGCTATACATTTTAAGCTCCTTAAGTCTCTCTGCATATGTCTTCTGGTACAGACCCTGCACCATTTTAGTTGCCCTCCTCTGGACAGCTTCTATCCTGTCTATGTCTTTGCGGAGATTGGGTCTCCAGAACTGCCGCAGTACTCAGATGGGTCTGACCAGCTGTCTGTACAGAGGGATAATAACTTCCTGTTTTCTACTGGTGATGCCTCTCCCTATGCATCCCAGTATCCCTCCAGCCCTCCTTGCTGCCCTGTCACATTACTTGCCCATATTTAGGTCATCTGATATGACTACCCCCAGGTCCCTTTCCATTTTTGTTGTTGTTAGTATCTCACCCCCCATTGTGTACTTTTCCCCTGGGTTTTTGTTTCCCAGGTGCATTACCTTGCACTTCTTAGCATTGAATCTAAGCTGCCATACATTTGACCATTCCTCTAACCTTGCCAAGTCCCTTCTCATCCTTTCCACCCCATCTTGTGCATCAACTCTGTTGCAAATCTTTGTGTCAACTACAAAGAGACATACTTTTCCTTCCAGTCCCTCTGCAATGTCGCTTATAAAGACATTGAAGAGGACCGGTCCTAATACTGAACCCTGTGGTACCCCACTAGAAACCCCTCTTTCTTCAGAGTGGACTCCATTTACTATTACTCTCTGTGTCCTATTCTCCAGCCAATTCTTTACCCAGGCAGTCATCTTGGGACCCACTCCCAGGCTGGCTAACTTGTATATTAATCTTTTGTGTGGGACTGTGTCAAATGCCTTGCTAAAGTCTAGGTAGGCTATGTCCACAGCCCCTCCCTGATCTACTACTTTGGTCACCCAGTCAAAGAAATCTATCAGATTCATTTGGCATGACCTTCCTGCTGTGAATCCATGCTGCCTTGCGTCCTGTGCCCATCTGGCCTCTAGATACTTGACAATTTTTTTCCTTCAGAAGTGATTCCATCATTTTCCCTATCACTGAGGTTAAACTAACAGGTCTGTAGTTTCCTGCTTCTGCCTTGCTCCCACTTTTGTTAAGCAGAATCACATCTGCCCTCGTCCAGTCCTTGGGTACCACCCCATCCTTCCATGATTTGTTAAAGAGGCTAGTCAGTCGTGTCACTAGTTCTACCCTTAGTTCTTTTAGAATTCTGGGATGAATCCCATCAGTCCCCATTGCTTTGTCCACCTTCAATTTTAAGAGTTCTTTCAGAACCCTTTCTTCTGTAAATGGGCTGGTATCAACTTCTGTAGTCAGAGTGTTTCTATTGTTTGGTTTAGGTACCTCCTCCCTCTTCATTTGTAAATACTGAGCAAAAATATTTGTTTAGTATCTCTGCCTTTTCACAGTCACCCTCTGCCCACCCCCTTCCCTTTATTAAGCCTCACTATCCCTCCCTTGGTCTTCCTTCGCTCCCTGATGTACCTATAAAAGGTTTTATCCCCCTTCTTAACCGAGTTGGCTGTCTTTTCCTCAGTTTGGGCCTTTGCTGTTCTGACTGCCTTCCCAGCTTCCTTTTGCTTTAACTGATACAGTTCTCTGTCCTGCTCCTTCTGTGATTCCTTGTACTTCCTGAATGCTTTCTTTTTCTCTTGAACCATCACTGACACTTCCTTTGAGAACCATAATGGTTTCTTACATCATTTTGTTTTGTTTATTTGCTTCACACAAAGGCTTGTCACCTCTGTGATGGCAGTTTTTGTTATTCTCCATTGTTCTTCCACCCCTTCTTCCTGCCCATTTGCTAGTGGATTCCTTAGGCACTCATCCATTTTGGCAAAGTCAGCCCTCCTAAAGTCCAGTACTTTTGCCTTTGTATGGTTTGACTCTATTGCTGTGTTTATTGTGAACAACTCTGTTTGGTGGTCACTTGTTCTCAAATGGCTACCCAGTTCTAGATCTGAGATCCTCTCACTGTCCCCATTTTAGAGTATTAGGTCTAAGATTACTCCCTCACAAGTGGGTTCCAAAACTAGCTGTCTGAGGCATGCCACTAGTAGGGACTTGAGAATGGCCCTGGTCTTCAATGTGGCTACAGCAAAGGTGCTCCAGTTAACATCTGGCATATTCAGGTCCCCCATCAACAGTATCTCCCCTTTCTCTGCCATCCTAAGGATGCCTTCTATCATATCCTTGTCAATTCCCTCTCCCTGACATTGGGAGTCTGTGTACAACCTCTGTGCAGATTGTGGTGCCATTTCCAGCCTCTAAGGTGACCCACAGTGCCACTTAGATTGGTCAGGGGACACCACCATGGCACTGAGTAGACATCTTTGCCTTCTCAAACAGTGACAACTTTGTGGGTAATATTGATGGTGACACCACTGGTAGTGTTTGGTGGTGGGGGCCCCTTTGGGATATCATGGGTTAAGAGATGAAGGAGCAATTATCTTGTGCTCATGAGCACCAGCAGAAGGAAGAACAGGTACATCATGATTTCTGAAAAGAGAAGAAAAGAGAAAACAGGTTCAAATACCTTCTTCCAAGGGTGAGGAGGGAGTTCAAGCTCATTAAAACAGTTTAAAGCAGCATTCAAATGAAAATGGGTTAACATTTGACCCCATCTTTTCTTCTTAATCAATGCCAGATGTATTTCAGTTTATTTTGGTGGTAAAATTTTCATTTTTCATTATCATTTAAGAATTTTATGAAAGTTTTAAAATAATTATTTCTCAAGAAAAAAAGATGGCTGCCTCATTGTTGCATAGAAATAATATTGAGAAATAGAGGAGGGTAAGAATCCAAGCAAAAATTCAAAGGTACAGTACACAGCAAAGGAAGCATCCAGAAAACCCACATGAACAATTCTGCCAATATTTTTTCATAACCATAGCAGAAAATTAGCTTTTTGGAATAACTTTTTTTGCTGCATTGCTGCTTAAAGTACCTTTGAATAACTTGAGTTGGTTCACATGGAACCGCTTATCAGTTGTTTTTTTGCAGTCAGTTAGGTGTACTTGGTACACTGCTGGGCTCAGTTTGTTAATGCTCTCATAGGGTCCCTCCCATTTGTTACTAAATGAATGGGAAGGGGTAGCAAATTTTAGAAGCATGACATGTTCTCCTACTTGCCAATTGAGTTCTTTAAAATGTTTGTCAAAGTACATTTTGGATTACTGTTTGGCCTGGCCCAAATTTTGTGCTGCAACAAGTGAATTGTTTACTAGGTTGTCTTTCTTTTGTTGCACGTGGGTGTCCATGGATACTTTGTCTGCAGTAGGGGTTTTTAGATCAATCCACAGATGTTCAGGCAGTCTCATCTATATACTGGTCATCACCTCAAAAAGAGTATGCTGGGTGGTGGGAGCTGGGGTTCCCCTGATTGCCCTTAGGAGTAAGGGCAGCAAGGTATCCCAACCTTTAGGGTTTTGGTTTGCAAATTTGCACAACATAGATTTAATCCATCCAGTTACTCTTTCAACCTGTCCTGAGTATTGGGGATGGTATGCAGTGTGAAACTTCTAACTCCAAGGATCTTGAGACATTCTTGCATCAACTTTTCTGTAAAACTGGTTCCTTTGTCAGACTCTGCCTTGAGTGGTAGGCTCCATCTGGTGAATACTTGATCCACCAAGATCTTTGCTGTTTCTTTTACTCTGTTAGTTCAGTATGGGAAGGCCTCTATCCATTTAGAGAAGAGGTTTGTGATTACAAGTGCATACTTGTTGTTTCTACTAGTAGTAGTTAATGTTCCAATGAAATCAAGTTGAATTGCATTCCAGGGGCCTGATTGGCATTGAGGCAATAGTTTGGCACTTTTCTTGCCTGGAATGGGATTATTTTGTGCACAAGGTATGCAATTGTCCATGTAATGCTGGACATCTGCTGTCATTCCAGGCCAACAACCTGTAGCTCACAATCTCTGCAGAGTCTTGTCCACCCCTTGGTCCACCTATTGGGGTATCCTGAACCTGATATATAAACTAGGGTCTGAGTATTTGGGTATTATCCAAAGCTTTTGGTTGTAAAATTAATCAGATTGGCAAAATACCAACTGCTGGTCTGCAGAGAGATGGAGTTAGTCTTCACATTCACTGACCACCTGGAAGACTTGCTGAAAAAAATTAATTCAAAGACTTGGCCTTTTTTACAGGATAAGAAGACTTCTTACAGCTGATGCAAAGAAATGACTACTCCAAGCCATGTTTCTGTCCTTAATTGACTACACAGACTTCATATACAGTAGCTGTGTGGCTTCCTATCTTGGAAAATTGGATACACTATACCACAGAGCTATACGCTTCATCACTGACCTTACCTTCTCTACCCATCATTGCGCACTATATGCCGCCACAGGCTGGACCTCACTTCACTATAGGAGCAATTTCAATTCAGCACTCTGGACATTTAGAGCCGTCAGTGGCAAACTCCTTCAATACATCGTCGACTGTCTGTCTCTGATTGTGCCCAGGAATTATTCCCTTAGCAGCTGCTCACAACTCCTGCTAAATATACCCAGGGCACTCACACAAGTTGGGAGAGCTGCCTTTGGATTCTCACTCCCATCAATATGGAGTAAAACCCAAAAAATACTTAAGCTGAAAACCCCAGTTAGTACCTTTTTGTTCAAAGGGCTTTATCATGACGGTATCACGGAAATTTGCAACTGCTTTACTAGACACTAACTAACCTCCCTCCCTCAAACTTCAGCCCACAAATGGCGGCCCCCCAGCTGAAAAGTGTGCCTCTGCCTCTAGCATGCCCACCAACAGATCCACAGGATTTATTGCTGAACTCCCATATCTTATTCTTTGATGTTCTGAACAGCTGCAGCCTGATTCTAGCACATGCTACTGCACTTGGGGAAAATTATCATCTTTCGCCCCAAAAAATATTTGGTCCCTTATCTATCCAGCACCTTCCTCTGCCCCAACCTCCAGGACCCTACCAGTTATGCCCCTGCTATTGTATTCCTCCTCTTTCACTTAGTACAAAGGCAGCTTTTCTCCTCCATATGTTGCCGCGTTTTGGGGCAAAAATCACTTTGTCGCCTTTCGTACGGTCCTGTGCCCTCCCAATCCCTCACTCTGCTCTAACAATTGGGTCCTCTTCACTTGCGCCATATTCTCCACCTCTCCCTACATTATGTGCTTGATATCTTCTATCTGGTATGCCTACCCTCTCCCTAACATTTCCCACTACAAAATGCATAGTTGTTGGGCTTTGGATCCAGCACAAGTTCATTATCCATGACTCCTTGTAGTTCTATGTTCAATGTATATTACATGTAAATGTGCACATTTACTATAATAGCAGCTATTTTTACTGTTTGTACTATTGTAACTTGTCTTTCTGTATTATTACTGTAGGACCACAGGTCCACCTTGTAAATGAACTTGCTCAATGGTGTCCCCCTGAATAAATAAAGATATTGATTGATTGATTGATAGTCTGCATGTCTTTTCAATGGATTTTTCATTGACATTTCTTTTTCTGTTTTCTTGGAGAGGTAATCAAACACCTCTCTAATTTTAAGATCTGCCTTCTGGGCTCCATGGGGTCCAGAGGGACTATTTTGGTATTCTTGTTGGCGGCCACTATGGGCATGTCATGTGGAGAGGGCATGATCCATCCCCCCCAAGCTCCATCCTTTGCTAAGGTGTCTGCTCAATCATTTTGTCATAGAAAGGTTCAAGCTTGGAATGGGCTTTAACCTGCAAACCTGGAGACCTGGGTTTGAATCTCATCTGCCCACACCCACATAGTGTGTAACCCTAAGCAAGTCAATTAACTTCCTTGTGCCCCTAGATTTTACCTGGAATCAATCTTTGGCTTAGTATGTCTTTTCTGTTTAAACAATCCCCCCACCTTGTGAATGTACAGTCTGAAGAGAAATTGTTCGGCAAGACTGACAATGTAAATGAATACATCCCTGTATTTTACTGGAGTACCCTCTTAGGAGGTAAAATCTTGTGTTCTCCAAAATGGGAGAAACACTGTAAGGGATTTGCACACCCAAGATGAATCAAAAAAGATGAAGGTATCCTCTTTTCCTTGTTGAACCACTTCCAGGAACACATAAAAAATGCTGAGCACCCACAGAATTAGACACACAAAAATGGTGTTATAAAAATATAACCATTTATTTTTCTTTAAAAGAAAGTGCAGAGGATTACCATCACTGGTGAAGCAGATGGTAAAAACTGTCAGAAGCCACTATAGCTAGTGTGACTGAATGTTTTCACCTGGAGTCTCCAGGCTTCTCTAGAGTAATGGAGTTTAGTGTTGAACCTCATTAAATAATTAAAGTACACGTGCCACATTTAAAATTTCCAACCCCTTCCTAATCATGAACAACATTAGACATGATGTCATCTTGATGATTGTAAACAGTATTTTTTACAAACCAATTCTGCTTTAGGTCGTAAAGGTACTGTATTATCTGTATATAAAAAAATATATAACAATATATACAAACACATTAATTCTTGTAAATTACATCATTTCAAATGGTTATAGTACACTAGGCCCATATATTATATTTGTACAGACATAAAATATAAGGCTTGTACAGAAAAATAAGTTTTTTTCTTTTTTTCCTTCCTTTTCATATTGTTTTTTATGTTTGCTTGCACGCATGCACAAGAAACATTATGTGGCAGCTTAGGAGAGAAGCGGGTTGTGGAGGTACAACACTGTGGTGGCCAGTGCTGGCACTTATCTTTGGGCTTGGCAGTGCTCAACCAGTTTAGGTCCAGTGTCCTGATAACACTGGTTCTGCAGAAGTGCCACCAACTTGTAATGATTTCACCACTGCAATTAGGGGCTGCCTCATCTTTGCAGTGTCAGCCATTCTGCTGCAGTGAGGGAGCAACCCATCATTGCAGGGTGGTACCTTGCCTGGTGTAACATTTCCAGGAACATGGCGGCTCTATGCCGCTGCCTCAGAGCCCCATAAAAGATGACAGGGATGCCCAATCCCCCTGTTGGCATGCCCCTGACCCAGTTCAGGTGCCAAAGGGGGAGCCTACTCCCCATCTGCATAATGTCCCCCGAAATTTCAGTTGTGTGCCGAGGTGGTGCCCAATCCCCCCCTTGGCATCATGCACCCCCCCACAAACATTTCTGTGCCAACGGGGCAGCCCAGTTATCATCTACTTCAGTCCCCTTCCTTCCCAGTTCCAGTTGCTGATGGGGGAGCCACTCCCCATTGGCATAATGGCCTCCCCATTGATTTCATGCCTGTTCTGAGGGGGTGCCCAATCCCCCTCTGCACCATGTGCCCCGCACTCATTTTTGTGCTGACAGGGGGCCCAATCCCCCTTGGCTTTGGACCCCCTACCCACAAATGCCAGTGGCAAACTGGGAGCCCACCCTGGTGTACCAAATACACCTGAAAAGTAGAAAACCTACCTGCAGTGCCTGTATTTTTTTTTACCTGTAAAATGAGAAAACAGTCCCTCAAAGTGTCTGATACCCCTTCCCCAACCCACCCTCTGCATACCCCACCTCATCACACACACACACCCTTGCCCCATACTTACCTCTGGAGCCCAGAGTGATGATCTTCGGTAGACCGGGAACACATCTGCACTCTTCAAAGCTGACCACGAACTGAAGAAATTCCAGTAAGCTGTATAACGGCATGAATTGTTTTTTTTCAACTTTGGTGCATCTCTTGAATATTTTGGGGAATTTGGGCACCAAATCTTCAACATGGGGTAATTGGGACGCCTCCTCATGAATTCAGTCACTGTCATGGCATTATTCAGTCCCCAAAGGTGATTTTGCAGTTACTGTGCAGAGTCGCCTTTCGGGACGAATTAATGAAATAGGAGTGCCACTGTTCATGAGGTGGGCTCTCAAAAAGTGTATGTTGCAAATTTGGTGAAAGAAAATCTCAAAAATGACTGTTTTACTAGCATGCATTGCACAGTTTCCACGCACACTGGTAACTTTGCAAATTTGTAATATTTTCACTCCAGATTTTCTACTTTGGCATTTTTCCACATCTCCTTATGAACAGTACCGCTGTCATTTTACACATCCTGGCTGAAATGTGTTTTTGCACTTCTGGCACAGAATAGCACAGTCACTGTGAGAAATCAGTGTTCAGGACAGATTAAGAAAATCACAGTGACACTGTAATGACCCGAGGTCCAAAAATGCACATGTTGAAAATTTGGTGACAAACGTAAATAAAATGACTGTGTTATGAGCGTGCGTTGTGCAGTTTCCATGCACCCTTGTAACTTCGCAAACTTGTAGTATTTTCACTCCAGATTTTCAACATTGGCATTTTTTCAGACCTCCTTATGAACAGCACAACTGTCATTTTTCTCATCATGGTCGAAATTTGTTTTCACACTTCCAGCACACAATAGCACGGTCGCTGTGGGAAGTCAGTGTTTGGGACAAATTAAAAAAATCACAGTGACACTGTTCATGAACACAGGTGCTAAAATGCCTAAGTTGAAACTTAGTGACAAAAGTCCATAAAATGACTGTGTAATGAGTGTACATTGCGCAGTTTCCATGCATCCTCATCATTTTGTGCATTTGTAATATTTTCCTTCCAGATTTTCAACATTGCCATTTTTTCACACCTCCTTATGAACAGTACATCTGTCATTTTTTCATATCCTGCCCAAAATATGGGTTTACACATCTGGTGCAGAATTGTGTTGTTGCTGTGGGAAATCAATGTTCAGGACAGATAAAGAAAATCATTGTGACAGTGTTCATAAGCAGAGGTCACAAAATGCCTATGTTGAAAATTTGGTGAAATAATTCCACCAAATGACTGCGTTAAGCGCATGTGTTGCCCAGTTTCCACATCTGCTTGGAAGTTCAAGCATTTTTAACATTTTCACTACAGATTTTCAACATTGCCATCTCTTCACACCTCCCTATGAATGGTACAGCTTTCATTCTTCGCATCCTGCCTGATCTGTGTTTTTGTACATCTGGCACACAATGGTATGGTCGCTGTGGGAACTCAAAATTTGGGACATATTAACAAAATCACAGTGCCACTGTTCATGAGAAGAGGTCCCAAATGCTTTCGTGAGCTGGGGGTCACAAAAAGGCCATGTTGAAAATTTGTAGTGCAAATACCAACAAACACCTGGGGCGCTAGGGTTTCTAACCATAATGTCCCACCTTGTACAGACTGACAGGCATCAGGGGTGTGCCTTTGGATTGCCAACTGTAATGCTCATGCCATTCCACCCTGACCCTGCAGCCAGTGACAGGCATTGAGGTGTGCCTTGGACTCTTCAGATCCAGAGTTCACATCATTCTCCCATATTGCATCCATTTCAGCGTATGTCTTTATGGAGTGGGGTGACTGTAAAGCTGAACACCCCAAGGCACACTTCAACACTTGTCGGTGTCTGCAGGATAGAGTGAGGTGAAATGGCATGAACATTATGGGCAACAACCCAAACGCATAACCCAATGTCTGTCTGTCTCTGCAGGGTGGAGGTGAGGTTGGTGTGTAGTTCAGTACTTCACCTCCATTCCTATTCTGCATCTAACTCCTGCATTTCCACTGCTAATACCAGCAAACAAACATTCAGCATTGACAAATGCTTGTTTCATCAGGTACAGACAAACTCACAGCGACACATGAGGGGGCCCTAAGCAAAAACAATTAATGCCAAAACAAGTTTCACAATACTTTAAGAGTTTTACAGTTTGGTCAGGAAGGCAGCTGAATCTATATTTTCATTCATACCCCACTCTCCCCTTGCATCTAAGGTGTAGGCGGGGTTGCATTTGAGGCCCTCCTTCTGTAATAGGCCTAGGGCCTTATCTAAAAGTTTTAAATGAGTTTCCTGAGTCTAAGTGGTTAACAAAAGGTCATCCACATGCTGCAAAAGGCACTGTGGGGTTGAGAAATTTCTGATCGCCTCCCTCATGTGAATGTGGAATAGGGAGGGTGAATTGTGGAATCCTTGTGGGAAACAGGTCCATGTATTATCATTCTGCAAAGGTGAAAGTGAACTTGTATTTACTCTCAGGGACCAGTGGAAGGGATCAAAGACCATTGGATATGTCCAAGCCACTGAACCACTTGTGTTTAGGCTTGAGAAGTTTTGAGCATGTCTTGTCAGATGCCACAAAGGGTGCATAACTGGAGGTGACTTGGTTAAGTTTTCTTTAATCAATGGTGAGCCTCCAACTGTCATTGGACTTCTTTACTGGCTAAATGGGAGAGTTGACTGTGGAAACACAGGATCAAAGGACCCCTTCTTTTAAGAGGGAATTAACTGTTGTCCTCAGTGTGGGCAATGCCTCTGCATGAAATGCATATTGTCTCTGTCTGGGTGGCTCATCTTCAGCGACCTGAATGAGAGTATTCATTCTCCCACAATCATGTCTGTTTTTTGCAAAGGCCTCTCTGTGCCTCTCTAGGAATGGTTTGAGTTTTGAAAACAACTCATGATCTTGCAGCATGACTATGATGTCATACTGTGCACCATTTGGCTTTATTGCTGCCACCACATGGGCATCAGAAATGTAGAGTAATGCACACCAGCCTGGCATTTGGTGCATTAGCTGGTTATCCAGATCCACAAAGCACTCATAGCATGCAAGGAAATCCACTTCCAGAATGCTTTGGTGTTGATATAACACCATTAAATCAAAGTGATGTTCTATAGAGTGCCTAATACCTCTGGTATTGGCATTGACCTATAAGATGTTACTGCAGTCCCTTCAAAGGTTTGAGCATAAGTGAATCATCCTAATCATCATGGAGATCACTGTGTGCCCTCCTGGTGGAGTACAGAAACAATGGTGCTCATGTCCAGAAGATGTTCAAGCTGGTGGCTCCCAACCATCACTTCCACATAAGGGCAGCTGGCCTCATCAATTAAGATGTTAATGACTTTCCAGACCAGGGTCTGACACCGTCAGTACAATCCATCTAGGCTTGGATCACCTACAGGGATCAATTTTTGGATAATTTTTTGTACTTCCACCTATGAAGATTTCTTCTTTAGAGGTCCTTTGTTCTCCTCCAACCTTTCCTCTGCCAGAGGAGAGGGGCAGACATAATTGTGGCTACTGTACTTGCCAGCAGGGTTGTAGCTATTGACTAGATATTCACCATGAATTCCCTGTACCAATTGTTCTCCTTGGCTGGGTCTCTGTAAGAAGGGTCAGGCCTCTGCCTTTTGTATCTTCCATTCTTGTCATTTTCCTGATTCTGATTTTGTTTGGGCTTTTGCTTTTTATTGTTTTTGTTACTGTTTTTGTACCCCCCCCCATTAGGAGGACTTGTCTGGGTGGTACTCTTTGGGCTACCCTCCACCATGGTGCTGGGCTGCACTGTGGCCACCTTAGCCTTCAAGAATGTCAAATCCTGGAAGAAAATCTACAATGCCCACTCAACTCATTCCAAAATCTGGCAGAAGCAGTCCCATTCTGGAAACACCATAGCTTCAAATTTTTCACAGAGGCTCAACTGCAGATTTTTCAAAAACAGACTCTTGTATTCAATTGAATCTCAGTCTGTGTGCTCCCTGGCCATTGTTTTGTTGGTTTGATAGGCCAGCCACAAACAACAGTCAAACTGGGTAGGTGTCTTCTTAGTATACTGCTTGATCAGATGGGTCAGCATTACACCAACGAGACTGGGGTTGTTAGTTTACAGAAGAGATGGTGCTACTGTTTAGAATTGAACTGCGTTGTATGACCGGACTCCCATGGGCAGTTTGACCCACAGCATCCAGTCAACTGTTTGTCTCAGAGCCTGCACTCTATGCTCAGGGGAAGGCTGAGCATCACATAGTGGCTTTTCACTTTTTCCAGCTGGCAATTCAAATTATCAGTAGGGCCCATGCAACCCACCTTGTGTGCGATTGTTTGGATGGCTTGTGCAGACTGTAGAACATTTGGGTTACACCCTTCATAATTGTGGTTGAGCATCTTGATGACAGCTTTGGCTATAGCCATGGCTACACCCTGAATGAGTGTTTGCTGTCCCATCTTCTTTTTCAGCATGTCAGAAATGGCCTTTTGGATAATCATGGTCTGTGTGTCCAAGACTCCAGCCTTTTTGACAGCTGCTTCAGTCATTTTCTGTACTTCTTGTTTGTCCTTTTTGTTCAGGGCAGCAACTGGCAGAGACTGAGGCATATTTCTGGTGGAGTCCCAAGAACCAACATCTTGGATTTCTCTGTCATCACTGTCATCATCTTCTGATGATGCCAGACCAATAGGTGGAGGATATGGCATTGCTAGTGCATGGCCCTTCAGGATGGTTACCACTTGGCGTAACTTTGCCTTCTTAGCTGTACAATGCGAGAGATTTATTTTGCCTCTGTACTGTCCCTAAGCTATATATTCTTGCAATACTCTTACTCGGTGCCCACTTTGCAACTTTACAAACATACAAACATATGAAACGCCAGCAGAAACAAGCCTCATGGTCTGTCAAGTTTGCTTGATTGTGCAGCTAGCCGCTCCCTTATAACCCCCCCACTCTGTCCCACCCTCTCTTAAATCCTTACTCCATTCTACATGATACCACCTCTATGGGCAGAGTGTTCCACTTATCTATCACCCTTTTCATGAAAAAGTGTCTCCTGATTTCCCTCCTTAATCTCCCCTTCCAATCTCAGTCAGTGCCCTCTTGTGTCCACCCCCCTTCTGATCTAAATACTCCTTTCTGTATTACTCCTGTTAGGTTTCAATCATATCTCCCCATCCCTTCTCTCTTCCAGGGAATACATTTGCAGCTCTCCCAGCCTCTCCTCATAGGATTTTTCCTCAAGTCCCTGTATCATCTTCATTGCCCTATGCTGCACTCCTGTTCAACAATCTTATTTACTTGTTACTTGGTTACTTGGTTAGAGGGACAAAAGAAGGCAGAAGCCCATAGATATTGTCCTCCACATATGTGGATCATTATTAATGGTTCCTATCTAGTTAACCATTTGCCCAGTTTAAGTTTAAAGGTGATAAAGGAAGGGGCGTCTATAATATCTTAGGGAAGTGTGTTCCATAGTCTCGGGGTTCTTATTGAAAATAAATTTTGTCTTTTATTGGTTTTACATTTGGCTATATCTAGCTGTTTGTTATTCAGTCCGGGTCCGATTTTCCTAGTTGCAAAAGAAATACCACATTGCTTCGTTAAGGTCGGGTTTTGAATAATCTTGAAGAGTTGAAGTAAGTCCCATCGTGATCTTCTCAATTTGAGTGAGTGCAACCCTGTTTTATGTAGTCTAGTTTCATAGTCTACCTGTGCCAAGTGGGGAATAGTTTTAGTAACTCTTCTCTGTATCCTCTCCAGCCTGCCTGTGTCCCCACAGAGGTAAGGACTCCAAAACGGGGAGCCATAATCTAGATAAGGTCTGATATGTGATCTGTATAGCGGAATAATACACTGCTCGGTTCTGGAATCAAAAGTACCATTGATTTTGCGAAGAAGTGAATTTGTTTGATTTGCTATTTTATTGCAATGTGAAACTTGTGTCAGTTTATTATTGGCTAGAATCCCTAAATCTTTTTCTAAACAAGAAACCTTAATAATGCTGTTGTTCAATGTATATATTTGTTGGGGATTGTTTTTCCCAAAGTGCATGATGGCACATTTGGCTGTATTGAACTCCACTTTATTGATGAGGGCCCAGTGCTCAATAGATGAGAGGTAATTGAGCAAAATTTGTCGATTTGCAGCATTGTTAACAGCACCACCCAGTTTGGTATAGTCGGCAAATTTTATGATGATATTGGAAGAATTAATTTTCATATCACTAATGAAGATATTAAACAAGGTGGGTCCCAGGACAGAGCCCTGGGGAACTCCACTTGTAACCCATCTCATATCTGATAGAGTGCCATTAACCCTCATACTCTGAGATCTATTTGTCAACCAACTTTTTATCCATAACACAAGAATTGCAGAAAATCCTAGTTGAATAAGTTTGGAAATAAGGATGCTATGAGACACTTTGTCAAAGGCCTTGCTGTAGGCCAGTAAGATAACATCGGAATGAATGTTTAAATCTAGATTGGAACTAATAGGGTTGTAGAAAGTCAATAAGTTAGTGGTACATGACAGACCAGCTCTGAATCCATGTTGAGTAATATCTGTAAGATTTAGGGATAATATTTCCTTATCCAAAAGTGATTTGATAATTTTTTCAAGTAGTTTACAGGGAATAGAAGTTAAACTGATGGGGTGATAGTTATTAACTAATGAATAGGAACCCTGCTTATGTATAGGGGTGACTATTGCTGTTTGCCAGTCAGGAGGGACTATTGATTCATGGAGTGATTTATTAAAGATGATTGTTAGTGGCAAAGTGATTATTTTTTTGGTGCCCAGGAGGAATTTTGGGCATATACCATCCGGACCAGGACTAGTGGATTTCTTTAGAACAAGGAGTAGGTTATAGATGTCTTTCTGTTGAACTAGTTGCTCATCGGTATTTATGGGTGGCATGGCTATTTTGGGTTGTTAGGAGTCTTGAGTAAATACTGATGTAAAGTAGTTGTTTAGTGTAGAAGCTACAACAAGATCAGAGTTTATTATTTTATTATTGAGCATAAGGGGGCCGATTGATTTATTGTTCCTTTTTTTACTGTTTAGGTAAGCATATAGTGATTTGTGTGTATCTTTTGTATGTGCTATGCGGAATTCAAGGTTTCTTTTTGCTGCTAGCATTGATTTTTTAAGTAGTCTTACTGATTATCTGTACTGTATTATTAACTTATTGTTATTACTTGTAGGTGATTTATTTTTTAGACATACGAATAGTTTGCATTTAAGCCGTATTTACTTTTTAATGGATGAGTTGAACCATGGGGGTATTTTTCCTTTGCAATTGTGGGTACATTTGTTAGGGACGTATTTGTGTTCAACTAAGGATATTTGTGATTTTAAAAAGTCCCATGCCTCAATGGTGTTAAGGGGAGATAAGATGTTTATCCAATCGATATTACTTAGGTGTTTATTTATTTTTTGAAAATCTGCCCTTTCATAGTGTTTGATTGTTTTTTTGATAGGTACTGAGCAACGAGGTACGGTTATGGTAAAGAATATTGATTTATGATCGCTATTACCAAGGGGATCAGATGTATGCAGATTATTTACAGAAACATCTAGGCTAGCTATAACAAGATCTAAAATATTACCCCGAGTAGGTTCTTTAACTAGTTGGTACAGACCCAAGTCAATAATAGTTGTGAGAAAGTTGTTTTCGTTATTGTTGGAACCCATTAAAGTATCCCAGTTAATAGTTGGGAGGTTGAAATCTCCTAAGAGGAGGATTGAACCCTTACTAGAGAACTGGGAAATATCTTCTGTTAATTTAAGATTTTGAATACTGTCAAGTGAGGAGGAGCGGTAACAAGTGCCAACCAGGATTTGGGGGAGACCATTGGGTTGGATATACACCCATAAGCTCTCTGAATTTTGTTCGATAGGAGATTGGTATGAAGGGATGCTATCCTTAACATAGAGACTAACTCCACCCCCTGGTTTCGTGTCAGGCCTATTTTTAAAGTAGTGTTTATAGCCCGAGATCTCAGATGACCAGTTTCTATAGGAGTTACCGCAAGTTTCAGTGACAGCAAACAATGACAGATCTAGAAGGTGGGCTTTTAGTTCCAATTCAGCTTTTTTTGCAATGTTTAGGGATCGTGCATTAAGGGATAAAATGTTTAGATGTGAGTTTGCAGGTTGAGACCCATTTTCAAGAGTTTTGGACAAAGTTCCAAACTCCCCCTTGTTAGTTAGTTTAAATGGGAATTAATGTAGGAGACAATCTTTTTCCCAAGTATGGCACTTCCTCTTCTACTGAGGTGTAAGCTGTCCCAACAGAAGAGGGAAGGGTTAAGGTGAAAATCCTCCCAGTGGGTTAGACAAGGGATACTTGGTCTAAGGCACCATTTCCTCAACCATTCATTTATGGTTTTAACTTTAGAGTTAATAGTGTCACTTGCTCTTGGGATAGGTAGCATTTCCGTGAGACGGATGTTACAGCCCCTATCAACCAACAGGTTGCAAAGGGAA
This sequence comes from Neoceratodus forsteri, assembly GCA_016271365.2. Lineage (NCBI taxonomy): Eukaryota > Metazoa > Chordata > Ceratodontiformes > Ceratodontidae > Neoceratodus > Neoceratodus forsteri. Next base: position 180,011,504 of record CM057455.1, read on the forward strand.
ACAAAGTCCTGTTTTATGCCTTGCAAGGGTTGCTTAGTAATGTCATTTGTTCCCACATGAACAACAACTAGTGTTTTTTTTCCTGCGGACTTTAAGATAGGTTTAAGCATTGCTGTGTTATCAGAAATCCTGGCACCCCGGTAGCTTGAGCTGGTGCAATGTTCCTTATCTGGGTTACAAACAGTGCAGTCAATGTATTTCGTTATGGAGTCTCCAAGTATATAAACTTCCTTGTGATTGTTTAATGTGTCTAAGGGGCAAGGGGGATGTAAAGGGGGGGGTGATGGGACTGCGTCGGGTAAGTTGTTGGGAGATTTATGACGCAAAGGGCTATTCTCAGTAATTTTACTGAGTTTGGGACTGATTACTACAGATTCATCAATGAAGTTAGACAGGTGCTCAAATGAGTTGTGTGTGGAAATTGCATATGGGACAGGGGGGGATAAGTCATTGGCTGCTAACTTGAGTTTGGATTTAGGTGTTTTTGTTAACCAGAAGTTTGTTTTATCAGTTGTAGACTGTTGATAGGTTAAAGTAGTGGGAGTAGAGGTGGAGGTGGGTTGTTCGAGTATTGGGATGTGGGTGACATTTAGTCGGGGCTTCAGGTTGGTATCCTCGCCTATTTTTGCTGTGATTGGGGCGTTAGCCTCCACCATATTTGCTGTGATTGAGGCATTAGCCTCCACCAGTATTGACATTTGGTCAATATAGTCCTCTAAAGCTTTAATCTCAGGATTTACAGACGATTTGGGTTGAAGTCTTATCAATTTCGTTTTGTAACTCTTTAACTAAAATGCACTTATCACACTTGAAGTCGACGGTGTGTTTACCCCGGGCATACATTTTACAGGTGATGCAATATTTATTTGCCTTTTTCATGATAGCACAATTAGTTAATCAGTCAAATACAGAATCTTTTAACTCTTAATAGATTACTAGTATTACCTTATTGTCTCCTTAGTCCACGATGGACAGGATAGACATGCACAAAGACGTGCATGTCTCTGCGCTGCTTTCTCCACACGCCGCCCCGCTGCATGCTCACCCCGCTTGCTAGAGCGGCTGTTTTATGGGCGAAACTGGAAGTGCTATTACTCCTCTTCCGGTTTTGGATAGCTCCAATAGTGTTTTAAAAAGACTGGAAAGCCTTTACAAAGGCTATCCTAGCTGTTCTACAGGTAGCTTTTCCAAAAGAAAGCCCAGTCAGTTAAGAGAAAACACTTGTTTCTTGGATAGTTTACTGGGGGAGAGCAGAAGGTACAAACACAGTCCTCCAACACCCCACAATCCCTTGCAAGCAGCCACTAACAAGCTGTTGCAAGAGAGAGAGTACCCCTGTATGCTAGCTGACAATAACAGTATATAATTCAGTTTATAACAATCAAGTTACAGTTTCAAGGTTTTAAAAGTTTAAGAACCTCTCTCCAGAAGTAGGCTACGTGATCCAACAGTATATATTATGCCCCGCTCACTAGAGCGGCTGTTTTTAAGGGCCGAAACCGGAAGTGCTATTGCACCCTACTTCCAGTTTCGTGATAGCTCCAATAGTGTTTTAAAAAGACTGGAAAGCCTTTACAAAGGCTATCCTAGCTGTTCTACAGGTAGCTTTTCCAAAAGAAAGCCCAGTCAGTTAAGAGAAAACACTTGTTTCTTGGATAGTTTACTGGGGGGGGGGGGGGAGCAGAAGGTGCAAACACAGTCCTCCAACACCCCACAATCCCCAGCAAGCAGCCACTAACAAGCTGTTGCAAGAGAGAGAGAGAGTACCCCTGTATGCTGGCTGACAATAACAGTATATAATTCAGTTTATAACAATCAAGTTACAGTTTCATGGTTTTAAAAGTTTAAGAACCTCTCTCCAGAGGTAGGTTACGTGGTCCAACAGTATATATGTATATATATTATGTCCCTCTTCAGGAATGGACACCAGTACTGTATGCAGTATTCCAGGTGTAGTCTGACCAGTGAGATGTACAGGGGTATGATCACTTCTCTGTGCTTGAAGGAGCTTCCCTTCACTATGCATCCCCAGCATCTTGTTTGCCTTTGCAGCTGCCTTCCTGCACTGAGCTGAGTGGTTCATTCTCCCTGTTATTAGTACCCTTAGACCCTTTTCATCCATTGTGCTTTCCAATTGTACCTCTCCCAACTGATATTTCCTCCTCTGGTTCCTTGCTCTGAAGTGCAGTACCTTGCACTTCTTGGTGTTGAACCCCAACTGCAATGTCTCCGACCATTCCTGTAGTTTGGTCATGTCTTCCTGCTGCCCCTCCACCCATCTATGTCATCTACAACTGCACTGATCTTAGTATCATCTGCAAACAGACTGATCCTACTCCAGAGTCCATTTGAGATTTTGGCTATGAATTATCCTAAACAGCACTGGTCCCAGTACCAAACCCTGGGGCACCCCACTTAGAATGTTCCTCAGTGTTGAGTCCCCCTCCCTACTACCACCCCCCTTTGCTGCCTACCTCTCAGCCTGTTGGCAATCCAGTAGACCATTTTTGTCCCCACCCCAATGTATTCCAGTTTCCCCCCAGCCTCCCATGTGGCACCGAGTCAAAGGCCTTACTGAAGTCTAAACATAGAACGTCCACTGCATGACCCTTATCCAGTTCCCTGATAACCCAGTCATAGTACTCAGCTAGGTTCATCTGGCAGGATCTGCCCAATATAAACCATGCTGATGGTTGTCTTGGAGTCCATTGTCTTCAAGAAAGGTCACCAGTCTCTCTTTTAGGATTGACTCTATGAGTTTCCCCATGGCTGAAGTGAGATGCACCAGTCTATAGTTGCTTGGATTATCCTTCGGGCCACATTTATGAATGGGCACCACATGGGCCATCCTCCAGTCCTGTGGCATGCAACCTGTGTCCAGTGAAGTAGTGAACAGATCTGCCAGTGGTACCTCTGGGATGTCAAATAGCTCCCTAAGCACCCGAGGGTGAATGCCATCTGGCCCCAGTGCCTTGTCAACTCTCAGTGCCCTTAGTCCCTACAGCACTCTGTCTTCTGTAATTCTGATATCAGTCACCCTGGCCCCGCCCACTCCACCCTTCCCATGGGGTATCTGCTCCCTCTTTCATTTGTGAACACAGAGCAGAAGTACTCACTCGTGCCTCTGCCTCATCCTCTCTTCTCCACCCACCCACCCTCTTTCTTAATCCTCACAATCTGGTCTTTTTTCTACTTTTCTCCCCAATGTATCTGAAGAAGTCTTTTTCTCCATCCTTGATTCCCTGTGCCAGTCTCAGGTCTCTGGAAGACTTGGGCACTCTAACTAACTTAGTAACCTCCCTGGACTTCTTCATGTACTCATTTTTGTCCACTTGCCCTCTAGAATGCTTTTCTCTAGGCCCCCAACCCTTCCATTACCTCCACAGTCAGCCAACTTGGCTTCTTTTCTCTCCCCTTCTTGCTCCATGTCCTGGTGCAGGTCTCAGTAGCCTCTGCCAGACCTTTCCTCATGATATTCCATTTTTGGCTGGCACTCATGCATGTCTGAATTCTCACCAGATGATTAACCAAAATTTCCCCCATCTTTTTAAAGTCTGTTCACATAAAATCGATCACCCTGGTACCAGTTCCTCCTGTTACCCTTCCCATGCTGAGTGTGAACCCCACCATATGATGGTCGTTCCCAGCCAGGGGGTCCTCCACTCTCAGATCTCTTACAGCTTCCCCATTTGTTAATACCAGGTCAAGAGTCCTACCCTCCCTAGTTGGCTCACAGACCAATGACACCAGTAAGCAGTCCTGAAATGCATCTAGCAATCTCTGCTCCTTTGCACACATAGTGGTTGGGGTGTTACAGTCCACCCCAGGGAGGTTGAAGACCCCCATCACTATGGTTTTCCCCTTCCTACAGACTCTTCAAATCTGCTCAACCAACTCCCTATCCAAGTCATCCCCCTGAGCTGGTGGCCTATTCACTACCTCCACCCTCAGTGTCTTTCTTTTAGAGTCTTGAAACTACATCCATAGGGCCTCTGTCCTGCCCTCCATCCCCTCCTCTGTCATACACCTTATCACCTCTCTCATGTAGACCACCACAACCCCCCTTTCCTCCTAGTCCAGTCCTCTCTGAATATCCAATACCCTAGAATCATCATTTCCCAGTCCTGGTTCTGGGTGGCCCATGTCTCCATGATGGCCACAATATCCATCTTCCCCACAGCCAAGAGAGTAGTAGTTCAGCTGATTTGTTACCTAAGCTTCTCACTTTAAGTGAGACCACCCTACAACCTATGTCTTTCTTTCCCCCAACCTGGTTCCCCTCCTAATCCCTCCTTGTGTCCCCACCTCAAATACCTCTCTGTTAGCTTGGGGGTAGGCATATTTGTCTCCCCCCCGGGATCCCTGAAAATTTAAGGAAGTATTTTTTCACAGAGAGGGTTGTGGATGCATGGAACTGCCTTCCAGAGGAGGTTGTGGAGTCAAAAACAGTGGTGGACTTCAAGCATGCATGGGACAGTCATAAGGCAATTCTAGGGGTTGGGGTAGGAAGAAGTAGGTTGCTGATTAACTAGGATCTGCAGCTTATCCATTAGGTAGGGAAATGGGCAGACTGGGTGGGCCAAGCAGTCCTTATCTGCCAGCAAATTCTATGTTTCTATGTACTAGGCATCCTCCCACCACCCCACCTAGTTTAAATCTATCCTTGATGCTATGTACCCCTCAAATCTCTGCTTTAATACCCTTTCCCCTCCCTGCTCAGGTGCAGCCTATTCCCCACATATAGATCCTTATTTTCCAAAGTATTGCCCCAGTCCCCCACTACACCACACCCTTTAGGCTGACACCATTCCTGTAGCCATTTGCTGATCTCCCCAGTTCTCCCTTTCCCTCCAGTACTCTCACAGGGTACTGGGATCACCTCTGAAAAGGCCGCTGATTCCCCCACATCCTCGCAGAACCCTCCTAATTCCTCAAACCTCCTCCTTACTACAGTCCCAGCCAAAGACAAGGCCAGATATTTCCTGAAATTTCTGTGCTATTTCTACAGAAATCTCCTGCTTTCTCCATTTACATGGTAGGGGCAGCAGAGAGACACTCTTTAGAAAATTTGCGAAATATCTGGAAATATATGGCCATGTCTGTGGCTACTACTGTACTTCCACTGTCTCTTCCACTAGGTTGTTAGTGCCCACAAGCACCACTACATGTGGTTTCTTCCTGTCCTTCCTTGTGCACTTAAGATCCTCCTGCCCCACCCAATCTGTCGTTAGTCTGGGTATAACCTCCACCCATACTCTACTATGCCTTTCCCCCCGATGCCCCATCTGATCCCTTTAAGTATGGAAGCATCAAGCACTAGTACACCCCCTTCCTCATTCCTTGTCCCTGCCCCCACCCCTTTCCCAGGGTATCCAATCTTAGAGCATGCCAGCTCAATAACTTCACCCTTCATCCCTACTGTTCTCTGCCTCTTCTTCCCTGTCCTGTACCCTGCCCCCTTCACTGTTCCCTTCCTATCCCCCACATCCCTCCCCTCTGCCCTGGCCCCACCATCCTCTTCTCCCCCTGTCGTCCACCCATCAGCAGTGCTTCTCTCCCCTTCACCCCTTCCACCCTCCTCTGACTGACTCCTGCTCCTTGTGGGTTTCTATGTTCCTCCCTCTCCTGCTCTCCCCTGGAGATCACTCCCTCCCTCCCTCCTCCTCCACCAGTGTCACCAGCTCAGCAGACCTATTTCCTGCTCATCCTGCCTGGTTGTGCCTGTTCTCCCTTCCCCCGACTCTAGCCTTCCCACTAATGCTAGGCACCTTGTTTGTTTCGCTCCTGCACTCCCTCTCCATCACTTCCCTTGAGACACTGTTCCTCCCCTGTGGTGTCCTCATGCATTTCCTTGATGTGACCCTCCCGCCTCCAGGCCTCTTCCCCCTCTCTTCATCCTCTCTAGCTCTATACCAAGCCAAAGCACTTCCTCCTCCAGCCTTCTCAACTGGATACACATTGGACACCCTCTTTGACTCCACAATATGTTATTCCAAACTGCCGCCCCACATCCATTACAGAACACTATCATACTCATGATACCAGTACTAACTACACAATACAGTTCTTGTGATAAATTTCTAACCAGCCCAGTCCCATGGCCACTCCTGTGTGAGTCATTCAGTCTCCTACCCAAATGCAAACTCAGCCCCTTTCCTCAGCCAGGAGCAAACACATCCCTGTAGTTCATGCTTTTTCAGTTTTCAGCTCCAAACATTCATTTGTAACACTTTCCCTTATCTCCCTGTCCAAAGCTTCCTGACACCTTTCTAACTCCTCACATAACTCTTCATTTTCACTCTGCAGTGTCTCATTCATCCCAGTCAACAAATCATTCATTTGTAACACACTTTTTATCCTGCAGAATCTTTTCATAATCCAGTACAGTACCGTATCACTCTGAGCCTCATTTCAGACCCTCTGGACTTCTTGCTCCAGGTTGGGCCGCAGTTTGCCCATTTTGCAAGTTTTATATTCAAACTCCTTTTTCAAAATCAGGACCTCCACTTCTACTGCTTGTAAGGCAGCAAGACAGCAGCAACCATTAACCCCTTTTGATCATGCTTTTTAGCCATGGATCAGGCTTCTGAATACAGTGTGCACAAATGATATATCGAATTCTTGTACAATATTGCGTCAGGTGTGAAATCGCCCCAGCCCCCATAAAAGGCTAGAAAATTGGAGACATCAAGTTTCAGCTCTGCCGTGAAGGCCATTTTGGAATCAGAGGTTCACTTTAATATGCATTGACCCAGAACAAAAAGTGTATCGGTCCACTCTGTGTCTTGAAATCAAGTAGCCATGTGACCGGGTTATACAGGGGCCATCAGATTCTTTTACATTGTAGGATGATGGAGTATAGATAAAGTTTTTTTGAACACCTTTGTTCACTCTGGTTTGATTCTGTCCAATCAGGTCCTGCCTTGATCACCACTTTGTAAGCTTGGTCCTAACAAGTTGGGTTCTGGCAGAACACTCTGACCTGATGGCAGAAAAAACTCAGACAGGTGCAGCGGTCTATAAGATATATTATCCGGTGCACTCATAAAACAGCTTACCTAAACAGCTGGGAGTTTGGTACCTCTCTGAACACCCAGGTGATCATGCATAAATCTCAGAGAACAAAGAGCTTGCATTATATTATATACATGAGATAACAGGGTCTGTTACCTAAGTAATGCCTCATCTGCCGAGCCATGTAAGACTCTCATTGGTGGAACAGGTGGGCATCTGGCACCCAAAATGTATAACTTTTGCACGTACACATAGATAAACAATACAGTTTACAGGCCGCACTTTTGGGTAACAATAGAGCTTTTTAGAAATAATGCAAAGCTTTGTTTAATAACTAACATCAGTAGGTGATGCGCTAAGACAACAAATAAAGCACTACATCATAATGCTTTATTATCTTATACTGTGAACAAAAGGCAGTCTTAATGAAGGTTACTAGCATATGTAACATGGAAACATAGAAATTATAGGCAGACAAAGACCTCCAGGTCCATCCAGTAGGCCCTAAGAGGCTAGTATGTGGTCACTGACCCGATGTGATCAACGGCTTTTCATCACTCCCTCACCTCTCAAGGTTCCCATGTGCCTGTCCCAGGCATGCATGCTTAAACCCCTCCACTGTGCTTGCCCCCACAACCTAGTGTGGCAGACTATTTCAAACATCAACTGCCCATTTTGTGTAGAAAAACTTCCTTACATTATTTCTTAATCTATCCCCTCCAATTTCGTATCATGACCCCTTGTTCTATTACTTTTTCTGTGTTGAAAAAGGTCCCCCCCCCCACCTGCACCTTGTTTATGCCCTTGAGGTACTTGAAAGTTTCAATCACGTCTTCCCGCTCTCTCCTTTTCCTCAGTGAGTACATATTGAGGTCAATTAGTCTCTCTTCATATGTTCTGTGGTGCAAGTCCTGTACCATCTTTGTCACACTTCTCTGGATAGTGTCTACCTTGCACACTCCCCAGGAGCCCTGCAAGAGCTTGGGAGCTGCATCCAAGCCCTACTGGTCAGAAAGGAGCCAGCATTCACAACATGCTCACCCATTTAGTGCACACTACCCGAGAGCCCTGAAACAGCTTGGGAGCAGCACCAGAGCCCTCCAGCCCCAGAAGGAGCCAGCCTACACAGGTTCACCCATTTAAGGCACAATCCCTGAGAGCCCTGCAAGAGCTTGGGAGCAGCACGAGAGACCTCCAGCCAAAGATGGTGTCAGCATGCACAGGCTCACCCACTTACTGCACACTTCACAAGAGACCTGCAATAGCTTGGGAGCAGCACTGGAGACCTCCCACCCCAGACGGAGACAGCAAGAGCTTGGGATCAGTACTGGAGCTGTCCCGCCCCAGATGGAGTCAGTATACAACGCATGCTCACCCATTTACTGCACATTCCAGAGATCCCTTCAAGAGCTTGAGAGGATCACCGGAGACCTCCCACCCCAGACTGAGACAGCATACACAGCAGGCTCAGACATTTACTGCACCCTCCCTGAGAGCTCTGCAAGAGCTTGGGTGCAGCATCAGAGACTTTTCACCTCAGACTGAGCCAGCTAGAGCTTGGGAGCAGTAACAGAGATAAACTGCCCCAGACAGAGCCAGAATATACAGCAGGCTCATCCATTTGCTGCACACTCCCTGAGAGCCCTACAAGAACTTGAGAGAAGCACGGGAGCTCTCCCTCCCCAGATGAAAACAACATACACAGCAGGCTCACCCATTTACTGCACACTCCCCACAAGCCCTTCAAGAGCTTCGCAGTAGCACCAGACCCCCTCCCAACCCAGACAGAGTCAGCTAGAGCTTGGGAGCAGTAACAGAGATAAACTACCCCAGACAGAGGCAGCATATACAGCAGGCTCATCCATGTACTGCACACTCTGCCTATAGTCCTACAAGAACTTGGAAAGAGCATGGGAGCCCTCCCTCCCCAGATGGAGACAGCATACACAGCAGGCTCATCCATTTACTCACACTCTCTGCAAGCTCTTCAAGAGCTTCACAATAGCACCAGACCTCTCCTGCCCCAGATGGAGTCAGCAAACACAACAGTCTCACCCGTTAACTGTACACTCCCTGAGAGCCTTGCAAGAGCTTGGGAGCAGCACCACAGTCCCCCCAACCCAGACTGAGCCAGCATAAACAGCAGTCTCACCTGTTAACTGCACACTCCCTGAGAGCTCTGCAAGAGCTTGGGAGCAGCACCAGAGTCCCCCCAACCCAGACTGAGCCAGCATACACAGCAGGCTCATCTATGTACTGCACACTCCCCGCAAGCTCTTCAAGAACTTGGAAGTAGCACCAGAGCCCTCCTGCCCCAGAATGAGCCAGCATACACAGCAGGTTCACTCATTTACTACACACTCCCCAAGAGTTCTGCAAGAGCTTGGGAGCAGCACCAGAGCCCTCCCACCCCAGATGGTGCCAGCAAGCACTTGGGAGCAGCACCAGAGCCCCCAGCCCCACATGGGATGAGCATACACAGCAGGCTCATACATTTACTGCACACTTCCTGGGAGCTCTGCAAGAGGTTGGGCAAACTGACAGAGCCCTTTCACCCCAATTGGAGCCAGCAAAAGCTTGGGAGCAGCACCTGAGCCCTCCTGCCCTAGACAGAGTTAGCATATACAGGCTCACCTGATTGCTGTATGCTCCCTGAGAGCCCTGCAAGAGCTTGGGAGCTGCATTGGAGCCCTCCTACCTCAGATGGAGCCAGCATACACAGCAGGCTAAACATTTTACTCCAGACTCCCTGTGAGCCCTACAAGATCTTGGGAGCAGCAACGGAGCTCTCATGCCCCAGACAGTATCAGCATGCGCAAGCTCACCCATTTACTGGTCACTCCCCGAAAGCCCTGAAAGAGCTTGGGAGCAGCACCAGAGCCTTTCCAGCTCAGACAGAGCCTGAATATACAGTACTCTAACCCATTTACTGCACATTCCCTGTGAAGCCTGCAGGAGCTTGGGAGCAGCACTGGAGCCCTCCTGCCCTAGACAGAGCCAACATAAACAGCAGTGCTTCTTGTTTACTGCATGCTCCTCGAAAGCCCTGCAAGAGCTTGGAAGTAGCACTGGCATCCTCCAGCCCAAGATGTAGCCAGCATACACAGCAGGCTAACCCAATTACAGCGCACTCCCCAAAAGCCCTTTAGAGCTTAGGAGTAGCACCAGAGATGTACTGCCTCAGATAGAGCCAGCATACACAGCAGGCTCACTCATTTACTGCAGGATCCCAGAGTGCCCTGCAAGAGCCTGGGAGCAGTATCAGAGACCTCCTGCACCAGATGGAGCCAGCATACACAGCAGGATCACCCATATAATACACACTGCTCGAGATCCCTGCAAGAGCTTGGCAGTAGCACCAGAGCCCTCCCACCCCAGACAGAGACAGCATACACAGCAGGCTCACCCATTTACTGCACACTCCTTGAGAGACCTGCAAGTTCTTGAGAGTAGCAACAGAGTCATCCCACCCCAGACAGAGCCAGCATAGACAGCATGCTCACCCGTTTACTGCATACTACCCAAGTGCCCTGCAAGAGTGTGGGAGCAGCACCAGAGCCCTCCCACAATAGATGGAGTCAGGAAGATTGTGGGAGCAGCACCACAGTCCTCCCACAGTAGATGGAGTCAGGAAGATCGTGGGAGCAGCACCAGAGCCCTCCCACAGTAGATGGAGTTAGGAAGATCGTGGGAGCAGAACCGGAGCCCTCCCACCCCAGACGGAGCAAGCATACACAACATGCTCAAACATTTACTATACACTCCCTGAGAGCCCTGCAAGAGCTTGGGAGCAGCACCGAAGTCCTCCTACCCTAGACGAAGCCAGCATACAGAGCAGGCACACCAATTTACTGCACTCTTCCCAACAGCCCTGCAAGTGCTTGGGTGGACTGGAGCCCTCCCGTCCCAGACATAGCCAGTATAAGCAGCAGTCTCACCCATTAACTGCACACTTCCTGAGAGCCCAGCAAGAGCTTGCTAACAACACTGGAGTCCTCCCATCCCAACCGGAACCAGCATGCTTAGCATACTCATCCATTTATTGCACACTCCCTGAGAGCCCTTCAAGTGCTTGGGAGCAGCACCAGAGCCCTCCCACCCCAGATGGAGCCTGCAAGAGCTTGTGAGCAGCACTGGAGCCCTCCCACCCCATATGAAGCCAGCATACGCAGCAGGATCACCTGTTTACTGCACACTGATTGAGAGCCCTGCAAGAGCTTGGGAGCAGCACTGAAGCCCTCCCACCCCAGACAGAGCCAGCAAGAGCTTGGGAGTAGCACAGGAACCCTCCCGCCCTACACGGAGACAGCATACACAGCAGACTCACCTCTTTACTGCACACTCTCTGGGAACCCTGCAAGAGGTTTGGAGAACCACCGGAGCCCCCTCACCCCAGATGGAGCCAGCAAGAGCTTGGGAGCAGTACCTGAGCCCTCCTGCCCCAGATGGAGCCAGCACACACAAGCTCACCCATTTACTGCACACTCTTTGAGAGCCCTGCAAGAGCTTGGGAGCTGTACCGGAGCCCTCCTACCTCAGACGGAACCAGCATACACAGCAGGCTAAACATTTTACTCCAGACTCCCCGAGAGTTCTGCAAGACCTTGGGAGAAACATGGGAGCCCTATCACCCCAGACAGAGTCAGCAAGAACTTGGGAGCAGCACCAGAGCCCTCCTGACCCAGATGGAGCCGGCATATGTAGCAGGCTCACCCGGTTGTTGCACACACCCTGACAGCCCTGCAAGCTTGGGAGTAGCACTGGAGCCCTCCCACCCTAGATGGAACCAGTAAGAGCTTGGGAGCAGCACCTGAGCCCTCCTGCCCCAGATGAACCCAGCATACACAGTCTCACCCATATACTGTACACTACCCTTGAGCCTGGCAAGAGCTTGGGAGCAGCACCAGAGTTCTTCTGCCTCAGACAGAGCCAAGAAGAGCTTGAGAGCAGCACTGGAGTGCTCCCATTGCAGCCAGCATCAGAACACACAGGCTCACCCATTTACTGCTCACTCCCCAAGAGCACTGCAAGAGCTTGGGAGCAGCAATGGAGCCCTCCCACCCCAGACAGAGTTAGAAAGATCTAGGTAGCAGCACTGTAGACCTCCCACCCCCAGACAGAGTCAGCATACACAGCAGACTCACCATTTTACTGCACACTCCCCAAGAGCCCTGCATGGGCTTGGGAGCAGCACCAGAGCCCTCACACCCCAGACAGATCCAGAAAATGCTTGAGAGCATCAGCAGAGTCCTCCCACCCCAGATGGCGCCAGCATACACAGCAGGTTCACCCATTTACAGCACACTCCCTGTGTGCCCTACAAGAGCTTGGGAGCAGCACTGGAGCCCTAGCTCCCCATACAGAGCCAGCATACAGTGGTATTAATTGTGTTAAAGATATTTTCTTGGCAGGCCTGTTGGCACAACCGGTTGGATTTCCACTTGCGAAGCCGGTGACCTGAGTTAGGGAACGGACCCGGGTCGCTGGAGGACCAGCCATGGGGAGAAGGATAGGGCATCCCACAGACTGCTCTCCTTCTCTGGGGGGAGGGTGGGGAAGTGTCCAGTGCTAGATGGACCCCTGGCAGAATCTGGGAGTCATGCAGCCACTGGCACTTGCATGTACTGAGGAGGGGCAGATACAGGACGTCATTGTACATGCCCACCTCCTGGAGGAAAACTGAAAAAGGGGAAGGGTGGTTTCACCATCTACATGAAGCCCTCTCGCAGCTTCAATTAGCCACCATCACCAGCAGTGCTCTCAACTAGATACTGGTACCACGACACTGGATTAGGGGAACCAGTGCCATGGCCATTTCCACTGAGGGGGCAAGCCAGGGGTGACCGGGAGACAAGCTGGCAATTGACGGTTGGTGGAAGCCTGGGGACGTTATCAGGGCAGAATGCCGACGGAGAACCTGCCAGGAAAAGAGGAAAAAATACACATTTTCTTCTGTGGTACACCAAGTGTTTTTTGCCTTAACTTTCAATAGATTTTAAGGATTTTCATTGGCTAAGGTTCACTGATTGATTCTGAGTGCAGGACTGTGGTCTACGCTGACCATTCAAGATTATTGTTCTGTAGTGCTATTTTAATTGGCCCAGCATTCCTGTATTTTGTGACTGTACTCACTTGTAACCAGCTAGTGTTTAGTGGTTGCTCCATTTGTTACTAGCCCAGGATTTTAGCTGCATGTCTGCACTAGCTATCGAAAATGCAGTGTGTTGTGCCATGTGTTTGTAGCTCAGGATTGTACTGCCTGTTTGCTTACCTGCCTGTCTCCATCCTCTGGCTTTGCCTCCCTGTTTCTCCAGGTGCAATTCTGTCTGTTCATCTTGGCTGCGCATGCACAGTCTGTAGCTCCCCTCCTCCTCTGTCTCCTTTGTCTGCCTCTGCACTTCCCACCTTCTAATACCAGTCTCATTTATCCAGCAGGCTCACCTGTTTACTGCACACTTCTTGAGAGCCCTGCAAGAGCTTGGGAGCAGCACCAGTGCCCTCCTGCCCCTGATGGTACCAGCATAATCAGCACACTAACCCATTTACTACACACTCCCCGAGAGCCCTGCAAGAGGTTGGGAGCAACACCCTAAATTGAGCCGGCATAAGCAGCAGTCTCACCTTTTTACTGAACACTCCCTGAAAGCCCTGCAAGAGCTTAGGAACAGTACCAGAGTCCTCCCACCCCAGATGGAGCCAGCATACACCACATTAACTGTGTTAGCCCAACAGTGCTGTGCGCCAACTGCCCTACCACACCACACCACACCACACCAAATCACCCTTGGCCATCTTTTCCTTTATGTGCTTTTTCAGTCACATGACCAATAACGTGATGCTGAACTGTGTTGTTTCTAACACCCCATTTTCCCATCTGCTCCCTATACTATGCGACCACTAGGAGTCACTTTCTGGACCTACATTTCCTCTCCCTGTGCTTTCTCCTCCTCTACCTTGAATCATCAGACCTAAAACTCTCCCCAGCCCTCCTCTGTTCACCTCCAGTACTTCACTCCTCACAGGTGTCTCCTCTTTGGCACCAACCAAGATTCAAACACTGCACCTTCTGCACCAATGGCTGTGACACTAACCTCTGTTCTGTCTGGTAACCTCAAGTACATAACACTTTAAGCAAACTCTTAACCTTCCGATTCAATACCTCTTTTTTCTGTCCACTCTCCCTCTGCAGCTATTAACTCACTGTCTCATTCTTCTTTCTGTCTGTGTTCTGCACCTACCATGGTAATCTTTCTCTTACGCCTGTTATATCTGAACTGCCCCGCATGTATCTCCCCTCCACCCTCCTCAGTCACCCTCCCTTCCGGCCTCTGTACTCTCACGTCTCACAATGAACCATTTAAACCCCCATGGCCCTATGTCCGGCTATATCTTAATGACCCTTTGTCCTTCCTCTCTTTTCTCCTGTCTCTCCACTGCCCTTGGTGTCTCCCCTTTCACGCACCTGAGATTACAACTAAATGCTGCAGATTTAATAACACAAGTCCCTAACTCTCATTTCAATTTTTTCCAGGACCCTCATCCTCCTCTTATTCCTCCTTGGTATTATCCATCCTAACCCCAGGCCAGGAAACCCCAACACCCCCACCCCACAGCCCCTCCTTAATAAGGAAAGAAACATCAGCATAGTCCACCTTAACATTCAGAGTCTCCCAGCTAAACTTGATGCTTTCCAAGCCTGTGTTGCCTCATATGATTTTGATGTTATCATCCTTTCTAAAACCTTCTTGTCTCACAAAATCTCCAATTGGGAGATCAAACTCAGTGGCTACACCTCTGTCAGGAAGGGCAGACAGAGTAAAAAAGTGGGAGGCTGCATGTTCTTTATGTCTAACAAATTCTCCTTCACTGAATACAATCCCAGCCCTGAGTTTGCCTACTTGAAACTCTCTCAATCCACCTCTGCCTTGGCCCCATTAAAACCATCAACCTTGCCACCACCTATCTCCCCCCCAGGAACCCTGTACTCTAACCTTGAGTCACCGCTAGCCCTTAAACACTCCCTCCCACTGAATAGAGAGAGTGGATCCGCCTTAGGGATTCCCCCCTTACTCACTGGGACCTGCTCCTCCTTCAGGCCACCTAGTACTACCAGCAATCCCCCTCTCATCTCCCCCCAAAGCCTCCTACCTCATATTGCAGCCTCCCTTCATGTTAGCCCAGCTTATCCCTTCGCCGGGTGGTCCCCCTCCTCTGAGGGGGAGACCACCAGCTGGGGCAGGCCAGCGCACTATTACTGTCTTGCCCGGACACTGCTGAGGCAGACATTACTCTGCCAGGTGTGCTTGAGGGCATCGTCTGGGCCGGACACCGTCATCCAGCTGATCCCAATGCAGTTTCTGCTTTTCTGGTGTTTCCCACATCAGTGTCCCTCTGCAGTGCTCCTAGTCTCCACCGGGGGCCGCTGAAGAGTGACATGCTACCCTAACCTACCCCAGGAGAGTTGAGCAGCCTAATGGATGCTCAATTCTCTCCTTTCCCTGCCAACCCCAGACGTCCCTACTTTGGGGATTTTAACATAAACTGGGACTCCTGCCATGCTGACACTGCTAAATCCTGTATCGCAAATCTAGGTCTCCACCAGGTCATCTCCTCACCTACTAGATCAAATTATAAAACTAGCACTCATACACTTATTAACTAGATCATCGCCTCACACCCCTACTGCATCACTGACTCGGGTGTTTTGCCAGACTGTATCAGCAATCACTGTGCCATTTTTTGTCTATGGTTGGCCCATCTACCCAAACACCCCCCTAAATTCATTTTCACATGGAAACTAATGGATTGGAATATCAATCGATAACCCACAATCTCAATTTAGTTGACTGATCTTTCACTGTGGGGCCAGGTAACTGTGACTCTGCCCTAGAAAAATTCTCCAAGATCCTTGTCAGCATCTGTAATATGCATGTTCCCTTAAAAAGAATCAGGACCAGGGGTCACATTAATGAATGACTCTCTCCTAATATTATCAAACTCATGAGAACCAGCAGCAAAGCCATGGCCTACTACCAAAAGCACAGGGCCCCTGTCCAGCTCTCCCTTTACAGGTCACTGCGCAACAAGTGCAAATCAGCAGTAAGAAAAGCAAAAGTCAACTTCCTGCATGACAAACAACTCAGTGAATCCTTGAACCCCCGTCAGCTTTGGGATACCCTTGTTGTCTAAACACTGTTGGCGTGTAGGGTAAACAATTAAAATAATAATAACAATACAGATTCTTGTGTCTCGGAGTCTGCCAACAAACATTCGTAAACAAGCAGGGAATACTAATAAAGTTTATTATACTACTTACGCCAAGCATGTGACAGAGAAAATCACAAGGGAGATGGGTTTCTCACAACTAGCCTGAAGAATGTACACAATCTCCAAGATTGTAGATCTTAGGTTCTCTAAGGTCTTGTCTCTCTCCCCGCGCTTCTAGAGGTGTTGTTTCTAATGCCTAGAGCAGCTACAGTGGGTTGGAGACAACTATATGCAACTAATAACAGCATAGCAACAGAGATTACCCCATAGTTACAGATATGAGAAACACTATACATTGGTCCTAAGTCATTCTCCATTGGAGAATGACTTAGGAGACATAATTACTAATGAGTATCATATGAGACAGAATATGCTTCCATTAGCATTATCGTTTGGACAAATGAAATGCTGACAGTACAAACTACATGTGGCATTTCCCTTTTTACATACATTAGAAAACATAAGACATAACAAAGGCCTTCTGTCTCTGTCAGCTTGCTTAGACAAAAAGAACTGATGACAGGGCACTATTACACATGGCATATCTGAGTGTAAAACACACTACATATAATTATATGAGAATATAAGTATACAATAATCACTGACGATCCCTCTGAGTCGTCTTATCAGTGATTAGGTAGATTATATATGAAATATCTATAAAAGACAAACATAATCAAGATAAATGTATTATAGTGAGGTATAATAAATCATGCATGATGATATTAACATATCTCAGCAGCAAAGCACATTCCTAGCACTCATGCTTATATATGTGCTCATATCTATAGGTTAGTGCAAAATAGCAGTATTACAGTACAATAGACCAGGGATACAGTGTGAGGTGTATGGGGGATGATAGAGGCATAACCCATGCATAACAAGCACTTCTTTGTTTCCCTAATTACAAAAGTGGCAACACAACAAAAAGATGGAGGTTAGGCACCATTCGTCTACAGGCCCAAGGCACGAGCCTGATACAGGAAATTGAATGGATCATGGTAGTGTTTCAGGGTTTTCCTTAAACAACAAAATGTAATTATAAGGGAAAATGTTAGTAAACTTTGCATTACTATAAACATTTGGAATAAAACTTCACAATGGGGTTTTCCAATATCAAAACAATCAGTAAATACTGATATGTATCAGTTGTGCATTTGTCCTATTGGGAAGAATTTGAAGAGACACACTTAAGTTGCCTGTACTGTATGGATATTAAAAATAATTACAAATTGAGATAGAGCATCAAGATAGTTAGAACTAGAGTTAATGATATCTGGTTCTGGGATGGGAACAGGTGTGATTACCATATAACCTATTACCTGTTTAAGGAGTAAAAACAGAAGTTAAAAAAGTTCACTTTGCATAACTTTTAGTCCATATCAGAAGAATGTATAGTTGGTCACCACACAATGTTCCACATCAGCAGAATATACCACCTAGGAGATGGCATTTTTCAGTTGGTAAGTTGAACAGAACACAAACTGTCAATGTCCACAAGTTATAAACTATAAACAGTTCCAGGGATGAATCCAGGGTTTCTTCAAGTGTTAGATGAAGATTCATAGTTCAAATTTCATGTATTCAGATTTTCCTAAAGGTTGATCAAAATGTTCAGGAGGCAGCAGTATTTTCATATGTCTCAGCTGGGGGGGGCATTAGATTGCACATTGAATTTCACAATGGAATAGCAACAGTGTTCCGTTGAAGATGATCACATGGCTGCACAAGGTGTAAAAGTTTATAGTAGTACTCAGTTTGTATGATGTGCCAGCCAGGCTTGGAAAACAAGCAGTGAAGAAAATGGATTTCTTGATTGTAGACCAAATGAAAAAGAGTCTTCTTGCTGAGTTAGGGGATTGCCCCTACCCCAGACTAGCTTCATAGTATACATAACAATGAGCTTGATTGTAGAATCTTAATTGGCTGGACTGAATACAGTTTATTTGAGAGTTCACAAGTGGAAGCATAATTTCAGTTATTAGGCCTGTATTTACAAGTTGGTAATACAAGTTGGAAGATGTCACATCTGCATAAAAGGTGGTGTTCCTTTCAGGTATGACAATCAATGTTCAGAGTCAGTCATGATTCCAAAACCTCATGATAAACAAGGAAAGGACATAGTTTCAACCTTTTCACTATATAAGTCCCCATCAAGATGACCTATAGAATGGACAGTTGCCAGACGATCAGAGATGGATGTTGCCGGATAAAAATGTGGCAATGAAGCTGTGAGAGTCACAAACATGGCTTCCTGGATTGTGCAGGAATAAGTTTCGAAACATGTAGCAATACTGGTGTGTGGTGACATATTCAAGGTTCCTTGCCATTGACAAGGGAATAGTGCTAGATTCAAATAAACATTTGTTAACACATACAATAGAAGTACAAAATGTGGCAATGCCACTGACCCATACCTCTGTCATGTATGAGATCAAGGATATATCCTAATTCCTGATCCTGGAAGTGATAACCAAAGGGTTGTAAGAACATAATAGCTATAGGCAGTGCAAAGGACTTTCCTAGCTATGTGATGCTCATCTGCTTCCTTAATGTGAGCAGAAATTAATTCATTAATAAGAATATTTGTCAGGTCAAACCCCTTCACAATAACTTTAATATTGTAAATGTAAATCACTTTTAATGAGCAAAATCATATATTCCATGCAAATGTGGGGTATGATATTATATTTCATACTCTCATGAACCTTTAACATATGTGCTTGAATAATGGCTATATCAGCCCTATTTCAAATAGATAAGTCAGAGCCAAATAGGTCTGAGTCTAAACCTGTGGCTTTTTTTTAATAAAAAAAAAATGCCTAGTAAGTTTGGATAAGTTTACTGTCATAAGAAGTACCACTAGCAGCCAGGATGTGAAAACCTGTGTGTGTGTATGTGTGGTGCTATCATTCCCTGTATAGGGAGTCATTAATGAGTACCTGGTATGCTGCCAGGGTATCCAATCACATCATTATGAAAAAAAATGTGGGAATGTTTGTTCTGAAACATAAAACAAATCATTTCAAGTTTAAAAGGTGAGATTTAAAATCACCCGGTTGGGGTTGTGCATAAGCTGCACATTATTAACTAGGATATCTGGTTTGGAAGTGGCTGTTAGGCCACTGGTTGGGCCAGGGTTCTGTTTTGGGCACTCAATATTAAGTGTCACAAATTATAAGGCATCATAGGGTTAAAAACCTTAAAGTCTAATGGCTTTTATTGCCATACAATTTTTGGATGCAAAATTCCTGATTATCAATAAAATGTAAACAGGAGTCCAGATCAAGTCTAACTGCTAGAATTGATCCAAAGCAATGATCATAACATTTAGTAGGGCCTCACTACCCTTCTGGACAATGAACATGTCTTTTAGGACTTTAGTGTGAATTCCACAGGATGCAATTAAATCATGTGGGCTTGTGATGTACTCTGCCTCAACAATCTGTTTAGGATTAAGTAATTGGTTCTTATCTGCAATAAAATGTGCAGTTTGGGCTTGTAAGAACACCCATACTTTTAAAAAGAATAATAAGCATAAAAGCAAGCATCAATCTCTCTGGAACCTAAAAGAAAAGAGAAAAAGAAAAACATAGTTAGTTTAGTACTATTCCACCCATTAGGGTTTGGAAAAGTAATTTAATCTTCTTTAAACAGGTTCATTTGATTGACATATAGCCGTTTATCAATGACTGTTATAGTGAGGCAGTCTAACTTGGTAGACCGCTGGACTGAGTTTGTTCACAGTGGGGTAGGGCCTGTTGTTGGGCCTTGCCCATACATTATGAAGCAAACAAGTGTACTTTTTGGATGTCATGTTTGAGATATTTAACATATTTATCTACTGATGCTCCATCAGCAGAGGCAGTACACAGGTCCAGAAGTAAATGTTCTGGGAGACTCATGGACTGTCTGGTCATGATTTCAAATGTGGGGTACACTGTGTACCTGTAGAGGGTGTCCCTCTTATTGCCATAAGGAGTAAAGACAACAATTAATTTCAGTCACTTTGGGTTTTCTGAACAAGTTTATTATAACATAACTTTGATCTGCCTGTTAGCCCGTTCCACCTGTCCTGATGACTGTGGGTGGTAAGTGATATGAAACTTTTGTTTTACCTATAACAAATCCAGAATTTCCTGCATCACTTAGGCTATAAAGCTGGATCCCTGTAATCAGAATTTACCTTTGGGGTAAAACCCTACCTAGTAAATAGCTGGTTTATCAAGACATCTGCAGTCACTTTGACAGTGTTGTTCTGTTTTGGGATAGCTCTAAGAGTTGTGTTGTGCGCAAACAAGTCACTGTATTTCTCAGAGATAATATTAGACAACTGGAACAGAAGTTTGTCTTCTGACAAAGAAATTCAGTTTAGAGAGAACCAGTCCCAATTAAAAACTGTAATACAAACATTGTATCTGCAGTCTCTAGATCAAGGCCATTTTGTCAGACTGAAACACTTAACCCTCTCATGGAGTGCTGTTATCATTTTACGTAAGGAAAAATCTTTTTATTTCTTTCTTAACAAAAGCTGTGTCTTTCTCAAGGATGTTCCAGCTGTCTAAACCATCCACAAATATTTGTGGTAATTAGGAAACTCCCCGCCTTTCTGCTTTTCATTTTATTTGCCAGGTGTGTTTTAACATTGCTTGAAAATCGTACATGTACGATGATGCAATTACTAGCCATGCACACTCTGTCATCACCAGAATGTAAAATAATTCCAAACCCTGCTATCTGACCATCGTTGGTATGTGTGGCTGAGTCATCAGTCAAACATGACACACAGTGGTGTCTTTTAACACTTTCTGGGGTTCTGTCAGAAAGACCACTGGAACATGTAGGTCAGGGGGTTGGAGTGAACAATCATGGGTCTCTCCTGTAAATTGTAGGCCATGGGCCAACAAGGATAAGTTTTGATAGGAAGGACAATGATGTCATAATCCTGTAAAATGGGAGACCAGTATGTAAGTCTGGCATTGGATACAGAGTCATCTTTTACTCTGTCTGACAACAAAAAGTTAGCTGGCAAATGATTGGAATGCAGCACAATGGGTGCCTATCCAATGATGTACATAAAGTGTCTCACTGCCCAGTATGTAGCCAAAAGATTGCTTTCACAAAGGTTGTATTTTAGCTCCACTGAGGCAAGCATCTGTGATGCATAAGCAATGGGTCTGATGTGTCCATTATATGTTTGGGCTAAAACTGCTGAGATTGCTTTATCTGATGTGGTAGTTTCAAAATAATACCCTAAAGCTGTGTTAGGATTAACCAATGCTAGGGCCATGGTCAGTGATCCCAAAAGAAAAGCCAATGATATTAGTATTAGGACACCTTGTACATTCTTACCTGTAGTGCCTGCTACTGTAGCCACAGAATGGGATGATCCAGGTGTCACTGATGGAGTTGGTTCTCATCATGTGCAGGCAGTGTTGGCACTATCAAGGGTACCTGCACAGTGGAGAAAAGTGTTGTGTAGTTCTCCAGCTATGCATTGTGGTTCAGTAGCCAGCAGGGGTGGAGAAAGTAGTGCTGAGACAGGTGTCAGATCAGGTTTAGAAATCAAACCTGTAACCCCCCCCCAACATGGCCTGTGATACATCACAGCTACAGGGCTTTCAGAATCAGGGTTATCCCCTTCCCCATCAAATGTAAAGTGGGTTTCCCCACAGGAATGTTGCTGCATGGTAGCAACATTGTTTTTAATGTTGCAGCTTAAGGTATTAATGCACTGCATAGGAAAAGCAGTACGTTCAGTTTTCTCAGGGAAAGCTGAAGTTAAATTGCATAGGGAAGAATCATAATAGTTCATGTAATTAACTTCAATGTGTTCTTTTTCCAAGTACACTCGAATACCATAAACATTGTTAATAAAGCAAACATTGTTAAGAGCATCGAGTGTTTGTGCAGTATCAGATGCAGACTTCATGACAGATTCCATATCAGCCTTATTCAAAAGTATATCAACATCATTTTTAATGAGAATCTTCTGTCTCTCAGAAACACTAGTGTTACTGATAACATTATTAATCATGCCAAAAAACTCTGGTATGTTTTGTTTGGTTATAGCAGCAATCACAGGTCCCTGTGACTGCAAGATCAAATCTCCATCGTGTGGTGGTTGGCCATTTTAGATTACCTCATGGACATCATGGGTTACTGTGTCATGACCATCATCACATGACCATGAGTGGCCATCTTGGGGTTGGTATGGGGATGCAACCTGATGACATATGTGTCCACCATTTTGAGACTCTAACAATTCTCCATTTTGAGAATCACAGAAAAGCAACTGGCTAGCCTTTGCTCTAGTCCACCCCACAGCATACTGTGAGTGTTCAGAACCAAACTCTTCAACATCAGAAGAGGCAAGGTCTTTGGGCATTAAGTTAGTATGCCCTGCCAATACCTCTGGCAGATGGTGCAAGTTCACCATATCTGACTTTTTACTCCTTCATTCTAACTCAGATACAGGAGTTAGCATGCTATAAAGTGCATTGTTTTTAATCACATCTTGTAAAACTTGCTTTTTATCAACGGAAGCTGTGTCATAGTTTATATTGAAAACCTTCATTTCAAGTCTGCTGTATTTAAAACATAGTGAATCAAGCTGATTATTTAAAGGTCTGGTGTTGAAATACCAGCACATCAACTTTTTCAGCAATTACATCAGACTTATCATTTCTAAGTTCTTTGTTTTCAAAACATAAGGAATCAGTGTTACTAGCCAGAACACCATTTGTTTGAGAAACTTTTTCCTTAACATGGTTTGCCTTTTCTGCGTTATCTCTTAAGGCATGCAGGTCGTAGCTGCTCCTTTCATTAAGGAGTGACTCATTTTCTAGACGTACAGACTCCAGCTCAGACTATAGTCCAATTATTCTTTCTGTGTTAGAAGCCCTCTTCAGACTAATCTCCTGCTTGCAGGCAGAATTCACCATTTTGCCAGCATCATACTCAGATTTCAATACAGATAACTTATTTAGAACAGCATCAAAACAATTAAACAATGTTGCAATTAATAATCTTTCAGAATCATTTTTTACCACTTTTCAATTCCCCATAATGGGCAATGATGGTATCCTTTAAAGGGCTACTTCAGCAAAATCACACCTACCTCCATAAGCAGTTTGGTGTTTTAAGGCATCCAGCCTCAACTCAGTACTGATATATTTTGACATGTCATATAAGATAAGAAACCCTTAGCTGTCTGTGGATAAAAAACTTTGTTTGCAACCAAAGTTCATGAAAGGACACCATCAGCCTTTGGCGTATGTGGACACCTAGATGAGTAAATAACCATTAGGATCTGAATCCACAAGAAAGAAGTCTATATGTCTGTGTATTTGGATCCCTTTACAGCTGTGTTCAAACAGAGAAAGCATAGGAAAAATAAAATAATAAAACAACTCATTATGCAGAAATTGAATATCTGCCAAGAGATTGTTTTGTCTGCACTGTGGAACACACAACAGACCGAAACATTAAACATTAAGACACTCTTAGTTGCTTTTTACTGGGTATTTCTCACCCAGTGTTTTAATTTACAGAGGAAATTAAAATGAAACTTGGCAAAAACATTCAGAGTCTATTCGAGGTCACCATTACAGTATGTTGTCTAAACACTCTTGGTGTGTAGAGTAAACAATAAAAATAATAATAATAACACAGATTCTTGTGTCTCGGAGTCTGCCAAAATACATTCATAAACAAGCAAGAAATATTAATAAAGTTTATTATACTACTTATGCCAAGCATGTGACAGGGAAAATCACAAGGGAGATGAGTTTCTCACAACTAGCCTAAAGAATGTACATAATCTTCAGGATTGTAGATCTTAGGTTCTCTAAGGTCTTGTCTTTCTCATTACACTTCTAGAGGTGTTGTTTCTAACACCTAGAGCAGCTATAGTGGGTTGGAGACAACTATATACTACAGATAACAGCATAGCAACAGAGATTACCTCATAGTTACAGATATGAGAAACAATATATATTGGTCCTAAGTCATTCTCCATTGGAGAATGACTTAGGAGACAGAATTACTAATGAGTATCATATGAAACAGAATATGCCTCCATTAGCATTATCGTTTGGACAAAAGAAATGTTGACAGTTCAAACTACATGCAGCATTTCTTGCTTACATACAGTATAAAACATAAGACATAACAAAGGCCTTCTGTCTCTGTCAACTTGCTTAGACAAAGAGAATTGATGACAGAGCACTATTACACATGGCATATCTGAGTGTAAAACACACTACAATAATTGTATGAGAATATAAGTATACAATCATCACTGATGATCGCTCTGAGTCATCTTATCAGTGATTAGGTAGATTATATATGGAATTTCTATATAAGACAAACATAATTTAGATAAATGTATTATAGTGAGATATAATAAATCATACATGACAATATTAGCATATGTTAGCAGCAAAACACATTCCTCGCACTCATGCTTATATGATATGTGCTCATATCTATAGGTTAGTGCAAAATAGCAGTTATTACAGTACAATGGACCAGAAATACAGTGTGAGGTGTACAGTATGTGAGGTGTATGTGGGACGATAGCAGCATAACCAAGGCGTAACACCCTTAACTTGCTTCTTGGCAAGACCAAAAATTCAGATTCTATCACATTGCAGCATGGCGACAAACAGACCAATGATCCAACCAAAGTAGCGAATATCTTCAACACCTTTTTTGGTGACCTTGAAAAATACAAACCTACCCACTCCTCTCCTATGCCCACCTCTCCTCCCATCACCCCCTCTGCCCCAACCCCAAAGGTAGGTCTTTCCCAGATTTCTACTTTAAGGCCCTAAAACCCACAGACACCAAAAATCTAATCTATAGAAACAACCCCAAACCCAGTAAAGGTCCTGATGGCATAGACTATAAAATTCTTAAACTCTCCATCAGTGCATTGGCTGTGCTAATCACCAACCTTCTCAACTGCTCCCTCTGCTCAAGTTATTTTCCCACCCCTTGGAAAACCACCACTATCTGACCCTTATTCAAGTCTGAGTCTAGAAATGAAGTTGAAAATGATAGTCCTATTTCCCTCCTCTACCCTCTCTCAAAAACTATTGAGAAAGTTGAGCATTCTCAACTCACCATCCACCTTGACTCCAACAACTTACTCTATAGTGCCCAGCATGGGCTCAGATCTGGGCACAGCACCAAAACAGCCCTGGTCAGGTTCACCAGAAACATTCTTAAAGCTAATGACAAAGGCCAGTACACTGGTTCCATTTTTGTCAACCTTACCTAGGAGTTCAACCTTGTGGACCATGCCCTCCTCCTAAACACCCTAAGAGGCCTACATCTTTCAGAAAATGCCATAAAATGAGTTGGAAGCTACCTTTCTGGGAGATCCCACATGACTGCAATTGAAGGCCATTTCTGCTTGAAATGTCAAATTAAATATGGAGTCCCCCAGGGATCGTTCCTCAGCCCTCTTCTTTTCTCACTCTTCATAAATAATCTTACCCTCTATATGCCATTCCACCCAACTTGTTCTCTACACCGAACATGCGGCTCTCTTCTGCAGCGACAAAAAAATTACCATGATGTTCCACAATCTGCAGTCTGATTTCATGAAGCTGCACTCCTGGTTCTGCTGAAATGGTCTGGTCCTCAATTTCAAGAAGACCAAGCTCATGATCTCCTTGGGGCCCAGGAAAGCCCGGGTCTCTGGCTTGAAACTTTTCAACAATTCCAGCAACCGAATTGAACAAGTGTCAGAATTTAAATACCTGGGTCTTCACCTTGACTCCCCCCCCACAATCTCTACATCAGTAATCTCATAAAGAAGGTTCATGTCAGGCTTGGTCTTCTCTACAGGATTAGAAAGTTCCTTATCCCTGCATCCAGACTTCACCTCACAAGCTGTCTACTCCTGCCTCTTATCAACTATGGATCCATTGTTTTCTCTCCTCTCACCTCTTCTTCAAAGTTATAGACACATATAACAGCACAGCTCATTTTGTCACTGGTCTTCCCTGGAAAACACACCACTGCTCACTGTACTCCTCCCTTGGCTGTCCCACTCATGAATGGAGTTTCTATCAAAAGATGCTCTCCTTGCTCCATAACAAATACCTCAATATTCTTCCACCTAGCGTTAACTCCGTATTCCCATTCATAGCCCCTGGGCAGTTGACTAGAGGTGCCTCCAGTCTGGTCATTGACATTCCTTTCAACAGGACTAAGCAGGCCCAGAACTGTATCACCTACAATGGAACTAAGCTGTACAACAAACTACCCCCAAAAATTCAGGCCTGTAGATTCATGTACTTTTTCAACTCCTCCCTTGAAGATCACCTCCTCTTTTCATCCACCTGCTGCTGCCCTGATAAGTCTCCTCCTTGGCCCCCTCACTAAATCCAGCAGCTCTCTCTCCCCCACATTACCCACACTTTTTCTCTACCTTGTGCACTAAAACCTTTGGCCCTATACAATAGCCTGTCTCTCCTCTATCCTTGAAATGGATCCCTGCATCCAGACTTTACCTCACTAGCCCTCTACCCCTCTTCTGCTTTATCCTTTGTCTCTTCAAGTTATCTTTTCATCTACTAAGTACCCCATCCCTCCTGTAAACATTATTGTTCTCTTCTTGCCATGTGTTTGACTCTTGTACACTTTTACCCCTGTAATTATGGTGTTTATTGTATGTACTTGTTAGTCTTTTGTACTTTTATATCCCTGTAAATATGATATATTTACTGTGTATGTATGTTCTATGTATTCCAATGGACTCTGTAATCATCTATCTCTTGTAGTCCAACACTGGGCATTTGTGAAAATGAGCATTTTTGCTCACATACCCTCCAGTATACAAATAAAATTGATTGAAATTGATTGATATGTCCTTGTGCAAGTGTGGCCTGCAGACCTGCATGCAGCACTCCAGGTGAGGCCTTACCAATGTTTTATACAAGGGCATCACCACTTCTCACCTCTTTCTAATGATACCACTGCCTATGCACCATAGCATGCCACTGGTCCTCCCTGCCACCTTTTCACACTGCTTTAATGCCTTAAGGTCATCAAAGATGATAACCTCTAAGCCCCTTTCCTCATTGGTGACAGTCAGCTCCTCCCCCCCAACCTGCAGCTCTCCCCAGGGTTCCCTCTACCCAGGTGCATTATTTTATACTTTTTGCATTGAACCTCAATTGCCACATTTCTGACCATCTTTCAGGCTTCAACAGGTCTCTCTTCATTATCTGGACCCCTTCTGGAGTATCCACCCTGTTGCAGATCTGGGTGTCATCTGCAAACAAACAGACCATTCCTTCCAGCCCCTCTGCAATGTCACTAATGAAGACACTGAACAGGACTGGTCCCAGTACTGGTCCCTGTGGTACTCCACTGGTCAAGCCCTCTCCCCAGATCATACCCCATTTACCACCACCCTCTGTCTCCTGTCTGTTAACTAGTTCCTACACCAGTTCACCACCTTGTCTCTCATGCCCAGACCACCCATCTTGTTAACCAACCTTCTATGTGAGATGGTGTTGAAGGCTTTGCTGAAATCTAGGTAGGCATCATCTACTGCCCCTCCTTGATTTACTTCTCTTGTCACCCATTCAAAAAAAAATTATCAGATTCGTTGGATATGACCTTCCTGCTGAGAATCCATGTTGCCTCAGATCCTGGACATCCCTGGATTCCAGGTGTGCCTCTATCATTTCTTTCAGCAGTGTCTCCATGATTTTTCCCACCACTGAGGTGAGGCTGACTGGCCTGTACTTCCCCGCCTCCTCCCTACTTCCACATTTGTGCAGTGGGACCACAAGTGCCCTCCTCCAGTCCTCTGGAACCATACTTGTGTTGATAGACTCCACGAACAGGGCTGCCAGAGGCATTGCCATTTCCCTTTGCAGCTCTCTTAATATCCTTGGGTGGATTCTATCTGGTCCCATGGCCTTATCCACCTTCAGCTTTGTGAGTTCTTCCACAACTCTCTGCACTGTGAATGGACTGGTGTCTACTTCTCCCCTCCATTGCTTTTGCTATGCATACGTGGTCCTTCATCCTCCCCCTTCCTAGTAAATACTGAGTAGAAATATTTGTTCAGTATTTCTGCCTTGTCCAGATCCCCCTCCTTACACAGTCCTTCCTCCCCTTTGAGCCTAACAATCCCTCCCCCCTGTTTTTTCTTCTTTCAGTGATGTACCTGTAAAATGCCTTGTCCCTTTTTTCACAGACCATGCTAAACCCTTCTCTGTCTGTGTCTTAGCTCACCTAACAGCCTTCCCTTCTTTCCATAGGCATTCAAGGTGCACCTCCCTGTCCTCCTCCATTTGAGTCCCCTTATATTTCCGGAAACTCAGTCTTTTAGCCCTGACTTTGTCCCCCAACTCCTTGGAGAACTACAGTTGTTTCCAGCGGTGTCATTTGGGGGGAAGAGGGGCAGTCCCCCACCTGCAGACAGTGAACTCATCTTTTTAAAAAAATGTTGCCTTGCCTGCCCAACCCGCATGCATGCTGCACCAGACCAGACAGACTCGACTCACCCTTGCTTGCCCCCCTTCCCGCAGCAAGCTAGCAACAACACACAGACAACTGTTATGTCCTTCTGGATCCAAAACTCCAAGTCCCAGTCTGCATAGCACTACCTGCACCTCACTATGCATGCACAGAAGCAGGATGTGGGTTGCAATTGGCTAAGAAGGCAAGTGGGTAGGACTGTCGTGATGCGGAGGACTGACATCACTTAAGTGGGAGAAGTCTGCCTCTTGAGTGTGAGCAGGAAGAGTCACTGGAGGCGGGAACATTTGTTGGGGATGGGGTAAAAAAAAACAGCGTGTGAAACTAACTGACCACAGTGGTCAGCAGGTCGGATGGTCAGAAGAGTCAAGTCTCAGATGGGAGTAAAGGGGAAGAGGTCAGCTGGCATCGGACTAATTTTCTTTTCAATTATCTGGCAAGCGGGTGGGCAGCCGGGGCTCCGTGCACAGCCACATGCTGTCTCTCAGAGTCTTACACTAAGTCCAGACAGAAGGAGACAGAATCAGCTGCTTGCTGTGAGATGAGAAGAGTGGAGAGGAGTGGAGGATGACTCGGAGGAGGAGATGGGGGATTAAGGAAGAAAGAAAGAACTGCAACTCTGCAAGAAATAGCAGGTATCATGCAAAAATGCAAGAGAAACATAGGAACATAGAAGCTGACAGCAGATAAGGACCGAAAAGCCCATCCAGTCTACCCATTTCTTTTTCTACCTTATAAATGTGCCATCAGCCTTTGCTCTGTCAGTGGCCTATCTATTCATACTCATCTGTATTGCTCCCTTATGCCTATCCCATGCCTGTTTGAAGCCCTGCACTGTATTCATAGCCACCACTTCCTGAGGTAGGCCGTTCCATGCATCCACCACCATTTCTGTGAAAAAGAACTTCCTCACATTACCCCTTAATCGGCCTCCCTCTAATCTCATGATGTGTCCTCTTGTCCTTCTATTTTTCTTATATTGAAACATGTTAGACTCTTTCACCTTGTTAATGCCCTTAAGGTGTTTGAATGTTTCAATCATATAACCTCTCTCCCTCCTTTGCTCTAGGGTATACATATTGAGCTCCATTAATCTGTCCTCATATGTCTTCTGATGCAGTCCCTGCACCATTTTGGTTGCCCTTGTCTGGACTGCCTCAGTTTTGTTACTGTCCTTGTGAAGGTGTGGCCTCCAGTACTGCATGCAGTACTACAGATGGGGCCTAACCAGTGTCTTGTAAAGAGGGATTATTACTTTCCTCTTATGACTTGTGATACCCCTACTAATACACCCTAACATCCCCCTAGCCTTACCTACTGCTTTAGAGGTCTGCTTGGATGATTTCAGGTCATCGGTGATGATGATGCCCAAGTCTCTTTCTTCCTTTGTGACTGCCAGCAACTCCCCTCCCAGCCTATAGGTGGCTTCAGTGTTTCTCTTTCCTATTCTTTGCATTAAATCCCAGTTGCCACTCTTCCGATCATTTTGCTAGTTTATCCAGATCTCTTCTCATTCTGCCAGCCCCATCCAGATCATGTACTCTGTTGCAGATCTTGGTGTCATCTGCTGAAGATATTGAAGAGGACTGGCTCCAGGACTGATCCCTGAGGTACCCCACTTGTGACTTGCATCTCTTCTGACTGTATATCATTTACCACCACTCTCTGTTTTCTGTCCGACAACCCATTTGTCACCCAGTTGACCAACTTCTGACCCACCCCGAGCCTACCCAGCTTATTTATCAATCTTTTATGTGGAACAGTGTCGAAAGCTTTGCTGAAGTCAAGGTAGACAACATCAACTGCTCCTCCTTGGTCCACCACTCTGGTTACCCTGTCAAATAAATCTATGAGATTAGTTTGACAGGACCTTCCTTTTGTAAATCCATGCTGTCTTGCATCCTGTGCCCCTATGGAATCCAGGTGTTGCACTATCCTTTCCTTAAGGAGTACCTCCATAATCTTGCCCACTACTGAGGTAAGACTGACTGGTCTGTAGTTCCCTGCCTCCTCCCTGGTGTCACTCTTGTGGCGTGAGATCACATGAGTTCTTTTCCAGTCTTCTGGGACCTCTCCTGTGCTCAGAGACTCACTAAACAGTTCTGCTAATGGCTCTGCTGGTTCCTCCCTTAGCTCCTTAAGTACCCTGGGATTTATGCCATCAGATCCCATTGCCTTGTCCACCTTGAGCTTAGCGAGCTCTTGTAGGACCCTTTCTTTTGTGAAGTGAGTAGTGCTCACCTCCCTCCCCCCTGTGTCCATGATGCTGAGCTGTGGGCCCTGCCCTATCATCTCTTCAGTAAATTCTGAGCAAAAGTATCTATTAAGGATAGATGCTATTACAGGGTCCTCCTTCTCACACGCCCCCTTTTCTCCTTTAAGCTTAGCAATACCCTTTCTGGACTTTCTCCTTTCACTAATGTATCTATAGAAAGTCTTGTCACCTTCTTTTTACTGTTCGTACTAGTGTTTCCTCAGTTTGGGACTTTGTCTGCCTTACTGTCTTCTCTGCTTCCCTTAGGGCAGTTTGGTGTGCCTCCCTATCTTCATCGCGCTGTGTTCCCTTATATTTCCTAAAGGCCAGCCTTTTGGCTCTGAACTTTTCTGCTACTATATTTGAGAACCAAAGTGGTTTCCTTCTTCTTTTGGCACTTCCTTTTCTGTCTAACACAATGGTATGTTGCTTCAAGTATTGCATCCTTAATGCTTGCCCACTTTGCCTGTACCCCCTCACTTTTGTTTCTTTTTGCCAAGGCTAGCTTAACTCTGTTGGCCATCTTATTAAAGTCAGCTCCTCTGAAGTCCCATATTTCTGCCTTGGAATGGGATGATTTAGTTGTAGTGGCCAAATTGAACCATACCATGTGATGGTCACTGGGCCCCAGGTGGCCTTCTACCTGGCGATCTGTGATCCCTTCCCTGTTAGTCAGTAGAAGATCTAGGATAGCCATGTCTCTTGTGGGTTGTTGTACCAGTTGTTTCAGGCCCTCCCCCTTCAGGGAATCCACCATGTGTCTAGTTCTGGCAGATATCATTCGCGGATTCACCATGGAAGGATAACATGTCTGGGACTGTCTGCTGACACTAGATCATTTGTGACCTACTGGGGGAATCACTGTTAATTTGGGGTGCACAATACATCTGGGGGGGATGGTAAGCGAGAGGGAAAAGCAGCCTGGCCCGGGGTTCCTTCCCATCCCACCCCAATTTCAGAGAAGAGGGCAGACCATGGGTTCAAATATAACTTAGAATGTTTCAAGCAGAGGCTGGAAACTCTAACCTGCTTTAGGTTATGCCACAAAAGGAATAAAAGGAAGCAACAGGTTTTACTTGTAAGGGAAGATAATCCCTAGAGAAGAGATTCAGACAGGGGTCTGAATCTGAATTGTAATGTAAAGTATGTGTAGCCCACCTCCTCCCCAGTGTCTATGGGTATGCTGATAATAACTGTCCGTGGAGAGGGGGGACCACAGCAGAACTGTGCCAGAAGAGATATGGAAGTGGTTTGCTGAGTCTACTGCAGACTTTTATTATCACCTTTTTAACCATGTGATTGCTGCTTTTTGCACTTTCTTTCTTGTAAAAATCTTTAGTGTTGAAAAATGGGATTTCCCCTTTAAAGACATATCCTGTTTTGCATTTAAAGATACAGTCCCTGATATATACCCAATGTTCTGCACTGTCTCTTGAATTTGTAGCATAATGGGGCAATTCTACACAGAAGGTGAATGTAGGAGTTACAAACAGAGGTGAGAAAGAATAAGTGCCTCAGCTCCCACTTGAACCTAGGCCACTTGGAATACTGTTCCAGTTGAGCTAACCAGCTGCACCACTGAGACAACTTGAACCTGGGCCATCCCTGAGCGCATTTTATTAATGAGTAATGTGCTCGGGGACAGCCCAGGTTCCAGTTGTCTTAGTGGCGCAGCTGGTTAGTGCAATTGGAAAGGTATTCAGGGTGGCCTGGGTTCATGTCCCAGCTGAGGCACTTATTCTTTCTTGCCTCTGTTTGTATGCGTTCCATAATATGTGCACACCACGCCTCTGTGTGCTTGTTGGAAGGTAGGAGTTAATTAGACAGTCAGTGGAAACATGACAGCATGAGGCCCACAATTCAGTTGTCCATCAGCATCTCCCAAAAGCAGGGCTGACTTTTGCGTTCTGCTTGCAATGGGTCTCCTTACCTCAGCTTCCATTTGTTATATGCCTTGCACTTTATTTCATATGCATGTCATCTTATTTTTCATGTAATCAGTGATGCCTGTGTGTTTTCTCTAGTGGGAGGTACAGTAGCAGCATTCACTCATAGTGTCCCTCTACCCACCCAGTCCTTTGCTTTTTATCTGCATCTGATCGGCTGAACCACACTTTGGCAAATAAATCCATGACATTATAATGCCACTTTATAATGCTCTGCCCAGCCAGAGATGCCCTTGAATAACATACATGGGAAGGGTAACCCATGACATCCAAAGGAGGGCTGCTGGTAGGGGTAATGGTGTAGAGAGATTGCTTGGGGCAGGTAGGTCAGGTCAGACCTGTAGAATGGAGGATGAAGTGCCAATTTAAAAATTATGGGGAGGTTGGTTAGTGACTTTCATTATTTCATTTTTATTATTTGTAAATTATTTAGCAGGAAAGGCACACTGAGATATGGTAGTTCTTTTCCAGGTACTTTGGGGGGGGGCAGATTACATGAAAGGAAAAACAAACTGTACACTCCGCTTTCTAGATTTGGAACCCACTCGGGAGAGAGCAATCTTAGACCTGGTACTCTCAAATGGGGACAGAGAGGGGATCTCTGATCTTGAAGTGGGTAGCCATATGGGAACAAGCAACCACCAAACAGTGTGATTCATGATAAATTTAGCTGTAGAGTCATGCCACACAAAAGTGAAGGTACTGGACTTCAGGAGGGCTGACTTTGTCAAAATGAGAGAGTGCCTCAGAAAAGCACTAGCAAACAGGCAAGAATGTGGGGTGGAGCAACAATGGGGAAACATCAAAACCACCATCACAGAGGCAACAAGCCTTTGTGTGAAGCAAATAAACAAATCAAAATGAAAGAAAAAACACTATGGTTCTCAAAAGAAGTGGCAGGGAAGGAAAGGGAGAAAAAGATAGCATTCAGGAAGTATAAGAAAACACTGAAGGAGCAGGACAGAGAACTGTACCAGTTAAAGCAGAAGAAAGCAGGTAAATCAGTCAGAATAGCAAAGGCCCAAACCAAGGAAAAGATAGACAACTTGGTTAAGAAGGGGGATAAAACCTTTTATAGGTACATTAGGGAGCAAGGAAAGACTAAGGCAGGGATACTGAGGCTAAACAAAGAGGAAGGTGGTTGGGCAGAGAGTGACAGTGAAAAAGCAGGGATACTGAACGAATACTTCTGCTCAGTATTCGCAATAGAAAAGCTGGGGGAAATACCTAATCCAGTCAATAGAAGCACTCTGGATAGGGGTTGATATTAGTCCTTTCACAGAAGAAAGGGTTCTGAAAGAACTCTTAAAACTGAAGGTGGATAAAGCAATGGGGCCTGATGAGATTCACCCCAGAATTCTAAAAGAACTAAGGGAAGGACTAGTAACACCACTGACTACCCTTTTTAATAAATCACGGGAGGATGGTGTGGTACCTGAGGACTGGAGGAGGGTGGATGTGATTCCTCTTCACAAAAGTGGGAGCAAGACAGAGGCAGGAAACTACAGACCTGTCAGTTTGACCTCAGTGGTAGGCAAAATGATGGAATCACTTCTGAAGGAAAGAATTGTTGAGTACCTAGAGGCCAGTGGGGCACAGGACACAATGCAGCATGGATTCACAGCAGAAAGGTCATGTCAGACAAATCTAATTGATTTCTTTGACTGGGTGACCAAAGCAGTAGACCAGGGAGGGGCTGTGGACATGTCCTACCTAGACTTTAGCAAGGCATTTGACACAGTCCCACACAAAAGATTAATTAATCAATCAAATTAGCCAGCCTGGGAGTGGGTCCCAGGGTGATAGCCTGGGTAAAACACTGTTTGGACAGCAGGACACAGTGGGTAATAGTAAATGGAGTCCACAGTGAAGAAAGGATGGTTACTAATGGGGTACTGCAGGGTTCAGTACTGGGGTCAGTCCTTTTTAATGTCTTGATAAGTGACATTGCAGAGGGACTGGAAGGGAAAATATGTCTCTTTGCAGATGATACAAATACCTGCAACAGGGTTGAAACACAAGGTGGGGTGGAAAGGATGAAAGGGGACTTGGCTAGGTTAGAGGAATGGTCAAATGTATGACAGCTTAGATTCAATGCAAAGAAGTGCAAAGTAATGCACCTGGGAAGCAAAAACCCAGGGGAAGAGTACACAATGGGGGGTGAGATACTGACAACAACAACAATGGAAAGGGACAGGGGGTAGTCATATCAGATGACCTAAAGGTGGGCCAGCAATATGAGAAGGCAGTAAGGAGGGCTGGGGGGATACTGGGCTGCTTAGGGAGAGGCATCACCAGTACAAAACAAGAAGTTGTTGGCCCTCTGTATAGACAGTCGGTAAGACAACATCTGGAATACTGTGTACAGTTCTGGAGTCTCCATCTCCTCAAAGACATAGACAGGGTGGAGGCTGTCCAGAGGAGGGCAACCAACATGATGCAGGGTCTGCATTAGAAGACATATGAAGAAAGACTAAAGGAATTAAATATGTATAGCCTCGAGGAAAGGAGGGGGGGGGACATGATAGAAACTTTCAAATACCTCAAGGGACTCAACAAAGTCCAAGAGGGTAGCATCTTTCAGAAAAAGAGATGTACAAAAACAAGGGGGAAGATAGAGGGGGGACGGCTCAGAGGTAATGTGAGGAAGTATTTCTTCACAGAGAGGGTTGTGAATACGTGGCACAACCTTCCTGAGGAGGTCATATAGTCAAAAACAGTGGGGTAATTCAAGAATGCATAGGACAGACATAAGGCAATTTTAGTGGGGGGTAGGAGGAAGTAGGCTGTTGGTTAACTTGGATCTGCAGCTTATCCATTAGGTAGGGAAATGGGCAGACTAGGTGGGCCAAGCGGTCCTTATCTGCAGTCAAATTATGTTTCTATGTTTGCCAACAGCTCACTAGCAGTGATGAGACAAGCAAAGGAAAGAAAAATTGTTGCACAACCCAGAATACTTGATCTCAAGCTAAATGTTTTATTAGTGTAAAACAGCAGTTACTTAGGAAAGCACGTACTGTATTAATGCCAAGGCAGGCTCCACATTGATACAGCATGTGCTTAAACCAAATTTTGTTTCTTTGTGTAGGTTACATAGACTAGTCTTACTGACAGGGGAAATGCTGGCCTGGACAGTGCTATTGAAAATTGTCATGGGATCTTTAACTGTTACCTGGACAGTCACTAGAGATGGGCAGAAGGGAGCTTGCTTTAATTATTTCTTTACATATTATTGTAATTAATATCTCAAACCTTTTGTGTAATTGTTTTTTGTGCTGCATTATGCTTTTTGCATCATACTCTTTGTTGCTCCTCTGTGCCTATATGAGATCTTTATCTTCTCAGTGTGTGACTGTTACTAGGACACATTCTGTGTTTCATTATTTTTGTTTTGCACTTTATTGTTGTTACTGTACCTTTGCTGCTTTATGTGATTTCAACTGCCTTTTGTAACCTCCCAAGACATGCCTGAAAACAAACATTTCTTATCTAGTGCAGCTACCTGGTTAGGAAAAACTAAATAAATACTTTTAAAAAAAGAGTCATCTGAAGAATGAACCTTCAACCATACAGAATCACCTAAATGCTGTACAGCATCAGTATTATAAGCCCAAGTTCCTGGTGTAGGACATGAACCCATGATCTTCTGATCTACCTGCCCCAGAAGTAGGTGTGCAACTTACTGAGACACTTTGGATGAGCCGGGTCTGAGGCAGTTTGCATTCTTCATGAAGCAGTTCATCGAACCTAAAAAAGCTAATTTTCTTGAAGCCCCTGAGCAATCCTCTGTACCCCTCCGCCATGAACTGTGGCTCCTCAAAGGCATAGTAGCAGTAGAAAAGTGTTCTGATTCCAGCTGTCAAACACTAGATGGCATCAGCACAGATTACTCATGATGCTTAATTTCGATTTCATCACCTCAGCATTTCACTCTGCAAATATTTCAGGCTTTGCCTACTTTCCTTTTCCCTGTAAAGTGTCAGTAGCAATGGCATGACAGATGCTTTGCATCTCCTAATCACACAGGAAGCCAATTGGACATTTTGAGTAGCTTAGGCCATGATTTTAGTGTCACTACATTGCTACCTCGCTCTGTATTTTATATTCAGCTCCTTGGAGTGGGCTGTGCTCCTTAGCGTTAAAGCTTTAGGGGTGTTTATCAACAGCACAAAATTGCAGTCAAATTGTTCTGGGTTAAGTCATCAAAGGGTCTCTCTATAGTTTGCCACTGGCCCCAACCCCCACTCAGTCCCTGGCCCTGCCCCACTCCATCCATGGCCTCACCCCCACAGCCACTCTGACCAGTGGTTGTTTATTTATTTATTTATTTATAAAGCAATCAGTTTACAACCTTTGAGCCAAAGGCTCATTTCCAAAGGTACCTCGTCAACAATGGTAGAAAAAACAGAATAAAACAGATAATACAGGTAATACAGAAAGAGGGTACATACAGAGCAGCGCATGATTAAAAAAAAAAAAAAAAAAACAGACACGCATTAAGGGCACATGGTAACAGCAACATTGGTAGTGTAATACAGAGCAAAATATGGTATAATTGACAACTAAGAATAAAAGGGGTTTAGCAGCATAACGGTATGTCATGTAGGTGAGAATACAGCCAAACAGGTCTACTGTGCCAGATTACAAGAAACGTACTGCATGAGACAGTCGCAGTACAGGTAACTCGATAGAGCAGTCACACAGGTGACAGGATATCTAATTACGCAAGTGTAGTGCCTGGGACAGGAGTAGTACAGGAGACGGGGGTACGAACCGTATAGGGCTGGGTAGCAACTAAGATAAGTATAAGCAGCATAGGAGTGCAACGTGGTTTGTTCCAGTCAGTTAAGATACAGTCGGTAGACAGAATCATGGGAATAGAGAAGATAGGTAATAAGGAAGCGAGGGATGGAGCAGCCCAGAGGGCATTGTCAGAGAAGGGGGTTAGAGCATCCGTTAGGCACAGGAGCAGCAGCATCTGCTGAATAGCTCGCTTTTGAGGGCATTTTTGAAAGTGGAGATGGTGGTGGTATCAGTGATGGCCCGAGGAAGAGTGTTGTACCAAGCGGGGGCTCTATGGCAGAAAGATCTCTGTCCAAGTGAAGTCCTAGCATGAGGAACCAGGAAGGTGGCTTTGCTGGAGGTCCGGGTGCTGACAAGGGGCTGTGCTGGGAGGAGGGCGGAAGTCAGCCTGGGAGGAGAAAGTCCTAGTAAGGTTTTTTTAAATGAGGCACGTTTGGTATAACAGGCGTTCGTCGAGGTCAAGCATTGCTGCAAGATCATAGAGTTGGCAGGTATGAGTGAGCTTAGGGGCCCCAGTGATTAGCCTGCAAGCCTTATTTAGGATGAGGTGGATTTTGTTGAGGGCCGTCATGTTGGCAGTCCCATAGATAGGTAGCCCATAGTCCACCAGGGAGAGTATGGAGGATGTAACTGCCAGCCGGAGTGCGTGGGAGGGGAGACAGTTTTTGTGGCTGTACAGGATACCAAGTCGGATATTGGTAACAGAAGCGAGTGCATCGATGTGGGTATGGTAGGAGAGGGCTGAGTCAAATAGGATCCCTAAGTACTTATAGGATTGGACTTGTTCCAGTTGTAGTTTAGAGCCGGAAAGGATACGGAGAGGGGTGTTGGATGATTTATTTTGAGGGTGGACGAAGAGCATGGTTTTAGATTTTTTAAGATTTATGACCAATCTATGCTCTTTAAGTCAAGCTTCAGCGCCGTCATAGGCCCTTTGTAGGAAGACCTGGAGGGAAGTAGGGTTACGGTCATTGGCAAAGAGGACGGTATCATCTGCGTAAAGCAGAATATTCCCAGGGCATGCACTGGGCAGGGTGTTAAGGTAAAGCGAGAAGAGAAGGGGCCCCAGGATGGAGCCCTGTGGAACCCCAGAGTGGATCGAGCGAGGGTCAGAAAGGGTCCCACCAATTTTGACTCGTTGGGAGCGGGCGGAAAGGTAGCTGGAGCACCAAGCCAGTGGTCCAGAGGCAAACCCAGCGTGACAGAGGGCTCCCAGAAGTAGGGGGTTGGAGACAGTGTCAAAGGCCTTTGATAGGTCAAGGAACACAGCCCCTGCCAGGGACCCAGTATCCAATGAGGAGTGAAGGAAGGAGGCGAATTCAATAAGGGCAGTGCTAGTACTGTGTCCTGCACGGAAACCGTGATGTTCCAGGCAGAGGATGTTGTATTTGGTCAGGTATTCAGATATTTGTGCGGCAACTAGTTTTTCCAGCGCCTTGGAAAGGGGAGGGAGAATGGAGATCGGTCGATAGTTCCCAGCTAAGGACCTGTCACCCCCTTTATGGATTGGAGTGACCGTTGCAGTTTTCCACGAGGAGGGGAATTGACCCAGGCAGAGTGATTTGTTAAGAAGGCAGGTGAGTGGGGTGAGGACTTGATCCAGGACTAACTGGAGAATTTTGTGATCCAGGGAGATGTCACTGGTACTGTTGCCTTTTAGAGCATGGGTCAGGTGCAGTCTGGCTTCCTGGGTGGTAACCCTGTGAAGGTGGAAGCAAGGGCGATGGGGGGCAGGGGTAGGATAGGGGGGTGGCTGATCAAAGAAGTTACTGGGGAGGATGGGGCTAAGGTCTGTAAAGGCGGTGTTGAGGAGGTTTGCAATGTCGGTGGGGTCCGTGATGGTGGTGTTGTTGGTGGTAATCTGGGATTGTTGCCCCCCTGTTGAAATCTGAAATGGCAGCCCTGGTGGTTTCCTTCTTTTTTTCCCTTTGCCCACTTTCTTAACGCACTGGTTTGTTATCCTCACTATAGCTCCTTTCAGTTTCTCCCATTATTCCTCCACCCCCTCTATTACCTCTCCCTTCCCCAGGATGGCTTGTATACATCTACCCATTTCAGTGAAATCTGCCCTCCTGAAATCTAATACTTTTGCCCTTGTGTGGCATACTTGAGTCCGTGTTGCCATGCTGAACCACATCAAGCAGTGGTCACTGGATCCCAGCTGCCCTTCAACCTGTATTTCTTCTATGCTATTCTATAAGTAAGCTGAAATGTGTTGCATAATTTAGGGCAAGGTTAAAGCTGGAATGTACTGCATATATAGCATAAGGACTTCTATTGTGTATACCTCTTGTATTATATATTTTTTCTTTGTTGTTCTACATTTTATATCTCATATCTATGTAATTGCGAGCTGTATGAGTATGTGCCTCAGGACCTCCTTGTGAATGAGCTTGCTCAACAGAGTCTTTCTTGCAATAAACTTGAATTGAATTGAATCATTGGTCCATGCCAGGTCCAGAATTGATTTGTCCCTGGTTGGTTCATGCACCAGCTGTCTAAGTCCAGCCTCCTACAGGGATCCTAGGATGGCTGTGCTTCTGGCTGAAGTAGTCACATGAGTGGTCCAATCCATGTCCAGCATATTAAAATCCCCCAATAGCAATGTTTCACCTTAAGCTGCCATGTTGTGTATGTCTTCCATTAGTTTCCTGTCAACTTCATCCCTCTGTATGGGAGATCTGTTGCTCCCCCCTGTGCATATTGCTGTTCCATTTCCTGGCTCCAGGGTGACCCACACTGCCTAAGCCTCCCCCTGTCTTCCCTGAACTTCTCTAGCCTTTATACCATCTCTGATGTACAGGACAACCCCACCCCACCCACCCTTTTACCCTGCCTGTCCTTCCTGATCAGTGTATAGCCTGGTTCACTGACTTCCCATTCATGATTGGCAGATTACCACATCTCTGTTATTGCTACTTTGTCAAGGTCTGCATCTGCCAACAAGGCTTCCAGGTCTGGAACCTTATTTCCTAAGATAAAGGCATTTGTTAACATGATCCTTCATGTTTTACAGTCCCCCCCCAACTTCTCTCCTCCCTCTCCAGTGTCTTTCACCTACTCCAGTTTCCTTTCCTATGTGCTCCCCACGTATAACTTGTTATACATTCTTTCCCTATCTTCCCCTCCCTGCCTGCTTCAGCTGTATCTGTGGGCAACTTATGTTCCTGCATGTTCCCATGGGGGCTATTTCTAAGCCTCCTGTCCCTTCTGCCCCCCCCTTGGCCAGTTTAAATGCTCACAGATGAAGCATTTCAACTTCTCAGTAAGGGCCAAGATACTCTTCTCAGACAGATGCAGGCCATCCTCCTTATATAAGCTTGCATCTGTCCAGGTCATGCCACAGTCCACTATGAAACCAAAACCATCCCTTCCACACCAATCCTTCAATTAGGAGTTGAAGGTATGGATGTGGAGTGCCTATCCTCCTCTGTGCCTGAACAGGTAGCACCTCTGAGAATGAGACTGAGAGTGCTATCTTTTTTAGGTTCCCCCCAGCTGCCTGAAATCCTCTTGGACTCTGGTTAACTCCACCCTTCTCCCTGCTAGGTCATTGGTCCCCAGGTGGGCAATGACATCCAGCTGCTTCCTCCTAGCTATTGCCCTAGCGTAGCGATCCTGTGGAAATGCTCCCCATCCTTCCATGCAGTGCTTCCCAGGATACACTTGATCTCCCTCTCTCCCCTGCTACAGATAGATGTCCTTAACTCCACTCCCCGGACAACAGAGTCCCCCACTAGAAGAAGCTTTCTCCTCCTCTGGGGTTCCTTACCTCCCTTAACTGGAGCTCCATCCTGGAGGACCTGTTCATCATCCCTGGTCCCAGCCTTGGGTTCCTGAGTGGGGCTTTCCCATTCCTCCAAAACAGTGTAGGAGTTACTAAGTGGGACCAGTTGGGGGATGTGCTTTTGACCATCCCCTCACCCTCCCCAAGCCTACTTTAGTCCAATCATTCTTCTTCTTCTTCTTGCTAGGCATTCTTTGAGGTTCAGCCTGTGGACCCAGTGGTCTGTGGTGGGTGTGGATGCCACCTGCAGCCTGGCCAACTCTGCTCAGAGACAGGCAACCACCTCCCTCAGCTCAGAGAGGTGGCTGCAGATAGAGCAACATCACAGCCTCCAGAACATTTCCCTGAAGACTGCTGCTCCACAACCACTGCACTGCACCAGTTTCATCATGTCTGTTTCCCTCCTGAATCTACTACCTGCTTAAGATGCCTATCCGTTATCTCCCAAAGGTTTTTTTCTGATTTTGCTACTTCCTGTGTGGGTACTGGATGCTGTAAGGCCCCATGGGATGTACCCTTTAAGTGTACAGCATATTTTTGCTTTTTTTGACATATAATGAAATGAACCTCATTGTGCATTTTCTTGCCATACAAAGTTGAAATATGCCCCACATATAATAAGCAACGTTTAGTAATAATGGCTATTAAAGAAATTTGGTCCATAAAATAAAAAAATTAAAATTAAGATTTTGAAATTAAGTGGTCTGCTTGGTTGTTACATAAAAAGTAACTTCAAATTTAACTTTGACTAACTAGATATGTTACCGATAAGTGTATTGAAATAGTAGATTATTTACTTTTTCGATTGTAGCCATTTTTTTCATAAAATTGAGATATTTGGAATCAGACAATCTGATTGGCTACTGCAAAAAAGAAAAAAAAATTAAAATATTATTAACCATCCATGTTACTGATAAGTGTATGGAAATAGTACTATATTCAGTTTTTTGATTTTGGCCATTTCTTTCAGAAAATTGGAGAATTTGGAATCAGACTATCTATTTGGCTGTTGCAAAAGGTTTTTGAAAATCTAAGATATTATTAACTAATCATGTTGCAGATATATTATGGGACATAACAGTGTGTTTAGTTTTTCTATTTTTGCTATTTTAAGATATTAAATAACACCTCTTGGTATTATTATAATTTGATAGGATATCAACGCATGATGTCACTGATTTTAAATCTTGAAGGTATAAAAGGAAGAACTAATTGTTGCAATGACCATCCCCTGATGAAGCCTTAATTGGCGAAGCACCAGGGAGTTTGTTATGTGATTACTGTGCTTGTACTTAAGACTTCCTGAAGTATTTCTTGGGAACAAAACCTGTTACATTTTGCATCTGCAAAAACAGGAGTATGATATTATTTGCAGTACCTTCACTGGAGGTCTAAGTTACCTCATGGCTCTGGAGTGCAGGTGATTTTTGTTTTATTTGATTGTCTTAGGGCACGCAGCCCTTACCTGCACCCTGCCCTTGTTCAGCAGGGCGGTCTTCTTTTTTGTGTTTTTGAATCCTGAGGTTGTTGGGTTGTGGGGTGGGGGTGGCATTACACTGCAGGCTATATCTAAAAACAGTCAGCCAAGGAGTCCTCTGGCAGTGATACCTCACTCCACTCACTGTGGTCCAGATATAGCCGCTTACAAACACACAGTCATAAACTTACCAGTTAGAATCCTTCACTCCTGCCCAAACTAAATGGAGAAGCACACTAAAATGGCAGTTAAGAAAATACTTCAAATTCAGACTACATTAATCCCTGTAATATGATGCCTGCACTAAAGGTTCAGACACAGTCAGTTACAAACAGACAGTCACAGACTTTCCAGCTAGAATCCTTTACTCCTGCCCAAACTAAATGGAGAAGCATGCTGAAATAACTGTTAAGAAAATATTTGAAATTCAAACTGCACTAATCCCTTTAATATGAAGCCTGCACTTAAGGTTCAGACACAGCCAATTACAAACACACAGTAACAAACTCCCCAGCTACCTCAATTCTGCCCAAACTAAATGGAGAAGCACATTGAAATGGCAGTTCAGGAAAGTCTTCAGATTCAAAGTACACTAATCCCTGTAATGTGATGCCTGCACATAAGGTTCAGACACAGTCAGTTACAAACAGACAGTCACAGACTTTCCAGCTAGATCCTTTACTCCTGCCCAAATGAAATGGAGAAGCATGCTGAAATAACAGTTAAGAAAATATTTGAAATTCAGACTGCACTAATCCCTTTAATATGAAGCCTGCACTTAAGGTTCAGACACAGCCAATTACAAACACACAGTAACAAACTCCCCAGCTACCTCAATTCTGCCCAAACTAAATGGAGAAGCACATTGAAATGGCAGTTCAGGAAAGTCTTCAGATTCAAAGTACACCAATCCCTGTAATATGATGCCTGCACATAAGGTTCAGACACAGCCACTTACAAACACACATCACAAACGTCCCAACTAGAACCCCTCACTCCTGCTCAACCTAAATGGAGA
Organism: Neoceratodus forsteri; assembly: GCA_016271365.2. Lineage (NCBI taxonomy): Eukaryota > Metazoa > Chordata > Ceratodontiformes > Ceratodontidae > Neoceratodus > Neoceratodus forsteri. The sequence continues at coordinate 180,055,580 of CM057455.1, forward strand.
AGCATACTGAAATGGTAGTTAAGAAAATACTTCAAATTCAAACTACACTAATCTCTGTAATATGATGCCTGCACTTAAGGTACAGACACAGCCAATTACACAACATACAGTCACAAACTTCCCAACTAGAATCCCTTATTCCTTCCCAAATGAAACGGAAGTCTACAGGTTGATACCCCACTCCGCAAAGTAGTTGAACATGATCCTGATCATCATGATTCAGTCTCATGTTTTCCCTCATGTTATGGTTGCTACTCAGCTCAAAGAGACTCTCCTTATCAACCTTACTTTTCCCTTTCAAGTACCTGAAGATCCCAATCATGTCCCCTTTTTCTCTCTCTCCTGTCTTCCAGGGAGTACATGTTCAGTGCCATCAACCTCTTCTCATATGCCGTGCCCTGCTGAGTGGCTATCATCTTTGTAGCCCTCCTCTGGACCTTCTCCAGCAGGTTGTTGTTGGTTTTGAGGTGTGGGCACCGGTACTGAACTCCATACTCTAGATGCAGCCTTACATAGCTGGTGGATCAATAGTAGGAGAGAGGAGGTAATACTGCCCTTGTACAGATCACTGTGATCTGTACAAGGGCAGTATTACCTCCTCTCTCCTACTACTGATCCACCAGCTATGTATCCCTGCCTCTTGTTTGCCTTTGCTGCTGCTTTCTTGTACTGTGCGGAGTGCTTCAGGTCACTAGTGATCATCAATCCTAGATCCTTCTTCTCCTCTGATGCAGATACTCAGATTCTACCCCGATAATACTCCGTCCTGGGATTCTTGGCTCCAATATACATAATTTTGCGTTCCTTGGCATTGAAACCAAGCTGCCAGATCCTGGACCACCTCCCCAGCGTTTCCAGATCTTCCTGTAGGTCCTGTATCCCTTCAGCTGTGTCTACTCTTCCATAGAGCTTGGTGTCATCTACAAATAGGCACATTTTCCCTTTAATGCTATCCCCAATGTCATTGATGAAGACATTGAACAACACTGGCCCCAGCATGGAGCCCTGTGGGACCCCACTGGTTACCTCTCTGGTGCCAGATAACTCTACCCCCACAACCACCCTCTGGATTCTGTCTCTCAGCCAGTTTTCCTTCCTTCTGGCTATCTTTTCACCAACTCCAATATCCACCAACTTCCTGATCAACCTTTTGTGGAACTCAGAGTCAAAGGCCTTGCTGAAATCAAGATAGAGTATGTCTACCACTTAGCCTCTCTCTACTGTCTTACTGACACAGTCAAAGAAGTCAATCAGATTTGTTTGACACGACCTCCCCCCATGAACCCATGCTGCCTCTCAGCCTGGAGACCATGCTCCTCTAGATATTTCACCAATCTTTCCTTTAGTATGGTCTCTATGAGCTTGCCCACAATGGAAGTCAGACTGACTGATCTGTAATTCTTTTTTCCTTTTTTTTTAATTCAAATTTTATTAAAAGATTTTCACAATACAGGGGACAGGAAGTTACAACATATCCTGCATATGTTCAAAATGTTACATGAACTGCCCCATCCCCCCTTCTCCCAACCCCATACAGCAGTAAAAATCCATGTTGTAGTATGAAAACCATTGCAATATATGCCATAACTTAAGATACACTATTACAGTAACTCATTTATCTGTTCTGATCATGATTAGCAAGTGAAGGGGATTCCAAATACTCTTGTACCTCAGCAACTTATTTTGGAGGCTTGCTATCACTTTCTCTGTATGAAGGTTAGCTAGGATTTCATTAACCCATTCTTGATATGTTGGACTTACCACATCCTTCAATGCCGAAGTACAAATTTTTTAACAGATAGTGCAATTGTGGATATGTGAAATCTCCTGATTTTAACTTTGATAGAGGATAAATCTCCCACAGAAACATACGTCTGGGGTGAAGCAATCCTGCAAACCCAGAATAGGATCTAAGCTAGTCTGGATAGCCACCCACAATGACTTTATCTTGAGGCATGACCAAAAAATGTGAAGAAATGTGCCATCCTCCTGACATCCTCTGGTACAAGTCCCTGACCCTATAAGGCCCAATTTCCTCAACTTAACAGGAGTGTAATACATATTATGCATGACATGATATTGCATAAGTTGTAATCTGTCCAGAGAGACATATCTATGACAAAACTTCCATAAAACCGACCAATTGGGAATGTATTGGGGAAAAAAAGGAACCCAGAGCTTAGTAGGACCGTCAGATCTCCCATACTTCCAGTGAAATAGAACTCGGTATAGTTTAGAAATAACACCTGGTGAACCCATCAGGGAGGAGAGCTCGGATACAAATGAAAAGGCAGGTGGGCGAGGAGGGGTATTACCAAGCACTGCAGAAAGCAGGTGTTTTAACTGGACCACCCTGAAATAATGAGCTACTGGAATGTCAAATTTACGGATTATATTAGAAACTGAAAGCCATTCCCCTTCATCATCCAGAAAAGTAGAAATTAACCCATCCCCAATTTGGGGCAACCACATACCAGAAATCTTCCGTTTATTTATTGCGAAGGACGGGGAGTTCCAGATGGACTGAGACAGATCCAAATGTGGGGAGTACCGCAAAAATAAGCAAAGCTGTATGTGAACTTTTAAGGACGTTCGAAGGGTGGGACATCTACAAGCATCTTGAAGGGACACAATTTTAACATAGAGCATAGTCAAGGGATCCATGTTCTCGGACTGGATAAAGTCTAACTCAATTTTAAGCCAGACCAGTCTTAAGTGCTCAGGACCTGGACTCACCCAGCGCATGTATTTTGAAATGTGACTGGCCCAGTAATAGATTGGCAGATGGGGGATTCGCAATCCTCCATCCATTTTCTGAGTGGTCAGCTTATGGTATGCCAACCTGGATTGCTTATTGGACCAGATAAAGTTGGTAAAAATTCCATGCATTCTCTAAAACCATGATAAAGGAATAAAGGAATTAAGAAGCGAGAGGGGATAAAACAAGCGAGGAAAAACATTCATTTTAATTTTATTAATGCGACCCCAGAGACAGACAGGAAGCTTAGACCATCTATTGAGGTCCTGAACTATCGCTTGGGAAAGGGGCTCCAAGTTTTCTTTGAACCAGGAAGAGGGATTATGCGTCAAGTTGATACCCAGATACCTGAGAACGCGGGGAGACCAACCAAGACCAAAAGGGGACACATCATTCTTAAAAACCTTGTGGTTAAGAGGGAAATGGAAGATTTGTTGACATTCAGTTTATAATTTGAGAAAGTACTGAACTTGGCTATTTCTCCTAACATAACAGGGATAGATGTTATTGGGTGAGAGAGATGGAGGAGAAGATCATCAGCATAGGCCATGATCTTCACCACATTATTCCCTATCGGAATGCCTCGTATCTCCGGATTATTGAGAATATTTCAGATAAGGGGCTCTAAATATAAATTAAATAAAAGGGGGGAAGGGGACAACCCTGTCTGGTACCGGAAAATAAAGAAAAGGGTTTGGAAAATGCTCCATTGCCAGAAACTCTGGCAGAAGGGGTCCGATATAAGGCTCAAATCCAATCTGTGAACATGGTAGGGAAACCGAATACTTTTAGAACCTGAAACAAGAAATTCCAGTTGACATGATCAAATGCCTTCTCGGCATCCAGGGAGACCAGTCCCACTGGAAAGGTGGCATCCCTGGGCACCCAGAAGACATGCGAAAGAGTGTGTAAATGGTATGACGATGAGCGCCCCTTCATGAATCTCACCTGGGACATACTAATCAGGTTCGGGAGGACCTGAGTTATTCTGTCGGCCAATATCTTTGAGAGAATTTTAACATCCTGATTCAATAGGGAGATGGGCCTATAGCTTTGAGCTAAATCTGGGTCTTTATCAGGTTTTGGAAGGAGAACAATCAGGGCTTCAAAGAAATGTGTGTCTACTCTTACACCAGAAAGAATGTGACAGTACAACTGGTGAAGTACTGGTAATAGTTGTGTTCGAAAAGTTTTATAAAATATTGCAGAAAAACTGTCCGGTAGCGGGACTTTGTCTGAGGGCAAAGCCCCGATGACCTCTGATATTTCCTCCAGAGATACTGGGGAAGATAACAACTTCCTCTGTGACTTGGACAGGGAAGGGAGAGAAGAATCCCTCAGGTATGCCTCAAGTGCCTCCAAGGAAGGAGGACTATCCATATCCCTGTATAATTGCTCCTAGTATGAGGCAAATTCCTGCACAACCTCTGAAGGGGATACCTTCAGGGATCCAACTGCCTGGGCCCTGATTGGAGGAACAAACCTAGCAGATTCCTGCTGTTTCAATCTTAAAGCAAGCAAGCAACCTGCTTTTTCCCCCTGATCGGTGTAGCTCACTTTAGTGCAAATAATAGATATCTCTGCCTTTTCCCTCAACAAATCTAAATATTTATCTTTAGCTACCGAGAGCCTCCTCATATCCTCTTCCGAGGTACTGGAAGATAAATTGGCTTCCAGAGACCTAACTAGTGATAATGAAGATAGTAAATCAGCCTCTTGAGCCCTTTTCCTCTTTGTGACTAGGCTAATAATAATCCCTTTCATGTAGGCATTGAAGGCACCCCATAACATATCAGGTGCCATACCCTCCGAGGAGTTGGTAGAAAGAAAGAAATCAATCTGTTCTTTTATTAGGTTACAATATTTAACATCTTTCAATAATAGTTCATTTAATTTCCATCGGGTTTCTTTTTGGGGAATATTAAGAAAAGCCAGATTGCAAATCTCCAACAAGTGATTGGACACTGGACCTGGCTGAATCGCAGCTGCTAAGACCCCCAGAAAGAGGGCCTGAGAAATTAAGAGATAGTCGATGCGAGACTGGGTTCTGTGCACAGGCAAGTTGAAAGTATACTCCCTGTCCTTGGGATGTAATACATGCCACACATCACACAGTCCGCACCAATCCAGGAAGTCCCTGACTGCCCTTTGCCCGAGACACAGATTCCTCGACCCACTACCAGACCTGTCCACTTCAGGATCCAGAACCAGATTAATGTCTCCGACCATAATTATAACAATGGGAAGCTTGGGAAGGATGATGGAAATAAGCTTCATAAAGAAGCGCAGGTCATCTGTGTTTGGCCCACATATGCTACAAAGTAAAACTGGTATGGAACAAAGATTCCTCTGGACCAGGACATATCTACCACCCGGGTCCCTAAGGACTTGCTTAGAGACAAAGGGAATGCCTCTATTGACCAGAACCAGAACCCCACAACTGTTAGTGGACCCCAAGGCAGTAAATACCTGCCCAATCTGTTGCCTCCTAAGTTGCAGAGATTCACTCTCAAGTAGATGAGATTCTTGCAAGAACGTGATCTGAGAAGACAATAAGCTTAAATGTTTTAACACTTGATATTGTTTAACTTTTTTCCTTATCCCCTTCACATTCCAAGTAGCCAGATTGATACTACTGGCCATCTAAGTAAGAAAGAGCAGGTCTCTTATATAACAATCAGGAATTGCTACAACAGAAATTAAGTGTCCAGAACCCATGTTTACTGCTGTATTTCCCTTCAAACCCAACGTCAACCTCCCCCCTTCCAATCCCCCACAAACCCCCCCAAAGTACCCTGCAACCACCCAACAACTGAGCAAAATAAAGGACCTGAGCACAACTTCATCCCCACCCCATCTATCACGAGCAACGTTCAGCACAATACCATTTTTCTTCCTCTTCCTCCAGCCTCCACGACATGTGCCCCAAAACCCTACCCCAATATGCAAACCTTCTTATTAAAACTAATAAGCATTAATATCTATGCAAAGATAATAATGGTGTAAATAATAACACACCGCCATTAAGCTCCTGAAATCCAGAAAAGAGAAGAGAAAAAACGAGAAAGAGTGGAGAGAGCATTCCCCACTTGGGCGCTAACCAGAGAACCCAAATGCCTGAATGAGAAAACGGTAGTATAGCATATGATAGCTGAGCTCGCTATTGTAACTACTGCTACCAGCAACAATAAAACCTTTCAAAACTGTTCCTAGTTAGCGGTAGGTCTAGATGCTCCCAAGTAGAGAATCTCAGTATGTTCCCAGGCCCCCACTAAAAAACTCAATCAGGGAAAGTAGGTTCCCGAAATAAGTAATGGAGCTGATCCACCGAGTAAATAGCAAGGTCGCCCTCTGGTGATGTAAACTTGGTAAGGCATGACCAACTGAAATTGAAACTAAGAGGTTACTCTCTTGACTCTTGTTTTAACAAACAGAAACATCAAATCTGAAGGCATTCACTCTAACATTTAAGCGAAGGGAGATACATTGGTGCCCCTGCAAATGATCAAGAAAACATGATCCATGTAAAGAAAGGATCCTCCTCCCAGACAAAACAATACCCCATTGAAACAGACTCCTGGGATATGGAATTGCCCCATAACATTAAGAAATAAAATGTGTGATGAGAATAACAAGATCCCAATGAGAATAGTCCCTTCCGCCATAGTTCTCAGGCACACACAAAGTCAGGCAACTATTCTTTTCCCATTTTGAATAGTAGCTCGAGAAGAACTTCTCCCTTCCATCGCTGGATAGGCTAAGACCGAGAAAGCAGGTCAGGTGTCCCGAAACAGGTCAGGCAAGGCAGTTTTGAGCCCCATAAGAGCAGCTTCAGGGTTCTCGTAAGTTGACCAGGTACCAGCCACCAGTACCTGCAATCTAGCTGGGTAGCCCATTTTAAAATGAAGGCCTGCTGCTATGATCTTTGAAACAATAGGATGAAATGCAGTACGCTTTGCTTTGACCGACCCTGGTAAATCCTATGCGACTCTGAGCCTGGCACTCTCCCATTTAACTTCTTGCAGTTCTCTCACTTTTGCCAGAAAGTGTTGCCGCTCCAAGTAATTTAGAAATCGGCATATAATGGGATGTGGTGTTGCTCCTGGGGAAGGTTTGGGTCGAAAAGACCTATGCGCCCTCTCTATGGCATACTTGGCCCTGAAAGGAGAGGGACCGGCGATCTTTTCCACCAATTTCTGCACAAATATAACTGTGTTCTGGACCTCCTCTCCTTCTGGGAGCCCCAAAATAACTATGTCATTCCTTTGGCTGTGGCCCTCTAAATCTTCTAGCTTGGCTTCCAATCGAGAGAGCTCTGCCGCATAGCCACAAGACCTGGGTCAATTTTTTCCACTTGCTTCTCAAGGGAAGAGATTTGGACTGCATTATCTGAAGTTTTCATTGAGACCTCTTCAAGCTTTTTGGAAAGGGATTTGATTTCAGCTGAGATTTCTTTTACTTCTTCATGGAAGGGTTTAAACTCCTCAAAAAATCTACTCAGTGTTAGTGGTTCTTGTTCATTGATCAGGTTCAAAGGCTCTGGCTTATCCACTGCACTCGAAGCCCTTGATTTTTTCAGGGCCTTCTCGGAAGTGACCAGTGGGGTGTGTTTCTGCTGAGCTTTCTTCATATAAACTTCCATAGCCACCAAAATCAAGCCAGAGGGAGCACAGGGTTCCAAGAAGGCAGTAATAAGCAGCTTTTCTGGGTTTTAGGCAGATACAATAGCCTGAAATAGTAAAATTTACAGTTAGGAGGCTGGAGTTATGCAGCGGAGCTTCTACCCGGTACACTGCATCACGTGATCCCCGACTGATTTGTAATTCCCTGGATCATCCTTGGGACTGCTTTTGTGGAAGGGCACTACATGCACTGTTCTCCAGTCCTGCAGTACTGCACCTGACTCTAGTGAACTATTAAATAGGTCTGCTAGTGGCTCTGCCAGCTCCTCAGCCAGTTCCTTTAGAATCTTTGGATGTACTCTGTCTGGGCCTGGTGATTAGTCCACTTTCAATACCAGCAGACCCTCCCTCACTCTATCCTCCTATATCACTACATCTGTATTCCCATTCCCAACTCCTCTTTTTCCTTCTAAAGGCACTGGTCCGTCCTTCTCCCTGGTGAAGACAGAATTATTCATTTAGTATCTCTGCTTTTTCTCCTTTATCCTGCACCCACTCCACCCCTTTCTGAAGCCCAACAATCCCTTCCTTCCTGTTCCTTTTCTCACTTATATGGTGAAAGAAAGCCTTCTCCTCCTTCCTGATTACTTCAGCTATCTGCAGCTTCTTCTGTGCCTTTGCTCACCAGACCTTCTTACTTGCCTCACTAGCCAACCTTAGGTAATTTCCCCTATCCACCTCTCTCTTGGTCTTCCTGAATTTTCCATAGGCCAACCTCTTTTCCCTTACTGCCTTGGCAACCCCACAACTAAACCAGCTGGACACTCTGGCCCTTGTGTTCGTCCCCCTGAGCCTAATACACTCATCTGTGGCAACCGGTATTCCTTCCATAATGATGGACTGCCTTTGGTCCACCCCCATATCTGTTCTGGTGCCTATCAGATGCTCCTTAGGACCTCACCCATTTTTCTGAAGTCCACTTTCCTGAAATCCAAGATTTTGGTCTTAGAATGCTTTCTCTGCCCATGGCCAACTGGAACCAGACTGTGCAATGGTCATTTCCACCCAGTGGCTCCCTGATCATTATTTGCTGTATATGCTCCCCATTTGTGAGCACCAGATCAAGAATTGCCTCAGCTCTTGTTTGTTCAGTGACACCCTGAGTCAGGAACCCACTTTGCACACCTTCCAGGATCACGTGACTCTTAGCACGTGTTGTGGATGGTATGCTCCAGTCCACCTTGGGCAGGTTGAAGTCCTCCCCAATTACCACCTCTCCTTTCTCCGCAGCTTCCAATATTTGTGAGAACAGTTCCCTGTCTCTCTCCTCATCTTGACTGGTTGGTCTGTAAACCACCCCCAACTTCACCTTTCTCCCTCTATTGGACCTTAACTGAACCCATACTGCCTCCACCTCCCCTTCATCTGACTCCTCCTTCGTGCAAGTTATTCCCTGTCTGATATAAACTGCCACTCCTCACCCCTTCTCAACTACCCTGTCCCTCCTGTATAGTTTATATTCAGGGATCACAAGGTCCCGGTCAAGGTGTGATGTTGCCCAAGTCTCGCTTACTGCAAGTATGCCTACCCTCCTGTCTGCTAATAGTGCCTGCAGGTCATCCACCTTGTTTCCAAGACTCTGTACATTCAGAGACTCCACCCTCCACCTAGAGTCTGACCTTTCTTTTCTTCCCTCTTTTCTTCTATTCACATTTATCCCCTCTGTGTGCACCCCTCCACCTACTCTTGTTATGTGTTCCTCACCCCCTCCACACTTTGCTAACTGTTTATTTGCCCCTTCCACCTCCTCTGTCCAGACCCCTTCCATCACTGTGGGGGTGAGGTTCACTGACAACCTTATCTTGGAGCCTGTGGGCCTGCTTGCCCACTGCCCACCTCAGTAGTTTAAATTAAGTGTAGTGGTTATGTATTCCCCCAGTTAGTCCCTAAGTACCCTCTAACCCTCCCTACTGCGGTAGCCTGTCTGGTGAAAAGAGTGCTTTGTTTGACCAGGTCTCCTTCCAGTCCCCAATACAGATGAACCTTTCCTCCTGCACCATTTCCTCAGCCAGTCATAAAATCCTCTATTCTTGTTTTCCTAGCTGTGCTGGTCCTTAGTAATGGTATCACCTCTGAAAAGGCCAGTGAACTTCCTTCATCCCTGTAGATCTTTCCTAACTCCCTGAACTTACTTTGTACTGTCTCAACCTCCTCCATAGCTAGGTCATTGGTTCCCAAATGTATAATTAAATTAGGTTTTCCTCTAACCTCCAATACTATTTCCCTTATTCTTGGGCCCACCTTCCCTGCTGTCATCCCTGGCATACAAATCACCCTCCTGCTTGCATTTGAGTTCCCCTCTCCTTTCCCAGTGAATACTCCTAATTATTGAGTCCCCTATGATCGCCACCCTTCCATCCCCTGCATTCGTGCTCCCTGTCCTTTCCTTCTTACCTTCGGTACTAGTGTCTTTCCCACCTAACTGCTCCCCCTGTACCCTGGCGAACTTATCTACACATCCACAATTTATCCCCATAAAGGTTTTTCCATCTCCCAATCTGTCTCTCTCCTTCTCACTATCTGTATCCGCTTTCAGTTTTCCCTTCCCTTTTCCATTCCTTTTCTGTCCCTCCCCCATCCTCCACTCCATTTTGCCTGCATATTCTTCCCTGCCCATGCTGAGTAGTTCAGCCTCTCCCTCCCCTGTACTGTTGCTCTCAACCCTGGCTCAACCTGATCTCCTACCTCACCTCCTGCTGTCGTCCCCTCTCTCTTTCCAGACAGTGGTGCTAAATTGTTCAATAAAGGCACCCATTTAAAATTTCCCACCTCTGATGCTGCTCTCAGATTCCCACCCCTTCCCTTTACCACTTGCCATTCCTCCACCCTGGGCTTCCTAGTCCTCCTGTATACTTGGTACTCCTCCCTACTCCTCTCCCCAGCCTGATGGTGTCATTCCCCTGGGCATCACCCCTTTGCCTTTCCTTCCACTGTTCTACTCCTCTGACTTCCCACACCATCCTCCCCAGCTCCCATCTGAGCAGCCTTATTTCAGACCTTAGCTGCTTCAGGCTGTTACACACAGGACATCCCCATTTCCTCCACATCACCCCCAGAAAGACTGCTTCCCCACAGCTAATGCAGTTTGCCACTCTTTTGTGCCCCATACATGTACCCATTCCCCCCACATCCTCACAGTCCAGCTTCTCCTAGCCTACAATTGTACATAATTATAAAATAACTATAAAATTCAAAAAAAATAAGTCATATCTTACTTTACCATCACAATGTAACAACAATCTCAATATCTAGAACTCAGTAGGCTGCTACTTCCAGTTTTCTATCAATACTAGAACACTATGCCAAGGAAGCTGTTTCTTAGCAACCACCTGATTGTAGTTAAAAACAATATTTTTAGTAAATACCTTTTAAATCATCAGTCCAGAAATCCCTTGAAACATTAACAAAGTAAGTCACAGTACCACATTAAACAACATGCTACTGCCCAGCAACAAGCCAGCTAATCCTGGTGACAAGGACAACCCCACAAAAATCTCAAACTGCCTATCTACTGCACAAAATGAAACCCACATAAGATATAAATTATAATTCACCACAGAACAAACACAACAAACAGGCTGACCAAACTGTTCAAAAGTAATCTGAAACACACACATCCCATACCTTCGTGCAGGCAACAATACCCTCCTTCTCAGTCCACAAACTGTACACAGAAAAATATTTAAAAATTGGAAAAAATATACAAAATGTTCACTTATCTAAGGAATTCCACACGAACATAGCCACTCTGCTGTCAGCATTCTAAATTTTTTTGAGGCATGAGAAGGAGGCTGACTTTAAATGTTCCAGTAGTGGTCAGAATAGCAGTAGTGGTCCATGTAGTAATTCTACTACATCAACTCCTGTGCTTAAAACAGGTTTGTGATCTGTGCACCCACCATCCCACATCAAAGGCACCCGACCCATGGCAGTTCACAGAGCAGAGACATTTGGCATGCCACATGCAAAACACAGAACATTGCAACCCATGGTGCACAGCCTTTTTGAGTGACACAGTAAATACATGCCAAATCATGTGGTTGTGCATGATCTCAATACTGCTGTAGCTGAAATGCTTGCTATTGACCTGTTGCTATTCTCCTTTGTGGATCATGCATGATTCTGATGCTTTGTGACACGTGCATGTCCTAAATGGAAGCTCCTGTCCAGGACATACTTTGCCACCCAAGCTGTCCATGAGTTATATCATACTGTGACAGAGTCTTTAGACATGCCCCTCAGCATTCCTCATCACCTTACATTGACTTAAGTATGGCTATGTGGGCAAGTAGCAAAATAGTGCGTAGTTCTTATCTCTGTATTACTGCACATTGGGGGGAAGATACCTGGGATTGTCTGTGATGGTGGGATGGGAAAGCACTGTAATAAGTCAGATTGTGGTGGAAGCATCCTTCATGGCATTAAGACAGCACGCCACACTTGCAATGTGTAGTGTAGCAGGGTCACATACAGATGAAAATGTGCTAGACTTGCTACTGACAGAAACTAATGAGTAGCTGTACCCCCATCCCTGAAAGCTGGTTTCATAGCAAGTGATAACTGGTCCAATGTTGTCAAATGTATCAGCAATGGAGGCTTTGTGATGGTTCTGTGCATGGCCTACAGTTTAAATCTTGTGGTACAGGAGTTTCTGCCGTACCCTGAAATCAAGCAAATGTTGACTGCTGCATGCTGCATCTGTGTCCACTTTGCATGTTTATTTATTTATTGAAATGTTTCACCTTGAAGACACACTGAACAACAAGTTGCTCATCTTCTGGTGAGACCTGGGGATACAACTGGATGAAGAATTAAACACACAGTTTAATATTTAACATACTGTATATGAGAAATTAAACATTCAATTACATTTGTAACAAGACATACAGTTAAAAAATATCATAAATATCATGTTCAATGTCCTGCACATCCAGTAGAGTGTTATGCTTGTGCAACTGTGTTACTTTGGTTTTGGCCATTTGCACTTTTTATTCCAGAGGAATTACCACCCTGTAGGGGTACCAAAGGTAAGGAACCCTCAGAGAGGTTTCCACTCCTAGAGGTGACACGGGACGATTCCCGTGGCTAAAGGTACATTAGTAAGGAAACTAAGGAGAGAAGTGCTGCTGCTGAAGGATGAGAGAAGGATGGTGGGGCAAAGAAAAGGTGATTCAAAATGAGGCTGAGAGGAACTGCTTATATAGCTCAAGAAGTGGGAGTGGCTGGCTGTTTGGCCATTGAACTCCAGGCAAAGCCTTTCCAATTCAATGTCCTGCACATCCAGTATAGTGTTATGCTTATGCAACTGTGTTAGTTTAGTTTTGTCCATTCGCATTCTCTATTTCAGAGGAATTACCACCCTGTAGGGGTATCAAAGGCAATGAATCCTCAGAGAGGGTTTCACTTCTAGAGGTGCCATGGGATGATTCCTGTGGCTAAAGGTATCTTAGGAATTACCCAAAAGAAATGTAGTACAACCATATCCCATAAGAATGAGGTGACACATAGCATATAAGCAAGCAGTAACTGTGATGTAGTAGTAGTAGTAACTGTGACATAGTAGTAAAGAAGACTAGACAGTTTGATAATGTAATGAAATGTCCAGGTTGCGTAGCATGATACTGGTGGTTTAAGTTGAGAAGTAGGGGGATCCTTTAAGGAGAGAGGGAAAGGCAGGGGACATCATCCACCTCCATCCAACAGTGGAAACTACCTAAAGAAACTAGAGGACAGTACTATACTAATTAACAGTTATGAGCTGAGGCAACAGAGGAGAGAAAAAAACCCTTTGAGGAGGAAATCTCCGGGGATCCAAGGCCTAGGTCGCCTTCCCTCCAGGCTTGTGATATATTTTAGTTAGTGACAGATCTGCAGCTGCAATTTGGAAAACCCAATTAAAGGGAGGTGGAAAATATTCAAATTTGGAGGAAGGCTCTCACTCAAACCCTCTAGCGGGAACTCCATGGAAGGTTGTGAGAAAACTCTGCAACAATATGTGCAACCAAGGTGGGAGGAGGAAAGCAACAACTGCTGAGGTACTCACCTGGCCTACCCACCCTAAACTCAAACCAGGTGAACCAGAGGCAGTAGTAGGGAGATTGTGGTGAAGGTGCCTCTCTATGGAAACCACTAAAGCCAATGGATAACTGTTATAGTGGACAAGCTCAAGATGTGGACTAAATGCAGAGTGAGATTGTTGGCTGCAGGAACCCAGCACCAGAATAGAATGGCTGGCATGCCCCAGAAACTGATTGATAGCTGAAAAGCTGGTAAGCTGATGGAGCACTGGTGTGCTGAGATAATAATGAACATTGAGTGCTGAGACCTTGCAAGGTTGAATGCAGAATTGAGTGCAGCAGAATCCCAAAGGCTGAAGCCAAGGAGATGGCAGGAAACATGAAACAATGATTTACGTAAGCAATGAGCAACGATTGCATAAGCAAGCATGGACCTGAACATAGGTCAGCAAACAGAGTAGTAATAAGTGGACCTGCATGTAGATCTTCATAACATAGTAGCAATGAAACAACAATGAATAGTGGGTCAAGCCAGCCAGGCATTTAAAAGCCAAATCAAACTGACAAATACTCTGAGAATTTTCAGTGGCGAAGGCAGGCTTTAGAACAGAAATAAGTAGCCACATGGGGCCATGACTCACCAAATACTTCCCAGTCCCTGCTGTAGGACAAACAAGAAAGTGATGGAAGAGCCGATAACCACATGCAGATATTAAAGCTAGTGTAACAGCTTCAGCAATAGCTTTCAGCTGACCTCTGAGTATATAAACAGAGAAGTAACAGCTGAATGGAGTACACTTAATTGTAAAACTGCAATAAACATAAATAAGGAGACACAATGCTTCTGAAAGCAGGTGCAACCAGGCAGTGCAATGAAGCTGCTACAATAATGGAAGTAGAAATAGAGCAGGAATGAGCTGCATAGCTAGGTTGAGAGTAAATCTGAGTCAGGTGAAAACAATTCCAGTATGCAACATGGAGCAGCTATGGTTGAGCTGAAACACACAGATAATGATTGCAGTTGCAGTGCAGTAGTGTGAAAGTTGTGAGCATCAGCACAAATAGTAGGAGCTCAGGAATGATATACTAGGAGCTTGGAAACAAAATCCCCCAGAAAAACAAAACCAAAGACACACAAACACTGAAAACAGGGAGCAAAGACAGAAGAAGCACATGCAGCCAGAGGCAAAATACAAACCAGAAGTAGGAAAGAAACACAGAAGCCAGCAGACAAGCAGGAGCCAGGGGGGTAGGCCCCAACCAGCTCAAAGGACAGATGAACAGAGCCTTCGACTGCAAATAAAAAGTGCTTCACAATGAGGTAGAGAGGAACTGCTTCTATAGATCAGGAAGTGGGAGTGGCTGGCTGCTTGGCCATCGAACTCCAGGCAAAGCTTTTCCAATTCTGAAAGACCAGTGATCAGCTTAGGCAGCTGCAGATCAAAAACAGCCTCCCTCAGTACCTCCTCAAGTTTTTTTTTTATATTTAAAAATTGTTATTAAAATTCTGTACAAGCAGTACAGCATAAGAACCAGAAACCGTTCCAACCTTGAACAATGAAACAAGCATTAATAAGCTGCCATCATCAAATACATGTACAGTATCTATATAAATAACTGCTACACATATGTTAAAATAATCTAAATTAATGTCCAAGGGTCACCCGGAGAACTGAAGTTAAGAAAGGGGTCCTAAATGATATATGTTTCTATTTTATTTTGCATCACATAATAGATTCTCTCATTATTAGCAAGGTTTTCCAGAGAATCTAACCATTGTTGTAGTGAGGGAGATTTCTTTTCTTTCCAGTTTTTCAGTATTAATCTTTCAAAGGCATGAGCAGCTGCTAGTATCCTGAGTTTTTTTTTACCTTTATGCATAAAATCAAGGGATGGTAAATCACCAAGAACAAATAGCTCAAGAGAGAAAAGAATAGATGTTCTCAGAATTATTTGACAATCATGAATTTGCTTCCAACTCTTATTAAGTTTTTTGCATAACTATAAAAGATGGGCTAGTCCAGCATCAGCTTCTCCACATCTCCAGCAGGCTCCATTTGGATATAAGCCTGAATCAAATAGTTGATGAGGGGAATAATGATAATAGTGGTGAATTTTGAACTGGATTTGGTCGATCATGCCATGCTGCTCGGAAACTGAAGGACCTAGGCCTGATGGATAGACCATATGGATGGTTTCAGAGTTACTTAACTAACCGTCCTGTAAAAATAAACTTTGGAGGTGTGGACTCAGTGATAAGTGAGCTTCCATGTGGAGTCCCTCAAGGGTCCATATTGGGGCCCCTGTTGTTCTCCACATTAATCGGTCCCATTACTAGAATCCCTGATGTTTCTACAATATTGCTTTATGCTGATGACATTATATTGTTTACAAGCACTTGCAAAGTAGGTGAATTGAATGTTTCTCTAAATCAAGACTTTTTAGCTTTGAATAAATGGTTGTTGAAACACTGTCTAGTATTTAATGCTAAAGATACACAATGCATTTTGTTTAGTTCTAAACCTAAATTACTTAATGTAGAATATTTATTAATTTATGATTTAATGGAGAATATGATACAACAGGTTTTGGAAACCAAATACTTGGGAATACGAAGTATTTTTGAAGTTTATGAAGCTCCAGGTCGCTCCTGATCTTATTTATTCAATACGCATTAAGAAAAAAGTAAAGTCTGTAAATAAAAAAATTGGCGCCTCATATCAGATTAGGGGCTGCTTAACAATAGAAGTCATAGAAATGATATCCCAAAGTGTGTTACTATCTACATTATATTATAACCTTTTTTGTTCATAAAGCTGGCTAAACAAGATTTAGATTTAGTCAGTAAAACATTTAATTGTATTTGTAAATTTGTTTTGGCTAAATCATTTAACACACATTATTGTGTTTTGCACACTGAATTAGGCTGGCTGTCTCTTAGGTTGGCTTATTCCTACCACTTGGGCTGTTTAATACTGTACTCAAACAAGGCTGTAAATCTCTTTTGTTTAGCCTAGTGAACATTTGAGATGAAACTAGATTGCTACCATCATCCAGTGTATTACGATTGTCTACTCCTAGGTTTTTGCCCTGCATTGGAGAAATGGCTTTTTCGATACAATGGCGATGTTTATGGAATACTTTGCCTATTAACTGCATAAATACCCTTACATATGAAACTTTAAAAAAAAACGTTGTGTTGTTACTTATTATCTCTTGCAGTGTGTAACTGTTTTTAGATATTTGCATTTACAACTTTTGTTTGCATTATTTTATATTTTGAATATTGTTAGCATTGTTATATGTTTTGTATATTGTATTATACATGTTTATTACCATCTTAGCTTCTATTTTTTTATGAAGCTCCCAGTCACTCCTGAAAAAGGACTTCAGCCCCGTGATCTTACCCAGTAATAAAGTGAATTGAATTGAACAGAACTGAAATGGATTCATTTGCCTTGAGTTTCTCTAGAAACTTTATGCACATTGTTCCAAGGAGTGTTCCAAGATTCAGTGGAGAACTGAATGCCTAAATCTTTCTGCCACTTCAGCTTAGCATAATCAGTTAACCCTTCATCAGTATAATTTATAAATTTATATATTAGACTAAAACCCATGGGGAGATATGCAATCTTAAGGAAAGATGCCCATGCCAAGTTGGTTGGGACAGAGTGGTCAGCCTTCAGAACAGTGCCAACAAGTATATTCCTTAATTGAAGGTGAAGACAGAAATCCCATTTATTAAGACCATATTTTTGCGTAACATCTTGAAAAAAACAGCCTATCTTCTTCAGTTAGCATATCACCAAGCACCCTTATGACTTTCTGCTTCCAAACTGTGAACAAAATACCCTTATTATCTGTAGACATCAGGGGAATGCCCCAAATGGGCATACATTTCAAGTCAACATGCTCCACTTCTTTTACTCTATTGAATTTTTTGCAGACCAATATTGAAATCTGTAAAGTAGGATGGTTTGTCAAGCTTGATGGTGTATGAATGAAGAAGAATGAGTCTGAAAAATGTAACAGGGCAACAATGTCTTTCTATATTTTAATCCAAAGAGGAGTGGAAGGTAGTTCATGACTTAAAAAAAAAAAAACAGCTAGCCATCTGCTTTAATTTAAAGGCCCCAAAATAGCCCTGCCATAAAGAGAGAGCAAAACCGCCTAGTCTAGTTGGAGCTCTGAGTTTAGATTTGAATAGTCTAGGGGGCTTTCCATTCCATAAAAAGGTTGATATAATTTTTCCAACTTTATCAAACCATTTACCTGGTATGTTAGCCACAAAATTGTTCAAAAAAAGAATAATTTGGGGGCCAAGATCATTTTAACTGAATTCATTTTACCCCATAAAGAAAGGTGTAGATTAGTCCATCTATCTAAATTAGTTTAAAAATAATTTAGAACTCTTGTAAAGTTGTGGGAGAGGATTTTCTTAATAGAGTTAAATATTTTAACCCCCAGATACATTAAACCATTTTCCGGCCAAACAATGCCTGGTATTTCTTTTAATTTTGCTGCTTCTAAATCCAAATGACCCAACATCAAACATTCTGATTTTGACCAATTAACAAATAGGCCAGAAATCTCTCCAAATTCCTTCAACAACTCTCTGACATTTTGAAGGGAGAAAACAGGCTGAGTCAAGGTTGAGAAGATATCATCTGTGAAGTATTTTGTTGTTATATTTACCAACCATTATCCCATGTATTCTGTCAGAATTAATTATTCTCTGTATCAGTGGTTCTATGGCTAATACAAAAGTAAGGGGAGAGAGAGAGAGAGAGAGAGAGAGAGAGGACACTCCTGTCTAGAACCCCTGCTAAGCTGGAAGGGAGACGATCTATGTTCATTCGTTATTATGCAAGCTTTAGGGGAAGCAAACAGGGTTTGAATCCATTTAATAATATCAGGCCCAAAATTATTACCATACAGAACGCTATAAAGATACACCCACTCTAAAGAGTCAACGGCCTTACCTATATCAAGGGATATAGCAGCCAAGGGATTGCTTTTGTTTTTGTGAATACAAGAGGCCCAGATGACAGAAAGAAGTCTGCAGAAATTGTCAACAGCTAGTCTGCCCTGTAAAAAACCCACCTGTTCCTTACTTATCAATTTACTAAGTACTTTAGATATCCTAAGAGCTAATGCTTTTGTCAATACCTTATAATCAAAATTCAGAAGTGATATAGGCCTATAATTGTTGCATTCTAAGGGATCCTAATCTTTTTTATGTAGTAAACATATATAGGCTTCGCTCATAGATTCTGGTACTTTATTTAGCTTGAATGAGTCTTGAAAGGTTGAAAGCAGGTGGGGTGCAATAGTAATATTTAAACATTTGTAACTATCCTGGAAGGCTATCTGGCCCAGGTGATTTCCCCTTGAGAGTTTTAATAATAACCTTAGAAATTTCCTTTAATGACAAGGGTTTATCAAGTTGTTGTTTTTCCAATCGAGAAATAGTTTGAAGCCCAGCTCTCTTCAAAAAACCTCTTATGGGATCTTTCTTGGAAGGCCCTTTAGAGTCTTAGGCCCAAATATTCAAACTGCTCCCAAAATGTGCGCAACAGCAGGAGCAAGCACAATTCAATTGCGCATATGAGCAACAGACGCGATATTCAAACATGGAGCAGAACAAATTGCACAAGCAGCCAATGTCTGAATATCGCACAAACTGCACCATAGCGCAACCAGGAAGGGGAAGCTGAGCAGAAAGGTTGCGCCATAGCGCAACAAGGGCAGACCAGCTGAGCAGTCCAGAGGTGCCATAGCACAAGCAGAGCCCCCAGCAGAGCAATGGAACTGCACAACCAGGGATGCAGGCTGGGGCCACCGCCAGCCATGCCACACATGGGCACAGGAACACACTGCAGAACCAACAAGACACCTGCACACCCCAAGCACAGCATCACTGGGGGTGGGATGGATGATCTACTGGCCCATGGGACAAGCCAACAAAGCACAGCAGGGCCATGCGCCCCAGCACAACCACTGGCAGGCTGAGACTGCCACACACAGGGTTGACAACCACAGTGCACATCATACCCTGTATGCAGCACACCCTGCACCGTGACCCCAAGACACCACCCATGTGCAGTGACTGGCACTGCAGGAAACACCATGCATCCCCGGCACACGTCAACCTCGTGTAGCAGAGAACCATACAAGCCAGACCCACCCTGTGCACCCAGCAGTGGGTGGCAGCAGATGGCAAGACCAACAGAAAGTCACTGCCACACTGGAGACACCTCCCCATGCACACACACGCGCACACACACACACACACATACCCAGGACCATACCACCCCAGATGGCATGCACACCACTGCAACTGAGCAACCATAGCCAGCTGCAAATCAGAGACCAACACAGTATTCATATCAAAATATATATATATTAGAAAAATGTAAAGTACAAAATGAACAACAACAAAACTATTTACAAGAGGGGGGTAGGGGTACAAGGTAGGGTGGGCAAGGGTAGGGATGAACAACTTGGAGAGAGAAGGCAGGGTGGGAGGGATGGGTGAAGTGGGAAGGAAGCGACCTAAGGCCTAACAGGCTGGTCCTCCACTGCCTGGTGCCGTGGTGTCTGGTTGTGCCTCCTCTGTAGGCCATGGCACTGGATGTCCTGGAGGATGGTCCTGTTTTCCATGGACACCCGGGTCAGCTGTTGCAGTGCCTGCTCTATTCTTCGGAGCACAATGAGGCCTAGGAAAATGGGAACACAGTCAATGGCTGTGACTGACCACAACCCTGAACAGCACCCAACCTGCAAGCCATATAGCCCAATGTCCCGCACCTGTGATGGTATGCACCCACCCACAGTGAACATGCACATGGCCAGTTCAACCAGGCAGCACCAGCTATGTGCACCACTGCACACACACACTGCCCATGTCCATCACAGCACAAACAAGGCTGTCAAGTGATGTGGCAATGTGGTGCAATGCCAGTTCCACAGCCATGTGCCCAGTGCATGCATGGACCACCAGTGACGCACACACAGACATGCAGTGAAACTGGACAGTGATGAATGTCGCCTGTGTCGTGCATGGTTGTGTTGTGCATGGCTGGTGGTCATGCCCACCCCCTCCAGCATCCATGATGTAATGATACTCACACTCCGCAAGCAGCTGTGGCTGCTGCTGCTGCTGTGGCCCACCCCTCGCAGCACCACCGACCGCCACCGGGGCCCTGCCACGGCCCTCCTCATCCCGTGCCTGCATCCTCTCTGCCCAGCCTGTGGGAGACAAATGTTGAGAAAAACATCAGTGTGACTCCAAAGCAGACTGCCCCCTGCCCCAGTGAGAGTGCCTGCCCACACAGCCAGACCCATGCATCTCACACCTGCACACACTGACACAGCCAACCATGTCAGAGCCATCACCCATGCACAGCCACCAAAACACACTCACACCCCTATGGAGAATACAGGTGCATAGATGGTACACCCACCTGGCCTAGGCAAAATGCCCCTCCTGGCACGTGACCGTAGCCGCTCATGCAAGTCTGGCTCCCTCCTGCGGAGGTCACTGTACCTGTGCCGACACTGCTCGGCAGACCGGCGCCGCCCAGTGACCCCCACCAGGTCATTGGCCACTTGCAGCCAGACCTGGGTTTGAGCTATGGTGAGGGTCTCCTCCCCATACAGTGCCCCATAGTGGGGTTCTACCAGGGTCACCAGGTTGGCCACCTCCACCGGGCTTCACTGGAGTGCCCTCCTGCATGCCATTCTTCCAACTTTACAGCAGGCAATATGGCGCCCCGCAGCACGGCAACCCCACGTGGAAATGTTGCGCAATAGACCACCATAGGTTCCAATCGCACTGTTCGTACAGCGCCGTCAGTCCACATAGTGCTGTCACTAGACAGCGTAATAGGGTCAATACACATGGCACGCGAACAGCTCCAGGGGCACAGGTGGGACACCAGGTCAGGGGTCTATGACACAGGCCACGCACAGCGCCATCTGGCGTCTCGCATCCTCGCAACCGACCACCTGCGTGACAGTGCCACAGTGGACTATTGGCGCGGTAGTGTCTCAACGCCATATAGTGCCCAGTGCTGTAGCACCACTGGCACAATGGTGGCCATGGCTGAGTTCCCGATCGTGCACAGCGTCATCAAGTGAGCAGACACCTCGTAAGCTACCTGGGCATCACGCAATGCAGTGTACCGCTGATCACAGATCTGCGCTATTGGCTCAGCTGGCTCAACCATATTGCAAAGCGCCAATGGCGCGATATTCAGCCGACATATGCAAATCATCCGATCAGCCATTCAAAGGTGCAGTGGTGCGATTTGCATCTCATTACAGATTGCTCCACTCTAATTTACATGCATTGCGCTATAAAGTGCAACAGTGGGCTGCGCTGGCCAGATTCGGTTACTGCAGGTGAGAGGTGAGTTGCATGCTGTGGGATGTTCTGGACAATGGGCATGGGATAACGCTGTAGACTGCATAGTGACAGGTGTCCACTTCCACCCATACAAATCGCCATGACCGAGCAGAGCCAAGGTGAGGGTGAGGATGGTGGGCAAAGGAGGAAGTAGGCCAACTTCACCCACGGCAGAGACTGAGGCCCTCTTCCAGGCCTACCTGGAGGAGGAGGCACTACTGAGTGGATGGTGGGGCACCCCTCAGGCCCGAGCGGCTGCATGGGAGGGGGTAGCCCGGGCAGTGAACCTGCATGGAAGCCACCAGCGCTCTGTGCAGGAATGCAAAAAGAAGATTGGGACAGACTGCAGGATGGTGAAGGAGAAGGTGGCAGCCCTCAGGGCGGCACGTGCTGGCACTGGCGGGGGCCAGCCAGCGGTGGTGGAGCTGACCCCGGCTGAGGACCGACTGGCTGCATCAATGCAGTGCAGTGCTATTGAGGGTGTACCAGGAGGTGGATTCCAGACAGGTGGAAGCCCATCACTGCACGGTATGACATGGTGGTGGTGTTGGGGGGGGAGGTTGTTCACATGCACTCACATGTCCTCTCTTTCTGTTACAGATCCTGTTCATCTTCAGGGGATGGTGGTGGTGGGTCAGGCAGTGAGGATGACCTGCTGGACATGGAGGAGGGTCCATCCACCTCTGTCACCAGCCAGCATGCACTGCACCAGCATGCACGCTGGGCTGCCAACCTGGTGTCGGGTGATCTGGTGGGGGTGCACAGCCTGTGTCTCAGCAGTCTGGCATGCAAGCATGCCAGCACGCTGTGACTGTGGCTGTAGCACATACCTGCACCATTGATGATGCAAGGACTGCAATGGGCAGTGACATGTGTGTGTCCATGACGGACACATACAGGCCAGCAAGTGCCCCTGGGCCTTGCTGGTTCCAACTAGTGCCAGCATGTCGGCACAGTCCCAGTGTAGCCTGTCAGCACGTGAGGCAGCACCGGTGGCTGTGCAGGTGTCTGGCACTGTTGCAGCCACAGCGGTGGAACGAGTGGTCCCTGGGGCACAGCGGTTGGAGGGGCAGCAGCAGCAGTCACCCACCAGGTCTGGGGGTACAGTGTCCAATGGTGGCACATGCCCGCCGCCCTTTGATATGCCCATTCCTGGTCCAGGCGAACAGCGCCCACCCTCATAGGGTGTTGTGCATCAGGACCTTCCACACCCTGGGGGACAGGATGCCGTTGTGGCAGAGTACCCATTGGATGAGCACACCCATCTGCTGCTGGAATCAGTACAGCAGCAAAGGCGGGTTTCAACGTCTGTGGAGGCACTGTGTGCAGCTGTGGAGCGGCACAGCAGGGAGTGTGCTCTGGACTGTGCAGAGATGGTCCATATGTGGATGGATGTGACCGCTGCCATTGACAGGCAGACCCAGGCATTGGTCGCTGTCGTGGCCTCATTGGGCACACATGCAGGTGCTCCTGTACCATGCACCCCACACAGTATGCCCTCCACTCCCCGTTCCTGGCATCGTGTGACACCAGGCCTGTTGATGCCGAGTTCTGCTGTGGGCATCCCAAGCACCCCTGGTGCAGGTATGTTTGGCATTCTACAGACCCCACTGCGGACAAGGTTGCGATCGCACAGTGGGACCCCTGGTGGTCCATCGGAGCCAACCCATGTGGCCCATGCTCAGCCTGCCAGTGCTGTTGGGTCATGGTGGGGCTGCCCATGCATCCGCGGTGGCCGTGGAATGGTGCAACATGACTGACCTGTCTCCCAGTGTGGGCCCTGTCTGCTGCTGCCCTGTGTGCACTGTGCGTCATGGTGGGCAGTGCACTGGTGGGTGCCCTGCCCATCACGCCGACATACGGACCACCTGCACACATCCCGACTGCTGTCCACAGGGTGTGTGTGCATGATGATGCCTGCATTGTACTGTACACCAAGGTGCAAGGTGCCCAGCATCTGACACACGTGCTGGACAGTACAGGTGGTGGGTGTGGTCTGTGGATCTGTGTGTTTGCCATGTCTGTTCCTGCTGTGCTGTGCACCTGCCCATGTACGCTTTGTGCCTGGTGTGTTTGTGTGTGTGTGTGTGTCCATATGACTGTTCGCCTCTCCTGATGGTGTGTTTGTGTGCCTGGTCCCTTCCACCCCCCCTTGCTGTCATGCACCCCTGGTGTGTTACTCTGTGTGCCTGTGGGTTGTGCCAGGACAGTGTTGTTTGCACATGGCCCCTTGACTTACCTGTGTTGTGCATAATACTCCTCCGTGATGGTGTCCCTGTGCAGCTGGGCCTGCCGGATCAGTCGGGGGTCCCGCCGTCCAAGGGGGGGCTGCTCATCACCATCAACACCGGCGCCGCTGGAGTCCCCATTGCTGTCCCCCTCTTCAACCTGTATGGCTATCCCACAGTCATTGGCCATGTTGTGCAGGATACAACAGGCCAGGAATATCCCACAAGCCTTTGAGGGGCTGTACTGTAGGGTGCCGGTGGAGGTGTCTAGGCATCGGAAGTGTGCCTTGACCATCCCAAACACCCACTCAATGATGTTGCCTGTGGCGGCATGTGCCTCATTATAGCGTTGCTGCGATGGGGTCATGGGGTGCCGGTACGGTGTGAGCAGCCAGAGACAGAGTGGGTATCCGCTGTCACCTGTGTGGAGATGGTGGAGATCAGTCTCATGTTCAGCTCCATATTGCCCATATCCCTGTGTGCCAGTATCATGGCACCTGTGGCATTCCCACCCTTGCCCCAAGTTTGCATTTCCTACATGCGTACTCACCCACTAGATGGCCTGTGGGGATGTCCCCACTCTCGAATCGATGGCACAGTGCAGACTGTTGCCATATAAAGGCATCATGTGCTCCACCAGGGTGTGTGGCACAGACATTGATTATACGCCCGGTGGCATCACACTCCACCTGGCAGTTGACACTGGGGAAGCCCTTTCTATTCCTGTATGCAGCCCCATCAGGGCCAGGTGGCGTGCGAATGGCCACATGGGTGCAGTCTATGGCCCCTAGCACACCAGGCATACGTGATACCCTGTGGAACGTCTGCATGTTTGCTGTACGCTCTGCTGCAGTGCTGGGGAAATGGATGTGCTCCACAGTATGTGGCAGCAGTGCGCTGAGGATGCGTGACGTGGCCGACTTTGTGATGCCTGTGGTGTCCTTGTTGGCCTCTGGAAGGTGCCCATGGCGAGCAGGCACATGTAGGCTGTCACCTTGGTCTCCACTGACAGAGCATGACTCCGGCGTGAGGGTGCCTGCATCACATCACTGCACAGCTCACAGAGCCGCCTCAGTATTGCCCTGTTCAGGCGGTACCGCCCATGATCTCTACATCTGTGTACAACTCAAAGCTGATGCGGCACAGCACTACCTGTTGGGCGTGACGTCGACGGGCCCTCCACGGCCACGCCCCCTGCACCTTGCATTCTCACCCCTCATTACAGCTTCCATGTAGCTGCCACTGTCCATCTCCTGGCTTGTGCCCCCCGCTGATGTTGCTCTGTTACCCCGCTGTCCTGACTGCTACTTCCACTGCACGGGCACCCCCGCTGGCCTCTGCAGCCTATGGCCCACACTGCTTCCTTGCCTGCCCTGGCCTGTCACTGTCTGTCTTCTCTCTCTCTTCCCACTTGGCATCCCTGTAGGCGTTCTTGCGCGCTTCCTTGAGCCTTTTATTTGGCTCATTTCCGCTTGGGGCAACTTCCAGTTGTCCGCTGTTGCGCACAAGAAGTCTTTGACACGTATTGCGCTTTATGCGCATGGATCCACCCCTTCAGTTGGCAAGATGTCATTTGCATTGCGCTGTTGCTCAGCATGTTTTCAGTGGCGCAACTGCCTCCTGCTGAATATCGCTGAATGGCGCACATTTGGACTTGCGCAGGCGCAACCCTATTGCGCATGGCGCAACCCTTTTGAATATCCCACCCTTAATATTTTTTTAAAAGGCTTTAAAACAATCATTAATCTTCTTAGCATTATTAGTAAAGGTCCCTTCAGTAGTTTTGATGCTTTTGATGTTATTTTGATTTGTATTTTGTGTATGCAAAGGGATAAGAGTTTATCCGCTTTCTCACCTGCTTCCCAATAATTTTGTTTAAATCCAAATAGGTAATATTCATTTTTGCCACAGTGGATTTTGTTGATGTCATATTTTAGACCTAATGCTTTATACATAGTTCCTTTTTATTAGGGGGATTTGATTTAAGTTGACTAAGGACTTCACTTAGGGATTTTTCTTTGGATTTAAGATCATTTAGTCTATCTTTCTTCTTTTTTGAGTCAAAACTAATAATTTCCCTCTTATAAAAGCTTTGTCTGCATCCCATAAAATTCCCAAAGTTACTTCACCGTTATCATTTATCTGAAAACGTGTTTTGGTTTCTTCTTTGAGCCAATTTTGAAAATTAATGTGTTGAAAAAGGGATACATTAAACCTCCAGCTAGGTGATTTGTCAGATTTATTATCCAGCAAAACTGCACATTTTAATAAACAATGGTCAGAAATAAAAATATTTTCATAAGAAATGTAACTTATATTATTGCACCAACTTAAGCACATAAAAAGGTAGTCTAATCTACTTTGGGTGCCATGTCTGGCAGACATAAATGAAAAATATCTCCCACTAGGAATAGACAATCTCCAGGAATCTAATAGGCCCACATTCTCTAGCAGTTTATATAAACTTTCCTGCACTGGGGATAGGGTATTGGAAATATGAGGATATGATTTATCCAACCAAGCATCCACAACAGTATTGAAATCCCCTCCTAATACTATTTCATAAAGACCCAGGTTAGCTAAAGCAAATGTCAAGGTATGAAAAAAAAATACTTTCCGATGGGTATTAGAAGCATATACATTGTAGATAGTTGTATTTTTATCATATAAGTTACCCAAGATAATTTGGAATCTACCGTCAGGTTCCATAATGTGTCAATACTTAACAAAATTGATCCCCTTCCTAATTAATAGTGCAACCCCTCTTTTTTATGAGAAGCAACAGGATGCAACTGAGGCTACCCAGCTGAGAGTCAAATTGTCAGCTTCTTCTTTAGTTAAACGAGTTTCTTGTAGCAGTGCTATATCTGCTCTATGAATATTTAAATGTCTTAACACTCTGTATCTTTTAATTGGAGATCACAAACCTTGAACATTTCACATACAAATATTAATATTACTCATTTTATACTATGTCATCTTGTAACTGTTAACAGGTTAACTGAAGTAAGAACACAGAAAGTGTATATATAACCATGTATAAGAGATAACTAACAAAACACTATGAACACCAAAGCACAAGGTAAGACTAATAAGTAAAGTGAAATACCAACACTTATAAGGATAACCAAAATGTAACCCCATCCACCCTAAGGGGACAGAATTATTAGAAATAACCAAAACAAAAAAATAAAGATTTAAAAGTCCCCTTATAAAAAAAAAAACAAGGAGCTTGTGTGGTTCACCACTGAGGACTAGCCTCAAATTGATACACACACAAACCAACAATGACCTACAGTAGAAGAAATGAGAACCCACTTTTGTCAAACTTCTAGGTAATACGTTTAAGGTACATTTAGTAAACACACATCTTCTACCTTGAAACCATACCTTGTTGTCTTTATACAGTACATGATACTCACCCCAATATAAAAGAATGGTGAGCAAAAACAGCAAGCAAAAACAAAGCATAACCAGTAAATAGCCAGTGTCAGTGGCTCAGCAGGTGGCACACTCACCTCTGAGGCCAGGAGATCAGAAGGCTGTGGGTTCTATCCCCACACCAGGCACTTGGGTTAATATCCCAATACTGACACTGCAGTGCAGCATGAGGGTGGGGTGCTGCACTCCTGAGGTGCTGTCTTTTGGATGAGATGTTAAACCAAGGTCCCATCTGCCTGTTCTGGTGGTAGTTCAGGTGGATATTAAAGATCCCATGGCACTTCTCAAATAGAGTAGGGGAGTTTTTATTGAAAAACACATGATATAGGAACATCAAAGAACATCATAAACAATGTTATATACAAAAGAATCGGTAAATATTAATACAATATAACATCTATATGCACAATATCATAATTACAACATCAGATAGTGAAATAAAAAGCAAACCCAAGGTGCTGCACTAGTAAGCTATCCACCATAAAAACCCAGAAGGAGAAGCTGTGAAAGAAGGGAAAAAATATAAATAAAGAAGAAAACAAAAGGAGGGAGAACTAAACTAGTTACACCTTCTTTTTTACATAACAATATATCACCTATTGATCATCCTTCATTTGAATTGAATAAATATATTAAACCCCTTCCACCACCTATACACTTGTAATGTGGAGTGCATTGTAAAATCCTTATAATAAGCTTTACCCATACATTGTTCAATCAAAGTACTGAATACATAGTATGGCATCCTTTTTTGGTTAAGCACCCACTGGCATCTTGCTTGCCATAAGTAAAGACTGCCTTCCCCACTTCCTTCTGCTATAACTGGTACAGTTCTCTATCCTGCTTCTTCTGTGTTTCCTTATACTTCCTGAATGCTACCTTTTTCTCCTTAACCTTCTCCACCACCTCTTTTGAGAACCATAGTGTTTTTTTCCTTTGTTTTACTTTTTTGATTTGCTTCACACAAAGGCTTGTTGTTTCTGTGATGGCTGTTTTGATTTTTCCTCATTGTTCCTCCACCCCTCCTTTTTGTCAGTTTTCTAGCGCCTTTCTGATACACTGTCTAATTTTCCCAAAGTCAGCCCTCCTAAAGTCCAGCACTCTTGCTTTGTATGGCTTGACCCTATGGCTGTGTTTATCGTGAACCACACTGTTTTGTGGTCACTTGTTCCCAGATGGCTACCCACTTCTAAATCTGAGATTCTTTCTTCATCCCCATTTGACAGTACCAAGTCTAAGATTGCTCCCTCCTAGTGGATTCCACCACTAGCTGTCTGAGGCATGCCACCTGCAGGGCATCAAGAATAAACCTGCTTTTGGACATGGCTGCAGCCAGGGTGCTCCAGTTAATGTATGACATATTCAGGTCCCCCATCAACAATAACTCCCCTTTTGTTGCCATTCTAATGATGCCTTCTATCATTTCCTTGTCCATTGTCTCCTCCTGAGATGGGGG
Source organism: Neoceratodus forsteri (assembly GCA_016271365.2). Taxonomy (NCBI): domain Eukaryota; kingdom Metazoa; phylum Chordata; order Ceratodontiformes; family Ceratodontidae; genus Neoceratodus; species Neoceratodus forsteri. Next base: position 180,084,572 of record CM057455.1, read on the forward strand.
TCTGTATACCACCCCTGTACGAACTGTGGTATCATAACCTGCTTCCAGGGTAACCCATAGTGCCTCCTCTACTCTCTGTTTATCCTTTAGTTCTGTTGTTTTGATCCCTTCCCTACACAGATAGCGCTACTCCTCCTCCTCTTTTACCCTCCCTGTCCCTCCTGTACATTGTGTATCCTGGTATGTTGACATCCCAGTCACAGTTCTGAATGTACCATGTTTCTGTGATTGCCACGATATCCAGATATCCCTCTTCTATCAAAGTCACTAGTTCAGGGAGCTTGTTACACAGACTATGGGCACTGGTACTCATCACCCTGCATGTGTTGACGGCCTTACCTGTTTTAGCCACATCTCTGTCCTTACTTCCTATATCTACATTCAGCCCTGTCTTGCTCCCCATTAACTTCTCTACCTTGGTCTTTACCTCTCTAACTACTGTGTTTTATGGGGTGAGGGTGGGTTTTCCCTACTCCTTTTCAGTGCCTCCCCACTTGGCTAGTTTAAATGCTTGCCAGTTATGCATTTAAACCTATCACCTAGGATTCTGGTTCCCTTCCTGGACAGATGTAGACCATTGTGCCAGTTTAGGCCTGTATCCCTCCAGGTGGACCCCCAGTCCCCAGTGAAGCCAAAACCCTGAGCTCTGCACCAGTTTTTGACCTTTCATTGAATCCCTTGATGTGGAGTACTCTAGCATCACCTTTGCCATAGACAGGCAGCACCTCGGAGAAGGTTACTGTATGTGCTACTTGTCTAAGGTTCCTTCCCCACTCTTCAAACTCCTCTTGTACTGCTGTGATCCTATTCATAGCCAGATCATTTGTCCCTAGGTGGGCAATGATATCCAGCTCCCTCCCTCGTGCAGCTGCTTCCTTGATCCTGTGGATTCACTCCCTGTCCCTCTAAGCCGTGGCCCCAGGCAGGCACCTCACCTCCCTCTCCCCTTCATTCCTCAGATCTACCCCCCTAATAATTGAGTCTCCCACCAGTAGTAGTTTCCTTCCCCTGTGGGATTCCATGCCACCTTCCTGTGGGACTCCTTTGTGAAGGTTCCCAGCATCCTTTTTGGTCTCCACTGTTGGTTCCTCCATAGAGGAACCACTCTCCACCAAAAGAGCGTATGAATCATGGAGAGGTACAACTGGAGGAATGTACATCTGTTCCACCACCCTCTCCCTGCCTGAGCCCACCTAGGTCCAATTGTTCCTCTTTCTTGGCAACCTCTGAGGTAGTGGCAGTGGCTCTGGTTGTCCCAGGAAAGAGGAGGAAGTATAACGAATTCTAGCAAAGTCAGCCCAGAAATGAGCAACTTTCTACCTCACACCAGATAGGTGCCTACAAATAGGGCAGCATCACAGCCTCCAGGAAGTCTCCTGGAAGACTGCTGCCCCACAGCCAGTGCATTGCACTACTCCCCACATGTATGTCTTCTTTCCTGATTCTCTTGTGTTAAGCCTGTTTTATTTATTTATTTATTTTATTTTTTTTGTTATGTATAGTTATTGAGTGTGCTATTACCTTCAAAGCAGTGTGCTATGCTGGTAAGGAAAAATACTGTATGCATCTTCCCCCTTGAGGAAATGATGTCACAACCCCTGCTATAAAGGAAATGACTCCTGGGGGTGGGATGTGGGGAAGGGTGGGTTTGGGTCTAAGCTGTGCCCTCAGGACCAATTAGCTACAAGCTCTGACCCACCACTAGGATGAGTGTTAACCTTCCTTTCATCAAGACAACCTGTGCAACAATCAGGGGAACACAGTCTTCTGCACCTGAGTCTGTCTGTGTTTCAATCCACACTGCAGATTCTGCTATAACAACTCATTAACCTCCAGTAAATTATTTAAAAATAGTTTAAGTATCACAAAATCCTATGCACCAGTAAATTATTTAAAAATAGTTTCTGCTACAAAATCCTAATAGTCAATCAAGCTTCCCCCAAGGGACAACCAACATGCAGTATTTAAACCCTTCTGAAGTTACTTCCAAGATAAGCAGAGTTTGCAAGCCCCTTAGTCAACTCGTCAGCCACCTGTAATTTATTTAAAAATAGTTTAATTGTCACAAAATCCTAGTAGACAATCTAGCTACCTCCAAGGGTCAACCCAAATGCAGTATTTCAATCCTTCTGAACTTACTCACAAGATAAGCAAAGTGTGCAAACCCCTTCTTGGTTAAACACTAAATAAACATATAAATAAAAAGCAAATTACCAAGGGTGGTTAATTTCACCTCCCACATAATTGAGCAAGAGTGTGCAGGTTACATATATCAAGTGCAATATAGAATCTCTCACACGGCTCACATCTGGGTAAAGTAGCACTTTCCTTCCAGGTCAAGAAAATGTGCTTTGTGTCTCCAAATGTTGCAGCCACCAGTAGCTTATAGTAATCTGATCAAGTCTGGAAGACTCCACCCAGAGCAATTGGTTGACAATGGTTATGATGCAACCTTTCCTGATCCTATACAACACTTTGTGGTCTAAAAGCAATGAGAGAAACACTTGCCTGCACCTGAGGCTGTCTGTATTTCAACCCACTCTGCAGCTTTTGCTATAGCAACTCCTTAACCTCTAGTAAATTATTTAAAAATAGTTTACCCATCACAAAATCATACGCACCAGTAACTTATTTAAAAATAGTTTCTGTCACAAAATCCTAATAGTCAATCCAGCTACCCCCAAGGGACAACCAAAATGCAGTATTTAAACCCTTCTGAAGTTACTTCCAAGATAAACAAGGGAAAAGAAAAAGTACCTTAGATATAAATGGCATTTTTTGGCTGCTTTTAAGATCTAATATTCGTTTTAAGCAGTACTCACCTCTTCTTTATTTTTAAAAAGCACAAATTAAAATATCTAAGTGCTTGTACAAAAGATAAAAAGATGCAGCATAAAACAACATATTATAGTATAAAAACATAAGAACAACAGCATTCATTAGCAGTAAATGATCCAAATTCCAAAACAGCATGATTGAATAAATAGGTTTTCAGGGCCAGCTCAAAGCTCTCCACAGTAGGGCACTCCCTTACCAAATGAGGTAGAGAATTCCACAGGGCTGGGGACACAAATAAAAATGCTCTGGCACCTGATGTATACAAACTGACCCTAGGAATCACCAGCAATCCCTGATTGGCAGAGCGAAGTGGGTGAAGGGGGCTATAAGGACACCTGAGGTCTTGCAGGTAGTATGGATCCTGTCCATGTAGGGGGTTATAGGTCAGCAAACCAACACTGAAGATGACTCGCCACTGAACTGGCAACCAGTGCAGGCCACAGACAACAGGTTTGACATGGCAAGATCAAGGTAAGAAAGTCAACAACCTGGCTGACACATTCTGCATCAGCTGCAAGTGATGAATGTCAATCCCCAGAAGCCCTAGGTGTATGGAGTTGCAGTAATCAAGGCACAAGGTCACAAAAGCATGGACCAGAGTCGGAAGATTTTCAGGTGGGACCAGGTGTTTTATCTGGGCGATATTCCTCAGATGTTAGAAAAGGCATTTGATGATGCCTGACACCTGAGATTTAAGCATCAGCCCTTCATCAAAAATAAAGCCCACATTTTGCACCCGATCTGAGGTCAACGACTAGCTGCCCTGAGTCAAAGCCCAGAGGGCAGACCAGCCAATTGTCTCTCAACCCGATGGCCCGGTTCCACAACCAAAACCTCAGTCTTGTCAAGGTTCAGCTTCAACCAACTGGCACTCATCCAGCCCTGGATCTCTTCAAGGCAGTTGTTAAACATTGATCATCCTGCCTGGGCACAAAGGACATGTAGAGCTGAGTATTATCTGCATAGCAGTGAAAACTCAGCCCATAATGCCTCACAATGTCCCCCAGTGGCAGCATATACAACACAAATAACATGGGCAACAACAACACAGAGCCCTGAGGGACCCCACAAGGCAGGGAGACTGGGTCAGAGGAATAAATCCGCAACACCACTCTCTGAAACCTGCAGATGAGGACTGTTCACGACAGTCCACCGATGAACCTCAGGCACTCCAGAAGCACACCATAGTCCATGGTGTCAAATGCTGCAGAGAGATCGAGTAGAGACAAGATGGAATGGGTTCTTTGATCTCTCGCTTTCAGGAGAACATTGAGTACCCAGACAGACACCATCTTGGAACTATGCCTCTTCCTAAAACCCTACCAGAGAGGACTGTAGATCTCGTGGATGGTAAGACAATCCTCCAGCTGCAGTATGACCACCTTCTCTCTAACCTTCCTTACAAAAGGAAGGTTAGAGACAGACCTGTAGTTGGCAAGACAGTCAGGGTCAAGAGAAGATTTCTTAAGGAGGGGTGTCACCACTGCCTTCTTCAGGGTGTCCAGAAACACACCTGCCTTTAAAGAACACCTTACTATCTCCACTAGGACCAGGCTGATGACCTCAAAACACCCCACAAGGATGCCAGTTGGACATGGATCCAAACTCTGGATTATCTTTATGACATCCGCGATCACCAACTGATCAAAATACGACCAAACAAACAAAGTAGTCGTGACCTCCTCACTACAATCACCATTAGAGTGAGTCACACAAATATCCACTCTGATGCCAGCAACCATATCTGCAAAGACAATGCTCTCTGTGACTGGAGACAGGCTGGAATGCACAGACTGTCCACAATCTGGAAGAGCTGGGCTGGTCAGTTCTGTGTAGCAGCTATCTCCCTGGACGGGAATTCTGAATTTCTTTTTTTATATATAGCTTTTTGGTCCACATTGCCTCCTCCTGCCAACTGGCAATGGGGACATATATAAATTTTTACAGATTTTCTCCTCTGACCCCCCAATACCCTGGCACATGACCATGTGAGTGTGTGGAGGCATGCATCACACCTTGTGGTGCCAGCTCAGCCTTTTCCACCTTCCAATACTTTTCCACCCCCCTCTCTGGCTACACTACCAACTGGACCTGCACCCGGTGGGAGTGGAACTACAGGGGGGCGACAACTCACCCTCACCACCCTCAGGAGAAGAGAGCTGTCTGACAGCATATTCAATCCTACTCCATCCCCCTTCCCTACACCGGCACCCCTGTGACCTGAGGTCATTTCCAAACCCAAGTTACCTGTGTAGTGTGAGGTAAGATGCCCAGTGCCTCAACCTTCTGCACCACTGGGCTGGGTAGGAATTCTCCCATCTTACAGGAGATAGTTGACTGATAATTCTTATAATGGGATATCAATCTAAGTCTGTCTGCATCAAGACCGGATTTCTCCCAGCATCACTCCGGCCTTTATCCCAGTTGCCTTAACTCCCTCAAGATCCTGTCAAACCAAGGGGACTGAGGACGAAGAGTGAGAGGGTGAACACGGACAAGAGCAATGGAATCCAGAGCCTCCACCACTTCCTATTAAAGGCCTACAGCAGGTTCTCTGGGTCTGTGTTTACACTCAGCATACTTGATAGATCCAGTACTACCATCAGGCCATGTGGGGTCAAACCCCTCAAAGGGCGGTACTGGACCATCTCCACAGGTCCAGGCCTACTGGGAGGAGCCTTGAAATTAAAACTTATGATATGATGGTCAGACCAACTGACTGGTTCCACCACCATGCCAGAGGTCTCCATCCCCAGTAGAAAGACCTATTCCAATGAATGACCATGAATATGGGTCACAGAGGTAATCACCTGTGTGAAGCCCAACAGATTCATTAGTTAGAGAAAGTCCTGACCAAATTGTGAGAGTTCATCATCGACCCAGGCATTGAAGTTCCCCAGCACCACCCATCTGGGGCACTCCAACAACATATCAACAACAAACTCCGCGACTTCCTGCAGAAACTGCTTTTCACCCCCAGGTGAATGGTAGATGAGAAGGATTATGCACCCCACACCTGCACAAATTATACAGTCAAAGGACTTGGACTCCCCAACTGGCACATTAATAAGGCCCAATTCTCTTCTAAATTAGATTGCTATGCCTCTCCACTGCGATCCGTCACTGGTGTATCACTGAAAACCCGCCTGGAGCAGCTGACTAAAGAATAGGGCCAGCATTCTCATCCAGCCAGATTTTGGTGATGCAAGCCTGGTCTGATGACTCAAAAAGATCAGTAATTACTGCTGTCTTGTTTTTAATGGACCTGGCATTGCATAATGCCTTCCAAGTAGGATGAGCTGCCAAGGTCAACTGAGCTAACTGCCCACATAATATGGAGCCCTTGAGTATGGGGACCAAACAGGGAGGACCCCTCTCTGGAACCCATTTTGCCACAGGGTAATCCCTGGGCTTCACCACCCCAATCCATCCACTCCACTCCTCCTCCAAGTCCACAACCCCTGGCCTTACACCTCTTCCTCACAATCCCCAAAGCTCAATAGTGTAAATATACCTCACCGGGCAAGGGGGGCAATCAAAAGGCTGGAGGCCTTGGAACTCAGAAGGGGAATGGTGCCTAACCGGGAGAGCTCTTGACCAACACATATCAGTATGAAACTACCAGCACACTCAACAACAGTCCAAAAATAATAATCCAAACAAACACCCAAACATAAACACAAACAAAATATATGTCCCCACACCCCAACAAATCCTCCACAAAAAAAGAAAAATAACCCCCTTCACTAAATAAAACCCCCTGAAACAAAACAATTCAAGGTCCAGTAGAGTTACTGAATTTATATGATCCAGCTTGGGCTAAGCTTGCCACACTTACAAACCAGTCTGCGTCAGAGTGGGTCTCTCACCCATACCTACCCACCACAATTTGTCCAAGGACATGTGCTCTCACCACAAAGTTCCGAAACAGCTTAAAGGAAAAGTGAATTGAAGGGCTCTATCACTGCCCTACCAAAACAGTTAATCACATCCAACAGATTTCATACACAATTGACCAGACTCCAGCCAAGGTCACCCAGAGTTCCTTCTGAAGATATAAGGCAGCCTACAGACCAAGCAGGAGGGTAGAGTGTTCTGCTCCATGAAGAGTCAGGCACCTCCAGAAAGAGGTCCTCCAAACCCCCCCCACCCCATCAGACTGCCTCTGGCAGTCAGGGTTCCACTACACCCAGCAGTGAATCCCACTCCCACTTTGTTTGGCAGTCCACTCCCAACCAACCACCCTATCTGACTGCAACAGTCTGAGAAACAGGAAGAACCAGGCAGATGAAACAATATCCAAAGGCCATATACCAAACCAGGCTCCAAACTCACCTTCTGGCTCAAGGAAAGATGAGGGTGAGCCACTCAGAGGGAGGGCCACAGCCAGACAACACCAATCAGTGAAGCACCCTGAAAAGCCCCTTGGCAAACATAAGCACCATGCCCTTCAACATATGCTCCAGCCTCCCCCCTTCCCACAGGCAGCTCTCACCTAGACCTCACTCCTCAGCTGGTAAAGATCAGATTAAAGCCTCCTTCCAGCAGTAGTCCACAGATAAATAAATTGGAATGGACTCACCAAGCGAACAAGCATACTGTTGATGAGTTCCATAGCCAAAATCTACTTCTTCTCCTCTTTCTCTGCTCATAGAAACATAGAATTTGATGGCAGATAAGTACCGCGTGGCCCACCTAGTCTGCCCATTTTCCTACCTAACAGATAAGCTGCAGATCCTAGTTAACCAACAGCTTACTTCCTCCTACTCCCCACTAGGACTGCCTTATGTCTGTCCCATGCATTCTTGAATTCCTCCACTGTTCTTGACTCCACGACCTCCTCACGGAGACTGTTCCATGCATCCACAACCCTCTCTGTGAAAAAATACTTCCTCACATTACCTCTGAGCCGTCCCTCCTCTATCTTCAAATTGTGCCACCTTGTTCTTGCACATCTCTTTTTCTGAAAGATGCTACCCTCTTGGACTTTGTTGATTCCCTTAAGGTACTTGAAAGTTTCTATCATGTCCCCTCTCTCCCTTCTTTCCTCAAGGGTATACATATTAAGCTCCTTTAGTCTTTCTTCATATCTCTTCTGGTGCAGACCCTGCACCATTTTGGTTGCCCTCCTCTGGACAGACTCCACTCTGTCTATGTCTTTGCGGAGATGGGGTCTTCAGAACTGCACACCGTACTCCAGATGGGGTCTCACCAACTGTCTGTACACAGGGATAACAACCTCCTGTTTTCTACTATTGATGCCTCTTCCTAAGCATCCCAGTATCCTCCCAACCTTCCTTACTGCCTTCTTACATTGCTTGCCCACCTTTAGGTCATCCGGATTAATTACCCCTAGGTCCCTTTCCATTTTTACTGTTGTCAGTATCTCACACCCCATTGCGTACACTTCCCCTGGGTTTTTGTTTCCCATGTGCATTACCTTGCACTTCTTTGCATTGAATCTGAGCTGCCATACATTTGACCATTCCTCCAACCTTGTCAAGTCCCTTCTCATCCTTTCCACTCCATCTTGTGTATCAACCCTGTTGCAGATCTTTGTGTCTTCTGCAAAGAGACATACTTTTCCTTCCAGTTCCTCTGCAATGTCACTTATAAAGACATTAAAAAGGACCGGTCCCAGTATTGAACCCTGTGGTACCCCGCTAGTAACCCTCCTTTCTTCACTGTGTACTCCATTTACTACTATCCTTTGCATCCTGTTGTCTAACCAATTTTTTATCCAGGCTATCACCTTGGGACTCGCTCCAAGGCTGGCTAACTTGTGTATTAATCTTTTGTGTGGGACTGTATCAAATGCCTTGCTAAAATCTAGGTAGGCCATGTCCACAGCCCCCTCCCTGGTCTACTACTTTGGTCACCCAGTCAAAGAAATCTATTAGATTCGTCTGACATGACCTTCCCATCATGAATCCACGCTGCCTTGGGCCCTGTGCCCCACTGGCCTCTAGGTACTCAACAATTCTTTCCTTCAGAAGTGATTCCATCATTTTCCCTACCACTGAGGACAAACTAACTGGTCTGTAGTTTCCTGCCTCTGTCCTGCTCCCACTTTTGTGAAGAGGAATCCCATCTGCTCTCCTCCAGCCCTCGGGCACCACCCCATCCTCCCATGATTTGTTAAAGAGAGTAGTCAGAGGTGTCACTAGTTCTACCCTTAGTTCTTTTAGAATTCTTGGGTGAATCCCATCAGGCCCCATTGCTTTGTCCACCTTCAATTTTATTAGTTCATTCAGAACTCTTTCTTCTGTAAATGGACTGGTATCGACCCCCGTCTTCAGAGAGTTTTCTCTTGTTTGGTTTAGGTACCTCCTCCTCCTCTTCCTTTGTGATTACTGAGCAGAAATATTCCTTCAGTATCCCTGCTTTTTCACTGTCACCCTCTACCCACATTCTCTCCCTTTATTAAGCCTTAGTATCCCTCCTTTGGTCTTTCTTCGCTCCCTAAAGTACCTATAAAAGGTCTTATCCCCCTTCTTAACATAATTGGCTATCCTTACCTCGGTTTGGCCTTCGCTATTCTGACTGCCTTCCCAGCCTCTTTCTGCTTTAACTGATAAAGTTCTCTGTCCTGCTCCTTCTGTGTTTCTGCATATTTCCTGAATGCTATCCTTTGCTCCTTAACCTTCCCTACCACCTCTTTTGAGATTCATAGCGTTTTTTTCCTTCATTGTATTTTATTGATTTGCTTTACACAAAGGCTTGTTGCCTCTGTGATGGCTGTTTTGATTACTCCCCATTGTTCCTCTACTCCTCCTTCTTGCCTGTTTGCTAGTGCTTTTCTGAGGCACTCTCTCATTTTCCCAAAGTCAGCCCTCCTAAAGTCCAATACTCTTGCTTTTGTATGGCTTGATTGTATGGCTGTGTTTATCATGAACCACACTGTTTGGTGATCACTTGTTCCCAGATGGCTACCCACTTCTAAATCTGAGATTCTTTCTCCATTCCCATTTGAGAGTACCAGGTCTAAGATTGCTCCCTCCTGAGTGGGTTCCAATACTAGCAGTCTGAGGCATGCCCCCTGTAGGGCATCAAGAATGACCCTGCTCTTGGATGTGCCTGCAGCAAATGTACTCCAGTTAACATCTGGCATATTCAGGTCCCCCATCAACAATATCTTCCTTTTTTCTGCCATTCTAAGGAAGCCTTCTATCATTTCCTTGTCCATTCCCTCCCCCTGAGATGGGGGTCTGTATACAACCCCCATGCGGATTGTGGTGCCATTTCCTGTCTCCAGGGTGACCCAGAGTGCCTCATCTGCTCCTTGTTTACACTTTAGTTCTGTTGCTTTGATCACTTCCTTTACATAGAGAGCTTCTCCTCCTCTTCCTCTTTTACCCTCTCTGCCCCTAATGTAGATTGTGTATCCTGGTATGTTGACATCCCAGTCATGGTTCTCTGTGTACCATGTTTCTGTGACTGCCACAATATCCAGGCAACCCTCTTCCATCAAGGCCACTAGTTCAGGGAGCTTGTTACACAGACTATCGGCATTGGTACTCATCACCCTCCACTTTTTGATAGCCTTACCCCTTTTAACCCCATTTCTGTCCTTACTGCCTTTGCCTTTTTTACATTTACCTCTGTTCTGCTCCCTAATAACTTCTCTACCTTGGTGTTTACCTCACTAATTACCAAGTTTTGTGGTGGGAGGCTGGGATTTCCCTGCTCCTTTTCAGTGCCTTCCCCTTTGCTAGTTTAAATGCTTGCCAATGAAGCATTTAAACCTCTCACTGAGGATCCTGGTTGCCCCCAGACAGATGCAGAACATCACACCAGTATAGGTCTGCATCCCTCCAGGTGGCTACCCAGTCCCCAGTGAGGTCATAACCCTGAGCTCCACACCAGTTTTTCAACCACTCATTGAATTCCCTGGTGAGGAGTGCCCTAACATCACCCTTGCCATTGACAGGCAGCACCTCTGAGAAGGTTACCATATGCGCTTCTTGTCTAAGGCCACTCCCCAACTCTACAAACTCCTCTTGCACTGCTCTGATCCCATTCCTAGCCAGGTCATTTGTCCCTAGGTGGACAATGACATCCAGCTCCCTCCCTCATGCAGCTCCTCCTATGATCCTGAGGATTCACTTTCTGTCCCTCCTAGCCATGGTGCCAGGAAGACACCTTACCTCCCTCTCCCCTTCCTCCCCCATTTCTACCCCCCTAATGATTGACTTCCCCACCAGCAGTTGTTTCCTTCCCCTGTGGGGTCCCATGCCACCCTCCTGTGGGTCTCCTTTGTGGAGGTTCCCAGCATCCTCCTTGGTCTCCACTACAGGTGCCTCCATAGAGGACCCACTATCCACCAGAAGAGTGAATAAATTGTGGAGAGGTACAGCTGAAGGGATGCAACTCTGTTCTACCACCCTCTCCCTCCCTGACCCACTCTGGTCCAGCCTTTCCTCTTTCTTGGCAACCTCTGAGGTAGTGGTATTGGCCCTTCTGGTCCCTGGGTGGGGGAGGACGTTTCACAAATCCTAGCCAGGTCAGCCTGGAGATGGGCAACCTCCTATCTCAGACCAGAGAGGTGCCTGCAAATAAGGCAACATCGCAGCCTCCAGAATGTCTCCTGGGACACTGCTGCCCCATAGCCATTGCACTGCACCACACCTATCATGTCTTATTTTGTGTCCCCTCTACTGTTTCTCTATATTCTTACTCTCTCCTCTCCTTACAACTCTCAGCCTTCCTGTTCTGGGACAGCAACTTCCTATCTTCTTTAGTAGACTCCTTCTTCCTTGCTCAACGTCAGACCACCAGCAGCTAGGGGGGGGAGAGTGAGCTATTTTTTTCCTTTAGTGTTACAGTATCCTTCCCAGCACAGAAAATTCACTAACTTTCTTTCTTTTCTTTCTTTATTTTTAACTCTAAATAAGACCCCTTCTACCTCTAATAAAGTATCGGTCTACCTAATCTCAACAGACACTGACTCCTGCTGAGATATAAGTTTTAAATTAATAAGAAAATGTAGCTTCATTTAGTTAGCTGCTTTCTGCTCTACAAACAAGGCTAGCAACAGTAAGTTGTAATTTGGGTCACCTGCTTTTATAGTGTCTAAGCCACACCCCCAATTAAGCTCGCTTTCCTCCTACTGGTTTAGCAAAGTCAGCTAATACAATACCCTTCCCAGCACAGAACACACACTAACTTTCTTTATTTTCTTTCTTTTTTTAACCCTAAATAAGTCCCCTTCTACTTCTAATAAAGTATCTGTCTACTTTGTCTCAACAGACACTGACTTCTGCTGAGATATAAGTTTTAAATTAGTAAGAAAATGTGGCTTCCTTTAGTTAGCTGCTTTCTGCCCTACAAGCAAGGCTAGCAGCAGGAAGTTATAATTTGAGTCACCTGCTTTTATAGTGTCTAAGCCACACCCCCAATTAAGCTCGCTTTCCTCCTACTGGTTTAGTAAAGTCAGTTGATACAGTACCCTTCCTAGCACAGAACATGCACTCATTTTCTTTCTTTTTTAACCCTAAATAAGACCCCTTCTACTTCTAATATAGTATCTGTCTACTTAATCTCAACAGACACTGACTCCTGCTGAGACACAAGTTTTAATTTAATAAGAAAATGTAGCTTCCTTTAGTTAGCTGATTTCTGCTCTACAAGCAAGGCTAGCAACAGGATGTTGTAATTTGAGTCACCTGCTTTTATAGTGTCTAAGCCACACCCCCAATTAAGCTCTCTTTCCCCCTACTGGTTTAGCAAAGTCAGCTGATACAGTACCCTTCCCAGCACAGAACACACACTAACTTTCTTTCTTTTCTTTCTTTTTTTAACCCTAAATAAGACCCCTTCTACTTCTAATAAAGTATATGTCTACTTAATCTCAACAGACACTAACTTCTGCTGAAATATAAGTTTTAAATTAATAAGAAAATGTAGCTTCTTTTAGTTAGCTGCTTTCTGCTCTACAAGCAAGGCTTGCAACAGATCAGGAAAATTCCCTCAGGATTCTGCCAAAACGTTGCCCCAGAGAAACACAGTGGCTTACCACTCTCATGTCAAACTTGAACATGAATTCGGAGTCAAGATAAACAGGTGCCAGTGGAGTCAGAGCAGTACTAAGTTAAGTGAGAGAATGAAAGTTTTAAAATACTGACTGGTCACCTAGATAAACATGGTGATCAGAATGGCAAATGAGCAACACTACTGAAGACAAATGAAAAAATGTTCAATGCTGACAGCAAAGTTTAACACCTAGCTAGCTTCTGCACCAGTGATTGGTCTGCACTTAAACGTGGCATAAAACAGTAAAACAAAAAAAGCCCTGAACACATACACTCCCTCATTAGTCTACTTCACGTACAGACACCCTAGCTAAACTAACTAAAGACAACAGAAGAAAGTAAAATAAAAAATAAAATGAAAAAATAAATAAAAACCAGTAAAACAATGGAGCTGCTGTTACGGCTGACACTTTACAGTCGTCATCTTGGAATGCTTATAAGTACACTACCTCTTTAAATGTTGCATTGATAAGTATTTGTACTAGCTGAGGGGGGAGGTGGAATAAGTTGGGGGACATAAACCATCCTCCCTCCACAGGTATACATGGGGAGTGGCAGGAATCCAAAGGGGGAGAAATCCCCAAAGGAACTAATTAACATAAGAACCCAGGGTAAAAGGAAAAGCAGACAGTAAGAAGAATACAGGTGGAAATAGAGAAGTGCAAATATGTAAAGTGAGAGGGGGTGACACTACAATTTGGAAAGCCATGCGTGCAAATGTTCCAAGTCTGGGCAATCCCTCCAACTCCTGTTCCCTCTCTTCTACCTAACAAAGTCAATATTGACTGCTGCCAAGCTCCATCCTAGAGATACACTTGCTCCAGTCTGGTTGCACAAACTTCTTATTAATGATTTACATTTTACTGTAACTTGTGGACCTGTTGAGCCAATAATTCTGTATTGTGGATTGTTTACTATTGTTTTCATGTACACTAAAGTATGTGTGTAACCTATACTTGTTTAAGAAGTGTAACCTCAAAGCTCAAAGCAGTTTATCCAAGACAAGAAAGAAAGAAAGAAAGAAAGAAAGAAAGAAAGAAAGAAAGAAAGAAAGAAAGAAAGAAAGAAATATTGCAGACCTAGAGGCCACCATGGCAGAAGCAGATCTGGACATAGTTGCAGTTATTGAGTCATGGTGCAATGAAAATCAGGCCTGGGATGTGGCCATACCAGGTTATGCTCTATTCCCAAGGGACATAGTAAGGGAAAGAGGGTGAGGAGTGACCGTTTATATAAGGGAAAACATGAAAGCTATGGAATTACAGGGGGGAGCTGAGACACTGTGGGTCACCCTGGAGACATGGAAGGGGGCTGCTAGTCACAGAGGCATGATCTACAGACCTCCAGCAGAGAGGTGATATGGATAAGGATATGCTGGAAGAACTCTAAAGGATGGTAAGCAAGAGTGAGGTATTGCTGTTGGGGGATGTCAATCTACTGGATGTTGATTGCAGCTTCCCAGCTGTGGCTTCAGTTAAAAGTAGGGACATCATGGACTTCCAGCAAGGGGCATTCCTCGGGCAACTAGTGTGTGTTATTATGTCCCCTATCACCACTCATTGCTAGAAACAAGTGGTTTCACACACCTTCAGATGAGCAAAGCGCAGCTGAGCTGTTCTGGCTAAAGCTGAAGGTAAATAAAAGCACTCATTTTCAGTAAAGAGTGGTGATGGGGGATGTAGTAATATATTATTGATTAAGAGCAATCAATAATATATTTGAAAAAAAAAACCTTCCCAGAACGTGCCCTTTTCCAGGGTATCTGTGGGTGAGATGCTCTCCACAGAATAAGAGTGCCTCACATGGAGAGGAAAGGAGCACTCTGATTGGTCAGGAGCACTTCCTAGATCTGTAATTAAGGAACCCACTAATGTTGGGGTAAATGAGAACAGTGTTGCTCATGTCATGGTTGGTAGCCACCTAGAGACCAGTGATCATCGTATGGTGTGGTTTAATATCAGAACTGGCCCAGAATAAAACTACAGTAAAACAAGGGTCCTGGACTTCAGGAGGGTCAATTTTAAGAAAATGGGAGAATTCCTCAGAGATGCCCTAGCAGGGATAGGGAACTGGGTGGAGTCGAGGAACAGTGGACAAGAATAAAGGAGGGCATTGAGAAGGCAACAATCCTATATATCAGATAGTTTAACAAGCGCATGAGAAAAACGAGAGCACTCTGGTTCTCTAATGAAGTAGAGGTTAGAGTAGAGGCAAAAAAATAGTATTTATAAGGTACACAATAGAAGTGAAGGAAGATGATAGGGAGAGATATCAAGAGAAACAAAGGGAGGCAGCGAAAGCAGTTATGAGAACAAAGGCACAAACAGAGGAGAACACTGCTAAGTCAGCAAAAAAGAGGGATAAAACATTCTTTGGGTATGTAAGCAAAAGAAGGAAGACCAATGGAGGGACAGTAAGGCTAAATGTTGAAGGAGGAGCATGTGTGGAAAAGGACCAAAAAAAGCAGTTACATTGAACAAATGCTTTTGTTCAGTATTTATAGTGGAAGGGTAGGTAAGGGACCACAGATAAGGGACAAGGACATTAAGGGAAGGGAGGTAGACACTAGTCCTTTATAGAGAAGTGAGTCCTCAAGAAACTAACACAACTATAAGTGGACAAGGCAATACGGCCTGATAAGGCACACCCTAGGATACTAAGTGAGCTCAAGGAGATACTGGCGGCACCTCTGTGAGTCCTGGTGGCACCTCTGACAGCCCTGTTTGACCAATCTCTAGATATAGGGGAAGTTCCAGAGGACTGGAGGAGGGCGGATGTGGTCCCACTTCACAAAAGTGGTAACAGGGAGGAGGCAGGAAATTATAGACTTGTCAGCTTGACTTAGGTGGTGGGTAAAGTAATGGAATTTCTACTGAAGGAATGTATTGGGGAATACCTTGTGACCAGTGGATTATAGGATCTGAGGAAGCATAGTTTCACGGGGGGGATATCTTGCCAGACAAAACTGATCAAGTTCTTTGATTGGGTGACCAGGGAAGTGAATTAGGGTGGAGTAGTAGATGTGGCTTTCCTGGATTTTAGTAAGGCCTTCATTGCTGTTCCACACAGAATACTGGTGAGCAGGCTTGGCAGCCTAGGAGTGAGTATAAAAGTAGTATAATGGGTAAAAAGTTGGCTAAACAACAGGATTCAGAGTGTGTTGGTAAATGGTGCTTACAACAAAGAAGGTCAAGGTTACCAGTGTGTTACCAGAGGGGTCAGTACTAGGCCTGATTCTTTTTAATGTGTTCATTAGCAACATTGCTGGAGGGCTATAAGGGAAAGTATGCATGTTTGCAGATGGAATAAAAATCCACAACAGACTGGACACACGAGGGGAGGGATGATCTGAAAAAGCTGAAAGACTGGTCAAGGGTTGGGAAACTGGATTTCAATGCAAAAAAGTGCAAAACCATATACTGTACTTGGAATACAGAAATCTGGGGACAATGTTTGTTTATTGAAAATTTTCGGAATTACAATCCTTTGAGTCATAGTCTCTTTTGCAAAGACTCCACGTCAGTACAAATGCAGAAATATTACATTTAAACATATTATACATAGGTCACAGTACAGTGTATTTACATTGGTTGGTTACCATTTCTAGGGTCATTAGAGGACCCTGGGTCATCAAGGTAAGATAAGTCAAGTTACAGATTCGAACGGTCTTTTACCGAGCCCTGAGTTGAGGTTTAAGTACAGCAAGGTTGTAGGCCTAGGTATGTAGTCATGGAATAAGCTAGCCATCTATCAAATTCTGACAAGGGGAGGACTGTTGGAAACAGCCACAGGCCTCCGAGTCAAGTAGAAGGCTCTTGATACCAATTTTAAATTGGCCAAGACTAGGGGCCAGGGAGATGGAGGGTGGTAGGTTGTTAAGACAGAGGGGAGCATGATAACGGAAAGACCTTTGCCCTAATGAGGTCCTACAGTGGGGGACTATGAGGGAGGTGCTTGCCAGGCACCTAGGGGTACTCCTGCGAGGGTCTGGCTGGATGAAGGGGTGGAGGCCCTTTGGTGTAAGATTCTTAAGTATTTTTTTGGCTTGGAGGCAAGTGTGGTACTTAAGTCTCCCTTCGAAGGTCAGCCAGTCTGCTAACTAGTAGAGCACACATGTGTGGGTTAATCTATCACAGCCTGTGACCAGTCAGCAAGCTTTGCTGAAAGCTAGATTGATGTAGAGTAGGGCTATTTGGTCAGCGCTTCCATTAATTATTATACCGTAGTCGACCAATGAAAAGACTGAGCAGGTTACAGCCAGATGTAAGGCCTGGGTGGGTAGGCAGTGTTTATGTCTGTATAGAATCCCTAGTTGGGTGTTACCAGAGGAGGAAAGGTGTTTCATGTGTGTGTGGAAGGTGAGGGATATGTCCAGCGTGACACCCAGATATTTGAAATTTGGGACCTGTTCAATGTGGAGGCCCTGTGAGTTAGAGATAGATAGCAAGGCATTACTGTATGGGCTTTGGCGGTGAGCAAAGGTCATAGATTTCATCTTGTTGTAGTTTAGTATTAAGTGATGGTCAGTGAACCAGGATTCTAATTCTCTAAAAATGCCATGTAGGGCATTTTGAAGAGAGTTAGGATTGGTGTGTTTCCAGTATACTAGAGCATCATCTGCAAAGAGCAATAGCTTTCCACTGCAGGACTGTGGGAGGGAATTTAGGAAGACAGTGAAAAGCAGAGGTCTTAAAATCGACCCTAGAGGGACACCCACTAGAACTGGTCACTTGGAGGAGAGGGTGGAGCTAATTTTGTCTTGTTGCGTCCAGTCCGTGAGATAGTCTTTGAACCAGGAGATAGCCTAAGGAGTGAAATAGTGGGAGGGGAGGGAGTGGAGAAGTAGTGTGTGACTGACGGTGTCGAATGCTTTGGTCAGATCAACATAGATTGCTCCTGCTGTTCCAGTGCCTGGTGTATGTAAGATGTAAATTTGAGTATGGTTGTGGTAGTGCTGTGTCCCATTCTGAAACCATGTTGTTCGTGGCAGAGCAGATTATGTTTGGCCAGGTAATCGGTGAGCTGGTCCGACACAATTTTTTCAAGAGCTTTTGGGGGGGAGGATAGAAATGGGTCTATAGTTACAAGGGGAGGTGGAATCACGATTCTTTAGGATCAGAGTGATAATTCCTCTTTTCCAAAGAACGGGGAATTGACCTCGGAGCAGTGAGCAGTTTAGTAGTCTGGTGAGGTGAGGCAGGGTCTCATCCAGAGTTAGTCGGAGAATTTTGAGGTTTAGAGAGTTGCTGCTGTAGCGTGAGTTGTGCAAGGCTTTGGAGAGGTAGTGTTTAGCCTCCTTGCAGGAGATTATTCACAGCCAGAAGGGCAGGAGGGTTGTTGTAGGAGAGGTGGCAGAGGGATGGGTGGTGATAGGGTCAAAGAAGTTTTGTGGGAGGATGAGACTGAGGTCAGAGAAGGTGGTGTTTAGGGCATTGGATATGGAGGTGGGTTCCTGGAAGTGGGGTCCCTTGACTTGAAGCTGAGTCGGGGCAGGGGAGATGGTTTTCCCGCAGAGGTCCTTAATATTGTTCCAGAAGTTTTTCCATGAGCCCCATGTGGAGGTGAGTGCTTGCTTATAGTAGGTTGCCTTTGCTAGCCAAATGGCCCAGGTGCATTTGTTTCTCACCTCTCTGTAGAGTTGCCTGTCCTGGGGAAGCTGGGAGTACAGGGCCTTATGCCAGAGGTTATCTCTGTGGTGCATCTGGTCAAGGAGAGTCTGCGAGATCCACGGGGTATCCCTGTTTTTTATTACCTACTTTGTGAAGGGGGCGAAAATGTCACAGGCAGTGTTGAAGGTGGTAACAAAGGAGGTGAGGGCAGCATCTACAGACTGGGCAGTGTGGATGGGTAACCAGTCACTGAAGGAGAGATACATTTTGAGGCATGAGAGGACTTCTTTTTTGAGGCACCTTTGGATGGCAACTTTAGGATGGCTGGGAGGGATTTTATTCGACCACCAGCAGGAGATGGGAGAGTGGGCACTTAACATGTCTGGGAGCACTTTATCCTTGGGGAGGTGGTTGGGAAGGTTCATAAAGATGAGGTCGATAACAGTGGAAGAGCCTCATCTGGGGTCATGCCTGGTGGGGTACTAGACAACCTTAGCAAGGTCATAGGCTCAGACAGCAACATTGTAGGTGGCTGATGCTGGGGATAGCCAATTCCCTTTAAAATCACCCATAATAATCAGTTCGCTCTTGGGAGGAGATGGGTAATGCTGGACAGAATAGACTCAAAGGCATGTTTTTGGTTCGGGCGGGGTGTAGACTGCTATAATGTATAGCAGTTGACCAGGAGTGCCAAGGGTGACTTGATAGTTATGGCTTGGGCACCATGTACAGGCAGGGGCAGGGGGACCAAGAGGGCTTGCAGATATGTTTTGGCATAGATGGCACAGCCACCACCCCTCTTGCCTGTTCTGCCTGCTCAGAAGATGGAGTAGTCACTGTGTGTGACAGAGGCACCTGAGATATTTTTAGAGAGCCAGGTTTCAGATAAGGCCAGGATGTCTGGGGTGTGTTGGGCGATCCAGCCCTTGAGAGGAGTGAGCTTCCTAGGTAGGCTACAAATGTTAAGGGAGGCCAGTAGTAGGCCACCATGCATGCTCTCCTTGGGAACACTAGTCAAGGGGGGTCCTGGATTAGGATGTACATTCCCTGAGAGAAGAAGGAGGGGGAAGGGGAGGAGGAGGAGAGCATGCCAGAGAACAGAATCCAGGAGCAATTTGGATATGGAGCAACGGAAGCATGGAATAGTGGGTATTTTGGTGAGCCTGACTGGTATAGGGATGGTACGGACAAGTTGCACTAACAGGGCTGGAGATAAGGGTTGATGGAGGCTACTTATTGGGTGATTGTATGGGAGAGGGGAGGTAGTTCAAACAAGGTCCTGATTGCAGTGTTGCTTAGGTTAGGGGCATAATTGGTGCTGAGGAATTTAGGTGATATGAGGGAGGAGTTATTCTGAGGTGGTGATTTGTGAAGCAGATCTGGGGGTTCCAGGTGAGGGGCTTTTCCACAGGGACAGTGGGAGGCAGAAAAAAAAGTCAGTATTATGATGGTTTGGGTAAGCACACAAAGAAAGCTAATCATGCTGTTAATGAAAAGCATTTTAAAGGCAATTTAATTGAGATGGGGACATCTAGTGGTGAGCAAGTATAGGCTGCAAATGGCAAAGTGGGCTGATAGGTTTCAAACGATCATGTGATTGTAGGTATATAGCCCATGGCAGAGAAAAATTTCAGAGAGCTATGCAGCGAGCGAGCAGCAGTATATCTGGCAGGCTCCTCCAGCGCTTGAAATCCTGTGGCGTACCTGTGCAAGTTTGGTGTGGGGGGGGGCAGCTCCGAGACCCTCACAACCTCAATGTTAATGGCCCAGCTGTGAACGAAGGATAGGGAGAAAGGGAAAAGGATTAAGTATGGTTTCAGACTTGAGGGAGGGCTTAGATTCAAATCTAGGAACAGGATTAAGTTAGGTTTCAGACTTGTTGGAGGGCTTGCATTTGCACAGAAGGCATCAATTATTGGAGTGGTGCCACTATGAAACCGGAGCAAGCTCTGGATTTACCTTACTGTGGACTTATTTCATTGCCCCTTAGAGCCTTATGCTGCATTAGAAACAGGCAGCCCGACTGAGATTTTGTGATTAAAAAGATCCTTAATTTTCAGTCAAGCCTGGGTTGGTGGTAGTTAGAGCTGATTAAGGATTAAATTATTTAAAGGCAGGTAGCTACAGTCGCACTGCACACAGTCAGGTAGGTTACTATATTTTTTTTTCAAACAAATACTTGGCACCAAAACACAAACCACAGAACAGGGCTGCAAGTAAAATGTAGTGACCCCTGCTTTCAAATGGTTTTTAAGCTTCTAAAAGAGAAAAGAAAATTATCTCCACATGTGTAGGGACACAAAGAAATCTAGCCCCTGTAACAGTCTAAATTAAGGAAATTAAAAGTCCAAAAGTTCAGAAAGCAATGCAGTGAGCAAGCAGCAGTATATCTGGCAGGCTCCTCCAGTGCTTGAAATCCCTTGGCGTACCTGTGCAAGTTTGGAGTGGGGGAAGGGCAGCTCCGAGACCCTCGCGACCTAAATGTTAGTGGCCCAGCTGTGCAAGTTCGGTGTGGGGGGAGGGCAGCTATGATACCCTCACAACCTCAGTGTTAGTGGCCCAGCTGTGCAAGTTTGGTGTGGGGGGAGGGCAGCTCTGAGACCCTCGCAACCTCAATGTTAGTGGTCCAGCTGGAATGTACCACCAATAAGATGTGGAAATCTAAGCAACCACAAAACATGAAGGGACTGGGGAATACTCATTTCTGATGCCATAAAGGTAGCAAAACAGTGTGATAAGGCAGCGGGAAAGGCTAGTAGAGTGCTGGGGTCCATAGGGAGGTGTATCGCCCACAGAAAAAAAGGAGGTAATGTTACCCCAGTATAGATCAATGGTGAAGCCTCATCTCGAGTACTGTGTCCAGTTCTGGAGGCCCCTTCTGAAAAGGACATAGATAGGGTGGTGGCAGTACAGAGTAGGGCAATCAAAATGGTGCAGGGTCTGCATCAATAGTCCTATAAAGAAAGACTCAATGAGTTAGATATGTACTCTCTAATAAAATATATTTAATTAAAAAAAAAAAAAGATATGTACTCTCTAGAGGAAAGAAGGGAAAAAGAGGGATGTGATAGAAACATTCAGATATCTCACACGTATGAATAAGGTACAGAACGGCAGCATTTATATAAGATAAGATACTCAAGGACAAGTGGTCATGCTATGATGCTAGAGGGGAGACTCAGAGGAGATGTAAGGAAATACTTCTTCGTGAAAAGGGTGGTGGACACCTGGAACAGCCTCCAGGAGGAGGCAGTGAGTGTTTAAATGATAACAGGATTCAGGCATGCATGGGATAGACACAAGGGGACCTTAGAAATAAAACAAGGGGGTGGAAGACCTGAGACCAAGTCTGCTGTGGCTCTGAAGGTAGGGAAAATAGGGCAGACTAGGTGAGCCAAGAGATCCTTATCTGCCAACAAATTCTATGTTTCTACATGGGTTTCTAGCTTGAAGGAAGGCAAAGTTATAGAGCTTTATATTAAGGAACTATCATACACACACTTCACATCTGGTGTATCATATGTCACAGCCATCCTAATATATTTACACAAACTTGTTTGGCTCATGTCCTCATGAACATAAGCTTCCCGCATGCTGTACTACATTGTCTTTCATATCAATAACAAAGAAGCATTTTTTTTACCCAAATATAAGAAATGTTTTGCTTTATGATCTGTAGCTCCTGAGTTATGTGAAGAATGTTCATTTCTGGAATAGTGTTGGTGATGAAATCCTATTTGATGTCAATGGTAATCCACCCGCTCTGTATGATATCCTGAATTGGCAGCTGTTCCTTAATGGCACTGCCAGAATTATTGAGACTGGAAGCTATGCATCTAAAGCTCCTCCGGGTCAACAGCTCACCATCCATGTCAACAGAACTGTGTGGAATGGAGAACAAAAGCAGGTCAGATGGAAACTGTAAATTAATTTTGATTAAAGTTTCAAATTCAAGGAAAACTTCTAAAATGGGTCTTGATTCTTCTTTGCAGTCTATGATTCAAAGAGATTTGAATAGTTTTTATAAGTTATATTGCACATGATTACAAGAGATCATATTAAATTGATATTTATTTAAAGGAAACAGAAACTTTATTATTTATATTTAAACCCTGTTGTGGCACTTTTTTTTTTTTTAACTACAATGTATTGTTTTGTATGTTTGTTTCAAAGCAGTACTATTTGTTTACCTATTTAGGATGTCTTATTAAAGCTGCCTTTACCCCATCATATATTAATTTTTAATATATAGATTTGGAAAATAATACTATACTAAAGCATACAAAAATGTCCCCCAATGCAATCCTCTCAAAAGTGATAACAGCACCATTCTTAAGTGACAGAATTATCATTCAGAGCCCATAATAGTCTCATTTGGAGCTCTGAACAATACTATTATCACAAAAGCATAACAGCGCAATTGCAGGAGTCTCCCACACCAGGCTATCCGACTAGTGCCAGTCAAAAAAAAATAATGTCCTTTTAATTCAAAATGTGGCTTATTATTAGCCACTTTCTCACTGTGAGTGGGCAGAACACTTTAAAAAACATGGTGGCCATCTCTTGCTTATTGACAATGTATCCCGTCGTGCACAACCCCCCTTTTTTTTATTCTTTCAAAAACAAATTTATTGTTGACCTTCATTGAGCCTGCATTTTCCACAAAAGGTAGGGGAACTGCCTACCAAACTTGTGGGTGGGCAGGCAAGAGGGGAAGATACAGTGTGGTGGACATGAGACAGTGCAGCAGCTGGCTAGGACTGAAATAGTGCGTCACTGCAGCGGCCAACCGCCTATCACAAAATTATGAAAAAAATACAAACGGATCTGTATATTAAAAAACAATAATTAGCTAGAGTGGATCACAAGGTAATAATTCCATCTCAAGGTTCTGGGGATATGTGAATCTCTTGGACTTTGCTCTCGAGGTTCCCATGTCCCTTGAACCTCTCGATGGAATTATTAGTTTGTAATCCACATTAACCTATTATTCTATTTTTAATTACTTGTGAGTTCCATAACTCAGTGATATCAGATAAGTAGAGGCCTGCAATGAAACATTTCATGCATGGCTTCCGCTGAACAGATGTGACCAGGTTTTGGAACTGCTACATAATTTACAAAAAATAATAACATTGGGTGAGAAAAAAGAACATTAGCAAGGAACCCTAAATGAAGAAAAATAGAACAATTTTAAAACAAACACATGGAACAGACTAGGGTTACTAACCAAATGTCACATATGCCCAAATTTACAATTGCTGTATAAACAAACATTTGTCAATGCTGAATATTTGCTTGCCGGTACTGCCATTAGAAATGCAGGAGTTAGACAGATAAAGAATAGAAATGGCAGTGAAATATTGAACTTCATGCCAACCCCACCTCCACCCTGCAGAGATGGACAGGCATTGGGGTATGCATTTGGGTCATGGCCCATAACGTTCATGCCATTTCACTGCACCCTATCCTGCAGGCACCAAGAAGTGTTGAGGTGTGCCTTGGGGTGTTCAGCTTTACAGTCACCCCATTCCATAGGGACATAGGCTGAAATGGGTGCAGCACAGGAGAATGGGGTGAACCTTGGGGTTGAAGGGTCCATGACACAACTTGATGCCTGTCACTGGCTGCAGGGTGGGGGTGTGGGGAATGGCATGAGCACTACAGTCAGCAATCCAAAGGCACACCTGATGCCTGTCAGTCTGTACAGGGTGGGATGTTATGGTTAGAAACCCTAACACCCCGGCATTTGTTGGTATTTACACTACACATTTTCAACATGGCCTTTTTGTGACTTCCACCTCATGAAAGCATTTGGGACCACTTCTCATGAACAATGACACTATGATTTTGTTAATGTGTCCTGAAGTTTGGGTTCCCACAGTGACGGTGCCATTGTGCGCCAGACGTAAGAAAACAGAGATCGGGCAGGATGTGAAGAATGACAGCTGTACCATTCATAAGGAGGTGTGAAGAGATGGCAATGTTGAAAATCTGTAGTGAAAATATTAAAAATGCTCGAACTTCTGAGCGTATGTGGAAACTGCGCAACGCATGCGCATAACACAGTCATCTAGTGGAATTATTTCTCCAAATTTTCAGCATAGACATTTTGTGACTTCTGCTCATGAACACTGTCACTATGATTTTCTTAATCTGTCCTGAACATTGATTTCCCACAGTGACCACGCTATTCTGAGCCAGATGTGTAAATGCATATTTCATGCAGGATATAAACAAGCATTTGTCAATGCCAAGTGTTGCTTGCTGTCATTAGTCATGGAAGTGCAGGAGTTAGACAGACTCAGTATATAAATGGCAGTGAAGTATTGAACTGACACCAATGCCACCCCCACCCTGCAGAGATAGACAGGCATTGGGGTGTGACTTTGGGTCATCGCCCATAATGGTCACGACATTTGACCTCACCCTACCCCGAAGACACTTACAAGTGTTGAGGTGTGCTTTGAAGTGTTCAGGCTTTATACTCACCTTATTCCATAAGGAAATACATTGAAATGGTGCAGTATAGGAGAATGGGGTGAGGTCTGGGGCCAAAGGGTTCAAAGCACATCTCGATGCCTGCCACTGGCTGCAGGGCAGGGGTGGAATGGCATGAGCAGTACTGTCAACAATCTCAAGTCACACTCCTGATGCCTGTCAGTCCCTACTGGGTAGGGCATTATGGTCAAAACCCGAAACACCCTGGGTGTTTCTTGGTATTTTTACTCCAAATTTTCAACATGGGCTTTTTGTGATCTCACCGCATGAACAGTGACACTATTAATTCGTTAGCCGAAAGGTGATTTTGCACAGCGACTGCGCCATTTGGCACCACAGGTGCAAAAACACATTTCGAACAGGATGTGGAAAATGACAGCTGTACTGTTCATGAGGAGGTGTAAAAAATGGCAATGTTGAAAATCTGGAGTGGAAATATAAAAAAACTGGTGAAGTCAAGCGTGTGCATAGAAACAGCGCAACGCAAACCCATAACGTAATTAGTTTTGGGATTTTTTACAGCAGATTTTCAACATAGGCATTTTGGGACCTCTGCTCATGAACCATGTCACAGTGATTTTCTTAATCTATCCCAAACACTGATTTCCCACAGCAACCATGCTATTCTGCACCTGAAGTGCAAAAACACATTTCGGCCAGGGTGTGAAAAATGACAGCTGTACTGTTCATAAAGAGGTGTGGAAAAATACCAATGTTGAAAATCTGGACTGAAAAGATTACGAATTTGTGAATTTATGGGGGTGCATGGAAATTGCACAATGCATACACGTAATACAGTCATTCTATGGATTTTTTGTCACTATAGCCAGTTTATGACCTCTGCTCATGAACAGGGTCACTGTAATTTTGTTAATCTGTCCTGAACATTGATTTCGCACACTGACCACACCACTGTGCTCCACATGTGCGAAAACACATTTTGGGTGAGATGTGAAAAATGACATTTGTACTGTTCATAAGGAAGTATGGTAAAATGACAATGCTGAAAATCTGGAGTGATGATATTAAAAATGCTCGAAGTTATGAGTGTGCGTAGGAAATGCGCAATGCAAGCTCATAAAACAGTCATTTTGGGAATATTTTCACCAAATTTTCAACATAGGGTTTTTGGGGGCCTACCTCATGAACAGTGTCACTGTGATTTTCTTAATCCATCCTGAACATTGATTTTGACACCGACCATGCCACTGTGCGCTAAATGCATGAAAACACATTTCAGGCAAGATGTGAAAATGACTGTTTATAAGAAGGTGTGGTAAAATGGCAATGTTAAAAATCTGGAGCGAAAGTATTAAAAATGCTCGAAGTTACCAGCCTGCATAGGAACTGCACAACGCACACTCGTAAAACAGTCATTTTTGGGAATTTTTTCACCAAATTTTCAACATAGGATTTTTGTTGGCCTACTTCATGAACTGTGACACTGTTGTTTCATTACTTGGTCCCAAAAGGTGGCTCCACACAGTGACCGTGAAATCAGCTTTCTGGACTGAATAACAAAATGACAGTGATTGAGCTCATGAGGTGGGGTCCCAAGAACCCCATGTTGAAAATTTGGTGAAAAAATTCTCCAAAATGGCCAAGATATGCACCAAAGTTGAAAAAACTCATTTATGCCATTATACAGCTTACTGGCATTTCTTCAGTTCACGGTCGACTTTGAAGAGTGCAGACGTGTTCCTGGTCCACCGAAGATCATCATGCCGGGCTCTGGAAGTAATAATGGGGTGACGTGGGGATTTGGGGAGGTGGAGTATGCAGAGAATGGGTGCAGGTTGGGGGAGGGACCACCGGAATCAATGAGGGACTATTTTCTAGTCTACAGATTTGAAAAAAAAAAGCCTTGCGGGAAGGTTTTCTCCTTTGCAGTGACATTTAATTTTGGCACACTGGGGTGGGCTCCCAGCATGCCACCTGAGTGTTTGGGGGGGCTGTAGCCAACGGGGGATTAGGCACCCCCCTGTCAGCACATACCGAGTGCTGGGGGGAACAAAAGCTGAGGGTGATTGGGCACCCTCCTCGGCACATAAGAAATTGGGGGGAGCATTAAGCCGATAGGGAGTGGGGTCCCCCGTCTGCAAAATTACCAGGAAGGGAGCATGCCGACAGGGGGATTGCCCACTCCTGTCAGCACACATAAGTGTGGGGGGTGGCAAGAGCAGAGGGGGAATGGGCACCCTCCACACAACAAATTTGGAAGGGGGGCCATTATGCCGACAGGGAGTTTGCTCCCCTGTTGGCAAATTGAACTGGAAGGGGGCATGCCAACAGGGGGACTGGGCATACCATCGGCTTTTTTTTTCATTTATTTATTGAAAGGTTTCACCAGGAAGACACACTGAATGGCGACGGCTTTCCATTGGCTTCCTGGGGACTGTAAGAGGCCGATGGAGAAGCCATTGCCATGGGGACACCACGCAATCAGCTGTTTTGGTAGCTTGTAATACACCAAAACAGCTGATTATGTGCAGTCATGGCCCAAATTTCCTGTTGCATTTAGACATTCTCCCTAACTGCTGTAAGCAATGTGTTTCTTGCACATGCATGCAAGCAATACAAAAATGACAGCTGTACTGTTTATAAGGAGGTGTCAAAAAATGCCAATGTTGAAAATGTGGAGTAAAAATATTACAAATGCATGAAATTACAAAGGTGTGTGGAAACTGCACAACATACGCTCATAACACAGTCATTTTATGGATGTTTGTCACTAAATTTTCAACATAGGCATTTTAGCACCTCTGCTCATGAACAGTGTCACTGTGATTTTCTTAATCTGTCCTGAACACTGACTTCCCACAGCGATGGCACTACTGTGTGCCAGAGGTGCAAAAACACATTTTGGCCAGGATGTGAAAAATGACAGCTGTATTGTTCATAAGGAGGTCTGAAAAAATGCCAATGTTGAAAATCTGGAGTGAAAATTCTACAAATTTGTGAAGTTATGAGGGTGCATGGAAACTGCATAATGCACGCTCGTAACACAGTCATTTTATGGACATTTGTCACCCAATTTTCAACATAGGCATTTTAGGACCTCTGCTCATGAACATAGTCACTGTGATTTTCTTAATCTCTCCCAAACACTGATTTCTCACAGCGACCTCGCTGTTCTCTACCAAAAGTGCAAAAATACATTTCGGCCAGGATGTGAAAAATGACAGTTGTACTGTTCATAAGGAAGAGTGGAATAATGCCAATGTTGAAAATCTGGAGTGAAAATATTGCAAATTCGTGAAGTTACGAGTGTGCG
This sequence comes from Neoceratodus forsteri, assembly GCA_016271365.2. NCBI lineage: Eukaryota > Metazoa > Chordata > Ceratodontiformes > Ceratodontidae > Neoceratodus > Neoceratodus forsteri. The sequence continues at coordinate 180,112,825 of CM057455.1, forward strand.
TGGAAAGTGTGCAATGCATGCTCATAAAACAGTCATTTTTTTTTTTTTTTTTCAAATTTGCAACATAGGCTTTTTGAGGGCCCACCTCATGAGTAGTGGCACTGTCATTTCATTATTCAGTCCTGAAAGGTGATTCCTCACAGTGATGATGAAATCACCTTTTGGGACTGAATAATGCCATGAAAGTGCATGCACTCATGAGGAGGGGTCCCAATAACCCTATGTTGAAAATTTGATGCTAAAAGTCAAAACAATGGCCGAGATAGCCACATAAGTTAAAAAAAACCTTATTTATGCCATTGTACAGCTTACCAGCATTTCTTCAGTCTGTGGTTCGCTTTGAAGAATGCAGATGTGTTCCCAGTCTGCCAAAGATCATCGCGATGGGTTCTGGAGGTAAGCATAGGGTGGGGGTGGGGAGGCGGGGCACAGAGGGTGGGTGCGGGTTGGGGGAAGGGGCACGAGACACCACGAATGCCTATTTTCTTGGTTTCAGGGAGAACAACAACAAAAAAATGTTGCAAGAAGTTTTTTGTTTTTCAGGATTGCTTTGGTCACACTGGGGTGGGCTCCCAGTGTGCCACCTGCATTTTAAGGGAGGGGTACTGGAGCCAATGAGGATTGGTCCCCCCATCAGCCAAGAAAGACTGTTTGGGGGGGCATGATGCTGAGGGGTTTTGGGCACCCTCTCGGCACACAACAAATGGGAAAATGAACTGGGATGGAGGAATACTGATAGGGGGAATTGGGCACCCCCAGCACCTTTCATGGGGCTCTGGGGTGGACAGTGATGGCCACCACCATGTTCATGAAACTGTTACACCAGGCAAGGTACCACCCTGCAATAACAGGTCACTTCCTCATTGCAGCAGAATGGTTGATGCTGCAATGATGAGGCAGCCCCTGATTGCGGGCAGCCAAATTATTTCAAGTTGGTGGCATTTCTGAAGAACCAGTGTTATCAGGACAGTGGGTCTACATTGGTTGAACACTGCCAAGCCCACAAATGTAGTGCCGGCATTGGCCGCCACACTGCCACACCTCCACAATCCACTTCTCTCCTAAGTTGCCACATAATGTTTCTTGCACATGCATGCAAGCAAGCATAAAAATAATGTAAACAGCAGGGTTTGTAGTCCCTTTAAAAAATTTATCTGCAAGGTTGTATAGAACTGTATACTTAAAAAATGCATGTCTGAACTTTTAAAGTAAGTAAATACAAGTTTAAATATGGGGAAGAAAACCAAAGACAATAGAAAACACAATGTAACATTGAGCAAGTGTTTAATATGCTCTCAGAATATTTATATTTTTGTAATCAGTAACACATGAACAGGGTGCAAGCCATGCTAAATCACTACATGCCCCAGGTGGGTTGTAAGGCATGAGGTGCATCCAAGTGCCTTTAACCAACTGGGAAGTACTATAGTTTGTGGCATGACCACATACCCTTTGAGTGCGTTCTTGCACTTATAGAATTATTTTAAAGTAAAAAAAGAGGGTCCGGCCCAGTGGCACAGAGGGTTGAGGTGCTGGTGCCTTACCTCGACCCACACCAGTGACCTGGGTTCAGGAACGGACTTGCAGCACTGGGGGTCGGCAGGGACAGAGAGGATTGAGTGTCCGAAGGACTGCTCTCCTCACCAGGGGCGGGCTTGGGAATCACATTACTCAGCAGCAGCCCCCAGTGGAGACTGGGGGCACTGCCTGAGCATGTACTGAAGAGGACAGAAAATCAGGAAAAAATGGCACCTGAAGTGAGTGGCTTGATGGCCGTCTACAGTTTTGCTGTGGCACCCATCTGGATCCATGCTCCGCAGGAGTTGGGGGCTCCCCGCTGCCCCGCGGTGGGGGGCAAGCCGCAGGAATCTGTGTGTCCGCGGTAGAGGTGGTCGGTGGCTGGAATCCCCTAAATAGGGGTGCAACTCAGGTGGCCAAGGGGAGGAACAATAATCACAAAAAAAAAAAAGTAAAAAAAGAGCAAGATAAAAGGAACTGTACAAACAGGAAGTTGGGTTTCCTGATCTGAAAACTAGACCATATGTTCTATGGGTCGGTTTAATTGCCATTTATTAGAATAAAAACAACTTGTACAATATACATACTCTCACATTATACCAAGGCCTTTTGCATAAGACATAAGCGTTTTCAAGATGTTGCCAATGACTGCCACTCAATCATTTAAAATCACAGTCATTACAGGTGTGTAACTTAAGTGTGAACAATGCAGGAAAAAATCTTCTGAAGTTCTAATGTGAATTACAATATCTCATACACAGTGCCACCCACACTTGTGTAAATAATTAATTAATAACAGAAGCATTCGTTCCCAAGATAACAGCATTGCTCTAGCAGTTCATGTAAAAAGTATGGCTATGTGCCTTTTCTACTCCCTGTATGAGTAAGTGGACATTAACTATATGTTTTATGAGAAAATTAATCAACAAAGTACAAAACACATAGCCAAAGAAACAATTACATTACAAACATATGAACATATGAATGTGCCAGCAGAAACAGACCTCCTGGTCTATGAACATCTGCTCGAGTGTGCAGCTAATGCCTTTAGGTTGTAGCTACCCCACCACCTCATCTTTTGTCTGCCCTCGGCCATTGTCAACCTCATCCACTCGTACCCTCCCCTTTTTTCTGTCCCATGCCCTTTTAAAACTAACCAGAATTTTGCATGATATCACCCTCTCTGTTAAAGCAACATGCTTCCCTCCCCCACCCCCACACCCTGGAACAAAGATGTAAGAACTGGGCACCATTCCTTTAAAAAAGGCACTAGTTAAAAAGACCCATTTAAACCAGAAGATTGAGGAGCTCTAAGTCTATATTGTCATTCACATTATCTTCACAACAATTTATTGTCCAAATCTTGCCCCTGATCCAAAGTAGCTTACTCCAAGCATTGAAACAAGAATTTAAGTCCATGTATATTTTTAAACATTTTCATGTATTTTAGAGATATGTTTTATATGCCACTGGGTGTGATTATTTTCTTCCCAGTGTTCTATAATTATTTATTTAATAAGTGTGTGGATACTGTGTATGGGGTAATTTCCTTAGAACTTCAAAAGATTTTTCCTGCATTGCTCACTGTCTTCGAGGCACAGATTAGAAAGCGTAGGATGACCAGGAGTAGTTTCAAATTCACAAATAGTGTTTTATTTTTTCTCAATAACAGCAAAATAAAAAATAAAAATGATATAGTATAACTATTTACAGAATCACCAAGGGAGGCTGACAGTGAAAATGCTGGCCTCCCACACAGCGACGGCACAATATCAACACCTGTGCCATCAAAAACACAACTGTTTTCTGTGGAGGGCTGTGCCCCACAAAATGCCCCATGTGGGGGGCTCTGCCCCCGCACCCTCTGATATTTTAGATTATCAACGTAGGTTAGGGTTTTACTAGGAGGGGGGTGGAATACCATGAAAAAGAGAAACATGAAAATGGACCATTACAGTGACTGTCACTGTAATGATCTTTTTTCGTGTATCGTTGTTGGAGTGTCGAGCTCAAGTGGTGTACCGACTATTTACAAAGATAGTACAACCAGAAAAAATGAAGTTGTTCTTCTGAGGGTATTTCTTAATTCCTAGTTTCAGTCTCTCACTCTCCTTGCCTCTCCAGCAAAAGCATTGCTACTCTTTTTATAAGTTTTTGTCTGGGAACTCGTTAAGACAGCCTGCTTCTCACAGAATGTTCTCGTAGATTTCGCTCCCCTTGCAGGTGCAACAAAACAGTACATGGTGTCTCAGAACTGACCTGTTATTGACAGTCTGCAGAGGACTTAAAAACTGTATCTCAGATTAACCCTATGATCTCCAAATTGCTTTTTGCAATCATTTCAGCAGTATAACTATATACAGTTTTAAACAAAGGGATCCCAGTATCAGTGACATTGCCACATAAAGATTCACATATATATTTTATATCTGTAGATATGCAAGTGGAAAGAAAAGACAGAAACAGCAAGGGAAGGCAGAGAGATAGTGAGAGATGGAGAATTGCAAAACCATCAGAGTGATCACTTCCTAGGTCTCACAAGAAAATTTAGTTGCACAACCAGACGGACATGCAACAGAAAAGGAGAAGATAGAATAGACCCTTGCATTTAAACTCTTTCTGCATAACAAAAGGGGCAGGGCCTTATTCAATCTTGTACATACACCCCTCTTTAAGAGGGAACCTGTTTTACAAAAACAGGTTTCCAAAATGTTTTATTAAATTCCAGTGTAACTTTAGCTTATAACAATTACTGTACATTCATTGTATATTCAGCATAGCAGAGAAGTTTAAATTCACATTATTTCAAACTTCAGAATTCTTAATTCTTGATCCATATCTTGAAAAAAAAATCAGCATTGACATTCTCTTTCCCAGATTTGTGCATCACTTTAAAATTTAAATGGCTGTATTGCCAGGTACCATCATGTGATTTTAAGTTTGTTAGCCTTCATTTGGTTAAGCCAGTACAAAGTCAGCTCCTAGCAAATAAAACCTAAGGGACTCCATGGCCCACTTTGCTTTACGGCATTCCTTTTTAATGGTGGAGTACCTTTTCTCTCTGTCAGTCAACCTCCTACTGATATGAAGAATGGGATGATCCTATATATATATATATATATATATGTATATTATGGTAGCACCATAGTTAGGGTTGAGGAGCCAGTTACATGTTAAATCCAAATGTTGCACCTTAATAACTTTGCAACCATTTGACAGATGTGCCTGAAATTTGGAACACATGATCAAGACCCATATGCCTTGGGATCTGCCAAGTTTCGTACCAGTCAGATACACAGCTGCGGAGTTATTAAGCATGATCTGCACATGCGTTTACACTTTTTCTGGAATTCTACGGTCGCACCTACAGGTCGCACGGTTTGCGCAGCCAGTCCAAAATCTTCAGAGAATGTGCGGCAGGGGTCCCCGATGTGCCTTTTGAAGATTTCATGAAAAAATACTGTATTATACAGTTCAAAAGTTATTCAAAAAACAATTTCCCATCATAAGTCAATGGGAAAAGTTAACAAAAAGTTTGACAGTGTCGCAAATGAACTTTTTACTGTTGCAAATGGCCCTTTTACTGTCGCAAATCCACCATTTTGTTTTCAGTTAGTGATCAGAAAAATGCTTGGTATTTAAAATTGGGACCCTCTAGCAACCTAATTCTTTTTGTATTCACCTAGTTGGGCCCTGAGAATGCTAGCCATGTTCTTATTTTGGGGTAAAACACCCCAGAAATGTTTTTTTAAATTTCTGGAAAAAGTACTTTCGCAAAGTATTGTCGCACTCACGAAAGTGTCACAAATTTTTGCGAAAGTTTTCACAAATTGTGACAGTTCCTTTCTAGGCTGTGGGAAAATGACAGCAATTTTTTGGCACCCTGCTGCAAAAGAACGGTTTGGTGCTTTGGCCTGAAATTTGGAGAGAACTCAGCCGACATCTCACAGATGTGCCTTTTAGTGTTGCATTGAAAAAATATTACACGGCAGCAAAGTTACAGCACTCCAAATTTGACTCTTTTTCCCATAGGGTAACATTACGGCACCCGACGCATTGCAGCAATCCTTTGGTGCCCTGTTGCAATATAACAGCTCAGTCTTTTAGGCTGAAATTTGGAAGGAAGACAGCCAACATCCCATAGATGTGCATTTTAGTAGTTTGGTGAAAAAATATTACAGGGAGCCAAAGTTATGGCACTCCGAACTTCTCTTTTTTTCCCATAGGATAACATTACGGCATTCGCAGCGCCTTTCAGGGCCCGTATCTCGGAAACGGTGCGAGATGCGGACTTTTCGTCAAAAAAATACTTAGCCCCTTGGTAGAGGCTAACTACAAAGCTAGCCAGGAAAGTCATAAATCATATGACTTTTACATTTTTTTTCGTCATACGGTTCCTGAGATATAAGCTATTTAGTATTCCAACTCCTCATTTTCGGCTCCAAGACCCATTATTATGCATATATTCTTTGTACTCACTGTCTTTCTCTATGTAGCTTTTGGGGAAAACCAGCCTGTGTGCTTACATTACTGTTACCGTTTCCCTTTACACTTGTGGTTCCGTACCCGTTTCACTTATAGTTCATGTCTACGCCACCATGTGCGTTATCCTTTGCGTTTTCATTTGCACTTGCATTTCTGTTATTTTTTGCCATTTGTGTCTACAGTACTGTTTCTCTTTCAGTTTCACTTTGTATCACCATGCCCATTGACATTTCCATTTGTGGGCACCATGTTACTATGTGACAAGACATCGCGTGGCGGACCATTGTCGTCTACACCACTATGTGCATTACCCTTTCTGTTCTCATTCACGCTTGCATTAACATGTGTGCCACTGTTAGCACTTCTGTTTGCATTGCTGTACCTGTTACTATGTCACAAGATATCACGTGGCATTATATGGCGGATACATTCACTATTTCTCGTTATCATTCTCAAAAAGAAGGGCAATTTGAGGCAAAAAAATCCATTTAATGCATCAGTTAGGGTTGTTCCACAGTGACAAAAGTGAGGAAATTCAGTGTTAGGGTTGAAAAACCCCTTGGACCCCCCCCAGCCCACCCCCAACCGCATTAGGTATTGGTAGCCTGGTCCCAACTCTCACCACATTCTCCTATACTTTGTCTGCTTTACACATGTGATGGGTGAGAGTTAGGGCTGAACACCCCAATGCATTAAATGGAGTTTTTGTCTTTTTATATATATATATATATATATATATATGTATATGTGTATGTGTATATATATATATATATATATTTTTTATCTTTCTGTTTATCCTCTTACCTTCTGCTTCAGTTCCCTCAATCAGAACTCCCCAGTGGCTCCATGGCGTCCATCCAGGACTAGGAAGTCTGCCTCTAGAGTGTCACACACATCCCTCTACTCACATCAGGGCATCTGAATTACCCTCCGGGCTGGACGAAGGAAGCGACCCCCTAGTTCCTCCCTTCTTGGGTCCTCAGTGTGGCATGCACGTACAATGAAGTCTGCCCCTGGCTCCTTTCTGGACCACTGAGCCTGGGGGTCCATCACTTAGATTTGGGTAGTGTGTTTTTCCCACTGTTCTGGTTCCCTTGATATTGACATGCAATGAGAACCAACGAGCCTGATGCACACTGAGATATGTGTCTGCTCCTGTCCTCTGCCAGCATCAACCCCTTTTGTTTTCCCTGACCATGCCAGCACCCCCCAAGATCCCAGGTGGTGGTGGTAATGCGGTGAGGCTAACTCACTATCCCTCCCCAGAGAAGGAGAGCAAGCCATTGGGTGCCCGATCCTTCTCCCCCCCTGGCCAACCCCCAGTGGCCCGAGTCCATTCCTGTACCTGGGTCGCTGGCGTGGAGTGAGGTGTAGTATCCAGTGCCTCAACCCTCAGTGCCATCAGGGGAGTTTCCCATCTATATTTTGACTCAAGGCTGTACCTAGGCCTACATCTGCTGCATCTGTCTGTAACAAAAACTGTTTCTTAAAGTCTAGGCTTCTTAAAACAGGGGCTGAACATAATGCAGCATTATTGACCCAAAAAGCCTCGTTGCACTCTGGAGTCCATTTTATATTATTTGGGAACTGTTTTTTGTGAATTCAGTGAGGGGAGTAGCTAACTCAAAAAAGCTAGGAACACAACTGTAAGAGGCAGTATAGCACAGTGGTTTAAGGCTCTGAGCTGCAAATCTGGAGACGTGGGTTTGAGACCTGGTTTTGAATCCCACAGCCCCCACTTGCATACTGTGTAACCCTGAACAAGTCAATTAACTTCCCCGTGTTCCCAGGTCACACCTGTAAACAAGCTTTCAGCTTAGTGTGCCACTCCTGGTTAAACAATTAGGAGAAAAAAACATAACCAGCCAGTCCTAAAAATTACTTGACATGTTTTTTGGTTTTGGGGTGAGGGCTGTTATCTATAGCTTCTATCGTAGAAACCTCTGGCTTGACTTCTCCATTTCCCAAAACATAGCCTAGGTATCTGGTTTCCTGCATGCCCAATGCACACTTGTTAGGATTAATTGTCAGACCTGCCTTTTTGATAGACTGGATGTTCATAGGTGTTCCAGGTGGCTTTTCCAGTCTTGACTGTACACCATGACATCATCCAAATGTGCAGCACAATAACCGTAGTGATGGGATAACATTACATCCATACACTGCTGGAATACAGTAGGTGTGCCATGTAAACCGAACAGAATGGTGGTGAACCAATAGACTCCTATAAGAGTGGCAAATGTAGTTTTGCCTCTGGATTCTTTTGCCAGGTGGATTTGCCCATAGCCCTTGATGAGATCAAGAGTACTGATATACTTGGCACTCCCCAGTCTATTCATCAAATCATCTATTCTGGGCATAGGACAAGTGACAAATTCTGACATTTGATTGTTTCTTAAAATTAAGGCAGATTCTTACACCCCCTTCTTTTTTGTTTACAATCACCATTTGTGATGACCAAGCACTTCTTCTACCTGTTTCTTTCATTTTTTTGTATTTCCTTAACCCTGTCAGCTGTTAACTGCTCTGGTAATCTGTTTGCCTTTTGTCTAATACAGCCTGCCTTCCCTGTCATTATTACATGCTCAACCTCCTTTGCTAGGCCTGGAACTGTGGTAAAAGTACTGTTAAATGTCTTTAGCAAGTTACAAATTTCTGCAGTTTGTTCAGAGGTTAAAGAAGCATTCACCTTTATATCATCAGCAGTTACAGTTTGTTCCAGTCTGTCATAATCTACATCAGTATCTTCTTTGTCAGTTTCTGGTAAAACCAGCAAAACAGTTTTTGGTGTTTTTTCAACCCATTTCTTGAGAAGGTTAGCATGGTATATTTTGAGAGGATTTTTGCTATCCAGGGTCTCAGTCTCATACTTAACTGTGCCAGTACCTCTAAACACTTTATAAGGCCCTTGACACTTCATTAACAGTTTATTTTGTGTAGTGGGTAACAGTAGCAAGACCTTTTCACGTTGCTCAAAAACCTTTTCTTTTACCCCATGGTCATAACACACCTTCTGCTTGTTTTGAGCCACTTACTGATTATTTTATTTTTTCATTAAGTTTTTGTTTACCGTGTGGGTGTGCTAGCCATAAAGATGACTGTTTTCAGGCACGACCTGGGAGGTTATAGGGTAGACATTACAGGTATAACAAATAGTATATCACATCTTGATACATAAACAAGGTGTTGCAAAACATTAAACAATAGGCTTAGCAGCACAGGTAATATGCAGGGTATTTTGAAAAACATTTAACAATAAGCTAAGCATTACAGGTAGTGCACAGGGTGGTCCTGGTAGGATCATAGAGGTTTTAACAGTCATAGCATGACAAAAAACATACAGTAGCAAGAATATTGCAGTAGTAGTCCAGAAAATATGATTTTGAAAGTACAACAAACACAGATCAATAAAAATGTGGTTAAATACTGACACATGCAGGGAGATATTGGACAGGGGAATGGCAAGATTGTGAACAGTAGGGATAATAGCAGGTCAGGATAAGGAAAGGCAGGGTATAAGATAGTAGCTGACAAAGAGAGAAAGGAATGGCTGCAGGGGGCTAGTGTCAGGAGAGATAGCTGGGATAGGCTGCACCACAAGGGGAGTATTGTGGAGAAAAGGTAAGAGTTTGGGATAGGCAAGATACCCAGAAGACTAAGGAGGTTTGAAACAGGAGCATTGGTTGGTGGAGTTGAGATACAGGCGGAGTGCTTTTTTAAAAGCATTGTGTGTAGGAGCTAGCCAGATGACTAGAGGGGATAAGTTCCATAATGAAGGTGAATGATGGGCAAAGGCTCTAGAGCCTATGATGGTACTGCATTTGAGGATGCATAGTAAGGATTTGTCAGTTGAGCATAGGCTGTAGTTGGAGGTCAGGTAGGTGAGTAGCTTGGCCGGAGTTGTTGGGGTATGAGATCACTTGATGCTGTTGACAGTGAAGCTGGAGTAGTCTAGTATATTTGGGGGACAACCAGTTTAGATCCAAGTATAGTAGACAATGGTGTTTCAGTCTGTGGAAGGCTGAGGTGAACCTCCAGCTTTTGTTATAGTAGACTTCCCATCCTTGAAGATCGGATTTTGGTAAAGAAGCATAAGTGGCCACTCCATAGGTCAGAGTAGGTAAGAGTATGCCCAGAGCTAGAACCACTCTAGCAGTAGTGGTTAGCATGTTGCTGGTTCAGTATGACATACCTAGCTTAGAATTGACTGATTTGCACGTGTTGATGATGTGGAGTTCAACATTTAGAGATTAGTCAAGGGTGACCCTAAGGTATTTAGATGATATTATAGAAGTTATGAGTGTGCCATCTAAGCAGGAAACCCTGAACTTATCTTGGAATGTCTTGAGTTTAGGAAGGGTCCTGAATAGCAAGGGCTGTATTTTTGCCTCATTTAGAACAAGTTTGTGGTCCTGTAGCCAGGCTTGTGTGTATTGGAAATTGGAGGTGAGATGTAGGTTGATATCGGACACATCTTTCGCACTGGCATAGATGACTATGTCATCCATATAGAGTAGAGATGAGGTATCAAGGAGATTAGTGGTGATGCTGTTGTTAAAAATTGAGAAGAGAAGTGGCCCAAGGATTGAACCTTAGGGAACTCCAATGTTCACCATCTTTAAGTCAGAGCACTTGGAATTGAATTTAATGGTTTGGGCCCTATTTTACAGGTAATGGTTAAACAAACTGACAACACTAGGAGCAAAGCCCATAGAGTGGAGTGTGTCGAGGAGAAGTGGAAGGTCTACCAAGTCAAAGACTTTTGACATATTGATGAAAACCACTCCTGTTAGAAGTCTTGGAGTCCATAGTAGTGAGGATGCCTGTAGTGGAATTGAGTAGGGTGGTTTTGGTGCTGTAACCTTTTCAAAAACATGTTGTGCAGTAGTTAGGAGGTCACTGTCTTGGAAGAATTCAATGGGTTGTGTGGCATCTAGCTTTTCCGATAGTTTGCTTAGAACTGACAGGATGGCTATGGCCTGTAATTAGATGGGCATTTAGGGTTTCCTTGTTTGAAGACAGGGGTGACTCTCGCTGTTTTCTAAACATCCAGGACTCTTCTATGACATAAGGAAAGCATAACAATTTTTGCCAGGGGTCTGGCAATGAGAGATGTGGCATTTTTTAGCAGCCTGGGCTTGATACTGTCTGATCCAGTGGTTGTGCTGTCTGAGTTCTTGTTGAGGAGTTTTGTGATCTTCCTATGAGTAACAGACTTAAAGCAAAAGGATGGGATTTTTGATGCTTGGCAGGAGAGAGTTGAAGAGCCCAGTTGATTTAAGATAGGGTAAGCAGATGCATGTTTCGTATAGTCTATAAATTAGTCAATAAATAAATTAGCGATGGTCTGAGGGTTGTTGCAGTGGGCCCCATTTAGTACCATGTTATTTGGAGTAGGGGAAAGGTTAGATCCCAGGAAAAATTGTATGTGGAATCAGAACTGTTTAGGATTCCCTGATGCAGTATTGATGACTTCTACATATTTTGCCTGCTTATTACTCAGGACACACAAATAAGATTTAATAGATTGTTTCTTATTGGGGTTATCTTCCCATGTTTATTTTATTACATCTAGTGGTCCTCTAGGTTGTCTGCCATACCGCATTTCAAATGGTGAAAAACCTGTTGATGCCTGTGGCACTTCTCTGTAAGCAAGAAGCAGGTAAGGTAAGTATTTGTCCCAGTCTTTCTTTTCCCCTTGGTTGATGGCTAGTTTGACAGCCCTGTCAAATTTGCTGACGCAGCTGCATCAAAGGATGGCACCAACTTGGTTCCAGTAGATTCACCCTGTCAAATACTCAGGAAAAGGGAAGTTTTGTCTGGTAGTCTGACTGTTGAAAAAAGAGAGAGTGCCTAGAGCCGATCCCTTTCCAATTGAATGTTTCAACAGTTGTGGTTACTGGAAATCGGCATCTACCTGTTGAAAAGGATGAACTCTTTAGTTTTCCTCAAGTGCCCAAGCTGAGTGAAAAGAGGCAAGTAATCGACAAGTGAACAAAACTTTATACCATTGGTTTCCATGCCGTCAATGTAAAAGGAGCAGGGGCTCAGGTTGGTGCTGGAAATGGACTTCATAGCGATATAGTTTTCCAAACAGACCCGATGCATCAAAATCAGGTGACTGCCTTCTATTTTCAACAAAAAACCTTCAAAGTATCTCCCAAAATCCTGAAAAATAAAAGAGCTGCTTTAACTACAGCAAATTGGAATTAAAACTCAGCACCTTCTTCTAGGAAGAAGTCCCACAACTGTACAAAATCCTTTAACCATTGAACTTATTCAGCAAGCTTTTTCTCTTCCTTCAGGAGCACACGATAAATCTGATATAAGGTCCCCAAATACGGCTTTATCAGAAGCTGTATGGAAAAGAAATCCCACAGGGACATGGGTTCTGGACCCAGATTGGATTCCTCTTTCCCCTGTCTTCATCTTCCACTGAATGGTCCCCTTCTACTACTGTTCAGGAGAATAGGCCTACTCAACCACCCTGTGACAAAAACAGCTACTGACAAAGGGACTTTGCCTACAGAAAATGGGCCTGGACAACATTCTTTACCAGTAGGAACTGAGTCTAATGAACACCCTGAAATACCCCCTCAATCTAGACCCCTTCTTTTGGATATTTTTTCTAAAAAAAGAAAGGAAGCTGCACCCCGAAGAAATGCAATAAGGATTCTGTACAAAGGAGGGTTACCTGAAAGGCCTGACTGGGTGTTTGTAGGCAAACACTTACTCAAGGAATCTTTACAATTTTCACCACGAGATGTATTTAACTTTATCAACATTTCAGGGGAAGACAGCTGTGATATAAGTTTTAGATCCTCTTATTTGCTATATCTATTCTGGCAAAGATATAACCAGCTTAAATTCTCCCCTCTGTGGTCTCCCTTTATAGTTACACCATTAACCCAATCCTTGATTAAATATATGACAGTGAGGTTTAGAAAAGAAGGTGTGCATGTGGAAGACATCACTTTCTGGCTTTCTCAGAAATGTGATGTCCTGAGTGCTCCCGAGGCAGTATTGGACACAGAATTTTTTGGACTGGTAGCTGGAGGTATAAAGTGAAATTACAGCTTATAGATAATGAAACTGAGCATATTCCAAATTCATTTACCCTTGGTAGAGATATGGGGTGTATGTTTCTGTGCTGGGCAGTCCCGGACCTGCTATAATTGTGGAGCATGGACACATATCTCTGGTTCATGTGATACTTCTAGATGTGAGATTTGTGGGGAATTGGGGCATGGTAGTTTTCAATGTGCCAATATGGTAAAATGTGACCTATGTGAAGAATCAGGACATGGCTATAGAGACTGTCCCCGGGCAGCCAAAAACAAGGCTACAGTCATTAGTCCTGAATTATTAATTCAAAAAGCCCAGGATGAAGCTTTTGCAAAATGTCAGCCAAAAAAGTCTGACCCCCCCTTCCCTCTCCTCCCACCAGAAGGAAAAATGGAGCCGGGGAAAAAGCAGGCATCAGAAGTAGGGCATCTCCATACTCAGAATGTAGCTGAAAAGACTCCTGATATTTTTAATATACAGGATTTCCCTCCTGTATATTATCAGGAGATTGAAGCCCCAAAATCTCAAACTTCTAAAGCTATTGATAAAAGGTTGACGAGGAGCTCAAAAATACTTCCTCCCCTTCTTTCTTCATCTCCACCTCCTGAGGGCTAGCTTACTTTTGAAACAGTAAACTCTTATGTCATTTTAGATAAATTTGGTGACGACTCTGACATAGATGTAGGTATCATGGGCCTTTCTCAATCTTCTGGGAGTAAAACATCTCAAAATGACTACAAAGGAAAAAAAAAGGAAAAAGGACCCTGAATAAAATCCTATGGCTAAATTTAGTATTGGGTCCTTTAATTGTAGCAGTCTGTTGAATAAAAACAAAAGGACTGCCTTGTTTCATTACTTATATCAGGTTAAACTAGTTGTCTGTTTCATACAAGAAACATGGCGTTACACTGCAGATCAGTGTCGCTCTGTGACAAACTAATGGATGTGGGGACCCTCCTACTGGTCCTTTGGGTTAGACAGAGCTGACAGTTTAGGGATTCTTTTTTTCTCTTATAATTTTACCCTGAAAAAACTAATAGATTTAATACCCGTGAGATTATTAATATTGGATGGAACTTGGAAATTAGCTAATTTCTGGTTCGTAGTTGTGTAAGGGCCTCAGACTTAAGCTGGATGGGTTAATCTATTTAACACACTATTATCTTACCTGGCTACCACCGATCATATTATTTTAGGGGTAGATTTCAATTGTGAACTCCCATCCTTTGGACAAAGAAAATTAGATAAAAAGACTTATTGTGATACTGCACCTTTAGGGAGAATTGTTACTTTGGCAGGGTTAAAAAATGGTAGGCATTATCAAAAAAGGGGACCTGTTTACACATTTCGAAAAGGGAAATTTACTTCAATTGCTGATTACCTTTTCTTTTCAGAAAATCTCCCCTTCCCCTGTCATTATTCCCATAAAAATGAATTTTCAGATCACTTATTAATTACCTTAAGTTTTGACTCATCTCCCTCTAGTCATAAAACAAAAAATAGATGGAAACTTAATACGTCAATTTTAAATGACCCTAAAGTTATACAAGGTATAACATCATTATTATGGACACGAACATCAGTGGCTGATTTGTATGATGAGTTATGGGATTGGTGGGAGGATACTAAGAATGTTATTAAAAAATGGTGCCACAAGATCACGTGATCCAGAGTGCTGAGTAGATGTTCCTCCACTAAGCTCCTGCCTCCCGAATAAAAACTCGTCATTTAATATTGTTAAACTTTAACTAGTTCCTCTGCTTGCGAGTTTTCTTGTTTCTAAACAGCGTGTGCCCCTGTTTGGGGTTCATCTGTGGAAAATGGAGGCTTACATAAAGAAAGTCTGCAGAAACATACCCCACCCGCCACTCCTGAGAAGGCCTCAGAATAATCCCGAGCCTCAAGTGGCCAAGACAAACTGGAACCTTTGTATCAAGCTGGGGACCAAGAATCCCTAACACTTAATAGATTCTTGGAGGAATTTAAACCATTCTGGGAAGAGATGAAAGATATGGCAATCGATCTGAACTCCCTCTCCAGAAAGTTAGAGGAAATCTCCACAACAATACTAGACAACACTGCCTATATAATTTTGATTGAGAGAAAATTGGAAAGTCTGGATCCTGAGCTCCTACTAATGAAACAAAAGCTGTCTCGTCTAGAAGCAAAATTCGAACATTTGGAAGGCCACAGTCGGAGAAATTATGTGGTAATTCTCAGACTACCTGAAGGGAAAGAAGGCCAGAATACCATCGTCTTCACCCAGAAGCTGGTTGAAGGAGTCGCTGGTCCCTCTCCCTTTGGCCCAACATATATAATAGAATGAGCCCACCGATCTCAGCGACCAAAACCCCCACCTGAAGCACCTCCTCGCCCCATCATTTGCCGCTTCCTAAACTACCTAGAAAGGCAGCATTTTCTACAGAAAGTCAAGGCTCTGCAAGAAGTCCAATGGGAGAAGGTGAAGCTTAGAATTGCTCAAGATATCCCTGGTTCAGTCCGGTTGAAACAGAAAGCCTTCCACCCAATTGTATGTAAGATTACAGCAGCGGGATTAAAGTTCAGGATGGGGTACCCAGCGAAGTTACAAGTCTCAGTAAATGGCCCATGGCTCAGTTTCGAGGATCCTGAAGCTGCGCTACTAAGCCTTAAGTCAGCGTTCCAAGATTTGTTCCGGATGACCTGAGAGGGCCTCCTGATCTTCGGGATTTACCAGCAACATCAGAATGAACTGTTGCATGTTTTTTTTTGTGTGGACATCGCTCTTTCTAAAGATGGATTTCATTCGAGTTTATGCCCTCTAACAGAACTGGGCTACTAGTAGAAGCCAGAATTTACTTGTAACAGGCCCTTGCCTGTTGGTGGGAACAGTGTTTCAGGGAGAGTCCTGTGGGGGGCTCCCGGAGGGTTTGTTTTGGACTGCATCTGAGATAATATTGCTTGTTTAGTTTCCAGGGGGAGTACACAGGGCAAGGTTTTGGGTTATGCCTTCTGTTTAAATTTTATATGATGGGATGTCAGATTGCCGAGCAATTCTGGGCTTTCAGGGTGCCTCTGACTAGTGGACTGGATCAGGTTATGACCACAAGAGGGCACAGCTCACCCAATTAACGCAGGTCCGGTCAATCTGTCTCGAGAGGGTCTGCTTTTGTTTATTAAGTCATTTTGGTTTTGCAGGGGAGGCTTCTCAGAATTAGGGGCCTGCATCCCCTAGGTAGTTACTCCCACGGTTTTCCCATCTCTGGATCTTGTTCCACTTTTCATCCGGTTTTGTTTTCTCATGTTCTCATCTCAATGATGGGCTCACCCCTCCATGTTAATTTTCTCTCTGGCTCTGGTTCAAGAGGTAGTTCCCTATGGGGAACAAACATTTTTCAATTCCCTCTCAAGACTCTTGTGACGATTTGCCATATTCACATTTAGGACATCCAGTTCTATTTTCCTCTCCCGATTACTAGTGGATTCATTAACAGAGGCTTGCAGGCCCTGGAAGCCCGAGACCACTCTTTAGACATTAAGCCCTCATTAAGGCAGTTTATTGATTGCTTTGTATTATGCAGTACGAGGGAGATCATTAGCAGGGGATATGTTCGGGGGCGGGAGGGGAAGGATAGGTCCCAGTGCTGTGCTACATTGCTTGTGACAGTGTGGGGGCTGGGAGGGGTAGGGTTATGTGTTCTTGTTGGGGGTGGGGTGTATGGGACGGTTTAATTGTGGGCTTCTTGCAGGGGGGCTGGGGTGGTGGGTGGGCCTTACAGCAGCAACGGGGGGGTTAGAATATTTGTGTTATACACCCGGAGTGCTGGGCTGAACATAGCATCCTTAGAAGTCTTTAGTAGATAGCCAAGGAGGTGACTTTTGCAACATGGAACGTCAAGGGGATCAGGAAAAAATCTAAACAATACCAGGTTCTCAAAAACTTAAATCTTTTACGCACTTAGGTTACTTTTTTACAGGAATCACACCTATTAGAAACAGAAGCCTTACAAGTGAGGAGGCAAAAAGTGGGGATGGTCTATGAGATGCAAGGCTCCTCAAACAGCTGTGGGGTTATGATCATTATTAACAGGGGCATTCCGTTTGTCTCAACTCATACTATCATGGATCCCGAGGGCAGGTTCGTTTTAGTTATAGGTACTGTCTGGTCAATACCTCTGCTGTTGGGCAGCATATATGGTCTCAATGCTGATGACCCTGCTTATTTCATGAGACTCATTAATTTAATCCTGCCTTTCCTTCCCATAGGGATTATCCTGGGGGGCGACTTTAATCAAGTCGTAGATTCACACCTTGATGGGTCAGGTGCTGCATCGGGGGGGGTTCCCCAGGTCAGAGGGCTTTTAGAGAACTATTGGATCAATGTGGGCTCTGTGATGTCTGGCATGTCCTAAACCCTGATTTCAAGGAGTTCACATTCAGGTCTTTGGTACACGGCTCACAGTCCCGTATTGACTACATACTCATTTCTCAGACTCTCTTGCCTGGGGTTAGGTCCTCGTCGATACAGCCTGCCCCTATCTCTGACCACTCTTTGGTGCTGTGTGATCTGACAATTCAGGATGTGTCAAAGAGAGAAACAAGATGGAAGCTTAGTAGTCAATTGCTTAAAGATTCTAATTATTGCAATACCATAAGGGAGCATATTGAGGCCTTTTTTTCTCTCCAACCCTTTAAACAGTGCAAAACCAGATATTATATGGGGGGCTTTCAAGGCTTACATGAGCATCCTTATTAGCCTCTCGGTGGCCAGGAAAAGAGCTAGGGAGAGAGAATTGCTGTCCTTGTTATCCCAAATCCAGGTTCTTGAATCCAATGTCTTGGTTAACTCTTCAGATGAGGACAAGGCGAGGCTCCTAGGGTTGAGAGACAAATATTTAGAACTACTCCGGGAAAAGGTGGAGTTAGCTATCATACACACTAAAGCTAGTTATACTGACCAAGGTTAGAAGGCAGGGCGCCTTTTGGCACTTCGTATTAAACAACAAGAATCAGTGAGATTCATGCCTTCTATCAAGGCTTCTGTTGATGGGTCTCTGAAAAAATCTCTCACTGAGATAGTTCAAGAGTTTGCAGCATATTACAAATCACTTTATGGGGACATGGAGCACCCCCCCCAGTCCAGTAAGCATGGAGAATTACCCAATAGATTCACATCTACCCTCCCTCCCAGTACATTACATAGATTCTCTGGTCTCTCCTATAACTCAGGAGGAAATCACCGAGGTTATCAGTGGTTTGCCCTTGGATAAAACTCCTGGGCCTGATGGATTTTCTTCTCTTTTCTATAAAACATTTCAAGAACTTTTATTGCCAATACTTAATAGTTTATTTCAGCATATTCTATCTGGGACAGAAGTCGATTGCCATCTCTTTGAAGCCTTGATAGTGCTTCTTCCCAAGCCAGACAAGGACCCTGAGCTCATTCAGAGCTATAGGCCTATATCCCTCCTAAATCAGGATATCAAGATTCTCTCAAAGATTTTAGCTAATAGATTATCCGTGGTGCTCCCCAAGTTAATAGGTATGAATCAGGTAGGTTTCATGAAGGGACACTCTTCAGTGGATCATCTGCGTACGTTATCCCATGTCTTCTCGGCTTCCAGAGATGCTGACTTTCCTGCAGGTTTGGTCACTTTGGACACCAAGAAGGCATTTGACTGGGTGAATTGGAGTTTTCTCTTCAAGGTATTAAGTGCCTTTAAATTTCCTCCGGTATTCATTTCCTGGGTTGCCGCATTATATAAATCCCCTATAGCAAGAAGCTCAGCTAATGGGGCCTTCTCAAACTACTTCTCACTTCATTCAGGTACTAGGCAGAGTTGCCTGCTATCACCTCTCTTGTTCAGTTTATATCTGGAACCCCTCATCCAAAAAATTCTCCAGAATACCTCTATACGAGGTATCAGAGTTGGATGTCATGAGATTAGTCTCACTACCTAAGCAGATGATTTGCTGATACATCTCTTCCATCCGATTTCTTCAACACCACCCTTACTGAACGAAATAGCCAAGTTCAGCGTGCTATCCAACTATAAGTTGAATGCTAGTAAATCCTTATTTTTCCCATTAAACCACAAAGTATTTAGGGATGATATTTGCCCCCTATGTTTAGGTTGGACTTCTAGAGCAATTAAATATCTGGGCATAAAGCTATCCCGTAACCCCTTAGTGTGGGTCAAAGATAATCTGGATTCTCTCACACAGGTTATTATTCATGACCTCGACAGATGGTCTAAACTTCCAGTATCATTATGGGGCATGATTAATATTATTAAGATGAATGTATTTCCTAGAATTTATTACCCTTTATCCCTTCTCAACTCTTTTATTCCCATACGCTGGTTTAAAAAAACTGCACAGTACATTTACCAGATTTATCTGGGCAGATAAATATCCCCAGTTGGCCTACCATAAATTAGCTGCCCCAAAACCTGAGGGGGGGAGCTGAGGATTCCCCATTTGGCATTACACTACTGGGCAAGTCATGTAGCAAAATGTCTGAGATGGATATCCCCAGGCCCTGAAACTGCACAACTAGTATGGCTTAAGATTGAGTTAGATGCAATTCAAACCAAATGCCTGGATCCCTTAAACTTATTTTACCTCAAGCTGTCCCATGTAAAGGTGTCTGACTGCACCACAATAAGCATCTCTTTAAGAGTTTATACACAATTATGTTTATTTCTTCATTATTCCCCTCAGACTGATTTAGCTCAGTCTATTTGGAATTCCCCATCTTTTACTTTTAATGGTAAGTGGATTCCCCGCAACTGGTTGCCCCAATTAGGCAATGGAAAACTGCTTTCCTTGGTAGATGGGGAAGGGCACTGGTTGTTCCCATGTGGAATTATTGACAAATTCCTCATTCCGGTCTCATCTCACTTTAAAGTCATACAGTTAAGACACCTTCTCACTGTAGCTCTGGAGAATTCCCCCCCTCCCAGAAGGTATCAACTCTGATTCCTGAAATCTCCCTATTGTCTGGATCATCAGGCCTAGTATCCAAGCTACACAGAGTGTTGTACTATAAAAAATATGGGGACACCTTTGGACCTACTAGTTTCTGGAACTCACTCCTCCCTCAATATCAGTTGGACTGGCAATCCCTATGGAGATCCTGTCATAAGTATGTTTCCCAAGATAGATTGCGTCTCATGCAATATCACACTTTACACAACATGTATTGTACCCCTATTAAATTAAAAAAAATGGGGCTTCTTGAAATCTAGTACATGTACTAAGTGCTTGCAAGAAGAGGGTACCCTCCTCATATGTTCTGGTCCTGTCCCAAAGTTTCCTCCTTATGGAATTCAATTAAGATGTCTCTTGATCCCCTACTGGGCCTTCAGGAGTATTTTATTCTGGCGGTGTGCCTTCTAGGGGATATGTCCCTGGTCAGTGTTAGAATTAGGAAATTCCATATTTCTATGGTTGCACTCTCAGTTAAGAAACTCATACTATGTCATTGGAAGGAACAATCGGCTCCTTCCTTCCAGGAATGGTTATATGAAATCATTGCTAATCTTTGAACAGAGAAGGCAATTGCAAGTCTTCATAATAGACTAGCAGCACATTGTAAGATATGAGATCCCCTTCATTCCTTACTCTTGTTACCTCACTGAGGATATATCACATTCTGGTTCTACCCATACATTCAATAGAATTGCACACTGCATGTTAGGGCAATTATATTTTGTTGCTGCTGTAAGGGGTGGGATGAGAGGGGTGGGATGGGCAGTTCTCACTGTTCAAGTGCTACGTTACACCCTGACTTGCTGTAACTGCCCTTTATAATGGAAATGTATTAATAAAGTTTAAATTATATAAAAAAAATGGTGTCACAACTACTGGAAATGAATGGTTTCATCTCAATTTTTTTATTATTTATCATTAAGAGGGACATTACAGAAATTATGTTCTAATGCCAATACCTCTAGAGTGGATTTTTCATCACACATTGACCAAGTTAAACTTGCAATGAGGGCATCCCAGTACGATAGAGCACGGACCCTACAAACAGAGCTTTCCTTTGGAACTCAAAAAAGCCCTATGGGGATCCCTCTGAGGCCTTTAAAAGGAAAAAAGATTCTATAAACTCAGAGTTTCTACAGAATAATAACAGTGAACTTAAGTCTTCCCCCATCGATATATACAATAATATTCAGAATCATATTTCAGAACAAGAAGGGTTTGCAATACCTCCAATTAAGGAAATTAAGACCTTTCTTCACAAGATTAATTTGCCACAAACCCTAAGTTTAGACCTTTCTAAACTAGCAAACCCCATTAAGGAACACAAAATCTCTAAAGTTCTATCTTCTTTAAAGTCAGGGGTATCCCCTGAGTTGGATGGTATACCCCATGAGTTTTATAAGTGTTTTCATCATATCCTGGCATTATGGTTGGAAAAAGGTTTTTCTTTCCTTCAAATGGTTCATAGGTTGCCCTCTATGTTTATGATTGGATTGTTAGTATATATCTTTAAAGGGGGAGATAGAACTAAACTAACTAATTGGAGACCTATCATGATTCTGAATTCTGACTTCAAAATTCTGTCCCAGATACTTAATAACAGACTCAGAGCAGTTTCTTGTGATTATTATACCCCTTTCATGTATGTGGAATTCCAAGTAGAAATATTCAGTCTGCTTTAATAAATATCAGAGAAATTATAGAATTTTCAAATAAAAATTTATCCCAGAATTGTATTTTATCTTTGGACCAACATAAAGCTTTTGACAGGGTTAATATGCCCTTTTTATTTTCTGTTCTATCACATTATGGAGTCCCTTAGGGGTTTATTAAATGGATAACTTTATTGTATGACAATGTGGTAGTTTTTCCAGTTATCAAAGGGATACCATCTTTTCCAATTAAGATTAAGTATGGAGTTCAACAGGGCTGTCCATTGAGCCCCTTCCTATTCGCATTTCCCTTGACCCTCTACTTAGGAGTTTTGCCTTTTCTGATACACTTCCAGGTATCTTTGGGATTAATCAAGAAGATACTGTGGTTGTTCAAGCTCATACTGGCGATGTATGTGTCTTTCTTTCCAATTTAGATCAAATTCCCATTGTATTAGATTGTCTGAGAAGATATGAACTAATTTCAAACTCAAAGCTTAATCTATAGAAATCAAAAGGGCTTTTTTGTAGGCCAGTAATAACTGACCAGATAGATGTATCAGGAATCATTGTCTCTTCTACACCATGCAAAATAATTGGTATGACTTTTGGCCCTCAGAATCTTCCTTTAGAAAACTGGGATATAGCTTTGAAAAAGTCAGAATTAAAAGTTTAAAGGTGGAAAGGGTGGAGATTGTTCAGAACAAAGAGGGTTTCAGTTATTAAAAAATTAATTATTCCTGGATTACTATACATGAGTAAGGTTTACCCCTCCCCCCCTTGGCTCTAGCGACATGCCTAAATGCCTGTTTTTTCTCCATGTTGTGGGGAAGTAGACTTAACCCCATTAAGCGGTGCTATACTTATTTACCTACAGCTAAGGGAGGTCTCGATATGGTGGATCCTTTAATTTTCTTTTATGCTTTATTCCTTTCTCAGAATTATAATTTTGATCTATGTTTTCCTAGCTCTATACAGCATTTATGAATATTAAATAACTTTTAATCTTTTTTTGATATATGGAGTACCCTTCCTTCCAGGATCCCTAAACACATTTTTATTCTCTTATTCTTCAAACCATATGTTCAAAAATTATCCAAATGGTCTCTTTCTCAACTTTTTATAAGAGCTAACTTAGGAGTTAAATTCTATAGGTCTATTTTAGATAAAATTTACCCAAGAGAATCTGAATTTGCTAATTGTCCCCTAGCATTGAAAGATTATGCTATAAAACAACTAAATAATCCAAGGATTCCCTCTCACATGTGGGAGGTTTTGTGGTTATCAGTCTATGGTAAATTGAATATTAAGGTGAATGCTAAACACAAAATGGCAAATGAAAGGTATTGCTCTTACGTTAAATATCAGGCTTTAGAGGAAACTATTGATCATTTTTTATTCCAGTGTTCATACACAAAAGGCTTATGAGAATTTTTAAGTACTAAATTAAGCTTTAGTTGGTTATTAAAAATAGATTATCAGGTCTTGATTTGGTTTTTTTTCTCCATCTTGTTACCTTATATAATGGGAGCACTTTAACAGTTTTTTTTTGTTGTTGTTTAAAGTTTTATTTATGGCAGGATAGATGATAGTGGGTGTTGCAGCAGAAATTTATGACCTATGACACTTTTTATGTCTTAATAATGAAAGCCATGAAATCAATTTATTTGAAAGATAAAGAAATGTATTCATCAAAAAAAGTCTTTACATGGTGCAAAGGGTTACAAGTCTTTAATAAATATAGGTGAAAAGTAGCAAAGACCACATATCTTTTTTGTGTAAAATGAATGAAGAGATACCAGTTCATTTTGGGTATTAGTGTTATCAATAATGTGTATAAATACCTTCTAAAATTAGTTTTCAGATATGATATAAATGTATGCTCACTATAGATTTTTATGAGGAAATCCTGTTCATGTATGTTTCATGATTCTTTTGTATATTAAAATGTCCTATAAATGTATTTTCAATAAAAAACTCCCCAACTCTTTTCTATAAGTGCCAAGGGATCTTTAACATCCACCTGAACTACCACCAATCCAGGCAGATACGACATTGGTTTAACGTCTCATCCAAAAGACAGTACCTCAGAAGCGCAGCACCCATCTCATGCTGCACTACAGTGTCAGTATTTGGGATATTAATCCAAGTGCCAGATGTGGGAACTGAACCCACAGCCCTCTGATCTCCCCACCTTAGAGGTGAGTGTGCTACCTACTGAGCCACTGACACAATGTACTGTAGCACCACAATTACTACCCTGATTAGTAATAATGTCTTTAGGTATGTCCACCCTGCTGAGAATGTTGGTAAGCTCTGTTGTAACCTTTGAGACTATGACAGTACACATTAGAACTGCATCTGGGTATCGAGTAACATAGTCACATACTACCAAAATGAATCAATTACCCTTTTTACTATTGTCTAAGGGGCCAACCACATCCATTAATGTTATCTCAAAAGGCACATCTCTTAAGGGTAGGGGCACCAGGGGCACCTTGGCTTTTTTATTCACTGAAGCTACTTTCTGTCACTCAGCACAAGCACTGTAGTAGGTAACAACTTTTTCATGAATTCCAGGCCAGCAAAATCTGTGCAGCAAACTGGCAAGAGTACAATCCCTTCCTGACTGACCAGCCATAGGACTATCATGTTCTATCTGTAACAGCTCAGATTTATATGTCTGTGGTATAACCATTTTTTTTCTGTCTTTTCCTGTGTTGAGATTTATCCCAAACTCTGTACAGTAGCCCATTACATTTTCATGTTGATTGCATGTAGCGCAAGAATCATTTTGCTGCAGCTTTCTCAGAAGCAGGCTGTGGAGGTGTGGCACTGTTATGACCAATGCCCCCACATGCTGCAAAGGCTTGTCCCGTGTCCCCCAATCCCCTTGCACGCTGCTGCTGACACAAGTTTGGAACCTTGGCACCAACTTGTGACAATTTTGCCGCTGAAATCAGGGGCCACCTCATCATTGCAGCATCAGCCATCCACTGCAATGAGGGAGTGACCTGTCATTGCAGGGCGGGATCTAGAGAGACTGATATTGTTTGTGAACATGGTGGTGGCTTGCCGCTGTGTTAACAAACAATATAACCCCCCCACCATGTTTATTTGCTGACGGGGGCCCCAATCCCTGTCAGCATTCTGTAACATTCTCCCCCCCACTTTTATTCCTGCCGATGGGGTGCCCAATCCCCATTGGCATAATAATAAACCCCTTTGTGCCCCTGTACAGAGGTGCCAATGCCCATCAGCCCTGCTGGCCTCCCCCAAAAGGCTCTGGTGGGCATGCTGAGAGCCCACCCCAGCATGCCACATGGCCCTGTAAAGGGGACAAACAGTCCAGCAATGTCTTTGTTTTTTTCCTCCCCTGCAAAAAAGGAAATGGTCCCTCATAGTCTCCCTGTCCTCCACCCACAACCTGCACCCACCCACTGTGCACCCTGCCTCCCCACACCTCCCTCACACCATACTTACCTCCAGAACTTGGCACGATGATCTTCGGTGGACTGGGGACATGTCTGTACTCTTCAAAACCAACTGCAAACTGAGGAAATGCCAGTAAGCTATGTAATGGAATAAATAATTTTTTTTTTCAACTTTAGTGCATAGCTCAGGCATTTTTGGAAATTTTTGCACCAAATTTTCAACATGGGGTTTTTGGGACCCTTCCTCATGAATTTTTGAATTGTCATGGCGTTAATCGGCACCAAAAGGTGATTTCATGGTCACTTGTGGAATCACCTTTCCAGGATGATTAATGAAATGACAGTGCCAGTGTTCATGAGGTGGGCTCTCAAAAAGCCTATGTTGTGCATTTTGTGGAAAAAATCCAAAAATGTACTGTTTTACGAGCGTGCACTGTGCAGTCACTACGCACACGTGTAACTTCAGTAATTTGCAATATTTTCATCCCAGATTTTCAACACTGGCATTTTGTCACACCTCCTTGTGAACAGTACAGCTGTCATTGCTCACATCCTGGCGGAAATTTGTTTTCGCATTTCCGGTGCAGAATAGCATAGTTGCTGTGGGAAATTAGTATTTGGGACAGATTAAGAAAATAACAGTGATACTGTTCATGAGTAGAGGTCCTGATATGGCTATATTGAGAATTTGGTAACGATACTCCATAAAAAGACTGTGTTAAGGGCGTGCATTGTGCAGTTTGCACACACGCTCATAACGTTGCGAACTGATAATATTTTCACTCCAGATTTTCAACATTGCCATTTTCCCACACCTACTTATGAACATTGCAGCTGTCATTTTTCCCATCCTTGCCGAAATGTGTTTTTGCACTTCCGGCACAGAATAGAGTGGTCGCAGTGGGAAATTACTGTCCAGGACAGATTAAGACAATGATAGTGATACTTTTTATGAGCAGAGGTCCTAAAATGCCTATATTGAAAATTTGGTGATGATAGCCCATCAAATGACTGTGTTAAAAGTATGAGTTGCACACTTTCCACACACCCTTGTAACTTCGCAGATTTGTAATATTGTCATGCCAGATTTTCAACAGTGGCATTTTTTCACACCTCCTTATGAGCAGTACAGCTATCATTTTTCACATCCTGACTGAAATATGGTTTCACAGTTGCAGCACAGAATAACGCAGTCGCTGTGGGAAATCAGTGTTCGGAACAGATTAAGAAAATGACAGTGGCACTGTTCGTGAGCAGAGGTCCTAAAAGCCCTATGTTGAAAATTTGGTGACGAAACTCCATAACATGACTGTGTTACAAGTGCATTGAACTGTTTCCACACACCCTTGTAACTTCACAAATTTGTAATATTTCCATGCCACATTTTCAACAGTGGCAGTTTTTCACACCTCCTTATGAACAGTACAGTTGTCATTTTTCACATCCTGGCTAAAATATGTTTTGCACTCCTGCTGGAGAATAGCACAGTCACTGTGGGAAATCAGTGTTTGGGACAGATTAAGATCAAACTAGTGAGGGGGAAGTGACCGAGCTCAACAGAGCTCTGTCAGGACTGCTGCAGATTTGTTTGTGGGCAGAAAAAGGCCCCAATGCAAGAGCCCAGTACAAAAGGGCAGCCTGCAGCATTGGGAGAAACAGAATGAGAGAGTGAGTGAGGGAGGGGGAGTGAGAAAACTCACCGGAGCGCTGTAAGGACTGCTGCAGATTTCTTTGAGGGCAGAAAAAGGCATCAAAGCAGGCAGGGTCCCACTAGAAAAGGCCAGCCGGCAGCGGTGGGAGAAACAGTATGAGTGAGTGAGACAGGGGGACTGAGTGAGCTTAATGGAGCTCTATCAGGACTGCTGCGGATTTCTTTGTGGGCATAAAAAGGTGCCAATGCAGGCAGGAGCTCCATACAAAAGGGCCACTTGCAGCGCCAGGACAAACAGAATGAGTGCATGACAGATGGAGACTGAGTGACCTCAACGGAGCTCTGTTGGGACAGCTGCGGATTTCTTTGTGAACAGACAAAGGTACCAATGCAGCCAGAAACTCCGTACACAAGCGCAGCCTTCAGCGCCAAGAGAAACAGAATGAGTGATTGACAGCATGGTAGTGAGCGAGCTCAATGGAGCTTCATTGTGACTGCTGCGGACTTCTTTGTGGAAAGAAAATGCAGCATCACAGGCAGGAGCCCAGTACAAAAGGCCAGCTTGCAGCACCAGCAAAAATGGAATGAGTGAGTGAGAGAGGGGCGTGAGCAAGCTCAATGGAGTTGTGTCGGGACTGCTTCAGATTTCTTTCTGGCCAGAACAAGCAGCCAATGCAGGCAGGAGTCCAGTACAAAAGGGCAGATTGCAGTGACAGGAGACACAGAAAAAGTGAGTGAGGGAGAAGGAGTGAGTGAGCTCAATGGAGCTCTGCTGGGACTGCTGCAGATTTGTTTGTGGGCAGAAAAAGGCAGCAATGCATGCAGGGGCCCAGTACAAAAGGGCAACTTGCAGTGGAGGGAATAACAGACTGAGCGAGTGAGAGAGGGGGGGTGTACAAGAGCTCAACGGAGCTCTACTGTAACTGCTGAAAATTTCTTTGTGGGCAGACGAAGGCAGCAATGCAGACAGAAGTCCAATAGAAAAGGGCAGTCTGCAGCACTGGCAAAAACCGAATGAGCGAGTGAGACAGGGGGAGTCTGCAGGCTCAACAGACCTGTGTCAGGACTGCTGCAGATTTCTTTGTGGGCAGAAAAAGCCACTAAAAGAGGCAGAAGCCCAGTACAAAAGGGCAGCCTGCAGCACTAGGAGAACCAGAACGAGCAACTGAGAAAGGGGAAGTGAGCCACCTCAACAGAGCTCTGTTGGGACAGCTGCGGATTTCTTAGTGGGCAGAACAAGGTGCCAATGTAGACAGGAGCCCAGTATAAAAGAGCAGCCTGCAGCACCGGGAGACATAGACTGAGCAAGTGACAGAGGGGCAGTCAGCAAGCTCAACACACCAACGCAATCAACATTCGGCATTGACAAATGCTTGTTTAAACATACTGTAGGTTCAGCCTCTTTTGGTTTCATCCCAAGCTGCTTAAAATAACCCTGATTAGAAACATAGTTAGCGTGTTCGGAAAGAAAATCACAATCAGTGATCAGTTTAGTTTCAGCATTTTCATATGTTAACCCCTTATGTCCATCAGTTTTTTGTTGTCACTGTTTCTTCAGGTGTCGTCTTTCCTTCTTGAACTTCCAGATCTTGGGAGCTGTGCTAAAACAAGTCCAAATCAAAATCAACGAAAAGAAGAGTCCTCACCATCTGTGATTTTCTTTGCTTGAGTTCTTGTCATCACAGCTGCTGAAACTTTTGGATTGATTTACTTTTTGATTATCTCAGTGAATCCTGGAAACTCATTTCCAAAAATCACAGATACAAGCAACTTAGGCTTAGGTACTACCCCCACTTTCATTTGGTGTGACACCCCATTAATAGTCGAGTCACTTGTCTGGTGGAATAGTATTGAGTACCCCAGTGGAAGTAGATGACACCAGTACCTGTTCCTTTTGGTCATTATTTTCCCAGCACTTCAATATGCACTAGGGTCTGTCTGCTTCTCAAATCTATAAGTACTTTCACAGTCTTATCTCCCACCTTGACATCTGTTAAGTACTTGCCTCAATTTGCTAAGGACAAATCTGCTCCAGTGTCATCCTTCTTACTACAGCAGTTACTTGCAATATGACCTGGTCTTTTAGAGTTATAGCAAATAAAGTCTTTGGGTGCAGATTTGTTACCCCTACCAGAGTTCTTATCAGACTTGGAATTTAAATGGGAAAATGAGTATCTTACAGGTGCTTGGTTGTTACCTCATAGCTGTGGCATTTTTCTGGTCACTTGGTAATCTTCAGCCAAAGAAGCAGCCTTTTCCCCATTTTCTGGTCAGTATTCCTTTACCCAAAGCTGTACATTTGTGGGAAGGATATTGATTAACTGCTCCATTAAAAATGTTTCAATGATCTGTGGGAGTGTTTTTAACTCTGACTGGAGCTATTTCATAAGGGGTTTTCTGAGCCGGGCGAAGGTTTCTCGGGGATTGTTGACTGAGCTGTACTTCAGAGACTGAAATCTCTGCCTGTAGGTCTCTCTTGAGATGTCATATCTTTTAAGGACTCTTCTTTTCACTAGGTCATAGTTTTCTCACTGTGCAGTGTCCATATTGCTGTAGGCAATTTGGACTTTTCCTGATAGGTAAGGTACCAGTCTGATTGCCAGTTGCAGCTCTGGCCACTGGCAGGCTGTGGCAACCCTTTCAAAAGTTGTCAGGGATGCTTCAGTATCATCCAAGGGACACAGGTTTGTAAGTTTAAGGTATTTTAAGTTGTTTGTGCCTTGTTGTACTGCTGTACCAGTGAGAGATCCTCCAGCTTTGATAACTTGTAAGGCATCCAGCCTTCGCTGCTCTAGTCACCGCATCTCTTCTTTTCTCTGCTGCTCCTTCTCTTTTTGTTGTATAGCCCTCCATTGGAAAAAAAGTAGTCATTCTTTTGGGTTCTGTCACTGCTTGCTCTTTTTTTCCCATGACTGGTGCTGGCTATACAGTCTTAGTGTGGACTTTTGTTTCTGCTTCTAGTTTGGCTGCCATTGTTCTGGTAATGACCACTAGTCTTGCTGCTGCCAAATGCATACCTTTCTTCTATGCTTCCCTGATACCAGGGTTAGTACCCATGCACAAAACTCCTGGCTTAGAGTATGCATGGTGTAAATCCCACTTTTTACACCATCTGTAGTCGAAGCACATATCAGGAAGCAGAAAATTACCAGGAGCAGTTTCAGAATTCACAAATACTGTTTTATTTTTCTCAATAACAGCAAAATAAAAAGATAAAAATTATTCAGTGTAACTATTTACAAAGGCAGTACAAACAGAAAAAACTAAGTCCTTCTTCTGAGGGTATATCTTTATTCCAAGTTTCAGTCTCAGTCTCTCACTCTTCTTGTCTCTCTAGCAAAAGCATTGCTGCTCTTTTTGTAAGTTTTCATCTGGGAATTCGTTAACAGAGCTTACTTCTCACAGAATATTCTTATAAGTTTTGTTCCTTCCAGGTGCAGCAAAACAGTACATGGTGTCTCAGCACTGACCTCTTGCTGACAACTCTGCAAAAGTCTTAAAAATCTCAGCTTAACATCTTGAGTTCCAAATAGCTTTTTGCAATCATTTCAACAGTATAACTATATACAGTTTTAAACAAAAGGATCCCAGTATCAGTGACATTTCCACATAAAGGTTCACATATATTTTTATACCACAGATATGCAAGGGGGAAGAAAAGACAGAAATAGCAAGGGAAGGCAGACAGATAGTGAGAGATGGAGAATTGCAAAACCATCGGAGCAATCAATTCCTAGGCCTCACAGGAAAATTTGGTTGTGCAACCAGACAAGAGACATAAAAGGAGAGGATAAAACATACCCTTGTGTTTAAACTCTTTCTGCATAATAAAGGGGGTAGGTCCTTATTCAGCCCTGTCACACTCACACTTACATGTATGTATAGCTTGTTGTCTAAATGATGTTGTAATTGCCACATTGCCTACACCTGTAATGACTGCAATTTAAAATAAGTGAGTGGGCAACAGGCAACAATACCTTGAGATAGTGCATGTCTTGTGCAAAAGAAATCAGTGTAATATCAAGAGAATATGTATGTTGTATGAGTTGTTTTTATTTTAATAAACTGTCATTAACCAGACCATACGTATGGTCTAGTTTTTGGATCAGGCAGCCCGACTTCTTGTGGGTTCAGTACTTAATTATGTGTTGTGGCTCTGATAGGTATGTGCAAATGCTGCTCCTTATTCCAATAAAAGAAGAAATAAAATTTGATACTTGTGGTAATATGAAATTAATGCTCAGTCGCTAGACCCGTTTTGACCCATAAGTTTGCTTAGTTGATTGAAGGTTTTGTATAACTAAGATGTAAGTGCTGTTTGCATACGCATGTGCTTATATGGTAGAATGCCTTCCAAACTTTAAAAAAAAAACTTCACTCCACCCATTTTACATTACTTTAAATAAATACCATTAAAGAAAAGATGATACTTTGAGCTTTGAGGTACTCATGATATGTATGATGGTCAGGGTACAGGACATCAAAGTTCTGGAGAAATTATTTTCCTTGCAGCCTTTTTTTTGTGTGCGTCACCACCTGAGGCTTCACGGTGGGCATGTCTGCTGATCTGGTTCCCCAACTGAGGTTCTTTCATTGGTGGCAGTGGGTTTTTGTCCATAGATTTTTGTGCCCTCTTCCAGCGCAGCACATTGCTGCAGTAGTGTGCATTGACACCAGTGGCTAAGCAGCACAGGCTTCTGCATGCTACACCCTGGACATCCACTCTGCATCTGCTCACCAATGTGCAAAACCAGCACGCCAACACCCAGCCACCGCTAGGTGTCAGGTAAATTCAGGAGAAGTGGAAGGTCTACCAAGTCAGAGGCTTTTGACATACTGATGAAAACCACTCCGATGAGAAGTCCTGGGTCCATGGTAGTGAGGATGTCTGTAGTGAAACTGAGTAGGGTGGTTGTGGTGCTGTGCCCTTTTCAAAAACCTGTTGTACAGTAGTTAGGAGGTCATTGTCTTGGAAGAATTCAATGGGTTGCATGGCAACTAGCTTTTCCAATGTTTTGCTTAGAACTGACAGGATGGCTATGGGCCTGTAATTAGAGAGGCCTTTAGGGATGCCTTGTTTGAAGACAGGGGTGACTCTTGCTGTTTTGTAAAGGTCCAGGAATCTTCTATGACATAAGGAAAGTGTAAACATTTTAGCCAGGGGTCTGGTAATGAGAGATGTGGTAGTTTCTAGCAACCTGGGCTTGATACTGTCTGATCCAGTGGCTGTGCTGTCTGAGATCTTTTGGAGGAGTTTTGAGACCTCCCTATGAGTAACAGCCTTATAGCAAAAGGATGGGATTTTTGATGCTTGGCAGGAGGGAGTTGAAGAGCCCAGTTGATTTAAGGCAGGGTAAGCAGATGTATATTTTGTATAGTCTATAAATTGGTCAATAAAGAAATTAGTGATGGTCTGAGGGTTGTTGCAGTGGGCACCATTTAGTACCATGTTATTTGGAGAAGGGGAAAGGTTAGATCCCAGGAAAAATTGTATGTGGGACCAGAATTGTTTAGGATCCCCTGATGCAGTATCGATGACTTCTACATATTTTGCCTGCTTCTTACTCAGTACACATATATAAGATTTAATAGATTGTTTCTGATTGGGGTTATCTTCCCATGTTTCTTTTATTACACCTAGTGGCCCTCTAGGTTATCTGCCATACTGCATTTCAAATGGTGGAAAACCTGTTGATGCCTGTGGCACTTCACTGTATGCAAGAAGCAGGTAAGGTAAGTATTTGTCCCAGTCTTTCTTTTCCCCTTTTACAAACCCAGCCACCACTAGGTGTCAGGTAAATGCCAGTCACTGATCCCACCCCTCCATGGGAGAGGAGAGTCATCCCCTGGATGATTAATCTTCTCCCTCCCCGGCCGACCCCCAGCAAGCCACTCACACTGTGAACACCTGTGTTAAATGCTGACATGGCAGGAGGTAAGGCATCAATGCCTAAGCCCTTCCAACCACTAGGCTGGCCATAGTGTTTTCTTTTTCAATCTGGATTTTCACCTCCAAGCCCCTTCAACCTCTGTGTTGTCAATTTGGTACTCTGTCTTGAATGAAGAACTCTGTTTCAAGGCTTACAATATCTTGTAAAGGAGAACACCAGCAATTCTATTGCCACAACCATTCCATAGTGCCTCCATATTGATGCCCTTTCATCTTGGTATTTTTTTTTACTTCCTCCTGATTTTAGCAGGGAAGAATCCTTTCCTTTGGTCTTGTTGGATGTGCCCTGATGTACTGGGTACTCAGTATCATGATGCATGATACCTGGAGATTTCTTTTGCCTTTGGTTTATCTCCAGATTTTTCCCTACCCCCTGAGGGCGCTGACACAAGGGACTTACGTCCAGATGTATGGCAAGCTTGTGCATGCCACCATCAGGCATCCACAGTGCCCTGCCTACCCCAATTTCCCTTTTTAGGAGCCATTGCAACTTGCCACCCGTGCTTCCACAGGCAGCAACACTTGTGGGCATCACTGCCCGGTAACCCTCCACTGGAGGAGGAGAGCATCTGTTGGGATGCTCAGTCCTACCTCCCCTGGCCAACCTCCCATGACCAGGGTCTGTTCCAAAATTTGAGTCACCAGCGTAGAGTGAGGTGTGACATCCTGTACCTCAACCCCCAGCACCACCAGGCCAGTGCATCTTGGTAATTTTAATGGACTTACCATGCTGTTCTCTGTTTGCAGGTCCTTAGTAGTGCAATGACTCAGCAATCACTCCCAGTGCAGCCTGTCATGTTCCCTGCTCACCCTTTGTACACCAGCTCTACTTTGTGTGCATGAACACACGCCCCTGGAATCTGGCTTGTTCCTCATTGTTAGTGTGCACGCACACATCCCCTCTCGGTGCTCAGCTCCATGCTGTTACAGATTGTTCTGTGTCTCGAGAAGCTGCTTTAAAATTAACAGCTTACATGACATTTAATAGGCGGCATAGATATGGATATATTCCAGTTATTTTTTTGTTTGTTGTGCAAGTCAGCAAGTCCTTCATTTTAAATAGTTCCTTGCATCACATGCTTGTACATAGTTCATCTATGAATGTCTTTAAGAACAGACTGGATGTTTATTTTAGATCTCAGGGACACCTGTAATCATTCTATTGAGCATAATGGATGCAAGTCAAAATAAGCTCTGATCATACCTATGATATCTACCCCCTACTCCCTCTCACTTTCTTAGATCTTCTGACTCCCATGCTCTGGTGATCCTTCACAGAGCCACCCTCATTTTCCAATCCAGTTACTCTCACTGCCTCCCAAAAATGTGGAATTCCCTCCCATCTCAAATTCATCACTTGTCCTCCTACCACTCCATCAGCTCTGCCCTTAAAAAACTTCCTTGCACCTAGCTGTTACTGCTACAACCCTTCCTAACTGCCACTCAAAGCCCCTGACAAACCCATCCCCTCTTCAGTATGTATGCAATGCCCCTGCTGTAGCTCCACCCACCTAAAAATACAGCATTCCTTCCTTTCCTCCGATTCCTTCCCTTCAGACCTTCCACTGTTCTCTTACTTACTGTGATTTCTCAATCCTCCAAAGTTGTACCAAGGACTAGTCCCTACCCTACCATTAATCTGATTCTTCCCTCCTATTCTCCACAACCTGAATTGGCTGGGATTTGGTCTCAATTCTCTCTCACCTTCACCCTCTCTTCTGTTCTTCTGAAGTCTATTACCTCTCATTGCCTACAACCTGCTTCCCTCCTATTGTACTCTACCTCTCGCTGCGACAACCTGTTCCCTTCCTGTCATGCTTGACCCCTGCGTTGTGTAGGGATGGTCTTCAACATACTGGAGGAGTCAGGCCCCAGCTGAACTTTCTCCTCATACATCTTCCTTTGCCTCCTCATTCCATCCCCTTTTGTCACCCCCTTATTCTCTGCCTACCAACATACCTACCTCTCTCTCTCTCACCTTCCCTTATCCCCCTTATATAGCTCTAGCTAAGGCTGACCCCAATCTCTACTGCACTTGTAGTTAACTTGCACTTCTGTTATACCTTAGTTAATCAGTTCTGCCCGTGTTTACTCCTCACTAATTTCCCTAGACCTAACTACAACAATTATATTCAGCCATTTTCTAGCTACACAGTTGTGTGTCATTTAGTGTATGCCTAAATGTTATTTTGTGCTGTTGTATCTATCTAGTCCAAAAGTGTTGGCATAGCTGCTATCTAGTTCAAAACTGTTAGCATCCTGCTATTTCATTACTCCTGTACAGTCTGCTCAAATTATTTGAATGCAATCTACTGTAAATTTATACTGTGTACCAAATCTCTGTAAAAGAATCTTCATGTCCCCCGGTTGCACTGGGAGATGAGCAACTTGCTGCTCAGCACGCCTTCCTGGTAAAACATTTTAATAAATAAATAAAATGCTGTATTTGACACTATGATATTTATGGTTTGACAGATGAGTGGTTCACAGTCGTGATTGAGGACTTTTGACTGAGTTCTTCCTAAAAAATGTGTTATTTATTGCTGTATAATCAGCTTTTTTCTAGTCATGCATATCACTACTGATCACATCAGATTACAGTCTTGGGAATCTAGTTCTACTACCTTTTTGCCTGCTGTTGGCACTACCTGGCAGTTATTTAATCAGAGTCACAGGCTTATCTTGACAGCTTTGTCAAGAAAAGAAAGAAAATGAAGCTGACTATATAGCAACAAGTAATGTGTTTGTCATGGCACACTCAGAGTTAAAATCCTCAATCGTGATAGCACTCCACTCACTGGACAAAACATAAATATCAGAGTGCCAAACACGAGCAGCACAAGCATGTGATTCATGGGGTGTAGTAAAACAACTTTTGCCAAACCTTGTCTGTCCAGAGCTACTTGGTAAGGATGAAATGTTGCACAAGATACAGAAAGATGAAAGAAGAAGATAGATAGATAGATAGATAGATAGATAGATAGATAGATAGATAGATAGATAGATAGATAGACAGACAGACAGACAGACAGATAGATAGATAGATGGATGGGTGGTTGGATAGACAGACAGACAGGTTGGTAGATAGATAGATAGATAGATAGATAGATAGATAGATAGATAGATAGATAAATGCTTACTAATGACTTCACTGGTGAGATTATGTTTGTCTAAAGCAGATAATACATTGGAGTGCATTGTTACCTATTTTGCAGTTTTAAAAAAGAAAACTGGTGAGGAAGAAGCCGTTTTGTTGCTCTTGTATTAAGGACAGATATTAATCCTGTTAATGTCCACAAAAACTCTAATCTTGGTATTGGTACTAACATCAATAGTTCAGCCATTTATTTGTTTTTTCATGATTAAGTGAAGCACACCAACTAAACTATTACATTTAAAATGTTTTGAATTTTACTTGTAATCTCATTTTACACTTAAACCCGAACAGCCCAGTTGAGATTCAACATTTCATTTGAAGTGGGATCCCACTACTTCAGATTTCAGCAGCTGGATGAATAGGAGGAGTGAGAGGTTACATGATTTGCCTAGGGTCACAGAGTGAATGTTTTGACCTATGGGTGTTTGAACCAATAAGAGCATGTGACCCAAACGACTGCTGTGATCAGTAGACTACCCTGCCTCCATTCATGAAATTTCATATAATTCAGAATCTTGTTCATGTACCATATATGGGACTATGGTAACTGTTTTGATGTCACTGGAAATTCATTTCAGATGAATTCTTCAGCTAATAGGTTAACTGATTACTTTATATTTGCCTTCTATTAAAGTAGTTTTGAATAATTCCTACAGTCTTCATTTTTCCTTAGCAAATTAAAGATGAACAGGTGCAGGGTATGGTCTACTGTATTCAGTGTGTAATCCACATGGGCATCACATAATAAAGCTAGAGGCATGTGGGACATGGATGTTTGCTTGGGGAGTAGTGTGTCATCGAATCCCATTTTCTACAAGAGTGTGATTTTTGCAAAAAATACAGTTTCTCCAAGGTGACAAATGCAGACTCTTGCTGTATCTGGAAGAAATGTGTTTCCTTTTGTTCATGTACTTCAGTGCAATATGTTGATTTTTGAGAAAGTTTAATTCATGTAATTTTAATTTACAAAAGTTATGGTTTCCATGGTGATATTTTTGAGGCAATACAATCCTGATATGGTGCTCAACTTTAATTAGAACTCCACTCTTCAGTAGTCAGCCCCCCCACAGCCCAGATCCCATGTTTATTGCATGTTAGCACATCCTTGGTCGTCTAGCGGCCCCCATCCCTATTCACAATCTCTCCCATAATTATTTATACATATCTTTCCCTGATAGTCTGGCAGTCCATTCTCCTTATCCCCTGTGTACCCATAATTAATTAGCCATATATTTCCCTGGTGGTCTAGTGGACCCTCTCCCTATCCTCGATCTCTATCATAATTACTTATAGATTCCTTCCCTGATGGTCCAAAGGATGTCCCTCTCTATCCCCAATTTCACTCATAACTAATAATACATGTCTTTTCCTAGTGGTCTAGTAACCCCACACTCTCTATCATGATCTCCCCTACGGAGTGTTGTGAATAATTATTTATAGATATCTTTCACTGATGGTCTAGCAGATGCCCCTACCTATCCCCTGTATCCTCTATAATTAATTAGCCTTGTATTTCCCTGGTGGTCTAGCAGATCTCCACACTACCCCCAATCTCCATCATAATTATGTGTAGATTCTCTTCCCTGGTGATCTATCCGACTCACTTCCCTATCCCCAATATCTGCCAAAACTAATTATACATATGTTTCCCTGGTGGTCTAGTGGATCCCCCACCCCTGCAGGCAATGCCTCACCACCCCATTCCCACATCCCATCTCTGTGCTGGCAACCTCGCAGCTCTTTGCTCTCAGCTGCTGATTGATCTGCCAGTGAGTCCTACTGCATACAGTATGTGCTCATTGATTGATAGCTCAGTGAGTGAGCTGTCAAGGAGTGTGTACTGTATATAGTACAGCTCATTAACAGCTCAAGCAGCAGCAGAGAGTGGAGGGCTGCTAGTTCACCAGCTTGGGGATGGGACATTGGGGAAGCACAGTGGTGGGTTCTGCCTGCAGAGGTGGGGGTCTGGGAGTCCATTAGACTTAAACAGAATGATATACAGTGTCTGTCTGTCTGTCTATCTATATATCTATCTATCTATCTATCTATCCGTCTAGCTCTCTTTATTTGGGGGATCAGGGATAGGGAGGGAGGTCTGCTAGACAACCAGGAAAAGGAATCATAATTATGAGGGAGATCTGGGATAGGGATAGGGATCCACTGGATCACCAGGGAAAAGTATCTATGTGTACTTATGAGGGAGATTTGGTATAGGGAGGGGTGCCCACTAGACTACCAGGAAAATGAATCTATATGTAATTATGGGGGAGATCAGGGATAGGAGGGGGCCACTAGACTACTAGGGCTGTGCTTACTTGTCATAAAGAGGGGATCAGATGTGAGGAGGGGCTGCTAGGCACCAGGGACTGTTGTAAATTTTATGTCAGTGCTGCCCGACCACACATGCAGCTTGCAGCAAATCTTTTGGATGTACTGTCTTTTTGGTGCACTGCCACCTTTTCTGCAAGCTGTGAGACTTTGCTGCTGGGACACTACCCAATAAAGAATTGGCCATAAGATCCCTGGCACACCGGCAATCACTGCAGGCTGCCATTGCCACAGCTTGTGCCAGCCTTTGAGAATTGAACCCTTGGGCACCAAACATTGGTGTTATGATATCCTACATATTATTTTGGTGGAGGCTGGATACTGAGTTAATATGGAATTTTCCACATGCATAGATACTTAGAATTTGAAGGAAGATAATGACTGCCAGGCCCACCTAGTCTTCCCTTTTCCCTACCTGCTACAAAAACTGAAGATCCTACTTGGTCTCTGGCTTTGTTCTCCTATGAAGAAAATACAAAATCACACATGCCCACACAATGCAAAGCATCATGGGCTGCATATGCAAATCACCACAGAATGTTATGCTGGTTCAACTTTAAGCAGAATTACATGGTACCGAAAGGCCCTCACACAGTTTGCAAAGGGTGCTAACAGATGACATGGACACGTGTTTCGTCCTACCAGGACTCATCAGTATGCCTCGTCTGTTTGACACCCCAGTGTAATGAACGAGCTACCCTAAGACAGTCTGTCTGGGTTATGTTGTGGTGAACTCATTAAAATAAAAAAAATGATTTAAAAGACAAAGAACCTCTGTGCGCAAACACTGAGGCAAGGGTTACCCCAAAGGGCATTAGGCTGGGAAGCCAAGTTTCAAGAAAATTCAAAATCACGCATGCCCACACAATGCAAAGCATCACGGGCTACAAATGCAAATCACCACAAAATGTTATGCTGGTTCAACTTTAAGCAGAATTGCATGGTGCCGAAAGTCCCCTCACACAGTTTGCAAAGGGTGCTAACAGATGACATAGACACGTGTTTCATCCTACCAGGACTCATTAGTATTTTGTTCTCTTACATACCGCTTGGGTACCCCTATGCAAATCCCATGCATTTTTGAATTACATTACCAAATTCACTCCCACCACCTCTTCAGGGAGGCTGTTCCATGCATCCACTACCTTTCTGTAAAGAAATACTTACTCACGTTACCCCCTTAGTCTACCCCTTCCAGTCTCACATCATGATCCCTTGTTCAAGAACATCTCTTTTTCTGACAGATGCTACCCTCCTGTAGCTTATTTATGCCCTTGAGATATCTGAAGGCCTCTATCATATCCCCCTTTCACTCTCAACTCCTCAAGGGGGTACAAGTTGAGGTCCTCCAATCTCTCCTCATATTACTTTTGGTGCAGGCCCTGCACCATTTTTGCTGCCTTTCTCTGAACTTCCTCCACTCTGTCTATGTCTTTATGAGCATGTGGCCTCCAGAACTGGACACAATACTCCAGATGAGGTCTTACTAATGATTAATATAGAGGCATCACCACCTCCTTTCTTCTGCTGGTAATGCCTCTCCCTATGCACCCCGGTGCCCCACTGGCTTTTCCCACAGCCTTGGCACATTGTCTGGTCACCTTTAAATCATCTGATATGATTAGCCCCAGATCCCTCTCCTGTTTGCTTGCCATCAATATTTCTCCTACAGTCATGTAAGCTCTCCTAGGCTCCTGTTCCCCAAATGCATGATTTTGTGCTGTTTTCTTGCACTGAATCTTACCTTCCACACTCTTGACCATTCCTGAAGTTTGCCTGGATTCTGCCTCATTTTATGCACGCCTCTTGGAGTGTCTACCCTATTGCAGATCTTAGTATCATCTGCAAATAGGCATATACTTCTTTTCAGACCCTCTGCAATGTCACTTGCAAAGATATTGAATAGGACTGGATCCAGAACTGACCCTTGAGGCACCTCGCTGGTTACCCTCCTTTTCTTCGAATCAGCTCCATTTACCAGCTTCTGTGTTTTATCCCGCAGTCATTTTCTAACCCAGTTTACCACTTTGGGGCCCATTCCTAGGCTGTCTAACTTGCATACAAGCCTTTATGTGGAACTGTGTGAAAGGCCTTGCTGAAATCCAGGTAGGTCACATCCACCACTCCACCCGATCCACTTCCCTGGTTACTCAGTGAAAGAAATCTATCAGATTTGTTTGACATAACCTTCCCACTGTGAATCTGTGCTGCTTTGGATCCTGTGCTCTGCTGGATTTAAGATGTTCCACATTCCTTTCTTTTAGCAATGAATCCATTACCTTCACTACCGCTGAGGTCAGGCTATCTGGTCTATAGTTTCTAGCCTCTTCCCTGCTCCTACTTATGTGTACATCACATCAGCTCTCCTTCAGTCATCATGTTTCCAGCAATTCATTGTACAGGGCTACCAATGGTGCTGCCAGCACCCTCCTAAGCTTCTTTACTACTCTATGATGTACCCCATCTGGTTCCATTGCTTTAAATCACTTCTATCTCAGCCATACCTCTCAACCTTTTATCACCCAAATGTGTGACAAGATGCATGACAACTGGACAAAATGTGAGACACATTATCAGACATGACATTCCAAGCTCTGAATACTGTTGAAATAAGTGCACTACTATTTACATTGTTTGCTGATAACCTAGCATCTTATATTATTATACATTTCTGCTTAAAAGTCTCAGAGGTCAGTGTGGAATGTCACCTTCTCAATGTGGGACACAGGGTTTCTGAGTGATAAAATGAGTGAGGTACCTCGTAATGTGTGACAGTTGAGAGGTATGATCTCAGCAGGAGTCAGTGCCTGTTGGGATTAAACAAACAGATACCTTATTAGAAGAGGAGGTCTCATATAACTATTAAAAAAAGAAGAAAGTCACTGTGTGTTTCTCTGGGGAAGGGGCTGTATCAACTTAGTTTGCTAAATCAGGGTTAGAGGAGAGAGGTTAATTGAGCGTGTGGCTTGAGCAGTAGAAAAGCAGGTGTCTTCAAGTACAGCTTCCTGTCCTGTTGCTAGTTTCTGGCAGAAAGGAATCTTGCTTTCAGAGCAAGTAGCAGCTAACTAATAAAGCTACAGCTTTTCTTACTAATTGCCCTCCATCCCTCGCCTCCACCCTAAGCCAGTTCTACTTTTATAGTCACTGGATTTGACTGACAACAGGAACTTCCTGTTTGGCAGTAGGAAGGGAAGGATCACTGAGACACATTAGTTTCATCAACCTTGAGGGAAAGAAAATAGGCTGTTTCTTCTCCCCAGCTGCTGGGGTCTGAGACCAAGTAAGGAGGAAGGAGACTACCGAAGACGACAGGAAGTTCCTGCCCCAGAAAAGGAAGTGCAAGAGTTGTAAGGGCACATAGTCAGTAAGAAAGTAGGTGGAAAAATATGTAGAGGGAGGAGACAGTAAGCATACAAAGCAACAGGAGAGGAGACACAAAATAAGTCATGATGGGAGCTGTGCAGTGCAATGGGTGTGGGGCAACATTGTTCTGGGAGACATTCTGTAGGCTGCAATGCTGCCTGTTTGCAAGCACCTCTGTGGTCTAGTGGAGGAGGTTGCCTGTCTCCAGGCTGACCTGAGTAGGATTTGTGAAACCTCTTCCCCCACCCATTGACCCCCAGAGCCTCCGCCACTACCTCAGAGGTTGCCAAGAAAGAGGAGCGGTTGGACCAAGGTGGGCTCTGGGAGGACGTGAGTGGTGGAACACAGGTGCACACCTCCAGGTGTACCTCTCCACAGTTCATATGTTGTTCTGGTGGAGAGTGGTTTCCCTATGGAAGCACCTGCAGTGGAGACCAAGGAGGATGCTAGGCACCTCCACAAAGGAGACCCAGAGGAGGGTGGCATGAGACCCCACAGGGAAAAGAAACAACTCCTGGGGGGAGACTCAATCATTAGGGGTAGAAGTGGGGGAGGAAGGGGAGAGGGAGGTAAGGTGCCTGCCTGGTGCCATGGCTCGGAGGGGCAGGAAGCGAATACTCAGGATCATGGAAGCAGCTGCACAAGGGAAGGAGTTGGATGTCATTGTCCACCTAGGGACAAATGACCTGGCTGTAAATGGGATCAGAGCAGTGCAAGAGGAGTTTGTAGAGTTGGGGAGGGGCCTTAGGTAAGTAGCACATACAGTAACCTTCTCAGAGGTGTTGCATGTCTATGGCAAGGACGATGCAAGGGTACTCCACACTGTGGGATTCAATGAATGGTTGAAAAACTGATGTGGAGCTCAGGATAGTTGTCCCCAGTGACCTATCGGTGGTGCTGGACCTATCAGGTTTGTCAGATGAATGCATGAGTCCAGGTGATTTCATATTATCCTATAACAAGGCAGTGGGAGAGGCCCTGGACAAGATTGCTCCTGTTCATGTTTGGTCTCTCACCCTTTGCCCAGGAGCCCTTGGTTTGATGGCTCCCTGAAGGAGTTGAGGTGAGTTGGCCAAAGGATGGAGAGAGCCTGGCGGAGGTCCGCCCTCGATGCTGACAGGCTTAGGTTGATGGCACATTTTGATGGCTATCAGTCAGAAATCACCTGTAAGAAGCAGAATTCCTATCCAGGTAGATTTCTGATGCACTAAATCGACTGGCTCACCTTTTCTGGACTGTTAACAGACTGTGCAATCCAGTCTCTCTCCAGTCTAGAGAAGCCTATTCTCAGCTGAAATGAGAGGAGATCACTCAATTCTTTGCAAATAAGGTTGCCGGCATCAGGTCTGGCCTTGGCTCACCCTCTCCTACGGGGGATTGTAGATGTTTGCAGAAAGTGGAATGCACTAGGTCTGTCTGGTCAGATTTCCACTGGCCAGAATGCATGGACATTATGAAGATCATATGAGCATTGTGCCCAATCAGTTGTAGTTTGGATCCAGGCCTCTTTTAATAGGCTGTGTAGATGTTTTCTGCCTAATTCTTACAGAAATTGTCTGGAAGTCCTTGGAGAGTGGAGTCTTTCCAGAACCCCTCAATGAGGCAGTCATTCAACCACTCCCTAAGAAATCCTTCTTGGATCCTGATTGTCTAGCTAACTACCAGCCTATCTCTAACCTGCCATTTGTTGGTAAGGTTGTTGAAAAGGTAGTTGTGCTGCAATTGGATGATCAGCTTACAACTCACAATGTCTATGATACTCCCCAATCTGGTTTTAGGAAGAAGCATAACACGGAGACTGCACTTGTCCGGGTATTGAATGACCTCTTAATGGCTAGAGATCAAAAGGCACATACCATCCTGGTCCTTCTTGATCTCTCTCTGCTGCATTTGACACTGTAGACCATGGTGTGCTTTTGGAGCACCTGCATTTTTTTTGTGGGCTGTCTGGTACAGTCCTCAGATGGTTTCATTTGTTTTTTGTGGGCAGGTTTTGGAGAGTTGCCACTGGAATTTATTCCTCTGGTGCTCACCACCTGCCCTGCGGAGTACTGCAGGGCTCCATTTTGGACCCCATGCTGTTTGCAGTATACATGCTGCCATTGGAAGATATCATCAGGTGATACAGTCTGAGTTTTCACTGCTATGCAGAAGATATTCAGCTGTATATGTCCTTTCTGCCTGGACAGCATGAAGCAGTCTCCATGCTAAATAATTGCCTTGCTGAGATCAGAACTTGGATGAGTACCAGCAGGCTGAGACTGAATCCAGATAAGACTGAAGTGCTGGTAGTGGACCCTGGTCGTCCAGGGGTGGGTTTGGGAGTTGGACAGCCATCAGGTTTATTCCTTCATGGCATACCACTCACTACCTCAGACCGGTTGCGTAACCCGAGTTCTAGTTTTGATAACGGTCTGACACTGAAATCCCAGGTGTCAGCCATCGTAAAATCCTCCTTTTACCATCTGAGGAATATCACCCAGGTGAAACATCTGGTTCTTCCTGATGATCTTCCAACATTGGTCCATGCCTTTATCACTACCTGCCTTGACTACTGCAATTCCCTCTACCTA
Organism: Neoceratodus forsteri; assembly: GCA_016271365.2. Taxonomy (NCBI): domain Eukaryota; kingdom Metazoa; phylum Chordata; order Ceratodontiformes; family Ceratodontidae; genus Neoceratodus; species Neoceratodus forsteri. Next base: position 180,156,973 of record CM057455.1, read on the forward strand.
GGGATACCAGGGATTGCTATCCACCATTTGCGGCTGGTGCAGAACACATCAGCCAGGCTTTTGACTGGGACCTCCAGGTCCAGTCTTATTATGCCTGTGCTCCGAGAACTGCACTGGCTGCCTGTTCAGTGGTGCATCACCTTTAAGGTTGATCTTCTAACCTTTAAAACCCTACATGATCAGGGACCTGGTTACCTACAAGAGCTCCTGGTGCCCTACTTCCCCCTCCATCCCCTACGATCTGCTGATGAGGGATAGCTTGAGATTCCCAGGGTGCGATTGAAGATATCTGGTGCCAGAGCTTTCTCTTTTTCGGCTCCAACTCTGTGGAATTCTCTACCTCATTGGTTGAGAGAATACCTTACCATCCATAGATTTAAAATTGGGTTGAAAACTTATTTATTTAACTTAGTCTTCCCTAATTATGTTTAATTTATTCTATTAGTTTTAAATTTTTATATATATGTTTTATTTATTTCTATGTACAGTGCTTTGGTTTTTGAAAAGCACTATAAAAATAAAGTTTGGCTTCAGTTGATTTGAGGGTCTTGGCTTCACTGAGGAATGGGGAGCCACCTGGAGGGATGCAGGCCTATACTGGTGTGATAGTCTGCATCTGTCCAGGGGTGGAACCAGGATCTTGGTGGTAGGTTTAAATGTTTCATTGACAAGCATTTAAACTAGCTAACAGGAGGCATTGAAAAGCAGCAGGGAAATCCCAGCCTCCCCCCACAAAACACAGTAATTAGTGAGGTAAACACCAAGGCAGAGAGGTCATTCAGGAGCAGGACAGGGGTAAATGCCAAAAAAGGCAAATGCAGTAAGGACAGGGATGGGGTAAGGAAAGGGGTGGGACAAAAAGGGGTAAGTCCATCAAAAAATGGAGGGGGATGAGTACCAATGCCCGTAGTCTGTGTAACAACCTCTCGGAATTAGTAGCCTTGATGGAAGTGGGATGCCTGGATACTTTGGCAGTCACTGAAACATGGTACACAAAGAACCATGACTGGGATGTCTGCATACCAGGATGCACAATCTACAGGAGAGACAGACAGGGTAACAGAGGAGGAAGAGTAGCTCTCTATGTAAAAGAAGGGATTAAAGCAACAGAACTAAAGGGTAAACAGGAAGTAGATGAGTCACTGTGGGTCATCCTGGAGACAGGAATTGGCACCACGATCCACATGGGGGTTATGTACAGACCCCCATCTCAGGGGGAGGGAATGGACAAGGAAATGATAAAAGGCATCCTTAGAATGGCAGAAAAAGGGGAGATATTGTTGATGGGGACCTGAATATGCCAGATGTTAACTGGAGCACCTTTGCTTCAGGCATATCCAAGAGCAGGGCATTCTTGATGCCCTACATGGGGCATGCCTCAGACAGTTAGCTTTGGAAACCATGCAGGAGGGAGCAGTCTTGAACCTGGTACTCTCAAACAGGGATGGAGAAAGGATCTCAGATTTAGGAGTGGGTAGCGATCTAGGAACAAGCAACCACCAAACAGTGGGGTTCACAATTAAACACAGCCATAGAGTCAAGCCAAACAAAAGTAAGAGTATTGGACTTTAGGAAGCCTGACTTTGGGAAAATGAGAAAGCAGCTCAGAAAAGCACTAGCAAATGGGCAAGAAGGAGGGGTGGAGGAACAATGGGGAGTAATCAAAACAGCCATCACAGAGGCAACAAGCCTTTGTGTAAAGTGAATCAGCAAAACAAAATGAAGAAAAAAAGGCACTATGGTTCTCAAAAGAGGTGGCAGGTGAAGGTTAAGGAGAAAAGGATAGCATTTAAGAAATATACAGAAACACAGAAGGAGCAGGACAGAGAACTTTATCAGTTAAAGCAGAATGAGACAGGGAAGGCAGTCAGAATAGCAAACGCCAAACCGAGGAAAAGATAGCCAACTCTGTTAAGAAGGGGGATAAAACATTTTATATGTACATTAGGGAGTGAAGAAACACCAAGGGAGGGAAACTGAGGCTTAAAAAAGGGGAGGGAATGTGGGCAGAGGGTCACAGTGAAAAAGCAGGGACGCTGAAAAAATATTTCTGCTCAATATTCACAATGGAAAAGGAGGGGGAGATACCTAAAGCAAACAAGTGTAACACATTGGATAGGGGAGTCAATATCAGTCCATTCACAGAAGAAAGAGCTTTGACAGAACTCTTGAAGTTGAGGGTGGACAAAGCAATGGGGCCGGATGGAATTCACCCTAGAACTCTAAAATAACTAAGGGTAGAACTAGTGACACCACTGACTACTGTTTTTAAGAAATCATGGGAGGATGGGATAGCACTTGAGGACTGAAGGAGGGTGGATATGATTCCACTTCACAAAAGTGGGAGCAGGGCAGAGGTATGAAACTACAGACCAGTTAGTTTGACCTCAGCGTTATGGAAAATGATGTAATCACTCCTGAAGGAAAGCATTGTTGAGTACCTAGAGGCCAGTGGGGCACAGGACCCAATGCAGCATGGATTCACAGTGGGAAGGTTGTGTCAGACGAATCTAATAGATTTGTTTGACTGGGTGACCAAAGTAGTAGACCAGGGAGGAGCTGTGGATATGGCCTACCTAGATTTTAGCAAGGCATTTGACACAGTCCAACACAGAAGATTATTATATAAGCTAGCCAGCCCTGGAGTCAGTCCCAGGTGGAAGCCTGAATAAAAAACTGGCTGGACAACAGGACACAAAGGGTAAGAGTAAACGGAGTCCACAGTGAAGAAAGGAGGGTAACCAATGAGGTATTGCGGGGTTCAGTACTGGGACCAGTCCTCTTTAATGTCTTTATAAGTGACATTGGGGAGCACTTGGAAGAAAAAGTATGTATCTTTGCTGATGACACAAAGATCTGCATCAGGGTTGATACACAAGGTGGGGTGGAAAGGATGAAAAGGGACTTGACAAAGTTGGAGGAATGGTCAAATGTATGGTAGCTCAGATTCAACACAAAGAAGTGCAAGGTAATGCACCTGAGAAACAAAAACCAAGAGGAAGAGTACACAATAGGGGGTGAGATACTAACAACAAAAATCAATAGGGACTTGGGATTAATTATATCAGATGACCTAAAGGTGGGCAAGCAATGTGAGAAATCAGTAAAGAGGACTGGGAGGATACTGGGATGTATGGGGAGATGCATCAACAGTAGAAAACAGGAAGTTGTTATCCCTCTGTCTGTCTGTACAGAAAGTTGGTGAGACCCCATCTGGAATACTGCAGCAGTTCTGGAAACCCCATCTCTGCAAAGACATAGACGGAGTGGAGGCTGTTCAGAGGAGGCAACCAAAATGGTGCAGGGTCTGCACCAGAAAACATACAAAGAGAAACTAAAACAGCTTAATATGTATACCCTTGAGGAAAGGATGGACAGGGGGAACATGATAGAAACTTTCATGTACCTCAGGGGAATTAACAAAGTCCAAGAGGGTAGCATCTTTCAGAAAAAGAGATGTGCAAAAACAAGTGGCACAATTTGAAAATAGAGGGGGACGTCTCAGAGGTAATGTTAGAAAGTATTTTTTCATGGAGAAGGTTGTCGATGCATGGAACAGCCTTCTTGAGGAGGTTGTGGAGTCAAGTACAGTGGGAGAATTCAAGAATGCATGGAACAGACATAAGGCAATTCTAGTGGGGGTAGGAGGAAGTAAGCTGTTGATTAACTAGAATCTGCAGCTTATCCATCAGGTAGGGAAAGGGGCAGACTAGGTGGGCCAAGCAGTCCTTGTCTGCAATCAAATTCTATCTTTCTTTTTACCTACTTTCAGTTTAGAGAGTTCCTCAAGAACTCTTTCCTCTGTAAATGGACTGGTATTTACCAGAAACGTAACTCTGAGTTACTAAGTTCTTGCATTCCAGTTAATGAATTATATTTCAAAGGACAGGACATTTTTTAGCATTTCATAAAAAAAAATGCTCGGAGGGTCCCTGTTTCTCATAGGCAGCAGTACAGGGAATAGCAGCTGATAACATTATACTGCAAGAGTTAAATGTGAACAATCAAAGCTGGGAACTTTGACGTGATAAACTGTGTTTTTTTACCCTACTTGAGCTGTCAATTCATGTCAATACTGGACATTCTGCTACGTATTAACTTTAGCTTGATGACTCAAGTAGGGGGACTATTTGCTTCAGACCTGTGGCTGGTTCTACCGAACTGTATTACAATTTTATTTGATCATTGATGATGGGCCCTCATAGAGTTGAACATTTCTTAGGTTCTTCCCATTGATACTGCTGGGAGAGTAAAGCACAAGGAGGTCTTCCACCTGATACGCCATCCCAGCCAGGGTGGTTGCATTTGTGGGTGCACAGAGGCACTGGACAAAGGCTTCCTGTAGTGCCACCACCAAAATCTGTGATGTACAAAGACCAATATCATTGCCCAGGAAAAAACCTCCAGATGTTTGTGGTTGCAAACTGTTTTTGGAGCTCAAACACTGAAGTGCAGCATCCAGACACTTGGGCATAGCAGTGCAGCAGTCGATGGGTACTCTGTCCATAGCAAAGTGCTACATTGAAATACTGACCTCATCTCTTTCTCTGTGCCATTGCAATGCCTACTGTAATAGTGCACATAAAGGCTTGTGACCCCTTTGTGTACAGTATACTGGAGTGCCAAGTTACATGTCTGACACAGATCTGAGAATCTGCACTGGTCCTGAAGTGATTAATGCCTCCTTAGTACAAGTTATGGACTTATAAAGCCCCTAACACCACAGGACAAACTTTGAAAAGCCATTTTGCTGGCTCAATAACCCGGTAGAAGCACTACCACTTTCTGTGCAGAATCCCATAATTCAAGAACCAGTTCAGAGCATTGGGGGAGGGGAGCAGTCAGTGAAGGAATATCTAACAATCTGAGTTCTGTTTGGCACGAGGTCATGATGTTGCATCTGAAACAGTGCAAAACAACATGGTCACACACAAAACAGCGTGCAGCAAAATAAGGTCAGGAGAAAATGCCAACCAGAAAACAACAGCGAACAACATTAGGAACAATAGGAATATCTTTGTTTTTTTTGTGAGGCTATGCACCCAGCACCACCCTAATGTGGGGGACTTCAACCCCCCACAACCTCCAGACTAAAAATCTGGATGTGGAGCCTTTGGAAATTAGTTTATGACTCAAAGTCTGTAATTCCGATACTTTCAAATAAATAAATAAAAATAAACCAAGTTTGAGGGAGGTGTGGACTTGGGTGATGGGGTGCATGTTGGGAGTGTGGAAATCTTTATTTTTTTAAACAAAAATGCTGCAGCAGAAAGGGACCTGATGAGAAGTGAACCAAGGCCCAAGGGCCCCAATGCTGCTGGTTGATGGTGCTCTAGCCACTCCACCAACAGCGTGGCTCAGCCAGGCACCATACTGACAACATAATAGACACTCCCCCATGTGAGCTTATAGTGACAGGGGTAGTGATTATTATTGCACGCTCTGAAACCTTTGTGGCTGTAGATACTTTTGTGCTTTCTACATTGAGGTTATGGCCATGACATCATAACCTGATACTGATCAGGGATGTTACAGATGCAGGCTACACCAGCCCGAGCTCCCTCAATATCTTTGGAAGTACCCTGTCTCATCTCATTACCTTGTCAACTTTGACTTTTGTGAGTTCCCTTAGGACTGTCTCCTCTGTAAATGGACTACTGCGTCCAACTCCCTGCTTTTGATGATCATGGCACTGAGGCCCTTCATCTTATCCTTCCTCAGTGAACAGTGAACAAAACTATTTGTTCACAATGTCTGTTTTTTCCTGGTTCTCCTCTATGTACTCCATGCCTTCCCTTCTAAGCCATACTGTACCTCCCCTGGTCGATCTTTTTTTGCTTATATACCTGAAAAATATCTTCTCCACTTTCTTGACTACCTGTGTTATTTTAAACTCTTTAGTCACTTTACGTACCCCTAATTGCTTTCTCTGCCTCCCTCTGTTTCTCCTGATATGCCTCACTATCTTCCTCTTTCTGTGTCTCTGTATACCTCTGGAATGTTAACTTTTGTGCACTTACCTACCATGCCACCTCTTTGGAGAACCATAGCAGTATCTTTTTCCTCTTTCTTCTGCTTAATTGACTGAAGGTGAGATTTGTTGCCTTCTCTCACCCCTCTTTTTGTTTCAACCACTGTTCCTCCACTACATCCAAGTACTATCCTTCCTGCCAGGGTTTCCCTGAGGCATTCCCCCATCCTATTACAATCTGCCCTCCTGAAGTCCAGAGCCCTTCTGTTGGTGTGATTTTATTCTACCACTGTACATATATTGAACTAGACTGCACATTGATCAGTTGTCCACAGGTGGCCACACACTATGACATCTTCAACAGTGTTCACTTTGGCGATCTAATAGTCCAGTATCGGCCCTACATGAGTGGTCTACTTTACTTTTTACATAAGGAATGCAGCCTGCATTGAGTCCAAGATGTCCCTGCTCATAGCTGAAGCAGCAGCTGGGATGCTCTGTTCTACAGCCAGCAGATTGAATTCTCCCATTGGCAGCACCTGACCTGTACTTGCCATCTTTTGATTAAGTTGCACTGTAACCTTATCCAATTTCCCCTGCTGTGCTGCATGATTGTAGAGCCTTCTGTTTCTAGGGTGACCCACAGTACCTCTGCCCTCCCTGTTTTTCCTGTATCTCTTTACCTTTTATTGTATCCATCACATACAAAGCTACTCCTCTCCCTTTCTCACCCTTCCTGTCCTTCCCAAACAGAGTATAGATTGGTATGGCCATATCACAGTCATGGTTCTCATTGCACCATGACTCCATAACGGTGACAATGTCCACGTCATCCTTTGCCATTCAAGTCCATATTGCATACTGTATGTTATTAATTGTTATCAAAGAGGTGATGATGTTGCAACCTTCTACTGTCATGCTAATTAAAATTGTCGAGACATCATGATTTTGGTCATGACTTTCATTATGTGATCATACAATAGGTTTGTTGAAGTAGTCATGTGATGTTCAGTATGGTAACTTTTTCAAAACAGTTACACACAGTAAACCATACTGATACAGTTCAGTGACTACATGTTTCCAAATGTTTATGGGCCACTAAAGTTTTGTTAAACAGTGACAACATCACTGCTTTCCGCTAATGAATGTGATGCCATTTCATAATCCGCTACATGTAGAGTGATTGCAAAACAGTGAAAAACAACAAAAAACATGACAGCAGCAACTCATGACAGTAAAGCAAAATGTCATACTACATGAAGCTGGCTACACATAAGTTCTGTGATGCAGAAAGATATATCATTTGCCAGTAAGAAGTACACTGCTCTATCCCTGTGGGCAATCACATTGTAAATACATGGATATGATGCCAGTAATGTTTTGCTTCAAATACTTCTTATCATCTTCCTGTAGTAAACATGTCTGGCCCAAGATATAAAGTGACATTACAAATCAATGCAGGAACATTTGCACCATGCTCACCATTGTGTCAAACCATGTTGATGCAATATTGTTTTGGATGCTGAATCTACACTATCCAACTGAATGTACTGACATATTAGAGCACCACAAAGTGGCCTACCAGTGGCTTGCCATGGATTGTCATGTCAATGTATACATTACATGAGGAAACACTGGAAGCAATCTCCCCCCTCCTGGTCAACAGCCATTACCCCCAGCTGTCTATCAGCCATCACCACGCACACAAAGATCACACCACCCTGCCAATGTCATCCCCTAGGTCAGTTACTGTTATGAAATGGTGATATAAAAGTGAGAACAGAAAAGCCTTCCAATCACCACTTTAGTCAGCCACCCTACATAATGTCATGTAGCATGTGCACAGTCAGACTGCAGACTGTAGATATAGTCACTGAAATTACACACAGTGGCAAACAGAGGTTGTGAGATGAGTGACGTTCTGGTTGCTGTTTTGGATCCAACATACCTTACCAGTGACAAATATAATGCTAGGACAGTTGGTGTGCTTTGTGTGGGTGGTAACTGAGTTTTCCTATTACAGAGCACGAAGTATGCATTCTCAACAGGTACTGTCATGGGTGAAGAAGTAGGCTGCTGGTTAACTAGGATCTGCAGCTTATCCATCAGGTAGGGAAATGGGCAGACTGGGTGGGCCAAGTGGTCCTTATCTGCCGTCAAATTCTATGTTTCTATGTTTCTATGAGGTTGCCTGCTGCAAGTGGACTCCAGAAAAAAAATTTGTGAATGTGGCCTAGGACAATTCCTGGTGATACAGCTTCCAATACACAGTTGTGACATCTTTACACTTATGTCAGAGGGTGATTGGTAAGTGGAGGGTGGCAAGTAGACACCGGGGAAAGAAAGCATTTTTGTGGATGGTCAATATGATAGTTAGGGGGTGCCAGTACAAACCAGGGTATCCAGAGCTCCTTATTTTTAGTGGAGCCATGGTATAGTGACTCTGTGGCACTTTCAGGTTTTGCACTTACTGTGTAAGGTCTGAGTGTAGGTGCCAAGCTGAAATCAGCTGAAACACCGTGTTACTGTGTCTGAACACCCATTACCAACACTGCTGATTTTTCAGTATCAGGATCCAGCTGTTTACAGACATGTTCACAGTCTTTTTAGAACTGAGTTTTAACTAGAACCAAGTTTGCACTTTGTTAAAATTGTGTTGTAGTGGGGAGACTACATCAGCAGCAAAGGGACCGGAAAAGTATAGCACCATGTTGTGTGTGTACATATGAATATTTGAATGGGAGCAGACGGTGGGGAGATCAATTTTGAATAAGGAGAAGAGAACTGGGCCAAGTATTGATCCTTGGGGGACAACAGTTTTTTTTTTTTTTTTATTTTAGTCTTTGGTAACCGGGTAAGGCCCACTAGGCACAAGTGCCAGTTTTCAGGGGTGACCTGGAAGCACTGGTGAGGTTAAGGGACTTGCTCAGAGTCATACAAGTGAAGGTTGTGGGAATCAAACTCCAGTCTGCTGGATGTACCAAGCTCATTTACAGCTCATTACTCTAGCCTCTAGGCTATACTGCCAGCCCCAGCTTGGATAGGAAGGGGGGGAGAGGGCATCTCCAACTTGCACTGACTGTAGTCTGTTATGAAGATAAGACTAGATCCAGTTTGTGGCCACAGGAGTGAAGTTTGTGGATTAGGAGGTGGTGAGAAACAGGGTCAAAGGCCTTTGCCATATCTATGAAAATGGGAGCAGTGGCTTGGCCTTAGTCCATAGCAAATTGCATGGAGTTGTTGACACAAGAGAGGTGGTGGCTGAACCTCTGGCAATCCTGTTTAGTAGATCACTGGAAACAGGGGAGGTACCCAAAGAGTGGAGGACAGCAGATGCAGTCCCCTTATACAAAAGTGGGAACAAAGAGGAATTGGGGAACTACAGACCAGTCAGCCTGACCTCAATAGTGGGGAAGATCATGGAAGCACTACTGAAGGAGAAATTGGTGGAATATCTGATTCTCAATGGACTACAGAGCCCAGGACAGCATGGTTTCACCAGGGGGAGGTCATGTCAGACCAACCTCATTGCATTTTTCGACTGGGTGGCTAGGGAGGTGGATCGGGGAGGGCAGTGGATGTGGCCTATCTGGACTTCAGCAAGGCCTTTCACACTGTGCCACATAGCAGGCTATTAGACAAACAGGAATATGGGTGTGGGCAGGACAGTAGTGCGGTGGGTAGGTAACTGGTTGGGTGGCAGGACACAGTGGGTGGTGGTAAATGGTGGTCACTCCACAGAGGAAGAGTGACCAGTGGGGTACCACAGGAATCAGTGCTGGGACGTGTCCTATTCAACATCTTCAACAGTGACATTGCGCAGGACCTAGAAGGCAGAATTTCCCTGTTCGCTGATGACACAAAGCTCTGTAACAGAGTGGACACACCAGAGGGTATAGACAAAATGAAAAGGGACCTGCAGACACTTGAAGAATGGTCAGGGGTTTGGCAGTTGAAATTCAATGCAAAGAAGTGCAAGATAATGCATATGGGGCACGAAAACCCTGGTACAATATATCAGTTTGGGGGTGAGGATATAGCATGTACCAAGCAGAAAAGGGATCTTGGGGTTTTCATCTCTGGTGACCTCAAGGTAGGGAAAACAGTGCGACAAGGCAGCAGGTAAAGCAAATAGGATGCTGGGATGCATAGGCAGGGGCATCACCAGCAGGAAAAGGGAGGTCATAATTCCACTATACAAGACGCTAGTGAGGACCCACCTGGAGTACAGCATACAGTTCTGGAGATCTTATCTACATAAGGACATAGACAGTGTAGAGAAGGTTCAGAGGAGAGCAACAAAGATGGTACAAGGATTGCATCACAAGTCCTATGAGGACAGGTTGAAGGACTTGAATATGTACTCCCTGGAGGAGAGGAAGGAGCGAGAGGATATGATAGAGACATAGAAGTATCGTACAGGGAGGAACAGGGTGAAGGAATACACTATTTTTAAGCAAAAGAGATGTTCCAGGACTAGAGGGCATGGGATGAAGTTGGAGGGAGGATGATGCAGAGGAAACGTGAGGAAGAATATCTTCACAGAATGGGTGGTGGACAAGTTGAACACTCTGCCAGAGGAACTGGTGGGGGCTGAAACAATCACAGGATTTAAGAATGCATGGGATAGACATAAAGGAATTCTGGAGGTCAGGGGTGAGGGGCAACAGACTTCTAGGAAAACATAAAGTGAACTTACAAGCTCAAACGGCAGACTGGTGGGCCGTAGGCCCTTATCTGATGACACTGTATATGTATCTATGTAACAAAGCAGAGAGGAGACTGTGGAGTGTTGTTTTCTGAAACCAAATTGGAAGAGTGAGAGGCAATTGGTTTTATAGAGATGCTGTAGGAGTCTGGACTAGATTAGTGACTCTTGAAGTTTGGCGAGAGCAGGTAGTAGAGAGATGGGTCTGCAGTTGCCAGGGCATGTGAGATCACTGCTGTTGTGGAGGGGGATTACCTTAGCAACTTTCCATGCTTGGGGTACTGAGCTGGTAAAGATAGAAAGGTTACGTATGTGGGTGGGGGGGGTAATGGCAGGTGCAAATATTTGGAGAATATTGGAGTGGAGTACATCTAGGCTAGTTTTGGTAGGATTGAGTGTTAAGAACACTTTGTAAATCTCTTGGGGGGTGATGGGGGGAATTAAAGCATTTGCCCAGGTGCGAGGGAGGAGGTCCAGTGGGCATGGGAGAGGGGTGATCAGGGAGGGCATGGGTGGTAAAGAGTAAGTTAAAGGTATCGGCAATTTGTGCAGGATTGGATACTGCTGAGCCATTAACATTTAGAGTGAGGGGGGCCTGTGACCCAGGTGGGTCTAGGAAAGAGTGGAGGACTTTTCAGAAACTGGAAGGTGACCTGGAATTTGCATGTAATTGTGATTTGAAGAAAAAAGCTTTGGTATTTCTAATGGCCTTGATACAGGCATTTCTGTGAGACTAGAGCAGAGAGGGAAGGGAGATAGCCTTGAATTGGACTCAAAGTTTATCCCTGGCTCTGCAGAGGATGTGGAGGTCTGTTGTTATTCTGGGGTGGTGGAGATGCTTAACCCTGGCTTTTTTAAGGGGGGAGTGGATGTGCAAGTTGCTGATTATGGTTTTGCAGAAAAACTGGAGTGCTGTGTCAACATCTGGATCTGAGTATGTTGGAGACCAGTTCATTTGAGCAAGGTCATGGAAAAGGGAAGTGGAGTCTAGAGTATGGAGGGGGTGATGCCATATATTTTGGGGGGCTGATTCTGAAATTATGACCTTTTTTTACATGGAACATTACATTTAGGGCATCTGGGAGTATACCAGCTGCTGAGATGTGGTGGTGGTGAGAGGAGATTTCACAATCTAGGACAGAGCAGTTAGAGGATCTGGGATTTAGGCAAGTTGGCTCAGTGATCAGCTGGGAGAGGTTTAATACTTCAGTTTTGAGGGTGGTGAGTTTAGAGGAGGGGATGAGCCAATCCAAATTGTAGTCACCAAGGAGGATGAGCTCGCCCTGCACTGTGAGGGAAGTGATGGTAGAGATGCACTCAACAATAGAATTTTGGGGCGCTTTGAGGGAGCTGTATAGAACTTCAGTATAGATTGGAAGCACAGAGGGAAAGAAGAGGTGAGCAACAAGGAGTTTGTGGGTTGAGGGGCGGGCATCACAGTGGTGGATGGAGCATGAGAAGGATTGCCTGAAGAAAATTGCCACACTGCCACCCTGATTGCCACAGGCCTGCCTGATTAGGCTGAAGTCAGGAATTCAGATAGATGCATCTGGATCCTAGCAGAGAGTGAAGTCCCGGATACACACAGAACATCAGGAAAGTGCTGGGTGACCCAGATTTTGAGGGTGTCTATTTTTGGAAGAAGGCTTCTAGCATTCAGATGGAAAATGTGAGGGCCCCTAGGTAGTTCAGATGGAGCAGAAAAGGGTGTGGTGCCAGAGTATGATTCAACATCCCTGGAAAGGAGTAGTAGGAGAAGGAAGAGGGGAAGTTGGGTGAGGTACTTTGATCTCCTTGGTGAACTCAAGCAGGTGGGAGAAGAGGTGGTTTCATCAGAGGAGAACCTCAAGATGTTGTGAGGATGAGGAAAGTAAACTAGGATGTGTTGATGTGCTGGTGAGGAGGCTTGGGTAGGGGCAGCTGAGAGGTGTTACAAGGGTGGGGGAGGGGTGAGGGGAAACAAGGGGCTATGCAGTGTAGTGTAGCCATGTCAGGATGAGGGGTGGGAGGGTGAATCAGTGAGTCATGAGAAAAGGGCAGGAGTAGATTTGAGTTGTGGGGGCAGAGGAAAACATCCTGGGAGAGAATACAGGAAGGTGTAAGATAGGGAGTAAGAGGGGAAATAATGAGGGTATGACTCAGGAGGAGAGAGTAGAGAAAGAATAGGGAAAGAGTTGGCACTTTGGAGAAAGAGGAGAGAAGGGAAGTGACAAAAATGTATGGGCTCTTAAGTCTTGTAGGAGCACTGGTGGGAGTCATAGGCAATCGGGAGAGGGATTAGGTAAACTCCAGAAAATGGAGTGGGGAAATACCTTGAGGATTAAAAGTTAGGATCCTGGAACAGAAGGAGGTAGTCATATATGGACACCCATAACAGGGTAGGCTAAGGAAAAGGATGGTGTAAAGTTCCTGGGGTGGTTAGGGAGACAGAGTGAGGAAATGCCTTATCCAGGTGTAGGTAGTACTCATTAATGAGCTGCAGGAGAGGAACACTGGGATTGTTATTTAAGAGAGAATACCCCTAAAGGAGGCAGGGTGAGGAGTGGATGGGTGAGATTAAACCTTTGTGCAGCACCACATGCAGTAGGGCCATGGTGGAGAAACAATCTGTGGAATATACCTTGTCATCTTGGAAAATGCATTTGGTAGTAGCCGACTGGAATGGGGAGGGCAAGAACCTGAGCAGCAGCCCACACCGCCTATGGCAGAGAAGAACTGAGGAATAGGGGATTCTGTTTGGTGACCTAAAGAGAGGGAGAGTGAATAAAAGGTAAGCCTTATCCAGTGACATCCTACAACGGGAGAGCACTTACACAAGGTGGCTGGAGATTCACACAGGAAACCTCAGGGCAACGTTTTGTAAATATCTCAGACACTACCCAGCTCTCTAAGGAGACTGTGGCTAGGCTTATTTAAAATAAAACATACATAACATAATCTTTGACTGCAACAGAGAAGCACAAATTCAATTCTGGGATTACTGCCCTAAATTAGATACTACAGGTTTCAAATTAGCAAATCACAGCAGTCAGCACTCCGAACTACAGCTTGTGCTCACAGCTAGGGCTCCCTGCAAGACTATCTCCTGTACAAGCAGCTAAGAAATAGTACATTTTTTTGAGCAAACACAGGCAAAAGGGAAATAAATCTTTCATGGGTTCTCTAGCCTGCTACCTTGGCCAGCTAATGCTCTACTGCAGTCAAGGCAACATTGTGCACTGCAGGCTACAAACATTTAGATTGTACAATTAGACCAGCTCCATTGGGACTGTGTCCACTAAAAATAAATAGCTCATCTTGCAAAGACAGTCTAGCATTTTTGCTGGAAACAACAGGGTGTGCATTGCATTACATTGCGTTAAATTGTATCCAAGCATTTCATTACATTGTGTTAAACTGTATCAGAGCAGTACAAGAGCTGGATGTGGATCCAGTGGCTAACTTAGTAGTCCAATACAGTTCTTTTAAATCAGGCTACTGTTAGCATCTGTGGATCAAATGACCATTGTAGGTGGCCCCACATGGCACGCAGCAGGGCTGTGGTGGAGAAACAATCTGTGCAATCTATCTTGTTATCCTGGGAAGCACAGTGAGTGGCAGCTGACTGGAATGGGAGATGGGGCAAGGACCTGAGCAGCATCCTGTACCACCCACGGCAGAGAAGAACTGAGGGATGGGGATTCCATTTGGTGACCTTGTCATCCTTGCAGCAGTCAACTGGAATGGGGGGGTGAGGACCTGAGCAGCAGCCCACATCACCCTCAGCAGAGAAGAACTATGGGATGGGGATCCATTGGTGACATTGTCCTTGACCTTGTGTTATATTATGTGGGAGGCAGTATAGCATTGTGGTTTAGGGCACTGAGCTGCAAACATGGAGACCTGAGTTTGAATCTCTCAGCCCCCACATACATACTGAGTGACCCTGCGCAAGTTAATTAACGTCCTTGTTCTCTCAGCTCACTCCTGAAAACAAACTTTAGCTTAGTTTGCCTTTCCTGGTTAAACCATTTCCACTTTTCCTTTGTGCTTCTTGTAGGAAACTGATATTATTGTCTGTTATGTTCACAGAAAATACTATTTACTGTATGTGCTTGGGTACCGATCAGTCAGCATCTGGCCCTTGCAGGGTGATGAGGGTTGTGCCACTTGCCAGCACAGGTCAGATTGACAGTGTGTGTGGGGAGGCTACTGCCTACTGGGGTGAGGGGTGTGGGGACACTACTCTACAGAAATGGAGTAAGTGTTTTTAATTTATTTCATCGGGGATCGGGGCCAGGGAGGTGGGTCCACAACACTTTTGAAAATGAGAATATTACATTAAGGTATTTCATCAGGGATCCGGGCTGGGAGGTGGGATCCACTACTCTATGGCAATGGGGATTCTGATATTAATCTATTTCATTGGGGACTGGGGTTGGGAAGGGCTGGCCCAGTGCATATGGCCTAGTGCAGACATGCTAGTGAGCCCATAATGGGCATGCGAGAGACCCCTTTGCACCACGCATGCCCAATGATCTTATCAACATATTTTGTCTGAATATCACCCTCGGAGGAAATGACACATCCAGGTATGCACAACACATTTACCCATTGGTGGTCTTCGGCCCCAGAATTGGATGCGCTATGCCTAACATGGCGGCCACCCGCTTTGTGATGCACACACATCCAGGGTCCAATATTCACACAGAATGCACAATCTGTTCCAATTGTGCATTCTGTTTGAATATCCCATCAGAGTTGGCCAGCCCATTTTTATGTGTGGCTCATCCATTTGTGCCACACATCTGGTCAGCTCTGAATATGGGGACCAATGGCATTAATAGTGGTAATAGGTATGAGGCAAGAAATTGCAGATCTGTCAGCTTTGGTAGTGGGAAAAGTAATGAAATCACTACTGAAGGAAAGGACTGGATAATCCCTTGTCACCAGTGGATTACAGGATCTGAGGCAGCATGGTTTCACGGGGGAGGTGGCGGGGGGGGGGCCTTGTCAGATAAACCTGATTGAGTTCTTTGACTGGGAGACCAAGTAAGTGGATCAGGGTGGAGCGATGGATATGGCCTACCTGGATTTCAGTAAGACCTTTGAAACTGTCACACAGAAAACTTGTGAGCAAGCTGGGCAGCCTAGGAATAGGTCCAAAAGTAGTAAAATGGGTAAGAAGTTGACTAAACAACAGAGGTCAGATGATGGTAAATGGTATTCTCTGTGGGGAAGGCAAGGTGACCAGTGGGGTGCCGTAGGGGTCAGTACTAGGCTCGGTCCTCTTCCATATCTTTATTAGTGACATTAGAGGAGGGCTGGAAGGGGAACTATGCCTGTTCATAGATGACACAAAAATCAACAACAAAGTCGATACACCAGGGGTTGGAAATAATCATATACCATTGCCACAGCAACGGAAATACTGTGAAGACCATTACAGTGACAAAATCAGCAGTTCGCTGTAATGGTCCACAGTATTGCCGACACTGCTGTCTCTGGTGGTGTCGACCCCTCCCTGAAACAACTCCAACTCAGAGTTGAGAATCTATAATGCAAAGCGTGCTAGGAGAGAGCATCCCACAAGGGGGGTGTGAGGGGCAAAGCCTCCCACAAAAAATGCTTGCTTCCCCTAATGGCACAATGCCAACTGAGCATTGTACCATTGCTGTAATGTCGATCAACGAAATTCTTGTTGAAGTGGCTTGATGGAACCAGAAAGAATGAGGGACAGCCAAAAAAACTGGAAAACTGGTCAAGGGTCTGGCAACTGGGTTTGTCTGCATAAGAATATTTTTACTGAGTTTTTGTAAAATGCACAAAATGCAACAAAGAACATTACAACTACCACCAAACAGATAATCACAAAAAAGAGAAAGATCTCATATACAATAATAATTATGCATAACAGAAATCAAAAGAATGATACATTCCACGTATGTGCTAGCATAGTGACAAACCCCAAGCATGTCTCTCTCCTCATTCTATCTTTAAATCAATAAAAGTCAACAATAAATATTAATTAACATTATACAGTTCTACTACCCAACAACACAATAAAATTGGTCACCAAGCTTCCAAATGTAGACCCAAACTCCCTCTCCTCCAATGAGAAATTTTAACATACAAAGCCATTTGAACCATGGCCTGTACCCACTAGGATATTGTAGGGATGCTGGGTAGAGCCCATTTTAGCAAAATCTGCCTTATAGCTACCAATGCCAAAATATGTAAAAAAAAACTTTTATATTTTATTAACTTCAGTGGGAAAACTGAAAACTCCCCCAAAATCTGAAACCTAGGTGAATATCTAAGTGAGGTACCTAATGCATGTTCCATTTTTTTTAATAATACCAGTCCAAAATGCGAAATCATAGGACAGTACCATAGAATATGCAATAAAGTGCTGGGATCCACATTACACCTCAAGTAAAAACCAGAAGATATTCTCCCCAGTCTTTGTAATCTATCTGGAGTCATGTACCACCTGCTGAGAATTTTCTTTTGTGTGCCAGGACCCACATTACACCTCTAGTAAAAACCAGACGCTATCCTTCCCAGCCTTTGCAATCTATCCAGAGTCATGTACTACTAGCTGAGAATTTTCTTTTGTATGCCGGCACCCACATTACACCTCCAGTAAATAACAGAGGCTATCCTTCCCAGCCTTTGTAATCTTTCTGGAGTCATGTACCACCTGCTGAGAATTTTCTTCTGTGTGCCGGGACCCACATTACACCTCCAGTAAAAAACAGAGGCTATCCTCTCCAGCCTTTATAATCTATCCGGAGTCAAGAACCACCTGCTGAGTATTTTCTTTTGCATGCAGGGACCCACATTACATCTCCAGTAAAAACCAGAGGCTATCCTTCCCAGCCTTTGTGATCTGTCTGGAGTCATTTACCACCCGCTGAGAATTTTCTTTTTGTATGAACTGTAACTTGGAATCAATCAGCATTTTGTGAGTATAAGTCCAACCGGACTTCCATGCTCTTCCTTCCAAATCTGCTTGAAGTTCTGCATTCCATTTTAATCTGTGCATCCCCCAATTTGGGAGTTATTACTTTTGGAATGTTTTATAAATAACATTAGTATACCCCTTAGAAAGCAAGTATAATTTTCAACATGAAGAATTGGGTTCAGTCACCTTAAAACATGGTCATTAGTGGGACCCAGGAGTAATGGCAACTTAGTACTGTATCTCTGTTCCTTCCTGTTGCCTAATCATATAGAATCCATGACTATGCCAGTTTGAACTGATACCTTCACAGCTGGAAATCCACTCCCTACCTTTGGCGCTGCCATCCTACTGGCATTCACTGGACATGCTGCCCTCTCTTCACATGCAGTATCACCACTAATTGTACCCGTGCTGCTGTGGTAGGCCTCATCAGAATGCGTGTTGTAGTTCTCACCTCCCATCGGGACTCGTCCGGAGACACTCTGCGCCCATCAACCCACTATCGGGTCATGATCTCAGTGAACTACATTTGCTTTTCAGCATTATTGGCCCTGATTATTAAGGAGTGCTGGGTACACAGCCTCTATGAAGTGGGAGCATGGCTGGCTCTGCAGATTGCACCCATAACCTGGGGCCGGATCACACACTAGGACCTCCCGGGCAGATGCAGGTGGGGAATGTGTTGTCTAACATTACCAGAATGCGGGAGGCCCTGCTTACTAGAGTAGACAACTTTGGGGCTTCTCCTGCAGGGAATGTGGTAGATGTGTACCATCTGAAAGACAAACAAAAGGAACTAGAAGGGGGACAGGATCAGATCTGTACAGTACAGTAGCTTCTTCTTGTTGTTTTTACATTGTTTCTTGTGGATTCTACTTGGTACAAGGTTATTTCTTTTCTTTCTTACTACTTCTAAGGGGCTAGTAGGGTATTGTCTGGGGCTGTTGGAATTTTGAAACCTGTTTTGGTAGCTATAAGTGGGCTCATCTGTTTGATGTTTCACCGTGTGGCAGGCTGCATTTGTAGAGGCCTATTTCTTCTGATTTAAAAATATAACTGGGTTATTTAACTGGGTCTGTTTCTTTGAATTGGAGACCTATATCTTCTGATTTCAAGCCTATTTTGATGTGTTGTTAGTGAAGCTGTTTGGAGTCCTGTTTCTTTGGGTAGCAAACCTATTTTGGGGGCTTTGAGTAGAATTGTGATTCACTGTTGCTGGCTTCACTAGCTGCAAAGCTTAGTGCAGAGTGGGGGAAAGGTGCTAATGGTCTAACCAGGGGCCTCAGCTACCTGATTGTTTCAGGAAGACTTGGGCTGGTCCAACCCCTGGTCCATTATTTCCTTTATACCAGGGGTTCTGACATCAGTTCCTCAAACGGGCGAAGGATATGCACCTGTCATAGTAGAAACAGACATCCAATGGAAGAGGGATGCCTGGATATCATAGCAGTCACAAAAACATGGTGCACAGAGAACCATGACTGGGATGTTAACATACCAGGGTACATAACCTACAGGAGAGACAGGCAGGGGAGAAGAGGGGGAGGAGTAGCTCTATGTAAAGGAAGGGATAAAAGCAACTGAACAAAAGAGTAAACAGGGAGGAGAGGAGGCACTGTGGTCACCTTGGAGACTGGAAAGGGCACCACAATCCGCACAGGGTTGGTACAGACCCCATGTCAGGGGAAGGAATGGAAAAGGATATGATAGAAGGCATTCTTAGAATGGCAGAGAAAGGGAGATACTGTTGATGGGAGACCTGAATATGCCAGATGTTAACTGGAGCACATTTGCTGCAGCCACATCCAAGAGCAGGGCCATTCTTGATGCCCTACATGTGGCAGGCATTAGACAGCTAGTTTTGGAACCCACTTGTGAGGGAGCAATCTTAGACCTTGTACTCTCAAACGGGGGCAGTGAGAGGATCTCAGATCTAGAAGTGGGTTGCCATCTGGGGACAAGTGACCATCAAACAGTGTGGTTCACGTTAAACTCAGCTACAGAGTCAAGCCATACAAAAGTGAGGGCACTGAACTTTATGAGGGCTGACTTTGGCAAGATGGGAGTGTGCCTCAGAAAAGCACTAGCAAACAGGCTAGATGGAGGTGTGGAGCAACAATGGGGAATTATCAAAACTGCCATCACAGAGGCAACAAGCCTTTGTGTGAAGCAAATGAACAAATCAAAATGAAAGAAAAAGCCACTATGGTTCTCAAAAGAGGTGGCTGTGAAAGTCAGGAAGAAAAAGATAGCATTCTGGAAGTATAAGGAAACACAGAAGGAGCAGGACAGAGAGCTGTACCAGTTAAGGCAGAAGGAAGCAGGGAGGGAAGTCAGAATAGCAAAGGCTCAAACTCAGGAAAAGATAGCCAACTCAGTTAAGAGGGGGGATAAAACCTTTTATAGGTACATCAGTGAGCGTAGAAAGACAAAGGGAAGGATAATGAGGCTGAATAGAATGAACAGTGGGTGGGCAGAGGGGGACAGTGAAAAAGCAGGAATACTGAATGAATATTTCTGCTCAGTATTCACAAAAGAGGAGGGGGAAGTGCCTAATCAAATTGACAGAAGCACTCTTGATAGGAGGGTCGATCCCAGTCCTTTCACAGAAGAAAGGGTTCTGCAAGAACTCCTAAAACTGAAGGTGGACAAAGCAATGGGTCCTGATGGAATTCACCCCAGAATTCTAAAATAATTAAGGGAGGAACTAGTGAAACCACTGGCTACTCTTTTTAATAAATCATGGGAGGATGGTGTGGTACACGAGGACTGGAGGAAGGCGGATGTGATTCCCCTTCACAAAAGTGGGTCCAAGACAGAGGTAGGAAACTACAGACCTGTCAGTCTGACCTTGTGGTAGGGAAAGTGATGGAGTTACTTCTCAAGGAAAGAATAGTTGAGTACCTAGAGGCCAGTGGAGCACAGGACCCAAGGCAGCATGGATTCACAGCGGGAAGGTCATGTCAGACGAATCTAATAGATTTCTTTGACTGGGTGACCAAAGTAGTAGAATAGGGAGGGGCTGTGGACATGGCCTACCTAGACTTTAGCAAGGCATTTGACACAGTCCCACACAAAAGATTAATAGTCAAATTAACCAGTCTGGGAGTGGGACCCAGGGTGGTAGCCTGGGTAAAACATTGGCTGGACAACAGGACACAGAAGGTAATTGTAAATGGAGTCCATTCTGAAGAAAGGGGGGTTACTAGTGGGGTACCGCAGGGTTCAGTATTGGGTCCAGTCCTTTTTAATGTCTTCATCAGTGACATTGCAGAGGGACTGGAAGGAAAAGTATGCCTTTTTGCAGATGACACAAAAATCTGCAACAGGGTTGATACACAAGGAGGCGTGGAAAGGATGAAAAGGGACTTGGCAAGGTTGGAGGAATGGTCAGAAGTATGGCAGCTAGGATTCAATGCAAAGAAGTGCAAAATAATGCACCTGGGAAACAAGAACCCAGTGGAAGAATACACAATGGGTGGGGAGGTAATAACAACAACAAAAAAGGAAAGGGACCTGGGGGTAATCATATCATATGACCTTAAAGTTAACAAGCAATGTGAGAAGGCAGTAGGAAGGGCTGGGGGTATACTGGGATGTATAGGGAGAGGCATCAGCAGCAGAAAACAGGAAGCTGTTATCCCTCTGTACAGACAGTTGGTGAGACCCCATTTGGAGTACTGTGTCCAGTTCTGGA
Source organism: Neoceratodus forsteri (assembly GCA_016271365.2). Taxonomy (NCBI): domain Eukaryota; kingdom Metazoa; phylum Chordata; order Ceratodontiformes; family Ceratodontidae; genus Neoceratodus; species Neoceratodus forsteri. The sequence continues at coordinate 180,178,295 of CM057455.1, forward strand.
GACCCCATCTCTGCAAGGACATAGACAGGATAGAGGCAGTCCAGAGGAGGGCAACTAAAATGGTGCAGGATCTGCAAGATAAGCCATATAAGGAGAGACTAAAGGAGCTAAATATGTATACCCTTGAGGAAAGAAGGGAGAGGGGGGACATGATAGAAACTTTTAAGTACCTCAGTGGAATCAACAAAGTCCAAGAGGGTAGCATTTTTCAGAAAAAGAGACTTGCAAGAACAAGGGGACACAATTTAAAGATAGAAGGAGGGCGGTTCAGGGGCAATGTGAGGAAGTATTATTTCACAGAGAGGGTAGTGGATACATGGAACAGCCTTCCTGAGGAGGTTGTGGGGTCTAAAACTCTGGGAGAATTCAAGAATGCATGGGACAGACATAAGGCAATTCTTGTGGGGGGTAGGAAGAAATAGGCTGTTGGTTAACTAGGATCTGCGGCCTATCCTGTAGGTAGGGAAATGGGCAGACTAGACGGGCCTAGCGGTCCTTATCTGCCGTCAAAGTCTATGTTTCTATGTCTATCCAGGAAAGGAACAGCAGCAAGTGAAGAGGTGACTGCTGTCTCAGTGGATGGGAAGCAAATGCAAATCTAGGAGCTTTCATTGTTACTTCTTTACATTGCTATTGCATTGGGGAAAGGAGGAGTAGAAGTTTGAAGAAGGTTGTGCAATAGCTGCTTAAAGTCTCTTTTTGAGTGTGGATAGGAAGGATAGGAATATAAAAAGCAGTTGCTCAATCTATCTAAACATGTACAACAAAGGGGGTAAGGGAAATAAAGAAAAGAATGTTTTGCACTGATAGAGGGGGAGAGGGGAGACTTGGGGGAGTGTTTGGTATCCTGCATCTGGAAGGGTGGGGGGTCGCTGGTGGGCAATGACAGCAATGAGTAGGGTGGTAGGCTGCAACAACTGCGGTGCACCAATCTTTCTAAAAATTGTCTGGAGTGTGGGAGGATGTTTAGTGTGCAACCACACAGAGAAACTTAGAAAGGAGATTGAGGGTCTGCAGGGGGAACTAAGACATGCAAGGCAGATTGGGGGTGGGTTTAGCCCAATGCTGGAGGGAGGAAGAAGGGGAGATGAGGGAGGGCGATTTAAGCCAACAGTGGTGAGGAGAGGGTCAGGAGAAGGGAAGCAGAGACAAAGGGGCCCAGGCCAGGAAGAACGATTGCCGGGGAAACCAGGTCAGGAGACAAAAGACAAATGGAAGGAAGAGATAGGGACTTGTGAGGGGAGGTGAAGAAGTGGCAAAAGTCATGGAGTGGAAAGGAAAGAACAGGTTACTATGCAGAGACAGGGAGCGAGCAATTGTGAAGGGCCTTCAGAAAATAGTTTTGCACTGATAGAGAGGAAGAAGGTGGAGGAGGGACATGATGAAATTAGAGGAGTAATTGATAAATGCCTGGATCAACAGGAGCAGGGTTAAGTTCTGCTGGGAGAATTGCAACAGGGGCAAAACCGGGAAATAATGTGCTGAAGGAAGAAGAGGAGCTGGAAATGAGAGATGGAGAGGAATGGAAGCAAGCAGGGAGTAAGAGTGGTGGAATATTAGTGCTGGGGGACTCAATACTAAGAGGAGTCAGGTGGGGTAGTAAGGGGGAGAGGCATAGTCGCATTTGGGTGGAGACCATGCCAGAAATGACAGTGGAAAGGGTGGGACAATCTGTTCTGTAATATGCTAGAAGGGGTAGGGACAATCCTCATTTAATTATACATCTTGGGACAAACGACCTGGCTAACAAGGCAGTAGATATAGTCCAGAGGAGGTTTGAGGAACTAGCAAATTTATGTGAGGGGGCAGGAAGATCAGTAACTTTTTCAGAGATACTTCCAGTGCCTAAGGCAAGCACAGCAAGAAAGCTGAGAATAGAGGAATTTAACGGTGTTGTGCTAAAGGGTATGGGCTGTTGGGGGGGGGGAAGAAGGAACCTGGGAGGACAGTAGTCTCTATGCCAAGGACAGACTATACTTGCATGAGGAGGGAAAGAAAATGTTGAAACAGAGGATGGAGGAGTACATAGAGGAAGTTGGGAATTTAAACTAGGAGTGGGGTGGCAATTGGGCAAGAGATATGCAGAGACCATAGTTGGGAAACCATATGACCTTACCCCCCATAATAGTGATAAAGGACAAATGGCAAGAACTATTGGTGATGCTAGGAAAGGAGGGCAGAATGGGTGGGGGGAGGGTGGAAGGTGGTTACTCTTAATGCTAGGAGCTTTGAGAGGAAAACTGCAGAGTTACAGGTGCTCATAGCAGAGGGAGAGGTAGACATTGCAGCCATCACAGAAACATGGGCCACCCAATACAATGATTGGGACCTGTCTGTACCAGGGTACAGGTTATTTCGTAGGAACAGGGTGATTGGGAAAGGAGGCAGTGTGGCACTATATGTGAAGGAAGGACTGAAGTGTGTAAGGGAGGAAGGGGAGGAGGGTAGTACAGAGTCACTTTGGATGCAAATCCAGGATTCCAAGAATAGGATTCTTAGAATGAGAGTGGTGTACAGGCCGCCATCTCAGATGGAGGAGTTAGACAGGAAACTAGTAGAGCAGATCAGGAGGACCTATAAGAAGGGTAGTGTGGTGATTGTGGGGGACTTCAACATGCCAGGAGTGGACTGGAGTACCCCAACAACCAGGAACAGAAGGGAGCAGGTACTGCTAGATGCCTTCCAGGACAGCTTCCTGCTGCAAATGGTCAGTGAACCAACCAGGTTAGGAAATACCCTTGACCTTGTGCTGGCAAATGGAGACTTTGTAAGAGAACTTACCATGGAGGAACTGCTGTCAGTGAGTGACCACCACTCAGTATGGCTCACAATGGATATGGGCAAGGAAGGAGTTGAATCGGGCACAAGAGTGCTGGACTTCAGGAGGGCCGACTTTGGGAGAATGGGGGAAGTGGTAAAAGGGTACCTGGCCAGAATTCAATCTAGTATGAACTCTAACCAGAGGTGGGAGCTCATAAAGCTGGGGAAAGTGGAGGCAACCAAAACCTGCTGCAGGGCCCAGAGCAAGAAGGCTAGGGCTAAGAAACCTAGCTAATTGAGCAAGGAGGTCATGGAAAAGGTAAGGAGAAAAAGAGCTGCCTTTAGGAAGTACAAGAAAACAGGGAGGGGGGAGGAGAGGGAGGAGTACTTGACAGAATTGAAGGAGGTGACAAGGGCAGTAAGGGGAGCCAAAGCATCTACGGAACTCAGGCTGGTACAAGGCATTAAGAAGGGGGAGAAGGACTCTTTAGGTGCATCAGGAGAAAAGGAGCTGTAAGGACCACATAGAAAAGGATTAGGAAGGAGGGGTTGGGTGGAAGCAGGGGCGATAAGGCAGAAGAACTAAATGAGTACTTCTGCTCAGTATTTACTAAAGAGAAGAGAGGGTGACACCCTAGGGGAGAAATGGCAGAAACGGGGGAAGGTGACAGATGGGGAAATCATGGAGGGAAGAGTTCGGCAGGGTTTGAAGGAACTGAGGGTGGACAAGGCACCAGGCCCAGATGGCATCCACCCCAAGGTACTGAAGGAGCTGGCAGAGGTCCTTAAAGGACCTGTGGCAGACCTATTTAATGCCTCACTACATTCGGGATGTGTACCTCAGCATTGGAGGATGGCTCATGTGGTGCCCCTCCACAAGAGTGGCCCCAGGCATGAACTGGGAAACTACAGACCAGTGAGCCTCACATCCATGGTAGGTAAGCTAATGGAGACTATTCTGAAGGAGAGGTTGGTGGCCCTCCTAGAGGCCAAAGGACTACAGGACAGCAGACAGCATGGCTTCATATGGGGCAGATCCTGCCAAACCAACCTGGTGGAGTTCTATGACTGGGTAACTAGGCAGCTGGACAAGGGCCATGCAGTGGGTGTCCTGTATCTGGACTTCAGTAAGGCATTCGACTCTGTGCCACATGGAAGGCTGGGAAGTAAGTTAGTAGGCACAGGTGCGGGTGCAAAGCTGGTGAGATGGGTAGGAAACCGGCTTCAGGGAAGGCAACAGAGGTTGGTGGTGGGTGGGGAGCTCTCATATACAAGGGTAGTGATGAGCAGTGTTCCACAGGGCTCAGTGCTGGTACCAGTGTTGTTTGGGATATTCATTGCAGACATATCATGGGACATCAAGAGCAAGATCAGCCTGTTTGCTGATGATACCAAGGTAGGAGCGGTGGTGGATGACCTAGGGGGATGGCAGGGGTTGCAGAATGATCTGGCAAAGCTTGAAACCTGGTCAGACACCTGGCTACTGGGTTTAATGCCAAAAGTGCAAGGTGCCGCATTTTGGGGTGAAGAACCTAAGGAGGAGTTACCAGCTGTGGGGAGTGCAGCTAGCCCAGACAGAGGAGGAGAAGGATCTGGGTTAGCTCATTACGGGGTCAATGAACAACTCGGCACAATGTAGGAAGGCAGCTGCAAAGGCCAACAAAATGCTGGGTTGTATTGCAAGGGGTATATCCTCGAGGAAGGCGGATGTGATTCAGCCACTGTATAGGTCATTTGTTAGACTGCACCTGGAGTACTGCGTGCAGTACTGGATCCCGTATCTGAAGAGGGACATTAAGTTACTGGAGGGGGTACAGCGCAGGTCGACAAAGATGATCAAGGGGCTGGGGGACTTATCATATGAGAGGAGGCTGAAGGAGTTGAACATATACTCACTGGAGGACTGGAGGGACAGGAGGACATGACTGAAACCTTTAAATACATGAAAGGAATAAACAATACAGGAACAGAGGGGCTGTTCAAAGTAAGGGAGGGGCGGGACACCAGGGGCCATGATATGAGACTAGAGGGAGGAAGGTTCAGGAGGGAGATGAGGAGACCCTTTTTTTCTGAGAAGGTGGTGGCTTGGTGGAATGCATTACCTGCAGAAGTGGTATCCAGTAGAACAGTGGACTGCTTCAAAAGGGGATAGGACAGGATAAGGGGAGGGTTAATGAAGGGGAAGGGTGGAAGGGAGGGGCAGCTACAGAATAAGGGGTGAAACATAGAAACATAGATTTTGATGGCAGATAAGGACCGCTTGGCCCACCCAGTTTGCCCATTTCCCTACCTAATGGATAAGCTGCAGATCCTAGTTAAATAGCAGCCTACTTCTTCCTACCCCCAACCCCTAGAATTGCCTTATGACTGTCCTATGCATGCTTGAATTCTACCACTGTTTTTGATTCCACAACCTCCTCCGGAAGGCCGTTCCATGCATCCACAACCCTCTCTGTGAAAAAATACTTCCTTAAATTACCTGTGAGCCATGCCCCTTCTATCTTCAAATTGTGCCCCCTTGTTCTTGCACACCTCTTTTTTTTGAAAGATGCTACCCTCTTGGACTTTGTTGATTCCCTTGAGGTACTTGAAAGATTCTATCATGTCCCCCCTCTCCCTCCTTTCCTCGATGCTATACATATTCAGCTCCTTAAGTCTCTCTTTATATGTCTTCCGGTGCAGACCCTGCACCATTTTAGTTGCCCTCTTCTGGACAGCCTCCATCCTGTTCTATGTCTTCTGGAGATTGGGTCTCCCAGAACTGCACTGAGTACTCCAGATGGGGTCTCACCAACTGTCTGTACAGAGGGATAATAACTTCCTGTTTTCTACTGGTGATGCCTCTCCCTATGCATCCCAGTATCCCCCCAGCCCTCCTTGCTGCCCTCTCACATTGCTTACCCGCCTTTAGGTCATCTGGTATGACCACCCCCAGGTCCCTTTCCATTTTTGTTGTTGTTAGTATCTCACCCCCCATTGTGTACTCTTCCCCTGGGTTTTTGTTTCCCAGGTGCATTAGCTTGCACTTATAGCATTGAATCTAAGCTGCCATACATATTTGACCATTCCTCTAACCTTGGTCCCTTTCTCATCCTTTCCACCCCACCGTGTGCAACAACTCTGTTGCAGATCTTTGTGTCATCTGTAAAGAGACATACTTTTCCTTCCAGTCCCTCTGCAATGTCGCTTATAAAGACATTGAAGAGGACCGGTCCTAATACTGAACCCTGCAGTACCCCACTAGTAACCCCCCTTTCTTCAGAATGGACTCCATTTACTATTACTTTCTGTGTCCTATTCTCCAGCCAATTCTTTACCCAGGCTGTCATCTTGGGACCCACTCCCAGGCTGGCTAACTTGTAAATTAATCTTTGTGTGGGACTGTGTTAAATGCCTTGCTAAAGTCTAGGTAGACCATGTCCACAGCCCTCCTGATCTACTATTTTGGTCACCCAGTCAAGAAATCTATCAGATTTATCTGGCATGACCTTCCCATGTGAATCCATGCTGCCTTGGGTCCTGAGCCCTCGCCTCTAGATACTCAACAATTCTTTCCTTCAGAAGTGATTCCATCATTTCCTACCACTGAGGTTAAACTAACAGGTCTATAGTTTTCTGCTTCTGCCTTGCTCCCACTTTTGTGAAGGGGAATCACATCTGCCCTTCTCCAGTCCTCGGGTACCAGCCCATCCTCCCATGATTTGTTAAAGAGGGTAGTCAGTGGTGTCACTAGTTCTACCCTTAGTTCTTTTAGAATTGTGGGATGAATCCCATCAGGCCCCATTGCTTTGTCCACCTTCAGTTTTAAGAGTTCTTTCAGACCTTGTTCTTCTGTAAATGGGCTGGTATCAACTTCTGTATCCAGAGTGTTTCTACTGTTTGTTTTAGGTACCTCCCCCACTTCCTTTGTAAATACTGAGCAAAAATATTTGTTTAGTATCTCTGCCTTTTCACAGTCACCCTCTGCCCACCCTCCCTCCTCTTTATTAAGCCTCACTAACCCTCCCTTGGTCTTCCTTCGCTCCCTGATGTACCTATCAAAGGTTTTATCCCCCTTCTTAACTGAGCTTGCTATCTTTTCCTAGGTTTGGGCCTTTGCTGTTCTGACTGCCTTTCCAGCTTCCGTTTGCTTTAACTGATACAGTTCTCTGCCCTGCTCCTTCTGTGATTCCTTGTACTTCCTGAATGCTTTCTTTTTCTCTTGAACCTTCACTGCCACTTCCTTTGAGAACCATAGTGGTTTCTTACATCATTTTGTTTTGTTTATTTGCTTCACACAAAGGCTTGTTACCTCTGTGATGGCAGTTTTTATTTTTCCCCATTGTTCTCCCACCCCTCCTTCCTGCCCATTTGCTAGTGCATTCCTTAGACACTCACCCATTTTGGCAAAGTCAGTCTCCTAAAGTCCAGTACTTTTGCCTTTGTATGGCTTGACTCTATTGCTGTGTTTATTGTGAACCATACTGTTCGATGGTCGCTAGTTCCCAGATGGCTACCCACTTCTACATCTGTGATCCTCTCTTCATCTCCATTTGAGAGCCAGGTCTAAGATTCCCCTCTTGAGTGGGCTCCAATACTAGTTGTCTAAGGCCTGCCCCCTGTAGGGCATCTAGAATAACCCTACTCTTTGAAGTGGCTGCTGCAACTGCACTCCAGTTAACATCTGGCATATTCAGATCACCCATCAGCAATATCTCCCCTTTTTTCTGCCATTATAAGTATTCTTTCTATCATTTCCTTGTCCATTTCCTCCCCCTGAGAAGGGGGTCTGTATACAACCCCTGTGCGGATTGTGGTGCCATTGCCGGTCTCCAAATTTACCCACAGTGCTTCTTCACCTCCCTGTTTTCCTTTTTGTTCTGTTGTTTTGATTCCTTCCCTTATGTAAAGAGCTACTCCTCCTCCTCTTTTACCCTCCCTGTCCCTCCTGTAGATAGTGTATCCTGGTAAGTTTATGTCCCAGTCATGGTTTTGTGTGTACCATGTTTCTGTGACTGCCACGATATCCAGATGTTCCTCCTCCATCAAGGCCACTAATTCAGGAAGCTTGTTACTCAGACTACGGGCATTGGTACTCATTACTCTCAATTTTTTGATGGCTTTACCTTCTTTTGCAGCATCCCCCACTGACCTGTCTACCTCGATCTTTTTTCATTTAGTACCCTGTTTTGTAGGGAGAGGCTGGGATTTTCCTGCTGCTTATCAGTGCCTCCCCCCTTGACTAGTTTAAAAGCTTGCCAATGAAGCATTTAAACCAATTGCTCAGAAGACTTGTTCCTTTCCTGTACAGATGCAGACTATCCTGCCAGTATAGTCTGGTGTCCCTCCAGGTGGAACCCCAGTCCCCAATGAAGCCAAACCCCTGTGCTCCACACCATTTTTTCAAACATTCATTAAACTGCATGGTGCAAAACACCCTCACCTCACTCATGCCAGTGCTAGCTGCACATTCGAGCAGACTTGATAGACCTTTAGGCCTTTATCTGCTGGCAAATTTCGTATGTTCATATGTTCTTGAGCAGCGGACTGAGCAGCTTGAGAACCAGCATATCTTGGTCTGGCAACATTTAAGGGACAATGAAGCTGTACTTTCTCAGCTCTGGGAAAGAGCCAAAGACCAGGAGAATAGGGGCAGGAGAAATATTAGAATTGTGGGAGTACCGGAGGGGGTCAATGGCCCCAACATGGAATGGTTCATTGCTGAACTACTGCCCCAGCTACTTGGCACCAGATGGAAGGAACCCATCGATGTAAAGAGGGCCCACAGAGTGACTGGCAATCCTAGGGGTACTACTGCTCCTCGGACCATCATCATTTGTCTGCTGAGGTATTCTGTTAAGGAGAGAGTTCTTAGAGTTGCCAGGGACCTTGGGACGCTCACTTGGAAAGGGGCTACCATCTCTCTCCACTGCAACTATTCCCAGGAGGTGGCTGTTCATTGGAGAGCATTTGGGCCTATCGAAAAGATTCTACAAGCCAACTCTTTTCAATATCATTTTCAAAGACTCACCGCTTTGCATACCTCCAAAGGTGGTAGAGCCTCCCTGGCAGAATTCGTGAAGGTCACACTGAAGTTTGGCTTAACTCTCACTGGCCTGGCCTCCTCCCAAAAACTGCATCTCCCAGATGCCTCTGGCTACCAGGGAACAACACTGGTAATAGACCTGAAAGAAAGAAGAAGGCATTTCTGAAGGACACTAAATCAACCTAGACTGGTCCAGTCACTAATGGGTCCCCTAGGCCCTCTCTCACTCTGCCCATTGGAAACTGGAGGATTTAGGAAGCCTGCCTGAGGATAAACATCCAACCAGCGATAAGCATCCCTCTGTGGCTCAAGATGCCATCAGGAGGCAGACTCAGCTGAAATACTCCCCCACCAATCGCCAGTGCCAGTGTGCCTGGAACCTGTGCTCCTGGTGGAGTGACTGCCTCCCCCCTGCCAAACTCCCTTATGCAGAAGCCCTGATTCCAGAGGACAGCTTGGGCCACAAGCAACCGGAGGATGATTGCTATAATCCTATGGACTCTACCACCCCCTGAACTAGACAGCAGTAGTGGAGGATACTGAAGAAGAGATGGCAGTGGCCACAGGTCTGAGCAAACCAGGTGCCAAATCCTTTGCTGAAGCCCTGGCCAGCCCCCCTCAATCTTGCAAGAGTGAAATAGACTGTCTGGGTCACCCTGTGCTGCCTGGCAAGAACAGATGAATTACAGGACTGATACCCTAGACTATGAAACTGCTGTGCTCCTCTGTCTTTACAGAGCATTTTCCTGTCTGTTTGAATTCCTCGTGCTTAGACAGTGGCATGCTAGGTGGTTAGGCCTCACTGTTGCTCTCACTTCATTGCTTGAATAGTTTCTGTGTGGCCCATTAAGCCTGAGCCCCAGTTGCTTACTGGGAGGGTGGGTGGTTGTCCTTTCAGGCACCCCTCCATTTCCCCTCGGACTATTCTCCTTGCATGCCATCGTTATTAGCACTCCCTCAAGAGGGGTTAATCACACCTTCCCTCCCCCTCCACTTGGCTACATGTCCAGGGATATCGGACTCCCTGCATTTGAATGTGGGGCACTCCAAGGTTATCGAGGGTGCAACACATTCCTGTTTCATGGTCAGGTTTGCCCTGACTGTCTTCCTTTACAAATCCTCCTGTACCCTATTTTCCTTACTGTAGCAGCACATGGAGGGACCCCCCCTTTTCCCCACCCTACCAGCTAATACATCACACCTGTCAGTGGTACTCCATTAGGGACACCTGGTTCTCCAGGCTCAAGGTCTTCCTCTGAACTCTGAGACCAGGTGAGGACTGGTCTTCCATGATAATGCAGACCTCCCCCTGATATTGGTCTGTGGGTCAGTGTTGCTAGGGGACCTACAGGACTCTGTTGCACGTTTATCTCAGCACCATCAGGTTGAATATAATTATTTTATTGCTATTGTTAAAATTGTTTTACTGTGTGTTGTGGTTATTGTGACACCAACTGGTTCCACTGTCTTGTTCTTTAACCAGGTTTCTCCTAGAGGTGGTGACACCTTCTGCTACTGGCAGCCACTGTTGCTCCATTTCCTCTCCTCCTCCTTGGCTCTTTCAAGCTTTGTGACCTCTCCTTGAATCAGAACCCAGGTACTCTTCCCTCCTCTTGCGTCTAGCTACCCCTGCTCAGCTTGTTGAGTACCCTCTTTCTATTACTCTTTCGGGGAAAGGATATGGCCAGTACTCCTAGAGCACTGCATGCTTGGAAGTGAATTTCCTGGTATGTGAAATGGCTTAACCACTTAGCTATGTGCACCAAGGTATTGCAATTTCTGAATTCTCTGAGAACAGATATTGCCCTACTCCAGGAGACACACCTCATCACCAAGATGGTGCAATGGCTTAAAAGTTATGGGTTGGGGCAGTGATCACCAGCTGTGCTTTGAGTAAATCCAGAGGGGTGGCTATACTGCTGTGCAAAGCTTCCCCATGGATGATAGAGGATACTGGGACAGATGCCCAAGGGCGATGGGGAGTGACCAGACTCTCATATCAAGAGGGGAAGGTGCTTCTAGCCAATGTGTATGGACACAACAGTGACTCTGGGGAGTTCTTCTCAGTGATTAGCCAGGCCCTCTCCAGTTTGGTAGATGGCTTTTCAGACATTCTGATCCTCATGGGGGGCAACTATAATTTAGTTCTAGACATTTTCCTTGACAAATCCCTTCCCACTCCTCAAACCCATCCCAGGGATCTGGCCGGCCTTACTGAGCTTATGACAGAGTAGTGAATGTGTGACCCTTGGAGGAGGGATAATCCACAGGGGCAGGATTATTCTTTCTACTCGGCTGTCTACCGTACTCATAGTAGGCTGGACTTTTGGCTGGCAAACTACCTGGCTGCGCCAGGGGTCATGGATGGCAAGATAGGAAATATTTTTATTTCCGACCATGTCCCAGTGTCTATTCTGTTTAGCCCACCTGGACAGGGAGCCCCCTCTATGAGGTGGAGGTGCAATCCTCTGTTACTGCAGGACAAAGAATTCCAGGCCTATATATAGCAAGAAGCCCGCACCTACTTTTCACTGAATACTGCTGATGAGGTCTACGCATCTACAGTTTGGGAGACCTTTAAGGCATTCACCAGGGGGGTGTATACGCTCATACTGAGCCACCAAGAATAGGACCCAGGAGCAGGAAGTGTGACAGCTCTGAGCAGAGCTGACAGATTTAGAATCCCAATTCAAAGCTCCGGCATCCTCACCGGCCAGCTCCTCCCTTCCCCCTGCAATTGTCGGTTTGAAGTTTCGCATCAACACTCTGCTTAATAGGAAGGCGGAGTGGCAGTTTCTCCACTCTAAGCATAAATCATGGGAAGGGGGTGACAAAGGGGGTAGGTTGCTGGCATACCACTTTCACAAATATCTAGCCACATCCAGGATCCATGCCCTCAGAAAAAAGGCGGGCCAAGTGGTTTCCTCGCCCAAACAGATCAATGAGATGATGCGCCTCTTCTATCATGATTTATACCTAACACAGTCTTAGAATGATCGATCAGGATCTCACAATGACTGCCAGCATTCTGTCATACTGCCCATATCCCCAAGCTTTCACAGTCTGACTGCAGCACTCTGGAGGCCCCCATTAGCATGGAGGAACCACAGACTGCTCTGTCTCTCAAATGGCCAAAGGTAAGGCTCCAGGGCCTGATGGTATGACCGTGGAGCTTTACCAGCTTGTCAAGGCTGAAATTGCAACCCCCCTACTGCAAGCCCTGCAAGAGGCTCATGGAAAAGGGGTGCTTCCACCCACTATGAGTGAAGCCGTCATCACATTACTCCCTAAGAAATCGTCTGATGCACTGGATTGCTCTCATTTCCATCCCATTTCTTTGTTACTGGTCAATACCAAGTTGGTGCCTAAAACGTTACCTAACCAGCTGATTCATGTTCTTCCTACTGTGATTCACCCCTCGCATGCTGGTTTCTCTACAGGGAAGTCCGGGGCATATAATCTACAGCTGATCCTTAACTTATAATGGTTGGCACTCCAGTAACTCAATCCCATGGCGGCCCTCACAATTAATTTTTCTAAGGCATTCGACTCCCTGGAATGGGACTGTCTCCACAGTGTTCTCAAGCTCTATGGCTTTGGCACCCATTTCTCCTCCTGGATTTCTACTTTGCATCACCTGCCGACTGCTAAGATCCTCACCAGCCAGGATATCTCCTCCTCCTTTCCGCTGCAAAGAGGCACCAAGCAAGGATGCCCTCTCTTCCCCCTCTCCTTTTTCTTATAGCCTTAGATCCACTGATCAGGAGGCTGCTGCACACACCTGACATTAGTGTGATCCCAGTTAAAGGCCGGGGTTTCCTAGTTAATGTGTATGCTGACGATATGTCCCTCACGCTTTCCAACCTGGACCTTTCCCTTCTTAATGTATTGCCGGTGTTACATGAGTTTGCCTCTCTTTCTGGCCTACTTGTCAACCAGAAGAAAACAATTCTTTCTCCGCTCAATGCCAGGTGCAACAGCGCATGTCTGAGAGGCACTAAAATCACCTGGGCCTTGCGGGGCTTTTCAAATTTGGGCATTTTTATTCCTTCAACTTGGAAAGACCTTAAAAAAAAGAACTTTTCCCCTCTTTTCAACTCTGTCAACTGAGTTTCAATCATGGCGCAAACTTCAGCTGTCCCTGAAGGGCAAAGTTGAGGCCATACGAATGTTTGTGCTTCCAAGGGTCTCTTACCTACTGAACAATCTTCCTGTCCCCTTGTCTCCCAAGTTGTTCTGTTCCCTAAATAAACTTTTATTCTCTGTCCTGTGGGAAGGCAAGGCAACCAGTTGGACACGCCTGAGATTAAGAGCACACTAGTCAAGAGGTGGACTGGGGCTTTCTTGGTTTGCAGGTTACCATATGGCCTTTCGGATGGCGCAGGCTATCACCTGGTTCGCGCTCAGCTCTAATGCCCCTCCCAATGGGTAGCTCTAGAATCCTCCTTTACCCCTGATGTCTCTCTTTTCTCTTCTGGCTCGTAAGAGGGTCTCTGAGTGCCTCCTTACCCCCATAATGGCTGAACCTGCAAAGCCTGGCGACGGGTTATGACCCTTACAGGTACCCCTACCTTGGCCCGCTCCCCTATTGCAGTTTTCCCCCCTTTGGAATAACAGATTGGTGACAGTCAATAAAAAAATCCTCTCTTGGACCCAGTGGGTGGCAAAAAGGATTAAGACGGTGGGAGTTCTTCATCTCCCTGATGCTATAACCCTGATGTCTTTTGAGCAGCTAAAGAAACGTTTTGGTCTGGCCTCCCAGGATTTTTGGAGGCATCTCCAAATAAGAAGCGTGATCCGCCCCCTCCTGTCACAACAAGCAGAGGTGGAGAAGTGGAATTGCCTCACTAAGCTTCCCAGGCCAAATCAGGGATAAGGCCTTGCAGGGGTCATCTATGGAATACTGAGGGATTCGTAACTGGACACAACTTCTAAATACAGATTAGCATGGAAATTGGAGTTTCAGCATCCTCTTCCTCAGGAGCAGTGGTTGACATGTCTGAGAGCAGCCCATGGGGCATATGGGGATGCTAAGAGTCAGCTGCTACAGTTGAAAATGGTACTCAGATGGTACAGGACACCAACAATGGTCTTCAAGCTTAAGATGTTGGACCATGATAGATGCTGGAGATGTAAAGAGTCCCCAGAACATTTACTACACATTCTATGGTCCTGTTCCAATCTCGAGCACTTCTGGCAGGCTGTGTTGATGACTGCTCCAGAATTGTGGGTAAAAGGATCTCACACTCCTACCAGCTCCTTTACTTGGAGACTGTACTGTATTAGACCCCCTACCAACCCCCCCCCATGAAGCTTGGGTTCTTGCCACTATTATGGAAGCAAAATGAGCTATTCTGATGAGGTGGAGACAACCTACACCTCCCTCTATCCATTTTTGGGGGGTGGCCCTGGCTTTCATACGAAATGGGTGGCATATCTTAATTCACATATCTGCTCAGTTCCCCCTACACCGCCCAGGAACCCACCTCTTGGTTAAGTCTCCCATGCCCCCCCCCCCAACGGTCTTTCATTGTAGCAGGCCACTAAGAGTTCTCTCTTATTCCTTTGCCACTTTCTATTCCCTATCTCTGGATTTCCTGACCCCCTTTCCTGCCTCCTGTTCCTTGGTATGCTGATTCTATGGAGACTCACCTGGAGTACAGATGGACATGAGTTTTGTCACAGCTCGGTGTCCACCTTGTTGTTGTAGTGTTTCTGCAGGCTCTGTCTTACTGGGCTTGCTGTATTCTTGTAGCTTTCAGCTTGCATTTTCTGAACAATGCATGGTTCTCAGTCCTGCTTGCCCAATTTAGTTTCCTGTAGGCTACTCCTGGCTTTGTTGTAATACTCTTCATACTGATTGTATACTTATGCCATGTGCTGTTGTGACCCTGGCTGTATCATTGCACAAAACTCAATAACATTTTGCATGTTAAAAAAAAAACATAGTCCTTAGTAAACCACTTAGCAAGCCCATGTCTTGGTTGAAGAAATTTCCAAAAATCACTAGCAGGTAAAGTGAATTCTGTTTGTAGCTGGGAAAATGACTTTAAAAATCCAGTTTCAGGACACATTAGATTGACAATATCTCTAATCCCCTTTGTGGCCTAACTATACCATCTTAACGGGGTACCACCAATCTTAACATTAGAATTAAACCAATAGGGTCCAAATGGTCCTAAACAGTCAAATTCCCAATGCAACTCCTTGATGAATTTATACCAGATCCACTGATTATAAAGTACTGGGGAAGTATACAATAGTTCTTAGAAGCCTGTATAGGCTGCCCAAAAATCACAGACAACAGCACGTCACCCAACAAGGACTGCTCAATTTCTACCCACAGTGGAGCATTATTAGAATAGGGGTCTAACCAATGATGAGCTTGTTTAAAGCCATAGCTGAAGTAATACACCCATGGCTGAGGTAAGCTACACCAACCTTGTAATACTGGAGCTCTGAGAATTTTCCTGCCAAAGCATGGAAGTCTCCCCTCTCAAATATAATTAGTGAATAATCTATCTGTTCAGTGCCAAAAACCTGAGGTAATAGAGATAGGTAGATTAGATAAATAGAAAAAAAACCTTTGGGAAAGCCATCATCTGTATTATGGCAACCTTGCCAGGAATGGATAAATGCAATATAATTACTGGTGACTCCCTTTACTAACCGGATTTCAGGCACAGTAAAAATGCCGTAATAACCCAAAATCGAGTTATTACGGCGTTCGCTTCACTTTTTTTCCACCGCTAGCATCCATTGTCTGTCACTCTAGCATTCTGAGCCACTTCATTGGCTCGCATTCTGCTTGTGGGCTGGATAGCAGTATTTCAAAAAATGACGGCTGTTTCCGTCACCGAGGAGCCGCTTTTGTTGAATTCCTCCGTCCCCTTCTTTTAACATTTGCTTATCTGGTTGATCCTGCCTTTCAAACATAAATTGAATATCTGGTTGATCCCGCCGTGCCCCCGAATCGGTAAGCACGCGCGGACTCCTACTAAAGCCGTGGATGACACCTAAAAATAAAGTAAGTCAAAGCAGGGAAAGGGAAAGAGTGTGTGTGTGTGTGTGTGTGTGAGAGAGAGAGACAGTGTCTGTGTGTGTGAGAGACAGTGTCTGTGTGAGTGTGAGAGACAGTGTCTGTGACAGTGTGAGAGACAGTGTCTGTGAGAGAGTGTGTGTGTGTGTGTTTCTAAATGCACCATACTCTGCACCAGTAATTATAAAAAATAAAAAATAAGCAACTGCATGTATATGGATTTTTTTACACACTCTCAGGGTGTAAAAATCCATAACACACAGTTGTCTATCTATTATTCTCTATCTAATGCTAGATAGAACAGAAGATGGCAGGGGGGACAACCCTGGTGCATTCCTTGATGATATGAGAAAGGTTCTGAAAGAATGCCATTAACCAATATCCTTGCCCTGGGTGAGGAATAGAAAATATGGATCCACCCTAAAAAGTTATCCCCAACACCAAAAGCTTTAAGAGCAGCATACAAATAATTCCATTCAATGGAATCAAATGTTTTCTTGGCATCAGTTACAACCAGGGCAGCTGAATCTGGACTGCTGGTTGCAATTTGTGTAAGGTCAATCAGGTATCCTGTGATAATAGTGACTGAATATGGGCAACCATCAAAACGGTGACTCATATTCAGCACTGTTATTGAGGGCAACCTGCAAGGGTAGCGATGCACTGCTATTGTGAGGGGGGGGCAACCAGAAATGGAGGATAGCGAGGGGAAGGGGAGAGATAGGGAAGAGGGTTATTACTACTAAGTGTGCCTGCTGCAGCCAAGCCAGTCATGTGGAGTGGTGGTGAGGGGGGCTAGCTCTGGTACAGCAGGTACTGGGTTTGGGGCCGGGGGCAGGGGGTGGGACTTTTGACATGCACCCCCTGGTGTCAGGAATCTTTTTAAGTTGAGGGGTGTGGGGGCAAAGCTCCCTGCGAGGGGAGGTGTTGGGGGCATAGCCCCCTGCATAGACACTAAGTCTATATGCCGGATATTTAGTTGCCGTTATATGTATATCACCAAATTACTATTCGGTGATATGCACTTGCCATACCAGCAATCATCATTTCGCATTCAATATTATGACATAGAATCGGTCAATCTCAGCTCTGAGGTTGTCACTCCCCTGTCTCCCTTGCATAAAACCTGCTTGTGCCTTATATATTAATGCTGGTAAAACCTTCTCCAAACATATAGCCAGAACTTTAGCCAGATTCTATGACTCTACATTAATTAAGGAGATAGGGCTCTAGTTTGTACAGGAGGTAACAATCTAGATGATAATAAAGACCATCAGGGCTGATGCTAAGGCAATAATGGCATCCTTTATTTCTTGTAAAGTTACAATCCAAAGCTGCCACCAAGTCCTTTGTAAGCCTAGGCAATGACAGCTTGTCTAAAAAAGCATCATAATGGATATTTTTTTAAATTATAGACCAGGAGTTTCCTGGCCTTCTCACTGGATTCCCAATATGATTGATTAAAAAAAGAAAAACAGGACTCTGGTTGCTTTTTGATGATAAATATTATTCAGACAATGCTTTAAGTCATTCAATTCTGGTAGCATCTCCTCCTGTTTCTGTGGACCTTTAATACTCTTATTTGAGCCGAAAGCTCTTTTCTCTCTTGCTTACTAACGTTGTTTTGCAGGAATGCTGGCTCAATGCATTCATGTTCTGCTATAGAATTCTGAGGTTGTTTTGGAGATAAACTGCATCATACAGTTCGGGAGGCAGTGTAGCACAGTGGTTTAAGGCTCTGAGATGAAAATCTGGAGACCTGGGTTTGAATCCCACAGCCCCACTTGCATACTATGTGACCCTGAGCAAGTCACTTAACTTCCCTGTGCTCCTAGGTTGCACCTGTAAACAAGCTTTCAGCTTAGTGTGACTCACCTGGTTAAACAATTGAAAAAAAAATGCAGTTCTAAAATGGTACTTACCACCAGACTGTAAAGCAGAAACACCCACTGAGGTTACTAAAGGCCTGTATGGATGGAACAATACCAGAATGTTAACGAGTACTTAAAAAAAAAAACAGGTTCTATTGTTAACAAGCATTGTCGATGCCGAATGTTTGCTTGCTGATATTAGCATTGGACGTGCAGGATTTGAACAGATGCAGAAGAGGAATGGCAGTGAAGTACTGAACTCTCGCCAACCCCACCTCCGCCCTGCACAGATAGACAGGCATTGGGGAGTGTCTTTGGGTTGTCGTCCACAGTGCTCATGGAATTTCATCTCACCCCTACCTTGTAGACACCGACAAGTGTTGAGACGTGCCTTGGGGTGTTTGGCTTCACAGTTACTCCATTTCATAAGGACATGTGCTGAAATGGGTGAAGTATAGGAGAATGAGGTAATGTCTGGGGCCAAAGAGTCCAAGGCACACCTTGATGCCAGGCACTGACTTCAGGGTGGGGGTGGAATGATGTGAGCATTACAGCCGGCAATCCAAAGGTACATCTCTGATGCCTGTCAGTCTGTACAGGTTGGGAGGCTATGGTTAGAAACCCTAACACCCCTGGTGTATGTTGGTATTTGCATTACAGATTTTCAACATGGTCTTTTTGTGACCCCCACCTCATGAAAGCATTTGGGACCTCTGCTGATGAACAGTGGCACTGTGATTTTGTTAATGTGTCTCAAACTTTGATTTCCCAGGGCGACCATGCCACTCTGCAACAGATGTGCGAAAACAGAGATCGGGCAGGATGTGAAGAATGTTAGCTGTACCATTCTTGGGAGGTGTGAAGAGATGGCAATGTTGAAAATCTGAAGTGAAAATTTAAAAAATGCTCAAACTTCCCACACATATGTGGAAACTGTGCAATGCATGCTCATAACGTAGTCAATGTATGGACTTTTGTCACCAAATTTTCAACATGCAGTAGGCATTTTAGGACCTCTGCTCATGAACAGTGTCTCTGTGATTTTCTTAATCTGTCCCAAACACTGATTTCCCACAGCAACTGCGCTATTTTGCGCCGGAAGCACAAAAACTTATTTCATCCAGGATGTGAAAAATGACGGTTGTACTGTTCATAAAGAGGTGTGAAAAATGGCAATATTGAAAATCTGGAGTAAAAATATTACAAATTTATGATGTTACGAGGGTGAGTGGAAACTGCATAATGCAGGCTCTTAACAGTTATTTTATGGACTTTTGTCACCAAATTTTCAACATGGGCATTTTAGGACCTCTGCTCATGAGCAGTGTCACTGTGATTTTCCTAATCTGCCTGAACACTGCTTTCCCACAGCGACCTTGCTATTTTGCGCTGGAAGTGTCAAAACTCATTTTGGACAGGATCTGAAAATGACAGCTGTACTGTTCATAGGGAGTTGTGAAAAAATGTCAGTGTTGAAAATCTGGAGAGAAAATATTACAGATTCATGAAGTTACAAGTGTGCATGGAAACTGTGCAATGCATGCTCATAAAGCAGTAGTTTTTGGATTTTTTTTCACCAAATTTGAAACATAGCCTTTTTGAGAGCCCACCTCATGAACAGTGACACTGTCTTTTCATGATTTGGTCCCAAAAGGTGATTCCGAGCAGTGACCACAAAATCACCTTTTGGGACTGAATAATGCAATGACAGTGACTGAATTCATGAGGAGGGGTCCCAAGAACCCCAAGTTGGAAATTTGGTGACAAAAGTCGACAAAATGGCTGAGATAGCCACATAAGTTGAAAAAAACAAATTTATGCCATTATTCAGCTTACTGGCATTTCTTCAGTTCAAGGTCAGCTTTGAAGAGTGCTGACATGTGCCTAGTCCACCGAACATTGTCGTACTGGCCTCCGGAGGTAAGTATGGGGTGAGGGGGGCGTGGGGAGGTGGGGTGCACAGAGAGAGGGTGCGGGTAGTGGGGGCAAGAGACTCAGTGAGGGACCATTTTCTTTTTATTAAGTTTTTTTTTAAAAAAGACAATGCAGGACTTTTGGCACACTGTGGTGGGCTCCCAGCATGCCACCTAGATGTTTGTTGGTGGGGGGGGAGAGTGGAGCCGATGGGGAATGGGCACCATCAGCAGTCATATTCTGTGTGCAGGAAGGGGAGCGCATGAGCATGCTGGGGTGGGCTGTCAGTGTGCTACCAGGGTGCTTGTTTGGGGAGGCTGGAGCCAACGGGGATTGGGCACCCCTGTCGGCACACAAAAAAGGATCTGTGCTTGGGGGGGACATGATGCTGAGGGGGATTGGGAATGCCCTCGGCAAAGTAAATGTACAGGACACTGTGCTGATGGGGAGCGAGCTCCCCTGTAATCTGATGAACTGGGGAGGGGAGCATGCCAGCAGGGACTGGGCACCCTGACATCAGCTTTCATGGGGACTCTGCGACTGTCGGCGAGAGTTGCCACCATATTAACTGAAATGTTACACCAGGCAAGGCAGCACCCTGCAATGATGGTTCGCTTCCTCATTGCAACAACGAATTCATTTCAACTTGGTGGCATGCTTGCTAAACTTGTGTCAGCAGCAGCGTGCCACCACATTGGGGAAAGAGGACCAAGCCTTAAAATGCAGTGGGGGCACTGGCTGCCACAGTGCTGCACCTCCAAAACCCCTCTTCTCTCCTAAGCTGTCACATAATGTTTCTTGTGCATGCACACAAGCAAACATAAAAATGACTTACAGGTCCAGTGCAGTTCTCCTTTAACAGCTTGTCAGCTTCTTGTTTTAAAAGATGAATTTCCTGTAGCAGAGCAATTTCTAAATTATTCAACTTCAAATACTAACATACTAAAATGCCAACAGAATAGGACTAATGGTCTTTCATGTCTGTTTATTTGGTCAGCCCCCACCCTGGGAGATGACCTTGCTGCCCCCCTCTTTCTCTCTAGCTTCTCCCTTCCCAGTCCCAGATATTCTTGCTGCACTGTTTTTTTGCTTCCAGAACCCTTCCCCTCTACCTGCCCCCCTCTTGAACCCCTCCACCATTTTTGCCTCCACCAGCCCCTGGGCAGCATATTCCATGGCTCCACCACCCTCTCAGTGAAGAAGCACCTCCTCCTCCTTTCTCCCCTGAATCTCCCCCTCTCCAGCTTCCACCCATGCCCTCTAGTTCCCTCCCTTCCTTTGGAGCACCCTGACTGCTCCTCCCCTATTTATCCCCTTCATGTACAGTACCTGAAGACCTTTATCATGTCTCCCCGGTCCCTTCTCTCTTCCAATGTGTACATATTTAGCCCTTCGAACCTCTCCCCATAGGCCCTATTCCCCAAGCCCCAAATCATTTTGGTTGCCCTCCTCTGGACCCTCTCCAGAAGCACAATGTCCCTCTTTAAATGTGGCCTCCAGAACTGCAGGCAGTACTTGAGGTGCGGCCTCACCAAGCAGTTACACAGTGGGAGTATCACTTCCCTCCTTCTGGAGGTGAGCCCCCTAGCAATGCATCCTAGCATCCTGTTGGCCTTTGCCGCTGCCCTTCTACAAGTCTCTGAGTTGTTCATCTTGACATCCACCACCACCCCCAGGTCCCTCTCTGCCATTGAGACTTGTAGCATTTCCCTCCACAGGGTGTACACTTTGCCCGGGTTTCTGGCTCCCAGGTGCAGTACCTTGCATTTCTCTGCATTGAACCTCAGCTTCCGCTTTCTAGAACACCTTTCCAGAGCCTCCAGGCCCCCCTGTAGGGCCACCCTTCCCTCCTCCCCATCCACCACTGCCCCCAGTTTTGAGTCATCCGCAAAGAGACTCATCTCACTCCTGATACCCTTCCTTATGTCAGAGACGTAGGCGTTGAACAGGAGGGACCCAAGGACTGATCCCTGAGGGACTCCACTAATGACCTTCCTTGGGGATGAGACTATCCCACCAAACACGACCCTGTGGGTCCAGTTTTGAAGCCAATTGCCTATCCATCTGATCATCTGTTTCCCCACCCCCATTTCTCCCAGATTATCCAACAGGCCCCCAAGAGGAACAGAGTCAAACGCCTTGCTGAAGTCAAGAAAGAGGACATCCACTGGTCTACCCAGGTCCAAGGCACTCATCACCCAGTCATAGAACTACACAAGGTTTCTCTGACACAAGTTCCCCAGGATGAATCCATGCTGTCTATTGTCCAGGCACCCCAACTTTTCCAGGTCCCCCCAGTTTCTCCTTGACAATGCCCTCCATCACCTTGCCCACCACCGATGTCAGGCTGAAGGGCCCGTAGTTCTCTGCCACCTCCCTTGATCCCCCCTTGTAGATAGGCACTATATTCACCACCTTCCAGTCCTGGGGCACCCACCCTGTCCTCAAAGAGATGCTGAAGAGCTCTGTCAGGGGTTTCGCCAGGACATCCGCCAGTTCCTTCAGCACTCTGGGATGTAATTTATCCTGCCCTGGTGCTTTCTCCATCTTAAGGGACCTGAGGGCTTCCCTCACTCTCTCTGCTGTGATTTCCACCTCCGCTACCTCATCCCCCTGCTTTGCCTTCCCCCCCACCTGCCAGTGATGCCCCCCCACCCGCCAATTGGTAAGGATCCCCCCTCCTCAGTTTCACTGTCTCCTCCCATGTATGATGCAGCCCCCCCATTTTCCTTGGTGAAAACTGAGGTGAAGTACTCATTTAGTACCTCAGCCCGCTCCCCTGGATCTTGTGCCCATCCCTCTCCTGTTTTAATACTGCTAATCTGCCCCTTCACCCTTCGTTTTTCCCCAATGTATCTAAAGAACCCCCTGTTCCCTCTCCTAATTTCCCTGGCCAGGTTCTGCTCCTTCCTTGCCTTAGCCACTGACCTTACCACCCTAGTGGCCCTTCTGGCCATCAGCTTATACTCCCCTCGGTCCCTTTCACTCCTTGAGCACTTGAATCGCCTATGGGGTGCCTTCTTTCCTCTTACCACCTCCTGAACTTCCCTGGTCCACCAGCAGGGTTTTCGGGCCCTACTGCATTTTTGTCTTACTCTTGCACAGGTGCTAGTAGCATCCTGCACCCCCTCCTGATGATTTCCCACCTACTGTCAGCGTCCATGTCTGGCCCAATCCCATCCCAGTGCTCCTTAAGGATCCTTCCCATGTCCTTGAAATCCACACCCCTGAAGTCAGTTACCTCCGTCTTTGTGCAGCCTTCTACCCCTCCTAGGTTCAGGCAGAACCAGACTGTGGCATAGTCACTCCCCGCCAACTGGTCCCTTACCTCCAGGCCTCCAATCTGGTCACTGTCTGTCAGGACCACATCTGGTTATCCGCTTCTCCATGGTCGGTTCCCCCACCTGCTGAGTCAGGAACACGTCCTGAAAGACATCCAACAATCTCTGTTCCCTGGTCACCGAGGATGTCATAGCATCCCAGTCTATTCCTGGCATGTTTAAGTCCCCTAATACCACCACCCTTCCCCTTCCCAATCTGCAGTGTCTCCCAACATCTGCCACCAGACTCTTCTCCAGCTCCTCCGCCAGCGCAGGGGGTCTATACACCATTCCTATTTTTCCTGTCTTGCCCTCTCTCATTATCAAGGTGACCCAAATCGCCTCCACAGTTCCATCCGCCTCCTCCCCTCCTCCTATGGCAATGCAGTTTTTGACTATTATTGCTACCCTTCCTCCCCTTCCCTCCCCCTGTCCTATCTGAACATGGTGTAGCCCTCCAGTTTCAGGTCCCAGTCATGCTCTGCGGTCGCCCAGATCTCAGTGACCACTGCCACATCCACCTCTCCCTCAGTTAGCATTGCCTGGAGATCAGTGATTTTATTGCCTAAGCTCCTGGCATTTAGCAGGACTGCCTGCCACCCTTTCCCTATACTTCCATTTCCCCTGCTTGTGTTCCCGTGGGGATTCATTCTTCCCCTGGTCCGCACCTTACCAGTCAGCCTTTTTCTGCATTCCTCCAGCTCCCCATGGAGGTGAAGAGAGTCCCTCCTTTATTGGATCCCCTTCGACAGCCTTTTCTCCCATCCCTCTCCCCTTTACAAGTTTAAACCCCACCTTTCACCAATGAACCCCTCTATTTTCAACTTAAGGATTTCCTTCCCCTCCGAATTGAGATGGAGCCTGTCTCTAGCATGCAGCTCCTTATCCTCCCAGGTCTCACCCCAATCCCCCATCAACCCATACCCTCTGGCCCCATACCATTCTCTGAGCCACTGGTTTATCACCATAATCCTCATCTTGTGTTCCCCACTAGCCCTTGGCACCGGCAGGATTTCCGAGAAGGAAATTGCACATCCTATATCATCACAGACCCTGGCAAGCTCCCTGAACCTTGCCTGTATCTCTAGCTCACTATTTCCCTCAATGTCATTGGTACCCAGGTGGACCAATATGTTCAGGGAACCTCCACAATCCTTTGCCAGCTGATATACCTCATGCTTGGCACTGTGCACCGTTAGTCCAGGGAAGCATTTTGTTCTAACTGGGCAGGCTTCTCCCTCCCTATCCCATTTGATCCCCCTAATCATGGAATCACCCAACAGGAGCACTTTGGCCACCCCTTTTCCTCCATTTCTCCCCCTTCCATGTCCCTCATCCTTTCTACCGGTGCCTCCCCCCAGCTGGTTCCTTGCTCCTCCCCCTATCTGGGTGCCACCTGCCATCACCTCCTTATTTACCCTGGCCACCCCTCCCCTCCAATCCTATGCCTCTCGTCCTCCTGAGTATCCTTCTGTACCTTACTAACTCCCCTCCTCACTGCTTGCAACTGGTCCTTCTCCCCCATCTGCTAAACTAGCCTGGCTCATCCTCCCTTCCTTCCTGTCTCTGCTCAGCCCCTCCTTTGCTTGTCGTGCTCCCCTGGCCTAAACCTTCAGCTCCCTTTACTGTATCCTCCTTGTACTTCTGGTTCTTCACCTTGCCCTTTCCTCCCAACTGGTCCTTTTCCTTGCAATTTACTCCCTCTACCCCCTCATCCTCCTGCTTAGATCCCCAGCTCCCCCCGCTTTCCCGCATTCCGAGTTCCCCACTGTTCCTCCTGCTATCCAGCCCCCACCTCCTGCCCCCTACTCCCTTTCCATCTCTAACCGCCCCTGTCTTGGCTACATCACCCCCCCTCATCCTCAAGCAGAAGAAGAGAATTGAAGTGGTTACTGAGCTTAAGGTTCAATCTACCTCCCCCCATTGCTTCCTTCTGTCCATCCCCAGCCATCTGCCCACTTCCCTGAGAATGTCATCCCTTAGGCCCCTGTCTGTGAGGGTTCCCAGTTACCTGCCTGCTTCCTTCGTAGTATCCTCCTTTTGGGCCCCATCTTCCAGGGCCCCTATGTGACCCAGAGTACTCTCCTGCACTCCTTTCCCTATGCCCCTGCTCCTAGTGCTTGGAGCAACCCTGTGGGATAGCTCCTGCCCTATTCCCCAATCATACCTCCCCCTTTCCCCCAGCTGTCTCCTAATCCCCTCAACCTCCTCCCTACGCTGTGCCAGCTGGTAGCACACTGATCAACCACCGAACTTCCAAGCCCAGTCCAGTATCATGACTGCCCCACACCCTGTACACCACACCACCTTCCCAAAGACACCAGCCCTAATGACATGTGGTCCCATCCCCCTCCAAGTAGGTTTCCTTGAGTGAGCCACCTGGTCCCCCAGTAGTCCAAGACTTTTAAACTTGCAACATTTGAGTGGCTGAACTTTTCCCCACCTATTAGCCTTAAGAGTTTGCTTACAGGGGAAGTTTGCAACTCCCTAAACTCCTCCCTCACAGCCTTTAAGCTGAATCCCCAGAGGTTCTTCTGTATTTAAGAAAGGCTAATGCATGGAGTGGGTGGGAGGGATTTCCAGAAAGTTCTTAAGGAGTTAGGTCAATTTTAAAACACAACTTACAAACAATAACAACTTACAGAAACTTACGATAAAGTTAGCTTTCCAGAACCTCACCACAGTTTCAAACTTCAGCTGCTACCTCTGCCCCAGTAAGACTTAAAATGCCTCAGTGAGAATTTTAAACAGAGATTAACTGAAATGCAATTAACCTTGTTTGGCTGGCTGTGTTACTGTCCAAAGACCCTCCCACACAAGATCAGTCTCCAGCTAGCACAGAAAGAGTTAAGGATTTGTGTCCCTCTATTCCAGAAAGTTCTTAAGGAGTTAGGCCAATTTTAAAATACAACTTATAAACAATAACAACTTACAGAAACTTATGACAAGGTTAGCTTTCCAGAACCTCACCACAGTTTCAAACTTCAGCTGCTACCTCTGCCCCAGTAAGACTTAAAATGCCTCTGTGAGAATTTTTAAGACAGCATTTTCTTCCTCTTCACCGGGGGGGTTTATGCCATGGACATTCCAAGTAATAACTTTTAAGTTAGCCATTAATCAATATGAAGCAATGCAGAAATTCTTGTATTTGAATCCCAGCATACCTACAACTGTGTTCCCTGGAACAGCCCTGCTGCCATACCCCTACAAAATTATCAGTAGACAAATCACCTCCACAACAATATGAAGCAATAGGCAAAGGTTAAACAAATAAATCAAGAACAGATGTATAACCTTCACATCCAATCCCCCTTTATTAACTAATGCTATGAAAACTAACCTCCAAATTGTCTTGAGAAAAGAAAGCCTACTGATATAAAATATCAATAGGAATAAGAAACTGTACATTCATATACTACGATCATAACCTCCCCAACAAGGAAATCATCCTATATAAAAGATTAACATCCCAAATGAAAAGGAGCATAAACCATCTCCCACTAAGAAGCAAAGAGAGTGAAATATATTGGACAGGCAAATACACTTCACCCATGGCCTCCCATTTGACTGCAGGCGAGCACAAGTGATTAATAAGATGGGTAGGCTCGAGGTGGGTCAGAAGTTGGTCAACTGGGGGGCAAACTGGTTGGCGGGAAGAGAACAGAGAGCGGTGGCTAATGGTATACAGTCAAAAGAGATGCAAGTCACAAGTGGGGTACCTCAGTGATCAGTCCTGGGGCCAGTCCTCTTCAATATATTCATCAGTGACATTGCAGATGGACTGGAGGATAAGGTTTGTCTGTTTGCAGATGACACCAAGATCTGCAACAGAGTAGATGATCCAGATGGGGTGGGCAGAATGAGAAGAGATCTGCATAAACTGGCAAAATGGTCAGAAGAGTGGCAACTAGGGTTTAACGCAAAGAAGTGCAAGATCATGCACATAAGACTGAGAAACTCTGAAGCCACCTATAGGCTGGGTGGGGAGTTGCTGGCAGTCAGAAGGGAAGAAAGAGACTTGGGCATCATCATCACTGATGACCTGAAATCATCTAAGCAGACCACTAAAGCAGTAGGTATGGCTATGGGGATGTTGAGGTGTATTAATAGGGGTATCACAAGTCAGAAGAGGGAGGTAATAATCCCTCTTCACAAGACACTGGTTAGGCCCCATCTGGAGTACTGCGTACAGTACTGGAGGCCACACCTTCACAAGGACATTAACCAAACTGAGGCAGTCCAGAGAAGGGCAACCAAAATGGTGCAGGGACTGCATCAGAAAACATATAAAGACCAATTAACGGAGCTCAATAAGTATACCCTAGAGCAAAGGAGGGAGAGAGGTGATATGATCGAAACATTCAAACACTTTAAATGCATTAACAAGGTGAAAGAGTCTAACATATTTCAATATTAGAAAAATAGCATGACAAGAGGACACAGCATGAGATTAGAGGGAGGCCAATTAAGGGGTAATGTGAGGAAGTTCTTTTTCACAGAAAGGGTGGTGGATGCATGGAACGGCCTACCTCAGGAAGTGGAGGATATGAATACAGTGCAGGGCTTCAAACAGGCATGGGTTAGGCATAAGGGAGCAATACAGATGAATATGAATAAATAGGCCATTGACAAAGCAATGGCTGATGGCACATTCATAAAGTAGAAAAGAAATGGGGAGACTGAATGGGCCTTGCAGTCCTTATCTGCCATCAACTTCTATGTTTCTACGTTTCTATGTTTCAACCCACACACCCCTTAACAATAGAACTCATAGCTTACAATGCCCTAAAACAAACTAATAATTTAATACCAAAAACTCTCTTGAAAAGTAATTCAGGAGTCTCTGTAAAAAAACAATCAGGAGATAATTTCTACCTCTCCCCACACTAAACAAGATTGGCCAGAGCTAAAAGGGCTGCATGTGTTGGGGTGGGGGGTTACAGAAAGAGGGTTGAGTGGGGAGGATATCTATAATTGGGAATGGTGGGATGTCATGCAAGAATCTCTCTGTCCAGTCCAGGGCTAGGGCATCTTCAGGGACTGTACTGTTTACTGGTAGTCTGCAACACCGCCTGGACACCCAGTGGGACAGCACTTGGGATGAGCAGAAAGGACCTCAGTCAACATCTCATCCAAAGGATGATGCACCCCGATGTGTCAGCATCTCCCTAATACTGCATCTGGGTGCCAGCATTTAAGGTATGAGCCAAAGTCCCAGTATGGAACTAGTACAAATGACCTTTTTATCCAGAGCTGCATGTGCTAACAACTGAGTCACACGTATATGCTGAAAGTAAAGGAGTTGGGTTTTATATAGGCACTTTCACACACATTATATCCCAAAGCACTTTACAAGCCACAAACTGATGCAGCAGCCATTAGGAACAAAGTGACGTTAAAGAGCCCCTGTCCCCATGGGACTACTTTAGAAAAATGTAATATTTAAACATAATCCATTTTATATTTCATGTCTCTTTCTGTAATTCTCACCTTTATTTCTTC
The DNA here is from genome assembly GCA_016271365.2 of Neoceratodus forsteri. Lineage (NCBI taxonomy): Eukaryota > Metazoa > Chordata > Ceratodontiformes > Ceratodontidae > Neoceratodus > Neoceratodus forsteri. The sequence continues at coordinate 180,206,726 of CM057455.1, forward strand.
ATTACTAAGGACATCTTCATGGTAACGGGATTTGTGGCCTATCTGCTGTGGCTCCTTGCCTACTCCTTACATCACAGTTCTGTTTATGATATCACAGTCTGTTGTTGTAGCATGTATGAAGTCATAAACTGGGATTATGATGTTAGGTGCACACACATTGCTAAGAGTAGACTAGAGGACAGTTATCCTGTTTTCATGAAACTGTCTTCAATAATAATGAAAAAGGGTGTGTGTGATAATTGCAGATTTAAGTGATTGTATGCTTTGTGTTATATTGTTCTGTGTTTACATTTTACAAATTTCCTATCCATTTTCAAGTAAACCTATTATTTTAAAGACTGTCTGGTGTGCCTTTGAAATTCTTTCTTTTGCATGTGAATTATAGAAGGTTAAAGTTGACAACTTTCATAAGCTTAATGGTGTTACTGAACTGGAGAAAGGTAAGAAATACCTAAGGTCTTTCATAGAGTTTTAAGGGTTCATTTTGGATACCTGGTTAGGTGCCCTTAGGTGGAAGATATCTGGCATTCCCCAAAGAGCAGAATTTTCTGATCCTGTACATTTGTGTGTGCTAGCATAAGGTTCACAGTTTAAATCCTCCCAGAATTTGGGACTAAAGGTGATTTGGACCTACAAGCAGACAAGAGGTTTACCCTGTTCTGTTACCTGTTCACAATACTGAGCTCAGAGGTTGGCACTGTGGGAGCAGAGGGCCTGACCTGCTGAGTGGGTTTGTGACAGATTGATCACAATTGGACCAGTCTGTCACAAACTCACTCAGCAAGTCAGGCCCTCTGCTCCCACAGTGCCAACCTCCAAGCTCAGTGTTGTGAACAGGTAACAGAATAGGGTAACCCTCCTGTCTGCTTGTGGGTCCGAATCACCTTTGGTCTCAAGTTCTGGGTGGATTGAGACTGTGAACCTTATGTTAGCATGCCCAAATGTACAGGCTCAGATAATTTGTTCTTCGAGGGATGCCAGATATCTTTCACCTAAGGGCATCTAACCAGGTGTCCAAAATGAACCCTTAAAACTCTATAAAAGACCTTAGGTATATTCTTAACTTTTCCCAGTTTGGTATACCATTAAGCTTATGAACAGCTGTCAGTCTTAACTCTCCATACATCACATGCAAAAGAAATAACTTGGAAGGCACACCAGGCAGTCTCTCTTTAAATATAGATTTACTTACAAATGGATAACAATATGTAAAATGTAAACCCAGTACCATATATCACAAAGCATACAATCACTTAAAAGAACAAGGATAAAGTACAAACATAAACTCCTACCACAATACAATTGGACTTTGCTATCTAATGTATTAACTTCTTACAGTGCTTAAAGTTAGATGTTGTTTCTAAGAGCCCACAAAGATAAAAAAATGAAAGTGTAAATAAGAGTAAGTATAAAAACGAATGCTCTCTGCTTCCCACAAAAAGAAAACACACATTTGTCAATTCTAAATGTTTGCTTGAAATGTAACACGACTTTAAAGAGCCCCTGATGTTACTGGGACAACTCTGAATGACATAAAATCTAGACACAATTTAGCTTATATTTGACCATTTCTTGTAATTGTTGCCCTAATTTGTTTATTACTAAGGACATTTGCATGGGCACAGGATCTCTGTTCTATTTGCTCTTTGTGCTTGTCTACTTCTGCAGTCACAGTTCTGTTTATGGCTTCCCACTCTGTTGCTGTGGAGATAATGATGATGTCATAAACAGGGCATTATGATGTCATCTGTAGACAACAACCAAACCTACTAAAGTCCAAGGGGCAGCAATCTTGTTTTTGTGTCGTGTCCTTCAGTAATAAAGAAGAAGGAGAAAAATTATAAAAATATAGTTCTGGCTGAATGGTACAGAGGGTAAAAACACAGAACTGTAAAGCAGTGGGTTGCAGGTGCAGCCCTCCCCCCTTCCACGGGCCACAAATAGTACTGTCCAACGAAATGTGAATTACAGTACACTTGTACACCATGATGGCATTGTCCTCTCCACTACACCTGACCTTGTGGACTCACCTTCACATTTCTCTACTACCTAATTGTGCTCCCCGTCCTCCTGTCCTGTGTCCTCTCCGAGGCTTCATCTGTCCCTCATCTATCCCCTATCATCCTGCCTGTACCCTGTCTCTCCTAGCCTACCACACCCCCCTTCTACCCTGTTACACTGTTTGTTTGTTTTCTTTTTTTAACTCATTGTCTGTCTTGTTTCTTATGGCATTGTATGTAATATACCATTGCCTAACAATTGTCCTCGTTAGTACTTTCAGCTACTGTTACTAGACTCATTATACACCATGAAGGAACTGAACCACTGTTTCCAAACTCTTCTTCACTTATGACTACGTTTAACTATTGTAGCTCTGTACTGTATAATATTAGTGAGGTGTTATGTTGTGACTGTTCATATATTGTATATCCTGTGTTCCTGTACTAAACAGGTCCATCTTGTAAATGAGCTATGCTCAATGATGTTCACTTGAATAAATAAAGATTTGATTGATTGATTGTAGCTGGACCAGTGGTATGGAGGACTGAGGTGTTGGATGCCTCACCTCTGGAAACACCAGCAACCTGGGTTCGGGAATGGACCAAGGTGGCTCAGGGGCTGGCGGAAGGAAGGAGGATTTAACATCCACTAATGGATCTTCTTCTTCATGGTGGCAGACAGTGCATGCTACTGCTTGGCTGCCACCTAGTGGAGAGTAAGTGGCATGGCAGCAGTCACCAGATTTTTCTAAATTGGAGGTGGGCATTGAATGTATTCACTGTCTTCATGGTGTAAATGTGCACTATTGCACACCACTGGTTCTGATTCAAGGGAAGTAACAAGTGGAAAAGACCCCCTGTCTGCAGAATGATGCTGCGAGTCTGAAGACACCACACCACCAGCATCCATGGCAGTCACTCAGACACCAGGGTATGAAGTAAATGTGGTAGGTCCTGAAGGTTGGGTGAAAGGGCTAGGGTTCAACAGCAGAAGGTGGCCGATGTGAAGTTACAGGTTGAAAAGGTCTGTATGAAAAAATAACAGGATTGCAAAAATATATGAACTATAAACTGAATTGTTTACAACTCTCACACTTTTCAAAGTTATTCAACTATTATTAAGGGCTCTTTAACATAAACAATATGTAATTTAAATCAACTATTTCTGGTATTTTATGTTCATTACTGACATGTTGTTAACATATTTGAAGCTAATATACTTACATTTGGCATATTGCTTTTCCCCAACTCTGTTTAGTGCTTTCAAATAGGCATTTCCTGTCTGCAGCTATAGAGAAAACTCAAACACACACACACACACACGCGCACACACACACACACAAATACACACTTTGGAGGAATGATGTTTATCTTCAAAACCTGATGATGTCCGCTATGTGGCTAATGGGCAGAAAACCAATGTGATTAATGAGGCATTATCCTTTGAACTACAAGAATTTTATGTCCATTGGCCAGCTGAGTACTGGCATTGTCAGCCTTCTCAGCATTGGGTTTTGAGAGGCAGGCTTCCTGTATTTCTGCATCCACTGACTTATGCAATACATACCTACACAGCCCCCTACTGAATACTACCAATATGTTCATCTTGCGAATGCCTGCAAGCAAACATGTAAAGTAGTCCACAGGGATTCTACCTCTCCTTTCACCCATAGTGGCATTGTCTACTGCCTTCATCCCTTCTCTGATGTAGATGGCCTCCTCTCCACCTATACCCATCCCTCTATCATGCCCATGTAAAGTGCAGCCTCAGATTGCTATGTCCCAACAGTTTTTCACACATATACACTCATGGGTGCCTACAGTCCGAACAAACACTGGCATCCAAGTGTTACTATGCAGATGATCCTGAAATGTGGAAATAACATTACTACCACACTGCTAGCATCACCACAATATTACTTGTATGCTTCCAGCTTGAAAAAGGATAGCATCATTTATTATGTATAATGATATCACAATGACCCTGTGCTATACTGAAAAGCAGCTGAAATTAAAAGAGACACAGTAGACATTCTAAAGCGTTGTTGTAAAAATAACATATGGGTCAGTGCATGAAATAGGGCTACCAAATTGTGACATTTGTGACATTTTTTGAAATTCATAATTTATCAAAACAAATGTTGTTTTTGGGGAGCCATCACCCACCTAATGTAAATGTGATATGGTGCAGGATAACTCCTTTGCTCTGTCACCAGTAAAACCAGTTCCAATGTCGCACATGAACGGGGACATAAAACTGTGTATGCGCATGTAACGGGGGACATAAAACTGTGTATGTGCATGTAACAGGAACATAAACCTGTGTATGCACATGTAACAGGGGACATAAAACTGTGTATGCGCATGTAACGAGGCATATAAGTGTATGTGCATAATGGGACATACTGATAATGTTATCATTTGGCAAGGGACCTTACATAACAGCACACGCAATAATAGATAGGAAACAGTTGTAGAAATTAACAAAAAGTTTTATAGGTTGAAGTAAAACGGGTAATGAAATCAAAATTGACAGTAAAATGGTTTACTTTGAAAAAGTCTCAACAAGTATTAATTTTCACTCCTAAACTATAAATACATAAATAAATATATACAGTATATATGACTAAACTGTACAGGCTAAACGCTAACTACTGAACTATAACAGAGTCCATACTAAAAATAAAAAAAACAGTTGGAACAGTAACTACAGATCTACTGAACTATACCTAGAGACTAAACTATAAATACAGGCTAAACAGTAACTACAGAACTAACTGCCTCTAAACTACAATAGAATTGAATAGACTCTACAGAAGATAAGAAAATTATGTACAGAAATTACAGTTAGGCCAGTGCAATGATGCAGTTTCTGCAGTCCACCTTAATGCACAGTAAGAGCAGTGTTTCAATCCCATCTCTGTTGCAGCTTGCTGAATTTTTATGCAATTATCTTTAATTGTTCTGCTTGTAATTCATAGGGGCCATCTCCTTCGAGATGTAGAGGGCCATGAAAAATTTGTATTTTCTTCACACTGCCAGTGTCCTGCCTTCTTGGCCAAGAAAGAAACACTCTGACGGTTATGTAGGAAGTTCACTGCGAACATCTGCTTTACGGTGTCTACTGCTGTAACTTGACCAATGTAGAATTCCTTAGAATAATAGACAGCATAGAATTTATAGATCTCTGGTTCCAACAACGTTTTTTTCTTCCTCTGAACCTTTTGGTTGCTTGAAGTGGGCCTGTCCAATTGTGGAGCAGTGCAGTGATTTGACGTGCTTGCATCAGTGTGCATGCCCCTGTCTTGCAAAGTGCTAAAAATGGCTGTGGTGGCTGCTGTTGTACCAGGAACTGCAGGAGCACTAGAAGCAGTCGTGTCACTGGCAGATGGGTGGGCATGAGTGTGCATGACCAGACACAGTGACCACAGCTGTAGAGCAAGTAGAAGCAGTGTCACTTGTGGTTTTGTGAACATTAGCAGCGGGCACAAATGTAGCCGAACTAATTAGTTTCTTCGACTTCCACTCTTCCACCAGACTATGGTTCACACAGGGCCCAGCTTCATCAATGCAATGTGTACAGAAACATGTAAGGTTTCTTGTGGCCACCACACCATCCACTAGTGACTTGACACTTTGTACGAGTCGTGTTCCGGGTACAGCTTTTACATCACCTCTTGGCTCTCTTTTTATTTCATTTTCACTCACCCAGGAAAATGTTCTCCTGCGGTGAGTGCACCCTTCAGTGTCAGTGCCTTTTGCTAGTTCACTGCAGCATTATTTGAATAGTTTTTTTGCATTCCAAATTACTGCCCGCTGTGATTGTACTCCCATGCTTGCCTTAGACTTTACCACTGCGCTTTCCCCATCTGAGGGCCCCTTCCCATATCTTGATCCAAAATAAACACGCTCAATTGGAAATCCAAACTTGTTGTTGGAAAAGGAAATATCATAAAATGACCATTTAGACTTGTACTGCGCACCACAGCCATCTGTGAAGTGAACTTGCTTGACAATGTTCAGTGATCGAACGTTCATGAGGTGTGCATTTGCAATTTCAACACAATGCCGTACAGCATAGTGATCATGCTTGAGATCACTTGATATGAAAATGAGAGAGTCTCTGACAGTGGCTTCACAGAGATTACAGTTGTAATATGTAACCACAGGGTGAACTGTTGCTTGCTAATGGTGCCAGTTGGCTGACTGTACTTCATCCTGTAGTTTACAGGTGCAGTTCTCCTTGAAGTCTAGCACCATCACCACCCAACCCCTGGATATGAACTGCCTTATGTGGTTAAACTGATGCTGCTGCCATGCTGCAACATGCATATGATGACCCAGGAAGAAAAGGTCATCTTTTAGGACTTCTGCCAGCATTTGGACAGTAGAGCATTTATTTTTCAAAACCTTCCTGGTCTGTTGCACTTGGAGGCCATCAGCCCTTCTCATGATTTTAATACTGTCCCACAGCTGCCATATTGTCCATTCTTGTCCATGTTTCTGGACTAGGTCTTTCACCACATCAACAAAATTTTCGGTGCTGCACTTCTTGCATGTTTTTTGCACGCAATCATATTTGAAGAACTTTTCCAAAGGTAGTCTGGGACACATAGTAATTTCAACTGCCTGATAAAGATCTGCAACTTTGCAGCATGGAAGTTTATATTTATTGCCAAGACAACTTATAGCCTTAAGCTTCAGTGATGCATTAGCGCAGTATTCACAAAGACATTGTTCAAGTTTTTGCTGCCCTGCAAGTTTAATGTGCCTTGGTCGTAAAGTGCCAAATTTTCATGCTCCAAGTGGTGTGTCTGTGTTCTGTTGCATGAATTCTTGGTGAAGACGGTCAATAGGTTTGTCAAGGTATGACCTTGTTTTGCCTGACCATTTAGAAAAGGCCTTTTTGTGTGGCAGGGGTGTGGCACTCTCTTCAAAGAATTTTTCCACTCTACTCACCGTTTCGGGTGACAGTGCAGAACAGTGTGTTTTTTTGGTTTCAGTCTCTGTAGAAGATACTCTCATGAGCCTTTTCCAGTTCATCCCCAATGTTGAGCTTGCAGTTCTTAGCAGCTTGTATTTTTTTAAGACTACAATGGTTTTTAAAAATTCCTTGTTCCTCTGTCTGTCACTTTTCTTGCGATTGTTTTTTAGCTGGGACAAGTTGTCAGATACAACTGACATAAGTTTATTTTCCAGTTGTGTTCGTGGAAGCACACCACGCTTGGCCAGAGTCGCTTTCTTTGATGGTGAGCAAGATGCCAATATCCACTCCAATGTTATTGCAAATTTAGTGGGTGATTTTGGCAATGCCTTTCTTGCTCTTTGCACCAACTTTCTTAGAGCGGCATTATATGGTTCCACTGCTGTTGTGAATGGCTCTTTTCCTGGCAGGATTATCGCCGAGGATGGTGTGGTGGTGACAGCCACTGGTGAGTTGTTGGTGGCCACTGGAAGAGTGTCTGAGGTGGTGGCCATTGAAAAGGTGACAGTGGGCACTGGTGATGCAGTGGGGGGCACTGGTGATGCAACGACAGGCACTGGTGATACAGCGGCAGGCACTGGTGATGCAGCGGCAGGCACTGGTGATGCAGCGGTGGCACATCTTTTTTCATGGTACTTTCTGCATTGCTTCTCATTTATTCTTCTTCTTTTCTGACTTGTCATGTTGGCTCGCTGAACTCTTTTTATCTCCCTCCAGTATTCCCTCTGTGGCAATGCATTCTGATCATTAGGACATGTTCGTTTTGTTGGCCTACTATTTTTTTTCTACAGTTGATTGGGTCTTTTGTTTCTGTGCTTCTCTCTACCTTCTCATTCTCTCCTTTACCATGTCATTATAATGGCTATGCTGATCCTCAGTCATGTTGTCTCTGTTTTTCTTGGCACGTGTTGCATTTTTTTCCAAATATGCTTGATAGCGGCCTTCGTCCTTCTTTATATTTGCTCTGAAAAGCCTGTTTCTTTCTTGGCTTGATTGAGCAGTAGCAGTATATGCAATACTTCAGTGAGCACTGCTGCAGCAGATAAACATGGTCATCTTCTTGATTCCATCCTTAAGTTTTCAGAAAGTCTGTAGGAACAGAAGAAGATTTAAAAAGTCTCTTCTGTTAATGGAATTGACATTTTGGAATAGAAATGCCATTCAAGATGTGGTTAATACCACACTTGCAAAATATACAAAGTGAGAAGCAGTAAATTCTGGAATCGACAAGGCAAGTCACGAGAACAGGTTAATGGAGCAGTGCCAAAGGCATGACCCTGAAGTGGTTTACGCACAAAGGACAAGATGACACTAGCGATTACGCGGGACAAAATCAAACAACGAAATGGGCGCGGTGCCAAAGGCATGACCCCTGAAGTGGTTTACACGCGAAAAAGGACAAGATGACACACGACGTGCTTCGCAGGACAAAAGTCAAACAACGAAATGGAGCCACCTGCCTGCAAACAAAATGGAGGCCCACCTGCTTGCAAAGAACCACACTCAGACAACACTTGGTAAACAGGCCTTGTACAGTATGGGTATACAATACAAAAAATATACAGATAATGATTAGCCTGTTGATGTCACACTAACAAAATCCCCATTGAGGTGCCCACACCCCTAACCAAACTTCGAAAACAACAGACCGCATGGCATGAGCTTTTATCTGGAAGCCTGCTGTGGTATGTAGGCCCTCGAGTGGATCATTTGGGGCGAATAAGTGAAAACATTCACTTTGGGTGCCAATTGATCCCTTAGAACTACACCACAACAGGCTTCAAATAAAAACCATCGCCCCCACTAACAGTTTTAATTAAGCAGCAATGTCACTAAACAAAACATACTGGTTCAAACACAGCAAGAGGGTGGATTTGGGTGGATTTGGCAAGCCCTACCCACCCACCCAGGCAAACATTGGAAAAATCAGTTGACATTGTGGGCATTTATCTGGAAGCCTGCTGTGGTATGTGAGCCTCGAGTGGATCATTAGGGCCCCAATGGTGAAAACATTCACTTTTGGGTGCCAGATTGATCCGCAGGACCACCTCGCAGGCTTTCATAAAATATACCGACATCCCCTCAACAAACACTAAGCAGCATTTTTCTAATAATCCCACATTCGACCGTTTCAAACACAGCGGCATCCCCCAACAAACACCAAGCAGCATTTTTCTAATAATCCCACATTTGACCAGTTCAAACACAGCGGCATCCCCCCCAACAAACACCAAGCAGCATTTTTCTAATAATCCTACATTCGACCGGTTCAAACACAGCGGCACCCCCCCCAACAAACACCAAGCAGTTTTTTTCTAATAATCCCACATTCGACCAGTTCAAACACAGCAAGAGCACTGGTGAATTTTGCTACGTGAGGCCTCTACCATCAGAAAACATCAGACTGCATGGCATGAGCCTTTATCTGGAAGCCTGCTGCGGTATGTAGGCCTCGAGTGGATCATTTGGAGCCCAATAAGTGAAAACATTCACTTTTGGGTGCCAATTGAATCCCAGAGACCCTACGAGCATCCCCAACAAACACCAAGCAGCATTTTCTAAAATCCCACATTCGACCGGTTCAAACACAGGGGCCTACACACCACAGCAGGCTTCCAGATAAAGGCCCATACCATCGCCCCCCAACAGTTTTTTTTTTTTTATTTTAACTCTTTATTGATTTAGCACCAGTTATACAACATCATATGACATCTACACTTGATGAGATTAAACATAATAATATTAAAAAAAAAAGAAAAGAAAACCCCCACCGTCCCTACCCCATAGGCTGCAGTACTACGAATCTTATATCCATGATTAACTGCAACTCATCTATGTATCTGGTGATTTCCATATCATCATAATAGCCTCGAGACTTCCCCAACGAGCAGTAAAGGCTTTGCCTCTATTCCGCATAGTTGCTATATGCTTCTCCAACTGCAAAGCCAAAACACATTCCCTGTACCACTCCATTATTAAGGGTGCCTTCTCATCCATCCAATGTCTCGCTATTACTAGCTTGACAGTTGCTGCTATTAAAGCCATATGTGCCTTCCTATTATTTGGAGTGCCAATCGGGAAGAGGTTTGTTAGGCACACTTCTGGGGTAAAAAGGTCCCTTAAACCAAGAATAGGATCTAAGGAGTTATTAATAGTCTGCCATAAGGCTTTAATATGCGGGCATAGCCATAGCATGTGATAAAGGGACCCCACATCCATCTTACATCTATTACACGTTGGTGCTTGCACCCGCCCGCAACAGTTTTAATTAAGCAGCTATGTCACTAAACAAAAACATACTGGTTCAAACACAGCAAGAGGGTGGATTTGGGTGGATTTGGCAAACCCCTACCCACCCACCCAAGCAAACATCGAGAAATCAGTTGACATTGTGGGCATTTATCTGGAAGCCTGCAGTGGTGCGTGGACCTCAGCTGCACCATTTGAAACCCCAAATCTTATGCACAGGTGGACACAGCTTAACAAAATAATGCTGTGCCTACCAGTTATATATTGGATTCACTGGGTGCCAAATGATCCAGATTTGGACCACACCATGTGGCACTCCCCCCCACCAAGCAAATACAGCAAGACGGTGAACTGCCAACATGAGGCCTCCCCCAAACCCAGGTGCATGCTTCCAAAAAAATGCCCCACACCATGCACCCCCCCAGGAAACAATTTTAGTCTAAGACACAGCAACAGCATTTATGGCACCCAGGCACCCCACCTGCAAGCATGTGGCCAGAATGAAAGAATGGACAGCACAAAAACAGCTAGCTCAGCACACCCACACCCATCCAAATTATGCCTTTTAAACTGATTCAGAGCAACATAAACACTTACTGGAGGCATGTGCAGTCTTTTTTTAGCAGTGCAGCTTTTGGGGCCTGCCATAATCATGAGTCAGAAAATTGTGTTCCCGGAGGTTTTTTGCTCCTCATCCCTATTAAAGTACACCTGTTAGAAATTACCTTCATGTCGCAGGTTCCTTTCTTTTACTGCCCACCAGTTCAGAGTCAAGGGAGTGTCTAAACCCTGCTCAGTGCCCACTTTAATTTTACTGAGGCTAAAAAATAACTCTATGGAGTGTACAAATGCCGAACTTAGATGCGCTGCTCTTACCTGGTAAAAAGGGATGGTAGTCGATGGAGTCTCACCACGTAACACTGGGGGACAAAACAAGTTCGGTGCTGGATTGTGGCACAAAGAAGGGGATACTTTTGTCTGGGACTGCTTCTTTTATACCTCCTTGATGCCTGACACACTATAAGACCACGTCACTGCATGTCTTGTGCTCTCATGTGGCTCCCCCAACCCGCGACCTCTCAGCACGAACATCCGGGCAAGTGGACATGAACCTGTTGCCAGGTGAATGAAAGAGATGCAGCTCAAGAGTATAAATGGGGAATTGAGAACAAGCCTGTCCGTGGGCTAAAAGGGACAGCAATGGAGGGAACCATATAAGAAAATTGTGGAAAATTTTATTATAAAAGGGCCCTTTGCTAAAATGTCCGGACGTAACTAAGGGGGACATATGAAGTTACATCCGAGATGGATTTTCTTAAGGCTGTTTTTGGGGGTGAGTGTAAGTTGTACATGCAGCAAAAAAGTGCAGAGAACACAATAAATAAGTACTATGCATGAAAAAAACATTATTCCACAACATACAAACTTTTACAACACAATTAATACACATAATGCTGGCATGGGAAAAAAATGTCACAGAGCTTGCACCAGTTCTTGTTGGAATTTGCAAATAAAGATGTGGAAATTTACCATTAAGGAATGTGCCATGGCATTCTGGTTAAGTTTTTTATCTGCTTGCACTGTATTATTTCAAAAACCACTGCACTACATTTAATAATGGGTTTCCCTGCATTTGTGTTTTGATAATGTCTTGGGGACATTAGAGGGAAACTATAGGTAACCCATTTTAATGCACTGACCCATATGCAATGGTCTACAGTGGCTTATCAACTACCCAACTGCTGAAAATATGACTCTGTGTATCTATCTATCTATCTATCTATCTATCTATCTATCTATCTATCTATCTATCTATCTCTCTCTCTCTCTCTCTCTCTCTCTGTCACACAGACACACACACACACACACACACACACTTACTTATTTCATTTACTTGTCATTTTTAACCAGGATAGGCACACTGAGCTGTGATATCTTGTTTACATGTGCCACTAGAGGGGTGGTTTACATGGGCCTTTTCTTTACTGACAGGGGATAACGGCCATGATGCCACCAGGGAACTCCTCCACTGCTTTTTTAATAATTGCCATGGGACCTTTTAATTCCATCTGGACAGTGACAAGAAATAGGCAGGAGAAACCTGGGTTTAATATCTTATCAGAAGGACAGCATCTCAGCAGTGCAGTCCCCTGCCCACAGCATTACACTGCTAGTTTTGGGTATCCTCCCAATTACCTGGTGTTGGGCTAGAAGCCACAACCTTTAGATTGCCCATCCCAAGAAGTGAACATGCTACCTGCTGATACTTTCAAACACAAGGGCTAGGATTTTTTTTCCCGAATGATGGTTATTGATATAGCTATCATGAACCTATTGATAATAACCCTGTCTATAAATGTCTGATTCTGTTATTGGCATGAATTCATGCCTGGAGTTACCATTTTCAATGCCTCATCTCTTGATTGTGAATTAAGCAATAATGCACAACAGGGTGTGTGTTGTGCTGGCATAACATCACCCCTGGGGTGATTAGGCATGAGGCTGCAGGCCGAGTGTGACTAATCACCCCAGAAGTGACATTATCCCAGCACAACACACACCCTGGAGTGCATTATTGCTATTATACAATGGCTTGTTGGCATTAATAAAAGAAAAATTAAAAAAAAAGTTTTAAAACTGTATTTTTATTTCATTTTTCAATGGGCAGGTATACTGAATAAAAAATAGTAATGTTATTGTGTATCTGCTGTCTCTTCCTGCACCCCCCCAGAAAATACAGCAGTCCACACACTAACATTCCAATATGGAACCGGCTAATATTGTTTTGATTAGTATTTATGTGTTTTTTAATGGCTTTAAAATCAACCGCAGGGGAGTTGAGGAACCACAATACCACTTCCGGGTTGTTTGAGCACTTACTGATTGGCAGCAATGCAGGTAATTTTTGTGGAGTGCCTATTTCAATGTGAGTGTCATTTTATCGATTTTTTGTTTTATTTTTAATGGTGGCGGTAACACTGCAGCTGTTCGAGGAAGCGAGCGGGAATCGTGGGATTGTGGCAATCTGAAAGGGCTCGCACTGCTGCTGACGGGGAAATTGAAATGCCCTCTAAAATGATGACTTTTTTTCATTTAAAAGATCTGTTTTCTATTTCAGGGAATACTGGTGGGTGTGTCAGAATGTTTGGTGGGCATGGCAGGCTAGTCGGGGATAATGTCGGTGGATATTACTGTCGGTGGTTTTGGCTGTCAAGTTGTAGACACTAACTGTGCTGGTGCACCAGCGGATAGGGAAATTTAAATGCCATCTGTAATGATGGCTTTTTGTTTAATGGGAACACTGTGTGTGAGTCGGGGGGTGTTGTTTTACTATATCTGGTGGAAAGACAAGCAACGTAGGGACAATTTGCACTTTCAGGGCTGGTGGTCACTGGCAGGCAAGTCAGAAGCACTCACAGTAGGTTGAAGGTGGGTTGAGAATGCAAATGACAAACAGGGGATTGCACTGCCAAGGAGCTACATGGAGTGATTTCTTGTTTTTCCAAAAACTGATGCGGTCATCTGGGTGCTGGGACTAGACCTGTGATGTTGTACTGGGATAACATCATGGGTCTAGTCTCAGACTGACCAATCAGAGCCCAAGATTTTTTTTGACATTGTATAATGTGTATTTTACTATTTAAGTGGTTGTTCTGGCCAAGGAATGCACTGTATTTCTAAAGTGTGTGTATGTGTATATGTGTATGTATGTGTACATGCATGTGTATGTGTACAAGTATGTGTACATGTATATGTACATGTACATGTATGTGTACGTGTATGTGCACATGTATGTGTATGTGTACATGTATTTGTATGTGTATGTGTACATGTATGTGTATGTGTACATGTATGTGTATATGTACATGCACATGTATGTGTACGTGTATATGTACATGTACGTGTATGTGCATGTGTACATGTATATGTGCATGTACACGTATCTGTATATGTATGTGTACATGTATGTACGTGTATGTACATGTATGTGTGTAGCTTTTATATATGGAGTGCGTGTATGTGTATGTGTGTACATGTATGTACATATATGTGTATGTGTATGTACATGCATGTGCACATGCATGTGTATGTGTACATGTATGTGTATGTGTACATGCATGTGTACGTGTATATGTATGTCTATGTTTATGGGTATGTGTACATGTATGTGTATACATACATGTACATGTATGTGTACATGTATGTGTATGTGTACATGTATGTGTATGTGTATGTGTGCATGTATGTGTACCTGTATGTGTATGTGTACATGTATGCGTATATGTACATGTATGTGTACATGTATGTGTATGTGTGCATGTATGTGTACATGTATGTGTATGTGTACATGTATGTGTATGTGTACGTGTATATGTACATGTATGTGTACGTGTATTTGTATGTCCTTGAATGGGCGCCACTTGCTTTTTTTTATTATGGTTGAGATAATTTTGTTATTAAGCATACCTGCGCATATAACATCACTTACTATAAACATAAAACATAATTTGATCTTTGCTGTTTCTGTTTGCTGTCGAAAACACAGACTACATCTGTCCTTTGGTCTGTGTACTTGTCTGTCTGTCTGTCTGCCTATCTTGTCAGTCTGTCTGCTTGCCTGTCTACCTATAAATCAATCTGCCTGTCTGTCTGTCTTTTCTTCTGTCTGTCTGTCTATCTATCTATCTGTCTGTCTGTCTGCCTGTCCATCAGTCATCTAACCATCCAGCTCAGCAAATTTCTGCTTCAGAATGGTAATGTCAAAAAGCACCCATATTAATCAAATTAAAATCTAGGGGTCATTTGCATGTAGTTGATTTGTATTTTTTTATTTTGTTTTCTCCAGTGGTATATTGTTCTAATTGCTGTGTTATACATAGTGAATAATGCGTATGTAGGGAGTTGATATGGAGTTTTTTTACACACCCAAGTTGTGTGATAATATGTAAACCTCGGGAGCGAAGCTTGAGAGGTTTACTATTATCATTGCAACAAGTGTGTAAAAAACTTTCACTCACAACATATGTTTTATTTTATAATAACTGGCACTAAAAACAATTCAACAGAAGAATTAACACTACAAGAGAAAGAGGCCAAACGCTCATATTTTCCTTACTAGTAGGCACGCCCCCATGCTATTCAGGACTGACATCACACATGCGTGCTTGGTGTGGGGGACATGCCTACTAGTAAGAAAGTGTGGCGTTTGTCCCAGAGTCTCCATGTTGGTTTCTGATATAAATAAATTAAATAAATACTTGCTGCACACATACAGATCTATAAACTGTAGGGTAAGCTAAAAAATTCATTTAAAATTATTATGCTCTCATTTGGATCTGTAAGTTATGATATTATTTTGAATCTGTTTACTCTGGAATGCGAGTGCTACAGGCTTCTTGGCGCGAGGCTGTAAAAGTCATATCAACCCACGGGTTGATACGACTTTTTTTGTATCAACCTACGGGTTGATAAAACTTTTTACAGTACTCGAAAATGGGTTGATAACAAGGATCACCAGTTATTATATGGCAATAACTCCTTATGGATCCTCTGGGGGAAAAGTCCCATCCATGTATTGTATCCGTATATCTCCAACTATTACAATACTTGATTCATTAGTGCAGCAAAGGGGGGGTGCTGTGTCCTCCAGTAAGCTGGAAGTATCATACCCTCAGTTGGCAGGGGTGTCATCTACCCCCTTGCACAGGGGTGCCATATACCCCAGTAGGCACTGGGTGTCATATCCCTCAGTGGACAGTGGATGTCACATCTCCCAGTAGACAGGAATATCACATCCCATAGTGAGCAGGGGGGCCACATCCTCTACCTCATATGGAAGGAGCAGTCATATCTGCAGGGGGCAGATGGTGCTGTATACCTAATGGGTGGATTTGCCATTTCCCTCAGTGGGCAGGGGTTCTATATACCTAAGAGAAGAGGATGTTGTATATCCCAGTGGTCCCTTTCTGGTGTGCATTCATGTATACCCACTAACACACAATGCTGTGTCTTATGTGGCACGGCCAAGGAAAGTATTCTTCTCTACAAGTGGATCTGTCAGTACAATAACTGGTAGGGCAATGTCAATGCCCCCCAAAAATGTATCAAGTACTATATATATATATATATATATATATATATTTGCAAATGTAAACAGGAAATCCATGTCAGAAGCTTAGAAGCATTCACAGTGACAAACATTTTGGGAGTGGGATACAGACAGCCCCCACTCCCATCTCTGCTGGGCTGGAATTTTGGAACCCTTACACAATTGAAGGGGGACGTAGTATCTCCAGCAGACATGCAGCAAAAGGCCCCTTTCCCTGAAACATCAGAAGCCAGAGACAGAGAACGAAAGACAAGGGATATGTAGCTCAAAAGGGGACTGCATTAGTTGTCATGCAACATTTTAAATCTGTGTATATTTAATGTGTGTGTGTGATGCATGCCATATTAGTTTTCTCTCTCCATAGATGTATATCTACATTATTAAAACTAAAGCAGCAAAAGTAAGAAAATGCAGGGCTAGTTTTTTTTAATCCTAATATATATTTCAATATAAGTAAATGCAATTTCCGAGATGTCTTTTTTTCTAATCAAGAGTGTCATATTGTGAAATCTGAGTATATGAGAACTGCAAAGTAATGCTGAATGGTTCTGGAACCCTGAGATGTTCCAAGATGTTGCTCTTTATTTGTCAAGAGACATCTAAAATATCCCATTCTCTTTTAAATAAACATTTTTATTTTCTTTGGGTTAAAAAACATCTGTTTCAGTTAAGCCACAGAAAATAAATTTATGTTTCAGAGCAGACAGGCATGTTTGAAAATGACTCTGGCATCAGTAATCAGTGACCACAAGAAAAATCCTCACTGCATGCTTGTCCTCACTACAAGAATGTGAGACCCCAAAAAACTGGAGAACTGTGGAGACAGCGAAAGAGCATGTCCAATAAACAAATGTATTTTGTTGTAACTACTGCCTGCCTTCTCCATTTTTGGGTCTTGCATTGTTGTAATGAGAACAGGCAGCAGTGACAATTTTCAGGTTTGGACACTGATAAAGGATGCCAGTGGTCATTTTAATGTTTTTTTAATAAGTGTATTGTATTGAACATGTCCAGTGGTCATTTCAAATGTGTTGGTTACCATATTTATTTCCAGACTCAAACAAAAATATATTTACTGTGGTCTGAATGAAATTGATGTTTTCCATGCAGAGAAAAAGATAATGCTTTCTTTTAAATTTTTTTTTTGCTGTTTAAACTGTTGAAGTCTTTGCTGTGAGAAAACAATACATGTTGAACTTGCTGTTGCCTGATCACAAAGCAGATGTTTACTCACACCATTACTCTCCCAACACAAACTGGCTGTGATGTGAGGGGAAAAATGAAGTAGGTTGATGACAGTAGTGGGTGTGCACACATACACACACACACACACACACATATATATATATATATAAGAGGGCAAAATTGCAACCTGAACATTACTTTTATTACAATAATTGACACATTTTCAAAAGGGGAGTAAGGTGAGGTATGGCATATGAGCTAAGCTAAGTCATTTTTTGAACTGCTGATGGATTGTGCTGAGATATGATTTAATTTCAAACTTAAAAAAATAGAATGAAGAGGCCTGAGACACAGAGTTTTCAGCACATGAAGACCTCTTGGCTGTAGAACAGGCCTTAATGTGTTGTGGCCAATTCCATTTACTTATACAGAAAGAAAAATAAAATGCTTTAAAAAATCATGAATGGAGATTATAATATGAGGATTACAATTACACCACATGATGAATACTGCAGTGGAATATTGTGAGACACAAGGCCACAGGATGTTGCGATGACTTAATGCAAGTGCATGTGTCAATCATAATGCACCTGCATTGTCATTCAAACCACACCAGACCTGTAGGGGACTTTGTGAGTGGCCCTTACAAAGCAGCTGCATGATTACACCCACTGCATCAGATCTGCAGCAGACGTTGTGAGTGCTTTTTTGGGCCACTCATGAAGCAGTTGCATGATCACTTAAAGGGTACTAGATCTGTAGAAGACTTCACCAGTGACCCTGTGGGCCATTCATGAAGCCACTGCAGAGTAAAACAAACTACATTGGTGATCCAAGAAGCACCTGCATTATCACACATATTGTTCTGGACCTGTAGCAGACTTTGTGAGTGGCCTAAGCAGCTGTATCATTGCACACATTGATCCTATGTCCAGGTTGTGCTGGTCATACCATACTGGATAATGGTTTCAAAAGGTGAGTGCCAGGGGAGGAGGGTGGATTTGAATTCTAAGTGTACTGGGGTAGTTTTAACTTATATTGAGAGAGGAAGGTACCCAAAATGGGGGAGCTGCTTCAGGCCACTTGTGAAGTCTGCTACAGGTGTGGTACAATGTGTGTGATGATGAAACTGTTTCCCAGGTCATTTGCAGAGTCTGCTACATGTCTAGCACAATGTGCGTGCTGATGCAGCTCTTGCAGGCTAATCACAAAGTTCACTATAGGTCTGTGGCAATGTGTGCAATGATGCAGCTGCTTCAGGACACTCATGAAGTCCACTGCAGACTCTGCAAACTGCCTGTGATGATGCAGCTGCTTCTTGAGTAGTGAAGTTCACTACAGGTAGGCTGCAGTATGTGTGATGCTGTAACTGCAGCTGCATTGTGTATGACCAATATGGCAAGTGAACAATATATTCTGGGATGTGCTGTAGGCCACTAGCAAAGTCAGCTATAGGTCTGGTGCCATTTGTGTGACCAAGAAGTTGCTTCATAGTGGTCAGCAGAACCACTAGTAAAATTGGCTACAGGTCTGGCTCAATTTCTTTGATTGTGCTGCTGCTTTGTGGGTAGCCCAAAGGGTCATTCACAAAGTCCCCTACAGGTCTATTGCACTTTCTGTGGCCATACAGTTACTTAATGAGAAGCACACGGGGCACTCATGAAGTCCACTACTGGCACTGGCCTTGTGTAGATTGTGTGATTATGCAGCCACTTTGTAATGGCACTTGTGAAGTCCACTGCAGGACAGGCACAGTCTGTGTGATGATGCAGGTGCATTACAACTGACACACAGGCATGTGCGCGGCACACACACACACACACACACACACACACACACATTGACCAAGCATGATGTCCTGTGGCCTCCTGTCTCACAACGTATGAGTAAATTGTTTGTAATGGGGTATAAATTTATGATGTTAAAACATGTGTGACATCTGGATTGTGCTTAAACATTCAATTAGACAGGGTTCATGGGGTTGTTTATTGGTGGGAAGAGTTAGGGTTAAAATAAAAACTAACATTCCACTTAAGTTTACTTCCTTAATATTAAACTGTAACTTGTGTATTAATGTAGTCTTTTTGCAACACACACACACACACACACACACACACACTATTAAACTGATACAATATCAAATATATATATATATACATATATATATATTATGGTAGCACGGTAGTGCTACCATAGTTAGGGTTGAGGAGCCATTTACATGTTAAACCCAAAATTTTGCATCTTAATAACTTTGCAACCGTATGACAGATTTGCAGGAAATTTGGAATACGCAATAAAAACCCACACACCTTGGGATCTGCCAAATTTTGTACCGGTCAGATACACGGCTGTGGAGTTATTAAGCGTGATCGGCGCATGCATTTACGCTTTTTCTGGAATTCTACGGTCGCGCCTACAGGTAGCACGGTTTGTGCAACCGGCCCGAAATCTTTAGGGAAAGTGTGGCCGAGGTCCCTGATGTGCCTTTCAAAGATTTTATGAAAAAATATTAAACTGTTCAAAAGTTATGGCAGTCCGAACTTCTGTTTTTTCCCCATAGGATAAAATTACGGCGTTCGCCGCACCTTTGAGGGCCCGTATCTCTAAAACGGTGCAAGATACAGAGTTTTTGTCAAAAATAAGGGGCTACATATAAAACTAGCCAGGAAAGTGATAATACATATGACTTTTAAATTTTTTCTATGTCGTAACGGTTACTGAGATATAAGCAATTTACTATTACAACTACTGATTTTTGTGTTCGAGAGTCATTATTTTGCATACATTCTTTCTACTCACTGTCTTTTTTATACAGCTTTGTGGAAAACCAGCCTGTGTGCTTACATTACTCTTACCATTACCGTTTCTGCTTATGGTTCAGTACCGCTTTCACTTACCGCTCACTTTTATGCCACCATGTGCTACCTTTACGCTTTCATTTGCAGTTATGCCCGTTGTTTTTAACATTTCTGTCTACAGTACTGTTCCTCTTCTGTTTTGCTTTACGTCACCATGCGCATTACGATTTGAGCTCAGGGCACAATGTTACAATGCAACAAGACATCACCCCCTCGCCACCGTCTGCATTCATCACTATTTCTCATTATCATTCTCAAAAAGAAGGGAAATTAGAGGCAAAAAACTCTGTTTAATGCATCAGTTAGGGTTGTTCCACAGTGACAAAAGTGAGGAAATTCCATGTTAGGGTTGAAACCCCCTTTGCACCCCTCCAGCCCACCCCCCCAACTGGAATCGGGGTGTGCATTGGGGTCATCGGTCCTAACTGTCACCCCATTCTCCTAACCCCATTCTCCTATTCCTCAGCTTCTTTCCACATGTGATGGGGTGACACTTAGGGCTGATGACCACAATGCGCATCCCGATTCCAGTTTGGGGGGTGGGCTGGAGAGGTGCAAAGTGGGTTTCAAACCTAACATCTAATTTCCTTGCTTTTTTCGCTGTGGAACAACCCTAACTGATGCATTAAACAGAATTTTTGCCTCTATATATATATATATATATATATATATATATATATATATATATATATATATATTATATGCACATACATACACACACACACACTCTAAAACTGAGCTTGTGCTCTATAGTGCTGACTTAGGCAGCCATTTTGTGAGCAGGTGCATCCTTCTTGTGCCACTTAGAGGCGATGATGCTCAGAGTGCAATGGCAGGCTGCACAACTCACAAGTCATCATGTAGCTGCCAGATATGGTATTCACGTAGGGACCAGGTCCTTCAGCCTATCCAGCCTCGGATGTGATCTACACGCTGATCAGTTTTCTCTGTCCCAAACCATAGATCATTTTAAAATGCATATTTGGCTACTTGCATGTTGTCGCAGCTAGATTAGTTATATAATTGTTTGCATGTATACCTGCAGGGGCTTCAAGCACTGATGCCTTCTACAAAGATATGCATACAGCTATTTAGTTAAAAAACAGATACAAAAAAAATAAATACTGAAAGTTGAAGAAACGTTAAATGAACCTTACAGGATTTGTATTTTTTCTTTGGCGTGGCTGTTTTTCGGGAGGGGTTATTAATTATTTCTAGTGATGCTGATGTGACTGGAATAGTTCATTTCCACAAAAAATCATTAGTCAGCAGGCTGGGCATGCAAATCCTGATGGTAAAATGGGGGGACCTACTGGCAAAGGTCAGATGAAACTAACTGGTTGAAATGGCAGTCCAAATTCTGCTTTTAAAATGACCAAAGTGTTAGTGTCACTTTTCATGGAAAAAGCTTTGTGTGTATATAATATATATATATATATATATACATATGTGTATATATATATATATATATATATATATATATATATATATATATACCGAAACTCTGCCTCCCCATCCTTAGAGCAAATGTAAAATGACAATTTCTAAAGGGCATTGTAGATTTTATGGAGAAGGATGAACCCTTTCGCACACATTTGCTCTTAGAGAGATTGTTAAAAGAGAAAGGTGTGAATACATCAAATGGATCTATCAATGAACTGCTACTGCTAAGGGGACGGGAACAGAGGAGTGGGGGCAGTACAGTGCACAGTGCGCGGCAGCGGGAAGGTTAGCTGCTGCTACAACTAAGGGGATGGGAACAGAGGAGTGGGGCGATACAGTGCACAGTGCATGGTAGCAGGAGGGTTAGCTGCTGCTACAGCTAAGGGGACATGAACAGAGGAGTGGGGGTGGTACAATGCACAGTGGGCAGTAGCGGGAAGGTTTTGAGAGATTGGTGAGGAGGAGCTGCAGTAAAAGAGCACGGGCACCAGAGAGGGGTGGGGTTGTGATGGGTGGAGAGAATCATTTTTTTTTTAATTAAGGAAAATATGCAGAGTCCTCACTCTGTACTCGTAAAAGGATTGCAGGCTCTGCCCATGCAGCCCTAAAAAAAGCCGGTTCCAAAGTGATGACAGGCCTCCTTTAATAGGGCATACATCCACTTAAAGTATACAGATAAATTTAGATAAATCCAAAAACATAAAAAATATTAATAGACATGTGAACCCAGTATATAACAAGACTAAGTCTGAAAAGGACTCTTACCTCATTGAAATGAACTAACCACAGAACATTCTAATAAAGACTTAGGGCCAGATATTCAAAACTTTGTGCTGGGTGGAAACTGTTTGCGCAGGTTTAGCGCAGGATTAGCGCTGGTCTGCTATATTCAAAAGGCCAAATAGCACAGACAAACTGCATTAGCACTGGGGAAAATCATAATGCATGCAAGGGGCAAACTGAGGGGGCTTGTACATGAATACAGGCGCAATGCTATATTCAGTGACTAGTGCCATGCAAAGTGGTTTTGCACGGTTTAGCGCGACACTTTGCAAGGTACAAATAACCATCCAGGAAAAGGTAGTCTTAACCCTGGGCAATCCAGCTTTGCATGTCATTGTGGCTCTGTGCAACATTTATGCTGCTTTTGTGCAACTTTGCGTGACCCTAACAAATAAGTATGATGCATAGAAAAAGCCAGACATAGAGGAAACATGCTGCTCAATGATGACATCACAATGATACCATCATCTGCCACCAGTCCCAGCCATGCCAGGCAGTAAGTGGTGACCTGGCCCCCAGTGGACAGCATGGCAGTGTGGCCATACAGCACACACCTGCAGACCACCCTTCTGTGGACACCAACAGATGCCAGTACACACATGCAACACTGTAGGCATGGAGGGTGTTGATGGGAGGGTGTAAGGGTGGCCAGGCTGCACCACAGACCGGGTGCAGCCACAATGCTGGGACACATCATGCAGTACACAAGGGTGAGTATTGGGAATACCCCAACACCAGTGTGCCTTTCTGATCATACATGCCCCCCCAGCCACATACAGCACAGCTGTACAAACACCACAGCACACACAGCCAGCCATGTGTATGTCACTGTGAGCATACCATGCCAGAGGTGCAGCATCTGTGGGTCACACAACAGCATAACAGTAATGTCCACTGTCAGTAAACACCTGCAAGTTGGGTCTGTCACTGTGTACAGTGTAGTGGTCATCACTGCCCTACACATCATAGGCATTGCTCTGTCTCTCGCACTACTGGCTCCCTTTCTACTGTAGTGTCTGCTGTGCACTGTAGCATGACCTACAGTGTGACCGCAGCATGCAGCACCACCATCACATGTGCCTATGGTGTGTTGTCCCCTGGGCACAATATGCTATGCTGTACTGTATACATGTAGCCAGCAACTACCATCATGCACTGCCAGACTGACCTAGAGGTGGAGCTGTGGGCAGACCCAGCAAGCCCCTGTACTTCCAGACTGACCTACAGGTAGAGCTGTAGGACCCTGCAGTAATGCTGGGAAAACTGCATGCAAATCAGGGCATAATGAGATGCTAATCTGGATGTTTGCCCAGAGACTACCTAAGTAGGCTCATTTGCATGTCGCTTTTGAATATGGCAAAGTTTAGCACTGGGCAAACAGCTTAGCTCTGCGCTAAACCCGCGAAAACGTGTTAGTGCTGTGCAAACGGATTGGGGAATATTGTACAGTTTTGCACACTGTACTTTTACATGCGCTGCTGTCTGCAGCTGTACAGGGTCCATGAATTTGCTGGCACACATATTGGCCACATAGTTCATCTCTACCTGTTGCTGTTGTGGTTTGCACTTCCTGGTTGCTATATTCAGAGCTGTCTTATTCCAGGGCTATTTGCTCTGCACTCCCAGCCCAGTTTGCCCGGCTTCATTTTTTGCGCGCTATATTCAGAAGCTGTTTGCCCGGGGCTATTCCTTTTGAATATAGCAGGCTTTTGTGTCTGTGCTAAGTTTGCCCACTAGGCAGGACTATTTTTGCCCCGGGGCAAAGTTTTGAATATCTGGCCCTTACATAGAAACATAGAATCTGACGGCAGATAAGGACCACATGGCCCACCTAGTCTGCCCATTTCTCTACCTAACGGACAAGCTGCAGATCCTAGTTAACCAACAGCCTACTTCCTCCTCCTACCCCCACTAGAACTGCCTTATGTCTGTCCCATGCATTCTTGAATTCCCCCACTGTTTTTGACTCTACGACCTCCTCAGGAAGGCTGTTCCATACATCTACAGCCCTCTCTGTGAAGAAATACTTCCTCACATTACCTCTGAGCCGTTGCCCCTCTATCTTCAAATTGTGCCCCCTTGTGGCACATCTCTTTTTCTGAAAGATGCTATTCTCTTTGACTTTGTTGATTCCCTTGAGGTATTTGAAAGTTTCTATTATGTCCCCCCTCTCCATCCTTTCCTCGAGACTATACATCTTAAGCTCCTTTAGTCTTTCTTCATATGTCTTCTGGTGCAGACCCTGCACCATTTTAGTTGCCCTCCTCTGGAAAGCCTCCACCCTGTCTATGTCTTTGCTGAGATGGGGTCTGCAGAACTGTACACAGTACTCCAGATGGGGTCTTACCCACTGTCTGTACAGAGGGCTAACAACTTCTTGTTTTCTACTGGTTATGCCTCTCCCTATGCATCCCGGTATCCCCCCAGCCATCCTTACTGCCTTCTCACATTGCTGGCCCACCTTTAGGTCATCTGATATGACTACCCCCAGGTCCCTTTCCATTTTTGTTGTTGTTAGTACCTCACCCCCATTGTATACTCTTCCCCTGGGTTTTTGTTTCCTAGGTGTATTACTTTGCACTTCTTTGCGTTGAATCTGAGCTGCCATACATTTGACCATTCCTCCAACCTTGCCAAGTCCCTTTTCATCCTTTTCACCCCACCTTGCATATCAACCCTGTTGCAGATCTTTGTGTCATCTGCAAAGAGACATACTTTCTCTTCCAGTCCCTCTGCAATGTCACTTATAAAGACATTAAAAAGGATCGGTCCCAGTACTGAACCCTGAGGTATCTCACTAGTAACCCTCCTTTCTTCACTGTGGACTCCCTTTACTATTACCCGCTGTGTCCTGTTGTCCAGCCAGTGTTTTACCCAGGCTACCACCATGGGACCCACTCCCAGGCTGGCTAATTTGTGTATTAATATTTTGTGCAGGACTGTGTCAAATACCTTGCTAAAGTCTAGGTAGGCCATGTCCACATCTCCTCCCTGGTCTACTACTTTGGTCACCCAGTCAAAGAAATCAAAAAGATACACTGAACCTAATGCAGACTCTAGGTATACCATCGAGAAGTCTGTATTAAAGAGCTAGTGCACTGCCTGCAATTAATTGTAACTTTCAGATGAAATCAGCTATCACTTCTTGTATTCTAAGTATTTATTCTTTCCTGTTTGCTAATTAGAAGATTTTCCACCTGAAGGTACTAGGGTGATGTGTGGAGCAGCACTCTGGGGGGAAAAAAAGTCAGCTCTGTTCCTCCCACTACAGTACATCAACACTGAAACCACACTGACTATGACAGCAGTAATAACCAATGAGAACCATGTGTCACTGCTAGGTTTCACTTTCACATGAAGCAGCAGGGACTGACTCTCTCTGGTTACTAGTGATGTCACAATCTCCTGCATTTTGATTGGTGGCTTGTAAAAGGCACTGCTCAGACTGCAAGGATTGTGGTGCCTCAAGGTATTTGGTCTCATTTCTGTCGATGTGGTGGGAGGAACGGAACTGACTTTTTTTCATCCAGACAGAGTGCTGCTCCATACATCACCCCAGTACAGCCAGGTATTAAATCTTCTAATTAGCAAACAGAAAATAAAAAAAATAAAATACTTCAGATATTGAAAGTGATAGCTGACTGCATCTGAAAATTACTATTAATTCCAAGCAGTACACTAGCTCTTTAATCCGTCTAAATGCTGGATCAAAGTCTTCTCCACTAGAATCCGTTTCCATATACTCACCACTAGAGCATGAGAAGAACATCTTCACACCAAAGGGGTCCTTATTACCGAGATCTAAAATAAAAGGAGAAGTCACAGATCAGGCACTGCATGTCTGTCTACCTTCAATCAGTCATGTTTTCTATAGATTCAGTTTGTTTCAACTGGGTTGCAGAAGCTTCAGAGAGTGTCACAGTTGAAGCTTCTGTCTGCTGCTGCACTGAAAGAGAAACGGCTTCTTCACATCCTAGGAGGGCAAGGTAGAGACTAGTTCTTCTTTGGTGTAGTCAGTCCAATCCATATCAGAAGAAGGAGTACAGTAAATCTTCAATGAGCGAAGGTGACATCCGTGGATGCTTTGGATCGGAGGTAGAGGGTCCACCGTAGGAATGCCAGTAGGAGATAGTCGAGAAGGTGGAGCTGGTAAAGATCCAGCAAAATGAGAGAGTTGTGCTATCTTAAGCAAGGTCGCCATTCCATTTGTCTTCAGACCCTCTCTCTGTCTTTTAGGTTCCAGCTCAGGATGTCAAGGTTTTGGTGAGGAGCTAGACAGAGGTATATTGGAAGAATATCCAGTAGCAAGCAAAGTTCTATCAAAGTTGGAAGCAAACAGGTCATTCTTATTTCAAACAGTGCTCATGCGCTCCTTAGAACCTGGTGAGGATTTGTTCAGCCTAGGCCCCTCTGTTGCTGATGCACCCAAATTTTTTATCTGCTCCACAAACCTTTGAGCAGCTGTGGGAGAATTACATTTTGACTTAATACCATTTCAATTAATGGAAAGGGTGGCCGTATATTTCATCCTGTACTGGAGGCACATCTGAATCAATTTCCTCCTAATCAGAGTGAAGGCTTTCTATCAGATGCTATTTCTTTTGAGAAATTTTGAAAAAATGTATCAAGTGACCATTTCACTTTAGGGGGCCATGATCTTTTACCAACCATAAAACCTTCTTTTTAATAGAGAAACATAAGAAATAAGTCGGGATCCAGCAAGCCTTGATCAGGCCCGGGACCACTCAATTTCTTGAACCTAAACAGTGAATCAGAAATCCTCTGTGAGCTACAGCTTAGCTGATTCTGCAAGGGATCCAGTGAGCCTTGATCAGGCCAGGGACCCCTCAATTTCTTCAACCTAAACAGTGGTTCAGAAATCCTCTATGAGCTACAGCTCATTTGATTCTGCAAGTGATCCAGCGAGCCATGATCAGGCCAGGGCCTTTCAAGTTCTTGAACCTAAACAGTGGTTCAGAAATCCTCTGTGAGCTACAGCTCAGCTGATTCTGCAAGGTGCTGGCCCTGACTTTTGGATTTGGTGCCAGTGGAAGCTGATCTCCAAGTGGCCCACACTATCTCCTTCCGAACACATCTCTTGCTACTGTATTTCTCTCTGTCTCTCTAGTTGAATGTATGTATCAGGGTTTAATAATCTGTTTAATCCTTACAGCAATTTTAAGTACTGAATTAGTATTAGAAGTGAATTTTGAGCCTTGACTGTGCAAATCCTTCTCCTGGTCTCTGGTCTGCACATCTCTCTTTTGTCTCTCCCCCAACCTCCTGCTGTGCTTTCTGTCCCTGCCCACTTGTTTTGTCCTCTTTGTTCTGATGTAACAAGCCTCCTTTTTCAACCTTTAGAAAAGCGTGCTTTTCTGCTATATTTCAGGGATCCAGCGAGCCTTGGTCAGACCAGGGACCCTTCAATTTCTTGATCCTAAGCAGTGGTTCAGAAATCTTATTCATTAGCAGATTATATCTTCTAGCCACTAGAGGGCTATATCTCTGATAGCAGTAACATTTTCTGTGTCTACTCTACTATTAGCAGGTTAAATGCAGCTGCCACTAGGGGATCCTATCCTATCTGGCACATCACACACTCTGTTCCTCTGCTGTTATCATCACAACTCCGGGTACATTTGCCTCCTATGAAACCAGGGCTGCATACACGCTCTTCCTCCTATGAAAATGGGCTACATCCACCTTGTCCAATCTCTCTCTTTAATACTGCTGTTTATTCTAAGCAATGGCACTTCACAAACTGATATGCTGGTTCCCCTATCCCGTACCACTATCGACCATAATATCCATTATGACCCTGGCTTCATCACAGGAAATTTTAAACTGCTAACCAAGGGTCACTGGTCCTGCCAATGGCTCCTGCTGCCTCAAAAGGGGTGACTTATCACTGGGGTCCCTGCCTCATATCCCACCCTAATTACTCCACTTACAATCATGGTATTGTGCTTGGAACACAGAAGGCTCCTTGGTCCCAGAAGATCCAATAAGCTTTTTCACAAACAACTTAAAGGAAGCTTGCTCAGAATCATCCTACTTTTACTGCTTATGTCAAGCAATGTTCACCCTAATCCTGGCCCTGCTGGATATGCATATACACACAACCACCCTAAAAAACAAACTGCTAAGTCCTGGAAACCTTCTTCTGACTCCTGGACAAGCTCTTACTCAATGAACGGGCACCCCACATATTGTCCCCAGGACCATACGCCTAAACATACCTCCTTAGTCTGGCACATTCATGGATTCCTTGCCCACAACATCTCTAAAGTGCAGATATCAGGGACACAGCAATACTCAAGAAGCTACAAACTCCTTCTGAACCACATTACCTGCCTACTACTGCTACCACTAATGATATTGGGTAACATACACCCCAACCCTGGCCCTCCTCGCTCTCAGAATAGCCCACAACAAAAATCTACAGGACTCACCCTTGCCACCTTAAGCATTTGCAGTCTGTTGCCCAAACTGGACAACTTAAAGGTATGGATTACTAAACATAACCCCAATATCCTCTCAATCGTGGAAATGTGGCTATTGTCCAAGGTACTGGACTCTGCCAGTGTGCTGCCTGGATACACCCTTTTTAGGCAGGATCGTACCTTGAAGAAAGGAGGGAGTTGCATAGTCTATGTAAAGGACACACTTCAGGGGCATATCCTTCCCCTCCCCAACAGAAGCACCAATCTGCAAATCCTACCCATCAAAATCCTACTGGGTGCTCACAACAAGGCACTTACAATCCTCACAGTCTACATCCCACCTAAAACAATTCCTCATGCTAGCGACCTCATAGACTTTATTACCACCCTGCAACTTAACTCCAAGATCATTCTTCTCAGGGATTTCAATATCAATTGGCCCTCTCCTGCAGCTGCCACAGTGAGAGATACCCTAGTGACTATCCACTTTTCCCAGATGGTGGCAACCCCAACTAGGGTCAACTACAAAACTGGAACAAGTACACTGCTGGACTGGATCCTCTCAAACTGACCAGCCCACATCACCAACACCACTGTCCTCCATGACTCACTGAGTGATCATTCACTCATTACCTGCACCTGGCAAAACAAGTTCAGCAAGCCCCTGCCAGGAACCATAACCAGCTGTGTACTCCTCAAAGGGCACCTACCACAACTCAAGGCAGACCTTCAATGCCTAGAGTGGTCTGACCTACATGAAACAGATGACATAGACATCATGCTCGGATGCTTTATCACAAAATTTAATGCCACTTACGATAAACATGCCCCCCTGAAAACAAGAAAATCTAAAGCTCCCTGCAACCCCTGGACAATGCCAGAACTCCTGCTACAACTCAATGCTAGGGACCAACTCTGGATAAAGGCATGAGCACATGGTAAGCTGCCAATATCCAACTATATTAAAAAAGCTAGAAACAGGTGCACAAAATCTATCTGCCTAGCAAAATGCTCCTACTATAAGGAAGCTCTCTCCAACTCCTGGAACTGCAGCAAATCATTCTGGGCCAACCTCAGCGATATTACTGGCAAGGATCTCAAAACAGCCCTCTCCATGCTCCTGGTCAACAATGTACCAACAGTGGATCCACTCCAAATAGCAAATGCCCTAAATACTGCCTTCATGTACCTAAGTGGAGTGCTCCAGTCCAGAAGCACCCAGTGGTGATCAGTCCCCGATGGGGAACTGTCTGCTTTTTTACTTTATAGAAGTCTGCATGACTGAGGCTAGAAAGTACCTTAAGAAGGTGCTGGGCAAGTCGAGGCACAGTGGAGACACCCTGGACCTTATGTTCATCACTACGGCACTTGCAGAAATACTAAGCCCCCTGACCACCATCATCAATCTATCCCTCTGCCTACTCAGTTCCCCAGCTCTGGAAGTTGGCTTCCATAACACCAGTTCACAGAGTGGAGATCAGGCACTACAGAACAACACAGACCAATCTCCCTACTCCCACCACTCTCCAAAGCACTTGAACAGATAATGGCAGATCACTTGTGGAATACCTAAACATGTACCAATTCCTATACCCAGAACAACATGGGTTCCAAGTGGGACACAGCACTATCACAGCCCTGTTGGAATTCACTGGTTATATCCACCAATCCCTGGATCAAGGGCAGCTAGTAGGGGCTACCTTCATTGACCTATCGAAAGCTTTTGATATAGTTCACTACACACTCCTCCTTGAACAGCTAGCCGACACCAGTCTCTCTTTTGATACAGTTCTATGGTTTTAAAAGCTATCTCAGCAATCGCTCACAGTAGGTCAAGATTGGGGACATTGTCTCGGATAGCAAACCTGTTCACTCAGGGATCCCCCAGAGATTAATACTGGGGCCCCTTCTCTTCAGCATCTTCTTAAATAAATGTCCAGGCTCTTGCACCAGTCACATGCTATTGTATGCTGATGATGCTTTCATTTCCACCTGCAACCTCAACCCTGAACTACTTCAAAACGACCTCCAACTAGGATTTACTGCTGCCGAAACATGGTTTAAGGAGCACAGACTAATCCTTAAGTACAAAAAAACTAAGACTATGATCTATTCCAGCTCCCACAGCAAACAGAAAATCTTCCCACTATCCATCCTGAACAACAGTGGTGATGTGCTGGACCTTGCAGTACTTTAAATACCTGTGTATCACCCCTTAACTCCACCCTGTCCTATGCACAGCATATAGACAGCACAGCGAAGGCCACCAGTTCCAGAATTGGGCTAATCCACCGCCACTAGCACAGCCTTACATATGAAGCACTTAACATGGCCATCACCAGCTCAGTTGTTACCCTCGTTGAATATGGCCTAGCAGTTCACGGTTCTGCACCAGACTCAACCCTCCATTGCATCTCTCTGGCCTTTAGTAAGGCCTACCTATGCCTCACAGGTGCTGCAAGGCTTACTCACACATGTGTGCTCTATTCTCAGGCAGGGTGCAGTAGGGTGGCTCCAGCTAAAGAGCAGAGGTTAAGTGCCATACCTGTCTACTGGTCAAAAAAATTGCACTAAATCTGATACCACCAGGATTCCAGAATCTACTCATATGCCATGTAAGTGCCAGGCTGACCAGAAGCACCAGCAGCCAAATTTTCAGCAAACCTAGATGCCACACTGCACAGGGTCAATATGCATTCTACTACCTTGCACCACAGTGGACCAATGCCCTTCCTTCAGATATCTCTGATACCGCAACCATTGGTGCTTTCAAGCTAAAGCTCAGGCATCACCTTGCCACAGATTGCAATTGTAACTCTGTTGGCAATTCAGGATGCCAAAACAACTCTCCTACATTTGCCCACCATAAAGCAGTATACACCTAGTGTTCCACCTAATCCTAGGGGCACCTAACTCACAGCACTTCATTGTCCCACCTCTTCATCTACCCCTCTCCCCTCCCCATTGGGCATCCATTCCTTCTCTGTCCCCACATTCTATGTCTCCCATCTGCTGCAGTACTAGCCCGTTGTCTCAAACCTTCCTTAATTTAGTTCTTAGCTCCATATGCAGGCATTCACTTCACTATGCCACAGCTGTGCACCCTTCTCCACTCTGTTTCTCCCCCACAAATAGGCTTAACTCTCTGATGCAGGTATCTTCTCCACCAATGCTGAAGCAATGTCTAAATGTTATACCTTAAGCTAAATGCTATCCCAATCTTGTAATCCACACAAATTTATTGTCTACCTAGCTTGTAATGTATTGTTTTGTACCAGTGCAATTTAGTATTTGTTTGTAATGTAATGCTTATATGTATTGCTATTCACCTGTTTCACTTTCTCCTTGTAACTGACACAGAACCTACAAATGAGCTTCTGCTTAAGGGTGTTCTCCAAGATATCATACAAAAAAAGAGCAAGTATAGGTCTTGGTGGCTGTCCTCGGCATGGCTTTGGCCCTAAAGATCGGTGGTCTCTTTCGATTTCCAAAGGGATATCCCACCAATGATCTAAAACCTGAGGAATGAAACTCTTTAAAAAGCCAATCACAGAAGGACCTTCTGATCCCTTTGACACTCCAACAATCTGGAGATTGTTTCTACGTCCGAAGTTTTCCAAATCCTCCAGCTTTTCCCAAATCTAATTAATTTGTTTTTCCAGGGTCTTAGAAACATACAAACATAGAAACATAGATTTTGATGGCAGATAAGGACTGCTTGGCCCACCCAGTCTGCCCATTTTACTACCTATTGGATAAGCTCAGATCCCAGTTAATCAGCAGCCTACTTTTCCTACCCCACTCCTAGAATTGCCTTTTGACCGTCCCATGCATGCTGGAATTCCACCACTGTTTTGACTCCATAACCTCCTCGGAAGGCTGTTCCATGCATCCACAACCCTCTCTGTGAAAAAACTTCCTTAAATTACCTCTGGCTGCCCCTTCTATCTTCAAATTGTGCCCCTTGTTCTTGCACACCTCTTTTTTGAAAGATGCTACCCTCTTGGACTTTGTTGATTCCCTTGGAGATACTTGAAAGTTTCTATCATGTCCCCCTCTTCCTCCTTTCCTCAGGCTATACATATTCAGCTCCTTGCCTCTCTTCATATGTCTTCTGGTGCAGACCCTGCACCATTTTAGTTGCCCTCCTCTGGACAGCCTCCATCCTGTCTATGTCCTTGCGGAGATTGGGTCTCCAGAACTGCACGCAGTACTCCAGATGGGGTCTCACCAACTGTCTGTACAGAGGGATAATAACTTCCTG
This sequence comes from Neoceratodus forsteri, assembly GCA_016271365.2. Classification (NCBI taxonomy): domain Eukaryota; kingdom Metazoa; phylum Chordata; order Ceratodontiformes; family Ceratodontidae; genus Neoceratodus; species Neoceratodus forsteri. The sequence goes on from CM057455.1 coordinate 180,240,044, forward strand.
TTTTCTACTGGTGATGCCTCTCCCTATGCATCCCAGTATCCCCCAGGCCCTCCTTGCTGCCCTCTCACATTGCTTGCCCACCTTTAGGTCATCTGATATGACTACCCCCAGGTCCCTTTCCATTTTTGTTGTTGTTAGTATCTCACCCCCCCCATTGTGTACTCTTCCCCTGGGTTTTTGTTTCCCAGGTGCATTACCTTGCACTTCTTAGCACTGAATCTAAGCTGCCATACATTTGACCATTCCTCTAACCTTGCCAAGTCCCTTCTCATCCTTTCCACCCCACCTTGTGCATCAACTCTGTTGCAGATCTTTGTGTCATCTGCAAAGAGACATACTTTTCTTCAGTCCCTCTGCAATGTTGCTTATAAAGACATTGAGAGGACTGTCCAATACTGAACCCTGCAGTACCCCACTAGTAACCCCCTTCTGCAGAGTGGACTCCATTTACTATTACTCTCTGTGTCCTATTCTCCAGCCAATTCTTTACCCAGGCTGTCATCTTGGGACCCACTCCCAGGCTGGCTAACTTGTATATTAATCTTTTGTGTGGGACTGTGTCAAATGCCTTGCTAAAGTCTAGGTAGGTCATGTCCACAGCCCTCCCTGATCTACTACTTTGGTCACCCAGTCAAAGAAATCTATCAGATTTGTCTGGCATGACCTTCCCGCTGTGAATCCATGCTGCCTTGGGTCCTGAGCCCCTCTGGCCTCTAGATACTCAACAATTCTTTCCTTCAGAAGTGATTCCATCATTTTCCCTACCACTGAGGTTAAACTAACAGGTCTGTAGTTTTCTGCTTCTGCCTTGCTCCCACTTTTGTGAAGGGGAATCATATCTGCCCTTCTCCAGTCCTCAGGTACCACCCCATCCTCCCATGATTTGTTAAAGAGGGTAGTCAGTGGTGTCACTAGTTCTACCCTTAGTTCTTTTAGAATTCTGGGATGAATCCCATCAGGCCCCATTGCTTTGTCCACCTTCAGTTTTAAGAGTTCTTTCAGAACCCTTTCTTCTGTAAATGGGCTGGTATCAACTTCTGTATCCAGAGTGTTTCTACTGTTTGTTTTAGGTACCTCCCCCACTTTCTTTGTAAATACTGAGCAAAAATATTTGTTTAGTATCTCTGCCTTTTCACAGTCACACTCTGCCCACCCTCCCTCCTCTTTAGTAAGCCTCACTAGCCCTCCCTTGGTCTTCCTTCACTCCCTGATGTACCTATAAAAGGTTTTATCCCCCTTCTTAACTGAGTTGGCTATCTTTTCCTCGGTTTGGGCCTTTGCTGTTCTGACTGCCTTCCCAGCTTCCTTTTGCTTTAACTGATACAGTTCCCTGTCCTGCTCCTTCTGTGATTCCTTGTACTTCCTGAATGCTTTCTTTTTCTCTTGAACCTTCACTGCCACTTCCTTTGAGAACCATAGTGGTTTCTTACATCATTTCGTTTTGTTAATTTGCTTCACACAAAGGCTTGTTACCTCTGTGATGGCAGTTTTTGTTATTCCCCATTGTTCTTCCACCCCTCCTTCCTGCCCATTTGCTAGTGCATTCCTTAGGCACTCACCCATTTTGGCAAAGTCAGCCCTCCTAAAGTCCAGTACTTTTGCCTTTGTATGGCTTGACTCTATTGCTGTGTTTATTGTGAACCATACTGTTCGATGGTCGCTAGTTCCCAGATGGCTACCCACTTCTACATCTGTGATCCTCTCTTCATCTCCATTTGAGAGAACCAGGTCTAAGATTGCTCCCTCTCGAGTGGGCTCCAATACTAGTTGTCTAAGGCATGCCCCTTGTAGGGCATCTAGAATAACCCCACTCTTTGAAGTGGCTGCTGCAACTGCACTCCAGTTAACATCTGGCATATTCAGATCACCCATCAGCAATATCTCCCCTTTTTCTGCCATTCTAAGTATTCTTTCTATCATCTCCTTGTCCATTTCCTCCCCCTGAGAAGGGGGTCTATATACAACCCTGTGTGGAGTGTGGTGCCATTGCCGGTCTCCAAATTTACCCACAGTGCTTCTTCTCCTCCCTGTTTTCCATTTTGTTCTGTTGCTTTGATTCCTTCCCTTATGTAAAGAGCTACTCCTCCTCCTCTTTTACCCTCCCTGTCCCTCCTGTAGATAGTGTATCCTGGTATGTTTATGTCCCAGTCATGGTTTTGTGTGTACCATGTTTCTGTGACTGCCACAATATCCAGATGTTCCTCCTCCATCAAGGCCACTAATTCAGGAAGCTTGTTACTCAGACTACGGGCATTGGTACTCATTGCTCTCCATTTTTTTGATGGCTTTACCTTCTTTTGCAGCATCCCCCACTGACCTGTCTACCTCGGTCTTTTTCTCATTTAGTACCCTGTTTTGTAGGGAGAGGCTGGGATTTTCCTGCTGCTTATCAGTGCCTCCCCCCTTGACTAGTTAAAAAGCTTGCCAATGAAGCATTTAAACCGATTGCTCAAAAGACTTGTTCCCTTCCTGGACAGATGCAGACCATCCTGCTAGTATAGGCTGGTGTCCCTCCAGGTGGAACCCCAGTCCCCAATGAAGCCAAACCCCTGTGCTCCACACCATTTTTCAACCATTCATTAAACTGCATGGTGCAAAGTACCCTCGCCTCACTCATGCCATTGACAGGCAGCACCTCAGAGAAGGATATTGTGTGTGCTACTTGTCTTAGGCCCCTCCCAATTCTACAAAGTCCTTCTGCACTGCTCTAATCTCATGATTAGCCAAGTCATTTGTCCCTAGGTGGACAATGACATCCAGCTCAGACTCCCGTGCAGCTGTTCTCATGATCCTGAGGATGTGCTTCCTGTCCCTCCAAGCCATGGCACCAGGCAGGCACCTTACTTCAGTTTTCCCTGTTCCCCCAGTTCTATCCCCCTAATAATTGAGTCCCCCACCAGGAGCTGCTTCCTTTCCTTGTGGTGTCCTCTGCCTCCTTCCTGTGGGCCTCCCTTGTGACAGTTGTCCTCAGCCTCCTTAGTCTCCTCTGTGGGTGCATCTATAGGGGAGCTATGCTCCCCCAGAATGGTGTATGGATTGTGGTGTGGAACAACTGACTGGGTGTGCCTCTGTTCCACCATCCTCACCCTCCATGGGCCACTGTGGTCCAACTGCTGTGCTTTCTTCACAACCTCTGAGGTAGTGGTGGTGGCTCTGGAGCTCCCTGGATGGGAGAGGTTCCTTCCTACCGTCCAGTGTGGCCTGGGGGAAGCTCCCCTTACTACTGTCCAGTGTGGCCTGAAGACGGGCAACTTTCTCCCTCAGGGCAGAGAGTTGTCTGCAAATAGGGCAGCATCTCAGCCTCCAGAAAAACTCCCGGAAGACTGCTGCCCCACAGCCATTACATTGCACTACTCCCCACATTTTTTTTTGTGTGTGTGTGTGATTGGTTTGTAATATATATATCTATATATATATATATATTATACAATGTGTGTGCTTATATTGTCAGTGCAGTGTGCTAGAGAGGATATGACAGTGATATGCACCTTGCACTCTTGAGGAAATGATGTCAGAACCCCAGGTATAAAGGAACTATTTCCAGGAGTGGGTGGGGTGAGGGGTGCAAAGGGTTGGGCCTAAACTGTGCCCTCACAAAACAATCAGCTAAGCTCTGACCCACCGCTACATTAGGTGCCTTCCTGTCTTCAATTTATTCTGCTACCTTGCTGTGCAGACTCGACCTGAAGAGTAAAGAACTCCATCTCAGCTATACTCATTTCCACCACTTCCAGCCACTAGAGGGCTATATCTCTGATAGCAGTAACATTTTCTGTCTCACTCTACTATTAGCAGGTTAAATGCAGCTGCCACTAGTGGATCCTATCCTATCTGGCACATCACACCTGTTCCTCTGCTGTTATCATCCACAACTCCAGGCATTTCATTTGCCTCCTATGAAACCAGGGCTGCACATACGCTCTTCCTCCTATGAAAATGGGCTACATCCACCTTGTCCAATCTCTCTCTTTAATACTGCTGTTTATTCTAAGCAATGGCACTTCACAAACTGATATGCTGGTTCCCCTATCCCGTACCACTATCGACCATAATATCCATTATGACCCTGGCTTCATCACAGGAAATTTTAAACTGCTAACCAAGGGTCACTGGTCCTGCCAATGGCTCCTGCTGCCTCAAAAGGGGTGACTTATCATTGGGGTCCTGCCTCTATCCCACCCTAATTACTCCACTTTACAATCATGGTGTTGTGTTTGGAACACAGAAGGCTCCCTTGGTCCCAGAAGATCCAATAAGCTTTTTCACAAACAACTTAAAGGAAGCTTGCTCAGAATCATCCTACTTTTACTGCTTATGTCAAGCAATGTTCACCCTAATCCTGGCCCTCTGGATATGCATATACACACAACCACCCTAAAAACAAACTGCTAAGTCCTGAAACCTTCTTCTGACTCCTGGACAAGCTCTTTACTCAATGAGCAGGCACCCCACATATTGTCCCCAGGACCATACGCTAAACATACCTCCTTAGTCTGGCACATTCATGGATTCCTTGCCCACAACATCTCTAAAGTGCAGTATCAGGGACACAGCAACTCAAGAAGCTACAAACTCCTTCTGAACCACATTACCTGCCTACTACTGCTACCACTAATGATATTGGGTAACATACACACCCCAACCCTGGCCCTCCTCGCCTCTTAGAATAGCCCACAACAAAAATCTACAGGACTCACCCTCACACATTAAGTATTTGCAGTCTGTTGCCCAAACTGGACAACTTTAGGGTATGGATTGATTAAACATAACCCCAATATCCTCTCAATCGTGGAATGTGGCTATTGTCCAAGGTACTGGACTCTGCCAGTGTGCTGCCTGGATACCCCTTTTTAGGCAGGATCTGCACTTGAAGAAAGAGGAGGAGTTGCATAGTCTATGTAAAGCGACACACTTCAGGGCATATCCTTCCCTCCCAACAGAAGCACCAATCTGCAAATCCTACCCATCAAAATCCTACGGTGCTCAACAACAAGGCACTTACAATCCTCACAGTCTACATCCCACCTAAAACAACTTCCTCATGCTAGCGACCTCATAGACTTTATTACCACCCTGCAACTTAACTCCAAGATCATTCTTCTCAGGATTTCAATATCAATTGGCCCTCCTGCAGCTGCCACAGTGGAGAGATACCTTAGTGACTATCCACTTTTCCCAGATGGTGGCAACCCCAACTAGGGTCAACTACAAAACTGGAACAAGTCACTGCTGGACTGGATCCTCTCAAACTGACCAGCCCACATCACCAACACCACTGTCCTCCATGACTCACTGAGTGATCATTCACTCATTACCTGCACCTGGCAAAACAAGTTCAGCAAGCCCCTGCCTGGAACCATAACCAGCTGTGTACTCCTCAAAGGGCACCTACCACAACTCAAGGCAGACCTTCAATGCCTAGAGTGGTCTGACCTACATGAAACAGATGACATAGACATCACGCTCGGATGCTTTATCACAAAATTTAATGCCACTTACGATAAACATGCCCCCCTGAAAACAAGAAAATCTAAAGCTCCCTGCAACCCCTGGACAATGCCAGAACTCCTGCTACAACTCAATGCTAGGGACCAACTCTGGATAAAGGCATGAGCACATGGTAAGCTGCCAATATCCAACTATATTAAAAAAGCTAGAAACAGGTGCACAAAATCTATCTGCCTAGCAAAATGCTCCTACTATAAGGAAGCTCTCTCCAACTCCTGGAACTGCAGCAAATCATTCTGGGCCAACCTCAGCGATATTACTGGCAAGGATCTCAAAACAGCCCTCTCCATGCTCCCTGGTCAACAATGTACCAACAGTGGATCCACTCCAAATAGCAAATGCCCTAAATACTGCCTTCATGTACCCAGAGTGAGTGCTCCAGTCCAGAAGCACCAGTGGTGATCAGTCCCTGATGGGGAACTGTCTGCTTTTTTACTTTATAGAAGTCTGCATGACTGAGGCTAGAAAGTACCTTAAGAAGGTGCTGGGCAAGTCGAGGCACAGTGGAGACACCCTGGACCTTATGTTCATCACTACGGCACTTGCAGAAATACTAAGCCCCCTGACCACCATCATCAATCTATCCCTCTGCCACTCTCAGTTCCCCCAGCTCTGGAAGTTGGCTTCCATAACACCAGTTCACAAGAGTGGAGATCAGGCACTACAGAACAACTACAGACCAATCTCCCTACTCCCACCACTCTCCAAAGCACTTGAACAGATAATGGCAGATCAGCTTGTGGAATACCTAAACATGTACCAATTCCTATACCCAGAACAACATGGGTTCCAAGTGGGACACAGCACTATCACAGCCCTGTTGGAATTCACTGGTTATATCCACCAATCCCTGGATCAAGGGCAGCTAGTAGGGGCTACCTTCATTGACCTATCGAAAGCTTTTGATATAGTTCACTACACACCTCCTTGAACAGCTAGCCGACACCAGTCTCTCTTTTGATACAGTTCTATGGTTTTAAAAGCTATCTAGCAATCGCTCACAGTAGGTCAAGATTGTGACATTGTCTCGGATAGCAAACCTGTTCACTCAGGGATCCCCCAGAGATTAATACTGGGGCCCCTTCTCTTCAGCATCTTCTTAAATAAATGTCCAGGCTCTTGCACCAGTCACATGCTATTGTATGCTGATGATGCTTTCATTTCCACCTGCAACCTCAACCCTGAACTACTTCAAAACGACCTCCAACTAGGATTTACTGCTGTCGAAACATGGTTTAAGGAGCACAGACTAATCCTTAAGTACAAAAAAACTAAGACTATGATCTATTCCAGCTCCCACAGCAAACAGAAAATCTTCCCACTATCCATCCTGAACAACAGTGTGATTGCTGGACCTTGCAGTACTTTAAATACCTGTATCACCTTATCTCCACCCTGTCCTATGCACAGCATATAGACAGCACAGCGAAGGCCACCAGTTCCAGAATTGGGCTAATCCACCGCCACTAGCACATGCCCATATGGAAGCACTTAACATGGCCATCCACCAGCTCAGTTGTTACCCTCGTTGAATGTGGCCCTAGCAGTTCACGGTTCTGCACCAGACTCAACCCTCCATTGCATCTCTCTGGCCTTTAATAAGGCCTACCTATGCCTCACAGGTGCTGCAAGGCTTACTCACACATGTGTGCTCTATTCTCAGGCAGGGTGCAGTAGGGTGGCTCCAGCTAAAGAGCAGAGTTAAGTGCCATACCTGTCTACTGGTCAAAAAAATATTGCACTAAATCTGATACCACCAGGATTCCAGAATCTACTCATATGCCATGTAAGTGCCAGGCTGACCAGAAGCACCAGCAGCCAAATTTTCAGCAAACCTAGATGCCACACTGCACAGGGTCAATATGCATTCTACTACCTTGCACCACAGTGGACCAATGCCCTTCCTTCAGATATCTCTGATACCGCAACCATTGGTGCTTTCAAGCTAAAGCTCAGGCATCACCTTGCCACAGATTGCAATTGTAACTCTGTTGGCAATTCAGGATGCCAAAACAACTCTCCTACATTTGGACCACCATAAAGCAGTAGCACCTAGTGTTCCACCTAATCCTAGGGGCACCTAACTCTACAGCACTTCATTGTCCCACCCTCTTCATCTACCCCCTCTCCCCTCCCCATTGGGCATCCATTCCCTTCTCTGTCCCCACATTCATGTCTCCCCATCTGCTGCAGTACTAGCCCGTTGTCTCAAACCTTCCTTAATTTAGTTCTTAGCTCCATATGCAGGCATTCACTTCACTATGCCACAGCTGTGCCTGTTCTCCACTCTGTTTCTCCCCCCACAAGTAGGCTTAACTCTCTGATGCAGGTATCTTCTCACCAATGCTGAAGCAATGTCTAAATGTTATACCTTAAGCTAAATGCTATCCCAATCTTGTAATCCACACAAATTTATTGTCTACCTAGCTTGTAATGTATTGTTTTGTACCAGTGCAATTTAGTATTTGTTTGTAATGTAATGCCTTATATGTATTGCTATTCACCTGTTCACTTTCTCCTTGTAACTGACACAGAACCTACAAATGAGCTTCTGCTTAAGGGTGTTCTCCAAGATATCATACAAAAAAAGAGCAAGTATAGGTCTTGGTGGCTGTCCTCGGCATGGCTTTGGCCCTAAAGATCGGTGGTCTCTTTCGATTTCCAAAGGGATATCCCACCAATGATCTAAAACCTGAGGAATGAAACTCTTTAAAAAGCCAATCACAGAAGGACCTTCTGATCCCTTTGACACTCCAACAATCTGGAGATTGTTTCTACGTCCGCAGTTTTCCAAATCCTCCAGCTTTTCCCAAATCTAATTAATTTGTTTTTCCAGGGTCTTAGAAACATACAAACATAGAAACATAGATTTTGATGGCAGATAAGGACTGCTTGGCCCACCCAGTCTGCCCATTTTACTACCTATTGGATAAGCTGCAGATCCTAGTTAATCAGCAGCCTACTTTTTCCTACCCCCACTCCCTAGAATTGCCTTTTGACTGTCCCATGCATGCTTGAATTCCACCACTGTTTTTGACTCCATAACCTCCTCCGGAAGGCCGTTCCATGCATCCACAACCCTCTCTGTGAAAAAAAACTTCCTTAAATTACCTCTGGGCTGCCCCCTTCTATCTTCAAATTGTGCCCCTTGTTCTTGCACACCTCTTTTTTTGAAAGATGCTACCCTCTTGGACTTTGTTGATTCCCTTGAGATACTTGAAAGTTTCTATCATGTCCCCCCTTTCCTCCTTTCCTCGAGGCTATACATATTCAGCTCCTTAAGTCTCTCTTCATATGTCTTCTGGTGCAGACCCTGCACCATTTTAGTTGCCCTCCTCTGGACAGCCTCCATCCTGTCTATGTCCTTGCGGAGACTGGGTCTCCAGAACTGCACGCAGTACTCCAGATGGGGTCTCACCAACTGTCTGTACAGAGGGATAATAACTTCCTGTTTTCTACTGGTGATGCCTCTCCCTATGCATCCCAGTATCCCCCCAGCCCTCCTTGCTGCCCTCTCACATTGCTTGCCCACCTTTAGGTCATCTGATATGACTACCCCCAGGTCCCTTTCCATTTTTGTTGTTGTTAGTATCTCACCCCCCCATTGTGTACTCTCCCCTGGGTTTTTGTTTCCCAGGTGCATTACCTTGCACTTCTTAGCACTGAATCTAAGCTGCCATACATTTGACCATTCCTCTAACCTTGCCAAGTCCCTTCTCATCCTTTCCACCCCCACCTTGTCAGTCAACTCTATTGCAGATCTTTGTGTCATCTGCAAAGGGACATACTTTCCTTCAGTCCCTCTGCAATGTTGCTTATAAAGACATTGAGAGGACTGTCCATAAACTGAACCCTGCAGTACCCCACTAGTAACCCCTTTCTGCAGAGTGGACTCCATTTACTATTACTCTCTGTGTCCTATTCTCCAGCCAATTCTTTACCCAGGCTGTCATCTTGGGACCCACTCCCAGGCTGGCTAACTTGTATATTAATCTTTTGTGTGGGACTGTGTCAAATGCCTTGCTAAAGTCTAGGTAGGCCATGTCCACAGCCCCTCCCTGATCTACTACTTTGGTCACCCAGTCAAAGAAATCTATCAGATTTGTCTGGCATGACTTCCCGCTGTGAATCCATGCTGCCTTGGGTCCTGAGCCCCTCTGGCCTCTAGATACTCAACAATTCTTTCCTTCAGAAGTGATTCCATCATTTTCCCTACCACTGAGGTTAAACTAACAGGTCTGTAGTTTTCTGCTTCTGCCTTGCTCCCACTTTTGTGAAGGGGAATCATATCTGCCCTTCTCCAGTCCTCAGGTACCACCCCATCCTCCCATGATTTGTTAAAGAGGGTAGTCAGTGGTGTCACTAGTTCTACCCTTAGTTCTTTTAGAATTCTGGGATGAATCCCATCAGGCCCCATTGCTTTGTCCACCTTCAGTTTTAAGAGTTCTTTCAGAACCCTTTCTTCTGTAAATGGGCTGGTATCAACTTCTGTATCCAGAGTGTTTCTACTGTTTGTTTTAAGTACCTCCCCCACTTTCTTTGTAAATACTGAGCAAAAATATTTGTTTAGTATCTCTGCCTTTTCACAGTCACACTCTGCCCACCCTCCCTCCTCTTTATAAGCCTCACTAGCCCTCCTTGGTCTTCCTTCACTCCCTGATGTACCCTATAAAGGTTTATCCCCTTCTTAACTGAGTTGGCTATCTTTTTCCTCGGTTTGGGCCTTTGCTGTTCTGACTGCCTTCCCAGCTTCCTTTTGCTTTAACTGATACAGTTCCCTGTCCTGCTCCTTCTGTGATTCCTTGTACTTCCTGAATGCTTTCTTTTTCTCTTGAACCTTCACTGCCACTTCCTTTGAGAACCATAGTGGTTTCTTACATCATTTCGTTTTGTTAATTTGCTTCACACAAAGGCTTGTTACCTCTGTGATGGCAGTTTTTGTTATTCCCCATTGTTCTTCCACCCCTCCTTCCTGCCCATTTGCTAGTGCATTCCTTAGGCACTCACTCATTTTGGCAAAGTCAGCCCTCCTAAAGTCCAGTACTTTTGCCTTTGTATGGCTTGACTCTATTGCTGTGTTTATTGTGAACCATACTGTTCGATGGTCGCTAGTTCCCAGATGGCTACCCACTTCTACATCTGTGATCCTCTCTTCATCTCCATTTGAGAGAACCAGGTCTAAGATTGCTCCCTCTCAGGAGTGGGCTCCAATACTAGTTGTCTAAGGCATGCCCTTGTAGGGCATCTAGAATAACCCACTCTTTGAAGTGGCTGCTGCAACTGCACTCCAGTTAACATCTGGCATATTCAGATCACCCATCAGCAATATCTCCCCTTTTCTGCCATTCTAAGTATTCTTTCTATCATCTCCTTGTCCATTTCCTCCCCTGAGAAGGGGTCTATATCTAACCCTGTGTGAGTGTGGTGCCATTGCGGTCTCCAAATTTACCCACAGTGCTTCTTCTCCTCCCTGTTTCCATTTTGTTCTGTTGCTTTGATTCCTTCCCTTATGTAAGGAGCTACTCCTCCTCCTCTTTTACCCTCCCTGTCCCTCCTGTAGATAGTGTATCCTGGTATGTTTATGTCCCAGTCATGGTTTTGTGTGTACCATGTTTCTGTGACTGCCACAATATCCAGATGTTCCTCCTCCATCAAGGCCACTAATTCAGGAAGCTTGTTACTCAGACTACGGGCATTGGTACTCATTGCTCTCCATTTTTTGATGGCTTTACCTTCTGTTGCAGCATCCCCCACTGACCTTTCTACCTCGGTCTTTTTCTCATTTAGTACCCTGTTTTGTAGGGAGAGGCTGGGATTTTCCTGCTGCTTATCAGTGCCTCCCCCTTGACTAGTTAAAAAGCTTGCCAATGAAGCATTTAAACCGATTGCTCAAAAGACTTGTTCCCTTCCTGGACAGATGCAGACCATCCTGCCAGTATAGGCTGGTGTCCCTCCAGGTGGAACCCCAGTCCCCAATGAAGCCAAACCCCTGTGCTCCACACCATTTTTCAACCATTCATTAAACTGCATGGTGCAAAGTACCCTCGCCTCACTCATGCCATTGACAGGCAGCACCTCAGAGAAGGATATTGTGTGTGCTACTTGTCTTAGGCCCCTCCCCAATTCTACAAAGTCCTTCTGCACTGCTCTAATCTCATGATTAGCCAAGTCATTTGTCCCTAGGTGGACAATGACATCCAGCTCAGACTCCCGTGCAGCTGTTCTCATGATCCTGAGGATGTGCTTCCTGTCTCTCAAGCCATGGCACCAGGCAGGCACCTTACTTCAGTTTTCCCTGTTCCCCCCAGTTCTATCCCCCTAATAATTGAGTCCCCCACCAGGAGCTGCTTCCTTTCCTTGTGGTGTCCTCTGCCTCCTTCCTGTGGGCCTCCCTTGTGACAGTTGTCCTCAGCCTCCTTAGTCTCCTCTGTGGGTGCATCTATAGGGGAACTATGCTCCCCCAGAATGGTGTATGGATTGTGGTGTGGAACAACTGACTGGATGTGCCTCTGTTCCACCATCCTCACCCTCCATGAGCCCACTGTGGTCCAACTGCTGTGCTTTCTTCACAACCTCTGAGGTAGTGGTGGTGGCTCTGGAGCTCCCTGGATGGGAGAGGTTCCCTTCCTACCGTCCAGTGTGGCCTGGGGGAAGCTCCCCTTACTACTGTCCAGTGTGGCCTGAAGACGGGCAACTTTCTCCCTCAGGGCAGAGAGTTGTCTGCAAATAGGGCAGCATCTCAGCCTCCAGAAAAACTCCCGGAAGACTGCTGCCCCACAGCCATTACATTGCACTACTCCCCACATTTTTTTGTGTGTGTGTGTGATTGGTTTGTAATATATATATCTATATATATATATATTATACAATGTGTGTGCTTATATTGTCAGTGCAGTGTGCTAGAGAGGATATGACAGTGATATGCACCTTGCACTCTTGAGGAAATGATGTCAGAACCCCAGGTATAAAGGAACTATTTCCAGGAGTGGGTGGGGTGAGGGGTGCAAAGGGGTTGGGCCTAAACTGTGCCCTCACAAAACAATCAGCTAAAAGCTCTGACCCACCGCTGCGATGAGTGCCTTCCTGTCTTCAATTTATTCTGCTACCTTGCTGTGCAAGACTCGACCTGAAGAGTAAAGAACTCCATCTCAGCTATACTCATTTCCACCACTTCCACATGCTCATCTAGCAGTGCTACTTTTAATTTTAAATTTGCAATGTCTTGAGTAAGTGCTTTCAGTATTTCTTTCTTCATTAAATCGGCAAAGTCCACTGCCACGTGACATGTTTACCTATAGTGGCAGAGTCCGCCTGGAACAGCCTGTCAGTAGAGGTGCTGGGTGCTAAAACAGTAGTAGGATTTTTTTCACCCACTTCTCTGCAACACACAACAGGGTGATGGCCATTAGGATGATACCTCAATTCTGACGGAGCACAATCTGTCCAGCAATTGTCATTCCTGACACCAGTTGTGCCCCATGCGCTGGGGGAAATGCACCTCCTGACAAACTAATATAATCATCTCCACATTGGAAGATGTAGGGGGCAAGGAGCACAACACCCCTATGGTGGCAAAAAAAGTGGGCACTGTGAAATCCCATTACCAAATGACAGGCAAACAGGTTGTGGTGATCACATTGCCTTCACCCTAATGACTTTGCCGCAATGATGGGATACCACAGGATTCAAGCATGCTTGGAATAGACACAAGGTTACCTTAAAAATAAAGCAAGGGGGCAGACCAAAGATCAAAGGGGATCTGCAGTGGCACAGTAGGAAGGAAAAACAGGACAGCCTAGGTAGGCCAAGAGGTCCTTCTCTGCCAACAACTTCTTTGTTTCTATAGTTCTAATCTGATATTTTAGTGCATCTCCCTATGACACTGACCTGCACTCTGGTCTCGAAAATCCCTCTCCTGTGCATATTGTGATCTGGACCAAAACCAATGAATCAGTATTAAAACAACAGCATGTGCAACTGAGTTAAGTAGCTGTTTTTATATTTACTTCAATAAATCAAAATGTCAGATCATGTATGTAATTTCAATTGAAAACAAATGTGCATGCCTTTTTCAGTTTCTGTCATCTAACTCAGTATCATACTATCTCTCACTCTGTTGACTAACTCTAAACAAGGTCAACAGAAGAAAAAAAAATTCCAAACTGTACTACTAAAAGTATTGGATCAGTTTCTGGAAAAGAATTCAACAATATATTTCTAAACATCTATGCAGTGCTAACAGTGCTCATTCGTGACTGTGTGACATATAGACTGACACCAGGGAAGGCAGTGTGAGTTTTAACAGTTGTAAAATATTTGTTTACTTTGTCAGTTGTCTCTCTTATATAAGGTAAATGAAGACTTGTCTGCTGTACCTGCAGTCTTTTATCAAGTTGGCAGTCCTTTCTGTTTTATTCAATGCCACCACTAACCTTGCAAAAGCTACTGGGGGGGGTCTATGGCTTGGAGGAGATGATGTTCTTAAAGTTCAAGACTCTGAACACCAGTCTCTTGTCTGCATAGAGTATTTTATTGAGTTGGCAAGACACAGGCAGTGTTGTTCTGCTGTCAGCTGTGGTGTGTGTGTGTGTGTGTGGCTCTGGCTGGAGGAGATGCTGTTCTGTTGTCGATGCAAGACATTTCTGCACTGTGTGACTGGGAAGGAGGGTGGGGTATGAAAGAATGCAGAGAGAGAGGGAGCAGACTTTTTTTGTCTTACAAGAACACTAGGCATGTTCACTGTAAAAAAGATTTTAGGATTGGGCATCCTTTGCTCAATAAGTCATCACCCCAGTTCATTGGAACCTGTCATCTCTTTACTTCAATTTTCACCAAAGGGCTTCAAGATATTCATCACAGTTTGTTAAAAATTGAAATAGGGTCCAATGCATACATCAAAGGGTAAAAGAGCTGCAGAAGGAATCACTACACAAATGAAATTTGAATGGCACTGGCAGATGGCAAGCTACCTCAATAGTAATTGATGGAAAACAAAATAAAAGGCAAGACAGAGGCAATAAGACCACCCAACCGAAAGGGTTCTGGCAAACCATTTAGATGGCAGTAGATTTAAATGTAGCCTTTGCTGTATGTACTTACCCTTGTATGTGGTGCTTACTCTTGAGAAAAATAATAAAATCTTTAACAACGATAAATGTAGCCTTTGTAAAATATGTAAAGGAGTGTTGATGTCAGTTACCAATGTTTCATTTTAACCCTTAGCAGCAGTGCAGCATCTCAGCACACCCTTAAATCAAACAGATAAGGGGCTTATTGGGACAGGAGACACTTCCTGGAAGGACAGCCACTGGCAAAGAGAGCAAACTCAATTGGGTTAATTTACAGTACAGTCCAAACATGGTGCATTGATTCAGGAGCTCCTGCCAACTAGGGAAGTGGAAGGGGGGGATCAGTATCCATTGTTGTTTTCACACCTGCCAGTCCTGGGTCCTACTAGTGGGGGGAGGGGCTGACCTTATCTTCATTTCATTCCAAACTGTCTCCATTTCCCTCTGGCTTTAGTTGGCAGCAGGAGAACTGATTTGGGCACCCAGCTCCTACTCTATATCGCCAAAATGATCACAATCCCTGGATGATAGCCAGAAAATCTTTCACTTCACTCCAGGCTCTAAATATGAACATACAAAAAGAGCCAACAGAAGACAACCCAGTCTATTGTGTCTGTTCTGCAAGTCATGCAGGGTCTGGCCTTACAATTTATGCCTATGACCCTGCCCCCCCAACTGTCCCCCCTTCTCCCCTTCTTTGGTCCCAATTGTTCCCTTTTTGCTTGTCCCAGGATCTCTTAAATGCTCCCGCCATCCTTACTGATATCACCTCCTCTGACAGCTCATTCAAGGCAGACACCACCCTCTCTGTATAGAAATGCTTCCTTACATCCCTTCTGAATGTCCCTCCCATCGATTTTAGTTAGTGCCCCTTGTGGTGCTATTGCCACTCATTTTAAAGAGACCTTCCCTCTTTACTCTGTTCATTCCCTTCATGTACTTGAATGTGTCTATTATGTCACCCCTCTGACCCATCTCTTGCAGGAAGTACATCACCAGGGCCCCTAGCCTCTTCTCATAGGACCTGTCCTGTAGCCCCTTGATCATCCTGTTTGCTCTCCTCTTGACCCCCTCCAGCATGCTGATTTCCTTCTTATGGCAAGGATGCCAGTACCTCACCCCATATTCTAAATGTGGTCTCACTAGTGACCTGTACAATGGTAAAATAACCTCACACTACCTACTACTGAATCCCCTTGCAGTACACCCCAGCATCCTGTTAGCCTTCGCCACTGCCTTTTTACACTGAGAGGTGTGTTTCAGGTCACTCATAGTCACGACCACAAAATTCTTTCACTCTTCAGATCCAGTTACCTGAACTCTTCCTACGTAATACTCTGTCCTAGGGTTTTTGGCCCCTACGTCCATCACTTTGTACTTTCTGGCATTGAAACCAAGTTGTCAGATCTCTAGTCTGGTGAGGTCCTCTCTCAGGTCCTGTATCCCCTCCTTGGTGTCCACTCATCTGCAGAGTTTGGTGTCATCTGCAAACAAGTACATTTTTCCTTTAATACCTTCCCCATGTCACTTATGAAGACATTGAAGAACATTGGCCTCAACATTGGTCCCTAACCTACCTGTACTATATACTATGTATTGTATAATCTCATCTCATTTTATGTATGTATTCTCCCGGGTCATGCCTGAAAATAGTCAACTCTGGCTAGCGCACCTAACCCGGTTAACAAAAACTAAATAAATAAACATCGAACCCTGCCAGACACCGGTGGTGACCTTGTTACTGGAGAACTCGGTCCCAACCACTACTCTTTGGGTTCTACCACACAGCAAGTTTTAAATCCATAATACCATATTCTCCCCCACCACTAGATCCCTCAGTTTCATTATCAACCTTTTGTGTAGTACATAATTGAAGGCAATGCTAAAGCCCAGGTATATGATATCCACCACCTGGCTTTTGACCACTTCTCTCATGACCCAATCGAAGAACTCTATCAGGTTCATTTTACATGATCTGCCTTCCACAAACCCATGCTGTATTTTGTCCTGTAGACCCCTATCCTCTATGTACCTCACCAGCCTTTCCTTTAGTATGGTCTCTATGAGTTTACATACTATCGGGATCAGGCTGATTGACCTATAGTTACCTGGGTCATCCTTGGGTCCATGCTTGTGGAGTGGCATCACATGTGCCATTCTTGATTCCAGCAGCACCACTCCCAACTCCACAGTCTGTTGAAGAGAACAGCCAGTGACCCCACCAGAACCTCCACTAACTCTTTTGGCACCCTGGGGGGTATTTCATCTGGTTCCAGGGATTTCTCCACCCTCAGCTCCATCAGCTCCTCCCTCACAGTTTCAATCCTGATTACATCTGTAGCTCCTTCCTCCCCCCATTCCCTCCATCCTTCCACCTACCTGTGTTACTGGTCCATCTTGAAATCATGCAGATAGAAACGTTGTATTTGTGATTGCTGTTACTGGATTCATGGGCTCATGCCTCACTGACCTGAGAGGCTGTGGCTGCTCTTTCTGCCAATGAGTGAAGCACCAGGGTATCTGGGAGAGTGGTCCCTAAGCTCACTGATTCCATGTGAGGTCTGTCTGAAATTTGTACAAATAAATGGATTTTCTGTGCAGAAGTGAGCTGTTTCAAGTCACATTCTTGCCAAGGGTTTATGTTTGGATTAGAGATGGGCAAATATTTTCTTCTGCCAGCAAATTCTTCTGAAATGCTGATTTAGCTTCCTTGAAATTTCATGGAATTTCCATGATTTTTTTTCATGCAATTTTGCCAGAATTGTGATTCTGGTTATTTCCATGTAATTGAAAAAGTATTTGTCGAAATTGGTTGTGCCCATTCCCATACAGAATTTTATCGAGTGTCAGATCTCCATCAATAAACATGACTGAATTATAATCCTCCAAACATTCAGAAATGTTAAAATGACAGTTTACAACTACATAACCTAAAAAATGTTTGTGCACATTGCTCAAAATGTAGTGTGGTGATATTACCCATATCCATACATATATGTGCCAAATTTCAGCTATCTAGCTTTAAAGGTGGCTGAGTTATAAGCCTCTGAAGTTTCAGAAATGTTAAAATTGCATTTCACGATTTCATAAACTGCTGAATTCTAAGCCCCTATATGTTTAAATGTAGAAAACAGAAAATCATCAATGTTGTTAAATTCATTGACCCTAAATATTAGGTTTTAAGGTAACCACCATGGTCCAGCATCTGAACGTCATGCTGCCATATTGACAACACAGGTTTGGAAGCGAACCCCTGGAATTCATGTAGGGAGGCAGGTTACAGCAAAACCTTACAATCTCTATTTTGCAATTTTTATGAATCTTCCAAGAAAGTATGCATCTAAGTTTTCAGCTATCTAGCTCCAAAGGTGGTTACATTCTAAGCACAGAAATGTTTTGTGAAATGTTCACATAAATAATAAATTGCTAGACTTTGTGATCTTATAACTTCTCTGCCTTTCATTCAAACAGCATGGCACTTCGAAAGCTTTTATAACATATCTGGACAATAAGCATGCCCCATATCAAATGCTTAGCTTTAACAAGACATAGGTAATGACCAATTAAAAAAAATTAGAAAATTCCCAAAAATGTCATGAACTTTCTGAAAATTTGTGAAATTTCATGGAAATTCCATGAATTCAGATCCTGCTAATTTTGCCCACCTCTAGTTTGGATTTTACTTTGCTCCAGAGTGTGACTGTTTTTTTGTTGTTTCTTTCAGTGCTTCCCAAACTGCTAAATGAGAAAACAGAGTGAGGAAAGCGTGGCTGCTTGCTTTTGTTGCAACTTCCTGTTGGCATGTTTGCATGCAGATCTCGATGCAGCCACTTTTCTGATCTGAGTTTCAATTGATTCTTTCATTCATCAACAACTGGAATGCATACTGGAATGTGTATGTAATTTATTACATGCACTGTATAACCAGCATAAAAAGAGCTCCACAAAATTCAAATGAAGTTAACCGATGAAAAAGTCTCATGCCCATCTAACCCGCCCCCACAAAACCCTCACCCACTCCACTCTGACCTTCCACTAAGCACCCCCACATACCCACACTCACCTGAGCATGCCCCACAACCTAAATCCACTCTTTTGTCTGTCTGTCTGTCGGACTGTCTGTCTACCTGCAGTATCTACCTATCTCTTTATCTGGGTGAATGAGGATACAATTCTTCCATCTCAAAAAGTAAGGCAATTCTTGGCAAAAAACTGTATTAATGCACCAGTTAGGGTTCAGATTAAAGTGACAAAAGTAGGGAGATGTTATGTTAGTGTTTCCACAGGCAAACAAGGATACAGTTATGCTGTCTGAAAAAATAAGGACATTTGTTGTGAAAAACACTTTGTTAATGCACTATTTAGGGTTAAAGTGACCAAAGTAAGGAAATATGGTGTCAGGGTTTCCAACTCTAATACCCACCCTACCTACCAAGTAGCAACAGGAAAAAAACATTGCAGTTTCACCTCTCATGTGTCTTCACTAATTAGGCCTTAGGGTTGTCAGCCCTAACGCTCACCCTATTCTCATATACCGAACAAATCTTAGCTTCTCTCTGGATCAAATGGGATGAGTATTAGGGCTGATAATCCCAAGGCACTCCGATGTCATTCCCCTCCTCGTCCTCCTCCTCCATTGTGCTTTTATTGCCTGTTTGAATTTTCAGTCATGGACTTCTGTGGGGCTATGGCTGTTTTGGGGGGGAGGGGTAACAGTTCTGTGGTTTTCAACTCTCCGTGTAAAAAGGCCTCCTTGGATTAGCTTCCATATCAGAATCACTTCTATCAGTAATGAATTAAATAAAACATGTCAGATACATTTCAAAATGCCCCACTGCTCTTTTTCTTCTGGGAAAAAAATCAGTCCTCTTTCTCAGTCATTTTTACCTCTCAGGAATTTGGTCTGTTCAAGGTTTCTAGTTATTTAAAGTAGATCAGTTTAAATAAACCATTTTAACATTAAGTACAGTTTAAAAAATAGAGTAATTCTGGTTTCAAGCATCTACACACTATCCAAAGTATAAAAAACACACAATAATAAAAATAAATAATATCAATAAACACCACAAGAATTTGACAATTGAACAAGTTATACCTGAATCACTTCAATACTGCATATATTTGATTCAGGTTAAATTTTAATTAATAAAAATTCTGATAACATTTGTTGCTACGTGCTCTAACCTATACTCTTATTACGTGCTTTGTTTGATAATAAATATAAATAATGAACCCTTTCAAATTTTCAGCTCCTTCCAGCAGGGGGATTCTGTATTCACATGACATTTCTACAAAAAGACACCTGTTTTACAAGAGTGGGGCACTCCCGCAGTGTCATTGCCAGCTAGAAACTTCATATGAAACGTTGCAGGTACTGTCAGTGTTTATACGAATTAACTAAGACTCCATCCATAAAAATCCTACTATAAGTTGACAGGAGCAGTATCTCTCTGGAATCCTTTTACTATTGGGTAACGCTTTCCCATACTAATATCTGAATACTAATCCATCCTGGGTACTAGGTGGATATACCCTATAAATCAGTCATGGACTGTAATTACCATATTTAGAAGTTAGAGTCTTGAGAAGCTATAGTGCCAGCAAGAGCAGGAAAGGAACAGGTCCTGTCATAGTATACACATTTGGAACAGTAGTCATTGTTTTAACACCTGATATCCCATGTTAAGTACCTGTAAATGTAACTGGCAATAGAACTTAAAAGATACCTTTTCTCTGTTTCAGGCAAAATAGTTGGGCCACTCTAGAACACACATACTACACCGAGCAATGAGGGACAGCCCTTCAGAGGGTTACATCCGACTCAGTTACTCAGTAATCTAAATAAGATTATTCTAACTAAAACCAAAAAAAAAAAAAATTTAAAGGGTTATCTGCAGAAATTCCATTAATAACAAGGTATTCAGTTGTACTACTTATCCAGTTACACATGATTAAGGAGCAGCTTTAAACAAAAATATCACCTGAATTCACGCTCTAAGCAAAATAAATATACATTATAAATTATAAGTTATAGACCAGCTCAGACATAAAGGGCAACCCTAGGAGGCATGTGCCAAGTGCAGTCCAGCCCCTAGCTTTGCTGTCTGCTGAGTTTCACTAAGCTTCACAGTCTGGGCTCCTATCTCTGCTGAGGTGACTTCTCTCCTCGATCGCTCTGCTCAGACCTAGCCAGCAGCTGTGCTCTCAGCATAAGGAGTAGTTGGAACACTTATCCAGATTTCCTGGCTGCTATATGTAAATCAGCATCTGTACTGCTGTACAACTACTGAAATAGTGGTTGACAAACAGAAAGCTCTCAGCTAGAAGCAACAGCTCAGACATAAAGGATACCCCTAGGAAGCATACACCAAGAGTGGCCCAGCCCCTAGCCTTTCTGTCTGCTGTATCCACTACTGAAATAGTGGTCAGCTAATAGAAAGCTCTCAGACAAAAACAACCAGAAGCAACAGTTCAGACACAAGGGGAAACCCTAGGAGGAATTAATCAAGTACAGTCCAGCCCCTGGCCTTACTGTCTACTGATCTTCACCGACTGGGAGAGAGACCAATCACAGATAAAAGGTAGACTCTTGACAGGTGCAGAAGCAGGGATTCCTTCATTTTTTCATTTATTACATTTGTATTTTATACTGGAAAGTCTGTGAGCACAAGTGCCCATTTTCACAAATATCCAGTCTCAAAAATAAAAAAATACACAAACTTCAAAATACAACTACATACAAATGACAAGACAAAAAACTAAACAAACACTGAAATAAAAATCATTGACAACATTTACAAACAGACTCTGTAGATAGTTTTTGTTCAAGTAATCCCTTAAAACCAACAGTTCTACAACAATTAATAATGTAGCTACTGTAGGTAACTGAATATATAACCTACTAGATTTAAACTGCAGAGAATTTTGTGCAAAATGTTTTAAATAAAGGCCATTCAAACTGATTTTTAAAACGACACCTAGTAAAGGTGGAAAAAATATTACTTGGAAACAAACTTGTAACACTGTTTGGAACAAGACCTAGTTGAATTTTATGTAACAATATCAATGCTCGGATATTAAACAAAGCCCCAAGGGGTAAACATCCAGATATCTCATACAAAGTACAATGGTGTACAAACTTCGGTAATCAGGTAATGAAGTGTAAAATACTATGATAAGAAACTTTCAATTTATTCAACATTTTCTCAGTGGAGAATGAATAGATAGCAGAGCCAAACGTCATCAGTGAAAACAGAAAACTATTAGCCAATAAAGCCCTTGCTTCATGAGTTAGATATTTTTTAATACGAAATAACATACCCAATTGTTGATGTAATTTACTAATTAAAGAAACGATATGCAGATCAAAAGTTAAATGCTGATCTAGGACTTTACCCAAATATTTAAAACTGGAAACCCTTTCAATTATATTACCAAAATTATAAAATAATTAAAAATCCCACTTATTTTGATTCCTAATACAATAAAAAATCATCAGTTTCTTTTTCACTGAATTCAACACCAGTTTCCGAAAACGAAACCACAAATGTAAGGCCTCAAAAACTCTCAGAATGTCAATTTGGAGGTTCTGTTCACCCTGGTTGAATCCCCCTTGGACTGCACAGTCCAGACTCCTATCTCTACTGAGGCGACTTCTCTCTTCGATCGCTCTGTGAAGTCCAGCCCCTAGCCTTACTGTCTACTGAGCTTCGCTGATCTTTACCGACAGGGAAAGACACCTTTGCTTCTCCAGTCTCTAGATGTGCTAGTACAGTAAGTGGCAGACCTTAACAAATTGATTCTTTTTTCAGAAGGAAGGAGAAACCCTGCTGTGCATGCTTCATCATAGCAAATCTTGCAGCCCAACTATAGGATGCTTGAACTATAATATATGGCCTCCAATACAAGAATCTCTGTAGCTCACCTCCTCAACCCCTCCCCCCCAACCACCACCATCAGTACCAGCATTTCAGCCAGAGACCAGGATTCAAGGCAGGGCCAAAGACTGGCAGGTGGTAAGGGGAAAGAGGCATCATAGCAAGCCCAGGAAGGAAGGAAGGAAGCCAAAAAACAGGAGCATTTCCTGGCCATCCAAACCAAAAACAGGTTTGCTCCACTGCTACCAACCACAGACAAAGTAATACAAGATAAAGAAATCAAACCACCAAAAAAGACTAACACACCAATTAATACCAATACAAACTACGATAAAAACAAAAATACTAATATTCAGAATATAACCAACAACAGTACCAAAACCAAATGCAATAAAAAAAAACTAAATCTCAAAATAAAGATGACACAAATATAAAAAGCAAAATTCTCATAATTAAGGATTCCATGATCGAAGGAGTAGAACACCACCTAACACAAAATGTTAAGAGTGACATTGTGGTAAAGTGTCTACCTGGAGCCTCCACAAGTATAGGTTCCACACCTGTCTCATGGCAAAAAAAAATTGCCCTAGGCCTCTTCCCCATAGGACTCACACCACTAATATGACTGGCCCTGACACTTAAACAAACTCATAGCTCTGGAAAGCAACTCCTCTCTGTCTCCCACTGCCGTACCTCCAAATTCCAAAGGTCCTTCAGCTACAGAGCCCCTTTCTGGATGAACAGCCTGCCCACCCTGCTTGCAAAAGAGATCAGACTTGGACCCTTCAAAACCTCTCTTAGAGACCTCTTACAGTCCTCAAACCATTGCGATTGCCACTGAAATACCTCACACTATTCTGTCCGACCAAGGCCACTGGCCAGCTTCCTCTACCCTACCTGCCACAACCTGTGTCCCCCTAGCCTAGCTCTTCACCTGTGTGCTATTTGTATTGTGTGTTTGCACTAACTTTTCCATAGTTTTTTCACTGTTAGCCTCACAATTGCTCCTATAACTAGCTGACTATGTACTGATGTACTGCTATGTAACCTGTATGTCTCTGTATGTCAATTATGTGATGTGGAACCTCTGTAAAGGAGTCTCTGACTCAAAGGTATTTCCGAACCTCCTATAAAAATTAAAAATAAATAAAATAAATACAAGTAGGGACACTAACCACATAAAGACAATTGTGCAGGGGATGTTACACATATAACAATACACTTTAGTACCAATGACTTGGCAAATCATACAATTTAGGAGGCCAAGAAACACTTCAAGGACTTGGCCAACAAACTTCCTCCCCTTCTATCCAAGTTAGCCTTCTCAGAAGTGCCAGTGTGGGGAAAAAGGAAAAAGTACCAAGTAAGTCAGAGAGATTGAAGTAGGTGAATTCAACTCACGGCTGCGTGATTGGTGCCAAGACAATTTTATTTATTTATTTATTTATTTAGTTTTTGTTGACCAGGTAAGTGCACTAGACAAATCCTGCCTATTTTCAGGCACGACCCGGGGGAGGGGGATACAGATGAATGCCAACTGTCCTTGAACCAGATTAAGCTGTTGGCGGTTGACAAGGGATACCACTACACAGGGAACTGGCACAACTTTTGGCAAAGAGTTTTTTTTTAAATATGACAGATTGCACCTAAACAAAGAAGGTGTGCAAGCACTCAGACAAATGTTTAATGTCTTTACAAATAGTTTAAATTAAATAAAGGGGAATATGATGCAGCTCACAGCCCTGCCGTTGGTGGGCTGGTCATCACTCCTCAATGCGCCAAATGCATACATACATCCTCAGAAAACAAATCAGAGCCAACATCTGCCTGAACCAGCAACCTCCAAAGTCTCTTGACTGGAAAGAGTAAACTGAAGCAGTCCAGGAAGATGGTACAACCTTGCGCCAGAGGGGATGTACATTCCTGGAAGGCAATGGTTGCAAATACTAGGAGCCTACTCAACTAACCTCTTGAACTCACAGCCATCTTGGAAACAGAAAGGTTGGACTGGTGGCTGTAACAGAAATGTGGTTCACGGAAAACCACAGATGGGTTATGGCCATTCTTGGTTACAATCTGTTCAGGAAAGACAGGTAGGGCAAAAAAAGATGGGGGAGGGGGGAGGGTGTAGCTATTTACATTTGTGAGGAAATAAAAGTCACAGAAATAAAAGGGCAACCTGGGGACTTCAAGTCACTGTGGCTAACAGTAGACACAGGCAAGGGAAAGCCCTTCAGAATTGATGTAGTGTACAGGCCCCCAAATCAAGGAGATAAAGGAGACCTAATAGAGGTAATCCACAAAATGTCTGATAAAGGTGAAGTAATACCAGTGGGGGACTTCAACCTGCCAAATATTAACTGAAGCACACTAACAGCAGCAACAACAAGAAGTAAGGACTTCTTATTGTCACCACAAGGCACGGGACTGTGCCCCCCAACAATTGGAGATGCCATTCTCGATTTTGTCCTCACAAACTCGGAAAGGATCAAAGACATCGAAGTGGGATGCCGTATGGGCAACAGTGACCATCACATGGTAAGCTTTAAGGTAAACATAACATAGAACACCAACTACTCAAAGATAAAGGTGCTAGGTTTCAGAAAAGCTGACTTCCAAAAATGAGGAACAACATAAGTAGCCAGTTAATGGAAATATAGGTTGAGGAGGTGGAGGACATGTGGGGGAGACTCAAGAAAGCAATAAAGACTGCCATAGATCAATGTGCCAGACAGGTCAGCAGAGCAAATAGAAAAATACATTTTTATTTATTTATTTAGTTAGTTTTTATTAACCGGATAGGTGCACTAGCTATAAAATGACTATTTTCAGACATGGCCAGGGAGAGTACAACAAAAAGAGAACAGTGGAACAACAGCAACATGGGTACAGTAATAGAAAAAGAGAAACAGTACAGCAGTGCCACAAAAATACAATGGATAGAAACAACAAAAAATAATGGCAAGCATTATACAAATAATGTCAGTAAGATATATAATAAATGCAGAAACCATGGACCCGACCTGTGGAGTGAAAGGGTTAAAAAGAAAGTAAGGTTATATAGAGAGAGAAATGTGAAGAATGTTCAAACGTAACTAGAAAGACTGACAGAAGGAAGGTCAGGGTGGTAATTGGCAAAACAACAGTGGATGGTCAGCAACAAGGTTCGAGAAGGACGAGAGTTAGTAGTCAGTCCTCTATGGTATTCCAAGGAGAAAGATTTGGAGTCATACAAGGAAAAAATGAAACAGTCTAACAAACAAATAACTAAAAAAGCAAAAGCCCAGACAAAGGAAAAGATAGCACAAGAGGCAAAGACTGGAGATAAATCTTTTTTTAGATACATTAGGAGACGTAGGAAGGCAAAAGGAGGATAGTAAAGATTGCTACTGAAGAAGGGAAATGCACCAAAAATGACCCAGTGGAAGCCGAAATCCTCAACAAATACTTCTGCTAGATGTTTACTAAAGAAGACCCAGGGGATGTCCCAGTCCTGAAAAAACACAACACCCAGGACCAGGAGTAGGCATAGCCAGGCATAGCACCATTTTGGCCCTAGCCAAAGTAACCAACGACTGGCAGATTGCTATGGATAAGAAGAACAGTACCTGTGCTGTGTTCCTGGATTTGAGCAAAGCATTTGACACAGTGGATCATGAATCATTAATCACCTCCCTTGGCTCACTAGGGTTGGATTCCCCTTCACTCAATTGGTCCAAGTGCTATCTATCAGATAGGTCACAACTGGTAAAAAATGGAAACTACCTATCCACCTTAAAACCACTGTTAAGAGGTGTGCACCGAGGCTCTATTCTTGGCCCCATCCTCTTGCCATCTATATTAATAATATTGATGCCAACCTCACTCAATCCAACATCCATCTGTTTGCTGATGATACTGTATTATATGTTAACAATCCCTTCATTATCTAAAGCCTGTGAACTGCTACAATCTGAATTTTCCATCCTACAACACAACCTACTAGATAAAAAACTACTTCTAAATGCCAAAAACAAAAGCTATGTTCTTTACCTCAAAGAGTTGCTCTGCCACTACCCCACCATCCACCACTCCTACAACTAACCACCTTACTTGGAGAGAAGCTGGAATCGTTGATAACTTCAAATATCTTGGAGTCTGGATTGATAACAAGCTTGACTATTCTGTCCATATTGAGGAGCTACTAAAGAAACTGAGACAAAGGCTTGGTTTATTTTTAGAATAAAGCACTACCTCAACAGAGACTCCAAAAAGATTAATCCAGGCTTCATTCCTATCCTCATTGACTATGCTGACTTTCTGTACGGACATTGTTCCTCCCCTCTTAAATAAACTGGACACCCTATACCACAGGTCCATCAGATTCATTACTGACCTTCCTTCAGCACCCATCATTGCTCCTTTATAAGGCAGTTAACTGGACATCATTACAACACATAAGAAATAGGAATGCTGCAATTTGATATTCAAAGCCTTATCAGGCAAGCTACCTACCTATATCTCAGACTGTTTTACTCAAATTACTTCTAGGCCATACAACCTAAGGATCAGCAAAATTATCATTCTTAAGGTCCCCAATGTCTGCACCCAGTTTGGGAGGGCTGCTATCAGCTACTCACTAGCAATTGTTTGGAATTCACTCCAAAAAACCATGAAGCTAAATAACCTCCTACCCTTAATATCCTTCAAAAGATTATTCACCACCCTATTCCCAGAACTCTGCAACTGCTTCCACAAGGCCTAAACCCCGGCCCTACCTATCCCCCCTTTCTTTTTTTGTGTTCCTATATGCTGATAAAACTCCCGTTTCCAGTCCCAAGATTCACCCTCAAAATGCCTGCTAGGTCCTATAATCTACATATTACTCCTGATGTGTCCATTGCCTTCTGTCTCACAGATTAATAGTTTTAATGTGCCGTGTAATATGTATATTGTTATATATTAGCACTTATGTCATTGTATTAGTGTTTATGTTACCACTGTCATTGTATTACTGTTTATGCTACCCTTGTCAATGTATTAACACTTGCACTTCTTGACCACTCATGTCCATCTTGTAAATGAGCTATGCTCAATGATGTTAGCCTGATTAAATAAAGATTTTGATTGATTGATTGATTGAGTAGAGACAAGTTCCTTTACAGAAGCTGAAGTATGAGAGGTGCTAAATAAACTAAAAGCAGACAAAGCCATGGGACCAGAGGAGAAGCACCCCAGAATCCTTAAAGAACTGTGGACAGATATAGCAGCCCCTCTAGCAGTTCTATTCACAAAATCCTTGAAGAGCAGTGTGGTACCCAAAGACTGGAAAAAGGAAATAGTGGTTCCACTTTACAAATCAGGCAGCTGAGAAGAGGCTAGTAATTACAGACTGGTGAGCCTCATGTCTGTAGTAAGGAAACTAATGGAGACCATACTCTAACAGTGGATCATAACATTCCTCAAAACTAGCAGCCAACAAGCCCCTAAACAGCATGGTTTCACAGCAAGTAGGTCATGCCAGACAAATCTGTTTGAGTTTTTTGACTATGCTACAAAAATAGTGGACGACGGTGGGGCACTGGGTCTAACTAGACTTTAGTAATGCCTTTGACTCAGTTCCACACAAAAGGCTGGTAAAGAAGCTTGACCACACAGGGGTTTGTCCAGAAGTAGTTAGATGGGTACAAAACTGGTTGCAAGGCAGAACTCAGAGGGTGCAAGTTAATGGACTGCAGTTGACAGGAGGTAGCCTGACCAGCAGGATGCCCCAGGGCTCAGTGTAGGGGTCTCTGCTCTTCAGGGTTTTTTATAGCAGACATCGCTGATGGACTAGAAGGGATGGTGTGTCTGTTCACAAATGACACCTAGATATGTAACAGGGTGGACACCTCAGAAGGAGTGAACAAGATGGAAGCTGACCTCTAAAAACTAAAAGAATGGTCTGGAGTGTGACAGCTGAAATTTGATGCCAAAAAGTGCAAGGTCATGCACATAGAAAGAAATATCCAGGAGCGTGCGAGCACCATCACTGGCATCACTGCACACCCCACCTCTATGAGGAGTACATTGGAGGAGGAAAAAAGACTGCTCAGTGGATGATGGAGGGAACCTTGCAGGTTCTGCCCCTGAATAGCCACAGCACTGGACACACTGGATATGGTCTTTGGTGGGTATTGGAGAGACCCAGCAGCCTGTTGGTGAGGAAGCCCTGGGGGTAATGGTCAGCACTGGCTGGTGGACATTGGGGGACAGGACTGGGGGCCCTCTCCATAGAGATAGGGCTAAGCAGTCAGGCACATAAACTGACAACAACAAAATAAAAATAAAAAAATAAAAAGCCCAGACAGTCCCCCCAATGGGTATGGCAGGACCAAAGTCTGGGAGTGCAAATATAGGCACTGCACAGGAGGGGAGCAGAACCACCAAGGAACGGTCAGGAATGGCAGAGAACTGGAACACACTAAGAACAGAAACAAGGAATTGGCTGCAGATGGTAAGAGGGGAGACATGGCCCGAGGGATGGATGCAATGAAAGTGGAGGCCAGGGAAAGAGTGTTGGGGGGGGGCACAGAACTGGCAGCTGCAGGAAGGAGAAAGGTAGTGATCTGCTGGACGAGAAGCAGGGAAACAGGGAAAATGAAGCCAGTCAGTGGCTGGAGGTGCTGCAAAGGTGGGAACAATGGAGAGGCAAAAGATACTGTAAAATAGGTAGGAGGAGCAGTGCCTCCAGCCGCAGCAAAACAAACGAATCCTGGACTATCCAGGATGACTGACCTTTAAAGGCCTGATGGGAGAGTGGTTTGTTGCTCCACCCATTGAACTACAACCATAGCCTTGCAGTAGTTCACAGTTTTACCAAAGATGACAGGGAGATTAAGGCTCTCATTAGCACTGCAAAAAGAATATACACTCATTTAAGTCACTCAATCAAAGCCCATCACTTCTTTGAACAAAATACAGCAGGGCACAGTTTGCCTTTGCACAGACTGAGCCAAGACATTTTTACTCAAAGGCATTCAACCTTTCATATGTTCCAAAGGCTGCTGAAACAAAA
Source organism: Neoceratodus forsteri (assembly GCA_016271365.2). Lineage (NCBI taxonomy): Eukaryota > Metazoa > Chordata > Ceratodontiformes > Ceratodontidae > Neoceratodus > Neoceratodus forsteri. The sequence goes on from CM057455.1 coordinate 180,269,533, forward strand.
ACTAGCATCTGTTCAGAATGATTGTTTACTGTAGTTCAGCTGATAACATCATTACTGATGCACAATCCTGTTTGACACCAGAAAATGCTGAGCACCTCACATTTCTCAAAGTCAACAATGACAAAACAAAAGAGACAGGATGTTTGCCTTGTGATCTTTGACTGTGCTGTTCTGGTCTGCGATGTTCCAACCCAGTGCCCTACAAAACATTACCACCTCTTGGACCAAGTAGTGCACCATATCCCACAGTACACTGGGGCATGCAAAATAGTTGCATCACATGGCTAGGGTGGGTGGGCTCTCTTACTGTTGCTCATTTGAGCATTCATATCCATTTGTTTGGCCTGTTTGGCTCTGACTGGAACATTCATCAAAATAATACCCACAAAGCACCATTTATAAAAAAAAAATCTTAGCTGCCTGGCAGTACCTGCAGTGTTTGATGGTACTGTGATATAGGTACAGTATTTGCATCTCTCTCTCTCTTTCCATCTCTTCCAGCACACTCATGCCTCAGGCCTGAGCAGGATATGGCACCAATATAGGCAAGCCACGAAGGGGCTAGCAGTGAACGATGGCTATTTTATTTAGCTGTTTTACTTTAATTTTTGTACAAACAATCCATTAAATTATTTCCTTTAAGCATCTGTGTCAAATGTGAGTGACTTTGGCCACTTTTAGGCATTTGTTCAAATTTGTTTCAAATATTGGTCAGATCAGAACTAATTAGAATAAATTGGAACTTCACCATGTTCTGGTTCTTATTTAATAAGGGCTAGAACCTCACCAAGTTCTCCCAGCCCTACAGAACAGATAGGGGACATGAGGTCTGTACTAGACTTCAAGTTTGTGAACCAGTTTGTACAGTACAAGAAATTCAAGATGGAGATACTGAAATCCACTCTACAGTCCATAAGACCGGGAGACTTCCTAACCTCAGTCGACATGAAGGATGCTTACCTCCACATCCCCATGAGACCATCCCACTGCAAGTTTCTATGGTTCATGATACTAGGTCAACATTGCCAGTATCAACCCCCCCCCATTAGGCCTAACTTCAGCCCCTTGGGTATTCACCAAGGCGTCCATTCCCCTAGCAGCCAAAATCAGACAGACAGGAATGCACATAATCCTGTACCTCGATGACTTGCTAATCAGAGTCAGATCCACACAGGTGCACAACACACACAGTTAGTTGTGGACATGCTACAATCTCACAGATGGGTACACAACTGACACAAGAGCAGCCTAACTCCCAGACAAACTGCAGAGCATTTTGGGGCCATGATAGATTCAGCAAAAGGCATTGTAAAACCATTGCAAAAGAGGACAGACAAAGTAATAATGCAAGCAAGCACACTGATAAAGATCAAAAACTTGACCCTGAAAGCCATCCTACAGGCAGTAGGGTCCATGGCATCTTGCACATGCTTGGTACCTTCGAGGATCTGGAACATGTGCACACTACTGACCATGGCGATACAAGCAGGCCACAAGTTACAGTAGAACACAACAGTTCCAAAAACAGTCAAGCTAACCATGTCAGCCAGGAAATCAATATCATGCTAGACCAACCAAACCAATATACTCATGGAAGTGACTCTAGAAGGTGAACACAAAGAGGGGATAAACACAGACACAAGCCTAACAGGCTGGGGAGACACTCTCAATCATATACCAAGTCAAGGCAAATGGTCACTGATGGAATTGAAAATGCTGATAAATGTCATAGAAATGAGTGCAGTCTATCATGCTTTACATCATTTCAAGAAACTGATCCACAGCAAGAGAGTGCTCATAAGATCAGACAACAGGGCAACAGAGGAGAAATATTCAACTACTACAAGAAACATAGTGTGGGACTGGGCACAGACCAACCTTCAATCCATCACAGCCATTCATCTGGCAGGCAAGCTATGCATACATGCAGACTGGCTGAGCAGACAAAAAATAGCACCTGGTAATGGTCCCTACATCCTCAAGTATTCCATCAACTGAACAAGCACTGGTGCCCATTGCAAATAGACTTAATGATGCCCACAAAAATCTTGCAACTACTGCAATTCTACTCCAGACTGAGAGAATCAGGGTCACTGGGGATACTGTAGATGCTCTGTTGCAGAGGTGGGAATTACAAAGAGCATACGTTTTTCTACCCATACCCCTAATACAGCAAACCTTATACAAAATTTGCCAGTCAAGAACCACTGTAGTGATAGCAACACCTCACTGGTCCAGGAGACATTTGTTTCCAACAATAGTGACTATGGCAATCAACTCACCCTGGACAATACCCGTGAGGCCAGATCTGCTGATGTAGGGTCCAATCAGTAACCCAAACCTGAGATCATTGCAACTCAATGGCCTGGCTACTGAGAGGCAAAGACTGTTAAACAAGTCTATAGCCCAAAGGTAGTTGACACAATGCTTCAATCCAGATGCATATCCACTACTTCTACAGTACCTACAAAAGGCAATGGTCCATTTTCCAAAGATTCTCTTTTAAGAACCAAATGACAGAGCTACCCATAATAATTTCCCACATCTTGCTATTCCTACAAAAGGAAGTAGATGAGGGCCTCTCAGTATCTTCATTGAGGGTCCCAGTAGCAGCAATTGGTGCAGGAGCAGGCTTCATTGATAGTTGCTCCCCCAGGTCTCCCCCAGACATACTCAGAATCTTAAAAGTGGTGGCCAACATCTACCCAAAACACAAACAAACAATGGCACCCTGGGATCTCAACACAGTGCTAGATGCAATGGCAACAACTCCCTTTGAACCAGTGATATCTACAGACATTTAATGGGTATCCTTCAAGACCCTCTTCCTAGTTGCAATTTGCTTAGCCAGAAGGATAAGTGAGATCAAAGCACTCTCCTGTAAAACTCCCTGACAATTCATAGCAACGGGGTCATCTTGCAAACCAAGGTAGCCACACCATTCCATATGTCCCACACCATAGAACTACCCACTTGGAATACACGGAATGTTGAAGAACAGGAAGGAGAAATCAAGCACTGGGACATGAAAACGGTTATCACCACATACTTAGACAGAACAAAGGACTTCAGAGTATCAGACTGACTATTTGTGGTACCAGATGGCCCTGGAAGAGGACAAGCAGTGGCAAAATCTACACTAGCAAGCTGGATCAAACAAACAATTAATGAGGCTTACAACCTGCAGGAACTATCGCCACCACAGGGTATAAAGACCCTCCACCAGGGCAGTGTCAATATCATGCGTGGAACAAAATTAAGTCTCGATACAAGACATTCACACTGTAGCAACTTGGTCATCAATACATACATTCACTAGACACTACAGACTGGATGTTGCAAATACTGGAAAAGTGAGTTTTGCTAGAAAAGTACTACTAATTTTAATGGGTCTTGGCTGGTGCATCATCCGATTCCCACCCACATTATCTCATACTGATTCTTAGAACCCAGAAGGTGATGGATGGGAGATGCTGTAAGGTGATACAATATGCAATGGTAGTTTAGTCACCTTGTCAAGGTGATTGCATGAGCATCACCTTACATCATCCTTGGACCAACATGGGTATTCTACTTAGAGTGACAACCCAGCTAAACCTAATTTAAAATAAGGAAACATGAACTATTACATTTTTTTAGCTCACCTCCAGCTTATAATTCAGTGTATCATACAGGCTGGACATAACTTAGTTTGTAGTCAATAGGGTAATAAACCAGCATAGTATGAGTGACTCAGTGTCTAAGGTACATAACATAGTTTGTAGACAACAGGGTAATAAACCAGCATAGTATGAGTAACTCAGTGTCTAAGGTACATAATGCAGTTTGTAGTCAACAGCGTAATAAACCAGCATAGTACGAGTAACTAAGTGTCTAAAGTGCAATTACTACCACTGCCCTTTATCATGCTGCATAGTTTTAACAACATAAACATTTTTACCATAGTACTGCCACAGATACAGCTTTGGAAGGATCGAACTGGAGTCCTGTGGCAAGGAGGAGGACCTAGGTAGATCAGATTTTGAACATCTGGTTACGTGCATCTGAAGCCAATGAGATGGACGTAGCCCAGAAGGTAATGGATGGGGGATGCTGTAAGGTGCTGCTCAGTCAATCAATTTTACCACAGGAGCAAACTACCATTTTATACGCCCGAAGCACAGCTCTTGTTTTCTAGCACAGGGAAATCTGGCAAGTCATACTGAATAATGAATCAATATCGTATACACCCAAAGTACCGGTCTTGTTTTGTATCACAAGGAAATCTGGCAAGTGAAACTGAACATAAATCTGTATTTTATACGCCCAAAGTACATGTCTTGTTTTCTAGCACAAGGAAATCTAGGCAAGTGAAACTGAACACTGAATCAGTATTGTACACGCCTAAAGTACTGGCCTTATTTTCTAGCACAAGGAAATCTGGCAAACTGAATACTGAATCCGTTTTCTATATGCCCAATGCACAGGTCTGGTTATCTAGCAGAGGGAAATCTTTAGAAACATAGAAACATAGAAACATAGAAGTTGACAGCAGATAAGGACTGCAAGGCCCATCCAGTCTGCCCATTTCTTTTTCTACCTTATAAATGTGCCATCGGCCTTTGCTCTGTCAGTGGCCTATCTATTCATACTCATTTGTATTGCTCCCTTATGCCTATCCCATGCGTGTTTGAAGCCCTGCACTGTATTCATAGCCACCACTTCTTGAGGTAGGCCATTCCATGCATCCACCATCCTTTCTGTGAAAAATAATTTCCTCACATTCCCCCTTAATCGGCCCCCCTCTAATCTCATGCTGTGTCCTCTTGTCCTGCTATTTTTCTTATATTTAAACATGTTAGACTCTTTCACCATGTTAATGCCCTTAAGGTGTTTGAATGCCTCAATCTTATCACCTCTCTCCCTCCTTTGCTCAAGGGTATACATATTGAGCTCTGTTAATCTGTCCTCATATGTCTTCTGATGCAGTCCCTGCACCATTTTGGTTGCCCTTCTCTGGACTGCCTCAATTTGGTTAATGTCCTTGTGAAGGTGTGGCGTCCAATACTGCACACAGTACTCCAGATGGGGCCTAACCAGTGTCTTGTAAAGAGGGATTATTACCTCCCTCTTACGACTTGTGATACCCCTACTAATACACCGTAACACCCCCCTTGCCTTACCTACTGCTTTAGTGGTCTGCTTGGATGATTTCAGGTCATCAGTGATGATGATGCCCAAGTCTCTTTCTTCTTTTGTGACTGCTAGCAACTCCCCTCCCAGCCTATAGGTGGCTTCAGGGTTTCTCTTCCCTATGTGCATGATCTTGCACTTCTTTGCATTAAATCCCAGTTGCCACTCTTCTGACCATTTTGCTAGTTTATCCAGATCTCTTCTCATTCTGCCCACCCCATCTGGATTGTCTACTCTGTTGCAGATCTTGGTGTCATCTGCAAACAGACAAGCCTTACCCTCTAGTCCATCTGCAAGGTCACTAATGAAGATGTTGAAGAGGACTGGCCCCAGGACTGATCCCTGAGGTACCCCACTTGTGACTTGCATCTCTTCTGACTGTATACCATTTACCACCACTCTCTGTTTTCTGCCCGTCAACCAGTTTGCCACTCAGTTGACCAACTTCTGACCCACCCGAGCCTACCTAGCTTATTTATCAATCTTCTATGTGGAACAGTGTCAAAAGCTTTGCTGAAGTCAAGGTAGGCAACATCAGCTGCTCCCCTTGGTCCACCACTCTGGTTACCCAGTCAAAGAAATCTATGAGATTAGTTTGACAGGACCTTCCTTTGTAAACCCATGCTGTCTTGGATCCTGTGCCCCTATGGATTCCAGGTGTTGCACTATCCTTTCCTTAAGGAGTGCCTCCATAATCTTGCCCACTACTGAGGTAAGACTGACTGGTCTGTAGTTCCCTGCCTCCTCCCTGCTACCACTCTTGTAGAGTGGGATCACACAAGCCCTTCTCCAGTCTTCTGGGACCTCTCCTGTGCTCAGAGACTCACTAAACAGTTCTGCTAATGGCACTGCTAGTTCCATCTTTAGCTCCTTAAGTACCCTGGGATGTATGCCATCAGGTCCCATTGCCTTATCCACCCTGAGCTTAGCAAGCTCTTGTAGGACCCTTTCTTTTGTGAAGGGAGTAGTGCTCACCTCCCTCCCTCCTGTGTCCATGGTGCTGAGCTGTGGGCCCTGCCCTCCTTCTCTTCAGTAAATACTGAGCAAAAGTATCTATTTAGGATAGATGCTTTTACATGGTCCTCCTCCTCACATGCTCCTTTTTCTCCATTAAGCTTAGCAATACCCCCTCTGGACTTTCTCCTTTCACTAATGTATCTATAGGAAGTCTTGTCACCTTCTTTTACTGTTCGTGCTAGTGTTTCCTCAGTTTAGGACTTTGCCTGCCTTACTGCCTTCCCTGCTTCCCTTAGAGCAATTTGGTATGCCTCCCTATCTTCATCCTGCTGTGTTCCCTTATATTTCCTGAAGGCCAGCCGTTTGGCTCTGACCTTTTCTGCTACTGTATTTGAGAACCAAAGTGGTTTCCTTCTTCTTTTGCACTTCCTTTTCTGTTTAACACAATGTTGCACTTCCTTTTCTGTCTAACACAATTTTATTCTATTTTTTCAGTCTTTGGTAACCAGGCAAGGCCCACTAGGCACAAGTGCCTGTCTTCAGGGGTGAACAGGGAGAACTCTGGAGGTTAAGTGACTTGCTCAGAGTTACACAGTATGCAAGTGGAGGTTGTGGGAATCAAGTCCAGGTCTCCTGGATGTATTGTACCAAGCTCATTAACAGCTCATTACTCTAACCATTAGACTATACTGTGAGCCCTAGTATTGTATACGCCCAAAGCACAGGTCTGGTTTTCTAGCACAGGGAAATTTGGCAAGTGAAACTGAACACCTAATCAGTATTTTGTATGCCCAATGCACTAGTCTGGTTTTCTAGCACAGGGAAATCTGGCAAGTGAAACTGATCACCCAATCAGTATTTTATACGCCCAAAGCACAGGTTTGGTTTTCTAGCACAGGGAAATCTGGCAAGTGAAACTGATCACCTAATCAGTATTTTATACACCCAAAGCTCAGGTCTGTTTTTTATGGCTGTGTGGGCATCGTCCTACATACCTACTGCTATCAGAAAGGCACTGTGCGAACCAACATGATGAAGTGTGAATACACTGGCATCCACAACCGTGAAGCTCTCTGGTCCCTGTCTCTATATGCAGTTGCATTGCACTATTTGGAATCCTCCTAATCACCCGCATCCCTCCTCTACAGTTGCATGCTAAAGAGCCCTTTTAAAGCAAGGGTCTGTGCAGGGACTCATGCTCACTGCCATCAGCATGTGTCCCCTCTCTTAGCCAACAACAGTGAAAGGCAGTCATTCCAAACATTGAGAAGTGAGACACAGTAGGATATGGCAGTGTGCAGAGAGAGAGAGACAGAGATAGAAAGAGAGAGAGAGAGAGCAGGAGAGACAGAATCATCCAAAGGCACCTTGCTCCTTCTGTGCCTTTCAGTGTGGCAGAACCTTACTGTCGGTATGTGTCACGCTGTCTTAGTTGATTTAAGAGGCTTTAGGCTAGCTTCTATTTCAGCTGGCTGCTTTAAGTCCTGGGCTCCTAGCTCCCAGTCCTGACCCTATCAAAAAAAAGATTTAATTTTATCAAGTTTGTTCGACTAACTCTTGGCTACTATTGGACTGGACTGATAAAATTCCAGTGTTAGCTGCAGCCTACAGCAGTGCTGCCAGCCAAGACCGACCAAAGCTCAGTCCACCAAGTGCTACTCTAGTTGCCCAGTCAAGTTAGTTGAACAAACTTAATGAAATTATAATTTTTTTTCGATAGGGTCAGGACTGGGAGCTGGGAGCCCAGGACTTAGGTTAGGAAGCAAGAAATGAGGGAAAGCTCAAGTTACTAATTCTTGTGTGCTGGGACTGGCCCTGGGGTCCTGTGCGTAGAGGTGGGTGAAGCTGGGAACATTTGTGGATTTCCACTTTTCTGTGATGTTTTCTGTGCTTTGAAGTACAAATTCAAAAACTATTGGCAGATTCACAATATTTTGAAGTTGAAAACTTTGAAACACGTTAAAGTTAATAGTAAAAGTGTCCCAGATCCATGAAGCTGGAACTTCGCCATCGAAATTCAGCAAAAGAAGTGGAGTTTGCAATGTACCATGGGATATGAGGTCGTATGTTGCTGAACAGCCAATGGGAAGCTAGTTTTGTCATTTTGTGAGTGTAGTGCATTGGAAAGAGACTTAGAGAGCAGAAGTTGTGCTTGTAACTTAGAGTCAAAACTGTGTTTGTAAGTACCCTTTGCACACACAATACTTTTTAGTGTTGATTTGTTTCCTGTATTCTTTACTTGAAATATTTCATTTTCTGTTAATAGAGAATTAGTGGTTTGGTGGTTTGTGTGTAGGTGGCAGAGCGGGGGGGGCTCAGGAATAATTTAGAAGGCACACTTGTCTTCAGAACCAAATTAGTGGGCCAGTGCCCCTGACTTTTCTTAAGAAAAAAATCACTGTCCTACTGACTGAGATTTAACCAGAGTGATTGGTGTGTGTTCTTGCATGCACACCTGCACTAGGAAAAAAAATCACTGTCCTCCTGACTGCAAATTTAACCAGAGTTATTGTTGTGTGTCCCTGTGTGCACACCTTTGCAAGGAAAAAAAATCACTGTCCTCCTGACTGTGATTTAACCAGATTTACAATTGTGTCCCTGCATGCACTGAAGAATGACTAGGAAGAAAAGGGCAACTAAAGGGAGAGGCCATGAATTAGCCACAAAGAACATTTCTCAGTTTGTAGTCCCTAATAGTGGCGCAGGAACCAAAACCGTGCCAGTTAAGAGCAGAGGGGCAGCATTCAGGTGACTCTATGGCAGGCAGTAGCAATAGGAGCAACCTATTTTTCCCCTAATGTTGGCTTTCCTGCCTCTAAGTTTTTCTCTGCTGAATTTGTGGCAGACATTTTATTTATTTATTTAGCTTTTGTTTACCAGGTGTACACACTAGACAATGAATGCCTATTTTCAGGCACGACCCAGGAGATTACAAGTGAAAGTGTACAAACAGAATAACAATGACAAGGAAGCAATGTACAGGTAGTGAGCAGAGTAAACAGTAACATATGCACAGTGGTAAGGATAATCAAAACAGTAAAAGGTAATAAAACATGTCATGGAAAACAATATGCACAGTAGTAAGGACAATCAAACAGAAAAATATAAAATATACATATTCATGGATGCAATACAAGAGTGCTATAACAAGGTGTGATGACTCTTATACTAGGGAAGAAAGTATTAAGGTGCAACGGAGGACAAAGGTAAAGGGTCACTATTCATGGTTTGAAGGGACAGGGGCCTGGCAGACATGGTACCAGGGTAGTGCACACCAAGGCTGAGGAGGAAGATGCCAGGCAACCTAGGGACAGTTGTAGACTAAGTCAGACTTCAGGTGAGTCCCCAGGGAACCTAGGTACAGTTACAAGCTGAGGCAGACTTCAGGTATGTCCAAAGGGATTTCTTGAACAAGGGATGGATGGAGGTACATCTGATGAGAGCTGGTAAGGAGTTCCAGAGATGTGGAGCATAGACAGCAAAGGCACGATCACCAGAGAGAGTATGAGTTTTGGGTACAAGGTGGGACTGCGACTCAACAGACCTGAGTTGGTATGATGACTGCGCTGGCTGAAAGAGTTCAGGCAGAGCAGGAGGGGTGACATTTCAGACGATTTTGTCTATGAAACAGCCCAAGACATGGGAGTGAAAGTTACTTAGGAACAACCAGTTAAGTTTGTCATATAACTCACAGTGATAGGTGAGACGAGGGGTTGCTGGGGCAAAGAGGCAATTATTGTTATAGGCCACATCCCATTTTGCAAGGCTACTTTTATCATCAAGTAGAATGCACATTAGCACATAACTAAGAGTGGGGAGAAGTATTCATTTTGCAAGGGCAGTTCAGGAGGCTACAGTAAGGGACCCCCGGGCCCTATATGCAAGGCCAAGTTTGCTGTTTGCTGCACGACACACATTTTGAATATGTATGGGGAGGTCTAACTGGGGGTCAAGTGTGACTCTGAGGTATTTAAAGGAGCATGAGATGCCAACTGAGGCTCTGTCAAGACTCAGAGCCTTTAGTGGGGCAGGACAATGCTTAAGCTTTGCCGGAGAACTGAATAGCATGAGTTGAGTTTTCTTTAGGTTTAGCACAAGTTCATTTGCCAATAGCCAGTGCTGTAGCTTATTGAAATCATCTTATAGATGGCAATTTATGGTGTGGATATCATTTAAGCTAGACAGGAGACTCATGTCATCGGCGTATAGGGTAGTGTTACTTTAGGTGGGGACTAAAGGGAAGTCATTAATGAAAACAGAAAAAAGGATAGGGCCTAAGATGGACCCCTGAGGGACACCAACCATAACAGAAACAGGAGACAAGAGAGCTCTGTTGTACTTAACAAGCTGTAGCATACCAGTAAGATACTTGGAGAAGCATTTTAGGGCAGGGCTAGATATGCTGAGGGAGAGAAGCTTGGTACAGAGTAGGGAGTGATCTACAAGACTGAAGGCCTTGAAGAAGTTGACAAAGATTGCCCCTGATAACATGTCATGGTCCATGGCAGTCCTAATTTCGGAGGTCACCTTGGCAAGGGCTGTGCCAGTACTATAAGCTTTTAAAAAAAATCATGCTGTTCAGGGGATGGTAAGGCATAGGTAGTCAAGTAGTCTGATAGCTGCTTCTCAACCACCTTTTCCAATATCTTGCTAACAGCAGGCAGGATGGCTATGGTGTGGTCATTTTCAACACATTTCTGATTACCCTGTTTGAATACAGGCACCACCGTAGCTATTTTTCAAACAGGCCGGACAATTCCAGAGGTGATGGATAAATTAAGAACATGGGAGATGGGCCAGCCCGGTGGCGAGGGTAGAGGCATTGGATGCCACACCTCACGCCATGCTGGTGACCCATGTTTGGGAATGAGCACAGGCTGCTGGGGGTCAGCAGGGGAAGGAGAGGACTGTTCTCCTTCTCTGGGAAGGGGGGTCCCAGGGGTCAGTGATTGCTTGCCCGCTAGCAGAAGCTGGGAGGACAGGGTGCCGATGCTGGTTTTCAAGGGGGGGGATGGGGCAGATGTCTGGAGGAGCTTGCACGGGAGCATGCACATTGCCTCCACTAGTATTATTGCACATCCCACCCCCAAACAGAACACGGGAAAACACCTCGGCTATGCAGCTAGATGGCCATCCCTGGTAGTGCTGCTGGCTCAGAGGGCTCACCCCAGCATACAGGTTCCATCTGGGCAGTAAGTAAGGGGGACTTGCTGTGCCCCTGCCACAGGAGGGAGTAAGCCATGGGGGTACCACTGGGGTGAGGGCCTCTAATTGGAGCGGTGGTTGTGCCAGGTCGGCGACTAGATATGGGCCAACTGGGGGAAGGGAGAAAAAGATAAACCAAAAAAAAAAAGAACATGGGAGATTGGTAGGGCAAGTGAGGGGGCACCTGTCTAAAGGAGTTTGGGTTCTAGGTCATGATGACCAGCGCTCATGTAGGGTGAGAAGCCAATGAGTAGTTTGAAAGCTTCCCTCACTGTGACAGTTTTAAGATAGAGAAGGTGATGCACTGGGGGTATCATATGGGTGAGGCAATTTGAGGCAGATGTCTGAGCATTATTACTGGTGAACAGGGTGATTTAAGCTGAAAGGTCAGAGAACTGACTGTTAAAGGCATTGGTGATGGTAGCAGCATTGTTGCAGTTTGTGCCACCAACAATCATATCCCCATTGTCACACCTGCTATAACCACCAACCATGCATTTGATGTTGTGCCAAAAGTTTTGTGGATCCCTGGAAGATGATAGCATGGCACTCTTATAGTACTCACTCTTAGCAGCTCATATGCCTTTTTTGCAGGTATTACATAGTCTTCAGTATTCATGGTACTCAGATAGGTTGCTTGAGTCCTTAAATCTGCCCCAGAGTGCATCTCTGGTTTTCAAAAGAGAGGGCAGGTCAATGTACAGCCATTTAGTAAAAGAACCTCTAACTCTCTTATGGATATGAGAGGAGTGCTTGTCCTGCAAGTGGTGGAGGATATTAAGGAGGTGGTCAAGAGCAGCATTGGCCTGATTAGTGGAGAGTACTGAGGACCAGTCAGTGAGAGCAGGGCCATGAAGAAAGAGGTTAGGGCTGAAATGGGAGTAGTCTCTCATTTGTATAATTTTGTGAGGCGCTTTGGGGGAGCAGACTCTCCAGATGCAGTAAATGGGGGAATGGTCAGATATACAATCAGGGAGGATCCCAGATGCAGAGATCTTGTTGGGATGATTTCTTAGGATCCAGTCCAGGAGCAAACTTCTACCACCATGTGGAGAGTTCGTGTGGATTCACTGATGAGCCGTGTAAGGCCAAAGGGTGCCAGTAGTGACTCATAATGCTTGACATTGGCTCCCGACCAGTTTAGGTTGAGGTCTTCACAAATGAGTATTTCATTTGAGAAGATTTTTGGGCTAATATTATCCAGCCGGTAGCAGAACCCTTTGACACTCTGCTTAGGAGGGTTATAGACACATGATGTGGATTTTTTTGATATTTCCTAGGAAGAGTAGCTCAGGAAGGAATTCACAGGTTACTAAGGGGGGAGCTACATCATGTGGGACTAAGGATATATTGAAGTGGCTTTTGTAACATAGAAGTAGACCACCCCCATGTTTTTTACCGGAGCGGTCATGACGTAGAAGTCTGAAGCTGGGAACAGCAAGGGCAGAGTCAGGAGTGGTAGGTTTCAACCATATTTCTGACAGGCACAGAACATCAGGGTTGTAGTGGGAAATCGAGGCAGTAAGCTCAGCAAGATTGGGGGTGAGAATGTGGACATTGAGGTGCACGACTTTGATACCCTTCATAGAGGACCAGGAGGGAGGACTAGGTGACTGCCAGGTAACTGGTCCAGAATTTAGTTTGTTGTCTCCAGCAAGAAGGATAATGAGGACAGAGAGCCAAAGAAGACAGCACAGTGGGCCTCTTCTGTTACAGGCTTTTTGGGGGATAGTAGTGTGAGCACCTGAGTACGCGGAAGGCAGTTCAGAGGGATTTTGATGAGAAGCACCAGAGGGGATAGATATTTACTGATCCAGAGGTATTGAGATTTGAGTGAATAAAATCATGGGAGCAGTGCAATTCCTGGGTTCCAATATACAGTGTGAAGTAGGTAGATGTGAGATGGAGGGTCCACAGGGAACAGAGTATGCTGGCAAGGAAGTACATCTTGGGGATGTGTGATAACAGATGAGGGAGGAAGGGAGACCAAATGATGCTACTCTGAGTGGTAGTCCAGGATAGGATGAGTGTAATTATTATTAAACAAGCTGAGCTTAGGAGGTAGATATCAGGACATGCACACAAACACAGTGTGCACAGAGCAGAATAGTTGAATTTTGTACTACAGAGAGAGATAAATAGTAATTTTTAGAAGGGTGGCAGGACACAGTAAGGTAGAATATTTTGTTCAGTGCAGTTTGAATGAGGAAGAGAAATGATTTAGGGTAATGTATTATAGTATCACTGCCCTCTAGTGGTGGCCTGTTACAATCTGCCGCTGGACAACTGGGGAGATGTACTTTTAAGGCAAGACGTATGCCACTCCCACCACCAGGGGCTATGAAACAAAGGCTGGAAAAGGGCGAGCGTAGTTGGGGGCAGAAAGACCACAGTGCAGGAACTGAAGAAATTAATGCAGGTTACAGATTCAAGCAGATCAAGTTGTTAAATACAGTAAGTATGCAGTGACAAAAGAAACACGTTTTGAGTTTTAAATGCAGCACAATCTGTGCAACAAGAACACTTGTGCTAGAAGGATAAATGCCATGACTGTGCGAGTAAAATGGTGCCAAGTATGAATGACAGTCGATTGCGCAGTATGCAGATCCACTCGAGTTCCATACCTGAAGTTGCCAGCTGGGTGGTCTGAGCTCCTTCTGCTGCTGGGGAGGGGGGGTGAACAGGAATGCTCACAGGGGGCTCTGAAAAGAGAGAAAGAAGTGAAGGGGTTTGGCAAAGTAGGTCAGGAGGCAGAAACATAGAAACATAGAATTTGATGGCAGATAAGGACCGCTTGGCCCACCTAGTCTGCCCATTTCCCTACCTAATGGATAAGCTGCAGATCCTAGTTAACCTACAGCCTACTTCCTCCTACCCCCCACTAGAATTGCCTTATGTCTGTCCCATACTTTCTTGAATTTCCCACTGTTTTTGACTCTACAACCTCCTCAGGAAGGCGGTTCCATGCATCTACAACCCTCTCTGTGAAGAAATACTTCCTCACATTACCTCTCAGCTGTCCCCCCTCTATCTTCAAATGTGCAGGAATCAGCTCTGGTTACAGGCTGAGAGCCTTGCTGTGGGCTAAAATGCAGTGAGTTTGTTTCAAATTCATACAGCCCAAGCCTCAGGTCTAAAATTTGGGGAAGGGATCTAGCACAGGCAAACGGTCCAAAGTGTGCTCTAATTAGATAAATTAGGCGCTGTATAAATTAATGCTTGAAAACACAGCAGCCCCACACAAATCAAATAAATTAAATCTCTCTGGGAACCAAATTGTGCAGAATCCCAATTTAGGATTATCTCTAGCACAGGGTAGAGAACTAACATTTAAACTGAAGCACAGAGTACCCTTAAGAAATTGATCTTTAGCACAGGACAGAGGCTGAGATATGAATCAGCAGTACAAAATCCTCTATTCAAAATCCCCCAGATACAATCCATCTCTACAGCACATTGCAGGAGCTGTATAAATTAATGCAGGCTACAGATTCAAGCAGATCAAGTTGTTAAATGCAGTACAGTAAGTATGCAGTAACAAAAGAAACATATTTTGAGTTTTAAATGCAGTACAATCTGTGCAGCAAGAACACATGTGCTAGGAGGATATATTGGCATGGCTGTGCAAGTAAAACTGCCTCAAGTCTGAATGATAGTAGACAGCGCAGGATGCAGAGTCTGCTCAAGTTCTGTTCCTGAAGCTTCCAGCTAGTTGCTCAGAGCGCCTTCTGCCACTGGGGGAGGCAGGAATGCTCGCAGGAGAGCTCTGAAAAGAGAGAGAAAAGGTAAATTGAATTGAATTTTTTGACTGGGTGACTAGGGAGGTGGATCAGGGGAGGGCAGTGGACATGGCCTATCTGGACTTCAGCAAGGCCTTTGACACTGTGCCACATAGAAGACTATTGCACAAACTGGGAAATATGGGTGTGGGCAGGACAGTAGTGCGGTGGGTAGGTAACTGGCTGGGCAGCAGAACACAGAGGGTGGTAGTAATGGCTGTCACTCCACAGAGGGAAGAGTGACCAGTGGGTACCACAGGGATCAGTGCTGGGACGGTACTATTCAATATCTTCATCAGTGACATTGCGCAGGACCTAGAAGGCAGAATTTCACTGTTCGCTGATGACACAAAGCTCTGTAATAGAGTAGACACACCAGAGGGTGTAGACAGAATGAGAAGGGACCTGCAGAAACTTGAAGAAATGGTCAGGGGTTTGGCAGTTGAAATTCAATGCAAGGAAGTGCAAGATAATGCATATGGGGCACAAAAACCCTGGCGCAATATATCAGTTGGGGGGTGAGGATATAGCATGCACCAAGCAGGAAAGGGATCTTGGAGTTATCATCTCTGATGACCTCAAGGCAGGGAAACAGTGTGACAAGGCAGCAGGTAAAGCAAATAGGATGCTGGGATGCATAGGCAGGGGCATCACCAGCAGGAAAAGGGAGGTCATAATTCCACTATTCAAGACACTAGTGAGGCCGCACCTGGAGTACACTGTGCAGTTCTGGAGACCTTACCTACATAAGGACATAGACAGGGTAGAAAAGGTTCAGAGGAGGGCAACAAAGCTGGTGCATGGATTGCATCTCAAGTCCTATGAGGACAGGTTGAAGGCACTGAACATGTACTCCCTGGAGGAGAGGAGGGAGAGAGGGGATATGATAGAGACATACAAGTATCTTACAGGGAGGAACAGGGTGCAGGAATGCACTATTTTTAAGTGAAAAAGATGTTCCAGGACTAGAGGGCATGGGATGAAGTTGGAGGGAGGACGATTCAGAGGAAGCGTCAGGAAGAATTTCTTCACAGAACGGGTGGTGGACAAGTGGAACACCCTGCCAGAGGAAGTGGTGGGGGCTGAAACAAGCACGGGATTTAAGAGTGCATGGGATAGACATAAAGGAATTCTGGAGGTCAGGGGTAAGGGGCAACAGACTTCCTGGAAAACATAAACTGAACTTACAAACTTAAATGGGCAGACTGGGTGGGCCATAGGCCCTTATCTGCCGACACTGTCTATGTATCTATGTATCTATGTAAAGCGGATTGATAGCCCGTGAGGAGGGCACATGGGGAAGGGTGCGGTCCATAATGGCGACTCGTTCTCCATGAAATCCCTCACGGCGATGGGAAAGTAGGGCAATAGGATGGGGGGTGGGCAAAATGGATGACAGGATGTCGCTATATGTAAGCAGGAGGGGAGCGAGCACAGTGAGTGTGAGCTGGGAGGGGGCATAGGAGCTGTAGGGGGTGGTGCTGCGGTGGGTTCCCGAGCTACATTGTGGCATTGGCCTGTGGTTGGGGTGGGTGAGGTACTGGGTTTGATTCCATGCACTGATGTGATTTTATCACTCCCAGCCTGAACCTTTAATTTTAAATGCTTTCACCTCCCCGACATGCACCCCCCTGGAGTTGAGAATCCTTTAGTATGGGGGTGTGGGAAGCAAAGCTTCCCATGTTGGGGGGGTGTGAGGGGGTGCAGCCCCTACAGAAGCATTGAAGAGTTATGTCCTGGCACCATTGTCCAGTGCGGCAGGGTCAAAAAGCCAAAAATGTTTTCGGCACTCTGATCTGTCGAGCAACGGCACTGCCTTTAGGCTTTTGCCATTATCACATAGACGCAAAGGATTGGGTAAAGTAGGCCAGGAGACGGGAAGCAGCTCTGGTTACAGGCTGTAAGCCTTGCTGTGGGCTAAAATGGAATGAGTGATGGATATGTCAATGTCAAGTGACATAGTGACAGGAAGCAGCAGCACTACCACCAAACAACTGAGGATCTGGAGGTGGTTGGTTTTGAAGTGCAATTTGAAAGTGGTGCTGTTGGCGATGGTGGGTTTGTACCTTGATGCAGATCCCTCGTAAAGGAGCTTTTAGCTCAAAGGTCAAATCCTAGTATTCAATAAATAAATAATTTATTTATGCCATACATTCAATAAAAGAGGAAAATATTGAATTTTCTGCCACTTTTTGCTGATTATAAAAAATCTAAATGGTATCTATAAATGAAACACCTCTGAATTGATAGATATTTTTGTGCTGAATAACTTTTGTGCTCAGAGTACCGTGCTGTCATTTTTTCAGTTTAAAGCTATTTACACTTGTTTATTGCAAAAATGAAAAATAATTGAACTTTCTGCTGTTTATTTGCTAATTATAAAAAAAAACTAAAAGGCACATATAAATGAAACACTACTCCTTTTGTAGATATGTTTGTGCTGAACAAATGTCATGCTCACAGCACCATGCTATCATTTATTGTTTTGATATTATTTGCATTTCTTTGTTAAACTAGTGGAAATTAATTGGATTTTCTGCTGCTTTTTTTTAATAATTTTTAAAAACTAAACCATATTTATAAATGAAAACTACAATGATTTTGTAGATATTTTTGTCTGAAACAACTTTTGTGCCACAGTGCCATGCTATCATTTTTTTTATTTTAAAGTTATTTGCATTTGAATACAGGTAGCACAGCTAGAGTACATCTGCACAGCTAGGTGTCTCTCTCTTCAATGACATCATCAAGGTAGCCATTTTAGGATTCTTAGGGCAGGATTTTTGAATCAGGATTGGCTGTGTTTATAATTTTCAAGTGCCATGAATAAATGCAGTTTCAGTATAAATGTTAATAAAAGCCTCACCTTTAAAAGCCTATGGAGTCATTTAAATAAAAATGTGTAAAGAAGATTGTTTAGGTATCCTTTAACAATCAGTTTGTTACAGAATAATCAGACTAAATTCACATTCCAATTTAAACCAACCGACCAGAAGGATACATCCATTAGTAAAGCCTATAGAAACAAAATGCTAATAGCAAAGGAGCAAAGATAATCTGGTGGAATCCCTTGGTAGAATCTGTCAGCCACCCCCTCACCCACTAGAGTTAAGTCATTTTGCTACCCATAGGTGGTCCAGGGCCATAATCCTCTCTAGACCGCAGACACATTTTCACTGTTCAAAGCCTGACCATGAACTGAAGAAAAGGGTGTGCAGTTCAATGTATTTATGTGGTGTTTTGAACTTATGGCATAACATGGGCATCTTGGTATATTTTTGGCCAAATTTTCATCATGTCTTCTTTGGGACCCTACTTCATGAACAACATCACTGTTGTTAGACAAATGTATCCTGAAAGGTGATTTTGTGGTCCACGTACAAAATCACCTTTAGGACAGGAGCTGAACATTTTCTCTGCCCTTGTCCATGAGGTGGGGTCATAAGAAGGGTATGTTGAAAATTTTGTGTAACAACATTAAAAAAAAAACAACAAAAAACAGTTATTTTGCAAATGCAGCCTCATAACTTTGGTAATTGTCAATATTTCTACCCCAAATTTACAACATAGCCACATCTTTTCAACACCTCATGTATGTGACAGCTGTCATTTTTCAAATCCTGGCCAAAATGTTTTTTTACATCTCCAAATGTGATTTTGTGGTCCCTACGTGAAATCACCTTTCGGGCAGGAGTTAGCAATGTTCTGTGCCCTTGTTCATGAAGCTGGGTCATATGAAGGCTATGTCGAAAATTTGGTGTAACAATATTAAACAACAACAAAGTTAAAAATCTACATTGAATTTTGCAAACACAGCCATGTAACGCTGGTAATTTTCAATATTTTTTCCAAAAATTTACAACGTACTCATATGTTTCCAGCACCTCATAAATGTGGCTGCTGTCATTTTTCAAGCTGGTCAAAATGTTTGTTTTTTTACATCACAAAAAATGATTTAATTGACCTTGTGTAAGATCACCTTTTGCACAGGAGCTGAAAATTTTCTTGCCCTTGTTCATGAGGTGGGGTCATAAGAAGGCTATGTTGGAAATCTTGTGTAGAAATTTTAAAACTCAATAAAGTTATGAGCCTACCTTTAATTTTGCAAATGCAGGCTTGCACATTTGATAATATTCAATATGTTTATCCCACATTTTCAACATAGTCATTTCTTTATAGCATCTCATGAATGTGACAGCTGTCATTTTTCAACTTCTGCCCAAAATGTGTTTTAGCATCCCGAAAGTTGATTTTGCAGTTCCGGGGCATAATCACCTTTAAGCCAGGAGTTGATCATTTCCTCTGCCCATTTTCATGAGGCAGGGTCATAACAAAGCTATGTTGATAATTTGGTGCCACGATATTATGAAACAAATTTACAATATTTTTACCCCAAATTCCTCAGCTGCAGCCCTATCGACTCTGGCTGGAGTTTGTCTGGCACAGGGAAAACTGACAAGTGAAACTGAACACTGAATAAGTATTTTATATGCCCAAAGCACTTGTTTTGTTTTCCAGCACAGGGAAAGCTGACAAGTAAAACTGAACACTGAATCAGTATTTTATACGCCCGAAGCACAGGTCTGGTTTTCTAGCACCGGGAAATCTAGCAAGTGAAACTGAACACCGAATCAGTATTTTATGTGCCCAAAGCACAGGGATTTGTTTTTTAGCAATGAGAAATCCGACAAGTGAAACTGAACACCATGGCCCAGTTATTCAGAAATGCGCCACAGGCAGCGTAAATCTGATGCGCTGTAGTACAATAGGAGCCATATTCAGAGGTTGCGCCAGCTGAACTGCGCCAGCACAACCCAGCTGAATATGGCACAGTTGCACCATGGTGCAGCCAGAGTTGTGCCATGGTGCAACACAGTTGTGGTATGGTGCACAAAGAGATGCTGCAGAGCAAAAGTGGGAGCAGAGCAGCACAGCAAAAGAGGGGGGCATGGCACAGACAAGAGACCCAGGGACAGAGACAGGGAAGCACAGTGACAGGCTACAGGCAGCCTCCACCAGCAGGGCACAGCAGGGTGCACAGAGGCACCCAGACACCCCACCCCAGAATACAACAGTGACACAGATAGCAGGCAACAGGAGGTGCTAATGGCCAATGGAGGGCCACCAAGGGAGCCCCCCACAGGCTGTAGGCCATTCCTCCCCACCCACCCAGATCAGAGCAGGCCACACCCAGGAGCACACAGCCAAGTGCACACACACACACACACACACACACACCCCACAGGCAGCCCACACAGTAGGCACTGAAAGCACTGGGAGGCACGTAGTGTGGCAGACCATATGGGACAGGTCGCACAATGCCAAGCAGGGTCCCCAACACAGCTTGCAGCCAGTACCCGACCAAAGACCATGGCCGTGTGCCACCACCACTCACACACCTGCCACACACCCCTGACAGCCACACAATGGGCACCCCAAGGCACAGCCACCGACTGAGGGGAGGGACATCACCACAGTGGGACACACCACAGCACACAGCAGTGAACCACAGAAGCACAACATGTACACCGACACATGCACAACACACAGACAGACAGACACTGGGCCACTGCAGCATGGCTCCTCACTCCACCTGCAAAGCAGACACTGACACAGGCAGGTAAGTCAAAAAATATATAATCCCAAACCAAACTATTTACAACAACAAGGGGGTGGGAAAGGGTAGGAAAGTGAGGGAAGGGGACAGGGAACAGGGACTGTACAGTGGGATGGGGGACTGTAGGGGGAGGAACAGCAGGGGAAACAGGGGAATGCTGGGGCTAAACTACCGGTGGCCATGATCTGCCACCCCTTGGTGTCCACACCTCCTCCAGTCCTCCAGCAGCAGGCAGCGAACCTGCAGGACAGCCTCCATGGTGGTGGACATTATCAGAATTAGCTGCCTGAGCAGCCTGCACTATCCGGGCCTCTGACATCTCCACTGGACACCTATGACAAGGGACAGGACACATGATCAGTGCAATGTCCCAAGGAACCATGCCCACCCACAGCATGCAATATGCAGTGGGAACACACAACCCCAGAAGGCCCATACCGTACACCAATGGGGGGGTGGGCCAGTGCCTGCCAGCAGTTCGGCACACCATGACAGTGCACAGAGGTGGTCCCTGCTGCACAATGGCCACAGGACTGAGCAATGACAGTCACATGGCACACCACAGCAACGTCAATGGCAGCTGGGCACACACCCACCCCACTAACAGCTGGCACATGTGTTCAATGGATGCACCACAGTGGCATGCACCACAAACAGTGCAACACACATAACTACCATGGCACATGGCACAGGTGGCCATGCCTACACCCACACCCCCATCACCCCCCATGTAAAGTGAGAATAACCATAACAGTGCCTACCTGCCCTCCGCGGCCCCGCTGGTGCCAGTCCTGCTCCTTCTCCTCCTCTGTGGCCTGCTGTGGACTGCTGTACTGCTGCTGCTGCTGTTGCCTGCACCCGCCAGCAATTCTCAGGCCCTGGGAATGAAACAAAGACAGGGACTCATCAGAAAACATCCACAGCAGCTGCCCACCACCCCCACCCCTGTGCACAGGGTGAACCCCTGCCCGACATGTCCCACAAGGCTGCATCACAACACAAGCAGTGGCTGGCAATGCCACTCCATGATGCGCATGATGAAAGTGCACCACTCTCCAGGACATGTCAGGAAGTCTAGCAAACACCACAGTACAGCACCAGGGCACACATGCAATATTGGCTGACTTTATTTATTTATTTATTGAGAAATATCAGATAACATACCTTTGAGTCATAGACTCCTTTACAAAGGGTCCACATCATGCATACAGAGATGTAAGAATACAGTAATAACAGCTAGACAAATACAGTAACAGTGGAAATAATATCACATCTGGAGTCACTGGTACAGGGAATTTACAGTTGGAGGTATACATAGTACAATGAATGCATCACCAGGTCCAGCAGTTAGTGTTAGTAGTTAGCTGACACCAGTGGAATAACAATTGGATATATTCAAGGCACATTGGGTGCCATATCTGTTACATCAGATAGTGTTAGTAGTTAGCAGAACACCTGCACTGCAGGTTGGTGGTACTCACCAGGGGAAGGCAGTACCTGAGTGCATAGTGGGATAAAGGCCGGATAGGAGATGTCCATTGTCAACAATAGCAGGTGACAGGACCATGGTACAGTCCATTGTCACAGACAGGGTGTGCAGTGGCTGAGATTAATGACAGTCCCAGAGTGAGTCCTGGGTGAATAGATTATGCAGGCAGGTCTTGAACTGGCCCAGTTTGGGTTCAGTGAAGATGGAGTTTGGGAAGGAGTTAAGCCAGATGGGAGCATGGTAGCGAGAGGTTCTTTGACCCATGGGGTTCTTGTATAGAGGGACCTGGAAACGAGTTGACACAGACTGCCGAGTGGGCCGGGTGGACAAGGGTGCCTGGAGAAGGGGGGTACGTGCGGCTGGGAGTAGTTCAGCAGTGATTTTTCTTGCAAAGAGGCAAGTCTGATATTTTAGCCTCCCATCAAAATTTAGCCAGCTGGAGGAAGCATAAAGTGTACAGATAAGTGTGGATTTGTCACAGCTGACGGCTAGTCTACATCCCTTACTAAGGGCCATCCCGAGTTTGTTAAGGTGTGTTATCAGCCGCCCCATAGATTATGATACCATAATCAATGAGTGATAGGATAGAAGAGGAGATATCTAGGTGAGGAGCTTCAGTAGGGAGGCAGCGTTTGTAGCGATGAAGTAAGCCAATACGCACATTGACAGTGGCGCTCAGTTTATGGATGTGTTCGTGGTAAGTGAGTCCCGAGTCTAGGGTGATACCCAGATATTTAAAAGAGGTGACCTGCTCAAGGGGATCATTTACGGAGTTTAGTATGTGCAGAGGAAGCCCATTATTCTTATTTTGGGCATAAGCAAATACCATGGATTTTGTTTTTTTATAGTTAAGGACTAGCCTGTGCTGTATGAACCAGGATTCGGCTTCAGTAAATGAACTTTTGGAGGACACAACGGAGAGTGGCGGGATCAGTATGGGTGCTGAAGAGGACAGCATCATCTGCGTACAGAAGTGGTTTCCTGGAGCATGCCTTGGGCAGAGAGTTGACAAACAGGGAAAACAATAGCGGGCCACAGATTGAGCCCTGTGGGACTCCTGAGTGGACTTGGAGGGGGGAGGACTGGGTATGGGCAAGCTTAACTCTCTGCATTCTATGGGACAGATAGCTGGCAAACAAGCCTGTGGACTCTGGGGACAACCCTATATATGTGAGGGTTTCAAGGAGAAGTGTGTGGTGCATGGTATCAAATGCCTTGGACAGGTCTATAAAAACAGCACCAGCAGTGAGGTCCATGTCCAGAGATGTGTGGAGAGTGTTGGCGAACTCCAAGAGGGCTGCTGTGGTGATATGATTGTTGTGGAAACCGTGTTGCTCAGGGCACAGGAGGCTATATTGAGAGAGATAGTCAGTAAGCTGTGTGGCCACAATTCTCTCCAGGGCTTTGGAGAGAGGAGGCAGTATTGAGAGGTGCGATAATTCCCCGGTTGGGTGTGGTCACCGCTCTTCAGAATGGGCGTAATGAGGGCTGATTTCCATTTAGAAGGAAATTGGCCAAGAGATAGGGACCAGTTCAGTAGCAAGGTGAGGGGGTACAGGGCCTCATTAAAAGTGAGCCTTAGTAGCTTGAGATATAGCGAGTCATTGCTGTGGTAGGGGCTGTTTACCCTTCCCCTTTTCCCCTGTCTGTATTGATATATACACCTTTGTTGTATTTTTACTGTTGGGTAATATAAGATTTTTTAGGTAAATTGGGTGTTGAACTGCTTATAATAGTTATTTCTGGTGGAATACAGAAAGTGAGGGCTATTGGCATTTTTGACTAGCATACCCCTTTGCAGTTTAAATCTGTTGCAACAGTTTCTTTCCTATATTCTTTTCTTTTTCTCTTTTACTCCTCTATCCATGGACTGGGCACCTGTGGGTAGTCTTTCTGTTCCTATCCCTCCTTCTGCACCTTCTAAATAGTATGCTAGTTAAAACATTGGTAAAATCGGCTGTTTTAGTGAATAACAATTAACGGAGCTCCCTGCGAGTGTACGCACGGTCGCGATGTGCAATTGTGAGAGGAGCCCCTGCGAATGTGCGTACATTCTCCAGCGAAAGCCATTGAGCTTCTCAGTTAGTTGTAAATATATATTTTAACCTCTTCTGCCCCTGTTAGTTAGCGCCTTTTCTACTGCTTAAAGCTCCTACAAAATAAAGGGAAATAGGAGCAAAACCAGGCAAAATGCTACAGTCTTAGAAGCTGTAGCTGGTTGAAAGAGAGTCGTTGGAACAAAGGCTACATTTGCAGTCAACTGCTTATGAATAAGTTGCAAGTACAAATATAGGAACACAGTGTTTCATGCTGTTTTTGTGTAAACCCTCACTTTTGTGAGTTACTGTGTGTATCTGCTATTGTCCTGACATGTTACCAAGTAACATTGCAGCTGGTGTAAATATATTAAACTGACATGTAGCTGTGTAGTCTTTTGAAGGCAGCTCGCCAGACCCTCCTTTCAGTCTTCTATCTCACTATAGTGCTGGTCGGCCCTTGTTCCTCCTCATAAATTATAGAAGCTGATGAGAGGAGCCTAGTGTGCTCAGTAAAATCATAAATGAAAGAAATATAAGTATTTTTTTTGAAGGTTGATTGTAATATAAACAGACAAAGAATGCCTAAAATGAAATACAGGTTACATTTTAAAGCATTTTAAACACTACATGTTAGTATATTTTCTGTTTAGGGAGGGGCTTATGTGTATCATGTGACCTGAAGTTCATATATAGGAAGAATAGAAAATGAATTGAATCAGGGTGTGGTAGGAAGGTGAACCTGCCAGGTGTCTAGCATGCTTCTAGACAGATATTCTCCAGTGATGCTAACTGTTAAGATATCATAGCTATTTACTTTGTTTATTGTGATTTTTGTTTCATTTTCCGCTGTCAAGTCCATTTATTTTTCCTGCTTTAAGGAATAAATTTAAGTTTTCTTTTTGCATCCTAACAGTGTTCTGGACTCCATTTATTCCCACGTGTACAGTTGGTATTAGAAGTGGGATCTAAGGAGGCGAGGCAACCTTTTGGTGGATATCGTCCAGTGATATCATGAAGGATCAGAAAAAGCAGGGAAAGATGGAAGCACCCACACCTAAGGGTGTGTTGACCCGGACAATGGTTGACAACTTTCAGTTTCCATTGGCTACCAGTCTGGGTGATGTCAGGCGGAAGAAGACTGTGAGACACATGAAAGAAGAGGGTGCTACTTAGGGTGAGGATACCAGTTCAGTGGAAGAGGAAGAAGAAACACCTCCTACTGAGATGCAGGATCTCCTCAGATGGCTGTGCTTGAAGCAAATTGACTTTGAAAAGCAGAGAGAAAGAGACCGGCTGCAGTATGAGGCCAGGTGGGTGGATACCCTTAAAGCAATTCAAGCTATGGGGACTGTTAGACACAACCCACCCAATGTAGGGCCCAGAGACATTAAACTGTCAAAGTTAATGGACAGTGATGATATTGAAGCATACATCACTACATTTGAAAGAGTGGCAACTGCTTGTGGGTGGTCCACGGACCAATGGGCTGTCCATTTGGCTCCTTACCTTATAGGCAAAGCACAATTAGCTTATAGCCATGTGGAGACCCAGAATGCAACCAACTATGACCATGTTAAGCAAGTAATCTTGAAAATATATGATATCAGTACAGAAACGTACAGGTAACATTTCCGGACATTTAGATATCGTACTGCTGACTCGTCACAAGAAGCTTACGTCAGATTGCAAGACTTTTGTACTAAATGGCTTCCACCCACAGTGCGTACTATAAACCAAGTGATAGAGTCAATAGTACTTGAACAGTTCATCACAATACTGCCATATGAGGTACAAATGTGGGTGCGAGAACACAGACCAGAAACAGCTGAAAAGCTATTAGCCGTGCAGAGGACTTTGTAACAGCATGTCCACAACATCAGAACGGGTTGCATGGGGCTTCCTCTTCCACCAGCTCTATGGTGAGACATTCTCCTACTGCTCCTTCTACTAATGCTACTAATAGTACATATGCGAAGCATGTTCCATGCCCCTACAACCCTGACATAATTTATTGAGAATGTCAAGCAAAGGGACATACTGCTAGATTTTTCCCCAAGAAGAAAGCTGACCCTTCTCATCTGGCTCTAGTGAATTGGGGGCAGTATACTGTGGTAGTCAGCATTGGAGGGAATGAAGTAACTGCATTAACAGACTCTGGGAGTAAACAAACCCTAGCACACACTGATGTACTATGTGGGATCCCTCAGAATGTGAATCCTGAACAGACAAGGGTAACTTGTCTACAGAGGGATGTTCATTCTTATCCCTTGCATGATGTTACCATCACAGCACATGGCATGGCACAAGCATATGAGAGTAGGAGCAGTACCAGGGTTGCCTGTACCTGTAATTTTGGGACATTATTTTCCTATGTTTGACAATTTACTAACACCTACCTCAGTCATCTGTGCAGTATCTACCCAGGCTCAGACTCGACTAGAACAGGCAGACATTGAACTATTTCCATTTGATGAGACATTGTTTAAGGCCACTGGTAAATCCATAAAATCCAAGAGACAGAAAAGACTTGAGAAACGGGCATGGAATAAGAAAAGGGACTCATGTGTTGAAATGTTGCATAACACTATTTCAATACAGTCATTTGCAAATAACCAGAAAAATTATGAGACATTAATCCTTTTGTATTTACAGGTTGTCTGAGAAAGGATAGAAGGTACACCCCTATGTATAGGATTCAACAAGAAAAATTATATAGCGTGTGTGTGAATCCTAAAACAAGAGAAAGAGTAGACAAACTAGTGGTCCCACAAAAGTATAGAGAGCAATTAATGTTTTTAGCCCATGATGTCCCTTGTGGGGGTCATGCAGGAAAGTATAGAACACGGAAAAGACTCCTGTACAGATTTTTTTGGCCTGGAATTCATGCACAGGTGGCTGAATACTGTAGAAGTTGTAGTAAGCATCCAATGGTAGTGCCAGTTACTAAAAAAGACAAAGTTCCCCTGCAACTTGTACCATTGATAGCTGTCACCTTTGAACGTATAGCAATAGACATCATAGGACCCATCCCCAAAAGTTCAAAAGGAAACAGGTTCACTCTCATTATATGTGACTACTCTACAAAATATCCAGAAGCCACTACTTTACCTACTGTCATGGCTGACAAAATAGCAGAGGAGTTGCTAAAGGTGTTTAGTAGAGTAGGCATTCCTAAGATTATACTAACAGATAGAGGGGCTAATGTTTGTTTTGCTTTGCTGAGGTGCCTCTACCAGACCCTGGGGATGGAAGCTGTGTACACCTCTCTTTATCACCCCCAGACTTATGGCTTAGTTGAATGCTTCAAGAAGACACTAAAAAAAATTATTCAAAAATACGTAGAGGATGAAGGGGAAACAATTGGATTTGTATCTACCGTTACTTCTTTTTACCTATCAGGAGGTCCCACAGGTGTCAACAAGATTCTCACCTTTTAAATTGCTTTATGGCAAGAACCCTAGAGGCCTCCTAGATATGGTCAGAGAACAATGGGAAGATACCACTGTTTAGGAAAAACCTGACTACGCTTGAGTAAGTCACTCAGCTACAACAAAGGGTAACTCGATATTCCCAGTTTGCCTATGAACAAAATCAGGTAAAACAAGTCTATCAAAAAGAACAATATGACACAGGAGTTGATAATGAACAGTTTAGTGTTGGAGATCATGTTTTACTCTTCCATCTATGGAAAATAAGCTAACTGTGAAATGGCAAGGACCTTATGTTATCCAGAAACAAACTGGTCCTGTTACATACCTAGTGGAAGTACTGGATAGAAAAAACAAATTAAAGGTATATCATGCTAATTTGTTGAAAATATGGAATGATGAACCCAGTAAAGCCATGTATGTGTGTCATACCGCAACTGATGATGAGCTAGCTGTGGCATACAACTGTCTAGAAGGTAAACAGGTACACACTGGGCTGTTGACAAACCCCATGTTGGCAGAAGACCAAAAACAGGAATTAGCCCAAGTGTTAAGTCAGTTCCACTCTACATTCACAACCATGCCTGGTTAAACATCTGCTATAACCCATCAGATACAGGTTTCCCAAACCATGCCCATTATAGTAAAACCCTATTGTATACCAGAGAAAGTGAAAGTAGAGGTTATAAAGGAGATAGAGAAAATGAAAGAAATGGGAGTCATAGAAGAAGCAAATAGTGCATGGGGATTCCCAATGGTAATAGTTCCCAAAAAGGAGGGTGGAGTCCATATTTGGATTTCCGTAAACTTAATGCCATCTCCAAGTCTGATGGGTACCCTATGCCCCGAGTGGACGATATAATAGATCAGCTCGGGCAAGCTCAGTATGTCAGCACACGTGATTTAACAAAAGGCTATTGGCAGATCCCACTAGAGGAATCAGCCATGGACAAAACAGCCTTTAGCATACCCTTGGGATCATTTCAATTTACCATGATGCCCTTTGGACTTCATGATGCACCGGCCATGTTTCAAAGACTGATGGATAAGCTGTTAAGACCACATTTGGGATACAGTACAGTTTATCTGGAGGATGTTATCGTCTATAGTCCTTCTTGGAAAGAGCACATTAAACATCTTACCCAGGTTTTAAAAGCCACTGCACAGGCTGACCTTACAATTAACCCTACTAAGTTTTCCCTTGCCATGAAGGAAGCACGGTACCTAACGTTTTTTGATAGGTGAAAGACAGGTGAAACTTGAGATAGGAAAAATCGATGCTGTAGCCAAATGTCCCCATCCAATCACTAAGAAACATGTACATTCCTTTTTAGGATTGGTGGAGTACTACAGGTGCTTTGTACCCCAGTTTGCTACCTTAGCCAGTCCTTTAACTGACTTGACAAAAAACAAACAGACCCACTAAAGTCAACTGGACTCCAGAATGTGAGGAGTCCTTTTGTGCAATAAAAGCTGCCCCTCTGTTCAACTCCAGTATTGAAGAGTCCTAATTTTGCTAAACCTTTTATCGTGCAAATGGATGGTTCTAACATTGGCATAGGAGCAGTGTTGTCTCAATTTCAGGACAGAGGGGAGCACCCCATACTTTTTATTAGTAGAAAACTTCATGCCAGAGAGACCAAGTATTCCACTATAGAAAAGGAATGCTTGGTGCTTAAATGAGCCATAGAGTCCTTACAGTATTATTTATGGGGAAATCAATTTGAGGTATGGACTGACCATAACCCACTTTGTTGGATTCAGAATATGAAAGACAACAATCCTAGAATTATGCGGTGGTATCTGACATTACAACCGTACAAGTTCTCAGTGAAACACGGAGCAGGAACAGCCAATAGCAACGCAGACTTTATGTCTCACTTCGGAGCTGATATAATAAGAGAGACAGAAGTAGACCTCGGGGTATTAGAATAATGTAGGTATTTAAGGATTTAAATAAGTAAGGTGTTTATTTCTTACTGTATTAGGGACCCCGAGGTGGAGCTTTGGGAGTGGGTGGGCTGGAGCTCCATCTCTCATCTAGAGAGATCTACATTTCCTCTCTTGAAAGAAGGTGATAGATAAAGCACATCAATATAGAAAACCTTTGGTTTTCTCTTAGGTGGGGAGGAGATTGTGGTACGGGCTGTTTACCCCCCCCTTTTCCCTGTCTGTATTGATATATACACCTTTGTTGTATTTTTACTGATGGGTAATATACGATTTTTTAGGTAAATTGGGTGTGAAACTACTTACAATAGTTATTTCTGGTGGAATACAGCTGAGGGTTATTAACATTTTTGACTAGCATACTCCTTTGCAGTTTAAATCTGTTGTAATAGTTTCTTTCCTATATTCTTTTCTTTTTCTCTTTTACTCCTCTATCCATGGACTGGCCATCTGTGGGTAGTATTTCTGTTCCTATCCCTCTTCCTGCACTTTCTAAATAGTATGCTAGTCAAAACGTCAGTAAAATCAGCTTTTTTAGTGAATAATGATTAGCAGAGCTCCCTGCGAGTGTACGCATGGTTGCGATGTGCGATTGTGCGAGGAGCCCCTACGAATGTGCGTATATTCTCCACCAAAAGCTGTTGAGCTTCTCAGTTAGTTGTAAATATATATTTTAACCTCTTCTGCCCCTGTTAGTTAGCACCCTTTCTACTGCTTAAATCTCCTACAAAATAAGGGGAAATAGGAGTGAAACCAGGCAAAATGCTACTGTCTTGTAAGCTGTAACTATTTGAAAGAGAGTCGCTGGAACAAAGGCTGCATTTGCAGTCAACTGCTTATGAATAAGTTACAAGTTCAAATATAGAAACACAGCTTTTCATGCTGTTTTTGTGTAAACCCTCACTTTTGTGAGCTACTGTGTGTATCTGCTGTTGTCCAGACATGTTACCAAGTAACATTGCAGCTGGTGTAAATATATAAAACCGACTTGTAGCTGTGTTGTCTTTTGAAGGCAGCTCACCAGACCCTCCTCTCAGTCTTCTAGCTCCCTATAGTGCCGGCCGGCCCTTGTTCCTCCTCATATATAATAGAAGCTGATGGGAGGAGCCTGGTTTGCTCAGTAAATCATAAATGAAAGCAATATTATTATTTTTTGTATCTTTTGAAGGTTAATCGTAATATAAACAGACAAAAAAGAGACAAAAAATGCCTAAAATGAAATACAGGTTACATTTAAAGCATTTTAAACACTGTATGTTACTATATTTTCTGTTTAGGGAGGGGCTTATGTGTATCATGTGACCTGAAGTTTGTATAGGGAAAATCAATCAATCAATCAATCAAAATCTTTATTAACCAGGTGAACATCATTGAGCAAGCTCATTTTCAAGATGGACCTGGACATAAAACAATAAGACAGTAAAGAACATCATTGTTACAGCACTACCAGTCAACGAGAGTTAAACTGGGGTCAGGACAATTAACAATATAATGACAATCAAGAAAGAAAGAATCTGAGAACATAGCAATAGCACCACCACATAACAGCTGCATATATATTTACATATAGACCCTAACACTGAGCAGGGGTAATCATGGAAGGATACATGCTAGTTGGGAATGAGTTATCCTAAAGGACGGCAACACTCACATGCCAACACTTATATAATAAGCTAGGGTGGTGTACTGAGAAGGGCAGGAAGGGTACAGGGGAGGAAGGAAAGTAAGTGGTCAGCAAATACCCTTGGAAAGTACGAGTTGAAGAAAAAAGGATGGAGAGGGCAGAATTGGAGAGGGCAGAATGGTGAGGGGGACAATAATGGCACAGGTATGTTACATGGTACGAGGAAGGACATCAACAACTGGAGAAATGGCAGCTGTCAATGAAAGCAGTTACAAGCTTCATTGAAGGAGCGATTGTAACTTGATTTGAATGCTGCTAGACTGATCGGGTAGAACAGTTTCGGAGTTTCTTGCAATTTATTCCACAGCAGTGGTAGCATACAGCTTATGGCAGACTGGCCAAACTATGATCTGACCTTGGGCACAGCCAGAGAAATATACTGAGCACTTCTCAGCCCATACTTAGATATGACTCTCAGTGGTAGACAGTCTGAGATATAAGAGGGTAACCTCTGAGTGAAGGCACTATAGGTCCACACGGCAGCGTTTCTCTGTCACCTAAAGCTTAGGAAAGGCCAACCCACAGCTGTGTATAGAGCGCAGTGGTGAGTTGAGTAAGGGAGGTCCATGATAAACCTCAAGGCTCAGTGATAGAACGTGTCCAGTTTAGTTAGTGTGGTAGTAGGACCTTGACTATACAGAAAGTCTGCGTAGTCAATCAGGGAGAGGAACGTGGTTTGCACCAATCTCTTCTTTGCATCCTTGGTGAGAAAGTGCTTAATCCTGTAAAAGAGACCAAGTCTCTTTTCTGAGTTTTTTTGACAGCTCCTCAATGTGATCAATGAATGAAAGTTTGTGGTCGATCCAGACCCCTAGATGTTTAAATTTGTCTACGAATTCCAAATGTTCACCAAGTAGGGTGGTAATCTGAGGAAGGATTCCATTAGAAGATGGATTTGTTGCATGAGAAAGGGGTGAAAAAAGCATTGCCTTAGTCTTTTGGCATTTAAAAGTAATTTCTGATTTAGGAACTGTAGCTGCAATTGATTGAATTCCTGCTGTAGATCAGTACAGGCTGATCCAAGAGTAGGTCTGCTGACATAAAGCACAGTATCATCAGTGAAGAGGTGAATGTTAGCATCTTTGATACTAGCATCGATTCTGTTGATATAAATTGTGAAAAGCAGGGGGCCTAGTATAGACCCCTGTGGTACACCTCTCAGAAGTTGTTTTAGCAGAGACAATTCCCCTTCCGCTTTTACCTGTTGGAATCGGCCAGTGAGGTAGTTAGAGAACCATTTCAATGACAGGGAGTCCAGTCCGATATTCTGAAGAGAAGACAGGGGCAAGCTATGGTCAACTGTGTCAAAGGCCTGACTTAGGTCTAGGAAAACCACACAAATTAATTTCTTTTCATCCAGCTCACGCTGCCAGTCATCTTTCACCTTTGCCAACGCTGAGATGGTGCTGTGCCGTGGTCTGAAGCCTGATTGTAGGGGATTCAACAGGTTAGATGATTCTAGGTAGTTCCTAAGCTGCAAACTCGCTAGTTTCTCCAGCAATTTAGACAGGATGGGAAGCAGGGAAATAGGTCTATAATTATTTAGGTCACTAAGATCTCCAGATTTGAATAGAAGGACCACATGGGCCGTTTTCCACATGGGAGGGATATTTCCTTGTGAGAGTGATAGGTTGAAAAGGTGTGTGATTGGCACCGCTAGGACATGAGTACTAATCTTCAGGAAGAAAGGGTCAATAAGGTCGGCCCCGGTGCTTTTCCTGTCATCTAGCTGTAATAGTAATTCTTCCACCTCTTTCAAGGTTACAGGCTGTAGAGAAAAGGTTGCACCATTGTTGTAAACTTCGTGATCCTACACACCCAACTGCGTGTAGAGGTTGCTTTCAGGAGAGGAATCAAAAAGCTAGACCTGCAGTGGCAAAATGATTATTGAGCGAATCGAGGATAGTATTCATGTCAGAGACTGTAGTGGAACCAATTGTGATTTTTTTGGCAATGAATTTACTGATGTTGAGCCTTCTGACTCCTTTAAGGTTTTCCAGAATTTGGAAGAACACTTTGTGGAGGATTCGAGTTCAGTACGATAGAAGTGTGCCTTGGCTTCTCTGATCATCTTAGTGCTCAAATTCCTAGCTGTCCTAAAAAGAGCCCAGTCCTTTGGAAGTTTGGTTTTACGTGCAAGTTTCCATAGCCGATCTCTGTTAAGCAATAGGGCCTTCAGGTTGGCAGTAAACCATCAGCAGGATTTGGCCTTCGCCCTGACTTTAGTAACTGTGCATGCTTGTCCAGAACCTCTATAACAATATTTTGGAACATGATATGTGCTGCGCATACAGATTTTGCAAGGTAAAAATCTTGCCACAGCAGAGAGTCTTGCAAATCCAAGGTGAAAGTGTGAGCATCGAAGTTTCTTCTGCTTCTCTTCAGGGTGGGTTCAGCGACAGAGGCCAGCTTAGGTGTAGCCCTTATACAGGCAATGAAGCAATGGTCACTGATATCAGAGAACAGGACCCCAGCACAGGAAAATAGGTGTGGTTTATTTACTATAATGAGAGCCAGCAGTGTACTGTTAATAGGGTTCTTTTTATTGGGGCTGGTAGCTTCAGAAATGAGTTGGGACAGGCCTAGGGAGTCACAGATAGATTTAAGGGGAGTGGAGACATTGGATAACCAATCAAGGTTGAAGTCACCCAGAATAATGAACTCAGATGACAGTGACCCCAGGGAGTTACTTAGGTGGGACAACAGCTGAAGTCCCACAGATGGGGGCCTATAGCATCCTATTATGCAGAGGGAGATCTTATGTGCAATCTCAACCTTGAGAGTTAGGCATTCAAACTCTTTCTGAATTGTAGTTGAGTCAATGACGGTGGCAGAAAATTTATTTTTAATATACAGTATATGGCAACTCCTCCTCCTGTAGACTGCCTGTCTTCTAAACAAGGAATAGGCAAGAATATATACCTCTTGATCTGTAGTTCCAGGCTTGAGTCAAGATTCGGTAACCACCAACACATCAGGTGAGGTGTGACAAACCCATGCCTGAATAGATGTAAATTTTTTTTAGCAGACTGCATGCATTGACGTGCATGAAACTCACACCGTTATGGCTCACTAGATCAGCGAGGGAGGAAATAAGTGCTGGTGGACCAGGATTAAGTTCAACATTGCCTGAGCATAGCAGTAGGATAAGCAGGAGTTTCCTGAAGGCTTCCAAGACATACTTAAGTGATTTAGCCCTTTTATACTTGCGAGAGTTAGTAGGTGTAATTAGGGAGTCCTTGCAGTGGTAAGCTGGAAGGCCTGCAGCCACAAAGATGAGTAGTCTTATAGAAAGCATCAATGGAGATAGGCAAAAGTGGGCAGGCGGCATGCCTTCCCATTTTAGGACAGGAGACGTACCAGCCTGCCACAGTGTTTCAATAACCGACTCCAACCTAATGAACCCTGGTGTGCACTTGGGCTGTTCAGAGTAATTGTACGCATTCTGATTAGCTATGGGCGAACAGAGATTGGGAGCACCAGAATGAATGAGCTTAGGATTCAAGGGGTGGTACATGTGGTGTACAAGGAAGTAGGATACAATAGTTAAAAATAATGCTGCCCTCATCTTGAAGTGCTATCCCACAAAATACTGAGATGCTTGTATAAATGTCACCAGGAAGATCCAAAGGGGGACAAGTCTAACAAAATCAATGTAATTTAGGATATACCTTGAAGAAAATAGTATGGACTGTAATAACCAGTCAGGATACTGTAACCTGAAGTGGGCATGGTTACTGTGTATTTAGAGGTGGCCTGGGAGGGGGTGGGACAAAAAGGATGTGGAGGGGTTTAGCTGGAGCAGGAGAAAGGGGAAGGGTTCCAAATAAACAATAGCTCCAAAGAGCTGTATTCACTGAATTAAATCGGAGGGTGTGCTTCAGACAGTAAGTAAGGTGCCAGCTCTGTCTGCTGGGGCCCAGGGGAACAAAGCTAGCTAAACAGTGGCAGTCTCAGGTGACAAAGAAGGAATTATAAATGCAAGCACCAATTTCTGCCTAGCAATCAATACATTTTTTTTCTTCCAAATTAACATCCACACTATCACAATGAAACAGCAGGCTTAACAGTACATTAGAACCAGAACTTTGGGAATGTACAGGCTGTGGCACTTCTGCCAGTAACACACTACTGCAGATCAGTACTTGGAGACTGCGCTCAAGAGAATTTTAAAAACTAAATTTAAGGGCAGAAAATACAGGGGGCAACAGAGGAGAACAACCAAAAGGGCAAAATTGAGACAAAAGAAATTAACACAGCCGCTTTACTTTAGCACAGTTAGATTCCAATTTAGTGCTAAAGAGTTGAAAATGCCAGGCAAGTCCAGCTGACCAATCCGCAAGCACCATGCTGATGAACAGCCAATCAGCTGCAGACCATGTGACGGCACCAAAAATTAAGGGAATTGAGAAGGGATCCACGGCTTAGGGATCGCTGGTGCAGTGTCCAGTTGCCATACCTGATGCTGGGACCCTGGGTTGGGCTTGAGGGTAGCTGGCTCCACACGCTGTGTGGGCACTGATCTCGGAGGTAAGACCTCAGGATGCAGTTCAGCCCAACAAACTTCACAGGACCCTGATGCTGGGACCCTGGGTTGGGCTTGAGGGTAGCTGGCTCCATGTGCAGTGGGGGCACTGATCTTGGAGGTAGGACCTCGGGATGTGGTTCAGCCCAACGGGCTTCACAGGACCCTGTTGCTGGGACCCTGGGTTGGGCCGAAGGATAGAAAATGAATTGAATCACAGTGTGGTAGGAAGGTGAAACTGCCAGGTGTCTAGCACACTTCTAGACAGATATTCTCCAGTGATGCTGACTGTTGAGATATCATAGCTGTTTACTTTGTTTATTGAGATTTTTTTTTCTTATTTTCCACTGTCACGTCCATTTATTTGTCCTGCTTTAAGGAATAAATTTAAGTTTTCGTTTTTCATCCTGACCATGTTCTGGAC
The DNA here is from genome assembly GCA_016271365.2 of Neoceratodus forsteri. Classification (NCBI taxonomy): domain Eukaryota; kingdom Metazoa; phylum Chordata; order Ceratodontiformes; family Ceratodontidae; genus Neoceratodus; species Neoceratodus forsteri. The sequence goes on from CM057455.1 coordinate 180,305,802, forward strand.
TCCATTTATTCCCATGTGTACAGTTGCTGAATCTTGATTTGCTTAGGGCCTTGCAGAGCAGTTCAGTGGCTTCATGCTGCGATACCATTTTAAAGCAGAAAGGGGGGGCAGAGGGGGTGACAGGGGTGTTGGGGAGAAAAAATTAGGAGGCAGAACAGTGCTGAGGTCAGAGAAGGTGGCGTTAAACATATTTGCAATCAGGGCAGAGTCAGTAGTAATAGATCCATTGGCCCAGAGCTGGGAAGGAGGAGTAGTGGTGGTTTTCCCACTGAGCTCTTTCAGTGAGTCCCAGAATTTGCATCCCAAGCCCCACGTGGTAGTGAGTGAGGCATGATAATACTCATCTGTAGCCTTGCGGCTGGTCCATGTACATTTATTACATGCCTCTTGGTAGCTCTGTCTATCAGGTTGTCATGGTCATACATTTGGTCTAACAGGGCTTGTGACATCTAGGGAGTATCAACCTCTTTGACGACCTGTTTGCTCAGGGGTGCAAAGCAGTCGCAGACAGAATTGAAGGTGTTTATAAAATATTTTAGTGCTGAGTCAATGTCCATGGCAGCAGTGATGGGTGACCAGTCACAGTCTGAGAAGCATTGTTTAAAGGATCGTAGTTTGCCAGGTTTGAAAGGGTGCTGAAGGATAGTTTTGGGAGGAGGCTTTTTTGTGATATAAGACCAATGGCAGAGCACAGGGGAATGATCACTCAGTGCATTGGAAAAGACCCTAATCTGGGTAGCTTTGTGTGGTGAGTTGGTGAGTATGAGATAAAGGAAGGTGGCAGTGCTAGTCCTCTGGTTGACTCTAGTGACAGTGGTCACGAGCTGGGATAGGTTGTGTGAGGCTGCAGCATCTCTTATGGGAGCAGATGCATCAGCCAGCCAGTTAATAGTAAAATCCCCAAGAGTAATGATTTCTACAGTGTCAGGGGAATGTCTGGAGGTGGGCGAGAATGGACTGGAAGGCACCCTTTTGATTCCGGGGGAGAAGAATGTAGACTGAGGAGAGGAACGGGGTGCTCTGTTTGGTGTGATTGTGATTTTCAGGGTAAGGGCCTGGGCACTGTGTTCAAGGGTTGGTGGAGGGAGGGCCATACCATGTAGTGAGTCCCGGATGTACAGTGCACAGACCCCACCTTTTCTGGAGGTCCTGTCTGCACGATATAATGTATACCCGGGCAGAGAGACTGCGGAGTCAAAGATACGGTTGTTAAGCCATGTTTCAACTACTGAAATGACATCAGGGTGGTGCTGGGCAACCCAGCTCTGAAATATGTCAGATTTATTGAGGAGGCTACATATGTCTATGGAGGCTATTAAGAGATCCTTAAGGACAGAGAGCTTGGGTGAGAGAGGGTGAGCAGGACCTGGGTTGGGGTGAACATCAACCGAGAGAAGGAGCAGGAGCATGAAGATATGCATGGAGGCTAATTTTAGCCACTTCTGCACCAGCTTAGGTATTTGCAGGGAGGAGGGAGAGCAGTGCATAGTGGTGGGGATGGGCAGCTGTCTTAGGTAGGGAAAGGAAAGGCAGAGTAGCGACCAACAGGATTCCATGTCAGCAACATTGGGAGTTGATGTGGGGAGGGGGGCATGGTCAGTAGGATAAATGTGTCTGCTGCTATCATGGTGGAGGAGGGGAGGTGGGCTGGGATGAGATGCCCAGTTGTGAAAAGACATGGCTCACCATATAGGCATGTAGGTGGAGCTTGAACAAGTGGAAAAAGGGTGGTTAGGATTAGTGGTGCAACCCAGGAGGCAGGTGAAGCACTGGTGGAAGAGATCATGGTGGATTGCAGTGGGGGGGGGGCATTGGAGAGTATAAGATTCTTAGAAAGCAGAGTGCTGTTAGCCAGACCCGTTGGTACAGTGGCAGTGTAGTCAACTTTGGTGCAGAGGGTCAAGACCAGCAAGGGGACAGGAGAGAAACTGCAGCAGATATTAGTGCTAGCAGTGGGGTAAGAGCCTTGGAGGGCAGGGAGAAGCAGAGTTCAGAGATGGTTAGCAGAGTGATAGGAGGTATTGAAAACAGGGACTAGGAAGGGCACAGCAGTTACTCCTAGTGGTCACAAAGTATAAGCTGTAAATGGAAAAGTGGGCACTTAGAAAACAGAGACATAGGTCATGTGACACATCACATGACTTATTACATGACCAGATAGCAGCAATAAATGAAGAGCCGAGCTTGGGTGAGAGGGTGGCTGGGGTAGGCGGGGCAGTTGACGCCACAGCATCGACGGGCTAACACCCTCCACAAATAAGTAGGCAGTAGAGATGCAGGCTTTACCTCTTAAAGCCCCTAGTAGTAAACGTGTGTCCCCAGGAGTGTGCAGCAAAGAACGGCAGCGTTTCTGACTTACCTGGCTGTGGCACAGCCCCACACCTGATGCGTGCCTCAAGCCTCTTCAGGTGCTCTGGGTCCCGCTTCACTAGGTCACAGTACTGGTGGCAGCATTTCTCCCCTGTCCTGGCCTTCTTGTCCTTTGCTGCAGTGTAGCAACAATCTCCTGCCACACCGTGACCCTTGGCTGCTGCAGGGACACCTGGCCAAATAGTTAGGTGGTGTGTGGTTGGACACAGGCCACCAGGTTGACAAGCTCAACCTGTATCCAGTTCTGGGCTCTCGGGGGACTCATCTCTGCGCCATGCTGTACAGCAAACTCAGTTACCAAAATGGCGGCAGTAAGCACACGTGTCCATGACATGCACCAGATGTGCAATGCGATGGAACATGCGTTGTGTCCACTGATTGTGCAGTCCCGGAGTTGTGCGGAAATGTGTGGCATGGATGTGGCTAGGCGGGGTCACCGGATGAGGGGAGTGACCCAGGAGTCAGGGTTCGCCCCCGCCTCTGCGAAGTGCGCACATGCACGATAGCAGGCCAGGTGCATCATGTGCTATGCCCTCACATTGCACTGTCAGAACACAGTGCATGATTGACATCATGATACCTTTTGCCACATGCGCACTGCGGGCCTGTGCACTGCACATGCATGCACATTGCACCATGACTTGCTCCAAAGCAATCTCATCGCACATGGAGCAAAATCGCAATATTCAGATACCACATGCAAATGAGCTCCTCAGCCAGTGCATGGCACACTGGGTGCATTAGCATGTCATTACCATTGTGACAAACCTCATTTGCATGCCTTGTGCCATATAAGTGTAACAGAACAGCACAGGCCATGGACCAGTATTGCATCCTTTCAAGGTAAGTTGCACATGCTGCTGCAGCTCACTGGGAGCAGATAGCACAGCAGGGTGGGATGGAACAGGGTGATGCTGCCAGTGACACACTGTGCTGTCCATGTCCACAAGAAGTGAAATATTGGAACCTAAGGAGGATGAGGAGCGTGGGTCTGCTCGCAAGCACAGGCCCAATTTCACAAAAGCAGAGACAGACGCCCTGTTCAATGCATGCCTCAACAGGGAACCCCTGTTGAGTGGTGCCAAGGGCACACCATAGGCCAGGGCTGGGGCCTATGAGGAGGTGGCGGCATACGTCAACCAGCATGGCAGCCACCAATGGTCAGCACAGAAGTGCTGGAAGAAGGTGGGCACAGACAAGAGATGCATCAAGGAGAAGGTGACAGCCATCCTTGTGTCCCAGAGGAGGGCCTGCAGATGCGCCACCACTCATGGCGCAGGATGAGTTGGTGGCAGCCACCATGCATACAGCACAGTGGAGGGTGTGCATGGCAGCAGTTTCTAGATGGGTGGCAGCCCATCACTGCATGGTATGTATGTCAGCCACGTACAGCTGGTGTCATGGAAGATGCATGCACAGGCAAGCTGGCATGCATGCAGCTGGCATGCATGTCATGTGCACGTGTGCACACCCACGTAAATGCCATGCTGCAGGACACATGCAGTGACAGTGGGAGGGCACATATGGGCAATGCATCACTGACACACCTCTCTTTCTGTTTTAGCACCAGCATGCCTCCATGCAGATGATGGGGGCGCCGGCGGCACCAGCAACTGTGGATGCTGGAACGGCCCCGGAGGACCAGACGTCCACCTCCACTGGCATCCATGGGCCCGACAGGCTACAGCTCAGAACCACTGTGCAGGCAGATGTCCTGGACCTGGGGTCGGATGAGGCCCTGGATGTGTTCCTGCAGGATGTCAGCTTTGGTGTCCTCTGCCTAGAGACACAGATCAGGGCGGGGTCTGACACCGATGATGACATCATGATAATCCTGGACAGCATGGCCAACATTGTGGGTGAGATGCCTCTGCTGGCTACTGACACAGGTAGCATGCCCAGTGCTCTGCCAGCAGAGGAACAGCTGCCTGCCACCACTGTGGGTGCAGCAGTGTGCCCTGCCCTGGCTGTGCCCTGTGGTGGTGGTGGTGTGGCCGCGCAGGCACTGGGTGGTGTGCAGCAGCCAGATGGGCAGCAGCAGCAGGCTGTGGGGCAGCTGGACACAGGGTCCACTGCCGGTGCACCTGCTGTGCCCATTCCCCCTGCAGATCCCAATGTGCAGAGTCCACCAGAGAGGAGGGCTATGCAGCATGGCCAGTCACCACATGAGGATTGGCATCCGGCCTAGGAGCCCCAGGATGCCAACCCACTGGCTGAGCCCACCCGCATGCTGTGGGCGTCCGTGTAGCAACAGGTGCTGCTTACCACTAGTATAAGTGCACTGCATGCGGAGGTGCGCCAGTTAGCCAAGCATCAGGAGATGGGCATTGCACAGATCCTGATGGGGATGCAGCGCATGCAGGAGGCCATGACTGCAACCATGGATCGTATTTCCACTGCGATCTCAGATGGCTTTGCACTGCTGGCTGCCACAGGGTGTGGTCAGGCACAGATGACCTCCCGCAGTGTGCTGTCCAACCCGCGAACCCAGCATTGAGCGACCCCAGTGCAGTCAATGCTGGACAATGATTTCAGTATCCTAGGCACACCTGGGGCTGGCCTGTTTGGGTGCCTTGACACCCCCGCATGGATACAGTCATGTTCCCATGGGTGTGTCCCTGGGGGGGCTGTTGCACACACCCCACATGGCTGATGCACAGCCTGTGGCTATCGATCAGCCCAGGCGTGGCCACCCCTGTGGCCATGGTGGCCATGTTTCCATGCAGCAGACCTGATGTGCGGGCCGCCCCACCTGTGGTCTGCAGCTCCTGCCCAGTGTGCACATGGGCAATGTGTGTGTGCCTACCACTGGTGTGGCATCTGTGTGTCATGCCACACGCTGCCTGTTTGCATGCTTGCCCGGCTACTGAGCCATGTGGTGTGGGTGTGATGATGGCAGTTTGGCACCGGTTGTGCCTGTGCACCAGTGTGATGCATCTGATCCATGCCACATACCAATGCCTGAGTCTGTGTGTGTGTGTGTGTGGGAAGGGGGTGCTGTGCACAGTGAAGTGTGTGGTTGTGTGTCCCTGTCTCCCCTACCCCTGCTTCACACCTCTGTAAGTGCATGCCAATTGCCATGCATGGCCCTGCATGTGTGCTGTACCTGTTTGTGTGGCCCATGCATGTGTATTGCACCACCTACCTGTGTGCACCATAGTGATCCCATGCTAAGGTGTCCTGGTGTTGTCACACCTGCTGTTACAGCTGGGGATCCCTCCACCCAGGGGGTGGCAGTCCACCTCCCTCCAGCCCATTGCCTCCATTGTCCCCACTACTGTTGCCCTCATCAGCCTCAGCAGCTATCCGAAGGTCAATGGCCATGTTGTGCAGTATGCAGCAGGCCAGATATAAGCCACAGGCTTTTGAGGGGCTGTACTGTAGGGTACTGCCTGACCTGTCTAAGCAATGGAAATGTGTTTTCAGAATGTCAAAGACATGCTCGATGATGTTGCGTGTGCTGATGTGTGCCTCATTGTAGTGTTCCTCAGCTGGGGACGATGGGCTTCAGTAGGGGGTGAGCAGGCAGGACCGCAGTGGATAGGTACTGTCCCCTGTGTGGATAATGACATTGTTAGCCCTCTGCTGTTCTATGCTGCACCCCTTGCCTGTTCGTGGCACCCATGCCAAGATGTACACCCTGCTCTCCCCATCCTATGGTCTGCTCTGCCCATTGCCCCTTGCTCATGCCATACTCACTCACTAGGTGGCCCATGGGGATTTCCCCACATTCAAACCTGTGGCACAGTGCAGAGCTGTGCCAGAAGAATGCATAATGTGCACTCCCAGGGTGTGTGCCTCAGACATTAGTAATGTGCCTCGTGGCATAGCACACCACCTGGTAGTTGACACTTAGGCTCCCCTTCCTGTTTATGTATTCCACACCCTTGGAGCCAAGTGGCATGCAGATGCCCATGTTGGTGCTGTCAATGGCCCCAAACATGCCAGGCATTTGTGCTACCCTGTGGTATTCCTGCATGGTTGCTGTACACTCCGCCTGTGTGCTGGGGAAACAAATGAATTCCGACGCACGTGGTAGCAGAGCATTGAGGAACTGTTTGAGGAGGCGGGATGTGGCCAACTGGGTTATGCCTGTGGGTCCCCTGTTGGTCTCTGGAAGGTGCCCGTGGTGAGCAGGCACATAACGGCTGTCACCTTCATCTCCACAGACATGGCGTGGCTCCGTCTGGTGGGTGCCTGCATCTCCTTACTGCACTGCTCATAGAGCTGCCTCAGAAAGGCCCTGTTCAGGAGGTACTGGCCCACAATCTCCATGTCACTTTACTGCTTGAAGGTGATGCGGGTGTAATACCACCTGTCTCGGGCATACTGTCGACAAGCCCTTCCTTGGCCATGTTGCTGTTCCTCCTGCCCCCTCACACCCCTCATTATGACCTCCATCATGAAGGATGCACTATCCATGGCTCTTACTGTCCAATATTCCCTTGGGCAGTTGGCTGCTGCTGGCTGTGTGCCACCTTGGTGCACTGCCTAGCAATGTGTCTGTCTCTCTCACCCTCTCTGCCCCTTTCTCCCTCTGCAATGCCACCTCTGTCACTCTCACTTTGTGTCTGCCTTGGTCGGTCTTTCTTTCTTTCTTTCTTTCTTTCTTTCTTTCTTTCTTTCTTTCTTCTTCTCTCTCTCTCTCTCTCTCTCTCACTCCCTCTTACCTGGTGCAAGTGCTGTCTGTGCTTGTGCCCTGTATTTATAGGAACAAGTCTGCTCGGTGCATCTTCGATTTGCTCCGCACTTGTGCCATGGTTTCATGGTTGAATATACCACTGCGCACGATATTCATGGGAACGCCCCCTGCACTTGTGTCTGCATTCATTATAGTTGCACATTGGTGCAATGCAATTTATGCTGCAAAATGGATCCCGCTGAATATGGCTCCTTGACACAAGTCCGCACTTGCGCCTGCTCAACTCAGTGGTGCCATGCACAACTGCTTTGAATATCCAGGCCCAAATTAGTATTTTACATGCAAAATGCACAGGGATTTATTTTAGAAGTGGGAAATATGGCAAGAAAAGAAAGAGAAACAACATGTAACAGAAAATCCACTGCTTAAGTAAGAAAAAAATGAAAAAAAATATATATATCTTAAACCTAGTCTTCTATAATGCTGCTGCTTCCCTCCCCCACACAATCCACAGAAACCTCCACCTAAATGCAGAAACTGAAACATGTACTTTGCACTATTTAATCTATGATGGAATAAAAATAAAAACAATGTTGTGCATGCACAAGGCACTCATAAATTTTGATTGAAATGTGATCCAGACTGAATGGTTTGTTATTGTTTTAACTATTTTTTATGATCAGTCAGACTGACACAACATGCTGTCTGAGAGACTCTCAATAACTCTGTATACAGACATGAACAACTTAGTTTCCTATAGGCTCCACAGCAACATGTGAACCCCCTGAAGCATCATATGATAGCCTATCTCATAATGCTATGCAGATTTTGCATCAAGAGACAATTTCACTGGTGAAATTGGCATTTGGCATAATAGTAACTACCCAGATTGTGACACAATAGAAGCAAAGTCATCAATTTTCAAGAAACCACTGCAAAAAGTGAAATTAGGACTTCTTTGGAAGTAAAATTTCATGGAAAGGCAAAACTCCACGAAATATTATGCAAAGATAATTTTGGTGACTTTGTACACCTCTATTTGAGAATAGGGGCTATAATAAACAACTGTTGACAGAGGCCCTGACAAAAGCATTCTCCAGACCCAGGGAGTAGATTCTAACTGGTCAGACAAAACACAAAAAGAGTGCAGGAGAGGGAGCACAAGTAACGTTCTTCACAGGATTTAACAAGTGGGCAGATCAGATTGGCAATAGAAACATAGAAACATAGAAGTTGACGGCAGATAAGGACCGCAAGGCCCATCCAGTCTGCCCATTTCTTTTTCTACCTTATAAATGTGCCATCGGCCTTTGCTATGTCAGTGACCTATCTATTCATAGTCATTTGTATTGCTCCCTTATGCCTATCCCATGCCTGTTTGAAGCCCTGCACTGTATTCATAGCCACTACTTCTTGTGGTAAGCCATTCCATGCATCTACCACCCTTTCTGTGAAAAAGAATTTCCTCACATTCCCCTTTAATCAGCCTCCCTCTAATCTCATGCTGTGTCCTCTTGTCCTGCTATTTTTCTTATATTTAAACATGTTAGACTCTTTCACCTTGTTTATGCCCTTAAGGTGTTTAAATGTCTCAATCATATCACCTCTCTCCCTCCTTTGCTCAAGGGTATACATATTGAGCTCCGTTAATCTGTCCTCATATGTCTTCTGATGCAGTCCCTGCACCATTTTGGTTGCCCTTCTCTGGACTGCCTCAATTTGGTTAATGTCCTTGTGAAGGTGTGGCTCCAATACTGCACGCAGTACTCAGATGGGGCCTAACCAATGTCTTGTACAGAGGGATTATTACCTCTTACGACTTGTGATACCCCTACTAATACACCCTAACACCCCCCCTAGCCTTACCTACTGCTTTAGAGGTCTGCTTGGATGATTTCAGGTCATCAGTGATGATGATGCCCAAGTCTCTTTCTTCCTTTGTGACTGCTAGCAACTCCCCTCCCAGCCTATAGGTGGCTTCAGGGTTTCTCTTCCCTGTGTGCATGATTTTGCACTTCTTTGCATTAAATCCCAGTTGCCACTCTTCTGACCATTCTGCTAGTTTATCCAGATCTCTTCTCATTCTGCCACCCCATCTGGATCATCTACTCTGTTGCAGATCTTGGTGTCATCTGCAAACAGACAAGCCTTACCCTCTAGTCCATCTGCTAGGTCACTAATGAAGATGTTGAATAGGACTGGCCCCAGGACTGATCCTGAGGTACCCCACTTGTGACTTGCATCTCTTCTGACTGTATACCATTTACCACCACTCTCTGTTTTCTGCCAGTCAACCAGTTTGCCACCCAGTTGACCAACTTCGACCCACCCCGAGCCTACCTAGCTTATTTATCAATCTTCTATGTGGAACAGTGTCAAAAGCTTTGCTGAAGTCAAGGTGAGGCGACATCAACTGCTCCCTTGGTCCACCACTCTGGTTACCCAGTCAAAGAAATCTATGAGATTAGTTGACAGGACCTCCCTTTGTAAACCCATGCTGTCTTGGATCCTGTGCCCCTATGGATTCCAGGTGTTGCACTATCCTTTCCTTAAGGAGTGCTTCCATAATCTTGCCCACTACTGAGGTAAGACTGACCGGTCTGTAGTTCCCCTTCTCCTCCTGCTACCACTCTTGTGGAGTGGGATCACATGAGCCCTTCTCCAGTCTTCTGGGACCTCTCCTGTGCTCAGAGACTCACTAAACAATTCTGCTAATGGCTCTGCTAGTTCCTCCTTTAGCTTCTTAAGTACCCTGGGATGTATGCCATCAGGTCCCATTGCCTTATCCACCCTGAGCTTAGCAAGCTCTTGTAGGACCCTTTCTTTTGTGAAGGGAGTAGTGCTCACCTCCCTCCCCCGTGTCCATGATGCTGAGCTGTGGGCCCTGCCCTACCTTCTCTTCAGTGAATACTGAGCAAAGGTATCTATTTAGGATAGATGCCTTTACAGGGTCCTCCTCCTCACATGCTCCCTTTTCTCCATTAAGCTTAGCAATACCCCCTCTGGACTTTCTCCTTTCACTAATGTATCTATAGAAAGTCTTGTCACCTTCTTTTACTGTTTGTGCTAGTGTTTCCTCAGTTTGGGACTTTGCCTGCCTTATAGTACATAGAAATTGACATGTTTTACAGGAGGATCCACAGGTAGCACAAGCAGCTAGAAACAAACCTCACATTACTGTTATCAGAGCCTCTAATATATGAGTTCAACTTATACATAGTAGGCTAAATGAAGAAAGAAAAAATCAGGAAGGGAATTGGCTGCCTATAAAGCCAGCGGGCACATACAAGTGTCACAGATGTAATATTTGTTATTACTGTTATCCGGGTAAACATTTTCTACACCCAGGTAATCAGGATCTGAAATTTGAAAGAAGGAAATGTATTTCATGTAGTACCCCCAATGTTGTTTACATTCTGTGTTGCCCCTTTAATATGCTATATATAGGATACACCACCAGACCACTCAAAACAAGAGTGCAGGAGCACATAAGGAATATAATTAATTCAAGAATTCAATTGATACTCGTGTATAACTACACTTTGCACAAGCCCATGCCTCAAACCCCAGCAGTCTGAGGTTTATGCACATTGACTGGAGCCCCCCACCCAAGTTTGGAGGGGATAGGGTAAACATGCTGCTGAAAAAAGAAAGTCAATGGATTTATAAATTAAAAAGTGTTAAACCTGACTGCATGAATGATCAGCGGGACATACCGCAAAGCCTTTTCTCAAAAAGAGATAGTCTGCTTGGGTATAAAACATACATAAGTAAAGTGTTAATAAAATATGTGATATTCTGTACATTGTAATATAAACAAAATATATTTTTTCTTAACGTATATTTATCTTTTTTTTTATACCTTTACAGGAGAATCCTCTGCCTGTCTTCCTTTTTGCTTCATACCAGCTCCTATGCAGATCCCCAGAAACTCAGAATTTCAGGATCCTGAATGTAGGGGCGATCACATGGTATCTGGTCTCTTCTCTCCTTCTATCTCACTCCTGAGCCTTTCTCTTGTTGTGTTAGAAAATATTCTTTAGTGGCAGTTACTGTGATTAAAAATAAGCAGATATTTACACAAAACACTGTGTAAATAAAGAAAGCTAACTAGGGTAGTTATGCTGCACAAAGTGATCTCCTTCACCGTCTAGTTTTGTATTTAATACTTGATTTGATTTGTTGGAAAAACACACATGGTGTTATGAGGTCACTAGCTTTAGGCTTTATCTTGAATTAATTGTTATCTTGAAACCACGCACCCTAAGGCTTTCTTTTTGTTATTTGATTTACTTTTTTTTTATTTATTTATTACTAGGATTACAAATACCTTTGAACCAAGGGTTCTTTTACAAAGGTTCTGTGTCAGCAATGGGTGTAAGCAAACCAGTGGTAAGATACAATACAAGGTCAGGAGGTTACCATAGAAGTAAGCAGAGGTAAGATACAATACAGGTCAGGAGGTTAACTTAGCAAAAGACAGTACATGTGTATAGACTGGCACAGTAGCAGTCAGTGGCAAATAACAATGCACAATTAACAATATGGGTATATATATAGCAAGACACAGATACAAATGAAAACCATTCTAGGGGTGACATAAGTGGAGAAAGGGGTGGGGGTAAGAGGGGGAGGGGTGGGGAAAAGGGGGGTAGGCAGTCAAGGATTTGACATTGTCTTAAGTGCAAGAGCAGAAAGATAAGTGCAAGGTAGTCTGGGTGGAGCAAAAGAGATAGGGTGATAGGGAGGGGGAGACAGTAGGAGAGGAGCAGGAGAGGAGGTAGAATGGTAGGTGGGGGTGGGAGAGAGACAGGGAGTAGCAGGGGATGGAGGGGTGGAGAGAAGTGGGGAGGGTAGCAAGGGAGGAGAGAAGAGGTGGGAGAGGTGAAACAAAGCCGCAAGCCTATGCAGAGCAGTCACTGAGGGCAGTGAGGTGCTGGTGGAGTTTACATTTGAATGGGCCAAGCTTGTTTTCTGCTGCAATTTCAGGGGGAAGGTTGTTTAGCAGCAGGGGTGCCCTGGTGTGTAAAGCACATTGAGCCTGGTTGGTACAGCAGAATGGAATGATAAATGATGGTTTGAGGGAACTGCACATAAAATGTGCAGTGACTGCAGGCAACATTAAGGCATGAGTTGCAGGGGGTGTGAGATTAAGACAAATTTTCTTAGCCAGCAGGCATGTCTGGTAGGCAAGTCTACTATTTAGAATGAGCCAGTTGGATTGCTTGTAGAGATCACAGGTAAGTGTATGCTTCCCTGTGCCAGTGAGAAGTCTACAGCATTTGTTAAGGGCTGTCTTGACCCATTTTAGGGTGGTATCAATGGCAGCCCCATAGAAGACAAGCCCATAATCAATGGTGGTAGGACTGAAGCAGTTATGGCTATGCGCATAGCTTCTTGGTTAAGACAGTGACGGTGGCGGTAGAGGACCCCAATTCTTGAGTTGACTGATTTTGAGATGTGTTGAACATGCAAGCTGAAAGACATTGTGCAATCAAGGGTAATGCCAAGGTATTTAAACTTCTGCACTTGCTCAAATGGCTGTTCAAGTTCATTGCGTATGGTGAAGTTTGTGGATCTGTATTTGCTGTGAGAGCTATGGAACAAAATTGACTTTTTTTTTTTGAATTCATCAACAGCTTGCTGAAGCACTAGGGCAGGGCTGTTTGAATCAAGCACATTGAAAGCTACATTTGCTTCAACTATTGAATTGTAAATTGTTTTTGTTGCCACGAGAGCTGACTGTATGATTTGGGATTCCATTTAAAATCATCGGGTGCCGGTGCATTTTTGTTTATGGCACATACCCTACGGAATTCACTCCCTCATTCTTTGAGAGAAGTTCCATCAGTGAATGCCTTCTAAACATAGAAACACAGAAACATAGAATTTGACGGCAGATGAGGATCGTTTGGCCCACCTAGTCTGCCCATTTCCCTACCTAACAGATAAGCTGCAGGTCCTAGCTAACCAACAGCCTACTTCCTCCTACCCCCACTAAAATTGCCTTATGTCTGTCCCATGCTTTCTTGAATTCCTCCACTGTTTTTGACTCTACAACCTCCTCAGGAAGGCTGTTCCATGTATCCACAACCCTCTCTGTGAAGAAATACTTTCTCACATTACCTCTGTGCAGTCCCCTCTCTATCTTCAAATTGTGCCTCCTTGTTTTTGCACATTTCTTTTTCTGAAAGATGCTACCCTCTTGGACTTTGTTGATTCCCTAGAGGTATTTGGACATTTCTATCATGTCCCCCCTTTCCCTCCTTTCCTCGAGGCTATACATATTTAGTTTCTTTAGTCTTTCTTCATATGTCTTCTGATGCAGACCCTGCATCATTTTGGTTGCCATCCTCTGGACAGCCTCCACCCTATGTCTTTGTGGAGATGGGGTCTCCAGAACTGTACACAGTACTCTAGATGTGGTCTTACCAACTGTCTGTGCAGAGGGCCAACAACTTCCTGTTTTCTACTGGTGATGCCTCTCCCTATGCATCCCAGTATCCCCCAGCCCTCCTTACTGCCTTCTCACATTGCAGGCCCACCTTTAGGTCATCTGATATGACTAACCCCAGGTCCTATTCCATTTCTGTTGTTGTCAGCATCTCACCCCCCATTGTGTACTCTTCACCTGGGTTTTTGTTTCCCAGGTGCATTACTTTGCACTTCTTTTCATTGAATCTAAGCTGCCATACATTTGACCATTCCTCCAACCTTGCCAAGTCCCTTTTCATCCTTTCCACCCCACCTTGTGTATCAACTCTGTTGCAAATCTTGGTGTCATATGTAAAAAGACAATACTTTCCCTTCCAGTCCCTCTGCAATGTCACTTATAAAGACATTAAAAAGGACCGGCCCCAGTACTGAACCTTGCAGTACCCCACTAGTAACCCTCCTTTCTTCACTGTGAACTCCATTTACTATTACCCGCTGTGTCCTGTTTTCCAACCAGTGTTTTACTCAGGCTACCACCCTGGGACCCACTCCCAGGCTGGCAAATTTGTTTATTAATCTTTTGTGTGGGACTGTGTCAAATGCCTTGCTAAACTCTAGGCAGGCCATGTCCACAGCTCCTCCCTGGTCTACTGCTTTGGTCACCCAGTCAAATAAATCAATCAGATTTGTATGACATGACCTTCCCACTGTGCATCCATGCTGCCTTGGGTCCTGTGCCTCACTGGCCTCTAGGTACTCAACAATTCTTTCCTTCAGAAGTGATTCCATCATTTTCCCTACCATTGAGGTCAAACTGACAGGTCTGTAGTTTCCTACCTCTGTCTTGCTCCCACTTTTGTGAAGGGGAATCACATCCACCCTCCTCCAGTCCTCAGGTACCACACCATCCTCCCATGATTTATTAAAAAGGGTAGTCAGTGGTGTTACTAGTTCTTCCCTTAGTTCTTTTAGAATTCTGGGGTGAATCCCATCAGGCCCCATTGCTTTATCCACCTTCAGTTTTAAGAGTTCTTTCTGAACCCTTTCTTCTGTGAAAGGACTAATATCAACCCCCTATCCAGAGTGCTTCTATTGACCGGATTAGGTATTTCCCCCTGCTTTTCCATTGTGAATACTGAGCAGAAGTATTTGTTCAGTATCCCTGCTTTTTCACTGTCGCTGTCTGTCGAACCACCTTCCTCTTTGTTCAGCCTCAGTATCCCTGCCTTAGTCTTTCTTTGCTCCCTAATGTACCTATGAAAGGTTTTATCCCCTTCTTAACCGAGTTGGCTATCTTTTCCTCAGTTTGGGCCTTTACTATTCTGACTGCCTTACCGCTTCCTTCTGTTTTAACTGGTACAGTTCTCTGTCCTGCTCCTTCTGTGTTTCCTTATACTTCCTGAATGCTATCTTTTTCTCCTTACCTTCCTCGCCACTTCTTTTGAGAACCATAGTGTTTTTTTCTTTTGTTTTGATTTGTTTATTTGCTTCACACAAAGGCTTGTTGTCTCTGTGATGGCGGTTTTGATGTTTCCCCATTGTTGCTCCACCCCACCTTCTTGCCTGTTTGCTAGTGCTTTTCTGAGGCACTCTCCCATTTTGACAAACTCAGCCCTCCTGAAGTCCAGTACCTTCACTTTTGTGTGGCTTGACTCTACAGCTAAGTTTTTCGTGAACCACACTGTTTGGTGATCACTTGTTCCCAGATGGTTATCCATTTCAAGATCGGAGATCCTCTCTCTATCCCCATTTGAGAGGACCAGGTCTAAGATTGTTCTCTCCCAAGTGGGTTTCAAAACTAGCTGTCTGAGGCATGTCACCTGTAGGGCATTGAGAATGGCCCTGCTCTTGGATGTGGCCTCAGCAAAGGTGCTCCAGTCAACATCTGGCATATTCACGTCCCCCATCAGCAATATCTCCCCTTTCTCTGCCATCCCAAGGATGCCTTCTATCATTTCCTTGTCCATTTCCTCCCCCTGAGATGGGGGTCTGTATACAACCCCTGTGTGAATTCTGGAGCCATTTCCAGTCTCCAGGGTGACCCACAGTGCCTCCCCTCCTCCCTGTTTACCCTTTAGTTCTGTTGCTTTGATCCCTTCCCTTACATGGAGAGCTATTTCTCCTCCTCTTCTCCCCTCCCTCTCCCTCTGGTAGATCGTGTACCCTAGTATGTTGACATCCCAGTCATGGTTCTCTGTGTACCATGTTTCTGTGACTGCCACAATATCCAGGCATCCCTCTTCCATCAAGGTCACCATTTCAGGGAGCTTTTTACCTAGACTATGGGCATTGGTACTCATTACCCTCCATTTTTTTATAACTTTATTTCTTTTTGCCCTATCCCTGTCCCTACTGCCTTTGTCTTTTTCTCCATTTACCTCTGCCCTTCTCCCTATTGACTGCTCTATCTTGGTGTTTACCTCACTAATTACCCTGATTATTGGGGCGGGGGGCTAGGATTTCCCTTCTCCTCTTCAGTGTCTTCCCCCTTGGCTAGTTTTAATGCTTGCAATTGAAGCATTTAAACCTATAACCTAGGATCCTGGTTCCCCTCCAGGATCGATGCAGACCATCACACCTGTATAGGCCTGCATCCCTCCAGGTGGTGCCCCAGTCCCCAATGAAGCCAGCTCCCTGAGTTCTGCACCAGCTTTTCAACCAGTCATTGAATCCCATGGTGCAGAGTGCCCTAGCCTCATCCATGCCATAGACAGGTAGCACTTCTGAGAAAGTTACTGTGTGTGCTACTTGTCTAAGGCCCCTCCCCAACTCCACAAACTCCTGTTGCACTGCTCTGATCCCATTCTCAGCCAGGTCATTCGTCCCTAGGTGGATAATGACATCCGGCTCCCTCCCCCTTGCCACTGCTCCCACGATCCTGAGGATTCATTTCCTCTCCAAGCCATAGCACTGGGCAGGCACCTTACCTCCCTTTCCCCTTCCTCCCTCAGTTATACCCCCTAACAATTGAGTCCCCCACCAGGCATTGTTTCTTTCCCCTGAGGGGTCCTGGGCCACCCTCCTGTGGATCTCCATTGTGGAGTCTCCCAGCATCCTCCTTGGTCTCCACTGCAGGTGCCTCCATAGAGGAACCATGCTTCTCCAGAGCAGCAAATGAATTGTGGAGAGGCACAACTGGAGGGATATGCCTCTGTTCCACCACCCTCATCCTTTCTGAGCCCACCATGGTCCAACCACACCTCTTTCTTGGCAACCTCTGAGGTAGTGGCAGTAGTCTGGTTGGTCCCTGGGTGGGAGAGCAGGTTTCCCAAATCCTTGCCAGGTCAGCATGGAGACAAACAACCTCCTCCCTCAGACCAGAGAGGTGCCTGCAAATAGGGCAGCAATGCAGTCTCCAGAACTTCTTCCGGAAGACTGCTGCTCCACAGCCAGTGCATTGCAACACTCCCCACATGTATGTGTCCCTTCCAGTTACATATCCTTTTTTTATTTCTTATTCTTGTTTTAGTGTGTGCAAGCTTGTGAGTGTCTTTACCCCCTATTCAGTGTGCTGTGCCTTTAAGGATATGAACAGGTGTATGTTGTTAGCAGTTTTGAGAAAGTGATGTCAGATCCCCTGCTATAAAGGAAGTTATGCACTTGGGCCAGGTGGGTTGAGGGAAAGGGTGGGTGGGAGTAAACCTATGCCATCCAGAAACAATCACCTACAACTCTTACCCTCCACCTTAGGGAGTGTCTTCCTTCCTTTCAGACACCTATTTCACAAATGCTAAGTAACAGGTCTAGTCACAACTGACTGCACATATCTCCTAGCTACAGTTCCTTCCTGGCAAATTAAAGTTAAAACTAAGAAAAGTTCACCCCAAGAACAGAATCAATACTAGTTACTTACACAGGTCCAATAAGTAGTAATTCAGTTCAGTGTAGTCTAGAAAATAACCTCCTTAATTCAAGGAAGCGGTGGCTGCTTTCTCACTCTCTCTGTTTCAGTCTCTGCAGACAGAAACCACAAACAACTCCAGTTATACATCCTCAGTTCAGCTAGGCCCCTTTCAGCTCCTCCCATTTACAGACACCTATTTCACAAAGGCTAAGTAACAGGTCTAGTCACAACTGACTGCAAATATCTCCCAGCTACAGTTCCTCCCTGGCAAATTAAAGTTAAAACTAAGAAAATCCACCCCAAAAACAGAATCAATACTAATTACTTACAGTGGTACAAAAAGTATTAATTCAGTTCAGTGTAGTCTAAAAAATAACCTCCTTGATTCAAGGAAGCTGTGGCTGCTTTCTCGCTCTCTCTGTCTCAGTCTCAGCAGACAGAAACCACAAACAACTCTAGTTATAAATCCTCAGTTCAACTAGGCCCCTTTCAGCTCCTCCCGTTTACAGATACCTATTTCACAAAGGCTAAGTAACAGGTCTAGTCACAACTGACTGAAAATATCTCCCAGCTACAGTTCCTCCCTGGCAAATTAAAGTTAAAACTAAGAAATGTCCACCCCAAAAACAGAATCAATACTAGTTACTTACACAGGTCCAAAAAGTAATAATTCAGTTCAGAGTAGTCTAGAAAATAACCTCCTTGATTTAAGGAAGCTGTGGCTGCTTTCTCACTCTCTCTGTCTCAGTCTCAGCTGAGTTATTGGATTTATGCACCAGATTGACTAGGATTGTATTTTATGAACTTTAATTGTTTTATTTGAATCTGCTCACTTGTACAGTGCCTTGAGTCATAATGAAACAGAGCACTATATTAAATAAATAAACTAAACTTGGTTGGCTCTCCCCCTTGGCCCTAATAGAGCTATCCCTGGGAAGAATCATCCATAGAACTCTTCACAACAAGCTACCCCTCACACTAGCCTCTCTCCTTGTGCTTTGCATCAGCCTATACTTGCTCAGATCCTCTACAAATGACATGCTGACCATTCCTAGAGCCAGGTCCGGGTATGGTTCTTGGCCTTCACTATTGCTGCCCTTAAACTTTGGAAGTTTTCCCCTACATGAGCATTATTGTCATGCCCCCATCCCCTTCAGGATCCAACTCTGCATGTTTCTGAGACAGTGTTCTGAATGGACCTGCCCAACCTAATTTGTTACCCTTTATTCTAAAGGAAGTGTGCTCCATACCTTCCTTGGCCCATAGTTCCCAAAGAGAAATCTTCTTCATAAGGTAAACAACTATGTATAAATCAATTTATTGTATATACATAGCTTTACATTATTTAAGCCTATTTTATCAGTAACTCTGTACCCCTGTATAACTGTTCCTGTGGTTTTTCATTTCATACTGGGAAGACTAGGTTTGCTGGCAAAGGCACCTACTGTATCTTCACCTGAGCTCTTTTCTTCTAGGTTTGCTTGAAAGGACAGAGCAAGGAACAACATTTTCAGAGCAAGGAACATGATTAAGGCTTCTTTTTGCTAGGCAGAGTTACTGTTTGTTACTATTTTCTTTTGTTTGCAAAAGGTTTAATACTGTTTTCTGCTTACATTTTACTGCTGTCATCATCTCTGATTCAAATTGCTGTTGCAGGGTATACTTTCTGTTGCATTATTAGAAGGTGTGCCTACAGGTTTGTTAATGATTTGTGCATACAGATTACTGCTGTAATCTCTGATTCAAATAGCTTTTGCAAGGTGTATCTTCTGTTACTGCTTTATTTTCTCTGTAGCAAAGTGTTTTTTGCAGGGTATATCTTCTGTGAAATTGGTACATGGTTTACAGTTTTATCTATCATTAGGCTAAGATTTCAGGGTCATTGCATTTATTGTTGGTTTATTGTTTCAGCTCTTACCTCCTTGTTTCTTTCATCCATAGTTCTTCCTTTTCAGCAGTGGAAGGACCCAGTCAACCACCCCCATCCCCAACCATCCTATGCTACACTCCTTTTATAGAGTAGCACAGTTGTGACATTTCCTGTAGTAAAGCAGGAAGGGGAGGATCAGAGGGGTATCCACACAATGACCTCACTTACAGGGGCACAAGTAATTTCACTTGTTACAACAAGTTATACAAAAACAAACAAAAAACAAACAAAAACATCTTACTTTTGCTTTCATTTTCCTCCTTCTAATTATTGTACACAGGTTATAAACTGGACAGCTCAACTGGAATAGATATTATTAACTGCAAGCACTGCAGGACTCTTTTCAAAAGGGCAGTTGTACAGGATTTAGAATGCTGTCCTACATGCTGAACCATTGGAGATCTAAGGACTCAGCTCTAGGTGGCATGGGCAGAAATTGCACACCTCAAATTCCATATTCAGAGGAAATATATTGCAATAACTGGCTGCCATTTCCCCAACATCCAACTGAAGCACATTGACTGCAAAGGATCGTTGGTCTGGGAGGTTGGCAGGTGGTTAGGAGGGGCAAATTGAGTGCCCCACCACTCAGTGCTCTCCAGCATATCACCTCCACAAATCATATAAAAACTGCAAAAAGGTATCTGCCTCTATCTCCAAAATCAAACAAAGGGGTAGAGGACACTGCAGATCAGGACACTGCTGTACAGGAGCTAGTGCTACAAAACTTGCAAAAAATGGGACCAAAATAAAAAAAAAGCAAATAGGAAATCCAAAATACTTCTGATCATAAGAGACTCCATGATTCAAGGAGTTGATACCTACCTCCATCTGGGGGTAATGGTCAGATGTCTCCCAGGTACATCAATGTGGAGAGACATTGACCACATTGCTAAAATCATGCAGGAAGAAGGAGAAAACATCCATGTCCTGGTACATGTAAGTACTAACAATCTCACCAGCTGGTCAGTTGTGGAGACCAAGCAACACCTGACCAGGCTGGGAGACAAACTGTCATCCATTTCATCTGGCATCTCCATCTCTGAGATCCTGCTGGTCTGGGAGAGGGGGGCAGATGGACGAAAGGTCAGAGAAGGGGAGGGGATCTAAACAGGTGGCTCAAGGGCTGGTGCCAGGAAAAAGAATACATATTTATAGGTATCTAGCAACAGTTTTGGGACCAAAAGTGTTTTTAAATTTGATGGACTGCATCTGACCAAGGAAGGAGTCAGTGCATTGCAGCAGAAGTCTGATGTCTTTGCAGAATATTTAAACTAGCCAATGGGGAGAGGGGTGCAGCACCTGGTACATCGAATGGGAAGAACAGCCCTCCCCCCTCAGCTAGTGATCAAACAGGAGTTCATCATGTTTGTAGTTCATTTGCATCACCAGGTAAGGAAAAAGGTCTGGCTCCCATATGATGCGCAGGTGAAATGCTGGACCTCACCCAACAACTAACATGCTGAAAACTGGCCAATGGAAAATCACGTACACAAATGCCCACAGTCTGAGAAACAAGATCCCAGACAAGCAGGTAACAATGACAGAGGCTAAACTAGACATAGTAACCATTAGCCAGACATAGCTCACCAGTATCCACACTTGGGAGACTTCAATGCCTGGCTATGTTCTGTTCAGAAGGGGGGGTAGCCTGTATGTCAGTGAAAATATCAAAGCTACAGAAATTCAGAATACACAGCCATCGTTACACCTATATTTAAAAAGGGTAACCGGTAAAATGTTGAAAATTATCGCCCCATTAATTTAACATCTGTTGTCAGGAAACTCATGGAAAGGAGTATTAAAACAAAATTAGAGGAAGAGGTTAAAATCTGAAATATTGCAGATTTAGCACAACACGGCTCTATGCCAGGTCATTCATGCACTACAAACCTTACAGTTTTCTAAAATATCATCAGCACACACCTTGATAATGGGGTTCCAACAGATTTAATACAACTAGACTTTAGTCGGGTATTTGATAAGGTCCCTCATACTAAACTCCTACAGAAATTAAAGACACTGGGCATTTCAACTTACCTTGTACACTGGATAACGGACTGGCTTACATGCAGGACTCAAAAAGTCAAAATTAATAACATCCTTTCTGACTGGGGCTTGGTCATGAGTGGGGTTCCCCAGGGATCAGTGCTAGGGCCCACACTGTTCAACATATTCATTAATGAGATGCAAGCAGGACCAAATAACTATTTATCAAAATTTGCTGATGACACAAAACTGGGGGGTAGAGTTAATGATCCTATCAATTTGGCATCACTACTTACCGATCTATGAAGAATAGAACATTGGACTACCCAAAACAAGATGTTCTTCAATCATGATAAATGTGTTGTTCTCCACTTTATTTATTTATTTATTTATTTAGTTAAACATCAGTTTAGAAACCTTTGAGCCAGAGGCTCATTTACAAAGGTACCTCGTCACAAAGAGGACATCAGAACAGTAGTACAAGAGACACAGTACTTACAAACAAAAAAGTTACAGTTCAATTACAATTTTGTTACAATAGAATACAATCTCCAACGAAGCAAAAGATAACAAAAGGTGCAAAACTTATGGTCGGGGGGAGAGCTGGTGGGAGTAGAAGGGAGGGAGATAGGGGAGGAGGAATTAGTAGGGAAAGGAAGGGGGGGCACTCAGTGAGCATTGTCAAACAGAGTATATATATTTTTTTTTTACACTAGGCTAGTGGCAGTTGCATTTGCGAGAGCTAAGCAGGAAGTTTCTTTGGGAGAAACAACCCAAAGGATGACTACTATCTGAACAATATAAAACTTAAAATATCTACTTGCGAAAAAGACCTGGGGATACTCATATCTAACAAACTCACATCTAGGGAACACTGCATAAAAAACAGCCAAAATGACCAATGGTTTCCTAAAACAAATCAAATGCACTTTCATTATCCATATGGAACAGTGTATCATCCCTCTGTATAAGACCTTCATAAGACAATATATCGACTATGGCTCCCCATATTGGAACCCCTACCTTAGAGGTGACATACTCTGCCTAGAACAAATACAGAGAAGAGCTACCAAAATAGTACCAGGACTTGCACATTTAGATTAACCAACAAGACTAAAACTCACTGGACTTCATTCACTAGAAACTAGAAGGAAAAGGGTGACTTGCTAATGACATACAAGTTACTTCAATCACCCACCCTTATGAGTCACTGTGGACTTGCTTATTCAACCAGACAGATAATCCCTAGACTGCATAATAAGCAGTTAAAGGTCCAATCCTTTAAAATGAACACAAGGGGAATGTTTTTTCTCCTTAAGAGCACCAAGGCTATGGAACATCCTGCCACAGGAACTGGTAGATACATGTATCCTAAACTCTTTTAAAAATAATTTGGACATCTGGATAAGGGATAACTTACATTAAGTTCTTTAATGACCCACATAATGTAGGGGACATCCTCGATAGGCCTTGACCTTCTTTTGTCTCTCAAACCAAGTAATACTACACATAAGGAGTCAGAAAAACTGTGGGTCACCCTGGAAACAGGAAATGGGACAGCCATATGAACTGGGGTTGTCTACAGGCCTCCAGACCAGGAAGAGGACATAGACACATTACTGTTAGAAGATATACAAAACAAGTCAGCTAAAGGGGAGGTTCTGATAATGGGGGACTTCAACATGCCAGATACAAATTGGTCAATACCAGCAGGAACATCTGCCAGAACTAGACACATAGTGGTTTCCCTGCAGGGGGAGGGCTTCAAACAAGTGGTACAACAACCCACAAGGAACAAGGCTATCCTAGATCTAGTACTGACTAATGGTGAAAGGATCACAGATCTCTAGGTAGAAGGTCACCTGGGGCCAGTGACCATCACATGGTATGATTCAGTTTGGCCACTATAACTAAATCATCCCATTCCAAGGCAAAAATATAGGACTTAGGAGGAGCTGACTTTGACAAGATGACCAACAGAGTTAAGCTTTCCCTGGCAAGATGAAATACAGGTGAGGGGGTACAGGAAAAGTGGGCAAGCATAAGGGAAGCAATACTTGAAGCAACGTAACATTATGTTAGGGAGAAAAGCAAGAGCAAAAGAAGGAGGAAACCACTTTGGTTCTCAGAAACAGTAGCAGAAAAGGTTGGCCTGCAGGAAATGTAAGGGAATGCAGTGTGCTGAACATAAGGAGGTATACCAAACTTCCCTAAGGAAAGCAAGGAAGGCAGTAAGGCAAGCAAAGGCCCAAACCAAGGAAACACTAGCATGAACAGTAAAAGAAGGGCACAAGACTTTCTATAGATACATTTGTGAAAGGAGAAAGTCCAGAGGGGTATTGCTAAGATCAAAGGGTTAAGGGGTAATGTGTGGAGGAGGACCAAGGAAAAGCATCTATCCTAAATAGATACTTCTGCTCAGTATTTACTGAGAAGAAGGTAGGGCAGGGCCCACAGCTCAACACCATGGACACAGGGGGGAGGGAGGTGTGCACAAGTCCCTTCACAAAAGAAAGTGTCCTACAAGAGCTCACTAAGCTCAGGGTGGACAAGACAATGGGACCAGATGGCATACATCCCAGGGTGCTAAAGGAGCTAATAATGGAAATAGCAGAGCCATTATCAGAACTGTTTACTGAGTGTCTGAGCACAAGAGAGGTCCCAGAAGACTGGAGAAGGGCTCATGTGATCTTGCTCCACAATAGTGGTAGCAGGGAGGAGGCAGAGAACTACAGACCCATCAGTCTTACCTCAGTAGTGGGCCAGATTATGGAGGCACTCCTTAAGGAAAGGATAATGCAACACTTGGAATCTAGAGGAGTACAGGATCCAAGAGAGCATAAGTTTACAATAGGAAGGTCTTGTCGAACTAATCTCATTGATTTCTTTGACTGGGTAAACAGAATGGTGGACCAAGGGGGTGCAGTTGATGTCGCCTACCTTGACTTCAGCAAAGCTTTTGATACTGTTCCACATAGAAGATTGATTAATAAGCTGGTAGGCTTGTAGTGGGTCAGAAACTGGCCAACTGGGTGGTAAACTGGTTGTTGGGCAGAACACAGAGAGTGGTGGTAAATGGTATATGGTCAGAACAGATGCAAGTTACTATTGGGGTACCTCAGGGATCAGTCCTGGGTCTAGTCTTCTGCAATGTCTTCATCTGTGACATTGCAGATCGACTGGAGGGTAAGATTTGTCTGTTTGCAGATAACACCAAGATCTGCAACAGAGTAGATGATCCAGATGGGGTCAGCAGAATGAGAAGAGATCTGGGTAAACTGGCAAAATGGTCAGAAGAGTGGCAACTGGGGTTTAATGCAAAGAAGTGCAAGATCATGCACATAGGGAAGAGAAACCCCAAAGCCACCTATAGGTTGGAAGGGGAGTTGCTGGCAATCACAAGGGAAGAAATAAACGTGGGCATCATCATCACAAATGATCTGAAACCATCAAAGCAGACCGCTAAAGCAGTAGGTAAGGCTAGAGGGATGTTGGGGTGTATTAGCAGGGATATCACAAGTCGTAAGAGGGAGGTAATAATCCCTCTTTGCAAGACACTGGTTAGGCCCCATCTGGAGTACTGCGTGCATTACTGAAGACTGTACCTGCACAAGGACATTAACAAAATGGAGGCAGTCCAGAGAAGGGCACCCAAAATGGTGCAGGGACTGCATCAGAAAACATATGAGGTCTGATTAACAGAGCTCAATATGTATACCCTAGAACGAAAGGAGGGAGAGAGGTGATATGATCGAAACATCCAAACATCTTAAGGGCATTAACAAGGTGAAAAAGTCTAACATGTTTCAATATAAGAAAAATAGCAGGACAAGAGGACACAGCATAAGATTAGAGGGAGGACAATTAACGGGTAATATGAGGAAGTTCCTTTTCACAGAAAAGGTGGTGGACACATGGAATGGCCTACCTCGGGAAGTGGTGGATATGAATACAGTGCCGGGCTTCAAACTGGCATGGGATAGGCATAAGGGAGCAATACAGATGAGTATGAATAGATAGGCCATTGACAGAGTAAAGATCTATGGCACATTCAAAAGGTAGAAAAAATGGGCTGACTGGATGGGCCTTGTGGTTCTTATCTTCCATTAACTTCTATGTTTCTATGTTTCTCTGTTTCTATACTTTTACTAGCCCTGTAAATGAAGTATAACTGTGCCTGCTGTATATGTCCAATACTATATTTGCACTGCACCATTTGATGCACTTTTGTTGCTGTTATTTTCCTCTGCCTATTCCCTATTTTCTCTCATTGTCATGACTTTAACTCTCCTTGCTTTGTATTACCCCAGGTCATGCCTAAAAATAGGCAAATGCTTGCCTAGAGCACTTTACCTGGTCAACAAAAACTAACTAACTAGAGGAGAATGGGCAAATGGCTACCATCCTGAATGACTACTTTTGCTCAGTATTCACTATGGAGGACTGCTGTTCCATCCCAG
Organism: Neoceratodus forsteri; assembly: GCA_016271365.2. Taxonomy (NCBI): domain Eukaryota; kingdom Metazoa; phylum Chordata; order Ceratodontiformes; family Ceratodontidae; genus Neoceratodus; species Neoceratodus forsteri. Next base: position 180,331,472 of record CM057455.1, read on the forward strand.
AGAACAGCATTAAGGTTGCCAGAAAGGGAGACTTGGAAATGAGTCAGCCATTGTTTACCAGTGACTAGGGTCCTGAAAGGACTGGCATCCAAGGATACTTAGGTAATTAGTAGTAGAGCTGGCTGAACCACTGACTCAGCAGTTCAACATCTCACTCAAGTCAGGGCAAGTTCCAGGGGATTGGAAGATGGCAGGTGTTGTACCACTACATCTGTGGGGGATAAGGAGCCAGCAGGGAACTATAGGCCTGTCAGTCTGACCTCTATTTTGGGGAAGCTGATGGAATCTCTGATCAAAGAGGACCTCATAGACTTCCTGGAGAACAATGGGTGCCAGGATAATAAGAAATAGACAAAACCATGAGGTTGATCTGCTGTACTTTGACTTCAGCAAGGCTTTTGATTTTGTGTCACTTTTGAGATTGCTTAAGAAGACAGAAGACCTGGGTATGGCAAAAACATTAGTGAACTGGGTGGGTAATTGGCTAGGAGAGAAACAACAGAGATTGGTGGTCAATGGGGTTAATTAGAGGGGTGGGAGGTAGGATTCCACAAGGATCTGTTGTGGGTCTGACCCTCTTCAACCTGTTCATTAGTGATATTTGTGATGGAATCTGGGCCAGGCTGTGTCTCTTCACGGATGACACAAAATTATGTGAGAGGGTGGATAGTGAGAAAGGAATGATGGGTATGCAGAGGGACCTACAAAAACCTGAGGGATGGTTAAAGGTCTGGCAGTTAAAGTTCAATGCTAAAAAATGCAAAGTAATGCACCTAGAGGAAAAGAACCCCAAGACAGAGTACTAGATGGGATGGAAGGGATTTAGCAGTACAAATGATGGTATCTAGGAGTTATCATCAGTAACTCCCTTAAGCAAATGAACCAGTGCAACGATGCCTATAGCAAGGCTAACAGGATGCTGGGATACATTGGGAGAGGAACTGACAGCAGAAGAAAATAGGTAATACTTCCCTTCTACAGATCCCTGGTGAAGCCTCACTTGGAGTACTGCACCCAGTTCTAGAGTCTTCACCTCAGAAAAGGCAAAGATAGGCTGGAGTCAGTGCAGTGCAGAGTGACAAAAATGATTCAGGAACAGCTTGGTAGGTCCTATGAAGAGTACCTCAATGCATTAAATATGTACTCACTGGAAGCCAGACAGCAGAAAGGAGATATGACTGAGACCTTCAATTCCTCAAAGAAATTAATAAAGTGAACTGTGGGGAATTATTTAGCATGAATACCAACTCATGATCACATGGACACAAATAGAGATTAGCAGGTGGGAAGTTCAGGAGGGATGCGAGGAAGAACTTCTTTAGAGAAGGGGTGGTAGAAACTTGGAACAGTCTGTCAATTGAAGTGGTGGGTGCGAACACAGCCAGGGGATTCAAGCAGGCCTGGGATAGAATGAAGAGAATAGTGGTTGCTCAGGGTGACAGGTCTAGTGAAGAGAATGGATAGAGGACCAGGAGGGATATTACTCTGGAGGAACACTACAGTAGTAGCCACAGACATGTCCAGATATTTCCAGATATTTCACAACATTTCTAAAGAGTTTCTCTCTGCTGCCCCTACTGTGGCAATGAAGAAAGCAGGATATTTCTCTAGAAATATCACAGAAATTTCAGGAAATATCTGGCCCTGTCTTTGGCTGTGACTGTAGGTTCCAAAGAAGATTCAAGGGATATAGGGAACACTGGCAGACTGGATGGACCTCTGATCTTTTTCTGCCTTCATTGTCTATGTTTCAATGACCCTCAATTTTCAATATGGCCTTTTTGGGATCCCAGCTCATGACTAATGTTAGTGGAATTCTGCAAATCGGGCTCAAAAGGTGATTTGCAATAGCTTGATAAATCACCTTTCAGGGGGGATTTGAGCATTTTCACCACCTTTGTTTGTGAGGTGGGGGCATACATAGACTATGTTGAAAATTGGGGTCACAATATGTAGCAAGTTCTGGCCAGAGCCAGTACAGCTGCAGATGAACAGGTGTAACACGGCACTGTTGGCTGTTTCTAAGATGGTGGGTGGAGTTGAGTTCACATGAACTATGACCCGTGCACACACACTGAACCCCGGCCACAGGGCAGTACAGTCTGCTGTGTTCAAGATGACTACTGGGCATGCACATGCTCGTTGCCATGCATCGACAGAGAAATCCTGTGGCCATCTTGGAAATGACAGACTGTGCGACCATGCTGTCAGAGTTCAGTCTGCATGCATGAGTGATCATTCATGCTCACTTAACTCCACCTGCCATCTTAGACATGGTGGACAGTGTCGTGTTCCACTGGTACTGATGGATAAAATAGTATGGGGCGAATGCACAGTGATTGCTGTTCACCTTCACTAAAACAATACAGTTTGGTATTTGGTAAGCTCCCTTTTCTCAGATATACTCACAAGATGTCCAAGGTTAGGCCGACTGCAGTTATAAAATTGCTAAGTTCTGAGCACAGGTTGAAATTTTTCTTTGCTCACTTATGACTTTGGTACTTTTCAATATTTTGACCCCATATCTTCAACATAATAGTTTTTCACAATGACTCATGAACATGGCCTCTACCATTTTTAAAATCTGAGCCAAAACATATTTTCTTACCTATGGTACTAAATGAAATTTTGGTGGCAGAGCAGAGAATGACATTTTGGTAGGGATTTGAAAATGTTCATCTATTGGGTTCATGAGGTGGATAACTAGCAAGGCTATGCTGAAAATTTGGTGTACAAATATGGTACAATGCCCATGCCATGTGTGACCATTGCAGTATTTCAACGTTCACTCATAACTTCACTAAGTTTCAATATTTTGACTCCAAACTTTCAGCATAGCCACTTTTCCACACCACCTCATAAACGTAATAGGTGTCATTTTTTAAATCCTGGACAAGACATGTTTTTGTACTTGTAGTGTGAAATGACATTTCAGCCAATATACTATAAATGCTTCATGTCATGTTTATAAGGGAAGTCATAAAATGACTATATTGAAAATTTGGGGTAAACATATATATATATATAGAGAGAGAGAGAGAGGGAGAGAGAGGGAGAGAGAAAGAGCAAGACAGAGGGACGGAAAGGGAACATTGTCTAACCAGGAGATTCACACTAAGTCGAAGCTTGTTTCCAGATGTGATCTGGGAGCACAAGGAAGTTAACTGACTTACTCAGGATCACACAGTATGCACCTAGGTGGCTGTGGGATTCAAACCCAAGTCTCCGGCTAGGAGCCTTAATCCACTGCACTATACTGCCTCCAAGATATATATATATATAACACACACACACACAGATATACAGATAGATACATATATATATATATATATATATATATATATATATATTTATAGATAGATAGATATCTATATCTATATATATATATATATATATAAAATATCCTTTAATAAAAAAAACTGTTTAATGCAATAGTTAGGTTTTACAGTGACAAAAATGAGGAAATTCCCTACTAGGGTTCCCACCCTTGTACCCCGATTACCCACACTTCAACAACAGCATCGGGTGTGTGTTGGGTCACTGGCCCTAACTCTCACCCCATTCCATGTGTAAATAAGATGATGTGGTGCAGTATAGAAGAACTGGGGGAGAGTTAGGACCTATGACCCCAACACACACCCTGATGCCTGTTGGTGGGTGCGGGTTGGTCATGGGGTGCAAGGGGTTGTAACCCTAATGGGGAATTTCCTCACTTTTGTCACTATAAAAAACCCTAAATGTGGCATTAACACAGTTTTTTGCAAAAATGTCCTTACTTTTGAGAAAGCATATTAAAGTACAATGTCGCTAGTTGGTGCGTACAATAGAATGCAAATTTCGCCAACATAACAGTACAAGTACTAATATCATATGTATTGGTGGGAGCGCATATTGGTGGGAGCGCGTAGCCCTTTGTGCCCCATGCTCCCACCAACTTGAAACAAATGAAATTTTCATTCGTCAGAGTGGCATAATTCTGCATCTGTTTACATTTTACACATCTAACCACTGAAAATTATTTCAGTGGCACTAAGGCTAGCTTCCCTATAAATGTCAAGCCACTACCACAATGCAGAACTCTATCTGCAAAATGTAAACTGTGTCACACCATATCTCCACAGCAAATACATTTTCTGACACCTGAACTACATAATTCATATCTACAGGACACCCCTTCAACACCCTTCAAATTTCAAGTTAAAAGACCAAACCATTTTCAAGATATTTAATTTTAAAGTTTTAGATTTTCATTCATTGGAGTGGCATAATTCTGCACCTGTTTACATTTTACACACCTAACCACTGAAAAGTACCTCTGTGGCAGTAAGGCTACCTACCCTATAAATTTTAAGCCACTACCACAATGCAGAACGCTATCCGCAAAATGTAAACTGTGTCACTCAATATCTCTGCAAAAAATTAATTTTCCAACATTTAGACACCATAATTCACATTTACAGGACATCCCCTCAACACTCTCCAAATTTCAAATTAAAAGACCAAACTGTTTCCGAAATATTTAATTTGGGCTATTTGGTCCCTCCCAGAGACATCTGGTCCAGCAAAAATCTGGCCATCTCGTTCCGCTCTCACGAACGAAGTTCGCAGTCAAAAAAATCTCGCAACCAAAGAATTTGCAGGCTCGTGATCACAAGTAACCCCTGGGTTAAGATATTTGTTTTCTTCCAACCCAAAAGTCTGGCCATCTCACCCTCCCTCGTGAATGAAGATCACGATTAAAGAATCTCGCAATCAAAGAATTTAAAAATGTTAAAACTCCATTTTTTGACACAGCTACATTAAACCACATGCATGGCTCAATAGAGGGAAGCCCCTGAACAAAACCCATCCTAGTTTTACTTCACAAGTCACCCCTGGGCTGAGATATTTGTTTTTTTCAAACCCAGAAATCTGCCCATCTTGTCCCTCCCTCATGAACAAAGATCACGATCAAAGAATATCATGAACAAAGAATTTGCAGGCTCTCTGTCAAAGACCGTTAACGAGCCATGATCAAAGACTTTAAAAGTTTAAAACTCCATTTTTTGGCACAACTATATTAAACAACAGGCATAGCTCAATAGAGGGAAGCCACGTGAGCAAAACCCATCCAAGTTTTACTTCAGAAGTCACCTCTGAGCTGAGATATTTGTTTTTTTCCAACCCCAGACTGAAAACAAGATGGCGGGCATCGCGATAAATAAATTTCTCTTTGATCATGAGCCTGCAAATTCTTTGATCATGAGGTGTGACCAGATGGCCAAAATCCAATTCTTCTTTTGAAAAACAACCATATCAATTTTTCCATATACTTATAATGGGAGCTAAAAAGTTTAATGACTTTTGAATGGATTAATATTTTTTCACCAAACAAAAAGTGGCATGTTTCTTGACCCAAGCTCTTTCTATGTGCCAAGTTTCAGATTGGCATGCCACATGTTGGACATGCAGCAGCACGGACAAAATCCAAAAAATCCAAAAAACTGCCCTCAAAACTGGCGAAAAGAGCATTTTTCAGTGATTCACTGTGCAAAAACTGTAAATCTGACTGAAACGTAATTTGGTAAATCAAGAGATCTGCCATCCCCACTGCACATACCAAATTTCATGCAAATCCTTGAACGGGTCCAACATTATTAACGCATAAAATTTCAAGTTTAACATTAAAGTGCCTTCATAACACTAACTATAGGGGCGACTGCACTCTATAAAATATAAATATATATATATATATATATATATATATAAATTTTTATTTAATATAGCACCTTTTACAAATCAAGGCGCTGCACAATCAGATAAAATCAAAAAATACAATAAATACCAATAAAATCACAGAAGTTCAGGGTAAGCTTTACCCCACAAAAAGGTCTTCAGTGCCTGCTTAAAGCACCCCACTGTCCTGCATTCATGTAGCTGACAGGGCATTGAATTCCAGAGGGGAGGGGCAACAAACCCAAAGGCGTGAGCACCATATGACATTAAATTAACCCTCAGAATCTCCAGCAACCCCTTGTCAGCTGAGCGGAGTTGTCGCAAAGGGGTGTAAGGAACCAGGAGCTCTTTCAGGTAATCCAGACCCTGTCCATGTAGGGCTTTGTAAGTTAATAAACCTACCTCAAAGGTGATCCGCCACTGAATAGGCAGCCAGTGCAGATCGTGCAGCACTGAGGTAATATGGGTTCTGCTAGATATCCCAGTCAATAAACGTGCTGCAGCATTCTGCACTAGCTGCAAGCAGCAGATATCAAGCCCAGGAAGCCCTAGGTAAAGAGGATTGCATTAGTGAAGGCACGATGTCACAAATGCGTGGACCAAAACAGGCAGGTCGCTGGATGGAACAAAGTGCTTAATCCTAGCAATGTTCCCAAGACAGTAAAAGGCCAGTTTGATGATTGCCGACACCTGATGTCGAAGGGTCAGACCATACACCTGCTCAGAGGTAAGAATCTGAGCCCTCACAGGACTAAACCAGAGCGGAGATCAGTCCTCAACCTCTCTGTCCTATGACGCGGGTCCACCGCCAAAACCTCAGTCTTTCCTGGGTTCAACTTTAAACTGCTGGAACTCATCCAGTCTTGGATTTCTACAAGGCAGCTCTTCAATACTGAGATAGCACATCAGGGGCAAAAGACAGGTAGAGCTGGGTATCATCATCATAGCAGTGAAACCTCAGCCCATATCATCTTACAATGTCTCTGAGGGACAGCATATACACTGCAGATAACATAGGCGACAGCACTGAGCCCTGAGGTACCCCGCAAGGCAGAGAGAAAGACTCAGAAGAAAATATTCCAGAGACAACTCTCTGAGATCTACCAGCAAGGAAAGATGTAAACCATCTGAGAACTGTGCCCGACAGCCCAGATGAACCTCAATCGCTCCAGCAGAACCTCATGATCCACAGTGACAAAAGCTGATGACAAATCAAGGAGTACCAAGATGGAGTGGTTTCTCTGATCTCTCGCCAACAGGAGATCACTGAGCACCCGAACCAGAGCAGTCTCAGTTTTATGCCTCTTATGAAAACCTGATTGGAGAGGTTCATATAAATTATGGATGGTTAAATGGTTTTCCAGTTGAGCTGCCACAACTTTCTCAATAACCTTTCCCACAAAAGGGAGGTTAGAGATAGGCCTGTAGTTTGTTAGGTTCTCCGGGTCTCGAGAAGCTTTCTTCAGGAGGGGTGTCACCACTGCCTCCTTAAGGGAGCTAGAAAGCTCACCTGAATCCAAAGAGCACGGACAATCCAAGCTAAGACTGGGCCGATGATATCGCTACAACCCAAAATCAGGGAAGTAATGCCCGGGTCTAAACTACAGCAAGTGGGATGCATCCTCTGGATAAACCTCATAATGTCCATGAACTGCAGCAGATTGAAGGTACTCCAGGAAACTCCGGGCTCTGTGGCCAAGCACTGACCAACAGCATCTCCTGTAGAGCGAAGCTGATGGCGTTCCTGCCTGATGTCGGCCATCTTATATGCAAAGAAATGAGCGATCTCGTCACACTCATTTTGTGAAAAGACTTGAAGGAACTGCTGGCATGCTGGGTTGCACAGCCTGTCAACAGTTCGGAAGAGTTGAGCTGGTTGATTCTGTGCAACAGCAATTTCCCTGGACAGGAATTCTGCCTTTTTACAGGAAATTTCTGTTTGATAGAGTTTATAATGCTCTAACAAAATAAGGTGGTTGGCATCCAAGGCAATCCTCCATCAGTGATGCTCTAACCTATGCCCCTGCCTCCGCAACTCCCTCAGACCCCCATCAAATCATGGGGCCCCGGGGTGAAGCAGATGGGGGTGAACATGAACAGGAGCAATAAGATCAAGAGCTGAAGAAATGGTCCTATTATAGGCAGTGACTAACAGCTCAGAATCTGTGCTGGTCTCGCCAGTCAACGAGAGGTCAATCACCACCATCAGGTCTTCAGGGACCACATCTCACAAAGGGCGATAACTGACCATCTCCACAGGGGCCGACCTATCCAGGGGGGCTGAAAAATTGAACCCAACAGTGTAGTGATCATACCAACTGACAGGTTCCATCACCAAGTCGGAGGCCTTGATCCCCAGGAGGAAGACCAAATCAAGAGAGTGACCACCTTTGTGAGTAACTGAGGAAACAACCTGTGTGAAGCCCACTGATGTCATCACCTGGAGGAAGTGTTGTCCAAAAAGCGAGGATTCATCGTCGACCCAGGCATTGAAGTTGCCCAGAACCATCAGTCTGGGCGACTCCAAAGCCATGTCAGCAGGGAAGTCTGCTACTTCCTGCAGGAACAGCTTCTCATCACCTGGTAGATGGTAGATGAGAGCTATCCTGCACCCCACACCAGTTACCACAGTGCACTCAAATGAGGTGGCCTCCTCAACTGATACACCAGTTAGGCCCAATTCAGTCTTAAAACAAACCGCAACCCCCTCCCAGTGTGGTTCAGTCTCGGACAATGTATAACTGAGTATCCGGAGGGGATAGCTGCCTCCAAAATGGGGGCTGCATTCCCATCTAACCAAGTCTCGGTAATGCAAACCAGATCTGCTGAACCATCAAAATCTGCAATAAGGGCAGTTTTTTTGCAAACAGATCTGGCATTGCATAACAGCGCCCGAGTTGGACAATGTTGGCGAGCCATCCCAACTTCTTACCCTCCCGAAGAAGAGGTGCCCTTGGGTATGGGGACCAGAACAGAATCACTGTGCTCCAGACACCATTTTGCCCCAGGGCGTCTTCTGGTCCTAACCACCCCAATGGGAGAACACCACTCATTTGGGCTCCACTGTCTGCAACCCCCCACCCACCTCTGTCTCCCACTCCTGTGAGCAATCCCCAGTGCTCGACAGTGCTGATAGATATAAACAGGCAGGGGGGAAGAGAATGGGCAGAGGGCGTGGAGGGTGGAGGCCGAATAGCACAGGATAGGGGGGCATACAGACACATTCCACCAGTTGATTACAATAAACAGTGGGGAAAACACACAAAACTCCAACTTCTTAACTCCAAAACAAAGCTGCATGAATTAAAAATTCATAAAACCCCAAAAAAACAATAATGAACTTAAACAATAACACCCCATCCACCAAAATAAACATAAAAACTACCCTACTCCCACTATTGGATGATTTCAAACCCAAAACTAATAATAATAATACAATCCCCTCTCATAGGATGTAAAACACAGCGACAAATATAAATTCACCCCTTCCCCCAGCCCTCTCACAGCCAAGGAAAAGGGGAAATTTTAGGCACTGTTACTGCCCAGAATAAACAAATTAATCAAACGCAAACTGAAGTAAACATAAACATGGCATTAAATGAAATAAATGAATAAAAATAAAATCTGGATCCCCCGTTCTCTCACTGCCAGGAAACCACAAACAAATAAAATAAAAAGAGTTGAGGAGCGAAGTCATCCAAATGTAGGAGAGGCCACTAAATAAGTTCAGTTGGATGGAGATACAGCCGATAAAATGCAATAATCCAACATGAATATTAAATCCAAATGTCTCGAGACAGGCAGGGTTCAACAGCAAAAAATCCAGCAGATAAGGACTGTAAACTTTTGGGCCAACAAAACTCCACAACCTAAGGGACTCCCAGCCAGAAATTTATTACTGTACCACCACAACAGCCGGAACAAACCAAACAAATAGCCAGTCCCAGGAATCTCGGGTCTCTCTAGGATCACTAGCCAGCTTCCTGACTACCAATCCGCCATGCCCCCATGAAACAGCAGACTCTGGTCGAGAAACCCCTACAGAGTTGTAATGAATCCAAAAACACTAGTCTCAGGCCTCTCACAGCACAGTCCAGGGCTCAACACACAGTTTCAAGATCCGAGACACTAGTAGTTTATAAATTAAAGCAGACTTCCAGACATAATCAACCCGGCCCTCACAGCTCCCACATTTCAACAGTTCCTCCGGCAATTCCTCCTCCTCTTAACCAACACTTCGATAGGGCTGTAGGAAAACCGCCTGTGTTGAATCCCAGCAAATCCTTTCAACTTAGGAGGGGAAAACTAATCATAAAGCTGAAACTTCCCCAAATAGTATAGTTAGAGTGTGCTAAGGCAACAGTGGGATCACATCCAAAATTGGTTACTCGGCCAAAGAAATCTCCAAAAATTTCAGTACGGTGCTTTCACAGAAAATAGCTGCAGCATCCAAAAGCACCGCCACAGGCAACAAACCAAAACAAGTTGATCGGGCAGACAAATCAAAAAACAGACATCTTACCCCCAGCTTTACCGTACCAAAACAAAGCATCAAGTAAAATAAAAATAAAACATAAACTGAATGTTAGAACATTAAAACGAAGGCAGAAAGATAGCTAAATAAAACTTCTAACTTCCGGCATCAAGCTTCAACTTGCAGCTCACAGCACACTCAGCCTGGTGACCATTTTGTTACTAAGTCCAATGCTATCAGTAGATAGATAGATAGATAGATAGATAGATAGATAGATAGATAGATAGATAGATAGATAGATAGATAGATAGATAGCTATATATGTTTATAAAATGGGCATGAAATTTCCTAAATGCTGATTGGCTGAAAGCCTTTTTCAGCCATTTTCTTATGGAGCCATAACTTTGGAACTGGCAGTAATTCAGCCAGGCAGAACCACATTACAAAAACATATCAGTGTGCTACCCTACAGTCCTAGCAACCTGGCATTGCTAAGTGAGTGAATCATCTTGGCATTGCTAAGTGACTGAAGCATCCTGCTGCCTTTCCATGGGCTATCAGTCACCCCCAGCTCTCCTACCTGTACTGCTATTGACACCCCCTCCTATACCATTTTAAATCCATACACAATTAAAAATGAAACACAGTTGTTTTTTTCCCCCCTCAGGTTACCTCAGTAAAATGAAAGTGTCCACCCCAACCGCTGACACGGGATGCACTTGGTATAGATGGCTTTCTTTCACTAACTGCTTGCTGTCTTGCCATCGTGACCCCCCCCCACTGATGGTCACCTTATCTAAAACCATCCTGAGAAAAAACACACAGTCTAAAATTCCTCTTCCCTTCTAAATACATGCTCTGTATGCAAAATTCCCTGTAACAGAATATGGAAACACATACAGCAGTAAGGCACATAAAGAGGGACACACTCGCTCCCTGTAAGTAAGCAATAAGACATGACGGGGTGTGCATTACAGTGTGATAACCACACTCCTAGGGATGTAGTTGGGCACAAGGTTGAAGGCATCGTGCCGGTCATCCCTAGGAGTGTGGTTATCACACTTTAATGCACATCCCCGGAGTGCCTTATTGCACTTATAAAATGGCCCTTTATTTTTAGGAGCATTTTTTTTTATTTTGAAACACATTTTTAAATAAGTAAAAATGTAAGTGAATCTATTCTTTTAACATAAAAAAGTCCTTCTGCCTATTGGTGCTAGATTAAAGTAATGATACACAGTGTGTGCCTTCCTGCCCACTTAAGCTTCATATTCCCCTGCCAGCCACAACAATTCACATATGCTGTTTTCCTCATTCTAAGTATGACACATAGCCGTCTTATTTTATTTCACTCCCCTTACTCTGTAGGCAAAACTAAAAGGAAGCCATAACAGAGGCTTCTCAGTTCCCAATGCTGCAAGCACCAGTGTGATTCAAAACTGCCACACTCACTGACAGCATCATGAACTGCTCCCTCTGTCCTAAAAGTTAAACAGCAGGGTGAGTTGTTTACCACCTGTTCCCTTTGTTTATATAGTATTATTGCTTTCTTTCTTCATTCTGTTTTTTTCTCTGTTTCCCCACATTCAAGAAATGGAATGTTTATCATGGAAAGTTTACCACAGAATACAGGGATTCAAAATTCTGCTCTGTTCCGTTAGCAGAATGTTACTCTTTTAACATACTGTATACACACACAGCAAGGCCCTTTCTAAAGCCACAGACTCAATTATCTCACTGTCAGGGAAAGCAGAAGAGATTTCCCTGATGAGCATGGTAAAAATAGAAGGGGGCTTTTTCACTGTCAGCAAATAAACAGTTGTAATGAAAACTATAAATGATACTTATTGTTTTTAATTTGTTTATGTGTGTAAGGAGAGTGTGATGATCAAGGGAAAAGCATTTAATTAATTTGTTTTCTTTTTTTATTTAAGGTAGTTTCATTTTTAGGGCCCGGTTGAAGGTTTTTACGGTGTAAAGATAACAGATATTTTTAGTGATGGAAAATCAGTTCTGGATCTAGGGAGACTGATGGAAGATAGTTCTACTTGTAGGAGGACTAATTTGCTTGTTGTGTGATGTGGTTTAGGACCAGAATGACTGTGCATATATAGAAACTTAATGTACGGTCAGCTTGTCTCTTGGCCAATGAGATTTCTAGATTTTCTTATGCCATTTTATAACCTCCATTATCAAACATCAGATTTAAAGCTTTGCTCAAAGGCAACAAATACACTATGGTTGTGTACACACTACACTTTTGAAAATGTGTTAACATGTTTAAAACATTTTAACAATTAGTAACACCGCATGTGTCCACATCAGCCATAGTTTGTGTGTTTAAAAATCATGCTTAAACCCTGCTGGCAATACAGGCTTAAACATGATTTTAAACATGCTTACAAGGATAAAACATTTTACCTGGTAATGCAGACAGGCAAGCATTCCATACTTGTGTCTGCAGAGACTGGAGAAGTGTGCCAGCAAACCAGACAGAAAACCATGATGCAGATGCAAGGCAAAATGGAATTCAACATGATACTGTGCAAGGCAGACAGAATACAAGAGTAAGTTTAAAAACATGTCATATTCCATTTTAAAACTCAGTAATCTAGTGTGTACACAGCCTTTGTGATGCTGCGTGTGTGTGGCTAACAGAGAGAGAGAGACAGAGTACCGGATCTGACCAGAAAGTATGTTGGGGGGCTTTACATTCCACATAGATAAATACAGAACTGTACAATGTATAGATATATATATATATATATATATATATATATATATATATATATATATATATATACACACACATATATATAGATAAATATTATAAGGGTGCAGTCATGCCCCTATAGTTCGGGTTGAGTAGGCACTTTAATGTTAAACCTCAATATTTGCTCTTTAATAACTTTGCAACCGTTCAACAGATTTGCATAAAATTTAGAATGTCCAGTCACATGTGATAGATCTCTTGATTTACCAAGTTTCATTTCGATTGGATGTGCTGATTTTGTGCAGCATATATGGAAAAAAGTGTGTGTTTCACTTTTTTTTTTGCCATTTTTCCTACATTTTCCTCATTGCCTTGCTCCCACATTGATTGGAACTTTAGCCTGAACTATTCAGGGTAGATATAGCCTACTGTATGGAACAGACCAGCATTAGTTTGGTGAAAAAAATATTATTCTGATCCAAAGTTATTTCATTTTGAAAATTCAGGTCCTGGGCATGCGGGCATGCTCAGTTCGGTCTTTTGGTTACATGCACAGCTGCAAAAAAGGAAATGGACTCACAAATGGGAATTTTCTTTCTCATGAACGGAGATTCATGAGGAAAATTCCCCCATCCATGAGCCGCCATCTTGTTTTCCCTTATAGCCCAAATCAAAATGTTGTAACTTGCCCTACAGATGTATTTTGAAAAAACAAATGCATGGGTTTTGTTTAGGATGATGCCCTCTACAAAACTATGTGTTTGGCTTCCATCAGATAATTCAAAAAATGGCTGTTTCTATATTTGAAAATCCCCATTCATGACTTGCTTCTGACCCCCATTCGTGAGACTACCAAATCCCCATTAATGAGCCGAACCCCATTCTTGATCTGGCAAAATCACCATTCGTGAGAGGAAGACCAGATGGCAACATCCCACAAACAGGGATTGGCTTGTGAATGGGGATTTTGCTAGCTCATGAACGGGGATGCTTGTTCGTGAGACAGAGCCATCTCCTCCCAGCTCATATAAGAGCTGCTTCCTCCCACAGCTGCTTCAGGTCCTCCCTCTGGAGCTACTTCAAACAAACTTCTGTCTGCCTTTGTTCTTAGCTTTCCTACTCTCTGTGGTGCTCCTGCGCCCACTCCTGACTGTGTGTGTGCATATGTCTCTAGTGCATACTTCAAAAATGTACTGTTGATATTTGTTTTGCTTCCTAGACAGCCTTTACAGTTGCCATGCCTTAAAACTGTAATTGCATTGTATTTGTTCTCTGCCTGTACCTGACTGTAGCTCTCTGCCTATACCTGTCTATACCTTGCTGATTGCTGCTACCTTGCCACTGTACTTGGTTGCTGTCTGTTTTCTCTGCCTGTACCTGACTGTACCTTGTTAATTGCTGTTATCTTGTCCCTGAATTGTTATTGCCTGTACCTTTGTAACTTTCTCAGGTTGTGCCTAAACATAAGCACTTGACTGTCTAGCATGTTTACCTGATAAACAAAAGTCAAATAAATAAATAAATACATAAATATCTTCACATCCTCACGAACAAGGATTCTGAAAGTTCACAAACAGGAATTCAATTTACAAATGGGGATTTTGAATCCCCATGCGTGAGAGGAAGACCAGATGACCCTATCTCACAAATAAGGATTCAACACACAAATTGGGAGTTTGAATCCCCATTCCTGAGAGGAAGACCAGATGCCTGTATCTCAAGAAAGAAGATCGGCTCACGAATGAGGATTCTTGTCAGTTCATGAATGGGAATTTCCTCATGACCAGGGATTTTGACAGCTCACAAACAAGGATTTGTAAAACTTTGCCAGTTCACTGCTAAGAAACAGAAATGACTTTTGCCTTGAAATTTGAAGGGTGCAAAGGGGGCATCCCACAGATGTGACATATGCTGGTTTGATGTAAAACAAATTGCATTGGTTACATAGTTATGACATTCCAAAGTTGAGACATTTCCCATAGGTTAACATTGTGATGCCCATAACACCTTTTGGCACCCGTATCTCAAAAACAAAGCAAGATACACAGTTTTCGCTACTGGCAGCTTGGTTCACCTTCATGTGAACCAAGCTGCTAAAATGAGTTTGGGATTCATAGATGATACCTGCAGTGGAATTTTTTTTGTGGGTTGCACAGTTAATGAGCTGTTGACAAATTAATGTCATTAGGGATCAAAGAGTGCCTGTCCGGTGCATTTTGGTGCCCATATCTTGTAAATTATGTGAGATATGGGTTTGGTTGTTTATTGTTTCATATAGCACTCACTGTCATGATTACAATGATACTTGAATTTGTTTTCTACCTGCTACAGTGCCTGAGATATTGGCAAATTAGTGTTACAAGGGTTCCTTGCCCTATAGGGCTGCTGTTGCATATTGTTATGCAGAAATGGGCAACTTGGTGGGAGCACGGGGCCCCCACCAATACATGCTTTACTAGTTACATTACACTTTTGAAGTAAGGACATTCCCAGCAAAAACTGCATTTTAATTCATCCAGTTAGGGTTAAAGCATAAAAGTGAAACAAATGTTGAGGTTGAGCCTAACCCCCGCACACAACCCACAGACCCATTGTCCACAGACTGACAGACACTGGGGTGTACCATGGGGTCATGAGGCCTAACTCTCACCCCATTCTCCTTTACTGTTGCATGTCAACCTGCTTACACATGGAATGGGGTGAGAGCTGGGCCACATGACCCCATGACACACTCCAGCACCTGTCAGTCTGTGGAGGATGGGTTTTTGGGTTGTGTGTGGAAGGGGGTTAGGGACTCAACCCTAACATTTAATTTCCTCAGTTTTGTTGCCTTAACCCAAACTGATGCATTAAATGCAGTTTTTGTGCCATAAATTTATATCTATACATTATGGTAGCACGGTAGTGCTACCATAGTTAGGGTTGAGGAGTCATTTACATGTTAAACCCAACATTTTTCACCTTAATAACTTTGCAACCATTTGACAGATTTGCCTGAAATTTGGAATACACGATCAAGACCCATAGGATTTGGGATCTGCCAAGTTTCGGACTGGTCAAATATATGGCTGCGGAGTTATTAAGCATGATCTGCACATGTGTTTATGCTTTTTTGGGAATTCTACGGTCACGCCATCAGGTCGCATGGTTTGTGTGACTGGTCCAAAATCTTCAGGGAACGTGCGGCTGGGGTCTCCGATGTGCCTTTCAAAGATTTCGAGAAAAAATATTAAATGGTTCAAAAAACAAGATCCCATTATAAGTCAATGGGAAAAGTTAACAAAAAGTTCGACAGTGTCGCAAATGCAGTTTTTACTTTTGCAAATGGCCCTTTTACTGTCCCAAATCTGTCATTTTGTTTTCAGTTGGTGATCAGAAAAATGCTTGGCATTTAAATTTGGGACCCTCTAGCAACCTAATTCTTTTTGTATTCACCTAGTCGGACCCTGAGGATGCTAGCCATGTCTTTATTTTGGGGTAAAACACCCCAGAAATAAGTTTTTCTCATTTCTGGAAAAAGTACTTTCACAGAGTACTTTCACACTTGCGACACTGTCCAATGCATTTGCAAAACTTTCGCAAATTGCGACAGTACTTTTCTAGGCTGTGGGAAAATAACAGCAATTCTTTGGCACCCCGCTGCAAAAGAATGGTTTGGAGTTTTGGGATGAAATTTGGAGAGAATGCAGCCAACATCTCACAGATGTGCCTTTCAGTGTTTTGTTGAAAATATATTACATGGTGGCAAAGTTGCAGTACTCCAAAGTTGATGCTTTTTCCCATAGGATAACATTACGGCGTCCGACGCATTGCAGCAATCCTTTGGTGCTCTGCTTCAAAATAACAGTTCAGTCTTTCAGGCAGAAATTTGGAGGGAACACAGTCAACATCCCACAGATGTGCCTTTTAGTGGTTTGGTGAAAAAATATTACAAGGAGCCAAAGTTATGGCACTCCGAACTTCTCTTTTTTTCCCATAGGATAACATTACAGCGTTTGTCGCGCCTTTCAGGGCCTGTATCTTGGGAACGGTGCAAGATATGGCATAAATCTAGCCAGGAAAGTCTTAAATCACATGACTTTTTAATTTTTTTTTTCTACGTCGTACGGTTCCTGAGATATAAACATTTAGTATTCCAACTCCTCATTTTCTGCTCCAAGACCCATTATTATGCATACATTCTTTGTACTCACTGTCTTTCTCTATGAAGCTTTTGTGGAAAACCAGCCAGTGCTCTTCCATTACTGTTACCGTTGCCCTTTCAGCTTGCAGTTCCGTATCCGTTTCACTTACCGTTCATGCCTACGCCATCATGTGCGTTATTCTTTGCGTTTTCATTTGCGCTTGCATTTCCGTTATTTTTTACCATTTGTGTCTACAGTACTGTTTCTATTTCTGTTTTGCTTTACGTCGCCATGCCCATTACCATTTGCGTTTGTGGGCACCTGTTACTATGTGACAAGACATCACGTGGCAGACCATTCCCGTCTATGCCACCTTGTGTGTTACCCTTTCTGTTCTCATTCACACTTGCATTACCATGTGCACCACTGTTACTGCTTCTGCTTGTGTTGCTGTTCCTGTTACTATGTCACAAGGCAATACGTGGCAGGAGCATGGGGCCCCGCAGCCGCATTACATTCACTATTTCTCCTTAACATTCTCAAAAAGAAGGGAAATTAGAGGCAAAAAACTCAGTTTAATGCATCAGTTAGGGTTATTCCACAGCAACAAAAGCGAGGAAATCTGGTGTTAGGGTTGAAAACCCCCATTGGACCACCCAGCCAACCCCCCAACCGGCATTGGGGTGCACATTGGGGTCTTCAGTCCTAACTCTCACCCCATTCTCCTATACCTCTGCTTCTTTACGCAGGTGATGGGGTGAGAGTTAGGGCCGACAACTTAATGCGCACCCCTCAATGAGGCCGGGCTAGGTAGTCGAGGTTTTCAACCAACACTGAATTTCCTCACTTTTCTCACTGTGGAACAACCCCAACTGATGCATTAAATGGAGTTTTTGCCTCATATATAAATACATATATATAGTATATATATATATATATGTGTGTATATGTATATATATATATATATATATATATATATATATATATATATGCACACATATATCCATGGCAAAACTCCACACGCATCATTAGCACAGCAACAAAAGCATGAAATGGTGTTAGGTTAACACCCCTACCACCCTACCTTCCACCCTCCACATACCAACAGGCATTGAGGTGTGCTTTGGGGTCATCAGCCTAACTCTTAACCCATTCCATGTGCAAACAAGCTGAGGTGGTGCAGTATAGAAGAATGGGGTGAGAGTTATGCATGACAACACTAACACACACCCTGATGCCTGTTGGTGTGTGAAGAGTGGGGTTGGGGTGGTAATCCTAACATCACATTTCCATGTGTTTGTTGCTGTGCTATGAGCCCTAAATGATGCATTAAGAGCTTTTTTGCCTTAAATTGCCCTTCTTTTTGAGAAAGTGTAATGTAAGTGGTAAATGGTATGTGTTAGTGGGAGTGCTGGCCCTCTGGGCCTAGTGCTCCGTTTGCATTATCCATGTTTTGCATAATGGTATGCATATGTGGGAGTGCAGGCCCTCTGGGCCCTGTGCTTACACTCACACATAAGTATGGAGCCATACAGCAGCCCTGGAGGGCAAGGAACCCTTGTAACTGTAATGACCCAATATCTCAGCAGCCATTACAGCTACAAAAAAAAAATTCAAATGTCATTGTAATCATGACAACGCGATCTGCACACAAAATAAGTTGACCAAATCCATATCTCGTATTGTTTATGAGATATGGGCACTGAAATACACTGAAAAGGCACCCTTGGAACCCTTGGAACATGTTTTTGCCAATATCCCAGTAACCATAGAAAGAAGGAAAAAAATCCACTGCTGATGTAATTTATGATTTGCGAATTAAGCTGCAGGTAGCAAAAACTCTGTATCTCACTTTGTTGCATAGAAATATAGAAATGTAGAATTTGATGGCAGATAAGGACTGCTTGGCCCACCTAGTCTGCTCATTTCCCTACCTTATGGATAAGCTGCAGATTCTAGTTAACCGACAGCTTACTTCATCCTACCCCCTCAACTAGAATTGCCGTATGTCTCTCCCGTGTATTCTTGAATTATCCCTTTGTCCTTGACTCCACAACCTCCTTAGGAAAGCTTTCCCATGCATCTACAACCCTCTCCATGAAAAAATACTTTCTAACATTACCTCTGAGCCATCCCCCCATCTTCATATTGTGCCCCCTTGTTCTTGAACATCTCTTTTTCCGAAAGATGCTACCCTCATGGACTTTGTTAATTCCTTTGAAGTACTTGAAAATTTCTATCATGTTCCCCATCTCCCTCCTTTCCTTGTGGGTATATATATTAAGCTACTTTAGTCTCTCTTCGTATGTCTTCTGGTGCAGACCCTGCACCATTTTGGTTCCCTTCTTCTCAACTGCCTCCACTCTGTCTATGTTTTTGCGGAGGTGGGGTCTCCTGAACTGCATGCAGTACTCCAGATGGGGTCTCACCAACTGTCTGCACAGAGGGATAATGACTTCCTGTTTTCTACTGATGATGTCTCTCCCTATGCATCCCATTATCCCCCAGCCCTCCTTAGTGCCTTCTTACATTACTTGCCCACTTTTAGGTCATCTGATATAATTACTCCCAGGTCACTTTCGATTTTTGTTGTTGTCATATCTCACCCCCCACTGTGTACTCTTCCCCTGGGTTTTTGTTTCCCAGGTGCATTATCTTGCACTTCTTTGCATTGAATCTGAGCTGCCATAGATTTGACCATTCCTACAACCTTCCAAGTCATTTCCACCCCACCTTTTGAATCAACCCTGTTGCAGATCTTTCTGTTGTCTGCAAAGAGACATACTTTTCCTTCCAGGTGCTCTCTAATGTCACTTATAAAGATATTTAAGAGGACCGATCCCAGTATTGAACCCTGCGGTATCCCACTAGTTACCCTCCATTCTTCACCGGGGACTCTGTTTACTATTATCCTCTGCATCCTGTTGTCTAGATAATTTGTTATCCAGGCTACCACCTTGGGACACACTCCAAGGCTGGCTAACTTGTATATTAATCTTTTGAGTGGGACTGTGTCAAATGCCTTGCTAAAAACTATAGTAGGCAGGCCATCTAGTCAAATAAATCTATTAGATTCATCTGACATGACTGTCCTACTGAGAATACATGCTGCCTTGGGTCCTGTGCCCCACTGGCCTCTAGGTACTCAACAGTTCTTTCCTTCAGATGTGATTCCATCATTTTCTCTACCACTGAGGTCAAACTAACTGGTCTCTAGCATCCTGCCTCTGCCCTGCTCTCACTTTTCTTAAATGGAATCACATCTGCTCTCCTCCAGTCCTCATGTACCAACCCATCCTCCCATGATTTGTTAAAGACAGTAGTTGGTGGTGTCAGTAGTTCTACCCTTAGTTCTTTTAGAATTCTGGGTTGAATCCCATTAGGTCGCATTGCTTTGTCCACCCTCAGTTTCAAGAGTTCATTCAAAACCCTTTCTTCTATGAATGGACGTGTATCAACCTCCCTATTCAGAGTGCTTCTCTTGTTTGGTTTAGGTACCTCCCTCATCTCTTCCATTGTGAATACTGAGCAGAAATATTGGTTCAGTATCCCTGCTTTTTTACTATCACCCTCTGCCCACATTCTATCCCCTTTATTAAGTCTCTGCATCCCTCCCTTGGTCTTTCTTTGCTCCCTAATGTACCTGTAAGAGATGTTATCCCCCTTCTTAACAGAGTTGACTATCTTTTCCTCAGTTTGGACCTTTGCTATTCTGACTGCCTTCCCTGCCTCTTTCTGCTTTAACTGATAAAGTTCTCTGTCCTGTTCCTTCTATGTTTCCTTATATTTCCTGAATGCTATCCTTTTCTCCTTAACCTTCCCTGTCACCTCATGGTGAGAAAAATGGGTATGTTGAAAATGTAGGGTCAAAATATTATGAATTACCAAAGTTATGAGTGAGATATAAAACATTCAAAATATGGACATAACGTTGCCATTTTTATATATTTTAACTTCACATTTTCAGCATAGCCTTCTTATGACACCACTTCATGAACAAGTGGTCAACATTTTCAAATTATGCTGGAAAGGTAATTTTACATGACCAGAAAATCACATTTGGGTCTGACCTACATAATTCCACCACCATTGGTCACTAGGTGGCATCCCAAAAAGGCCATGTTGAGAATTTGGGACCAAAATATACAAAAATGACAAAGTTATGCATTAAGGTTCATAACCTCATTGAGATAGATTCATCCACATTTACTTCATTTTCTCATATTGGAGTCGCAGGTTCCAGGAGCAAGAAGTGTCTTTGATTGAAGGGGAGATCTTCACCCTGGGACATGTTCAGGTGAGTGAGGATATGTGGGAAGCATGGGGGGGGTGCAGGGGGTGGGTCCTGAGTGGGAGGTCAAGGTGGGATGGATATGGTGTGTGTGTGTTGGGGGGCAAATCATTGAGTGATTGTGTTTTGTTTTAGAGTTAAATAAATCGAGGGACAGTTTTCTTTATTTCAGGGATATTTCAACATTGGGATTGGGCACCCAAATGTTGGGCTCGTGTTAGGCATGCATAGTGGGAATGAAGGTGGGTGACCTGAAGGGGAGGGGTTCAAGACAAGCGGTACCAAGGGTGGGCAACCCAGTCCACTTCTATATTAATAACTAAATATATAAAAACTTAAAAGGTAGGTGAGCAACCTTGAGGGGAGGGGCAGAAAGAAGCAGTACCAGCTGTGGGCACTCCATAGGTTGATAGATAGATAGATAGATAGATAGATAGATAGATAGATAGACAGATAGACAGATAGATGATAGCTAGATAGGTAAGCAGGCAGATAGACAGACAGAGAGACAGAAAGGCAGACAGACAGATAGATAGATAGATAGATAGATAGATAGATAGATAGATAGATAGATAGATAGATAGATAGATAGACAGACAGATAGAAAGCGATCATGGTACAGTGAGCCATTCTGGCGGGGAAAGAAGCAATACTAGTGGTGGGCACCCTGGTCCATTAGCTAGGTAGGTAGGTAGATAGATTGATAAATAGATCAATAGATAAATAAACAGACAGGCAGACAGGCAAACAGACAGGCAGAGATTGGTACAGTGAGCCATTCTGGAGCTGGGGATAGACAGAAAGCAAAGACAGGGTGGTAGCAAGATTCCAAATGCTGATAGCCAGTCAGCTGCTTGCTGACCAGCATCATGCAAATGAAAGGACCAAAGCCCCTTCTGATAGCAGCGGCTTCAGTCCTTTTAACCTCATGAAGTTTCTACACAGCAACAGAGAGTGCTGTCACAGCCACAGCACACTGTTTCCAGTTTGAGAGTGATGCACTTCTGAAATGCTATTTAGTGTAGCAAAATATTTCTTGTGCATGCTTTAGCAATCGTAGAAACAGGTTTAACTAGTATTCAAAGAAATATCTCTGTTTCCGTTCCAGGTCCCACGCTCCACCTGCAGCGAAAGTTGTTCTGTCGGATATCGAAAGGCCAGTCGCCGGGGACAGCCAGTCTGTTGTTTTGACTGTATACCCTGTTCTGAGGGGGAGATCTCCAACCAAAGTGGTAAGTAGGACTGGGTGTGTCACACCTGTCATTTACAGTGCAGACTGTTTAATCATGTATCATTATATTCATATTATATTATGTTCACTCAAAGTCTTCCTCCAAGAGTGCATGCTGTTACACCAAGATTTTTATCTCAATATATTATATGAAATAACAAAAGCAATTCATGTGAAATAAAATTAGAAGATTTACTGCTCTGCCTGAGATTTATGTTTAGTTTATTCTCTGCAAGTTGGCTTTTAATTATATAATGTATTTCACTCCAGTACTTAATTAAAACATCTGTCTGTCTGTCTATCTATCTGGTCGTTGAACCTTTTTTTAATTTTTAGACAGGATATATCTGTTAGGTTTAAATGCCATGTTTACAAAGCTGTCCTGTTACAGTGACATTGTTGCATAAATTTTCTAAGAGATACAAAATTACAATTTACATAAGTATAAACAAGATCTGTATAGTACAGTAAGGTAGAACAATACTTTGGGTAGTATATCTTTATTTGTATGTACAAAATGATTGTATATATTTTTATGGGAAATATGATCTTTCCTCAGTTTAGAAGCAGTCATGTGTTTCAGACAGTTTCTTGTTTATGGCCGTTTTAAAGCGCCCAGTTTTGAGATTATCCTAATGTCTGGGGAAGTTCCACAGCTGAGTGAGACAATACTTTGTGGTCAACTTACCATAGGTGTTCTGAATGTTTGTGACATAGAAACATAAAAACATAGAATTTGATGGCAGATAAGGACTGATTGGCCCACCTAGTCTGCCAATTCCCCTACCAGATGGATAAGCTGCAGATTCTAGTTAATCAACAGTTTACTTCCTCCTACCCACCACTAGAACTGCCTTATGCCTGTCCCATACATTTTTGAATTCTTCCACTGTTCCAGACTCCACAACCTCCTCAGGAAGGCTGTTCTATGCATCCACAACCCTCTCTGTGAAAAAATCCTGTCTAACATTACCTCTGAGCCGTCCCCCTCTATCTTCAAATTGTGCCCCCTTGTTCTTGCGCATCTCTTCTTCTGAAAGATGCTACCCTCCTGTACTTTGTTAATTCCCTTGAGATACTTGAAAGTTTCTATCATGTCCCCCCTCTCCCTCTGTTCCTCAATGGCATACATATTAAGCTGCTTTAGTCTCTCTTCATATGTCTTCTGATGCAGACCCTGCCCAATTTTGGCTCCCCTCCTCTGAACAGCCTCCACTCTGTCTATGTCTTTGCGGAGATAGGGTCTCCAGAATTGCACAAAGAACTCCAGATGGGGTCTCACTTACTGTCTGAACAGAGGGATAACAACTTCCTGTTTTCTACGTTGATGCCTCTCCCTATGCATCCCAGTATCCCCCCGCCCTCCTTACTGCCTTCTCTCATTGCTTGCCCACCTTTAGGTCATCTGATATAATTACTACTGGGTCTCTTTTGATTTTTGTTGTTATTAACTCACCCCTCACTGTGTACTGTTCTCTGGGGTTTTTGTTTCCCAGATGCCTTACCTTGCACTTCTTTGCATTGAATCTGAGCTGCCACATATTTGACCATTACTCCAACCTTGCCAAGTCCCTTTTCATCCTTTCCACCCCACCTTGTGTATCAACCCTGTTGCAGATCTTTGTGTCATCTGCAGAGAGACATACATTTCCTTCCAGGAGCTCTCCAGTGTCACTTATGAAGACATTAAAGAGGACCGGTCCCAGTACTGAACCCTGCGGTACTCCACGAGTTACCCTCCTTTCTTCACTGTGGACTCCGTTTACTATTACACTTTGCGTCCTGTTTCCCAGCCAGTTTTTTATCCAGGCTACCACCTTGGGACCCACTCCAAGGCTGGCTAACTTGTATATTAATTTTTTGTGTGAGATTGTGTCAAATGCCTTGCTAAAATCTAGGTAGGCCATATCCACAGCCCCTCCCTGGTGTACTACTTTGGTCACCCAGTCAAACAAATCTATTAGGTTCATCAGACATGACCTTCCTGCTGTGAAGCCATGCTGCCTTGGGTCCTGTGCCCCACTAACTTCTAGGTACTCAGCAATTCTTTCTTTTAGAAGTGATTCCATCATTTTCCCTACCACTGAAGTCAACCTAACTGGTCTGTAGTTTCCTTCCTCTGCCATGCTCCCACTTTTGTGAAGTGGAATCACGTTTGCCCTCCACCAGTCCTCAGGTACCACCCCATCTTCCCATGATTTGCTAAAGAGAGTAGTCAGTGGTGTTACTAGTTCTACCCTTAGTTCTTTTAGAATTATTGGGTGAATCCCGTCAGGCCCCATTGCTTTGTCCACCCTCAGTTTCAAGAGTTCTTTCAAAACCCTTTCTTCAGTGAGTGGATTGGTATCGACACCCCTATTCAGAGTTTCTCTCTTGTTTGGTTTAGGTACCTCCCCCATCTCTTCCATTGTGAATACTGAGCAGAAATATTCGTTCAGTGTCCCTGCTTTTTCACTGTCACCCTCTGCCCACATTCCATCCCCTATATTAAGTCTCTGTATCCTGCCCTTGCTCTTTCTTTGCTCCCTAATGTACCTATAAAAGGTTTTATCCCCCTTCTTAACAGAGTTGGCTATCTTTTCCTCAGTTTGTGCCTTTGCTGGTCTGACTGCCTTCCCTGCCTCCTTCTGCTTTAACTGATAAAGTTCTCTGTTCTGTTCCTTCTGTGTTTCCTCATATTTCCTGAATGCTATCCTTTTCTCCTTAACCATCCTTGCCACCTCTTTTGAGAACCATAGTGTTTTTTCCCTTCATTTTGTTTTGTTGATTTGCTTCACACAAAGGCTTGTTGCCTCAGTAATGGCCGTTTTGATTATTCCCCATTGTTCCTCCACCTCTCCTTCTTGCCCATTTGCTAGTGCTTTTCTGAGGCACTCTCTCATTTTCCCAAATTCAGCCTTCCTAAAGTCCAATACTCTTGTTTTTGTATGGCTTGACTCTTTGGCTGTGTTTATTGTGAACCACACTGTTTGGTAGTCACTTGTTCCCTGATGGCTACCCACTTCTAAATCTGAGATCCTTTTTCCTTCCCCATTTGAGAGTACCAGATCTATGATTGCTCCCTCCCGAGTGGGTTCCAACACTAGCTGTCTGAGGCATGCCACCTGTAGGGTGTCAGGAATGACCCTGCTCTTGGATGTGCCTGCAGCAAAGGTACTCTGTTTAACATCTGGCATATTCAGGTCCCCCATCTACAATATTTCCCCTTTTTTCTGCCAGTTTAAGGATGCCTTCTATTATTTCCTTGACCATTTCCTCCCCCTGAGATGGGGGTCTGTACACAACCCCCATGCAGATTGTGGTGCCATTTCCTGTCTCCAGGGTGACCCACAGTGACTCATCAACTTCCTGTTTACTCTTTAGTTCTGTTGCTTTAATCCCTTTCCTTATAAAGAGAGATACCCCTCCTCCTCTTTTACTTACCCTGTCCCTCCTGTAGATTGTGTATTCTGGTATGTTGACATCCCAGTCATGGTTCTCTGTGTATCATGTTTCAGTGACTGCCACAATATCCAGGCATCCCTCTTCCATCAAGAACACTAGTTCAGGGAGCTTGTTGCACAGACTGCGGGCATTGGTACTCATCACCTTCCATTTATTTCTCTGGCCTTACCCCTTTTAACCCCATACCTGTCCTTACTGCCTTTTTATGCATTTACCCCAGCCCTGCTCCCTACTGTCTTCTCTACCTTGGTGTTTACCTCTCTAACTACTGTGTTTTGTGAGGGGAGGCTGGGATTTCCCTGCTCCTTTTCATTGCCTCCCTCTTTGGCTAGTTTAAATGCTTGCCAATGACGTATTTAAACCTGTCACCTAGGATCCTGGCTCCCCCGGAGAGATGCAGACCATCGCACCAGTATAAGCCTGCACCCTCCAGGTGGCTCTCCAGTCCCCAATGAAGCCAAAACCCTGAGCTCCACACCAGTTTTTCAACCATTCATTGAATTCCATGGTGCAGAATTCCCTTGCATCATCCTTGCCATAGACAGGCAGCACCTCGGAGAAGGTTACCATACATGCTACTTGTCAAAGGCCCCTCCCCAACTTCACAATCTCCTCTTGCACTGCTCTGATATCATTCTGAACCAGGTCATTTGACCCTAGGTGGACAATGACATCCAGCTCCCTCCCTCGTGCAGCTGCTCCCACAATCCTGAGGATTCGCTTCCTGTCCCTCCAGGCCATGGTGCCAGGCAGGCACCCTACCTCCCTATCCCCTTCCTCTCCCACTTCTACCCCCCTAATGATTGAGTCCCCCACCAGGAGTTGTTTCCTTCCCCTGTGGGGTCTTGTGCCACCCTCCTGTGGGTCTCCTTTGTGGAGGTTCCAGCATCCTCCTTGGTCTCCCCTACAGGTGCCTCCATAGAGGAACCACTCTTTTCCAGAACTGCATATGAATTGTGGAGAGGTACGACTGGATGGATGCACCTATGTTCTACCACCCTATCCCTCCCTGAGCCGACCTTGGTCCAACTGCTCCTCTTTCTTGGCAACCTTTGAGGTAATGGACCAGAGAGGTGCCTGCAAACAGTGCAGCATTACAGTCTCCAGAATGTCTCCTGGAACACTGCT
The DNA here is from genome assembly GCA_016271365.2 of Neoceratodus forsteri. Taxonomy (NCBI): domain Eukaryota; kingdom Metazoa; phylum Chordata; order Ceratodontiformes; family Ceratodontidae; genus Neoceratodus; species Neoceratodus forsteri. Next base: position 180,358,592 of record CM057455.1, read on the forward strand.
GCACCACAGACATTGCACTGCACCCCTTCCATCTTGACTTATTTCGTGTCCCCTCTCCTGTTGCTTTGTATACTTACTGTCTCCTCCCTCTATGTATTTTTACACTTACTTTACTACTGCCTATGTGCCCTTACAACTCTCACCCTTTCTGTTCTTGAACAGGAACTTCCTGTAGTCTTTAGTAGTCTCTTTCTTCCATGCTTGGATTCAGACCTCCAGCAGCCGGGGGGAGAGTTACTTTTCTTTAGGTTCCTTCAAGATTGATGAAATTAATGTGTCTCAGTGATCCTTCTCCTCCTACTGCCAAACAGGAAGTTCCTGTTGTCAGTCAAATCCAGTGGCTATAAAAGTACAACTGGCTTAGAGTGGGAGGGTGGAGGGGTGGGAAGGAGGGCAATTAGTAAAAAATCTGTAGTTCTAGACTGCTGTTTCTTGATCTGAAACCAGAGTTCTCCTCTGCCAAAAAAAGCAGGAAGCTGTAATTGGAGACACCTGCTTTTGTACTCCTAAGCTCCTAAATCACACCCCAATTAGCTTCCCTCTGACTCAGCAAATTAAGCCGATACAGCCCCTTCCTCAGAGAAACAGAGTGAATTTATTTTTCTTTTCTTTCCTTTTTTTTTTATTTAAATGAGACCCCCTTCTTCTAATAAAGTATCTGTTTGCTTAATCCAAACAGGTACTGACTCTTGCTGAGATAGAAGTGATTTATCAGTAAAGAATCTGTAGTTCTAGACTGCTATTTCTTGCTCTGAACCAAAGTTCTCCTCTGTCAAAAAAAGCTGCATACTGTAGACCTCTGCTTTTGATTTCTCTTAGGCTGCATTTATAAGTCACTCACTGTTTTTGAGTCCTGGTTCTTTGTGCAATGAGTTTTCTCTTTGAAAGATTTGAAATCCATAACCACTGATTGTTTTTCTCTCTGTAGATTTAATGAATCCCATCTTAGATTTCTATCCATGATGCAATGGTGGGAGTCATAGGGACATAGTAAAACTAAATAGGCACGCTTATTTTAGGCAAACTCTAGAGGTCTAGTTTTTCCTGCAAGAGATTGATACTTATAAAGTATATTCGATATCTTTATAAAATGGCTTTCAATCACAGAACACATTATAGAATCTTCATTGGTTAAAAAAGCATCAGCTGACCATGCATTAAAGAGGAACAGTCAGCACAAAGAACCTTACACCAAAGTGTGAGGTGGATCCCAATTTGCAGTTTGTGTGCAAACACATTTTTTTTACTTACTGTTTACATCAGTATATAAGATTGTCATTGGCCCATCCTCATAACTCCAAAGATGACATTTGAAATAACTAGAAATCTCAGAATCTCCAGCAGAGACATCAGAGCTGAGCTGCAACAGCATCAAATTCAACAGTCTGCAATGTATGAAAGACTTTATTTAAGCTCTGATCTTCTGTTTGCTGGCCCGCTGTCCTCCCAGGGTTAAGTACAGTCACAGAGAACAGTACATAGCCCCAGAAGAACAGTAGGAGCAGAAAACATCTGATCAGAGCTAATAAAACCCCTAAAATGCTCCGCAAAAAATTGAATCCCTCACTGCTGTGTCCAGCTCTGACATCAGCTGCAGGGATTCTGGGATTTCTAGTTACAGAAAATGTCAACTTTGGAGTCAGCAGAATCAAGCAGGTATGATCTACTGTAGTGCAGTAAACAGTAAGTAAAATAAAATATTTTTACAACATCAAGAGAAGACTGGGACCAGCCTCACACTTGGGTGTGGGGCTTTTTGTGATGACTGTTCCTCTTTAAATCCATAGATATGCATACCAACCTGAACTAACCTACCTAGCAACAGCCTAACTTCTGAATTCTGCAGAATCCTAGCAACTTTATTGGTCACTACACTTGACATTTTATTTTTCCCTAGTCAATGCATGTTTTTTTCACTAACCTAACATAAGCTACCTAACAACACCCTAATTATACACAAACAAATCCTTTTCTATTAATTTTTTTTTCCTATCTTGTAAGGGCAAAAACCCTCTTCAAGACATTGATTTTCTAAGAATGAATGCACTTTCCAGGTGCACTGAAAAGTGTGAGTTCAATGCTTTGTGCCTTTTGATTTACCAGAGACATGCAATAATGATCTAGAAATCCACACCCTGTCATGGGCTATTGCTTATATGCACATCTCTGTCTCTGTCTCTCTATATCAATATCTGTATCTGTATCTGTACCCATACCTGTACTTGTACCTGTACCGGCACCTGTAGTTATAGCTATACCTATATCTATAATATACAGGTGAAGTAGCACCTATATATAAGGGCTGAGTAAGCACTTTAATGTTAAACCCAAGTTTTTGCCCCATTCAGCCATTCAGCCACAACAGCACTGACGGTGCAGGACTTAGAAGGTCAATTACTGGAATGTGTGACCTCTTTCAAGTACCTGGGCATCCTGCTAGATCAATCTCTTGATCTTAATCTTCATGTACAGTCTGTTTGCACAGCTGTCAACTCCAAACTGGGTGTTGCATATAAGACTAGTTATATGCTCATGCCATCAGCTAAAATGGCTGTTGCGAGGGGGATTCTGCTCCCCACCCTAACCTATGGGGCTTCCTTATTTGGGGCTGCTCACAAAACTGACCTACTTAGATGGGATATTACATGTAACAACATATGTCGCTATGCCTCTTCTGCTCCTTGGCTTAAACACCACTGTCAGCTTTATAATGATCTTGGTTGGCTGTCTCCGTTAGCTAGTAGGAAATACTACTTTGGCTCTCTTACTGATTCGATAATTAGAAATCAAACCCCTAGGTGTCTTGCAGCTATGCTTGTTCCTCAGGACACACTCCATAGTCTACGATCAGCTGATAAATCCTTTCTGAATTTGCCGAGGTGCCACACAAGGAAAGGAACTGTTGCATTTGAACATGCGGCTCCACAGCTGTGGTATTCCCTTCCCCTCGACATTAGACTTTCTAGCTCCCACACATGCTTTAAGAGAAAACTGCGCTCAATCTGCTAATTGCTGATACCTGTTCCTGCTTTCACCCTACCTAATGACTGATGTCTCTGGCCATGCAGTAGTATTTCCTCACCTCTATATAACCCTCTTACTGCCACAGCCTGTCCCGGCTCCCTTTCCCTGCCCATATACAATCTTGCACTGCAGGCATCTCCCTTACACTTATATACACTCATATAATCTAATTTCATGGCATGCTCCCCCTCTTCCTTGCTTACCGACCTTTTCCTTAATGACACCCCCTGCTCCCAATGGGTATTTCTTCCTTTTGTATTACCTGTTTTTGTGTACCTTGTTTCTGTTCATATGATGTGCCACCTGAAAATCTCTATTCATTGCATAGATAGGCACCTATAAATTTATGAATGGTCTACTCTGTATGTCTCTGATATATGGTATCCACTTTAACTCATTGTATGTAAAGCGCTTTACTTTGTATGTTCAGATATATTGTATCCTCTCTAACTCATTGTATGTAAAGCACTTATAATTTGTTATCTTGTTAAGTTTCTGCATGTCTGTACTCTCCCAGGTCGTGCCTGAAAATAGTCATTTTATGGCTAGTGAACTTACCTGGTTAACAAAAGCTAAATTAATAAATTAATAAAATTTATATTAAATTTGGAATGCTCAGAGGTTGTGCCAGATCTCTGGATACTGAACATTTTGTGGCAGTTGATTCTTTGGGGACAAAGGCACAGAGGGGCAAAAACCCCACAAATCACAAAAATTAAGAAGGCTTTCTTTTGCTTAACTATAACTAAATAACTTGGAGGATTTCAAACCTGAAACTTGCAGGTTTGATACACTTTTGCCAAAGGAATGTGTTTTTGTGTGTTTTATGTCCCCAAAGTAATTTGTTTTTAGAATATTTAAGAAAAACTGTTCCATTTGAGAGCATGTGTACTTTAAAAAGAATCATTTTTATGACAACATGAAGTTATGTTGTCCTATAATGGAGATGCTGTTATTTTGTCAGCTGGCAGGGCTGGCTCCCTTTTTAGCATATGCCCTTCTGCTCTTTTCATTCAGCGAGGATGATGCTTCTTGTCAGTGTGTAGCCCTCCCATGCTAAACATGCATTGCATCTGTTTCTGGTCTGTGTCCACCATTGACAACAAGAGTAACTTCCTTTAGTTCAATCCCTGATGCCAGTTTAATTGTATAATATATCAGGATAATCCAACACTGTGGTGCCCATCCCTGGTGTCAGTTCTCTCCCCCTCCCCTGTGCATGATGCCCCTCACAAACCCCATAATCTGAAGTTGTTGACACTGAGGTGCACATACACAACCTCCCTCCACCTCACCCAGTAGTCTGGAACAACTAGGTTCACACTCCAGTGCCCTGAAGCATCATGCCAACACTGTGGTGCCTGATCCCCTGTGTCAGAAGTAGTGTTAATATTCCTAAAGTAAAGGAAACCATCCTATGACATCTCTGTCTTTTTTTAAAATGCTGAAATAAAGAAAATGGTCCCTTGTTGTCTGCTGTTATCCCCACCACTCATTCTGACCCTCCCACTCAGCACGCACCTTCTGATACCCCCATTACCCAATACTTACCCAGCCAAGATCCAACACCATAATCCTCTCTGGACTAGAGACACGTCTTTGCGTTTCAATGTGAACCATGAAAAAAGGAAAACAGTAAGTGCTGTATGATGTATCTCAATGCATTTTAAACATTTCTTCATAACTTGGTCATTTTACATCATTTTTCATCAAATTCCCAGCATGGATTTTTTGGGACACCACCTCATGAACACTGGTGGCTCAATTTTGTTAATCTGGTCCAGAAGGTGATTTAGTAATCATGGCATGAAATCACCTTTCTGACAAGATTTTCATAATTTTATTGTCATTATTCTCGAGGAGGGGTACCAAAAGGCCATGTTGAAAACTGAGGCAAAACATATGTAAAAATGATCAAGTTATGAGTGTTTGTTAAAATTTTTCTATGTACGCTCATAACTCTGGTAATTTTCAAAATTTTGAGGACAAATTTTCAACACAGCCATTTTTTCACACCACCTTATAAATGTTATAGCTGTCATTTTTCACATCTTGGCTGAAATGTGTTTTTACACCTGTGGCAATGATGTTTCAGTGGGATTTGAAATTTTTCACCTACCAAGTTCATGAGTTGAGGCAATAAGAAGACTGTGTTAAATGTTTGGGTTCAAGACACTAAAAAAAAAACAATGTTATGAAGGTGTATTGTCATTTTTCTATGCATGCTCATGACTTTGGTAATTTTCAATATTTAAACCCCAAATGTTCAGCAAAGCTATTTTGTCACACCCCCTCTCAAATGTGACCACTATTATTTTTCAAATTCTGGACAACCTGTGATTTTATGCTGCTGACATGAAATTATGGTTTGTCCAGTGTGATATTAAAGAAATAATGCACAACAGAGTGTGTGTCATGCTGGGCTAATATCACGCCTCAGTGGTTGGCTATTAGGCTGTAGGCCAAATGCATCCAACACCCAAGAATTGACATTATCCCAGCACAACACACACCCTGGAGTGCATTATTCCTATTTACCAATGGCTTGTGTGTGGAAAGAAAGATGAAAAGGTACATTTAAAAGAATATTGTGGGGTGTTCTTTCAATGGGTAGGTATACTTTTTGAATAAATAATCTGGCTTTACTGTTTTTGGCAGCAGGTGGAGCTGTTATTGTGGCCCTGCACTCCCCCATACTAACTTTCTTGTGTGTTGTGTTCCCCATGTTTTTATTATGAAATGTTCAGTTTGCATTTACTTCTCTGTCTCTTTACCCTCCTTCACTGTTTCTGCTGTGTTGTGGAAGTGAGAAATTGTACCTAGCCCTCCCCATTGTATCACAATCCCTGCTGTTCCTGCTGTGGGCCTGGAAGGTAGAGATGACCTCCACCCCATTTCATTGCTTGCGCTGTGTCTTCTCCTGGTACGGCTTTTACTGTTACAGGAGAAAGTACTGAAGGTAGAAAACAGTGAAAAGGTAAGTAAGTGAAGCATAGGGTGACACTCCTGCTCACAAAGTCAGTTACTGTGAGAGCAGAGACTGCAAGGTGGAGGTCCTTAGAAGCCAAACATAATGACGGTTTTACATTTCCTAGCAGGAGGCAGTGACACTGGTACAGTACCTTGTAAAGCCGATGTGACAACTTTCAGTCTCAGAGATTTTTTTTAAATAAAAAAATGAAACAATAATGAATGCTATTAGGTGTTCAAGGAACGGAGACTGTCAGTGGAGCAAGGGACTGCTGTGGAGTCAATGGTAAAGAAGATTTTCACTTGGCTCATTTATAAAAAAAGCACGTATTTATTGATCACCAAAGTTCTTTTGCAAGGACATTGCACAATGTACTTACAATTATGTCCAGCTTAGTTTACATTCATCTTAAAATCACTTTCTCATCTTTCCACAACTAATCACATTTCTTTCAATGCTTTGTCTCATGTGTTACTTCCATTTTGTCTTACTTTTATTTTTATTCCTGTACTTTCTATTGAATATATGTTACTAACAAACATAAACTTAACTTTTTGTTCCCCTTTGCAGTTTCTCTTTTCTTCCTAATTCTTTCAAAAGCTTTATACCTGTTTTACAAAGTGTTGCTTCATATATTAGCTGTTCTAGCACCGGTGATCTCTCCATTTCCTCCACTAAATGTGCAAATTGTAGCCACCTTGTGTTAAAGTGGTCTGTGCTCAGGTTAAGATAGGCTGACATTTTCACCATACTTTTCATTCTTTAACAAATCTGTAACCAATGTCCCAGTTCAGGAATCTGTGCCACTATCCATCTCTATGTGATTTCCTTAAATGCAGCAGCTATCAGGATATTATACATGTATCTTTTGGCTCCCCCACTTACCACTTTTGGATATTAGCTATATACATAGAAACATAGAATTTGATGGCAGATAAGGACCGCTTGGCCCACCCAGTCTGCCCTTTTCCCTACCTAATGGATAAGCTGCACATCCTTGGTAGCAAACAGCCTACTTCTTCCTTCCCTCCACTAGAATTGCTTTATGTCTGTCTCATGCATTCTTGAATTCTCCCACTGTTTTTTGAATCTACGATCTCCTCAGGAAGGCTGTTTCATGTATCCACAACCCTCTCTGTGAAGAAATACTTCCTCACATTACCTCTGAGCCATCCCTCTCTATCTTCAAATTGTGCCCCCTTATTTTTGCACATTTCTTTTTCTGAAAGATGCTACCCTCTTGGACTTTGTTGATTCCCTTGAGGTATTTCAAAGTTTCTATCATGTCCCCCCTCTCCCTCCTTTCCTCGAGGCTATACATCTTTAGTTGCTTTAGTCTTTCTTCATATGTCTTCTGATGCAGACCCTGCATCATTTTGGTTGCCCTCCTGTGGACAGCCTCCACCTTATCTATGTCTCTGTGGAGATGGGGTCTCCAGAACTGTACACAGTACTCCAGATGTGGTCTTACCAACTGTCTGTACAGAGGGCCACCGACTTCCTGTTTTTGACTGGTGATACCTCTCCCTATGCATCCCAGTATCACCCCAGTCCTTCTTACTGCCTTCTCACATTGCTGGCCCACCGTTAGGTCATCTGATATGACTACCCCCAGGTCCCTTTCCATTTTTGTTGTTGTCAGTATCTCACCGTCCATTGTGTACTCTTCCCCTGGGTTTTTGTTTCCAAGGTGCATTACTTTGCACTTCTTTGCATTGAATCTAAGCTGCCATACATTTGACCATTCCTCCAAACTTGCTAATCCCTTTTCATCCTTTCCTCCCCACCTTGTGTATCAACCCTGTTGCAGATCTTTGTGTCATCTGCAAAGAGACATACTTTCCCTTCCAGTCCCTCTGCAATGTCACTTATAAAGACATTAAAAAGGACTGGCCCCAGTACTGAACCCTGCGGTACCCCACTAGTAACCCTCCTTTCTTCACTGTGGACTCCAATTACTATTACCCACGGTGTCCTGTTGTCCATCCAGTGTTTTACCCAGGCTACCACCCTGGGACCAACTCCCAGGCTGGTTAATTTGTTTATTAATCTTTTGTGTGGGACTGTGTCAAATGTCTTTCTAAAGTCTAGGTAGGCTATGTCCAGAGCCCCTCCCTGGTCTACTGCTTTGGTCACTCAGTCAAAGAAATCAATTAGATTTGTCGACATGACCTTCCCACTGTGAATCCATGCTGCCTTGGGTCCAGTGCCCCACTGGCCTCTAGGTACTCAACAGTTCTTTCCTTCAGAAGTGATTCCATAATTTTTCTTACCACTGAGGTCAAACTGACAAGTCTGTAGTTTGCTGCCTCTGTCTTGTTTCCACTTTAGTAAAGGGGAATCACATCCACCCTCCTCCAGTCCTCAGGTACCTTACCATCCTCCCATGACTTATTAAAAAGGGTAGTCAGTGGTGTTACTAGTTCTTCCCTTAGTTCTTTAGAATTCTGGGGTGAATCCCATCAGGCCCCATGGCTTTATCCACCTTCAGTTTTAAGAGTTCTTTCAGAATCCTTTCTTCTGTAAAAGGACTAATATCAACCCCCTATCTATTGACCAGATTAGGTATTTCCCCCTGCTTTTCCATTGTGAATACTGAGCAGTAGTATTCATTCAGTATCCCTGCTTTTTCACTGTCACTTTCTGTCCAATCACCTTCCTCTTTGTTCAGCCTCAGTATCCCTGCCTTAGTCCTTCTTTGCTCCTTAATGTACCTATAAAAGGTTTTATCCCCCTTCTTAACTGAGTTGGCTATCTTTTCCGCAGTTTGGGCCTTTGCTATTCTGACTGCCTTACCCGCTTCCTTCTGCTTTAACCGGTACAGTTCTCTTTTCCTTCTCCTTCTGTGTTTCCTTATACTGTACTTCCTGAATGCTATCTTTTTCTCCCTTACCTTCCCTGCCACTTCTTTCGAGAACCATAGAGTTTTTTTTCTTTCATTTTGATTTTTTTATTTGTGTCACACAAAGGCTTGTTGCCTCTGTGATGGTGGTTTTGATGTTTCCCTATTGCTGCTCCACCCCACCTTCTTGCCTGTTTGCTAGTGCTTTTCTGAGGCACTCTACAATTTTGACAAAATCAGCCCTCCTAAAGTCCAGTACCTTCACTTTTGTGTGGCTTGACTCTACAGCTAAGTTTATCGAATCATGAACCACACTATTTGGTGGTCGCTTGTTCCCAGATGGCTACCCACTTCAACATCAGAGATCCTCTCTCCATCCCCATTTCAGAGTACCAGGTCTAAGATTGCTCTCTCCTGAGTGGGTTCCAAAACTAGCTGTCTGAAGCATGCCCCCGTAGGGCATTGAGAATGGCTCTGCTTTTGTATGTGGCTGCAGCAAAGGTGCTTCAGTCAACATCTGGCATAGTCAGGTCCCCATCAGCAATATCTCCACTTTCTCAGCCATCCCAAGGATGCCTTTTATCATTTCTTTGTCCATTTCCTCCCCCTGAGATGGGGATCTGTATACAACCCCTGTGCCAATTGTGGAGCCATTTTGAGTCTCCAGGGTGACCCACAGTGCCTCCTATCCTCCCTGTTTACCCTTTAATTCTGTTGCTTTGATCCCTTCCCTTACATAGAGAGCTACTCCTCCTCCTCCTCCTCTTCCCTCCCTGTCACTCCTGTAGATTGTGTACCCTGGTATGTTGACATCCCAGTCATGGTTCTCTGTGTACCAAGTTTCTGTGACTGCCACAATATCCTGGTATTCCTCTTCCATCAAGGCCACAATTTCAGGGAGCTTTTTACCTAGACTATGAGCAGTGGTACTCATTGCCCTCCATTTTTTTATGGCTTTATTTCTTTTTTCCCCATCCCTGTCCCTACTGCCGTTGTCTTTTTCTCTATTTACCTCTGTCATTCTCCCTTTCGACTGCTCTATCTTAGTGTTTACCTCACTAATTACCCTGATTGTTTTGGGGGGCTAGGATTTCCCTTCTCCTCTTTAGTGCTTCCCCCCTTGGCTAGTTTAAATGCTTGCCATTGAAGCATTTAAACCTATCACCTAGGATCCTGGTTCCCCTCCAGACTAGATACAGACCATTGCGGCTGTATAGGCCTACATCCCTGAGCTCTGCACCAGCTTTTCAACCAGTCACTGAATCCCATGGTGCGGAGATTGCTAGCCTCATCCATGCCATAGACAGGTAGCACTTCCGAAAAAAGTTACTACGTGTGCTACTTGTCTAAGGCCCCTCACCAACTCCACAAACTCCTGTTGCACTGCTCGAATCCCATTCTCAGCCAGGTCATTCGTTCCTAGGTGGATAATGACATTCAGCTCCCACCCCTTGCTGCCGTTCCCATGATCCTAAGAATTAATTTCCTGTCCCTCCAAGCCTTGGCTCTGAGCAGGCACCTTATTTCCCTTTCCCTTCCCTTCCCCACTTCTACCCCTTAACATCTGAGTCCCCCACCGGGAGTTGTTTGCTTCCCCTGTGGGTCCTGGGCCACCCTCCTGTGGGTCTACATTGTGTCGGTTCCCAGCATCTTCCTTGGTCTCCACTGCAGGTGCCTCCATAGAGGAACCATGCTTCACCAGAGTGGTGAATTAATTGTGGAGAGGCACAACTGGAGGGATAGCCTCTGTTCCACCACCCTCACCCTTCCTGAGCCCACCGTGGTCCAACTACTCCTCTTTCTTGGCAACCTCTGAGGTAGTGGCGGTGGCCTGGGTGGTCCCTGGGTGGGGAAGAAGGTTTCCCAAATCCTTGCTCGGTCAGCATGGGGATGAACAACCTCCTCCCTCAGACCAGAGAGGTGCCAGCAAATAGGGCAGCAACGTAATCTCCAGAATGTGTCCCAGAAGACTGCTGCTCCACAGCTAGTGCATTGCACCACTCCCCACATGTCTGTGTCCCTTCCATTTACAGATGCTTTTTGGTTTTTTGTTCTTGTTTTAGTGTGTGCAAGCTGGTGAGTGTCTCTACCCCCTTTTCAGTGTGCTGTGCCTTTAAGGATATGAACAGGTGTATGTTGTTAGCAGTTTTGGGGAAGTGATGTCAGAGCCCCTGCTATAAAGGAAGTTATGTGCTTGGGGCAGGTGGGGTGAGGGGAAGGGTGATTGGGAGTAAACCTATGCCATCCAGAAACAATCACCTACAACTCTTACCCTTAACCCTGGGGAGTGCCTTCCTTCCTTTCAGACACCCATTTCACAAAGGCTAAGTAACAGGTCTAGTCACAACTGACTGCAAATATCTCCAAGCTACAGTTCCTCCCTGGCAAATTAAAGTTAAAACTAAGAAGAGTCCACTCCAAAAACAGAATCAATGCTAGTTACTTACACAGGTCCAAAGAGTAATAATTCAGTTCAGTGTAGTCTAGAAAATAACCTCCTCGATTCAAGGAAGCTGTGGCTGCTTTCTCACTCTCTCTGTCTCAGTCTCAGCAGACAGAGATCACAAACAACTCCAGTTATAAATCCTCAGTTCAATTAGGCCCCTTTCAGCTCCTCCCCTTAACAGACACCTATTTCACAAAGGCTAAGTAACAGATCTAGTCTCAACTGACTGCAAATATCTCCAAGCTACAGTTCCTCCCTGGCAAATTAAAGTTAAAACTAAGAAAAGTTCACTCCAAAAACAGAATCAATGCTAGTTACTTACACAGGTCCAAAAAGTAATAATTCAGTTCAGTGTAGTCTAGAAAATAACCTCCTTGGTTCAAGGAAGCTGTGGCTGCTTTCTCACTCTCTCTGTCTCAATCTCAGCAGCATACAATATTAATATCACTCAGTTCATGGGATAGTTCTAGGATGTCTTTAATCTTACCCCTAATTGCTTTCCAGGACTCCTGTAGGACTTTGCATGACCAGAAGATGTGTGTTTGGGATCTCCTCTCTCCACATCCGCTTGGGCAGCTATCTGTGAGGACTGTCCCCGTGTGCTTGGATTTCTCTAGCGTGACAAAGAATCAACTCAATATCTTCCAAATTAACTCCTTCCCACTCCCTGAGGTCATTGTTTTATGTACTTACTGCCAGATTAATGACCACTCTTTGTCATTTATGATGGTCTTCAATTCAGTCTCCCATTTTGATTGTACGATGTTAACTTCTTTTTTCCCAGTATCCCAATGCAGTTCTTCATAAAGGAAGAACATTTGATGTTGTGCAGACTGTCTGGTAAGCTGTTAAATTCTGTGTATCAATGGGTGACTGTCTTCTCCTGTAATTCAGGCTCCAAGCTCTGAATGTACGACCTAACCTGAAGTTATCCCTGTTATGTATTCTGAATTATGTTTGCAGTTGTCTAAATGTTTTGAACCCTGAGTCTTGGATTGGTTTATGCATTGTAATCCCCCCCTAGCCCACTGCCTAAATGTTGGATCCGTCTGTGCTGGAAGGAATTTTATGTCTTTCCAAAGTGGGAAACAGTGTCTCTGCATTGTTATGATATTTGGCTTTTTTTTTTTATTAGAAGCCAGTTCTGGAAAGTTTGTCTCATCCACTGGTTTGTAAGGCTGTCTATATCTGCTCTGGATCCTATATTCCATATTAATAGTTCTAAGTGTTTTTCCCCATTAGTATTCTGCTCTATATTCTTCCACACCAGTTCATATGTGTGGCTTGTGATGTTGATTAGTGGAAACATTTGTGCTGCCTTCATGTTTGATACTCCATATCCTGCAGACTGTTTGTGCCTTTGTAAAATGGCCCAGGCTGCTCTTTTTCCACTCTGTTCTCAAGATTGCTAAAGGAAGACACTGATACAGGAACAGGAACCTTAGCAGGACATTCATTTTAACCGAGTTAATTCGATCACTAAATGACAATGGAAGTGACCTCCACCTTTTGAGATCTATGAAAACTTCTGCCTTTAGTTTGCCATAGTTTGCTACACATAGTTTACTTAGGTAATGTGGTAAGTGTTTCCCCAAGTATCTTACTTGCTCTGGGTTCCACTTTCCTGGGAGTAATTGTTTTAAATCTCCATGTAATTCCCCACTAATTCTTATTATTTCAGTTTTTGTCAGATTTATTTTGAACCCTGATATCTCTCCATATTTCTTTGCTATTTCTAATAATGTTCTGATGTTTTCCTTGGGATGTATCATATTAATCACTGCATCATCTATATATGGAGATTCTGTTTTCCACCCTTCCAATCATTATGTCTTGTAAGTCCCCATGTCCTTACCACCTCCGCAAATGGTTCCATGCTAATTGCAAATAGCAAGGAAGATAGTGGGGAGCCATGTTTTGTTCCCCTTCCAATTGAGAACTGTCCCAAAAGAGTGCCATTGGACTGCTATATAGTAAGCTTATAATTTTGATGAACTCCGTCCTGAAACCCAGATGCTGTTGAGTGCCCATTAAAAAGGTTCAGTTCAGCCTGTCATAGGCTTTTTCGGCATCTATTAAAATTGATATCTGTGGGTCTTTGCAGTTTCTACTGTGTACTGTGATGTTTGATATCCGTCTAATGTTGTCAGTCAAGTGTCGTCCGGGGATAAATACCATTTGGTCCTGGTGTATGACTGTATGAATAACCTTTTGTAGTCTAGTTGCCATAATTTGGAAGAAGATTTTAGGTCTTGATTAAGGAGAAAGATGGATCTATAAGACTCAGAACATTTTCTATCCTTCTCTGTTTTTTCTGTTCCAGAGATGGTGGCTTCATTCCATGACTGGGGAATTATTTCTTTTGTCTTGCAATGTCTTAGCAGGTCTCCCAGAATTGGGGAGATTTGTTTGTTAAATGACTTACAGAAGTCAGAGCTGAATCCATCGGGGCCCAGTGCTTTGTTTGATTTTAGATCTCTTATTGTGCCAAATACCTCTCCATTACTAATAGGGGCATCAAAATAGGCCATTTCCTCCTGTGATCATTTGGGCAGTTTTAGGGAAGTAAGGAATGGTGATACTTTATTCTTCACTCTCTCTGGGTTTTGTTCTTCCTTATATAATTGTTTATTATGAGCTTACCCCCTGTGCTAGAAGCAATAAAAAAAGGGAGTACTACAGGGGATGCTAGGAAGGGAGATCAGGAGGGGGGAGGGAAGGAAAAAGGGTGGAGGGTGGTCACCTTGAATGCTAGGATCCTAGAGAACAAAACAGCAGAGCCGCAGGCTCTCATGGCAGAAGGGGAGGTGGACATGGCAGCCATTATTGAAACATGGGCCACCCATTAGCAGGACTGGGACCTGGCAGTACCAGGGTATAAGATATTCTGCAGAGATATGGTAAATGGGTAGGGTGGGGGGAGGCACTATATGTGAGAGAAGGACTGAAGAGTGTTCGTTAGGAGGGGAAGGAAGGTAGAATAGTGTTGTTATGGATTCAAATCCAGGATTCCAGGAAAAGGACTCTCTAGATGGGAGTAGTGTACAGGCCACCATCTCAGACAGAGGGGTTAGACAGGGAACTAGCAGGACAGATCAGAAGAGCCTGAGGAATGGGTAGAATGGTGATTGTGGGGGGACTTTGACCTGCTGGGACTGGATTAGAGGACCCCAGCCACCATGAAGAGAAGAGAGCAGATACTTCTGGATGCATTCCAGGATAGCTTCCAAATGCAAATGGTCAGTGAGCTAACCAAGTTAGGGAACACCCTAAACCTTGTGGCGGCAAATACTGAGTTTGGAAGGGAGCTGGTGTGGAAGAACTGTAGTCAGGGAGTGACCACCACTCAGTGTGATTTACATTGAAAATGGGTAAGGAGGGAGTAGAAATAGATACAAGATTGTTAGACTTCAAGACGGCCAACTTTGGGAGAATGAGGGAGGCAGTTAAGGAGTAGCTAGCCAGAATCCAAACTAATATGGACATTAATCAGAGGTGGGAGGTCATACAATTGGGGATTGAGGAGGCAACCAAAACCTGCATCAGGGTCCAGAGTAAGAGATCTGGGTCATGAAACCCAGCTGGTTAATCAAGGGGGTCATGGAGAAAGTAAAAATTAAAAAAGCTGCCTTTAGAAAGTTCAAAAAAACAAGAAGGAGGACAGAGAGGATTATCTGAAGAAATCGAAGGAAGTGATGAAGGCAGTAAGGACAGTCAAGGCATCTAAGGTGCTCAGGCTTTTGCAAAGCATCAAGGAGGGTGAGAAGGAATTATCCCAGTACATCAGGGAGAAAAGGAGTTGTAGGGACAAAATAATAAGGATTAAGAGGGATGGGGTGGGTGGAAACAGGGGCAGAGCAGGCAGAAGAGCTTAATGAATACTTCTGCTCAGTGTTTACTAAGGAGAAAGGTGGGTCACTACTAAGAGGGGGTGGGAGGTAAGGTTCAGGGGTGGAGGGGGAGGAGGCGACAGATGAGGGAATCACAGAGGGTAGTGTACTGGAGGGCACTGAGGGTGGACAAGTCACCAGGGTCAGATGGCGTTCATTCAAAGGTACTGAGAGAGCTGCCAGAACTCCTGATGGGGCCCTTGGCAGACCTGTTCAATGCCTCCCTGATCTCAGAAAGTGTACCTCAGGACTGAAGAATGGCTCACATGTCACCCCTCCATAAGAATGGTCCCAAAGATGAACCAAGAAAATACAGGCCGGTAAGCCTCACATCCATTGTGGGAAAACTGATGGAGACAATCTTGAAGGAGAGTCTGGTGTCCCTTCTGCAGACCAATAGGCTGCAGGACATTTGGCAGCATGGATCTGTCATGGGCAGATCCTGTCACACCAACCTGATGCATTACTATGACTGGGTAATTAGACAGTTGGACAAGGGCCATGCAGTGGATGTTCTGTGCCACATGGGAGGCTGGGAAGTAAACTGGCTAGTACAGGTGCAGGGGTGAAAATGGTGGGGTTGGTAATAAACTGGTTATAAGAAAGGCAGCAGTAGGTGGTGGTGAAAGTGGAGCTCTCATCTCCAAGGGCAGTGACAAATGGAGTACTGCAGGGCTCAGTGCTGGGACCGGTGTTGTTGGGGTTGTTCATATCAGACCTCTCAATGGGCATCAAGAGCAAGATCAGTTTGTTTTCAGATGACACCAAGATGGGAGCAATAGTGGATGACCAAGGACGGTGGCATGGGTTGCAGGATGATCTGTCAAAATTAGAGACTTGGTCGGCCACCTGGCAGTTGGTGTTCAATGCCAAAAAGTGCAATGTGCTACATTTTGAGGCAAAAAAACCAAGGAGATACCAGCTGGGGGGTTCAGCTAGCCATCACAAAGGAGTAGAAAGATCTGGGGGTGATTTTAATGGGTTCAATGAACGACTCAACACAATGTAGGAAGGCAGCTGCAAAGGCCAACAAAATGCTGGGTTGTCTTGCCAGGGGTATATATTTAAGGAGACGGGAGGTGATCCTGCCATTGTATAAGTCACTGGTTAGGCTACACCTGCAGTACTGCATGCAGTAGTGGTGCCCATACCTGAAAAGGAACATTAAGTTACTGGAGGGGGTGCAGCGCAGGGCAACAACATATCCTATGTGAGCAGGCTGATGTACTTGAACATGTGCTCACTGGAGAAGAGGAGAGATGGGGAGATATGATTGAAACCTTCAAGTACCTGAAGGAAATAAACAAGACATTGCATGGAGGGACTATTCAAGTTAAGGGGGGGTAGGGACACTCAAGTTCACAATCTCACATTGAAGGGGGAAGGTTCATGAGGTAAATGAGAAGGCACTTTTTTATGGAGAGAGTGGTGTCAGGATGGAACGCGTTGCCTGCGGAAGTGATATCTTGTAGAACAGTGGACTGCTTCAAAAGGGGATGGGATAGGGTAAGAGGGAGGATCAGGGGAGGGGAGTGAGGGGCAGCTGCAGCATAAGGGTTGCTTGCTGCACACTTGAGCAGACTTGACAGACCTTTAGGCCTTAATCTGCTGACAAATCTGTATGTTCGAATGTATGTATAATGCACTGCAAATTTGTTTGCTATCTGATTAGCATCTGTAATATATATCAGTGTTTTTTACTGGTCTTTAATTCTAACTATTGTTCTATCTACCTCAATGTTTTTCAGTCTGTAGGCTAACAGAGTCGCTGCTCTTCGCCCTGTCTCATAGCATTTATGTGCAGTGTAACATAATTACCTTTCCATCTTTCTAGGAGTTCATGTAGTTCTTTTCTAGTTTCCTGCATGTCTTTTTTTTTTTGTAATTTCTGTTTCTCTGGCCCCCATCCCTATCAGCTCCACATCCTCAGGAGTGCCAATGGAGTCTACCCTGGCTATCTGCCTTACCTGTACTGGCTCGTTACCCAATCCTGCCATGGTTTACCCCCTGGCAGGGACAAGGTGGGACAGGAACATTCCAAACAATTCAATGTATCGTAGGGCTTAGGCCAGTGAGGAAGGTGGGAATACATTGGGGCCATACTCGGCACTCCTCCCTGGAGCTAGATGGTGTTTTTCCTCCTTTCTTGCAGATGTCATGTGCCCTGATGTCAAGGTACCTAGCACCACTGTCATGATGTCCTCCCCTCTCTGTCTGCTCAGTGCCTGCTATGCATCAGACTTCTGCCTGGGGTCAGCCCAGCACCAAGTCGCTACCCCCCAGAGAAGACAAGCTGTCCCTGAGAAGCTCAAGCCTTCTGCCTCTGGCCAGCCCTCCAGCTCCTGGGTTTGATCCCGAACCCATGTCACTGGTGTCACAAGCAGAAATCCTACCACTGTGCCAATGTGCCGGCCTGTATGTCTTTTAATGTGCAATGAGATGAAGCTTTTTTGTGTGCCTGTTCTAATGCCTTTAATTTTGCTTCCATGTGTCTTTGTCTTTCAAGACATTGTTTCTTCTTGGAGGCTGACCAGCAGTTAATTTGCCTTCTTAGGACTGCGTGTAGCATGTGACCTGCAGACTGTGAGTGTGACTTAAGTGATCTGTGGATTGTTTCATTATCATACACTTTGCCTTGTGTGTTAATAAGGCAAAGTCAACGTGAAATCATCAACGCCAAGTTGCTCATTATAATGGAGACTTCGCTTAGCATTAAAAAAACATGAAGTGGGGCACTTCTCCTGCACTTTGCCAAGCAATTTTAACTTTGCTGTTTCTCTAGTGGTGAAATGCATGTAACAATGTTAAAAAAATCTAAAAAAGAGAGCGGTACTGTACCAGTTACATGCCATCTCCATCTCTCTTTCAATATTGGAGGGATAAATGGATTCCATGAGGGTTTAGTATCCAGAAGCCACCTCCTTATAGCCTGAATTACAGAATACTCATGACAGAATGGGAATAGATTTTAAACAAGGCTCCTAGTGATTTGATGCTTGCCTCTATAAAAAATAGCTACACATGATCTTGTGAGTACCCAAAATGAAATCAATAAAATGGAAGCTGACATTCGTGAAAATGTGCCAACCTTTGAAGTGTAACAACTTGTTTCTAAGATCATGACTAATAATAATTTCCAAGATGAACTGAGACAATACACAGTCAACACACATGAAGGAGATGCTTGCGACTAAGTCTGGGAATGAGTATATAATTGTCAGCCGAACAGTAGAAGAGAGCTTTTTAAAATTCAGGATGCACATAGGTTCTGAGATTTTAGTTTGAATCTTCACCAGAGAGTGAGGGAGTGTATATAGCCATCATTGAGAAGGAATTTTTTTTAGTGAATTTAACAGAATTGAGGCCAGCAGAGGAAGGATACCAGTCCTATTCAGTTACCTCTTTATCAACATTTAGAAGAAAGAGAAGGAGGAAGGGCAAAGGTAAAAAGAAGTGATAGTGGCAGAAGATGAGGTTATTGGCAGCCACTCTCACAAAAACTAAGGAGATCTACCCCTCAGAACAAATGGCAGTCATAAATCTTCTCGAGAGACAATTGGCCAAAGAGCAGGAACAAATACTACAGAAAAGTTTACAGTTTGTGCCTTTAGTTCCTGTAAATCCTTTCCAACATAAAGTGACCTGTTTAAGTTTTTAAGACAGTTAATACTAAGATCCTGATTTGCCAGCTCCCAAAACTCCTATGGGTTGACTGATAATCACAAATTTATGGATCATACTGTTCTTCTCCCACTAATGGTGACACATCCAGAATCTTGCACTTCAAGAAAGGGCTCCGCATTTTGCCCCCCCAACGCGCACACTCTTTATGTAGTTTTCCTGTAAACACATTTTCAGCTCACCTAGATATAGAGAAGGAAGACTATTGGAGCACCCTGTTGTGGACCCTTTTCCTCCTGAATGTGAAAACCACAATTAGCACGTTGCATATGTATTTCAATATTTCTTACTGTTTTTTATATGAATTAATGGGACTTTTGTATTACCCCTATACATGTACTGACAGGGTAACCTAATACGATCATTCGAGCAGTATTATAATCAAGACGTTATTGTAACAAAACCATTTTTACTTAATGTTTTCCTGTCATCTGTCATTTCTGGAGGGGATATTCATGAAAATCAGCTCATAGTACTGAGGAAACATTGTTGATCTGTGTGGCTTAAAAGCCATTTCCCTGAGATTTCATGTTTGAATCAATACTGACCTCATTTTGTTAGATGATCCTAATGGAACTTGACAGCAGGAGGTGCATGACCTCAGGGAGCTAGTCATCTCAGCAGCTACTGCACTGCATAGGACCCCCACTGGAAATCAGCTCTTTCCTTGGAGGGTCCAATTATCATGCAAAAATGTTATAAGCCCACAGTGCAATTTCTAAAGCAAAAAAACATGTGTAACATTGTAGTGTACAAATACAACTGCATAGTACTTGATGTCACATTGCAAAGAGCATTGAAGCTGCATGTAAATTGTACAAATTGATATTAATATAAATACACTGAAAAATCAACTATAATGATAGTCCTACCATGATTATAAAACTCAAACAACTATTTTAATGCATAATAGATGAATTCAATATCTCCAGTGATAAAGGACACTGAGATTTCAAAAAGATTTAAAAAACTGAACATTAAGTAGAAAAATGCAGTAAGTATAAATAGGAAAGAACGCTACGCAATATAGTAGAGACATTTTTATAGACAGGGTTTATGTCTATTTGAGCATGCAAACCATTTAGTATAGGTGCACCCAAAACAGATATTACCTTGTTTCACACTGTAAAAATATTTTTATTCTATCCCCTCCCCATGGTATCTGGTACACATGAACCTGGGCTAGAAATCTCAATCCTATTAGCATACTACTATGCACTACTTCAAACTGAGCATCGTATTATCCATTTTCCATTCAAGATAGCCCTAACATATTCTTGGATACAAAGTTATGAAGGGTGGACAGTGCATCCCACATAAAACATGTCCCATTGGCCCCATGGAGCATAGACAATAAATGTAGTCTGGCAATCCAGGTAACGATGCAGCAACATTTCCTCATTAGTTTTATTATGTGTAAACTTTTCTCCTGTTTCAGCATAACAGCAAAAACAAAAGAAAATGCCCTGACATCAATGATTTTATAAAAGAAGCAGATGTTCTAAATTAGAGATTCAGAGGTGAGATTATAGTGCAAATGTGGTGAGCCCACTTCTGGAAACAGTAAATAAAATAGTCATGTTTAATAGCCAAAGATATATAGAAACATAGAATTTGATGGCAGATGAGGACCACTTGGCCACCTAGTCTGCCCATTTCCCTACCTAATGAATAAGCTGAAAATTAATAAACAGCCTATTTCTTCCTACCCTCACTAGAATTGCCTTATGTCCGTCTCATGCTTTCTTGAATTCACCCACTGTTTTTGACTACACTACCTCCTCAGGATGGCTGTTCCATATATCCACAACCTTCTCCATGAAAAAAATACTTCCTCCCATTACCTCTGAGCCATCCTCCCCTCTATCTTCAAATTGTGCCCCCTTGTTCTTGCACATCTCTTTTTCTGAAAGATGCTGCTATCTTGGACTTTGTTGATTCCCTTGAGGTACTTGAAAGTTTCTGTCATGTCCCCCTCTCCCTCCTCTCCTCAATGGTATACATATTAAGTAAGCATTAAGCCACGATGAAGGTGGCATCTAGTGGCGAATTAATGCATGGTTGGGGCCATTGTGGCACAAGGCCACAGGTCAAGTGCCTACAACGGCCCAACCATGCATTAATTCCCCACTAGATGCCACCTTCGGAGTGGCTTAATGTGCTGGTAACATGGTAAGTGCAAGGCAACTATTACTTAGATACTGGTTTGTTTGCTATGAAACACAGATGAGGAGAATTACTTGTTTGACTTGCACATTCCTGCTTCAGCAGTGTTACATTGTGAGGCTGTGTCTGAGTACAGTATGCACGTCCACCTTGTACAGCCCACGTGCACTAATGTGGTGTGTACCAATTTGTGTAGAGTTACAACTTTGGTTTACGTTATTACACTTACATCACATAATTATGAGACCTAAAAAAGTTCATAGTTCAAAGCAGCTGGTATCTTGCTGCACGTCCATTTTGTGCTGTGATTGATGCCATGCGGCATTGTGGGAAGATTCTGTTCTCTGCACAGCTTACTATCCCAGTGAACTAACTGCAGTTCTCTGAGCTGAGTCTCTCTACCACAGCAGTGACTGTTAGGACCAATAGGTGGCACTTTGAAGATAGGATATAACTTTCGTTCACTATGCCATTTATGTCTTTGGTGTGTTGCTATTTGCGGTGTGCAAATATGATCACCCTAATATTATCTCACTCGGTTTGCTTGGTGCATGTAAAGCAAATGTTTTCTCATTGCAATACATATTTCTGCCATCTACATTCTGCGCAATGCTTTTGCATTCTGCCTGACCAGAGCAGATCGGGATTTTGTCAAGCCGCTTGACTGTTTTCTCAACTACAATTTTCTTTTATTTGCAGCTGATTTTTTTTTTAAGTTGTGCTTGCCAGTCATCTCTTTTACTGTGCTAAGACTGAAACACTTTCCACTCGGTTCGTGCCTGGTAGACAGCACATGTTCATCTTCCTAGTCTGCACGACTTGACACCTGTAGGAGCACCAGGCACAGCGGTCCACTGCCTCTCTTGCTCCTATGTGTTCTATTTTATGCTCTGTTCCGCGTGCCACCTATTGCTCCACATCGCCCTATCCATTACATTTCATCACTTTACTATGCTCCAATGACGAACGTGCTCCACATTTAACCGGCTCATGCACACTGCCAAGAATGTTGAAATATTTAGCTGTGCACGCTCCCGATGCCAACACAGCATTATCATGCTACAGTGCCGTGCTGTTATTGTGACAGCTGATGCAATTCAGCCAATTGTCTTCCTTGTTTGGCATGTTCTGATTTTTGCCATGTTACAAGCTCCTTAATCTCTCTTCATTTGTCTTCTGGTGTAGACCCTGCACCATTTTAGTTGCCCTCCTCTGACCAGCCTCCATCCTATCTATGTCCTTGTGAAGATGGGGTCTCTAGAATTTCATGCAGTACTCCAGATGGGGCCTCACCAACTGTCAGTACAGAAGGATAAAAACTTCTTGTTTTCTACTGGTGATGCCTCTCCTTATGCATCCCAGTATCCCACCAGCCCTCCTTACTGCCTTCTCACATTGCTTGCCCACCTTAAGGTCCTCTGATATGACTACCCCCAGTCCCTTTCCATTTTTGTTGTTGTTAGTATCTCACCCCCACTGTGTACTCTTCTCCTGGGTTTTTGTTTCCCAGGTGCATTACTTTGCAATTCTTTGTACTGAATCTGAGCTACAATACATTTGACCATTCCTCCAACCTTGTCAAGTCCCTTCACATTCTTTCCACCCCACCTTCTGTATAGATCCCGTTGCAGATTTTTGTGTCATCTACAGTAGTAGCCACAGACATTGCCAGCTATTTCCAGATATTTCGCGAAATTTCTAAAAAGTTTCTCTCTGCTGCCCCTACTGTGGAAACGGGGAAAGCATGAGATATTTCTGGAACTATCACAGAAATTTCGGGAAATAGCTGGCAGTGTCTGTGGCTACTACTGTACAAAGAGACATACTTTTCCTTCCAGTCCATCTGCAGTGTCACTTATAAAGACATTAAAGAGGACCAGTCCCAATACTGAACCCTGCGGTACCCCACTAGTAAGCCCCCTTTCTTCAGAGTGGACTCAATTTACTGTTACCCTCTGCATCCTCTTTTCCAGCCAATTTTTCACCCAGGCTACCACCTTGGGGCACACTCCAAGGCTGACTAACTTGTATATTAATCTTTTGTGTGGGACTGTGTCAAATGCCTTGCTAAAGTCTAGGTAGGCCATGTCCACAGCCCCTCCCTGGTCCACTACTTTGGTCACCCAGTCAAAGAAATATATTAGATTCATCTGACATGACCTGCCTGCTGTGAATCCATGCTGCCTTGGGTCCTGTGCTACACTGGCCCCTATGAACTCAACATTTCTTTCCTTCAGAAGTGTTTCCATCATTTCCCTACCACTGAGGTCAAACTAACAGGTCTGCAGTTTCCTGCCTCTGTCTTGCTCCCACTTTTGTGAAGGGGAATGACATCCGCCTTCCTCCAGTCCTCAGGTACCACACCATCCTCCCATGATTTGTTAAAAGGGGTAGTCAGTGGTGTCAGGAGTTCTACCCTTAGTTCTTTTAGAATTCTTGGATTAATCCCATCAGACCCCATTGCTTTGTCCACCTTCAGTTTTACGAGTTCTTTCGGAACCCTTTCTTCTGTGAATGGACTGTTATCGACCTCCCTATCCAGAGTGCTTCTATTCTTTGATTTAGATACCTCCCTTCCTCTTCTTTTGTGAATACTGAGCAGAAATATTCATTTAGTATCCCTACTTTTTCACTGTCACCCTCTGCCCACCCTCCCTTCCCTTTATTAAGCCTCACTATCCCTCCCTTGGTCTTTCTTTGCTCCCTAATATACACATAAAAGGTTTTATCCCCTTCTTAACTGAGTTGACTATCTTTTCCTCAGTTTGGGCCTTTGCTATTCTGACTGTCTTCACTGCTTTCTTCTGCTTTAACTCATACAATTCTCTGTCTTGCTCTTTCTGTGTTTCCTTATACAGCACTTCCTGAATGCAACGTTTTTCTCCTTAACCTTCCCCATCACCTCTTTTGAGAACCATAGTCTTTTTTCCCTTTATTTTGTTTTGTTGATTTGCTTTACACAAAGGCTTGTTGCCTCAGTAATGGCTGTTTTGATTTTTCCCCATTGTTCCTCCACCTCTCCTTCTTGCCATCTGCTAGTGCTTTTCTGAGGCATTCTCCCATTTTCCCAAAGTCAGCCCTCCTAAAGTCCAGTACTCTTACTTTTGTATGGCTTAACTCTATGGCTGTGTTTATAGTGATCCACACTGTTTAGTGGTCCTGAAACAACACAGTAATACTACAACACAGTGTGCCATTTTTGTGGCTGATCATAGCAGGTCAAATGAAATGAAAAACATTATTAAAATAGATGGTCAGTTTTACAAGCTGATGAAAATGTGGGGCCAGTAATGGTGGAAATACCATTAGTCTCATTTTGTACAGGACAAAATCTGAGAGACACCTTAACCATAAGTTATTATATAGATGCAAATAAGAAAAGGAAAATGACTGAAAAAAATTGGCTTATTCCGGCTCAACATGAAATACTATAATTTATGTACAGGAATATGACCCAGAGTTATAGGCAAAAGGTTTTGGAGCACCTACTTTGTAGATTGTTACTATAGCAGCAGAAACTCAAATGTACTATTATCACCAGTCAGGGGGGTGCCACCTGCATTTGCTGTAAACACAGCTGACCTTTTACAATATTGTTAACTTTGCAAATCTCAGACTGATTTGGCAAACAGCATAAATCTTGGGTAGATTGGGAGCCATAGGCAAAAAATCGTAGGAAAATTGTCAGGCTATTGGCTAAAACTCCCTGCAAATAAGTCATTTTGTTCCCTTACCTTCATATCCTTATACTTACTTTTTAACAGAGTATTTTGTTGCCTTTCCACTTTCTCCAGCTGACAAGGCTGACTCTTTGCCTTTGCTATGTCTGCCTCTGACAGTGCTCACTGCTTGCAGAGTCTCCCCTTTCATACTGTGAGATCCAGAAGTAGCACGAGCCATGCACAGAACTGGACTGAAAGCAATGTCCTGGTTTTTATAACCTTTCTGGTGTAAAATGCTTATTCAGATTTTAATTTATTCTGGTCAATACCTTAAATGTGAAAAAAAAAAACATACAAGGTTTAACTCTATGAATTCACACATGGCTGTACAAGACTTTTTTAATTTTTTTTGCTCCCCCAGCTTCAGTCTGGCCTCTCCCTAAGACCTTCCTATGCCTCTTGCTGCCACACTACCTCGATGCAGCCACCCATCACCCCCTATTGCAGACTCCCAGGTAACCCGGAAGTAATGTTTCATTGGGTGGGTCCCTCTCCTCTGAGAGAGAGGGCATCAGTGGGTCAGCCAGCACAATTTGAAGCCCGGGTACTGCTGGAATGGTTTTTGCACTGGTTAAGGTCTCGTGGCAGCGGGAGCTGGCAATCATCATCCGGTCAGCCACAGGGCTCTTTTCCCATTTGCTCCTTGGGGGTGTAGTGTGCCACTAATGTCAGGCATACACCGACATTCACCTTGCCCCATTAGTTAGTGGGACCCCATGCGTTGTAATGCCCCCAGCCTCCACCAGGGATCAGCAAGCTGGCTTCCCTGCCCCCCCCCCGAGAGAATGTGAGCAGTCATCCAACACTTGAGCTATCTCTCCCCAGCCAGCCCTCCAGTACCCGAGTCTATTCCCAACCCCAGGTCACTGGCATTGCAAGCAGAAATCCAACCACTGTGCCGGTGGGCCGGCCCCAAAGACTTGTTTTAATAGTTCACTACAGGTAGGTGAACAACAGTTCTTAGCTTTTTCTTCACTCCCCTGTACATGAATTGCAACACAAATAAATAGGGATAGAAAGATATTTTTTCACATTTTTTTTTTGTGTCAGAGATTCATAGATTCATAGAAGTGTGACGGCAGAAAAGGACTGAAACAAGGCCCACTAAGTCTGCCCATTTGTCTAACTATCTGCTTGTACCTGTGCCCCCCACCTTAACACTCTCATGTGGTTGTCCCATGCCCTTTTGAATCCCTTCTCTGTTTCTTCTCCAACGACCTCCTCTGGGAGTCTGTTCCACTTTTACACCACTGTCTCTGTGAAATAGTATTTCCTAGTGTTGCCCCATAGCTGCCCCCCGCCACCTGCAGGACATGCCTCCTCGTCCTCTGATTTCCCTTCATCTGGAAGATGCTCCCCACTGGTACCCTGTTTATACCCTTAAGGTACTTAAAGGTCTCGATCATGTCCCCCCTCTTCCTCCTCTGTTCCAGGGAGTATATGTTCTGATCTCTCTACCTTTCTTCATAGGATAGGTGACTTAACCCTTTTACCATCTTTGTCACTCTCCTCTGAACCCGCTCTAGCCTCCCCATATTCTTCCTGAAGCATGGCCTCCAGAACTGGACTCCGTACTCCAAATGCGGTCTAGCCAGATGGGTGTACAAGGGTATTATGACCTCCCTATTTCTACTGGTGATCCCCCTTCCAATGCACCCAGCATTCCACTCCCCCTAGCCACTGTCCTACCACACTGCCTTTCCACCTTCAGGTCCCCCAATATAGTGAAGCCTAGGTCCCTTTCATGTTCCATCACCCCCAGATCTCTTCCCCCATACAGTACCTTGCCCTCTGATTTCTGTAGCCAAGATGCATGAGTTTACATTTTTCTGTACTGAATTCAAGCTGCCACCTCTTTGACCATGCCTCGAGCTTCCCCAAATCTCTCTGCATTTGTTTAACCCCTTCTTGTGTGTTCACCCTATTGTAGATTTTGATATCATCCGCAAGCATACTCACACCTCCCTCAAAGCCCTCCCCAATGTCCTCTACAAATATATTGAATAGTAGGGGCCCTAGCACTGATCCCTGAGGGACCCCGCTTGTGACCTTGCCCTCTTCGGATGTCACCCCATTTATTATGACCCCCTTCCCCCATCCCACAGCCAGTTTCCTACCCATTTAACTACTCTCTGCCCCAGTCCCAGTCCTGCCATTTTACACAGCAGCCTCCCATGGGGCATGGAGTCAAACGCCTTCCTGAAATCGAAATAAGCCACATCTACTGCCCTCCCCTGATCCAGATCCTTGGTGACCATGTCAAGAAACTCTATCAGTTTTGTTTGACAGGATCTGCCCCTCGTAAAACCACGTTGCCTTGGATTTATCAGGCCACTTTCTTCCAGGTAGCTGGTGATCCTGTCTTTAATTAATTTCTCCATGAGCTTGCCTACCACTGATGTCAAGTTCATGAGTCTGTAGTTTTCCACTTCCCCCCTTATGCAGCAGGACCACATTTGCCTGCCTCCAGTCTTCTGTCACCACCCCAGTCTCTAGGGACTGATTGAAGAGTGCAGTCAATGGCACTGCCAATGTCTCCTTTAGTTCCCTTAACATCCTTGGGTGCACCCTCTCCGGCCCCATTGCCTTCTCCACCTTCATGCTGCCTAGTTCCCCAAAATTTCCTCCATGAGAAATGGCCTCATCTCCACTTCCCCCTCCCTTCTCATTTCTTTTCCTGCCCTGCTGCCTTCATCTTCTTCCTCCTTATTGAACACTGAGCAAAAAAGTTGTTTAACATGTCTGCTTTTTCTCTGTCCCCTTGTAGAATCTTCCCCCCCGTTTGTTTTTAGTTGGAGTATCCACTGCCCAGTCTTCCTCTTTTCATTTACATACCGATAGAAAGTCTTATCCCCCTTTTTGGCCCGTCTAGCTATTCGCTCCTCTGTCTGTGCCTTTACCCTCCTAACCTCTACCTCGGCTTCTCTCTGGCTTGTCTGGTATTTTACATAGTCCACTTCCGCCTGTGTTTTCTTGAACTTCCTGAAGGCTTTCCTTTTTGTCCTTACCTTTCTTGCCACTTCCCTAGTATACCACAAAGGTTTCCTCCTCCTCTTATTCTTACTTGCTTTCTTGGCACAGATGTCAGTGGCCCCTACACTAGCTTCTTTTATCCTCCCCTACATTGTCACCACCTCTGTCAAATCCTCCACCCCTTGCAAAGCCCTCTCCACTATCTCCCCCATTTTCCTGAAGTTTGCCCTCTTGAAATCCAGCACCTTTAACCTCGACTGGTGAACCTCTGCAGTGTTCCTTATTTTAAACCTGACCGTGTTGTGGTCACTCGTACCAAGATGTTCCCCCACCGATACATCTCCAACCCTATCCCCATTCGTCAGGACTAGATCAAGAGTAGCTTCCACCCTGGTTGGCTCTCTGACCAGTTAATTTATACATAGATGGATACATAGATCATGGAGATTCCAAGACACACATCTTGCAGACCAGCCTCAACTGTGTCTGCCTATGCACATGCTTAGTGATGGCTCACAGGGTGTCCTCTGTTTTTCTTGGCTGCACTTTTTCTGTGGCTGGCTATCCTCCAGAGAGAGCCCCCAGATCTGTCCCCCGGCATTCACTATCTGATACTGGTCTGAACTCCCAGGGCTTACCCCTCCACCCCCGGTGGGACTGATGGGGTTCCCCAACCCCCACCGGAGACTGGATTGAGTGACACCAGTGCTGTGGCTGGCTGATAGTGGAGCCTGCTTGGTGCCCTACACCATTGTGCCATGGGTTTTTTCTGTGTTTTTTTCTTTCCCAGGAGTTGAGGCATGCAGTCATGCCTGCAGAGAGGTGTGCACACTCATCCGTATGTGGTCCCTCCTGGTGTCTGTCCCAACTCTTCCTACTTGAGCAGTGTGGTACCCTGTCCCCCAGCCTCTGCTAGGGAGCAGGAAGTTGCTGACCACTGACAACCCACCTCCCTGGAGAAGGAGAGCAGTCATCAGACAATTGATCCTTCTCCACCCCTGCTGACCCCTGGCAGTCCATGTTGGTCCTCTAAGATGGGTCACCAGCGTAGCGCAAGGTAAGGCATCCAGTGTTTCAGCCCTCAGCACCACTGGGCTGAACAGGTATCCTCATTTATACTGGTAGACCTGAAAGTAGAAGGGGTCATGATGAATACAGGACAGAAAGTAATGCCCTGTTTTTTAAAACCTTTCTGTTGTAAAGGCTTAGGCAGTGTTAGATTTAGTCTGGTCAGTTCCTTACATGCAAAAATGCTAAAATGTGTATCTGAGTTCACTCAAGACTGTACAGCACTTGTTTCAGTAGTTCACCCTAGGTACAGTAGCTGAATTACAATTGTCAGGTCCCACTCTCTCCTGCATCTCACATTCAATAGAAAGATATTTTTTTAGAGCTTTTTCTTTTCAGACCATCCTCTGCCCTGTCTTCCTCCACATGTATTGACCAACAGCTCGCAGATTAGCCTCTTCTATACTACGGAACCGGGAAGCAGCTGGAGTCATGCTGAGTACAGGACTGAAACTAGCATCCTGGTTTTAAAAACCTTTCTGGTTTATCATTGTTAGTAATCACCCACCAATTCATACTCTTCATTATTTATATCAAGATTTACCAATTATGTGATAAGGTACAATCGCCGAGTTTGCATGATCACTCATTTGAATTTGATATACTCAATTTGAAAATTTATAATGCTATTAGGTGTTGGCAATATTTTTTTTTTATCCTTGCTTTTAGTCTTGGTCTAAAAGTAGTATACAGAATATTTACATACCTGTAGATTAGTTTGGTTTGATGCTGCGTGAGACCTCTTT
Organism: Neoceratodus forsteri; assembly: GCA_016271365.2. Taxonomy (NCBI): domain Eukaryota; kingdom Metazoa; phylum Chordata; order Ceratodontiformes; family Ceratodontidae; genus Neoceratodus; species Neoceratodus forsteri. Next base: position 180,388,121 of record CM057455.1, read on the forward strand.
TCCAGAGAGAAAACTTTCAACTTCTTTCTCACAGAGTCCAGTCACAGATGGCTCCTTCGTCACTTTTTGTTTGTAAGGATTAGGTCAATCTTTATTGTTTCCAGTGTTGTTTGTCAGCTTTCCCATTCATGTTGATGAGCTGCTTGAGAACTTTATTGTTATTAGGGAGTACCATCAGACGTAAAGAAAGAGTAACTATCAAATGGAAATATTACCAACTAAAACAGCAGGAACTGGGTTTGTACTTTCAAGAGAACATTGTGGAAATAAAAATGTTAACGTTAACCATATTTCTGTTACTGCTGCTTAGAAGGCTGTTTTAACTTCTTGAAAGCAGTCCCAACAAAGGCACACTGAGCTTTCACAGTTTAGCCAGCCAAAACAAGAAGAAACAAGCATTTGCAATGCTGAATGTTGGCTTACTGGTACTGGCATTGGTAGTGCAGGAGTTAGAGAGATGTACAATAGGACTGGCAGTGAAGTAATGAACTGACGCTGATGCCAGCCCCACCATGCAGAGATTGACAGGCACTGGGATGTGCCTTTGGATAGTTGGCCATAATGCTCATGCCATTTCACGTCACCCTACCCCACACAGACCAACAAGTGCCACAATGTGCCTTGGGGTCTTCAGGCCTTATGTTCACCCAGTTCATAAGGGAATACACTGACATGGGCGCAGTGTAGGAGAATGTAGTGAATGTTGGGGCCAAGGGGTCTAAGGCACATCTCGACACCTGTTACTGGCTGCAGGGTGGGGGGGTGGAATGACATGAGCATTTCGGCTGACAACGCTAACACACACCCCTAATGCCGGTCAGTCTGTACAGGGTGGGACATTGCAACTGGAAACCCTAATACTGAAGGCATTTGTTGGTATTTTCACTCCAAATTTTCAACATGGGCCATTTGTGACCCCACCTCTTGAACGGTGGCACTATGAGTTTGTTTGCTGAAAGGTGATTTTGTACAGCGACTGTGCATTTTGGTGGCACAGGTGCAAAAACACAGTTCTGGCAGGATGTGAAAAATGACAGCTGCACTGTTAATGAGGAGGTGTAAAAAAATGGCATTGTTGAAAATCTGGAGTGAAAATATGGAAAATTGAAGACATCAGGAGCGTACGAAGAAACTGCACAATGCACAGCCATAACGCAGTTATTTTTTGGAACTCTGGTCATGAACAGTGTCACTGTGATTTTGTTAATCTGTCCTGAACAATGATTTTCCACAGCAACCACTCCATTGTGTGATACTTGTGAAAACACATTTCAGACAGGATGTGAAAAATAACAGCTGAACTGTTCATAAGGAGGTATACAAAAATGACAGTGGTGAAAATCTGGAGTGAAAATATGAAAAATTGCTGACGTCATGAGCACGCATACAAACTACGCAATGCATGCCTGTAATGCAATTATTTTGGGTATTTGTTTTACCAAATTTTCAACATAGGCATTTTAGGACCTCCACTCATGAACAGTCTCACTGTGATTTTGTCAATGTGTCCAGAACACTGATTTCGCACAGAGACCGTGCCATTGTGCGCCACATGCAATGAAACACATTTTGGCCAGGTTGTGTAAAATGACAGCTGTACTGTTCATAAGGAGTTGTGGTAAAATGCCAATGTTGAAAATCTGGAAAGAAAATATTACAGATTTGCAAAGTTACGAGCGTACGTGGAAACTGCACAATGCATGCTTGTAAAACAGACAGTTTTTTGATTTTTTCACCAAATTTGCAGCATAGGCTTTTAGAGAGCCTATCTCATGAACAGTGGCACTGTCATTTTGTTAATCAGTCCCAAAAGGTGATTCCATGCAGTGACTGCAAAATCATCTTTCAGTACCGAATAACGCCATGACAGTGACTGAATTCATGAAGAGTGGTCCCAATAACTTCATGTTGAAAATTTGGTGCCACAATTCCCCAAAATGCCCAAGGTATGCACCAAAGTTTAAAAAATCTTATTTGTGCCATTATACAGCTTATCGACATTTCTTCAGTTCGCAGTCAGCTTTGAAGAGTGCAGACCTTTTCACAGTCCACCGAAGATCATCGCACCAGGCTCTGGAGGTAAGTATGGGGTGAGAGGGGTTATGGGAGGGAAGGTAGAGTATGCAAAGGGTGGGCGTGGGTTGGGGGAGGGGCACTGGAAACTTTGGGGGACCATTTTCTCATTTTACAGGAAAAAAAATGGACAATGCGGGTCGGTTTTCTTTTTTCACAAGTGTGCTTGGTACACTGGGGTGGACTCCGAGTGTATCACCTGCATTTGTGGGAGGGGGACTGAAGCAGATGGGGATTGGGCCCACCGTCAGCACAGAAACATGGTGGGGGCACATGATGCCAAGGGGGATTGGGTACCCCTCGGCACACAATTGAAATGAGGGAAATTATGCTGACGGAGTGATCTCGCCGCACATGAATTGGGTCAGGCATGCCGACAGAGGGTTGGGCACCCTGAAGTCGATATTGTGCGTCCAGGTGGCGCAGTCACTGCCACCATGTTTACTGAAATACTTCACCAGGAAGGACACATCAAGAGGTGTGTTACTGGCCTCTCATTGCAGCAGTACTTTTCTTAGATGTGGTGACCACTTTACATATTGCTGGTGTCAGCGCCTCCATGCTGGCTTATTGGGAAATGAGGGGCACACCTACTGATGCGTGCCCTGCATTCGCCCACAGTGACTGCACCTCCAGATCTGCTACTACTGCAAGATGTTGGCTGGCGCTCAAGCACGAACCCACATAAAAAGACTCAAACGCAGAATCAGAACGTCATTACTCCTGTTTTATGCCAGAAATATAGCTACGATGTGTGCTGCATCATTTTCTTTTCTTGTGCCTTATTGTTTTCTTATTTTTCCTGTTTCATATACAGTGAGCCCCTTTGATCGACCACTGTCTCAGTACTCCACCACCCTTTCTCCTATCACCCCATCATAGAAATGCCACACCTCCATCATGACGACAATTTTTTTGTTCTGTCTGCCATTTTGATACTCCTAATGTGACAGTTACTATACCATGTGATGCATTATGGAGCCAGCATAACTATCTGTATAGAATAGAATGTTTTGTTTTATTTTCTCTGATTGTGTACACGGTTCAGGAATTATTCTGACAAGAAGGGGGTGCCAATTTGAAACTCAACACTTTAAAAGTAAAATATATCACTCCCTCACTACCATTTCATTCTTGCCTGAGGTATTGGTAATATCAGACTCCATGTTGCTGCTGGCAAGCGGGGGCAAGCTGCCCAGCACTAAATGGAATTTCTATATGACATTTTGTTTTGTGTATCAGTTCTTACAGAGCCCCTGACAAGGAATAGTGTGCATTTCAAAGTAACCTGCAATGTTTGGCATAAGAAAGCATTTGTCCATAGTGTGTAACTAGATAGTACAGTAATGTCAGTGTTACAATCCCCCCTCCACACACACAACAATGCAGGATGATTGTCTCATAGGTGACAGAGAAAGGCATTTTACTGGTGATTGTTGCCAAAGAAAGTCGCTCTCTGTAAAGGCTACTGACTGTTGACTAATTCCAAAGCAGACTTTACAAAAGGGACAGGCACCTGTCTAGATAAAAAAGGTAGCATTTTATTTAGTTATGAATACAAGTAATTCCAGACAGTGATAGATGCCCAATTCAGACATGTACGATCTAAGCGTTCTGCCCTAAGGCTGCCTCGGGAATTAATTGTGTGCAAAGTTACTATTTGTAACAGCCATGGCAAATGCCCCAACAGCTGAATGAATGAACAGATAAGTAAATGACTAAAAAAGTGAATAAATATGTAAATGTCTCTTTACTAGAGTAGCCAGGGGTGAAAAAATCGAATTCATTGCAGACTGCTGAACAGCAATCAAAAGTAAAAAAAAAAATGAATACATAAATAAATAAAAGCCAGGATATGCACTGTTATGGATTACTTACTTACGTACTTACTACTTGCCAGCCGATACAGACCACATGGTCTATGAAGTTTGCTTGCGTGTGCAGCTAACACCCCACTTTGCAGCTGCCCCTCTTCCCTTCACAAGCCCACACAGATAAATGCCAAATGAGACTGAACCAGATTAAGCTGTTTGTGGTATTTCCAGTTAATGGGGGAAATTTGGCCAGGGCACTGGGGAAATTTCCCTACTGAGCTGTAGCAGAGTTATTGTCAGAAAGTTGCGATGGCCAGTTTGGCTGGTGAACTGAGGAAGGAGGACATGGAGGAGACTGGGCGTCTGGTCCTCCCTCCAGTCTCTGGGCTGCAGGAGACCGAGATATTTTTTGATGCAGATGCCCCACTGGAAGGACAGGATTCCAGACTGAATCTATGAAATTGCAAGATGTGCCTGGTTCTTTTCAGTTCAAGGAAAATAGTTATATGGACAAAACGAAAGAGGAAATTGATTTCATTCTATGTACAGAGGAAAGGCACTTTCAAGAGAAACACGCTATGCTACAGAAGGCAAAAGAAATTTGTGGGTTACGAGTGCACACTCAAGATCCAGCTGCAGGCCTCCCTAACAATGGAACCAGTGGTAACAGTACTTCTCTACCACCTCAAAAGCTGACATCGGAGGTATGCTCTCCAAATATTAATTATCAATCGGTTGCAAATAGTCAAGCTAATGCAATGATTTTTACTTTCTCTGCTTGACATATTGAGGGTTTCAGTGTCAGTGAAAATGAGCAACCGCTCATTAGTCTCCAGGGGGTTTTATTTGGGAAAAAATCTTGGCCAGTAGCAATCAACAGTAAAACTGAAGTATTTAAAGTGGACAGTAATGAAAAGGATTGCTTCCCGCAAATAACAGTAGAGGGAATTCCAATGGGAGCTCCCAAGGCAGGCATCACTGCTGCAAAATTAATTCAGGATGTACAGGGTAAAGTAGTGTTACCTCTATTGCCACAAAGTGACACGAAGGCTGTATTAGCTGAGAGCGAGACACAGGATGCTGTAAATGGGAAACTGGAGCAGGGAATAGCACATGCAGGGGAGGTATCCCTGGACTAAGGCTCATCGAAGACAAAATTATCTACGTTGCCAATGAAGTGATGAAACCTTTCGAAAAGGAGATTTCCAATCAGAAAAATGCTCACTTTAAAATGTTATCAGTGGATGAATGCAATCTAAAATGGAGCGCCGATGACTTGCGATACAAATGGGTTAATGTGATGCTTTTACACAGAAATATCCCTGCTGGTGCTGAACCAGTGAATTTTTCAGTGCCAAATGGAGTGCCAGGAGCTAACTTTCAACTACCAGATACAGCAGCAAGCACTATTCAAACTGCCTTTGGCCTTACAACCCCCACAGAGATGGATAAACTCTGGACTAATTATGTCCTCAAAGGGGCAGGATAGACTCAGGATCAAAGGGGTGATTAGGTTCCTGACCCAGCAAGGGATTCCCCTTTATTTTCACAACTGGCAACACCTCAATTGTGCCCCCACAGGGGAACACATGAGTATGGGAAGAACTTCTTGCCCACTGCCCCATCAGATAAGGCAGCCTTCAAACCTCAAACAATACTAATTGGGCAGCTCACCTCTGGACAAAGCTCAGGACCACTTGATTATACTATCTCTAGTCACAATATAGTGACATCATCTTTTACTTCCATTTCAGACCAGTGGCAAATTCTTGGGCCCACACCAATACCTTTGGGAGAGACTGTTTTAACAGAGCCCCCCCCTCAGATCAAAGCTCTCCCATTGAGCAAAGACAAAAGCCTTTGCTCTCAGACCTGTTTAAAAGAAATAAAACGGATCCTTTACCCTGGAGACACGCGGTCAGACTGAAGTATAAGGGAGGCCTGGACCCATGCCAATAATGCCAATATGTGGGGAAATCCCTTATTAAAGATTCCTTGTGCTTCTATCCAGTGGATGTATTTGCTTTTATTCATATATTAGGGAAGGATACATTCAACATCAGCTTTCAGCCAGCTCACTTGTTAGAACTACTTTGGACAAAATATAATCAAGTTAAAACTTGCCCACTGTGATACATAGATACATAGATACATAGACAGTGTCGGCAGATAAGGGCCTATGGCCCACCTAGTCTGCCCATTTGAGCTTGTAAGTTCAGTTTGTTTTCCTAGAAGTCTGTTTCCCCTTACCCCTGCCCTCTAGAATTCCTTTATGTCTATCCCATGCATTCTTAAATCCTGTGATTGTTTCAGCCCCCACCACTTCCTCTGGCAGGGTGTTTCACTTGTCCACCACCCGTTCTGTGAAGAAATTCTTTCTCATGTTTCCTCTGAATCGTCCTCCTCAACTTCATCCCATGCCCTCTAGTCCTGAAACATCTTTTTCGCTTAAAAATAGTGTTTTCCTGCACCTGTTCCTCCCTGTAAGATACTTGTATGTCTCTATCATATCCCTCTCTCCTTCTCTCCTCCAGGGAGTACATGTTCAGTTCCTTCAACCTGTCTTCATAGGACTTGTGATGCAACCCATGCACCATCTTTGTTGCCCTCCTCTGAACCTTCTCTACCCTGTCTATGTCCTTACGTAGGTATGGTCTCCAGAACTGTACACTGTACTCCAGGTGGGTCCTCACTAGTGTCTTGTATAGCTGAATTATGACCTCCCTTTCCTGCTGGTGATGCCCTGCCTATACATCCCAGCATCCTATTTGCTTTACCTGATGCCTTGTCACACTGTTTCCCTACCTTGAGGTCATCAGAGATGACAACCCCAAGATCCCTTTCCTGCTTGGTGCATGCTATATCCTCACCCCTCAACTGATATATTGTGCCCAGGGTTTTGTGCCCATATGCATTATCTTGCACTTCTTTGCATTGAATTTCAACACCAAACCCTTGACCATTCTTCATGTTTCTGCAGGTCCTTCTCATTCTGTCTACACCCTCTGGTGTGTCTACTCTGTTACAGAGCTTTGTGTCATCAGCGAACAGTGAAATTCTGCCTTCTAGATCCTGTGCAATGTCACTGATGAAGATGTTGAATAGGACCGGTCCCAGCACTGATCCCTGTGGTACCCCACTGGTTACTCTTCCCTCTGTGGAGTGACAGCTATTTACCACCACCCTCTGTGTCCTGCCATCCAGCCAGTTACCTACCCACCACACTACTGTCCTGCCCACACCCATATTCCCCAGTTTGTGTAATAGTCTTCTATGTGGCACAGTGTCAAAGGCCTTGCTGAAGTCCAGATAGGCCATGTCCACTGCCCTCCCCTGATCCACCTCCAGTCAAAAAATTCAATGAGGTTGGTCTGACATGACCTCCCCCTGGTGAAACCATGCTGCCTTGGGTCCTGTAGTCAATTGACAACCAGATGTTCCACCAATCTCTCCTTCAGTAGTGCTTCCATGATCTTTCCCACTACCGAGGTGAGGCTGACTGGTCTGTAGTTCCCTGCTTCCTCTTTGTTCCCACTTTTGTATAAGGGGACTACATCTGCTGTCCTCCAGTCTTTGGGTACCTCCCTGTTTCCAGTGATTGGCTGAACAGGATAGCCAGAGGTTCAGCCACCACTTCTTAGTTCTTAAGGACCCGGTGCACCCCATCTGGCCCCATTGCTTTATCAGCTCTTATTACTTCCAGTTCCTTCAGGACCCTTTCGTGTAAAGGGACTTGTGTCCATTTCTGCACCATTCTCACCCCTTGTACTCCCTTCAGACCCATTACCCCTCTTCCTTAGTAAAGACTGAGCAGAAATACCTGTTCAATATGTCAGCTTTATTGTTGTCATCCTCCACGCTCCCATCCTCCCCTTCAGTCTCACTATCCCTCCCTTTGTCTTTTTTTTCACTTATGTACCTGTAAAGGTTTTGTCCCTTTACCCACTGATTTTGCAATGTGTTCTTCTGTCTGAGCTTTGGCTTCCCTTACTGACTTCCCTGCCTCCCTTTGTTTCTCCTGGTACTTCTCCCTATCCCCTTCTGCCTGTGTCTTTTGTATTGCCTGAATGCAATCTTTTGGCTTTCACTTTCTTTGCTACCTCTTTGGAAAACCATAATGGTCTCCTCTCCTTTTCCTCTTGCTAACCTGCTTAATGCATAATTCTGTTGTTCTTATAATCCCCATTTTAAATACTGCCCACTGTTCCTCAACCCCTGATTCCTGTCCCATTCCCTTAATGCCTCTTTCAAGTATATCCCCATTTTCCAAAGTCTGCCCCCTAAAATCCAGGATACGTGTTTTGTGTGGTTTGGTTCTGCTCTTTCTGTGATTTCAAACCACAATGACTGGTGGTCACTGTTACCCAGGTGCTCCCCCACTGTTACTCCCATCACACTGTCCCTGTTTGTGAGCACAAGGTCCAGTATTGCCTTCTGCCGAGTTGGTTCCATGACCAGTTGCTTGAGGAAGGCACCCTGAAGGGAGTCCAGGATAAATCTGCTCCTAGTTGATGCTGCTGCTGGGATGCTCCAGTCCACGTCTGGAATATTGAAGTCTCCAACCAGTACTACCTCACCCTTGTCTGCCATCCTTTGGATGGCTAGCATCAGCTCCCTATCTGTTTCTTCCTCCTGGGCTGGTGGTCTATAGACCACACCTGTGCGGATGGCTGGCCCCATTTTCCTTTCCAGCTTAACCCACAGTATCTCTCTCCCATTTTGTTCCTCCTGGATCTGTGTGGCCCTTATGTCATTTTTCACATACAGTGCCACTCCTCCTCCCTTCCTGCCTGCTCTGTCTCTTCTGAATATGTTGTAGCCAGGTATGGCCATCTCCCAGTCATGGTTATCATTACACCAGGTTTCAGTGATGGCCACAATGTCCAGGTCTGACTGTACCATGACAGCCTCCAGATCTTCCATCTTGTTGCTAAGGCTCCTGGCATTTGCACACATGGCTTTCCATGATTTGACCTCCCTAGACTGCTTCACTGTTCTACTCCAGCCCCTTCCTTGGTTGTCATTTATCCCTGGTTCTCCTTGCTGTTTGCCCTTCTGTTGAATTTTGCCCCTTTTCTGCTTTTCTGTGGATCCCTTTCATGGCCATACCCCTCACAATACCCCTTGTCAAGACAGTTATCATCATGTTCAGAAACAAAAGTGTCCTGGTGGGGGATATTTATCATTGGCTTCAGCAGAAATGCAAAGTATTGAGTACACCAGAAGCTGTTTTGTATGGAGAGAAATTCTGGACAGGGATGGCAATTTAAAGTTAAACTGCAACAATCTGAAGATGGCATAGTAGATATTCCTAATTTTTTTTTCTTGGGGCGAGAAAGGGGTGTGTGCTTCTACCCTGGACAGCCGAAAACTTGTTATCGGTGTGGATCATGGATGCACCTTTCAAGTGTCGGTGATAAATTATGTTATGGGATGTACAATGAAGTGGGCCATACTAGATATCAATGTACGAACCTTTCAAGATGCAGTCTTTGCGAGGAATTAGGACACTTGTACCATTAGTGAAGAAGACTCAGAACCTGGACCCTGAAGATTTAATCAACAAAGCGCAGGTGGATGGTGTATCAGACTCAGACTATTACACTCATCCTACTAAACCACAACCACCAACAAAGGTCATGAAGGACACAGAATCCCAACCTCCTCATGAAACAATTGTTATTTTGAACTCCCAATCTATTGAAACAATGAAAAACATTGACACCCCACATACAGTTGAGTGGCCCCAGAAATGCGAACCTGGGGGGGGGGTGGCAATGGACACAAGGAAAGAGGAGGGAGGTGTACTGGTGTTGGGGGACTCCATACTCAAGGGGATCAGATGGGGCAGCAAGGAGAAGAGGCACAGTCAGATATGGGTGGAGTCAATACCAGGATTAAAGGCAGACAAGGCAGGACAGGCAATCTTCAGGTGTGTAAGGAGGGGTAGGAGGAAACCACACATTGTGGTACATGTGGGGAGAAATGACCCAGCAGGGGAAATGGTGGAGGTAACAAAGGAGAGGACTAAGGAAGCGGGAAGGTTGTGTGAGGAGACTGGGAAGTCTGTGGCATTCTCTGAGGTGCTCCCAGTACCCTGTGCAAGCACAGTGAGAAAGGAGAGGATTATTGAGTTGAACACATAGTTGGAAGAATGGCATCAAATTAAGGGATATGGGGTTGTGGGTGGCTGGGGCAGTACCTTGGATAATAATCTGCTTGCAAGGGATAGGCTGCACCTGAGTGAGAAGGGGAAGGGGTATTAATGCAAAGACTAGGGAGGTATATTGCAACAAAGGTGGATTTAAACTAGATAGGGAGGTGACAAGTGGACATCAGGTAGGCAAGGATTCGATAGAGTGGCGTCACAGCCTACACCCCAGGCTATCAGGGAAGGACTTGGGGCAGCGGAAAAAGGAGGTAGTAGAAAGGAAGAAATGGAGGCCAATAAAAGGAAGGGGGCAGGATGGAGGATTGTCTCGCTGAATGCAAGAAGCTTAGGCAACAAATCAGCTAAGCTACAGGCACTCTTAGCAGTGTGGAGAGTGGATATTGCAGCTGTCACAGAAACATGGCCAACTGAGCATTGAGACTTTGATCTGGCAATCCCAGGATACAAATTATGCAGGAAGGACCATAAGGAGGAAGGGCCGGTGGGGTGTCAGTCTATGTGAGGGACGGGATCAAATGCACAAGGGACGAGTTGGAAGAAAGGAGAACAGAGGCAATTTATCTGTAGTTCCTACACTCAAGGGGTAGGAACCTGAGGTTTGGGGTGGTATACAGGCCACCATCTCTGTCTGAGGAACTTGACAGGGAATTATCAAGACAAATCAGAAAGGTATGTAGAAAAGGGAAGGTGGTCATCATGGGGGATTTCAACTACTGGGGGTTGACTGGAGCATTCTGGTCACCTCCAGTGCTAGGGAGCATTCTGGTCACCTCCAGTGCTAGGGAGCAAGTGCTCCTGGAAACAATCCAGCAGGGTCTCCTTACACAGGTGGTTAGTGCACCTACTAGGCAGTGTTGTTGAATGGGGAGGCAGTAAGGGAACTAAAGGTGGAGGACCCCCTAGCCGACAGTGATCACCAAATAGAGTGGTTTAATATCACTATGTATGGGGAGCCAGAGAAATCAGTTACTCGGGTGGTAAACTTTGGGGGGGGGGCAGACTTTGGGAGGATGCAGGAAGTACTGAAAGGGAAACTGGAGGACATAGGCAGGAGATGGATGCAGAGCAGAAATGGGATATTATTAAACAGGGGATTACAGCGGCAACAGAAGCCTGCACCAAGACACAGAGTAAGAGGAACAGCACAAGAAAACCATGCTGGTTGAACAGCAAGGTAGTGGAGGTGGTGAGCACAAAATGAGAGGCACACCAGAGGTATAGGAGGACGGGGAAGGAAATGGACAGTTTAGTTTAGTTTATTAGTCTAGGAATTAATACCTTTGAGCCAGGGCTCTTTTAAAAAGGTTCCACGTCACAAAGAACATTTAACAAAGCACGATACACATTACAGGTAAAACCAGACACCATAAATTTGCTATTAACAGTTTAAGGCAGTTACGTTTTTAAGTTTCATAGAAAAACAAGCTATAACAGGTTCAAGCGAGTAGACAATTTTGAGGTTAAGGAAACTTCCTGGGAGAGGGTGATCATTAGGCGCCAAAAGTAGGCTAGAGAGGAGGGAAAGGTGGTGAGCAGGAGAGTAAATGGGAGGGGACAGGAAAAAAGGGGGGGAGTGAGTTTGGGTGGGAGACAGGAAGTAGTAGAGGTACCAGAGGGTTCATTAGTCAGGGAGGAAGAGGCCTTAGATGTGAGGATGGACATGAGGAGTAGTAGTCTTTATCTAGCGCAATCACAGTTGCTAGTGGTGGTGAGGTGGGCATAGAGCATGGATTTGAAAGCTTCAAGCGAGGTTGAGGGTAGAGTAGGTGGACTAAGTGCATTGAACCATGTCGGGGCCCTGTATGTGAAAGATCTTTGTCCCTGTGCAGTCCGGCATCTCGGAACCAGGAAAGGTTGGCGTTCAGATCTGGTGGAGGGTCGTTAGCCAGGATTCAGTCGGAGTAGGTTTTGAATACATAATGGAGTCAGTCCCAAGATAGATTTTTTTGCCATTGTGCAGGTGAGATAAATAAGACGATTTGATAGGTTCAACCAGCCTGATTCATAGTACAGATCACACGTGTGAGTCAGTCTTTGAGCCCCCGTGAGGAGCCGAAGGCCTTATTTAGAGTGATTGAGATACGCCTTAGAGCAGTGGAGGTAGCTGAGCCATAAATAATAAGGCCATAGTCAATGACTGAGATTATGGAACTCTGTATAGCTATTCTCAATGCCGCTTGATTTAGAAATTGACGGTACGAATAGTATTCCAATGCGTTGGTTCACTGTTTTCGCAGTGTTGTCAATGTGGGTTGCAAAGGTGAGCCCTTGGTCAAAAGTGATGCCAAGGTATTTGAAAGTATTTACTTGGTCCAGTGTAATTCCCGCAATGGTTTGTATGGTGAATGGAGTATGCCTATTTTTGTTTTGGTGATTGGAGAAGAGCATGGCTTTTGTTTTATTGTGGTTTAGCACAAGTTTACTATCCAGGAACCACCTTTCAACACTAGAGAAAGCAAGTTGCAGGCTTTCTCGTAGGGAGTTTGGATCCTTGTGGGAAGAAAGAATTACAGCATCATCAGCGTATAAGATTATTTTCTCCTGGCAGATATCTGGGAGGGAGTTAAGGAACAGGCTAAAGAGGAGCGACCCAAGAATTGATCCCTGTGCTACACCCGAGAGAACTGGTTTGAAGTCGGAGAGTTCATTAGAGATTTTTACAGCCTGTGACCAATTGGACAGGTAACTTTTTACCCAAGCACAAGGACCTTCGGCCAGGCCTAGGCTAGAACGTAGGGAGGTAAGTAGGCCATGATGGACTGTGTTGAAAGCTTTTGTAAGATCGATAAAGACTGCACCTGTTTGGCACCCTTTGTCCAGGGCTGAGTAGACTTCTCCAGAGAAATCAAGTAAGGCTGTTATTGTACTATGTCCTTTCCTAAACCGTTGCTGTTGATTACAAGAGTAGATGTATTTGTCCAGGTAATCAGAGAGTTGGTCTGCCACTATTCGTTCAAGTGCTTTGGAGAGGGAGGAGTATTGATATTGGTCGATAGTTTCCTGTTGAGGTTTTGTCCCCCTTTGTGCACTGGCGTAACTATGGCAGATTTCCATTTGTTGGGAAATTGACTTTGGCAAAGTGACAGATTAAGAATTTTTGCAAGGGGTGAATTACTTCATCCAGGGTGAGAACAGGATTTTTAGATCTAGCGTGTCACTACTTGTTCTGGATTTGGAGCAGGCCTTTCTTATGTACTTGTGTGCTTTGTGCACTTTGATTTTCTTAAGTAAAATTGTGGTTTGTCACGAGGGGTGTTTGTGATACTAGGCTAGGCACAGGTAAGTCCGAGAAGAAATCTGGGGAGGACCCCACTAAGGTCTGTGAATGTCTTATTAAGCGCATTTGCAATAGACTTTGGGTCAAGAGTGGTGGATCCATCAACTTTCATAATGGTAGGTGACGATTTTGATTGTTTACCCATTATGTTTCGGATGTTGTCCCAAAAAGCTCTTCCATCACCCCAGGTGGATTCAAGGGCATTTTGAAATAGGCGCCTTCATTTGCCTAATTTGTGAGGTACATCTATTTCGTGCCTGCTTGTATTTTAGGGTATCATGAGGTGAGCCTGTGTCTCTGGCAACTGCCCAGAGGTGGTCCCGAACCTTAAGCTTGGCAAGTAGTTTGGCAGTAATCCATGGATTTGATAGCGCTTTGATTTTTACGTTTTTTACTGGGCGTATAAGTGCAGCATGCAGAGTTGAAAAGATTTAATGAAGTATTCTAGTGCGGTATTAATATCAGTTGATTCAAGGATTGGCGTCCAGTCCTGTTGTAGGAGATGGGTTTTCAACTTGATAAGATTCCTATAAGGCAATACTCTGCTTGTTATAACTTTGGGGGGTGGCTTGAGAAATTTATTAGACCAGGTACAGGACACTGGGGAGTGGTCACTGAGGGAGTCAGGGAGGACTTTAATGTTTTTTATCCGGTCAGGGTGATTTGTGAGAACCCAGTCAATAAGGGTGCTTGTACCAGTTTTGTAATTTTTCCGGGTGGGGGAGGTTACCATCTGAGTCAGGTTTGCTGCTAGGATGTCATCTTTGTAAGAGCCAGTGTCAGAGGCGAGCCAGTTTATGTTGAAATCCCCGAGGAGGAGCTCATTTTCAGAGGGCTGCAGACTAACAAAATCAAGTACAGACTTAATACTGGCACGGTGGTCTTTTGGAGGGATATAGACTGTGGCCACTGTGAGAACTTTGTTTTGTGCACCAAGAAGCAGTTTGATAGGGAGGAGTTGCATCTGCGTATTTGTGGGGGTGAAGCTGCCGCATTGACAGGAGAAGTTGTCCTTTATATAGATAGCACAGCCCCCACCTTTCTTGCTTGCCCAGTCGAGTCTGAAAAGATTGTAGCCTTCAAGAGAGACCGCATGATCCGGGGTGCTGGGAGATAGCCAGGTTTCCACAATGGCTAGTATATCAGGGTTTTTTTGTCCAGCGAGAGTTTGAAGAGATGCCAATTTGGGAAGAAGGCTGCAGATATTTAGAGTGATAATGGAGAGACCACTACCAACTTTCCTGTTTTGTTGACTTCAGTGCAACAGGACCAGGGTTTGGGTGTATCCCACCAGATATTAAAAGTAGGAGGAGCAGAGTTTCAACGATGCCATTTGTAGTTCATAATAGGTTGGGTGAGTTTCTGCTTGTACTTTTTAAGATGCTTGGATTGTCTTCTGGAGTCCCAGTAGAGGGTGATCGTTAGTGAGTTATAATGATGTGGCAGTTTCCAATTAGGAAATATGGCTCTTTGCACCCAGGTATTAATTGGGTGATGTTTGTTTAAGACTTCCAGAGTAAAAGCCATGGTACAATGTTTCGGGTAGTAGTATAGAAAGGTGAGAGTAGATGGAGAGGTAGGGTAGGCGGAGGGGTGGAGTTGGCATAAAGGGAAAAGGAGGGTGAGGGTGAGCAGGAACAGGTGGTGGGGACTAAGCCAAAGCATTTTTTTAGTGAGGTATGAGAGAGCCTAGAAGTAGTGTGGGCTAGGCAGTCGGGGGGGTGGCGAGCAATAGGAGGGTGGTGGGGTACGGATTTTAGTGGGCTAAGGTGGATAGCTAAGCACTATGGTGAAGTACAGAGAAAAATGAAAAAAAAAGACTGGGAGGGTTTGGTGCCAGAGGGTCTAAGATAAGTACTATAGTACTGTTGAGATCCAGTATCACATAATATGTTAAAGTTCCTGAAAGGTGATAAACTGTGGCCTGGGCATATGCAATGTGTAAAATCCTTTTGTCTATATGTTTCCTTTGTTCTTCAAAGTCCTCAGAGATAAGTACAATACCTTGGGAGTAGGTCAGACATTAGGCATATGCAATGTGTGAAATCCTTTTGTCTGTATGTTTCCTTTGATCTTCAAAGTCCTTAGAGACAAGTACAATACCTTTGGAAAAGGTCAGACAAAAATGTTGATTCAGTCACAAAATGTGTTAAAATTCCTTTGTTCTTTAAAGTCCACAAGTGCAGTCGCTTTAAGAGTGGTCAGATGAGAATGTTGAAAATGTTGATTCAGTTGCAGGACCCAGCATCACCATGTTTGTAAGACTAGTTGTAAGGCATATGCTTCCTTGGGGGGGCTTCAAGAAAGTTGATTTAAAATTAAAAAGCTGATACCTGATGATGGCGATTTGCAGAAATTCAGTCCAGGAGACTTTCACCAATGTTGTGTGCAAAAATGGCACAGGTATTCCCAGTAGAAAAACATGTAAATGAACAAAAACTAACCTACAGACACAGACAAGCACAAACAGCCACCCACACAGTGGGACAGAGAGGAGTATGCAAGATGGTCCAGGTAGGTGATTAGAAAAGTGAGAGAAGCCAAGGCCCAGAGGGAACTGAGATTAGTGCAGGGAATTAATGGGGGGGAGAAAGACTTTTTCAGATACATAAGGGAGAAAAGAAGTACAAGACAATAGTGAGGATAAAAAGGGGTCGGGAGTGGATGGAAAAGGGGGAGGAACAGGCTGAAGCACTGAATGAATACTTTTGCTCAGTGTTCATGGAAGAAAGGGGACCACTACCACCATGGGCTGGGAAGGTGGGGACAGGGGAAGAGGAGGCAAAAGATGAAAGAATTGAGGCAAGTAGAGTCCTAGAGGGACTGAGGCCACTGAAGGTAGAAAATGCACCATGGCCAGATGGTATCCACCCTAGTGTGCTGAGGGAGATGGCAGAGGTGTTGGTGAAGCCACTGATGGATCTGTACAGCACCTCACTGGAGTGGGGATGTGTGCCACTGGACTGGAGGATGGCACATGTAGTACTATTACACAAGAGTGGACCATGGGATGAACTCGGTAATTATCATCCGCTAAGTCTCACCTCCATAATATCCAAACTCATGGAAAAAATACTAAAGGAAAGGCTGGTGTTGTACCTGGAGGACAATGGCCTCCAGGATGTAAGGCAGCATGGGTTCATTTCAGGGAAGTCTTGTCAAGCCAACCTAATACAATATTATGACTGGGTGACAGATGAGCTGGATAAGGGTCATGCAGTGGACGTTCTTTACTTAGACTTCAGCAAGGCATTCGATTCTGTGACTCATGGGCTGCTGGGGGAAAAGCTAACTGGTGTAGGGGTAGGGGCAAAAATGATGAACTGGATTACAAGCTGGCTTAGTGGGAGGTTGCAACAGGTGGTAGTGAGAGGGGAACTCTCTTCTTCAAGGCTGGTTTTGAGTGGGGTGTCACAGCGCTCTGTGTTGGGGCCAGTATTGCTTGGCCTCTTCATATCAGACATTGCACATGGGGTAGTGAGCAAGGTAACTCTGCTGATGACATCAAAACTGGAGCAGTGGTGGATGGAGAGGAGGAATGGAAGCAGTTGCAGAGAGACCTAAACAAGCTAGAGGAGTGGTCAGCGAGGTGACAGCTGGTGTTCAATGCAAAGAAGTGTAAGGTTATGCACTTTGAGGTGAAGAACCCAAAGAGAGAATAATGGCTGGAGGGTTAAGCTTGGGATCACTGAGAAGGAGAAGGATCTAGGGGTAATGATAACAGGGACCATGAACAACAGTGCCCAGTGCAGGAGAGCAGCTGCAAAAGCAAACAAAATGCTGGGGTGTTTAGCAAGGGGGTTTCGTCCAGGCATAGAGAGGTGATCTTTCCTCTCTACAGGTTGAAGAAGGAAAGAAAGAAAGAAAGAAAGAAAGAAAGAAAGAAAGAAAGAAAGAAAGAAAGAAAGAAAGAAAGAAAGAAAGAAAATGACTTGTTAACCTATGGCTGATATGGGTAACATTGCTGTGGCATCTTTAAATGTTCACAGCTTGATTAATGATAGAAAGAGACATGCCATTTTTCATTTATCACATGATTTGACACTTGATATTGTCCTGCTACAGGAGACATGGATGGGCTCTGTTTCTCAAGCTATCCTGTTTCAGTCAAAATGACCCTGGGGACCTTCTTTCTGGTCTTTTGGGGGGAATTGGGCAGATGGGGTAGGGATTCTTTTTTTCTGACGAAAATGTCCACTGTTCCAACTTATAGATCTGGTGCCTGGAAGAACATTAATCTTGGATGGAAAACCATGTTGAATTATTACTCTATATGGCCCTCAAACTAAGGCTGCAAGGGTCACGCTACTGGATACTTTACAAACATACTTAGCCATGACTAGAATGATGATTATGGGGGTATTTAATTGCAGTTTAAGGGTTCTGAAAGGGCACATGTTTTCACCAAAGATATATTGGCATTTAGACATTGTGTTAACCTGGCTGAGCTAGTAAATTGTAATGATCTTATTAGAAATCCTTCCTATTTTACCTACAAAAGGGCTCAGTTTACTACAATTATAGACTATATCTCAGTATTTAAACACCTGATGATTAGACAGACAAAAGTATGTCCTATTGGATTTTCAGATCACCAAATTATCTTTTCCACTGTTTGTAAAGATCCTTCATTCCCTGCTATGAAATCTCGATGGAAATTGAATACTTGTCACCTTTCTGATCCACTTATTCAATCTTCTGTTAGGTGTTAGCTGCACGTATGTCAGTAATTGATTTATATGATGACATAGGGAATTGGTGGGAACAAGCTAAAATTGACATTCAGATATGTTTTCAACATTATGGGAAACAAAAATCTTGTATCCAATATTTTAAATACCTTACTTTACGAAGGCAACTACAACACCTTTTTTCAATGACACCCCCGTCAGGGAATTATTTAGAATCACAAGTACAAGCAGTTCAATCAGAAATGAAACAATTACAGTATAATAGGGCAGCCTCCTTACAAGCTAAGCTTGCATATGACATCCAAAAAATCTCCATCTTCTGATCCCTGCGTAGCCTGTAAATGTAAACATCAGGGCGCCTCTCTCTCTTCTTTACAAAATAAGAATGGAGTCCTAGTGTCTTACAATAGTGACCTCTTTGACATAATTCAAGAATCTCAACAGCACGTAGATCCGCAGGAAGGAATGGAGAACATATTTCAAATGCAATATTTGGCAAAATTGCAAGGCCACACACTTCCAGCAGGCGATATTTCATGGCTATCTACTTTAATCTCTAGGCAGCAAATATCAGACGTTATCCACTCTAGGAAGTTAGGAGCAGCCCCAGAGTTGGATGGCCTACCCTTTGAGTTTTATAAAACCTTCCATATAGAACTTTCTTTATGTTTGGCAACAGTTTTTTTTTTTTTCAGCAAAATTTAGTTCCACATTATTGTTCTAAAAGTTTGGTGATCTACTTATTTAAATATGGTGATAGGATCCTTTTTAAAAGTCAGAGACCAATCAGTCTCCTTAATACAGATTTTAAAATTCTGGCACAAATACTCCATCTCCATCTATGGTCAATGGCTCCTCAGATAATTCATCCTTTACAATTTTGTGGCCTCCCAGATCAGTCAATATCTCATCCTTTCATTGTTTTGTGGGAACTGTGGGAATATTACCAGAAAACACAGGGATCAGGGTGGATTATTTCTTTGGATCAGCAAAAAACCTTTGGCAGAGTAAATCACAATTTTCTGTTTTCTCTTCTAAAGGTACATGGGATCCATGAGTATTTTATTTCTAAAATGAAGATGTTATATAGTCAGGTCTTGTATTTATTTAGCTTTTGTTGACCAGGTCAGTACACTAGACAAGACATTTGCCTATTTTCAGGTACGACCCGGGAGAGTACAATGAAATACAAGTTGATACAGAGGACAACCTGATACAAATTAGGCATTACACAGAATCAGATAGAACCAGATGAACATAACACAGTCAGTAAACATAGTTAGAATAGGAACAAAATACATACCTAGAGTCACCAAGGCTATGAACAGTGCATTATACAATTCTTTATAGTTCAGAAACCCAAAAGCAGATCCGCAGTTAAAGCATCACCTGAAACAGAGAGTAAATACATTATATACAGAACAGAACCCAAGCAGGCAGGATGCATCAGCAGAACCTGCACAAGGGTACCAAAAGAAGGACATGTAAGTCCAGTGCAGGGGACCAAGGTTAGTTATGGTGGTTTAGGACAATCACACACAGAGGAGAGCTTCAAGTAATTCCACAGGGAGCTCCGAAGGCATGAGTGGGAGGGGGAGGAGTGGAAGTCATTCACATATTTGGGACTGTCTAGTACATTATGCCCTGCAAGCCGATTGGTCCACAGTGTGGACCTATGGGCTTATAGCCCATACTGTACCTGTCATTCAGCGGGTGGCCAGGTGGTATTCGGGTGGATTGTAGCCGTCCACCAATGATGGGGGGGAGCTGGCTGGGAAATGGGTTCTATGTGAGTGGGAGGGGTGGGGAGTGCCACTGGATTACCAGGGAATTACAATGTGATGATTTACCATTATTGCAGCAATGGGCAGGGGGGTGGGTGGACCACTAGACCACCAGAAAATATACATACCTAGGACCTAGAAGGCAGAATTTCACTGTTCGCTGATGACACAAAGCTCTGTAACAGAGCAGACACACCAGAGGGTGTAGACAGAATGAGAAGCGACCTGCAGAAACTTGAAGAATGGTCAGGGGTTTGGCAGTTGAAATTCAATGCAAAGAAGTGCAAGATACTGCATATGGGGCACAAAAACCCTGGCACAATATATCAGTTGGGGGGTGAAGATATAGCATGCACCAAGCAGGAAAGGGATCTTGGGGTTGTCATCTCTGATGACTGCAAGGTAGGGAAACAGTGTGACAAGGCAGCAGGTAAAGCAAATAGGGATGCTGGGATGTATAGGCAGGGGCATCACCAGCAGGAAAAGGAGGTCATAATTCCGCTATACAAGACACTAGTGAGGCCCCACCTGAGTACAGTGTACAGTTCTGGAGACCATACCTACATAAGGACATAGACAGGGTAGAGAAGGTTCAGAGGAGGGCAACAAAGATGGTGCATGGATTGCATCACAAGTCCTATGAAGACAGGTTGAAGGAACTGAACATGTACTCCTGGAGGAGAGGAGAGAGAGGGATATGATAGACATACAAGTATCTTACAGGGAGGAACAGGGTGCAGGAAAACACTATTTTTAAGCAAAAAAGATGTTCCAGGACTAGAGGGCATGGGATGAAGTTGGAGGGAGGACGATTCAGAGGAAACATGAGAAAGAATTTCTTCACAGAACGGGTGGTGGACAAGTGGAACACCCTGCCAGAGGAAGTGGTGGGGGCTAAAACAATCACAGGATTTAAGAATGCATGGGATAGACATAAAGGAATTCTGGAGGTCAGGGGTAAGGGGCAACAGACTTCTAGGAAAACAAACTGAACTTACAAGCTCAAATGGGCAGACTGGGTGGGCCATAGGCCCTTATCTGCCGACACTGTCTATGTATCTATGTATGTATCATACAGCACTGTAATGTGATTGGGGCTATGGGCAGGGGGTACCACTGGACTTCCAGGGGGTATGTGTGCTTGTAGATGGTGTTCTGGGTGGACGGGTGGCCACCCACGGCTGGCAGCTGCTGTGTTGCACACTGCAATACTGCAGTCCATCGGTGGGTGGCTGGGACTTGTTCCCACTCTTCCATGGCTCAACTTTGAGCCCCCTTCTGTGGCACAGTGCAGGGTTGCACCAGCATATGCACAGCACATCCCAGGCTGAATATCGGGATGTGTCATATATGCATGGGCACGCCCCCTGCATCTGCGCTGCATACCACTGCATTGCACCCTGGTGCATCGGGATTTGTGCTGCACCTGGCAGCCCTTTCAATATCCCACCAGGGCACAATGTGGGGTGGGGCCAGTGCAACTCTGTTGCACCATATGCAACCCCTTTGAATATCCAGACCAAAGTGAATTTTGTTCCTGGAGATGGAACCAGGATTTGCAATTTCATATAATCAGGGCTCCCACCCTTTCCCAGTATTAATCAGTAGAGGCTTTAAGTTTGTCATGAAAAAGAATGCTATTAAAAAATAAAATGGGATTAACCATGTCTAGTTCTCCTTCACTTATGGATAAGTACAAAATATTCCTCTTAATTGGGTTTAGGCAGCTCCCCCAGATCACTTTGAAAAATATACTTAAGGGGGGTTTCTAGCTTCTTAGGGATTGGGAACACACAGCTAAAGTATAAGAATACTGGAACTAAGAAAGTTTTAATTAAAAATATTCTTTTCTTTTTTCCCTATTTTGCTCCTATTCAATTGTTCAAGCTTATTTTTCCCAATCTCCAGTTTCTCTTCTCAATTTACCAGGTCCATTCCTGGAGGGCCAAATTTGACCCCTGAAATTGAGATTGGATTAGTGGTAAGCTGCAAGGGCCCAATATTATCTACCTGTTCAGAATGGGTTCCTAATACCCTCCCACAACATTTATCTAGATTCAGAGAACACTTGAAATAGCTCCAAAGGTGGAACATACTGAAATAGCTGAAAGTATAGAAGGTCTATCAGCAATCATCAGGCACAGGTCAGTGCATAGGCTAATGCCTTAGTGGAGACTTGAACACTTGATCCAGCTATGGGTTTAATAAACTGTAGACTATTTATTTTTTGTAGCAAGGGATTGATTAAAAAAGTACAAGAAAGGACTCATGAAGCATCCCTGTCTAATGCCTGATTTGATCGGCACCATTGGGCCTATTCTCCCATTTATCACTGGTGTTACGGTAGCTGTATTATATAAGGCTTTGATCCAGCTCACCACCCTTGGTGGAATCTTATAGTAATGTAATACTTCCCACAAAGATGTATGACAAATCGAGTCAAACACTTTTTCTGGTCTAGGGAAACCACATAAGCAGGGCAAATATTTGAATCCCCATTTGAAAACATTTCTCGTAAGAGAATAAGATGGTCATGTATGGATCTTTGTGGTATAGCACAGGCTTGATTTGAAGAGATAACTCTTTCTGCCACAGGAAGTAGCTTTTTGTTAGAATTTTGGTAAGGAGTTTACAATCTGCATTTAGCATGCAGATTGGCCTCCAATTATTTAAATCTGTTCTTTCTCCTTTTTTATGTAAAAATATCAGTTTTCCTTTATTAAAGTTTAGTGGAACATTACCCAACTGTAGCATATCATTATACACAATTGTCAGTTCTTCACTTAGGTATTCTTCTATAACTTTATACAGCTCATTAGGGAGTCCATCTGGGCCTAGAGAGATGTTATTCTTTAACTGCTGAACACCTTCTAACACTTCACTTAGGGTAATTGGCTGGCTCACTTAAATTTAAAATCTTTGGTCGGGGGGGGGGACTTCCGGGATTTGAATGTCTTCTAAAAAATCCCGGATTTCCTGTGAATTAGAAGGGATTTCTGAAAACAGATTCATGGAGAAATCAGTAGCAATCTGTAGTATTTCCCCCGTAGAGTTCTGTACAGAACCAGATTGATCTACCAGGCTAGACATTATCTTTCTCTCTACTTGACAGGCATTATAATTAAAGGAACAGATCTGTGCAGTGCCTTGAGTCTCAGACGTGTGCTGGTTATACAACTGGGTAGATTTTTGTTTTAAGAATCCCATCATTTCTTGTTGAATTATGTGGATTTGGGAACTCAAGTCCTGACCCATAGTATACATAATAGACTACACATTTTGCAGGTGGTGGCGCTGTTGCAAATATGTTACATATGCTAAATTACATTTGCTTTTGCTATATTGTTTTAGAAATAGGATCAGGTCAGTTTTTGTATCCTCCCACCAATTTATACTGTTTTTATAACAGATTAAAACTGATTTTCTAGCAGTTAAGAATTGACCTAGTGAGTTCAGTAACTCCCTATCCGCTAGTAATGAGGTATTAAATTTCCACATTACAGGACCATTCGAAGGAGGGGAGATAGAGACCCTCTTATGGTCCAAGAACTCCAAGGAGCTAACTACAGCCTTTGTAATATGCATATTTAGGGACATAAAAACACGATCAATACGGGTTGCTAAAACCCCTTTCTGAAAGTGGGAGAATACTTTTTCGTGATCTCCAGACAAGTGTCCCATAACTGTGCTGTGCTTATGATTTTGTTTAGGGATTGGGAACTACAATATATTTTCTGTGTAGTAGTATGAGAACTTTTGCCTTGAAGACTCAACTCACAATTAAAATCTCCAGCAAAATACTATCAGTTTTGAGGTGTGTGTGTGTGTGGTTGGATGAGGGATAACATGTCAATTCTTCCTGTCTTTGTTTGGGGGCATATATTTATTGATAAGGAGGTAACATTTTTGATGGATACGTGCATCCAGTATAAGCACATGGCTAGGGACTAGGTCATATAATTTTAAAAGCATAAAGTCTATAGAGTGCAGTAATCTGCCTACCCCCGAACATGCTTCCTGGCCTATGGACCAAAAGGAGGGCCCACAGAGCCAGTACCTCTGGGCTTTTTTATTTTCTGAAGATGTGTGAAACGGCACATCCTGCAGGAAAATTAGCCCTAAGTTTAAATACATAAGAAAAGTAAACACCATATTTATTTTGTTTAGTCTCTTTGTACTATTTACATTAATAGTGTGGCAGTCAAAAGAGAAGTTAGACATTGCAATGTTAATGAGAAATGGCACACTCTAGGTATAAGCCAGCAAGGTCTTATTTTTTCTTTCAAGTCCCTGCATTCCCTTTTGTTTTTGTCCTGGACTTCCTTTTTTCTGCTCCTCTGCCTTTAGTACAAAATTCAGTCTGTCATCCACTCTGGGTGAGAGGAATGAAGAGAGGAGGAATCTGATTCTTCCTCTGATTCTGCAGATGTCTCCTGAAGGATCTCATAGCATTAGATGTTGGAATAGGAGAGGTCCTAACCACTTTTTTTTTGGGGGCTGCTTTCAATTTAGATCCTGTAGATCTTCTGTATCTAGTTTGTATAGGTTCTGGGGGGGGCATTACCACATTTTTTTTCCCAATTGTTTAACCAGGTGAGACACACTAAGCTGAAAGCTTGTTTACAGGTGCAACCTGGGAGTACAGGGATGTTAAGTGACTTGCTCAGGGTCACACAATATGCAAGTGGAGGCTGTAGGATTCAAACCCAGGTCTCCAGGTTTGCAGCTCAGAGCCTTAAACTACTGCGCTATACTGCCTCCCTGCCTGAGTTCCATCTACAGGGATTACCAGTATCTCTTCCTGTGCCTGGGGTGGAGGAGGGAACACTATTGTACTCGTCTCTGGAGCCCTACCTGGAACACTGGTCAGGGAACTAGCTGTAGAAGGTTCTGATGGGCTTGGATTTTGCTGAGGTGGGTTTGGTCTCTCCCTAATTTTAGCTTTTTGAGCCTGAAAGATGATGAAGTGCTGGTCTGCCCCACCATGCTTTTGGTTGTGAGCTGCCAAACTGCAATTTTGGAATTTGTGGCCTAGTTCATCACATAGGTCGCACTTATATTCATTAAGACAGGCTGAACTTATATGACCTAATTCCCCACAAAAGTTACACTTTACTGAGTCGCACACACTACTCAGGTGAGTGAGATCCCCACACCTATAACAGGCTTTGGGTTGGCCTGGATAAAACAAGACCTCCCCATCCCGACCCAAAATGAAAGAGTTTGGCAGGTATATAATTCCATTATCATCAGATTTTAGCAGCACTTTGGTTTTCCACCCCCCAGTCCAAATGTTCGCAGTGTCTAAGATGGCTTCAGAGTCACCAATAACAGTGCACCACATTTTTAACCAGTACAGCACATCTGAGAGGTCCACCCCTTCATTCCTGAATAGATTAGATATTGTTTTGTAAACAGGTTTGGTCAAAGGCATAGCCAGAAATGGAGTCCAGAGTTCTGTTTTCTTTAAAGAATGATACTTGAACCAAAACCTTTCTAGTCCCTGAGAGGTTTTAAAAACTGATGTTGAAAGTAGTTTCACCGGAAATGTGTATCAAGGCATTTAGTTCATGAGAAAAAAATTAAATTGAATCCTTAAGTAGATTCCTCTCAACGTAGACA
Source organism: Neoceratodus forsteri (assembly GCA_016271365.2). NCBI lineage: Eukaryota > Metazoa > Chordata > Ceratodontiformes > Ceratodontidae > Neoceratodus > Neoceratodus forsteri. The sequence continues at coordinate 180,413,554 of CM057455.1, forward strand.
TGGTTGGGGTGTTCAGGCAGTCCACCCACATAAGAAAGTATCACAGCATTATGCCTTTTTGCTGGCAAGATAGGTAGCCAAAATAAAGCTGAAAAAGTTTTTTTCTTTTTCTCAAGTAATGTATTCAGTGGGGCTTCATTCTGAGGTTGTTCATTGTTGTTGCTCCATGGTGGGTTTTACATGGGGGTAATATTTAACACAGGGTTTTGGATTAGCGTCAGGTCATCAGGGATGGTAAGAGGATCATTGTTTGAGGTTTGCCCAAAATGTCATCTGCCTAGTTCTCTACTGTGCCTCGAGGCGCTGGCACTACAAAGTCCTCTGGTACAGGCATTCTAATTGGCGAGGTGCCTGGGACCCACTATACAGAGTTGGCTTGCTTTTCCCAACTGGTGCCCTGAAGGGCTTTCTCCACAGTCCAAGGCCCAGTCCTAGGGATAGCATTCCTCTTAAATTCAGTACACAGATTTTTAGGTATGTTTACATCAGAGGGAGTTTGAATTGTACTCACAGGCATACGTGACGCAGTTCCAGGAGTAGAAACACTCGCAGAGTCTTTGCTGCTTTTCGCAGATTGCGGATCCTTTAATTTTGTAGTGTCTTCTTTCAGCTGTTGTGATTTGGCAGCGTCAGCTGAGCTGTCAGTCTGTAGCCACCGAATCTTCTGCATTAAAGATGTGTTTTTTTGCAAGAAACCTTCGCTTTTCCACTTCTAGCAGCCGCTGCAATTCTTGTGTTTCCACCGCATGTATAGCAATTTTTCTCATCTGGCACCTGTTCCTCTGATTCCTTAGAGCTTACATCCAAGTCCATGCCTTCTTCTTGTTCAAGAGGGCGCTCAGAAACTTTTTCTTGAGTATCCTTAGTTTTTTCCAGAGATGTCACCTCCATAATTGTTTCACTGGTCCCTGATGATGATGATTCTTTAGTCTCAAGCAAAGATGAGGTGTGATAGGAAACTCTCTCTCCCACCTCCACAGCAACCATCCTCCATCCTGGACTCTCGTCTGCCATATTGGATGGCCAGAATCTCCCCTGCTGGTGAGTAGGGGAATTTCCCCGATGTGCTGGCCAAATTTCCCTCATTCACTAAAAGATCCAGAAACAAATGATTTGAGACCTTTTATTGGACCAACATGGATGTTACAGAAAAGAACAAAGTGCTCTAGCTTTCGAACCAATCAGGTCCTTCTTCAGAAGCTTTGTGGCAGTTTTTTCAAATATCCCATACTATTAACACCAGATTATATATAAAAAGCAGAAATAATTCTCATTGGTTTAACATATACATTTAAAACAGAAAATGATGTCAGAGAAGTAATTAACACCAGTATGCCTTTAACTGAGGAGCCTCAGAAGGGCAAAGGTTATCAAGAATTTTCTACAGCCAGAGAGTTCTTGTCACATAAATTTTAAAATGTCTCAGTATGCCAAGAAAGCATTCTAGTGATAAAAAAAACCTTGAAGTATCATTCTCTCTAATACATGTAAGATGAGCTTACAGCTTGCATTCCAGTTGTCCTGGTATATTAAATAACAGATAATAAGAGACAAAATCTTGAAATTAGGTATAACTGCAAGCTGAAAACAAGCCTCAAATTAACCTACTTATATAAACATGATGCATGAAAGTATCACTTGTAAGTGTAAGTGCCAAATAAAAAAATGCTTGTCAAAGACCCCCAAGAAAACGAGACCATGAGCCTGATAAGTGCAGATTTCAACACAGAGACTGTGTATAACAAAAATGCACAGAATCAGTTTACGCAATCTAAATGAAAACCCAATGGAATTACACCTTTTATGAACCCCTAAGTAAATGAGATATGCATCTTAATGTGAGCAGTTAAAAATGTGAGTGTGTAATGTAACCACTGACAACTAGTAGAAGGAAATAAATGCACACTATATGTGAAAACGAAGTGTCCTAGCCACATACCAATTGCCTCATGCCACCTCCACCCACACATATGTGTGTACATACACCACACCACCCCCCACACACGCACACACATGCACACACGCGCACACACCTGCACACCCCACACAACCACAACACACAACAAATGAAACACATTCCACACACACCACACCACACACAACCAACAAAACACACACACACACACACACACACACACACACCATACCCACAACAAAAAAAAACGCAACACACACAAAACACACACATACATACATACATACATCAGTCTACATCCCTCTGGAGATGTGACCTTTAGATTTAGGCTTAGATGTTTGAGTTGGATACTCTTTTACAGAGGTTTCACGTCAAAACAGATGACAGTTGTCAAGAGCAGTATTTAACGTGATACAGAACAAGGATTAGATAACAACAGAGGAAAGGGAGTACATATTCAGAGATGTCTAAACACAATCCAGTTAGCTCGTGCAGCACAGGACAAAAATAAAAACAGCTAGAACAAATGAAAATAATAACAGTTCTATTGTCAAAGTGCAAGAAACTGAAGTGCTAGCTAAAATTAGATTAGCCTCCGGTACAAGCAGTGCTATGAGATAAACATAAAACAGCACTATATAGGTTGGAGGGGTGGAACTGAAAGCCTAGCAGGTAGAAGGTAGAGAGGTGTCTAAGAGAAGTCTAGGGGGAGAGGCAGAGATGGGGTGGGGGAGGGTAAAAGAAGAAGAAGGAAAATAGTAAGAGGTAGGAAGGGTCATAAGGTAAGTAGGGGCAGAAAGTGCACAAGCAGGGACAGTGCAGTGTAGAGAGGGAGGCTGGTAAGGGTTGAAAGGAGCAAAGAGGGGTGGATAGGAGAGTAAGAGGCAGGATCAGAACAAGGGAAAAATGGGTAACAACTTCCAGAGGCATGCAGCTGCCAACTGCTGAATGGTAGTTAAAGTGCCTGAGAGGGGTGTGGGTGAAAGCAGGAATGAGAACAGGCAAGGACCCAAATACATACAAGTGAGGGGAAGATAGGGTTAAGCGAGGAGAGATAAGAAGAGACAAAACAAAATATTGCTGAAACGCAGAGGGGAGTTAGGAGTCAGGAGTTATGATGCAAAGGGGGCAACAGAATTTGCTCAGGGTACTGCTGCCAGGGCTGGGGTATGGCACAGGAGACTGCTTCTATGGTGTTGAGGGGGGTCCCGAGGAGGTGATATCAGGACAAATGAAGGGGTTCAGGAGCCTGAGGATATGGCGAGTGGGGCCAAGGAGTAGATTGACATGGAAGTCCAGGTTTAGATGTCTGTGACCAGGGCAGTGGAGCCCAGGAATCTGCTGTCAGGGCTGAAGGACTACCAATCACTGCTCCCACTACTCTTCTCGCTCCACCTTTCCCTTGCCAACATGTCGCCAGGCCCACTGAGCAGCCTTCATTGCCAAATACTGGTTTGAGTACTTCCCCTCCTATCTGTCTTCCTTGCTTTCCCCTGCTCCATGAACTTCTTATTCACTTTGCTCCACAGATTCCCACACCTACGTTCCCCACCCTTACTCCTCTGTTCGCCAAGTGGCCTTCTCCTATCACCTTGCATACATCTGAAATCTGTTCCTCTCCCCCTCCATCTTTCCCCTTCTTACATCACTAGAAACACAGGCTACTCACCTGTAACAGTAGTTCTAGGAGTGGTATATGTTGTTCGTTCACACAGACTGGATGCAGTACTTTAGGTTGGGCCTCACCATTGATCTGTACAGGGGTAACACCACCTTCCTCTCTCTGTTTGTAGTACCCCACCCCTTGCACTTCAGCATTCTGCTAGACTTTTATATTGCCTTATCGCACTGCTTTGCTACCTTCAGGTTATCAGATATGATTACCCACAGGTCCCGTTCCTGTTTTGCGGTTGCCAACACCTCCACTCCCAACTGGTATGTTGTCCTCTGGTTTCTGTGCATTATGAGCATAATTTTGCACTTTTTGGCATTGAGACCAAATTGCCACACCATGGACCACTCTTCCAGCTATTTATCAGGTCCTCCCCCATTATTTCCTCCTCCCAAGTGTGTCCACTCTGTAGAACTGGGCATTCCTTCCCTTCCAGCCTCTCTGCTATGTCACCAGTAAAGACATTGAAAAGGACTGGTCCTAGTACTGACCCCTGTGGCACCCCCACTAGTGACCCTGCTTTTTTCTGATCAAATCCCACTTACCACATCCCTCTGACTATTGTTACTCAGTCAACTTTCTACCCAAGTATACTACCTTTGGATCCACTCCCAGGCTGTCTAACTTGTTTACCAGTCTTTTATGTAGAACTGTGTCAAAGACCTTATTGAAAACCAAGTAGGCCACATTCATGGCTCCACGCTAATCTAACTCCCTGGTCACTCAGATGAAGAACTCAATCAGGTTTGTTTAGCAAGATGTCCCACCTGTTAACCCATGCTGCCTCGGATCTTGCAAGCCATTGGTTACAAGGTATTCCACAATCCTTTCTTTTAGTAGTATTTCCATAACCTTGCCCACAAATGAAGTCAGATTAACTGGTCTGCAGTTTCCTACCTTCTCCTTGTTCCCACTTTTATGAAGTGGGACCACATCTGCACTCCTACAGTCCCCTGAATCTTACTGTTTCTAGTGGAGGCTGAACAGGGCCATCAGATGTGCTGTCAGCTCTTAAGTTCTCTCAGTATTGTGGAGTGAACCCCCATCTGGCCCCATTGCCTCGCCCATCTTTAGTTCTGCTGATTCCTTGAGGACTGTCCCCTCTGTAACTGGCTATTGTCCACCTCCCTTCCTTTGCCACTTTTATCCCATCCCATCCCCTGCCCCATGCTTTGTACACAGAAACATAGAAACATAGAATTTGATGAAAGATAAGGACTGCTTGGTACACCTAGTCTGCCCATTTCCCTACCTAACGGATAAGCTGTAGATCCTAGTTAGCCAACAGCCTACTTCCTCCTGTAACCCCCTATAAATGAGGGTTCCCAGAAGCTTTCCCGGAGCTTGCCTAGATGCTTCATGCCTAGTTGCTGTTCGGAGTAAGGCCGCTGAATGTGGGCGTGGCGAGTGCTTTTACATCCACCAGTACTGTCTCTTTAAGAGCTGCCTAAGTGCAGTCATAATTACTCTGAAGGGGGGGTTTCAGTATTTCTATGCTCAAGTCCCACCTGGGATGCTGGAAATAGCTCCATTCTGCCATTGCTAAGTATGCAGAGGGAGGTCTGCTGAAGAATGTAACTATTGTCTGGAAATAACTTAGAGTAATAATGATAATGTAGTTGTTCTAACCTGCCTTCTTTGCAGCAAAGACAGTTCTTATTATCTCCTCCATTTTGGTCCCAAACTGCCGAATTGGACCAATCAGTACATTGGAACTCTAGATCGAGCTGGCTGGCCAATGAGAACTTAGCTAGTAATCCTGGGAAGTAAAGTCTGACCAAGGGCGCCTTTATGCGCCAATCAGGACAGGTCTCATATCCTGGTGTCTGCAGCCCACCTATGGGAATGGGTGGCACGCAAGTGAGAAGGTTGCCCCCCACTGCCTGAGAAGCAGAGACATTGTGACTGTGGAGCTGAAGGGAGCTCTGAGCTTTTGCGCCATTGAGTGTTCGCGCGGGAAGCACGTGAGAGGCCTGGGTGGCCATTTTCCATAGCCAGAAAGCTTCAGACTAAATCCACCAGCATGCAGTTAGAGGAGGCCGTGTATAAACACAGCTACTTACCAGGCTCAACCTGTAGATGACTGGAGAATCTGCTGCATCACGCACGGTCTGTCAGGAAAGTTGAAGCTGCAGTGAAATGCCCGCATAGCTGTGAGTTGGGTCGAGTTCAGGGAGCAGCTGCCTGGTATGGTACCCCTCTGTTGTTTTCCATATAAATGTGTGAGGAGGCCATTGGAGCTCATGCTCAGCCCTGCAAAGGGTGAAAGAGTGGTTCTCTGGTGGAGTTGTGAGTACTAAAACAGGGTAGCTCCCTGCTAAAGGTTATATACCAAGACACAGTCATTTTGTTGTATTGCAGACTGTACTAATTGAGCTTCCTGGCTTCATCTAAGCTTCATAGGAATTGAAGGCTCCTTTGTGTCAGGGCCCCAACCAGCTGCATCGAGGAACTAGCCATTAGGGCTTGGAAACCCACAGACAGTAACTGAGAGGTTTAGCCCTGTGCACAGAGCCCTAGGTAGTTAAACATATTTTATAGTGGTAAGTCAATCACCCTGATTTCCCCCGGTCCTTGTTATCTCCCTTCAAATAAATCAGATTGTTTCTTTTGCAACTGTACCCTGGCTGGTTTGTGTCTTACTGGGGATATACTGCACATTGAATATTTGATAACTGTACCTTACTTTCCAGGGGTTCCCCGGAGTGAGCTGAGTGGTTCAAGCCGAGGGGTAAGTGTTCAGGGGAGAGCATTGTAATTAATCTGTGTGAGCCACTAGTGGGAAGAAGGGGGCAGTAACCCGGAGGGCTGTGACCAAGTCAACCATGACTGTCTTAACCCTGACTTCTGGGTGGAGGCACCCGTCAATGGATCTGGGCCCTTTACCCTGTCACAGCTGAGACAGGCAGGGGTGGTAGCCCTTAGGATAGTGCCCCTGGGGTTTACACTCCTACCACCCGCTAGAATTGCCTTATGTCTGTCCCATGCATTCTTGAATTCCCCCACTGCTTTTGACTCTACAACCTCCTCAGAAAGGCTCTTCCATGCATCTACAGCCCTCTCTGCCAAGAAGTACTTCCTCACATTACCTCTGTGCCGTCCCCCCTCTATCTTCAAATTGTGCCCCCTTGTTCTTGCACCTCTCTTTTTCTGAAAGGTGCTAACCTCTTGGACTTTGTTGATTCCCTTCAGGTATTTGAAAGTTTTTATCATGTCCTCCCTCTCCCTCCTTTCCTCGAGGATATACATATTAAGCTCCTTTAGTCTTTCTTCATATGTCTTCTGGTGCAGACCCTGCACCATTTTGGCTGCCCTCCTCTGGACAGGCTCCACCCTGTTTATGTCTTTGTGGAGATGGGGTCTCCAGAACTGCACTCAGTACTCCAGATGTGGTCTTACCAACTGTCTGTACAGAGGGCCAACAACTTCCTGTTTCCTACTGGTGATGCCTCTCTCAGTGCATTCCAGTATCCCCCCAGCCCTCCTTGCTGCCGTCTCACATTGCTTGCCCACCTTTAGGTCATCTGATATGACTACTCCCGGGTCTCTTTCCATTTTTATTGTTATCAGTATCTCACCCCATTGTGTACTCTTCCCCTGGATTTTTATTTCCCAGGTGCATTACTTTGCACTTATTTGCACTGAATCAAAGCTGCCATATATTTGACCATTCCTCCAACATTGCCAAGTCCCTTTTCATCCTTTCCATCCCACCTTGCGTATCAAACCTGTTGCAGATCTTTGTGTCATCTGCAAAGAGACATAATTTTCCTTCCAGTTCCTCTGTAATGTCACTTATAAAGACATTACAAAGGACCGGCCCCAGTACTGAGCCCTGCAGTATATCACCAGTAACCCTCCTTTCTTCACTGTGTACTCCATTTACTATTACCCTCTGTGTCCTGTTGTCCAGCCAGTGTTTTACTCAGGCTGCCACCCTGGGACCCTCTCCCAGGCTGGCTAATTTGTTTATTAATCTTTTTGTGCCGGACTGTGTCAAATGCCTTGCTAAAGTCTAGGTAGGCCATGTCCACAGTCCATCCCTGGTCTACTACTTTAGTCACCCAGTCAAAACACTCAATTAAATTTGTCTGACATGACCTTCCTGCTGTGAATCCATGCTGGCTTAGGTCCTGTGCCACACTGGCCTCTAGGTACTCAACAATTTCTTTCTTCAAAAGTGATTCCATCATTTTCCCTACCACAGAAGACAAATTGACAGGTCTGTAGTTTCCTGCCTCTGTCTTGCTCCCACTTTTGTGAAGGTGAATCACATCTGCCCTCCTCCAGTCCTCAGGTTCCGCATCATCCTCCCATGATTTATTAAAAAGGGTAGTCAGTGGTGTTACTAGTTCTTCCCTTAGTTCTTTTAGAATTCTATGGTGAATCCCATCAGGCCCCATTGCTTTATTCACCTTCAGTTTTAGGAGTTCTTTGAGAACCCTTCCTTCTGTGAAAGGACTAATATCACCCCCCCCATCCCAAATGCTTCTATTGATTGGATTAGGTATTTCTCCCTGCTATTCCTTTGTGAATACTGAGCAGAAGTATTCACTCAGTATCCCTGCTTTTCACTGTCGCTCTCTACCCAACCACCATCCTCTTTATTTAGCCTCAGTATCCCTGCCTTGGTCTTTCTTTGCTTTCTAATGTACCTATAAAATGTTATATCCCCTTCCTTAACAGAGTTGGCTATCTTTTCCTCGATTTGGGCCTTTTCTATTCTGACTGCCTTCCCCGCTTCTTTCTACTTTAACTGCTGCAGTTCTCTGTCCTGCTCCTTCTGTTTCCTTATACTTCCTGAATGTTATCTTTTTCTTCCTAATCTTCCCCACCACTTCTTTGGAGAATCATAGTGTTTTTTTCTTTCATTTTGATTTGTTTATTTACTTCACACAAAGGCTTGTTGCCTCTGTGATGGCAGTTTTGATGTTTCCCTATTGTTGCTGCACCCCACCTTCTTGCCTGTTTGCTAGTGCTTTTCTGAGGTAGTCTCCCATTTTGACAAAATCAGTCCTCCTGAAGTCCAGTACTTTCACTTCTGCGTGGCTTGACTCCACAGCTAAGTTTATCGTAAACCACACTGTTTGGTGGTCACTTGTTCCCAGATGGCTACCGATTTCTAGATCTGAGATCCTCTCTCCATCCCCATTTGAGAGTACTAAGTCTAAGATTGCTCCCTCCTGAGTGGGTTCCAAAACTAGCTGTCTGAGACATGCCCCCTGTAGGGCATCGAGAATGGCCCTGCTCTTGGATGTGGCTGCAGCAAAGGTGCTCCAGTTAACATCTGACATATTCAGGTCCCCACATCAGCAATATCTCCCCTTTCTCTGCCATCCTAAGGATGCCTTGTATCATTTCCTTGTCCATTTCCTCCCCAAGAGACAGGGGTCTGTATACAACCCCTATGCGGATTGTGGTGCCATTTCCAGTCTCCAGGGTGACCCATAGTGCTTTCTCTCCTCCCTGTTTACCCTTTAGTTCTGTTGCTTTAATTCCTTCTCTTACGTAGAGAGCTACTCCTTCTCTTCTTCTACCCTCCCTGTCCCTCCTGTAGATTGTGTATCCTGGTATGTTGACATTCCAGTCGTGGTTCTCTGTGTACCATGCATCTGTGACTGCCGTGATATCCAGGCATCCGTCTTCCATGAAAGTCACCAGTTCATGGAGCTTTTTACCTAGACTATGGGCATTGGTATTCATTACCCTTCATTTTTTATAGCCTTATTTCTTTTTGCCCCATCCCTGTCATTACTGCCTTTGTCTTTTTCTCCATTTATTCCAGCCCTTCTCCCTGTCAACTGCTCTATCATATTGTTCATAATGAACAAGAGAATGCCTGACTGTCCAAAGTTTTAAGACCGAATTAAAATCACTGATCTTTAGCCTAGCTTTTAATGATGATATTTAATATTATATAATTTTGGCCTTCATTTGTTATTGTTGAAGTCTCTAGATTACATATGTTGGATTTCATGAATATTGTGGTTTTTATGTGGTTTATGTACAGGTGCCTTGAGTTGTAGAACGGTGCCTTTTATAAGTAAAATTGAATTGAACTGAAAAGTACTTGTTCAATATGTCGGCCTTCTTCTGGTTATCTTCCACACACTCCCCTTTTGTCTTACTATCCCTGTCTTGTTCTTTCTCTCTTCTGTCTTCATTCCTTTTTTGCTGAGTTGGCAATTTTCTCCTCCTTTTGTGCCTTGGCGCATACCTAGACAAGCCAAACACGGGTGTTTGATGGCACCCGGAGGTGGAGCTTATTCATTTTGCCACTGAATGTGGGTGGCTACTGAAGGGGCAACAAAAATTAGGAGAAATACCTCCTTTGGCTATAGGATGACATCCAGCCTCATAACCCCTGCACCTGTGACCAGGCATCCTGCCATTCTAAGGCACGAACAGTAAGTCCCGGGAGAGGGGGGTGACAAGGCTGAGAGGACCAGCGGGTGTAAACATAGACTTTGGCAGTAAATAAGGACCACTTGGCCCACCCAGTCTGTCCATTTTTCATACCTTTTGGATAGCTGCAGGTCCTAGTTAACCAACAGCTTACTTCCTCCTAACCCCCCACTAGAATTGCCATATGTCTATCCCATGCATTCTTAAATTTCCCCATTGTTTTTGAACCCACTACTTCCTCTGGAAGGCTGTTCCATGCATCCACTACCCTCTCCTTGAAAAAATATTTCCTGACATTGCCCCTGAGCCATCCCCCTCTATCTTCACTTTGTGCCCCCCTTGTTCTTGTACATCTCTTTTTCTGAAAGATGCTACCATCTTGGACTTTGTTGATTCCCTCGAGGTACTTGATTGTTTCTATCTTGTCCCCCCTTCCTTTCCTTTAGGGTATATATATTAAGCTCCTTTAGTCTCTCTTCATATGGCTTCTGGTGCAGACCCTGCACCATATTAGTTGCCCTCCTCTGGACTGCCTCCACCCTCTTTGTCCTTGCGGAGATGGGGTCTCCAGAACTGCATTCAGTACTCCAGATGGGGTGTGCCTCTTCCCCTGGGTTTTTGTTTCCTAGGTGCATTACTTTGCACTTCTTTGCATTGAATCTAAGCTGCCATACTTTTGACCATTCCTCCAACCTTTGCCAAGTCCCTTCTCATTTTATGTAGTTTTCCAGAAAATGTGCTAGTTCAGCTTTAGATATGAATATATGAAGAAGGCATCAGAAGAAGGCTGTTTTGTGAATCTAGTCTGCTCGTATTATAGGGTCCACAGTTTGAGCTGCTGCCCTGCCCCCACCACACATCCTCCCTACCATTATCCTTACCTTCCTCCTATACATATCCCAGCCACTCTCAAATCTGCCGCCTGTCGTCAATGAGATCACTTCTTCCAGCAGCACATTTCAAATGTCCACTACCCTCTCACTGAAGAAGTGCTTCCTGGCTGCCCTTCTAAACCTCCCACACTCCAACTTAAGACTGTGCCCCCTCATGTTATGGTCACCACTCAGCTTAAGAGACCCTCCTTATCCACCTTATTTATTCAAGTACTTGATAGTCCCAATCATGCCTCCTCCTCTCTCTCTCTCTTTCTTCCCTCTATCCTCCAGGGAGCACATGTTCAGTACCCTCAACCTCTCTTCATATGCCTTTACTCTGCTGACCCACTATTATCTTTGTAGCCCTCCCTTATACCTTCTGTAGCAGGCTAATGTCCTTTTTGAGGTTTGGGCACCAATACCAAACTCCATACCCTAGATGTGGCCTTGCCAGTGACTTGTGCAGGGGCAGTATAACCTCCGTTCTCCTATAACTGTCCCCCAGTTTTGCATCCCAGTATCTTGTTTGCCCTTGTTGCTGCTTCCTTGCACTGTGTGGAGTGCTTCAGGTCACTCATGATCATCACTCCCATGTCCTTCTCTGATGCAGATTCTCTGAATCCACCCAGACTGTACACTGTCCTAAGATTCTTGGCTCCAGTATGTATAACATTGCATTTCTTGGCACTGAAGCCAAGCTGTCAGATCTTGGCCCACTTCCCCAGCTTTTCCAGATCATCCTGTTGATCCACTCTCCCTTCAGCTGTAAATACTCTTACACAGAGCTTGGTGTCATCCACAAATAGGCACATTTTGCCCTGTCTCTGGTGCCAGATAACTCTCCCCACACTCAACCACCCTCTATGTTCTGTCCCTCAGCCAATTTTCCACCCATCTGGTCATCTTATCTCCAACTCCCATATCCACCTGCTTCCTGATCAACCTTTTGTGGGGCACAGAGTCAAAGGCCTTGCTGAAATCCAGATGAGGGATGTCTGCCACTTGGCTCCTGGTGACTGTCTTAGTGACACAGTCAAAGAAAGCAAACAAATTCTTTTGACACAATTCCCCAACCCCACAAATGAACACATGCTGCCTCGCATCCTGGAGACCATGCTCCTCTAGATAGTCTACCAAACTTTTCTTTAGTATGGTCTCTATGAGCTTGCCCACAATTGATGTCAGACTGACAGGTCTGTAATTCCCTGGAACTGCTTTTGTTTTCTTAACAATCATGTTCTGGCATCAACATAGTTTTCTAGAAAACATTACAGGCATAATACTTAAGAAAATGTTGTTGGGCTTGCACATATTTGAGAAATGGGAAACATCTGAAAATTGCCTGCAAAATGTTTTAGGGTATTAGTGACACAGACAGTATATGAGATACTGTGGCGATAATGGAGCTTTGATGGTAAATAATTTGAAAAACCAAAGCTGTGTACTTTTTAAAAAATTACAGAAATATTGCTTAACTTAAAAAAATACATATTTTTAGGGAACAGTGGTTGCATGTGCACGTCAGTCTGGATAGCACAAAGGAAAACATATTTAATTTTTTTTTAATGAGGGAGAAACAGCTTTGCATGAGAAGTAGCAAGCTTAACAAAGTGCAACATCAAATGACAAAAGATTGAGGCAATAGTCCCTAGCAATTTATGGGGTGCTGATATTTCAGTGTTGTGCTGTTTAAACTGAGACCCCAGCTTCCGTGTTCTGATGTCACCACTCACACTGAGACCTGGGTACTACTGATCATGTGTATATATGGCTGGAGTTACCAGCTAACCAAAGCTTTATCCAGGCAGCTTTACCGGGTAAGTCAATGCCCGGATACTTCTTGACGTCGAGCTTACACGTAGCTAGTGTTACTGAGTTATGCTCAGAGAGCTCTGCTCTGAGCACAGTTACCTGGTAACCCAGCTGCATGTAAACATAGTGATAAAAGGTGTGAGAGACAGAGACCCAATGACACTAGAGTGACAGAGGGTGGACAGTAGCAGCAAGTAATGGTTCTGATCACAGTAGCACTGTCCTAGTCTCTCTCTCTCTGTCTGTCAATTTGTGTGTGTGGCTCTGAGGGGTTGTACAGCAGACTGAAATGGGAATGACCCCCCCCATTGACTTCTGCTTGAGCTAAATGTTTTTTCAAACTTTATAATCTTTATTATTTTAAGCAAAAAAAAAGATAGATCAAAGGGAAATATAACAATACAAAAATAAATAAGGCATATAAGTTAAAGTGGCTATCTCTCTCCTCTCTCTCTCTCTCTCTATATATATATATATGTGTGTGTGCATTTTCATGGCAAAAACTGCATTTAATGCATCAGTTAGGGTTGTTCCACAGTGACAAAAGTGAGGAAATTAGATGTTAGGGTTGCCACTCTTTGCACCCCCCACCCTGCCCCCACCAACAGGCATCGGGTGTGCACTGGGGTCATCGGTCCTAACCCTCACCCCATCCCATGTGTAAATAAACTAAGGTGGTGCAGTACAGGAGAATGGGGTGAGAGTAAAGACCGACAAGTCCAACGCACACCCTGATGCCTGTTGGTGGGGGCGGGGTGGGGGGTGCAAGGGATGGCAACCCTAACATCGAAATTTCCTCGCTTTTGTCGCTGTGGAACAACCATAACTGATGCATTAAACAGAGTTTTTTGCCATGAATTTCTCTTCATTTTGAGAATGTGCACTATAAATAGTGAAGTAACGGTAACACAAACAAAGCACAAATGGTAACGTACATCGTGACGCAAATGTTAATGATAATGCAAACAGTAATAGAAACGCAAGTGCAAACGTTACTGAAAACAAAAATGCAAGCACGTATGCAAATGCAAATCGTAACACGCACGGTCACGGAAACTAATTGGAAATGCAAACACTGATGGTAGCACCAACAATGATGCCAAAGGAAACACAAACGCAAATGGAAACACAAATGGAAGCGCGTATGCAAATGCAAATGATAATGCACATGGTGATGCAAACATAAATGATAACGCAAACATAAAAGAAACGCAAGCGCAAATGGTAATGGAAACAGAAACACAAATGCAAGTGGGTACGGAAACGCAAACCATAATATGCATGGTCACAGTAATGCAATTTGAAATGCAAAATGGTAACTGTAACAGCAACGATGAAGGCAAAGGAAAGACAAACGCAAACGGAAGCATGTACGCAAATGCAAATGGTAATGCACATAGTGACGCAAAATGAAATGCAAAGAGAAACAGTAGTGGAAATTTTAATGGTAACAGTAACGCAAATGCAAGCGCAAAGGAAAACACAAAGCAAAACGCACATGGCGTACACAGGAATGCTAACACAAACGGGTATGGAAACGCAAGTGGGAACGCTAACTGTAACAGTAACGGAAGCGCACACCCTGTTTTTGATCAAGAGCTGCATAGAGAAACACAGTGAGTACATAGAATGTATGCATAATAATGGGCCTCAGAGCAGAAAATGAGCACTTGGAATACTAAATTGCTTATATCTCAGTAACCATACAATGTAGAAATAAATTTAAATTTCATGTGATTTATGACTTTCCTGTCTAGTTTTGTACTTAGCCCCCTAGTGGGGGGCTAAGTATTTTTCTTACGAAAAGTCCGTATCTCTAAGCGTTTCTGAGATACGGGCCCCGAAAGGCGCAGCGAACGCCCCAATGTTAGTCTATGGGAAAAATCGTCAATTTCAGAGTACGTAGCTTTGCATGCCTGCAACATTTTGTTACCAAGCTACAATAATGCACATCTGTGGGATGTTGGCTTTCTTCCTCATAAATTTCAGCCCAAAAGACCAAACCATTTTTTTGCAGCAGGGTGGCAAAGAAATCCTGTTATTTTGGCCATAGTGTTGCAAAGTAGTGTCGTGATTTGCAACACTTTCACAAAAAAAATCATGAAAGCATCGCAAGTTTGGCACTACTTTGCAGCACTACAGATTACAAAAATTTGAAAGTATATTTCTGGGGTGTTTAACTCCCCCAAAGACATGGCTAGCATCCTCAGGGCTCGACTACGTGAACACAAAAATAATTATGTCCCTAAAGGGTCCCAAATTTAAATGGCAAGCATTTCTGTGACCACTAACTGAAAAAAAAATGGCTGACTCATGACACTACAGGGGTAATTTGCGACACTAAAAACTGCATTTGCGACACTATCAAACTTTTTGTTAACTTTTTCCTTGACTATAATGGGAAACTTGTTCTTTGAATAACATTTGAACTGTTTAATATTTTTTCACAAAATCTTTGAAAGGCACATCGGGGACCCTGGCTACATGATCCCTGAAGGTTTTGGGCCGTTCGCATAAACCGTGCAACCTGTAGGCGTGAGCAAAGAATGCATAAAATAGCGTAAGTGCGACAAGGAATGTCACTTTATAACTCTGCAACTGTATATCCGACCAGTACAAAACTTTGCAGATCCTGAGATCTATAGTACTGCTCTAAGCCTGCCAAATTTCAGGAAAATCTGTTATACAGTGGCAAAGTTATTAAGCTGAAAAATTCCACACTTTAACATTAAATGGGTACTCAACCCTAACTATAGTGGCACGGATATATATATATATATATATATGCATGTGTGTCAACAGTAAATTGAAAGATCATAAGGTACCTCATAAAGGAGAAGTCAAATAATAACATACCAATAAGAATGATAACATTTATTATACAATGGCATTAAAAATACCTGAAACCTGATTGGCTGACAGCCCCCAGAGACAGTGATGTTATTAATCAATAACATCACTGTATCTAGGTCTGACAGCTGTCAACCGGCTTACCGCGCTAAAAAGAAATCACTTCTCCTACCTGACAGCTGTCATGAGCATCCCTCGCGTCTCGTTTAACCTCCTCGCTGACAGGACGATGGAACAAATCCTCGCAGACACATCCAGCAGCACAACTTCGACTTCACGACCACCAGATCAACCAGAAAACACCTTAAAAAGAAAGAAAAAGAAGACATTTAAATATAAATTCTGACGACTTATAAATCGAACGGACCGCAACGAAAAGAACACAAAGCGGCAGACAGCTTGGGCTGCTCAAGGCCTACAGCGGACTGGCTAACCGAAAAGGCAATCTCGTGAAATAAAACAAATATCATCAAAAGACCTAAACCAAATCCTGAGACAGTTCTACATAAGTGTCCGAAACAGTAGTGGAGAACAGTACAGCATCTCAAGCTACATCAGTCTCCGTGCTGGACTTAACAGATACATAAATGAGCCCAATAGCCGCTGCTTCAACATAATGACAGACCCTGACTTCCAGCCTGCCAACAACGTATTCATCGGTCACCAAAAACATAAGAAGACAAGGCAGAGACATGCAACCCACCACCCACCTATCTGAAATGGGACTTAAAAAATCAGACATCGGAAGCCTGAACCAGACACACCAGCAGGGGCCTTTGAAAAGTATGGCTCGAGCTTCAACTGCACTTCGCCCGAAGAGGCTGTGAAGGACAGAGACAACTAAAATCTGATTCCTTCACAATTAAACACAATGAACAAGGCTTAAGATATGTGACAATGTCATTTAACGAAAAGACTAAAAATCACAGCAAAATAATGGAGCGGGACCGCGAAAACCTTCGTGGTGACATGTTTGAGATACCAGGAAACCCCTTCTGTCCCGTGAGATGCCTTGAACTGTATCTCTCAAAGCTACCATCTAACCCTCCCTGCCTCTTCATACACCCGAGAAAAAAAGCCATACATGAACTAATTCAAGAGCCCATCTGGTACACTGTCGAACCGATGGGAGTAAATTACTTGTCCAGCATGATGCCCCGAATCTGCAAGCTCGCAGGCGTGACAAATAAATACACAAATCACAGCCTGCGAGCAACGTAATTACAACTACTAAGTGAAACGGGACTCAAGCCAGGCAAATTATGTCCACACGGGCACAAAAGCGAGATGTCCCTCAAATCCTACTGGGGTGCAAAACTCACCGACAGACAGAACTGGAGCAAAATCCTCTCCACAGCGGCTACGAAACCAGTCAGAAAAGCAACATGCCCACACAGGAAGCACAACATGACCCGAACAAGCCACCGATTTGCAACCGAAAACGCCAGACAACAACTCGCACTCAGCAAGACACTCAACAGTGTGCCAACCAAGACTGCTTCAACATACAAGGCAACACAATGTTCTTCAACTTCTACCAACAATAAGCACATCCTGAAATGACAGTATTACATTAAATCAAATCACAGTTCATTCTTCTTCACTATTCAACTGTTAAAAATGTAAGCGTTTATCAAATACATCTGTTAAAAATGTTTAAAGCTTTAAACAATTATATACAGTATTTTTAAACCTTTAAAAATGTTATGTTGTTATGCAGTTAAAGAATAAATATTTTTAAGCCTTTCAAGTTTTAACCAACAATTTAAAGGGACTATTTTTTCTCTAATTTAGTAAAACAGCTCCACAAATAAAATTATTTGAAAATACACAAATCAGCCTATGTCTCTTAATTACACAACTATCCAACTAAAAGAAACACACCGAGCCATTGTATAATAGCAATAAGGCACTCCAGGGTGTGTGTTATCATGTAATAACGTCACTCCTGGGGTGGTGGAAGCACTTGGCTACGCCTTGTGCTTCAACCCACCCCAGGAGTGACGCTATTACACGACCAACACACACCCTGTCGTGCCTTATTGCTTAATTAATTTCTAATCCTTCTCATTCCCCCTCCCTCCCTTCCAATGAATAAACTAAGACTACTAAACTTAATTCAAAGCTACAAGGAAGAGAGTAGTTGTCTAAGCTGAATGCTGTTGTGGCCCCATCCAGTGAGAGACAGTGAAAGCAAGCCACTCATGCAGACCAGAATGTGTTTTGTGTCAGCAGCACTCATTCTCACCCAACCTCTGTGGCAGCAACATTTTCCCCAGTGACCACAACAGTGCAGAGTGGATCCACTGCCCAGTCCACCTTAAGAAATGGTTTTAAAGTAAAAAAAATATCTGGTGGTGAGACTTGTATGTGCTGAATGTTATTGTGGCACCTTCTGCCTCTTCTGTATAGCACGCTTGAGTGATGGAAAGGCAGTGAGCTGGGGACTTGTGAAACAGTATTCCTGCAGTCTGCTGTCTCTCTTTCTGCCTTTGGAGCCTTTCTCTTGAGTGGCATTTACTCTATTTTGCGTAAGTGGCATTGAGCCCTGTCTTGCAGTGAACAGGGACATAAGGCTACAAAATTTCAGGGAGGGCTCAAGTGGGACACATTAAGGCCTAGGGACTGTGGGCTATAAGCCCCCAGAAGGTCTGGGGGCTTAGATGCTATGCGGTGAGTTATGGGGCTTTTAAATACATTTTTTTGCATCCTTCCTGTCCCTGACTCAAGGGAAGAAGTTCAGTTTTCATCTATAGTCAGGGATATTTATGGGAGACATAGGTTGGTCTTAGGACAACTGGCTGACCAATAATACCATCCATCCACCCCCTAAGCATTATTGTCATGTATTGCAAGAGTTTCTTTATAAAGGCTCTGGGTCGGGGGGTCTGGAGGCCCCCAGAAGCTCTAGCATTTGACAGTCATAATAAAGCAAGCTGTAGCTCTGCTGTTGCCTGTCAGTCTTCAGGCAGCACTCTCCTGGACCACTCAGTTTACAGGTCTTCATAGGATAAGCAGCCAAGCTGTCATAACCTGCACCTATTGCATCCCTCTGCCCTGTGCCTAAAGCCCAAGATAAGAAGCAATGCCCCAAATGCATGAACTGAACACAATTATATTGTAGGCAGAACTGTTAAATACCAAGAACATAGCAGAATAGAAACAGAAGAGGGGGGTGTAGAGTCATGTGTGCTACGCCAGAAGTCTGGGAAGGAAGATCCCAAATCTAATAGCAAAAATGTTCCAGGAGTAGCTAGACATTGTGGGGGTAACAAAAACATGGTGCCACCAGGAGCAGGGATGGGACATGGAGATACCACGGTACAAACTGCTCAGGAAGGACAGGGTGGAAAAGAGGGGGAGGTTGTACTCTATGTAAAGGAGAGTATCAGGGCATCAGAATTGCAGGGCAAGTTGGGGGAAGCTGAAGGACTCTAGGTCTCTTTGGCAGTGGGGAAGGGGGAAGTGGTGCGTATGGGGGTGGTTTACAGGCCCCCAACACAGCCAGAATCAGTGGATTGAAGCGTGGCTGATGAGTTTGTGAGAATGGCAACAAGGGGGTAGGTGGTGCTGATGGGGGACCTGAACCTACCAGATGTATACTGGGACATCCTATCAGCTGCTTCAACCAGCAGCAGGGAAATATTGGACTCCCTGCAAATAGCCCTCCTAAATCAACTGGTCAAGGAGCCAACCAGCGCAGAAGATTCTCTAGATCTAGTTCTGAAGTACTCATTCTTCTTGACATCCATGACCGTCCAATGAGTGGCAGTTGAGCACTCAACATTCCAGGCCATCCCAATCCCAGCAAGGCACTCTCCATAGTCAAACAGGCCATACACAACTTTCATCACCCCCAACCAAAAAAAAGTAGAGCCTAGTGCAAGAACCAGACCAAATCTCTGTCCAGGTCTTTGCCCCACAATGGCATGCCTGTGTAGCGGTTTTCACATTGGACCCCTAAACTGCAACACTGCCAGTGTTTCCAAATGATCCAATTGGACAGAGCCGGTGGTATTACATCCAGAGGAAGTCTGTCCCAATCAGATCCTCAAAATCCCAGCACTGACCATTCTTGATTGGGCATTTGCACCTGGTCATGCCCTGAAATTGGTCATTTAATTAAAGGGCCACAGGACGGTGGCAGGCACGTGCAGCATAGCTGGAATCACACCCCAGATCATCTTGGCACGCAGCTAAGCAAGGAAGGAATCAGGGAGAGACCAGCGTGGTGGGTCAACTGGGATGGAAATCAAACTGGGACAAAATCCTAATTTTTTGAAATGTTTCAGGGCACCCTTTTGATACCAGGACAATCCCAGTGAAATCGGGAGGTTTTGTAGCTTTACAAAGACACATTGGGACCTGTGTTTGTGTTTCTCTAAACAGCTCAGTACTGCATGTGTGTTTTTTGGTGTTGGGGGCATACAGTACGGGCATAGCAAATGTAAGAAAGTATTTTATGCACAAGAAATGTGAGAAATTATAATATGACTGTATTTTTGACATTTGTATGTGCATAAAAGCAGTGACACATGGATTAATTGTTGGAGACTATTTTTTCAGGTGTCAGGATACAGTCACTTTCTTCCTATTTCAACAGCAAAAAACCACCTAATGATAACAGGAGAAAAAACAAAAAACAATCCCTCGGGACCAGTAACCCCTCCAAAAGAACCACTTCCTTAAGGCCATTAACCACAGAAAGAAGTTACAAGAAGTTCCTAGCACACACACAATCCAAAGTAGGATGCCAAACTCAATAGTAAAGAAACATCATTTATTACAAAAAAAATGACCCACACAGTGCCTGACATGTTTTGGAGTGTTTAACCACAGAAAGAACCAGTCCATCAGGACCAGTAACCACAGAAAGAACCAGCCCCCCAGGATCAAAAATGACACAAAGAAACAGTCCCTCAGGATCAGAAACCCCAGAAAGAAACAGCCCCTCAGGAACAGTAATACCTGAAAGCACCAGTCTCTCAGGACCAGTAACCCCAGATACAACCAGTCCTTCACAACAGTAATCCCAGAAAGAACCAGTCCCTCAGGACTATTAACCCTAGAAAGCACCAGTACCTGAGGACCTGTAACCCCAGAAAGTACCAGTCCCTCAGGACAAGTAACCACACAAAGAACCAGCCTCCTAGTACTAGTAAACCCCCCAAAAGAACCATTTCCTAAAGATTATTAACTCCAGAAAGAATTAGTCTCTCAAGACCAGTAACCCCATACAGTGGCGTGAAAAAGTATTTGCCCCCTTCCTGATTTTCTCTATTATTGCATATTTGTCACACTGGATGTTTTCAGGTGTTTAGAGAAAATGTAATATTAGATAAAGGGAACCTGAGTGAACAAATAACACTTGTTTTTTTTTTTAATTTCACTTATTTAATGAAAAAAAGTTAACCAACACCAACTGGCACTGTGTGAAAAAAGTAATTGCCCCCTTACACTTAATAACTGGTTACACCACACTTAGCTGCAATGACTGCAACCAAACACTTCCTATAATTCAATATCAGTCTTTCACATCACTGTGGAGGAATTTTAACCCACTCTTCCTCGCTGAACTGCTTTAATTCAGTAACATTTGGTAGGTTTTCGAGCATGAACTGCTCGTTTCAGGTCCTGCCACAGCATCTCTATTGGGTTTAAGTCTGGACTTTGACTAGACCACTCCAAAACTTTAATTTTACTTCTTTTTAGCCATTCTGATGTGGACTTGCTTTTGTGTTTTGGATCATTGTCTTGCTGCATGACCCAACTACGCTTCAGCTTCAGCTGACGGAAGGATGACTGGACATTCTCCTTAAGAATTTTCTGGTACAGAGCAGAATTCATGGTTCCTTTAATTATGGCAAGTCATCCAGGTCCTTAGGCAGCAAAGCATCCCCACACCATCACACTACCACCACCATGTTTGACTGTTGGTATGGTGTTCTTACTGTGGAATGCTGTGTTTGCTTTACTAGACATTATGGGATCCATGTTGTCCAAAAGTTCCACTTTGGACTCATCTGTCCATAGAACATTTTCCCAAAAGGCTTGTGGATCATCCAGGTGCTTCTTGGCAAATGAGAGACGAGCATTTATGTTCTTTTGGTTAGCAGTGGTTTCCCTTGCTACTCTCACATGAAGCCCATTTTGCCCAGTCTCTTTCTGATTGTGGAGTCATGAACACTGACCTTAGCTGAGGCAAGAGAAGCCTGCAGTTCTTTGGATGTTGTTTTGGGATCCTTTGAGACTTCTTGGATGATTTTACACTGCGCCCTTGGAGTAATTTTGGCAGGCCTACTCCTGGGAAGATTCATTACTGTTCCAAGTGTTCTCCATTTGAGATTATGGCTCTCACTGTGGTTCGATGGAGTCCCAGAGCCTTAGAAATAGCTTTGTAACCCTTTCCAGACTGATAGAGGGCAACACATTTTTTCTGATCTTTTCAAGAACTTCCTTTGATCATGGCACAATGTGCTTGTTGAATCTTTTGTGCTGGCAACGTGACTCTGATGGTAAGGACCAAAATAAGTGAGGTTTATATTGAGCAGGGCTGGCTGTAATCAAGCCTGGCTGTGTTCAATCAGCTGACTCTAATTATCCCTTTAATTGGTTTGATTTAACTAGGGGCAATTACTTTTCACACAGTGCCAGTTGGTGTTAGTTAACTTTACATTAAATAAATAAATAAGTAAAAAAAAGTGTTATTTGTTCACTCAGGTTCCTTTATCTAATATTATATTTTGTCTAAAGACCTGAAAACATCCAGTGTGACAAATATGCAATAGAGAAAATCAGGAAGGGGCAAATATTTTTTCACGCCACTGTATAGTACCAGTTCTTCTTAACCAGCAAGCCAAGAAAAAATCTCTCTCTTGGGCCTGCAACCTCAGAAAAATGTCCTTTAAGTAATCCAGCATAAAACCATTTCCTCACAACCTTCAAATCCCAAACAGAACTGCTCCCTCTGGACCACTAATTCCAGAGAGAAGCATTCTTTTAAGAACAGTAACACCCAGGCACAATTACTCTCTTATGACCAATAACTCCAGACAGAAGTAGTCCCCTTAGAACCAGTAATCCTAGACAGTTTCAGTCCCTCAAGACCAGTAACCCTGGCAAGAACCAGTCCCTTAGGGTCCAGCAACATCAGACAGAACCAGTCCCACATGGCAACTAACCCATGACAGAACCATTCCCTCAGGACCAGTACTTCCAGACAGAACCAGTAACCTGACATGGAACCTTTAGAAAAGAGCACATGTTGCTCAAAGGTGTATTTCTGAGAATCAAATAAATAAACAAATCTCAGACAAGAACATTACTTTATAACCAGTAACTATAGACAGAAGCAGTCTCTTCAGAATCAATAACCCTGGACAGCAGCATTCCTCTTGGAACCAGTAACCCCAGACATGAGCAGTACCTCATAAATGGTAACTCCAGATATAAGCAGTCTCCCAGGAACCTGTACAGTAATTCCCTCGAGACCAGACAGGAACCCATGGAATGGAGAACAGCAGATGAGGTACATCTCCACAAAAAAGACCATGAATGAGCCAGGGAACTACAGGCCAGTTAGCTTGACTTAAATAGTTGGCAAACTGATGAAAATCATGTTTTTTTTATTTTTATTTTTTAAAAACTTTATTTATTGAAGAGCCAGCAGGTAGAGAAGAGCTATACATATTGAGATAATCAATGACATCTCATTCAATTACAAAATAGTACATTTACTCATAGCTTGGGTGCATCATGATCCATCTAGAGAAAACACTTTTTTATACAGTGAAACTAATCATCTGTAACCATTATGTTCTTACCAGTACCTTCTATTCCTGGAGTTCCCCCATTTTTACCTGAGGATACTATTGCATCCCATCTTTTTATTATAAACCCCTGCCCAGTCCAACGCCAGAGGAACTCTTTTCTACATACCAAAATCAAAGCCTTCAGTACATGTGGTTACCTAAAAGAGCGGAAACCATTCTTTCTCCAAGGCCCTCTCTAAGGGGGACCAGATCTTATCATATTTGTCTAATCATTCCAGAACTTTTTATTGAATATGCTCTAGCTTCATGTTGCTTAGGAGGGCATTTACCCACAGAGCGATGGTAGGCATGGCCTTGGCCATCCAATTTTGAGCTAATATCTGCTTACCCACTACTAGTGCCAGTCTTCTCAAAGGATGTGAGGCCACTGACCAACCTCCTCCATTTCTTGGTACCCCAAATAGAATATCTACAGGGTCTAATTGAACCTCACTTTCCAACACCTTATTTAAAATTTGATTTATCTCATTCCAGTACATTCCCATTTGGCCATGCCCAAACCATGTGGTAAAATGTACATCTCTGAGTATAGCATTTAGGACATTGGTCTGAAATTTGAGGATTAATCTTGTGTGCCAAAGCAGGGGTATGATAGATTCTATGCACAATGTTATAGTTAATTATTCGCAATCTGTTATTTACTGAAACTGCCTTACTACTCCGCAGGGCCAAATTCCTGTCCCCTCCTGTTAACCTATTTACCCCAAGTCCTTTTCCCAGCTGTCTTTTAATTTTTGTAGCTTATCTGGCTGCGCTCCCAGCAAAGCTTTGTATAGTATGGACAGCGGCCTCACACCCACATGTTTTTTATAGTGTTGAAAAATTTCCTCCAAAGATGTTCTGCATAAGGAAGGTTCTCCCCTCTTTATCCCAGTTAATTTAAGCATCCTGGATCTTATTACCATGTAAGTAAGGTAGTGTGAGGGATGAATGTTGAATGTTTGTCTCAACTCGGAAAAGCTAGAAAAGGTCCCACCGCTAAATAAGTGAGACAGGAGAAAGAGACCTTTCCCCTCCCACTGCCTCAGGGCTTGTTTGATTGGGGGAGGCCCCCTCCATCCCTCCACAAACTAAACAAAATAGATCCCTCTGGTGACATACCCCCCCTTGTCCCCCATCAACAGTGAAGCCCTCCCCCATGCTTTAAGCATACATTTGGTGAATGGATTCTTAAGTTTCTCACCACCTCCTTCCCTCAGTCTTGATGGGAGAAGACATAAGGTGTAGGGGGAGCACATCCTAGATTGTGACTCCATAGTGACCCAAGCTCTCGCTCTTCCTTCTATTTCCTGGCAATCCATAATGTAAGTTAATTGGGCCACTAAAGCATATAGCTTCAAGTTGGGGAGTGTCAGGCCCCCCATATGAAGTGGCTGCCACACCTCCTTCCTAATCCTAGGTCTCTGGTTGGCCCAAATTAACGAAGTAATAGATCCTTCAAGGGACTTAAGGCAGCCCGGTGGAGGCATAATATGGAGGGTCTAGAAAAGGTAAAGGCACTGAGGTAGAATTTGCATTAAGTTTACTCTTCCCATCAAAGACAAGGGGAGCGACTTCCATCTACTACACTGTTCTTTAATTTTTGTTGCTAATGGGCTGTAATTTATATGCCCCATATCTGCTATTCTACATGGAAGCAGTATTCCCAGATATTTAATTACTGATCTGGGAGTAATGTCTATGCCACTTATATGTATGGACTCTCCACCATCCGCCAGAGGGAGCAACTCACTCTTGTTCCAGTTGATCTTATGCCCTGAGATTGGACCATATTCCCAGAAAAGGGAGGTCAAGGCAGGCATTGCTCTCACTGGGTTGGCCAGGAATAGAAGCACATCATCCACAAAAAAAGAGATAACGTGCTCCTCTCCATTCACCCTATAACCTTCTATTTCCCGATGATGTCTAATGGCTGACGCCAAGACCTCAATGGTCAACACATATATCAATGGCTAAAGGGGGCACCCCTGTCTTGTCCCTCTATGGAGCTAAAAGTGGGGGTGATAAGGTATTATTTGTAAGAATTTGGGCCCACGGGGTTTGATATAGCCACTCTACCCACTGCCTAAAGACCGGGTGCAAACCAAACTTTCTCAACACTGCAAGCATAAACGGCCATTCAACCCTGTCAAAGGCCTTTTCTGCATCCAGTGCGAGGAGGCCTCCATAAGCTTTCCTTCCTCTGGACCCTTGCCAGATAATATTCATTACCCATCTTAGATTATGCCTTGCTTGCCTCCCCTTGACAAAACCCCCCTGATCATGATGGATAACCTGTGGTAGGACCCCCTCCAACCTCCTTGCCAATATTTTCTCTATAATCTTATAGTTAGCATTTAGTAAAGAGATTGGACAACAAGAGCCACATTTTGTTGGGTCCTTGTCCGGTTTGGGTAAAATTGTTATAATAGCTAACTGTTGAGAAGGTGTCAGTCCTCTTTTCCCCAGTACCTCCCTCACCATATACTGGAAAAGCTGGCCCAAGACCCCACAAAACTTTTTGTAGAATTCCATGGGCAGGCCATCAGGCCCTGGAGCCCTCCCCAACCTAGACGCCCAGACAGCCTCCTTAATCTCCTGCACACTAAGTTCTTGTCCCAACCTCTCATTAATCTGAGCAGGCATCTCAGGAAGGGGTATATTATCTAGAAAACTATCCAAGTTTGTTCCTTGTGGGAATTCAGATGTATATAGCTTTTCATAGAAGGATTTAAAAGTAATATTTATCTCTCAGGCAGAGGAGGCGCAGTCCCCATTCTCATTTTCTATTGTTAAGATTGTCCTTTCTGCTCTTTTTTTTTTTTTTTGCAAGTAACTATTTTTAAAGAAGTACAAAAATACATAATTAACACAAGTCATAAACCAGCACTTGTCTTAAATGGAAAATCACCTGATAATTATACAGCAGAAAAAGCAAAATTACATAGAACTCAAAAAATAAAAGAGAGTAAACATGGAGCAACACAACCCCCCCCAACCCGCAGCAGTCCCCTTAACAACCCCAATTATAGGGGTGACTAATAGTGTACTGACCACGAAGGCCCTACCTCAGACCCTAAATAACTATTAATATAAGACAAAGGCACAACCCTAGCCCCATTAGCTGGAAAAGAGCCATACCATGGGAAGGGAGGAAGGAAAGGAATATCGAGAAGAAATATTACCAAGAGAATGTTAAGATACAAAAGGGGAGAGAATAAGGGATAGAAAAAGATAGGAAAGGTGTATCACGACCCGTAACCTAACCTGGGAAATAGAGTTTAGCATTAAAAGCTCTGTCCCAGAAGGCGTCTATAAAGAAACTAAAAGGAGGAAAAAAATAAAACGACTGAGCTTTACATTAATAGCCAAATTTGTCTTTAAGGCTTAAAAAAAAAACACCCCAACATTTCTGAAGCTTCTCACAGGTATGGGATAACCAGGCTATGCATCTTTCTGCATTTAAAGCAGTGAGAAGTTCTGCCCACCATTCCTTGAATGAGGGTTCCTAATCATCTTTACAGTGTCGAAGTATTAGCAGTTTAGTAACCATAGCAACCCAGGCTACTTGCGCTTTGTGAAAGAGTGTAGGGATCAGTGAATACATACCTAACAGGCATGTATCCTCATTAAAAAAAGCTGCAATATTAAAGTACGGTGCTACCCATTGTTTGACTGAATTCCATAATTTAGCAATTTTAGGACATGCCCATAGTTTATGATGTAGGGTAGCAAATTCAAAACCACAATCCCCACATTCAGCTGAGGGTAGTTTTTTAATCTGGAATAATTTAGCGGCCGTGTAATACAGATTATGAAGAATATTAAACTGAACAGTTCTTAAACAGTCTTGTTAGATTAAAGAGTAAAAGTCTGTCCAAATCTTTTCCCAGGTTTTAACCGAAAAAACTTTATTATAATTATTTTTCCAGTAATAAGCTATGGGGGTAAACTTAGACATAGTGTGAGTCAAGATTGATTTATATAACTTAGCTATTGCTTTCCAGCCCTTAGATACTGTCCAAAGGTTATATAGTATGGTTCTGGCCCCCTCTGACCATGGAGGTTTCTCCAAAAAATGATAGCTACATTGACGTATTTGACACAATTGAAACCGACTCTTATGAGCCACTCCAAATTTTATTTGTAGTTGTGAAATAGACAAAAATGATTTGCCCGAAACAAAATCTGCTAAGTATAGTTTGTTAAGAAAGTTGCCAGGAAAGGTTCGAATTGGTTTCTTGTCTATCTGTAGGTTTGGATTGTTTAATAGGGGTTGCCTTAAATCTTTTAGGTTAGAGTTTTGAAAAAAAAAACAAAGTTGCTGTAGAGCTTTCATATCCCAACCGAGGAGAGAGCTCCTCAACTTCATTGGAGCGTTGGACCATGGAGTATATAAGAGAGCTTCTAGATCTATCCTGCAAGAATGTGCCTGCAGCCAATCTAAAAGCAGCCAAGGAGGGGTGCTCAATAGAGAAGCTGTAGCTGAGAGCCAGTGCAAAAATCTACTAGCATGGATAGCTAGATAGTAGACGTAAAAATCGGGTAATTGGAGCCCCTCCAACATTTTAGAGTGAGTAAGTTTGGCATAAGCCTGACGTGGAGCATTACCTTTCCAGAGAAAATCATAGCAGAGCCTACAAAGGGACAAAAAGAATGACTTTGGAAGGTAAATATTAAGATTTCCTAGAGGATAAAAAAATCTGGGCAAAATTGACATTTTGAGAATATTAGCCCGGCCCCAAAAGGATGGTGGTAGCTTATTCCACCTCGCCTAATCTTCCTTAGTAGTTTTTAGTAATGGGGCTAAATTAAGGTCTTTAAGATTAGCAAGATCACTAGATATCTTAAAACCCAAATAGGTTAAATATTCACTTTCCCACTGTAAACCCATGGTTATGATCAAATCATTGGTTAGGACAGGGGGATAACAGATAAACTATAGGTTTATTCTGTTGAGCTTATAACCTGAAAAAAAAGCTAAATTGAGAAATAATTTGTAGGGCTAGAGGGAGAGAGTGTCTACTATTCGAAATATGAATAAGTAAATCATCAGCAAAAAGGGATAACTTACATTCAAGATGTTCCAGATGGATACCCATTATTGCTTTGTAATATATGGACTGTTAAAATAATACCCCCAAAAAGCATACAAAAGAATCCGTGTAATACACTGCTCTCTTTCCCATAATACTACCCTTCCTCAAGTGATAATAGTATTGTTCACTGCTGATAATACTATCGTTTGTGCTGATAATACTATCGTTTCAGCTTCAAACGATAGTATTATCACTGAAACTCCACAGTGCATGCGCCAGTCTCCCTGCCACACAAACACGGTTGCCGTGGTGCCATGTTCCAGTCTGTGCACCCAATGTAACAACGTGCAATGCCATTGGCAGACTTTCTGAGTAGGCGGGCAAACCAAATGGAAAAACATGGCGGACGTTTACTCTCGTTTAGCGAGAGCAACTCGAGTTACGGCCAGTTCGTTTTCATTTCCTCAGAAAAGTGGATTACCTGCCGAACGAACAAAGAAAGTAAACGGTAGGACTACCAAATTAAAGTTAAACCTTTGTCACAAATGTCGCTGGCACAACTTCAATACTGTGGGTGGTCGGCCGAGAGCGAGCACATCTTCAGTGCAACAGGCGGCCAGCCCAGTTCACAGAATTTAAAAAGCACATTTTTGAATCAGATCCATATACAAAAAATAAAATGAGTTTAAGTAAATTGCTGGCTGAGAAATTCCATCTCGGGGTTCTGGGACATAGAAACCTCTTCGACTTAGCTCTCGAGGTTATCTATGTTCCCAAAACCTCTCGATGGAATTGCAGCCTTGTAATTCACTGTAACCTATCTATTATTCTATTTATTCAATTTTAAAACTCTAGCTAAGGGTTCTATGTAAAGATTAAATAAATAAGGAGAAAGAGGGCAACCCTGATGGGTGCCTCGGCATAAAGGGAATATGTTGAAAATAAGGTTATTACATTGAATTCTTGCTGATGGACAAGAATACAAAACACAAATTTATTTAATAAAGGGTTGCAGAATGCCAAACTTTTGCAATATCACAAACATATAGTATCATTCCACTCTGTCAAAAGCTTTTTCTGCATCCAGGGACACCAGAGCCACCTCCAACTCGAGAGCCCAGGATGCAGAATTTAAATGAAATAACTTTCTAAAATGATCCGCTGAGGTGTGTCCTGCAACAAATCCTGCCTGTTTGGGGCTCAATAAATTTTCCCACACACACACCAGTCTATTAGCTAAAATGTTAGCATATATTTTAATGTCCGGATTTAAGAGTGAAATAGGTCTACAGTTACTGATCATTGATGGGTCCTTCCCCAGTTTAGGTAGAAGGATTATTCTCGCCTCAAATAGCGATTGATCAAAATCAGGTTGGGAACTCCAGCAGCTGTACAATTGAAGTAACAAGGGAATTAAATGTTCTTTGAAAGTTTTATAGAATAAACCTGTAAACCCATCTGGACCCGGTGCCTTGTCTGGTTTTAAAGAATCGATAACTGCTGAGATTTCTTCTCTGGTAATTGGAGCAACTAAAACATTTTTACTATCCTCTGACAAGGATGGTAGATCTGACCTCCCCAAAAAAAACCACATTTTCTCATTAGAGTCCCCAGACCTCGGGTCTGAGGAATATAATGTCTTATAGTAATCTCGAAATAGAGTTAATATCTCTGAAGAGTCGGTCACCATAGCTTCTGCTTGGGGATGTCTGAGAGCTGTGATCCATTTGGATGTAGATTGTTGTTTTAGCTGCCAAGCAAATAATTTGCCTGCTTTGCTCCCTTGACCAATGTATGAAGCCTTTAATAGAGAAGCAGATCACTCCACCCTCTCAAGTAAAATACTTGCATAAGTGTCTCTCAAACTAGATAATTCTTAACCTTCTAAGGGTAGAAGCTTGTCTACCCCTTTACTTTCCAAACTTTTAATTCTCTCCAAGTAACTGTTCAAAAGGTTGTTTTCCTTTTTCTTCTGTATTGTAGCAATATGTATTAGCTCCCCCCTCCAGGTTGCCTTCAAGGCTGCCCACACCTGGTCTACAGCAGGAATCAAATGCCAATTAGACTTAATAGTATTTTGCATAAAACTTTGACATTTTACAATAATTTGATTGTCTTTAAGCAATTTGTTGTTCAGAGACCATGTATGGGACCAGACAGAAATATTGGGCAATGCACATTGAATTAGGATTGGAGAAAGGTCAGACATTACTCGAGCCAAAATTTTAGCATCAGCCATGTTTGACATTAACTGGTGGCTGACTAAGAAATAATCGATTCGAGAATAACTTTTGTGTGTTGGTGAAAAAAAAGTCAATTCTTTACTTAGAGGATTAAACACTCTCCATGGGTCCAAAAGGCCTAAAGAAGAGGTAAATGCCTTTAGGGCTCTTTGCACAGGCGAGGAGCCTACCCCCCTTTGATAAGTATGGTCTAGGTCATTAGCTTGTACCAGGTTCCAATCACCTCCAGTTAGAATGGGGTAGTGCAGAAAGGGAGCCAGTACCATAGCTAAATGGATATAAAAAGAAGGAGTTTCTACATTAGGGCCATAAACTGAACCCAATACTAAATCAAAATTGCTCAATTTGCCAATGGCAAAAATAAATCTTCCCTCGGGGTCGTGGATGCATTCCACCAGTGTAAAAGCGATCCTTTTAGCTAAGAGCAAAGCCATCCCACGTTTACTGGAACTAAAACGGACTCCAAAGACTTGGCCAACCCAACTCTTTTTAAGGAAATGTAATTGCTCTGGAAACATATCTGTTTCTTGCAGAAACACTATTGAAGGGTTGTATTTAGCAAGGTGGTTTAAAATAATATATTTCTTCTTATTATCTCTCCCTCCCTTTATATTCTAAGAAAGAATTTTTAAACAATTAGACATAACAATATCTATGATTGTGCCTTTTAATAGATATTAGATAAAGGGCTACGCTGCTGCCATCCCTCCCTCCCTAAAAGAAACAAAGAAAATATCCCAATAACCATTTCCCGCCCTCCTAAATTAAAGTTAATCCCCATAAATGTTAACTTATTTACATGACTGCATTCCCAGGCCCATAGCCTCTACCAAAACAAATGGTCCATGGTACTCGCAAAGGAGTGAGCTCCACTCCCCTGCCTCCCCCCCAAACTGAGAAACTAAGTAGAAAAGACTGAGAGGACAACCTCCATCTTCACATCATCAAAGAATCTCTCCCTAGTGACAGAGCACCATGACTATTTGTTATCTTCACATGGGTCTATTACACCAAGCAGAAGTTACCCAAGTAAAAACAGTGAAAGAAAAAGAAAAAAAAAAAACAGAATGTGACCTGCACGCAGTACCTTGCTTGCCCCAGCTTACTCGAGCTGTGATTGAGTCATTATCCAATTTTAAATAGATCCATGGCCATGGATATAGCTAAAACAACTGAGAGCTTCAGGGGGCATAGACTTATAATAAACCACCCTGCACCCAAGATTGTGATAGCTACCAACCCTGGCAGGAACCTAATAAACATTTCCTTGACTTGTGGACTGATTAACTTTCAGGTTATAGATCGAAGGTCACCAAATACCGTCACAAATACAGTCCAGTCCCACTAACTAGAAATGTTAGAGCTTATAGCACAAGAATACACCCCCAAAGAAACAATCTATGAAACTAATCCCAGATAATGACCCCTGAAACAATATCTAATATTTTAGTGGAATACCTGATGAGTTAAAGATATAAAGTAGGCGTAAATTCCTATCCATTAGGAGGTTAACCAGAAAAACAAGTCTTTATCGAAGGGAAAGAACTTGAGAAAAGTGATTAGAGATATTACTGTAGCCAAAAAGGGAGAGAAGAGCTGCTCGAACAAGCTACCCAATCTTCTTGTCATATAAACAATAATATAATGCCATCTAGTAGACAGGATCGAGTATAACAACCCTCGCTCCTGCAGTACACAATCACTGAAAGGAGGAAAAAATTTCAACAACCCCAAATAACTAACCAGAAACACTAATGTTCCAATGTAAACACTTCTATTAGATTGGAAAAAATATGTATTTTAACTGCAGCCCAACATTCCAAAGAGGAACAGTCAAAGAGCCGATAAATGGCTCAAACATAGAAGATCCTTCCAGAAAATTCTCAGCTCAGGTTTTAAGTTCCTTGTAGCTAGGCTGGTGCTGTCTCATTTAGGGAATATATCAGGATAGCACTTCTTCAGAACCATAACTGCCTCCTCCATGGTGTCAAAGCTCCTTGATCCTTCCTTTAAAGCCACCTTAAGTCGAGTTGGATACAACATCCAATGTTTTATACCTGCTGCCCACAATTTTGAGCTGACAGGGTGAGAAGAAGCTCTGAGCTGGTGGGTTTTCAATGTCAGATCAGGGAC
Organism: Neoceratodus forsteri; assembly: GCA_016271365.2. Taxonomy (NCBI): domain Eukaryota; kingdom Metazoa; phylum Chordata; order Ceratodontiformes; family Ceratodontidae; genus Neoceratodus; species Neoceratodus forsteri. The sequence continues at coordinate 180,446,309 of CM057455.1, forward strand.
AAGCCTCAATTGTTTACCTTCCCATAAAAGAGCTGATCATTTCCTGGCTTCTCTGTTAATTAACTCCCGATCCAGATAATTCAGTAATTTGAATATTATAGGTCTTGGCGGGTCAGACGGAGCAGGCTTAGCTCTCAAGGATCTATGAGCTCTTCCTATAATGAACTCTGGACCATTCGGGGAAGGTCCCACTGTTTTTCTCAGAAGTTGCTGTTGAAACTGAATTGTATATGGACCCTCTTCTCCTTCAGGCAACCCTATTAGTACCAGGTTGTTTCTCCTGTTCCTTCCCTCAAGATCTTCGAGATGATCCTCCATTTTAGATAAAACATTTTTAACTTCCACTAATTCTGGTTCAATTCTGTCTTGTTTCCTTTCTACTGAGGCTATTCTTGCTTCAATATCTGTAACCATCTGGGCTAGTTGGGTGAGTGCTGGCTTAAAGTCAGCCACATCCTCAATTAGCTTTATCAAGGCTTCTTTAATTGAGGTTAGCTCCGAATAGACGTGGGAGGGTGTCAGCTCCTCCGATGAGCTTTGGGGAGAGAAGCTACAGTGAGGGCGCTTGGCTTCTGATTCCTGCGTGGCCTCCTCCTGGTCCGATAGTTTAGACATGTTTGCGAGTATTTTATAGCCACTACTAACACTACTAACACCACTTATGATTCTCTAGCTTGTTAGGAACAAAATTTGCTGAAAAAAACAGGCGTGAATGGAGGTTATCCACAATTAGGAGGTGAAAAGAGTGGCGTTCCGATGAATGCGTCTTACCCTCTGCACAGCATCACGTGACTGTGCACTTTGTTTTTTAATTAGCCAGGCCATCCACCTCCCCGACTTATCCCCCTCAAAGTACTGTCCCACTTTTGACATTAGGATATCCCTTTCTATACGCTTACAACACAGTTGGTTGTATTCCCCCTTCATTCTCTTCAATTTCACCAGGTCCCCATGTGACTGGCTACCCATAATCTGTTTTTCTAACCTCAGTATATTAGCTTCTAGTTCATTCTCCCTTCGTTTTCCTTTTTTACCTTTAAAGGCTGCATATGAGATAGTCTCCCTCGCTCACAAAAGCTTTCAGAGCCTCCCATGTAGTTCTTGCCGAGGTATCCTCCACTTTGTTATTTTCAAGGAACTCCTGTAGTTTCTTGGACATTTGTTGCATGTATTGGGGATCTAACAGTGATGTGGGATCGATTCTCAATTGTCGCAAGTCCCCCCCCGTCTCTTTCTCCAGCTCTAAATATAGTGGAGCATGATCTGATACTATAATAGGGCCATACTCTATATTCCTTATTAGCCCCAAAAAAGCAGGAGAAGCCAGAACATAGTCTAGTCTTGTATAGACCTTATGATCACAGTAGTAAAAAGAGAATTCCTCTGTATCTGGGTGTTTAAATATCCACAATTCCTGCAAGGCCCTTTCCTCCACCAGTCTCCGGAGGGCCCCCACACTTCTGGGGGAATGCCTGAATCTGGGTTTAGAATGGTCAAGAAGGGGATCCCAATAAGTATTGTAATCGCCCCCTATAATCATTTTATCTGGGAACACTGCTAGCATAATAGCTAGGTGTTCAAAAAATTCTGGACTATCAAATGTAGGCCCATACAAGGATCCCAAGACTAGCAATTCTTCCTCCACCGTAGCCTTGACTATAACATACCTTCCCTGACTGTCTCTTTGGGTAGTATGAATTTGCACCCTGTTCCCCGGTCTGAACCACACACATGTTCCTCTGGACTTGGACATGAAATGAGATGCTACCATCATACCCCCACATTTTTTTTCTACTCGCTTGATCTCTTCACATGTTAAATGTAACTCTTGTAACATCACAGCATCTACATTTTTTTTCTTAATGTATGCCCATACATGTTTTTGTTTCTCTGTAGTTTTTAAGCCATTTACATTCCAGGATAACATTTTTAAACTAGCCATATGGTGGCATCAAATATATTCCAAGATCTAGGATCTCCCAAGCTCATTGCACTACAACTACCCAGAGCCCCCTCGCATCACCTGACTCTTGTCCTTTTTAATTTTTTCTCCCAATTAACAGACCACCCCCTCCCCACCCCCTCTCATCTGTAACATTTCATAAAGAACCCCCACAGAAAAGGCCCGGAAAAGAGAAAAGAAGAAGAGGAAATGAAAAAGAAAGGTAAAGACCTGCGCAACAGTGCTTATCTAATCTAATGGAAAACTAAGCCCCTTGTGTCAGGAATCTAGCAAGGTGATATCCAACTTTTATTCACCACCTAGATTCCCCCTTCCCACCAAATATACCTCTAATAAAAAAAAACCTATACTTTTGTGGAATAGCCTGCTGGCCAAACCGTCGTTATCTTCTCCATAAAGCCAGGTGTGGCGGTGCGAGCAGACCCCACCCAGGACCCCCCGGAAATGCCAAACACAAAATGTAATTTCCCACAACCAAACTGTCCAGATAAAGTGGATAAGTATAAAGCTGGGCTAATCAAGAACACTTAGAGGTCCACCCCCTCCAGGGAACCTCCGGAATGAGAAGCCCAACAGGAGTTGGCATGCCCCCACTCATAATTTAGCATACAGTCTTTTTATTGCTCATATGTCCTTTCATTCTCCAAGTGTTCCATCTCCCTTTTAATGTCTGGGTCATGCGAAAACACCTCCTGGCTCAATAGAAGGGGGTGACCAGCATAAGACTGGTCTCCTGTGCTGGCCTGCGCCCACCCCACCTGGAGCAACTAAAAATATAAAAACAACTGAATCCCCCCTCAGATATATACTGTGCACATATATTCAAGGAAAACTATTTCAGTAATTAAAATCAGGCACTCAAATCTTACCCTCATCCTCTCCTTGTTGACCAAAAACGAAGCAAGAAAATAGGTCTACATCTCCCTATTAATTTGAATAAACTTGACCTTGATTCTGCATTCTGTTGTAGATAAAACAAGAATAAAACAGCCTCTGGGACCCAAGTATAACAACCAAAGCAAAATTCAGTAGCTGCAGGTGGAGCTCTGTATAGCCACTCTAGGCTCCGGGGCTGGTGCCAGGGGAAGTGGGCGAGACCGCCCGCTCCAGCCATTATAGGTCTCAAGAGTTACAGAACAGACCGAGCAAATGCTCCTCTTCCCCCTCCCCAACACCCCCGTACCCTCATCCCACCTTAATACTGCCCTGCCAATACGTGGGTCTACCCACTGTGCAACTAATATACAGAGAAAAGCAGGACAGTTTTCCAGCTCCCTGTTGACCACTTTCTGCTGATCAGAATGCTTATATAACGTAGTGCTATACATATAAATAAACTAAGGATTGGTTCTAGCATATAACATAAAGACATTAGGCATCAGTTAGGTCTCTGTAGTGTCACTCTGGAATCACCTCCAAAGAGGAAGAAAACAAACAGTCCTACCCGGAGCTAGAGCCAGGGGGGAAATTGGGGAAGGCCACCCGCTCCAGCCTTAATAGACCTCTTAGGAGTTTCGGAGCAGACCGAGAAAAACTCCATTCCCCCCCAACCCCACTCCCTCTATCCACATCCTATGTAGTGTTGGTCGACAAGGATATCAGTACTTAGTAATTTAGCACAAGTCCAAAGTAAAGTTCACTCATCTGCATTTTCTTGCTGCTTCGATTTGTGTTCCATATACTGCATTGCCACGTTCAGGGTTTGTAAACACCTTCGGTTTGGTGTCTTTTCTCCTTATGATCAGTCGAGCTGGGTAGACAAGTGCAGAAGGCCACTCCAGCTGATGTAACCTCCTCTTCATGGGCATAAATGCATTCCGATCTGTTTGTACCGACCGTGAAAAGTCTTGGAAAATACTAACAGATTGAGATCCTTCTCTAATGGCGCCTGCCTTTCGTGCTGCATTCAGTACCATCATTCTGTCCTAATATCTCAAAAATTTTACAATAATGTGGTGAGGCCTTTCATTTGGGGGTGGTAGATGACCGGGAGTTATATGTGCCCACTGTATCTCCAAGGAGCATTCCGCTGGCAGGTCTAGCTTTGCTCTTAACCATGTCTGGCAAAAAGTTACACAGTCTCTGCCTTCCACTCCTTCAGCCATGCCCACTATACTTACATTTGTTCGCCTCGCCCTATTTTCATGGTCATCTAATATTGTTTTTAAGTTCTCTATTTCAGTCATTGCTGCTTGCAATTGGGGACTCCACTAATTATAACGGTCTTCTTGCGTACTATCCCTTTCTTCCACCTCCATTAATCCAGCCAAATGTTGTTCCACTGTCCCCAGCAAATTGTTTACTGTTGTTTGCAGGAGGACCAGCTGAGCAGATACATTTTCAAACCCTGCATTCATTTTACTTGTCAGGTCGTATTTTAAATCGTTAAATAACTTTTCCAGTACCAAGAACTGAGGGCTATACACGTTATCTTCCACAGTCCCTGCTAAATTTGTTGCAGCCCCATTACCAGCATTTTGTCCTTGTGGTGGCAAAGCCTCCAGGCCTAGATCTTTAAGACCATTGTTGGCACTTTTAAATGGAAGTTGCCACTGTTTTTTTGACATCTTTGGTGGCATAACTGTTTTCCCTACAAAATCCCATGTTTTTTTTTTCTCAGTGCATCCCTGGGTAGCGGGGGAAAGGGATATTCCTGACGGTTTAGGCTCAGAGCTCCAGAACTAAGCAGCCATTCTGGATACCCGCTTGGCCACTACCCCCTGATGAAAACCATGTTGAAAGAATATAGAACACAGAAACAGAAACTGTAGGCAGATAATGACTGTTAGGCCCATCCAGTCCACCTGTAAGTCCTCTACTGCTTTTGGCCTCAGGCCCTATCTATTCAACAGCTTTTTGTCCTTCTTTCTCACTGTTAGGGTTCCCTTATGCCTGTCCCAGGCATATTTAAATCCCTCCACTGTGCTCGCTGTCACCACCTCCTGTGGCACACCGGTCCATGTCTCCACCGCCCTGTCTTTGAAAAAAAAAAAGTTCTCACTTTTCGCCTTAACCTGCCTTCTTCCAGCTTCATATAGTGCCACCTTGTTGTACTATTCCTTCTAACTTGGAAGATGTCACTCCCCTGTACATTGTTTATGCCCTTGAAATACTTGAATGTTTCTGTTATGTCCCCCTCTTTCTCCTCTGCTCTGAGTATACTCTGAGGTCATTTAATCTCTCCTAATATGTTTTGTGCTGCAAGCCCTGTACTGTCTTGGTTGCTAACCCTGTACCATCTTGGTTGCCTTCCTCAGGACAGCTTCCACCCTGTCAATGTCCTTGCTAAGGTGTGGCCCCTAGAATTGCACACAGCAATCTAGGTGAGGCCTCACTAGTGTTTCATACAATGGCACATCCCTCCTTCTGCTAGTGATACCTTTTCTTATGTACCTCAGCATGCCACTGGCCCTCCTTGCAGCCTTTGTACTCTGATTTGACAACTTCAGGTCATCTGAAATGATAACTCTCAGGTCTCTTTCTTCCTTGGTGATTTTCAGCCCCCACCATCCTGTAGCTCTCCCTAGGGTTCCCTCATCCTAGATGCATTATTTTGTACTTCTTGGCATTGATCCCCAATTGCCACACCTCCAACCATTCTTCAAGCTTCATCAGTTCTCTCCTCATTTTCTCCACCCCTGTTGCAGATCTTGGTGTCATCTGCAAACAGGCAGACTTCCCCCTCCAGCCCCACTGCAATGTCACATTGAACAGGACTGACCCAAGGACTGATCCCTGAGGTACCCCACACGTCACCCCTCTCCCCAGATTGGACCCCATTTGCCACGACCCTCTGCCTCCTGTCCATTAGCCACTTTCTAACCCACTTTACCACCTTGTGCCCCATGCCCAGACTACCCATCTTGTTTAGCAGGCTCTTATGCTGTTGACGGTGTTGAAGGCCTTGCTGAAATCAAGGTATGCAACATCCACTGCGCCCTTCCCCCCAATTTACTTCCTTGGTCACCCAGTCAAAAAAATCAATCAGATTTCTTTGGAAAGACCTTCCTGCTATGAATCCATGTTGCCTTCAGATCCTGGTCACTGCTGGATTCCAGGTGTGCCACTGTTCTCTCTTTCAGCAGTGCTTCCATGATCTTCCCCATGACTGAGGTGAGGCTGACTGGCCTGTAGTTCTCTGCCTCCTCATTATTACAGCTTTTGTGCAGAGGGACTACATGTGCCCTCCTCCAGTCCTCTGGAATCCTCTCTTGTTGAATGACTCAGTCCCAGACTCAGTGAACATGGCTGCCAAAAGTGCTGCTAGTTCCCTTTGCAATTCACCACCTTCAGTTTTGTGAGATCCTCCAGGACTATCTTCACTGTGAATGGACAGATGTCCACCTCCCCCTCCCTTACATTTGTTGCCCAGCTATGGTCCCTGACCTTAACTCTTTTCAGTGAAAACTAAACAAAAGTATTTATTCACTGTTTCCAACTTATCTAGGTCTCCCTCATTACACTCACCTTCATCCCCGTTGAGCCTTACAACCCTCCCCCCCAGTTTTTCTTCTTTCCCTGATGTACCTATAGAATGTCTTGTCCCCTCTCATTACTGTCTTCCCTAAGCCCTCCTCAGTCCGCACCTTTTCACTCCTAACAGCCATACCCACTTCCCTCACACACTCCAGGTACTCCTCCCTGTCTTCTTCCCCTTGGGTCTCTTTATAACTCACCCTTTTAGCTCTGACCTTGTCTGCCACCTCTTTTGAGAACTGTAATTGCTTCCTCCTTTTCTTCCCTTTGGACACCAAACTGATGCATTGAGTTGTCTCTTCCAGTATGGCTCCTTTAAGCCTTCTCCACTGCTCTTCACCCACCACCTCCCCTTTTCCAAGGGCTACTCTAATACATCTCCCCAATTCAGTGAAGTTTGCCCTCCTGAAATCTAAAACTTTTGCCTTCATGTAACACACCGAAATGTGGCCAATGGAAAATCATGTACACAAATGCTCACAGTCTGGGAAACAAGATCACAGACCTGCAGACAATAATGACAGAGGCTTAACTGGACATAGTAACCAATAGTGAGACATGGTTTACCAGTAACCACACTTAGCAGACCTCAGTACCTGGCTATGTACTGTTCAGATGAGGCCAAGGTGCATGGGGGGTGGAGTGGCCCTTTATGTCAATGAAAATTTCAAAGCTTCAGAAATTTGGAATACACATAAGGAGCCAGAAGAACTGTGGGTCACCCTGGAAACAGGAAATGGGACAGCCATACGAACTGGAGTTGTGTACAAGCCTCCAAACCGGGGGCATAGACACATTACTGTTAGAAGATATACAAAACATGACAGCTAAAGGGGAGGTTCTGATAATGGGAGATTTTAACATGCTAGATACAGATTGGTCAATACCAGCAGGAACATCTGCAGAACTAGACACATGGTGGATTCTCTGCAGGGGGAGGGACTCAAACAGCTGGTACAACAACCCACAAGAGACAGGGCTATCCTAGATCTAGTACTGACTAACAGGGAAAGGATCACAGATCTCCAGGTAGAAGGTCACCTGGGGTCCAATGACCATCACTTGGTATGGTTCAGTTTGGCCACTAGATCTAAATCATCCCATTCTGAGGCAAAAATGTGGGACTACAGTGGAGCTGACTTTGATAAGATGGCCAACACAGTTAAGCTAGCCCTGGCAAAAAGAAATACAGGTGAGGGGGTGCAGGCAAAGTGGGAAAGCATTAAAGATGCAATACTTGAAGCAACATCCCATTGTGTTAGAGAGAAAATGAAGTGCAAAAGAAGAAGGAAACCACTTTGGTTGTCAAAAACAGTAGCAGAAAAGATCAGATCCAAAAGGCTGTCCTTCAGGAAATGTAAGGGAATGCAGCGGGATAAAGATAGAGAGGCATACCAAACTTCCTTAAGGGAAACAGGGAAGGCAGTAAGGCAGGCAAAATCCTAAACAGAGCTAAAACTAGCATAAACAGTAAAATAAGGTGACAAGACTTTCTATAGATACATTAATGATAGGAGAAAGTCCAGAGGGGTTTTTGCTAAGATCAAAGGGGATAAGAGAGTATGTAAGGAGGAGGACCATGTAAAAGCATCTGTCCTAAATACTGTAGATACTTCTGCTCAGTATTTACTGAAGAGAAGGTAGGGCAAGGCTCACAGCTCAGCACCATGGACACAAGGGGGAGGGAGGTGTGCACTAGTCCCTTCACAAAACAAAGGGTCCTACAAGAGCTCGATAAGCTCAGGGTGGACAAAGCAATGTGACCCAATGGCATACATCCCAGGGTACTAAAGGAGCTAAGGGTGAAACTAGCAGAGCCATTACCAGAACTATTGAGTGAGTCTCTGATCACATGAGAGGTCCCAGAAAAATGGAGAAGGGCTCATATGATCCTGCTCCACAACACTGGTAGCAGGGAGGAGGCAGGGAACTACAGACCAGTCAGTCTTACTTCAGTAGTGGGCAAGATTATGGAGGCACTCCTTAAGGAAAAGATAGTGCAACACCTGGAATCCATAGGAGCACAGGATCCAAGACAGCATGGGTTTACAAAAGGAAGGTCCTGTCAAATTAATCTCTTAAATTTCTTTTACTGGGTAACCAGAGTGGTGAACCAAGGAGGAGCAGTTGATGTCACCTACCTTGACTTCAGAAAAGCTTTTGATATTGTTCCACATAGAAGATTGAATAATAAGCTGGGTAGGCTTGGGCAGGTCAGAAGTTGGTCAGCTGGGTGGCAAATTGGTTGACTGGCAGTAAACAGAGAGTGGTGGTAAACGGTGTACAGTCAGAAGAGATGCAAGTCACAAGTGGGGTACCTCAGGGATCAGTCCTGGGGCTAGTCCTCTTCAATATCTTCATCAGTGACATTACAGAAGGACCAGAGGATAAGGTTTGACTGTTTGCAGATGACATCAAGATCTGCAACAGAGTAGATGATCCAGATGGGGCGGACAGAATGAGAAGCGATCTGGATAAACTAGCAAAATAGTCAATAGAGTAGCAACTGGAATTTAATGGAAAGAAGTGCAAGACCATGCACATAGGGAAGAGAAACCCTGAAGCCACCTATTGGCTGGGAGGGGAGTTGCTAACAGTCACAAGGGAAGAAAGAGACTTGGGCGTCATCATCACCGATGACCTGAAATCATCCAAGCAGACCACTAAAGCAGTAGGTAAGGCTAGAGGGATGCTGGGGTGTGTTAGCAGGGGATATCACAAGTCAGAAGAAGGAGGTAATAATCCATCTTTACAAGACACTGGTTAGGCCCCATCTGGAGTACTGCATGCAGTACTGGAAGACACACCTTCACAGGAACATTCGCCACATTGAGGCAGTCCAGAGAAGGACAACCAAAATGGTGCAGGGAATGCATCAGAAAACATATGAGGACAGATTAACAGAGCTCAATATGTATACCCTAGAGCAAAGGAGGGAGAGAGGTGATGTGATCGAAACATTCAGACACCTTAAGGGCATTAACAAGGTGAAAAAGTCTAACATGTTTCAATATAAGAAAAATAGCAGAACAAGGGGAAGCAGCATGCGATCAGAAGGAGGCTGATTAAGGAGTAATGTGAGGAAGTTCTTTTTCACAGAAATGGTATTGGATGCAGTTTGTGCCAGGTAGATCATGTCAAACCAATCTTGCGGAGTTCTACGAATGAGTAACATCAGAATTGGACAGGGGAAAGCCTGTGGATGTATTATTCTTGGACTTCAGCAAGGCGTTTGACTCTGTCCCCCACAATGGTCTGGTGGAGAAACTGATGGGGTTGGGAGTGGGTCCTTTGATGGTCAGATGGATTGAAAACTGGCTAGCTGGATGCACCCAGAGAGTAATGGTTGGTGGGGAGCTCTCAAACCCTAGAGAGGTTGGTAGTGGGGTACTGCAGGGCTCGGTCCTGGGTCCGATCCTGTTTAATGCTTACATATCAGACATTAGGGAGGGTATTGGGTGTGAAATGAGTCTCTTCGCCGATGACTCCAAGATGGGATCAGTAGTTGAGGGAGGAGAGGGGAGGTTGGCCCAGCAAGGGGACCTGGACACCTTGGAAAGCTGGGCTCACACATGAAAATTAAATTTCAATATCACCAAGTGAAGGTGTTGCATCTTGGTCGGGGAAACCCTAAACACAGGTACACCCTAGAAGGGGAGGCACAGAAGGTCTCAATAGGGGAAAAAGACCTAGGGGTCATGGTGGATGCATGTATGAATAACTCTGAGCAGTGCAGGAGAGCAGCTAGCAAGGCAAACAAGGTTGGGATGCATCATAAGGGGGATCACCTCTAGGAGTAGGGAAGTGATTCTGCCGCTGTACAATGGACTGGTTAGATCACACCTTGAGTACTGTGTACAGTACTGGAGACCACACTTGAAGAGGGACATACAGCTCCTGGAGAGGGTACAGAGGAGGGCAACAAAGATGATACGAGGACTAGGGGAATTGATGTATGTGGACAGACTTGAGGAGCTCTGCCTGTTTTCATTGGAGGAGAGGAGAGACGGGGGGACATGATTGAGGTCTTCAAGTACCTCAAGGGAATAAATAGGGTTAACATGGAAGGGATCTTTAGACTAAAGCAGGGAGGTATCACCAGAGGGCATGGTTTGAAGTTGGAAGGTAGAAGGACGAGCGGGGGGAAGAGAAGGAGGTTTTTCACTGAGAGGGTGGTGGACCCTTGGAATGCACTGCCTAGTGAGCTGGTTCAGAGATCCACAGTGGATGGCTTCAAAAAAGGATGGGACAGACACAGAAAGTGGATTTATCAGATGATGGCCTGGCCCAGGGTGGTGGGGATGGATGATAGAGGTTTCTGGAACACAGGGGTGGGGGCACGGCACCCAAGTAGGGATCTGAGGTTCGAGCAGACTGTGTAGACTGTAAGGCCTAATCTGCTCGCAATTAGTATGTTAGTATGTTCATTTGGTTAACTTCACCTGTATTCACCTATGATAGTAGCAACCAAATATTGTCCATTAGGAATATATATGTTTTTCTTTTTCATGTCATATAAGTCATACTTTTCATCTTTTTTAATTTTTTTTTAAAGGAAGATTTTTTTTCATATTATAAGTTATGTTTGTTTTCTTTTTGTGATAAGTTTCGGTGGCCGCAAATAAGAAAACCAGGAAATAAGAACTATGGTGATATTTTTCATCCCTTTCTGTAACAGCCTGAATTTTGCCTTTGTTCACTTATGATAGCGGCAGCCAAATAACTAATTACAATTAGAATTTGGGAATGCAGGCTTGCAACTTTGGTAATTTTCAATATTTTTACCCTACATTCCTAAGCCGCAGCCCTATCGACTCTTGCCAGAGCATGTTTCCTTTTGGGACTTGGGGTTGGGGTGGGGGGTGTATTAAGGTAAGAACCCTAATGCCTTATTTCCCTACTTTTATGGTGTTAACTTATTGTCACTGGTGCACTACCAAAGTTTTCTGCAAAGATTTTACTTTTATTTTGAGATAGTGCAATCGTATCCTCTTTCACACAGGTCTCAAAACAGGTGCAGATGCACAGGGCCTTTGAGCCCTGTCCCTTGGGAAGACTCCATCTGCCTATGGAAATGCAGGGCTTGGCATACCCCGCTCCCCAGCCAAGGATGGGAAGTTAAAATTTCTGAAGCTATGAGCAAGCATAGGATAATTTCAATGTGCACTCATAACTTTTCTATTTGTATACATGTATTGTGACCCCAAATTTTCAAAAATAGCCTTCTTATGACTCCATCTCATGAAAAAGGACAGTGTAAATGTTCTAATCTCACATGAAAGGTGATTTTGCTAAGGGACAATGTTATTGCTTTTTGACCCTGATCTGCACAATTCCACAACTATTAGTCATGTGGTGGGGTCCCAAAAAGTCCATGTTGAAAATCTGGGGTCACAATATGGGAAAATGACAAAGTTATGAATGAATATTCAAACCCAGTTGAACTATATTGAATTACACTAACCTTAATATACACACAAAAAAAGTATGTTGCACATTACATGTCACAAATTATATGTTGCAAATAACATATCACAAATTACTGTATGACAGGTAAAACTTATGAGTCAAGAATGGCAAAAATGTAAGAAATGGCAAAATGCAATCCCATGGCAGAAAGAGAGGTTTGGGGAGGTATTTTTGGAAATTCAGTACCAGAATCAAGCTAAACAACTGCTGTTTAGTAAAATAGATGTGTTGGGGTTTAATTTTGCCTCAATATTTCCTTCTTACACCATTTTGTAAATTAAAAAAAACAGAAATGGTGGCTGCCGCAATCTGTATTATTTGACACACAGCAAGAAAATCATGAAAATAAGCACTTGTGAGCCAGTTGAACTGGAATGTTAACTCATGAATCATTATAACTAAAATGGTATCATATTTTTTTCAACAAACCTTTGTAAGGCATACCCTTGCCACATGCCCATTCAAAGCTGAACATTTAATAAAAAATTTTCACACCATCATAGAAACATAAAAACGTAGAATTTGACGGCAGATAAGGACCGCTTGTCCCACCTAGTCTGCCCATCTTCCTACCTAACAGATAAGCTGCAGATCCTAGTTAACCAACAGCTTACTTCCTCCTACCCCCCCACTAGGACTGTCTTATGCTTGTCCCATGCATTCTTGAAGTCCCCCACTGTTCTTGACTCCACAACCTCCTCAGGGAGGCTGTTCCATGCATCCACAACCCTCTCAGTGAAAAAATGCTTCCTCACATTACCTCTGAGCCGTCCCCCCCATTTTAAAATTGTGCCCCCTTGTTCTTGCACATCTCTTTTTCTGGAAGATGCTACCCTCTTGGACTTTGTTAATTCCCTTGAGGTACTTGACAGTTTCTATCATGTCCTCTCTCTCCCTTATTTCCTCAAGGGTATACATATTAAGCTCGTTTAGTCTTTCTTCATATGTCTTCTGGTGCAGACCCTGCACCATTTTGGTTGCCCTCCTCTGGACAGCCTCCACTCTGTCTATGTCTTTGCTGAGATGGGGTCTCCAGAACTGCACACAGTACTCCAGATGGGGTCTCACCAACTGTTTGTACAGAGGGATAACAACTTCCTGTTTTCTACTATTGACGCTTCTTGCTATGCATCCCAGTATCCCCCCAGCCTTCCTTACTGCCTTCTCACATTGATTGCCCACCTTTAGGTCATCTGATATAATTACCCCCAGGTCTCTTTCTATTTTACTGTTGTCAGTATCTCACCCCATTGTGTACGCTTCCCCTGGGTTTTTGTTTCCCATGTGCATTACCTTGCACTTCTTTGCATTGAATCTGAGCTGCCATACATTTGACCATTCCTTCAACCTTGCCAAGTCCTTTCTCCTCCTTTCCACTCCATCTTGTGTATCAACCCTGTTGCAGATCTTTGTGTCATCTGCAAAGAGACATACTTTTCCTTCCAATTCCTCTGCAATGTCACTTATAAAGACATTAAAAAGGACCGGTCCCAGTACTGAACCCTGTGGTACCCCACTAGTAACCCTCCTTTCTTCACTGTGTACTCCATTTACTACTACCCTTTGCATCCTGTTGTCTAGCCAATTTTTTATCCAGGCTACCACCTTGGAACCCACTCCAAGGCTGTAGGTAAGGAAAAATAATACAGAATGTTTACGTAAAGTTTTTTTTGTTGCTCTGTACCTCAAAAACCATACAAGATGGCATCACAAACTTTTCACGTCTTGAGACTCTAACAGCCAGACTGCCCATGACAAATTTTGTGCTTTTTCATCAAATGGCACCAATGTTATTAAGGTGTAAAAACCAAGATTTAACATTGAACAGCCTTCTCAGACCTAACTATGGGGCACTACCGGACCACTATAATTAAGTTGGGCGAAGGCTGGAGAGGCGTTGTCGAAAGTCCGGTCGTGATGATGACAGGCTTAGTTTGATGGAACATTATTTGGTCTATCAATCCGCAATCTCTCGTAAGAAGGCAGAATTCCTGTCCAGAGAGATAGCGGCTGCACAGAATAGACCGGCTCAGCTCTTTCGGACTGTGGACAGACTGTGCAATCCAGTCTGTCTTCAGCCCAGAAGAGCCTTATCTCAAGAATGGTGTGAGGAGCTTGCTCTCTTCTTTGCAGATAAGGTTGTCAAAATCAGATCGGACATTCACTCTTCCCCTCCAAATGGGAGCAGCGGTGGTTGTCAGGAGATGTCAGACACCCAGTTGGAATGGTCTGACTTCAGCCTTCCCATAATCGAGGATGTTGTGATGATCATTCGAGCACTGCGACCGACCTGCTGTGATTTGGACCCTGGTCCCACGCGCCTCTTAGTGGGTTGCGTGGATAAGATTGGCCTGGTCCTAGCTTTGATCGTATGGAAGTCTTTGGAGAGGGGGATTTTTCCAAATCCCCTTAAAGAGGCTATAGTTAAACCTCTATTAAAGAAACCCTCTTTAGACCCAGACCATCTAGCAAATTACAGGCCAGTCTCTAACTTACCCTTTGTGGGTAAAGTTATTGAGAAAGTGGTCACAGTGCAGTTAGAGGATCATCTGACCAACAACAATATCTACGATTCACTCCAGTCCGGATTTAGAAAAAGGCATAGTACCGAGACAGTGCTCGTATGGGTACTAAATGACCTCCTAATGGTGAGAGATCGTAGGACCCGATCCATCTTGGTACTACTTGATCTCTCTGCAGCGTTTGACACCGTTGACCATGGTGTGCTGTTGGAGCACCTGCGGTAAGTCTGTGGACAGTCTGGTATGGTCCTCAGATGGTTTCAATCTTACCTTGAGGGTAGGACTCAGAGAGTGGTGTCGGGAATTTTTTCCTCAGCATCATTCTCCCTGCCCAGTGGGGTACCGCAGGGCTCCATTTTAGCACCCATGTTGTTTTTGGTGTATATGCTACCATTGGGGGCAATTATTAGATGGTACGGTTTGGGTTTTCACTGCTATGCAGATGATACCCAGCTGTATATGTCTTTTGTGCCCGGTCAGGACGCTGCCTTGTCGGTATTTAATAACTGCCATAAAGAAATCCAAGACTGGATGAATGGGAGTTGGCTGAGGTTAAACCCAGAGAAAACTGAGGTGTTGGTTGTGGATAAAGGCTGCTGTGAGGCAGGTCTGCTGGAGGGATCACCCTCAGGCCTATGGCTTGGAGGCGTCCAGCTGATGACCTCAGACCAGGTGCGGAATCTTGGCGTAATAATTGATGACCATTTGACACTTAAATCCCAGGTGTCAGCGGTCATAAAAACTTCCTTTTTTCATCTAAGGAATATTGCCATGGTGAAGCACTTGGTTCCTCCAGAGGACCTTCCAACATTGATCCACACCTTTGTTACCTCCCGGCTTGACTACTGTAACTCCTTATACCTAGGGCTATCGGGGGTTGAACTTCGCCATCTGCAGCTAGTGCAGAATTCGGCAGCCAGGCTGTTGACTGGAGTTTCTAGATCCAGTCACATAATGCCTGTGCTCCGCGGACTTCACTGGTTGCCAGTGTTTTGGCAAATTACCTTCAAGGTCGGTTTGTTGACCTATAAAGACCTACATGATCTGGGACCTGCCTAGCTGAAAGAGCTCCTTTGCCCCTATAGTCCCTCCTGCCCCCTCCGATCCACTGACGAGGGATTGCTAGAGATTCCCAGGGTACGCTTGAAAACATCTGGTGCTAGATCGTTTAGTTTTATGGCACCTACCCTGTGGAATTCTCTACCTCGTCAGGTATGAGATTGCCCAACCGTCCTTAGTTTTAAGGGAGCTTTGAAAACCCACCTTTTTAATATAGCTTTTAAGGATTTATATTAGTTTTGATTTATTATATTTATTGTCATGTGTATTTGTACAGGCGCTTTGATTTTAAGAAAAGCGCCTTTTAAAAATAAAGTTGAATTGAATTGAATTGAATATAATTCTTTTTCTTTCCTTGTTTTTCCCAGGCTGTGTGGTAATTTATCTTTAGTAACCATCTATTTTGCATGCTGCAGTTAATGATAAGAGGTTCTACCCAAAAGTGCCAATAAGCATTTTCTCGATGACAATTACAGAGCAGACAAAATGTCACCAAGTACTACAGTGCCAGTTATATAGTTTCCCAGGAGGTACAGCACCAAAGAACCTTACTGGGAAACAGTCAGTTTTTGTGGTGGGCTTTGCCTCCCACCCCCCAGAATTAAATATAACCTCCTCTGGGGTAGGCATGTCCCAGAGGAGGTAGAAACAGTGTGGGGGGAAAGTTTGACAGGAGTTGGGGGCAAAGCGTGACAGGAGTGAGGAGCAATCTAAAAACAAGATCACCGCTTTCACTGTCACCCTTGTTGCATCTCCAAAATTGCCATGACCAAAATTAGTTGGAAAATTGCTGAGATAAAAAGATAAGAGAGGTCAGATGTCACAAGTTTCCACACTACAGCAATGATAGCTCGTCTGAAACCATGACCTCTGAATCATGTATGTCAGGATACTTTAAAAGGAAAACTCTGACCTGAAACCAAAGAATGGGAGATTCCTAATGGATATACACAATAGATTGTCTCTGCTGGGTGACAGGTAGACACCATTGCTCTGTATTAAACTACTTCCAGGTCAATACCTGAACAATAATATAACATATAAAGCCCATAGCTCATATGATTTTCTCACATGCAGAATTTTAGCTACTATTATGAGAGCGAAAAAAGGAAACATGGTATGAAAGCCTTTAGCAGGGCTATGTGACACTGAATGCTGAAGTAGCCACTTCAAGTATTCAAGTTCAATACCTAGTTCCTTTCAATCTTAGTCAATCAAACCACTGTTGTGCCTTTTCGTAAAGCACATTTGGTAATTACAAGTATGGCTGCTGAACACTGAAGTCATTGATTTGTGTAATGTTGTCATTTTCTTTCAGATTCTGCAGAGTGTGTGAAGTGTCCGACTGATCGCTGGCCAAACACAAACAGAAATCATTGTATTCTGAAGTCCATTGAGTTCCTTTCCTATGAAGACCCCTTGTCTGTGACCTTGACTGCCATCAGCTCATTCATGACTCTAACTGCTGTTTCTACCTTGATAATCTTTGTCAGATACCAAGAGACTCCAATTGTGAAAGCCAACAACCGTGAGCTCAGCTGTGTCCTTATTCTGGCTATTGCATTGTGTTTTCTTTGCCCTCTAATCTTCATTGGGCATCCTTCAGCAGTGACATGTAGGATCCGACAAGTCATGTTTGGCATAATTTTTGTTTTCTGTGTCTCCTGTGTGTTGGCTAAAACCATCACAGTGGTCATTGCATTCAATGCCACAAAACCAAATAGCAACTTAAGGAGATGGGTGGGCCCTAGGTTACCCAATGCTACTGTCAGTCTTTGTACCCTTTTTCAGATTATACTGTGCACTGCATGGATGACCTGGGCACCACCTTATCCAGAACAGAACCTGGAATCCCAACCAGGGATGATAATAATTGAGTGTAATGAAGGATCACCTACTGCATTCTGGAGCATGTTGGGATATATGGGCTTCCTGGCCAGTGTCAGTTTCATAGTTGCTTTTCTTGCCAGAAAGCTACCAGACAACTTTAATGAAGCCAAACTAATCACATTTAGTATGCTGGTTTTTGTGAGTGTTTGGCTGTCGTTTGTCCCAGCCTACCTCAGCACGCGAGGGAAGTACATGATTGCAGTTGAGATATTTGCTATCTTGTCCTCCAGTGGGGGTTTGTTTTGCTGCATATTTGTCCCAAAGTGTTATATCATATTATTGAGATCAGATATGAACACCCGGGAGCATCTCATGGGGAAGAAATCATAGGACTGCACAATGTGATTTAAATATAAATTGTAGAAGAGTATTGGAATAATAGTTTTCACTTCTTAGTCAGTAAGACTGCAGCAAAAGTTTTAAGAGCAACAGAAGTAGAGTAATTTTTTTAGGGACACTATTGCATTATGATAGTTCTGGAATCCCAACTGTAGGAAAGATATAAAGAGTCCAAAGAAGAGAAACTAAATTAATGATAGAGAGACTTAATACCCATAAAAAGGTTACTTGTAGGCAAAGGTATTCAAAGGGAATATTTAGGTATGCTAAATGGTTTCCTAAAAGATCCTGGAACACTTTAAGGATCTGAACTAAGTAATAAACAATATAAAAGTACCACAAGGGGTATTATAAGTCCCTGGTATCTACTGGTGCCCTCCGCTGATTGTCAGCCCAATGTAATAAAATAGCATTCCCTAGTGCTAGTGATTCCCCTACTAATCACCAGATCAATGTAAAACACAACAGTTTCATTAGTGTCCATTGGTACCTCCTCCCACACGCACCCATGCTCGATGTTTCATTTATCATTCCCTGTTGTCAAGTAGTCTCTTTACCCACCTGCACCATGCTAATGTTTCATTCATCATTCCCTGATGTCCACTGGTCCCTTCCCACATTTACACCCATGCCCAATCTTATAAGTAGCATTCCCTGGTGTCCAGTGTAACTTCCCCATCCTTATCCTTAGCACAATAATGGAATCCAATTCCCTGGCATCTAGCAGACCTCTTCCCTATTCCTAATTTCCTGTAGAGTAAAGGAAACCCTTTCACTGGTGTCTACTGGACCCCCCTCCCTATCCACGATCCCCATGTAGAATAATGGAAATTCATTCCCTGGTGTTTAGCAGACCCCTATGCCTATCCCTAATCCTCTGTGGAATAATGTAATGCCATTCCCTTGTGTTTAACAGACTCTTCTACCCTCAGAAGTAATACTCCTTTACCCCACTCCCCCCATTCTGACCTCTGAGCCAGTGACAGGCAGAGCCCTCTGTACTCCAGTATGGATGGCTGCTGACTGTGCTGTCAATGAGTGCATACAGTGCATGCTCATTGACAGTTCAGTTGGTGGCTGGCTGTGGTGGAGAGCCGAGGGCTGTGCTAGTCCCTGGCTGGGGGCCAGGGGGGAGAGCAAGGTCGTGGGGCATTACCTGCTGGGATGGGGAGATGAGGGGCCTTCTAGACATGAGGGAATGGCCTTCCACTATTTTACATGGGATTGGAGATTAGTGGGTCTACTAGACACTGGCAAATAGGGTTCCAGTATTCTAGAGGGAACTGGGGATATAGAGTGTGATCTATTAGACACCAGGGAATGGACTTCCATTACTCTACACTGGATAGAGATGTGGAGGTCCACTGGACACCAGGGAATGCTACCTGTAATACTGGACAAGAATGTGGAAGGGGTTAGGAACCACTGGACATCAGGGAATGATGAATGAAACATATGGCATGAGTGTGGGTAGCGGTAGGGCCACAGAACACCAGGGAAAGTGTCATGTTTCATATTGCACTGGCAATTGGTGTGGGGCACTAGAGTATCATGCCAAATAAGCTAATGCATTTTAGTGACTCAATCTGAGCAATGGAAGAATAGTGCATTTAAGTTTAGCGAGTTGTGCTTAATAGGAAATTTATTGTCAGAGAAGAAGACTTCTGGTTGGACAATATTTACCCTTCAGTAGTAATTAGCACAGTTTTGGAGATGGTTATTAACAGTAAGGGGGGGTTCAGGGGCATGGTGGGTACTTCCCCCTACAGAGAATATATTGTTGCATTATGTAAGTGTATTAGGCACTGAGCAGTTATTTTCTTGTTTTGGCAGTGAATGAATACTATTGTGGGCTGGGCTGGGATTGTGGTTCCATCATGGCATAGTGGGTATATTAGGGTGTTAGGTAAGTAGCATGTTTCTATAGTTGTGTCTCATGTGCTGTCATTGGTTTGAATCTAGCTGTGTCTTCTTCAGTATTTGGCTGTCTGTGTGGTGGCCATTGCTGACAAAAAACAGTTACTGTGTGTGTTTTGCTTTTTGGTGGGGGGGCTGTCAGATATTGCTAATTTAGCGTGGTGTATTTTTTTTTAAGGTGTTGGTTGTGTTAACAGAGAGGGTGTTTTTTTATATTAACAAATGGGGGACACCAGTCCAGTGGTGCTGAGGATTGAGGTGCTGGATGCCACACCTTGTGTCATGCTGGCAACCTTGGTTCGGGTGCGAGCACAGGTTGTCAGGGGTCAGTAGGGGAGGATAGTATTGAGCATCTGGAGGACTGGTCTCCTATCCTGGGGAGGGATGTGGGTTTCCACTGCTCTGCAGTGGCCCCTGGGGATGCCCGGAGGCACTGCTAGAGTTGGTATTATGGTTGGAGGAGTGTGGCAGACGTCAGCATGTTAGTGCTAGACATCATTGCACATCTGTACTCCTGGGGAACAATCAGGAGGATAAACCAGCAGTATCACTCATGGCAGCTTGATGGCCATAGCTTCTTGAACCAGGTGGCAGCCCAAGGGTGACCTAACATGCCAGTATTGGATCTTTGCCTGATGCAGGGACCAAGGGGGACCTTTCATGGGTATAGCAGCACATGCCAGCTGGTTGTGTGTGGGGAGCCCCAGGGGGTTGTCGGGGGAAGCAGAGAGGTGGCTGGAGGTAAGGCAGAGTGGTGGCTGCATTGGAGGAAAAATAAAGTGGATATAAAAACAAACAATTGGGAGGACACACTCTTACCCTCATTGCAGAGAAGCCATGCAAGTGTGGATTTGGGTGGTGGATCACCAGCTGGAACTCTCAGCAGTCCACATTCCAGGCATTCACAACTCTCTGGAAGACAGCCTCAGTTGGACTTGATCCTGAGCCCACAGGTGGGAACTGCTTCCAACAGTAGCAGAAGATCTCTTCACCAGGTGGGGTCACCCAAAAATCAATCTATTTGCCTCCACATTCAACTCAAAACTGTCCAGTTTCTGCTCACTAGAACCAGTGCCTGGTGTTTTAGGCAAGATGCATTGCCTCTCTCTTGGGCAGGGAGGTTTCTTTATGCATTCCCTCCCTTTCCCCTTTTGCAATGGGTACTCATCAAGTTGCAGCCAGAGGAGGAAGAAATGATCCTGGTGACTCCATTCTGGCTTTGGCAGATCTGGTTCTCATTATAGCAACAACTGTCAGTGGAACATCCAATGCCCCTGCCTCTCTGGTCAGACTTGCTTTCCCAGTATCAGGGCTCCCTGGTCCATCCAGATCTCAGATTTTTGCATCTTCATGCTTAGCTCCTACAGACCTAGTTGTCTCCAGATTCAGGGTGTCCCCAAGAGTAGTGGACATACTAGTGGCAGCCAGAAAACCCTCCATTAGGCTGACTTGCACAATGAAATGGAAGCAATTCTGCATTTGGGAAACCACCAGGAGCTTGGATCCTTTCCCTTTCCCAGTGAACTCAGTACTGAAGTACCTTCTCTCTCTGTCTGATGTAGGACTCATCTACTCTCTGTTAAAAGTGCACTTGTCTGCAGTTCCAACATATCATGTGACTATTGAAGGCAAGCATATTGCACAGCTGGAATTGTTACACACCTTTCTGTGGGGCATGCTCCATTTGAAGCCTCCCATCTGGGACCCCATCCTGCATTGGGACCTTTTTGTTTATTTTAGAGAATCTCACTCTGCCTTCCTTTGAGTCTGCCATGAGCTGCAAGCTTCGCTTTCTGTCATGGAAAGCCTTATTTTTAGTTGCCATTACTTCTGCTTGAAGAATTTCCAAGCTTCAGGCACTGATGTGCAATGATCCTTATCTGGTTTTTCACAAGAACAAGGTGTCCTTGAGAACTAATCCTAAATTTCTGCCGAAGGTGGTCTCAGAGTTTACCTTGAATCAAGATATCCACCAGCTGGTATATTATCAAGAGTATTCAAATCAAGGGGAAGCTCTGTTACATACTCTGGATGTCCATAACTCCACAGACACTATAAAAGATTCACAAAGACAGCACATCTCCCCCCAGTCATTACCTCCTTAAATGTATTAGTTAAACTGGCAGGTTTCTCATTCTGTTTACTTACAAGGTGAAAAAAAGATCACAAGCAAATCGATGATACATCATGCCTAAACGCAGCTACTTGTAAGTGAACAGAATGACAAACCCATCCATCTGTGTAACTAGTAAATTTTAAGGAGGTAAAGATTGGAGAGAGGGGAGTGAAGTGCTCTTTTTGTGAAGTCTTTTACAGCGGGGGGAGTGGTAGAGTTGCACTGTATTCTGAAGGTGGGAAAGTGGTGAAGGTTTAAATAAAACACAGTTGGCCCAATGATATTTTTTTTTTTACTTTTGCACTGATGAAATAAAGACTACAGCAAATCTCCATACCTTTTTATGGCTGTGACCAGAACCTACAGCCATATCACATTACACTGAAAAGGGGTTTCCATGGAACAAATGTTTTAGTAGTTTTCAGTGTATCCTTCCTTAATGTTGCAATCCCTATGGCAGTTAAAACATACTCCCTTCTTTCTGTTTAGAATGATGGACACAGTACTCAAAGCTGATTTTCTCTGAGACCAAATGTGCACACCTTCCAAATAAATCTAAATATCTTTAAAACTATTTAAGATGCACAAAAACAACCAGTATAAAAATTGTTTGGGGTCAAATGATCTTTCACATGAGGATAGTCACTAATCTAAATTCTTTATATTGTGTGAAAACCGGTATTCCAAACAACCTCATTTGTTTTCTTTCTGAATGAACAGAGTAGGGGTCATGCCAAACAAATGTAAATATCTCAGAAAGTACACAAGTTAACAGTTTACAAGCAACATGAAAATTGTTGAGGACAAAATTACCTTGCAAATGAGGATAGTCACTAATCTGAATTCATTAGATTTTTTTTATATACTGCCATCCAAAAGATGAAAATTGTGAAGAAAAATGAAAATTCAGGTAATTAGATCCCCATAGTTTAAAAAATATAATTACTTTAGCTAAACAAATAGACTCATTTGAAAGGTAGTTTTGTCCTGAACTACTTTCATACTGATGGGTCATGAGTAACTCCTGTACTTTCAGAGATATCTGCATTTATCTGGCATCATTTTTATTGTTCATCTAACAGCCTGATTTCTGAAACCACTATACTGAGACCAGAACATATGGTTTCTATCCTGTCGTGTTTAATCTAACAGCAGAAGATAAAAGTTATTCTCGCTATGTAGAGCGCGGAAATGAAATTCTTTAGTTCTTAATATGAACAACAAAAACAACCAAAAAAACCCCACTTGAAACAAAATGATCTGCTTATTGGGGGCACATTAGATCTTTTATGGATGAGATCATGTTAAATCTTTTCAGGAAAAAAAGCAGCAGGTTAATTTTAGTAGTTATTAGCCTGTAATGTCTATATGTGAAGCTGTCACTGACCAGATTGGGGGAAGAAGGAAGACAGAAGAAAACAATGCTCACACACATAGAGAAGACTTGTCTGTCTGTGAAACTTTTAGAAGCAAATGGTTTGATAACTTTTCGGCATCTATGCTGTACCATTGATTTTTTTTCTTGTATTATTTCCTCTTTGGCAACTTATTCTATTAAAATGCATTACATGTATACATTACTAAATCTCGACATTGGGCTAACTCTTAAATGAATCCTAAATAAGTTTTAAGCCATTCACTTTAAGGGAGGTCAGTACCTGTGCAAAAGGTTGAGTGTTATTTTTTCTTTCTTTTTTTTAACAATTTTCCAAAGTAAAAGTTTGGAGAAATAGAAAATGTATGTACAACGAATCTCCTATGTATTTTCAACTCAGAGAGAAATTAATATGTGTGTACAATCGAACCCAAAGTTTATACAGTTTTTATTCTTAAGTAATGTTATTCTGAATCTTATTGGACTATTGATGAACTGAGCAAAGGAATGTTTAGATAAAACAAACTGATGACTGCAGGATTGGGAGGTCAATAAAACTGCAAAAGGTCAAATTATGAAACCTTAAATGCACTCATTAAGACCATTCTTCCTAGTGTGTGATTATAATGAATTAAAGACACTTAAATATGGACCTATAATTATGCAACCATTGTGATACATATTTTTAGGTTCAGAGGAATGGTCAGGACTGCCAAAATCATGGTGATCTCACTGATTCAGCACTTCAGTGTGCATGGATCAAACCAAAAAGAGCCATAATAAAAGCTTTTATCTTCTCAAAGAAATATATATATTTTATTATATTTGATTTAACCTGAAAACAGAAAATAATAATAAGGAAGTAAAACAATTAAGATGAGATTTCAACGTTCTCCAGTCATACATTGAAGCTGAGCCATAATAAAGGCTTCTATCTTCTTCATACAAAGGCAAAGGTACTGGACTTTTGGAGGGCTGACTTTGCCAAAATGGGTGAGAGCCTAAGGAATGCACTAGCAAATGGGCAGGAAGCAGGGGTGGAAGAACAATGGGGAATAATAAAAACTGCCATCACAGAGGTAACAAGCCTTTGTGTGAAGCAAATAAACAAAATGAAACGATGTAAGAAACCACTATGGTTCTCATAGGAAGTGGCAGTGAAGGTTCAAGAGAAAAAGAAAGCATTCAGGTAGTACAAGGAATCACAGAAGGAGCAGGACAGAGAACTGTATCAGTTAAAGCAAAAGGAAGCTGGGAAGGCAGTCAGAACAGCAAAGGCCCAAACCGAGGAAAAGATAGCCAACTCGGTTAAAAAGCAGGATAAAACCTTTTATAGGTACATCAGGAGCAAAAGGAAGACCAAGGGAAGGATAGTGAGGCTTAATAAAGGGAGGAGGGTGGGAAGAGGGTGACTGTGAAAAGGCAGAGATACTAAACAAATATTTTTGTTCAGTATTTACAAAAGAAAGAGGAGGCACTTAAACAAACAGTAGAAACACTCTGGATACAGAAGTTGATACCAGCCCATTTACAGAAGAAAGGGTTCTGAAAGAACTCTTAAAACTGAAGGTGGACAAAGCAACGGGGCCTGATGGGATTCATCCCAGAATTCTAAAAGAACTAAGGGTTGAACTAGTGACACCACTGACTATCCTCTTTAACAAATCATGGGAGGATGGGGTGGTACCGAGGACTGGAGGAGGGCAGATGTGATTCCCCTTCACAAAAGTGGGAGCAAGGCAGAAGCAGGAAACTACAGACCCATTAGTTTAACCTCAGTGGTAGGGAAAATGATGGAATCACTTCTGAAGGAAAGAACTGTCGAGTATCTAGAGGCCAGAGGGGCACAGGACCCAAGGCAGCATGGATTCACAGCAGGAAGGTCATGCCAGACAAATCTGATAGATTTCTTTGACTGGGTGACCAAAGTAGTAGATCAGG
This sequence comes from Neoceratodus forsteri, assembly GCA_016271365.2. Classification (NCBI taxonomy): domain Eukaryota; kingdom Metazoa; phylum Chordata; order Ceratodontiformes; family Ceratodontidae; genus Neoceratodus; species Neoceratodus forsteri. Next base: position 180,471,376 of record CM057455.1, read on the forward strand.
GAGGGGCTGTGGACATGGCCTACCTAGACTTTAGACAAGGCATTTGACACAGACCCACACAAAGATTAATATACAAGTTAGCAAGCCTGGGAGTGGGTCCCAAGATGACAGCCTGGGTAAAGAATTGGCTGGAGAATAGGACACAGAGAGTAATAGTAAATGAGTCCACCTGAAGAAAGGGGTTACAAGTGAGGTATCACAGGTTCAGTATTAGACTCGTCCTCTTCAATGTCTTTATAAGTGACATTGCAGAGGACTGGAAGAAAAGTATGTCTCTTTGCAGATGACACAAAGATCTACAACAGAGTTGATGCACAAGGTGGGTGGAAAGGATGAGAAGGGACTTGGCAAGGTTAGAGGAATGGTCAAATGTCATGGCAGCTTACAGTCAATGCTAAGAAGTGCATGGTAATGCACCTGGGAAACAAAACCAGGGAAGAGTACACAATGGGGTGAGATACTAACAACAACAAAATGGAAAGGACCTAGGGTAGTCATATCAGATGACCTAAAGGTGGGCAAGCAATGTGAGAGGGCAGCAAGGAGGCTGGGGGGATACTGGGATGCATAGGGAGAGGCATCACCAGTAGAAAACAAGAAGTTATTATCCCTCTGTACAGACAGCTGGTCAGACCCCATCTGGAGTACTGCGTGCAGTTCTGCAGACCCAATCTCCGCAAAGACATAGACAGGATGGAAGCTGTCCAGAGGAGGGCAACTAAAATGGTGCAGGGTCTGCACAGGAAGACATATGAAGAGAGACTTAAGGAGCGTAATATGTATAGCCTCAAGGAAAGGAGGGAGAGGGGGGACATGATAGAAACTTTCAAGTACTTCAAGGGAATCAACAAAGTCCAAGAGAGTAGCATCTTTCAAAAAAAGAGGTGTGCAAGAACAAGGGGGCACAATTTGAAGATGGGGGGGCGGCTCAGAGGTAATTTAAGGACGTATTTTTTCACAGAGAGGGTTGTGGATGCATGAAACAGCCTTCTGGAGGAGGTTGTGGAGTCAAAAATGGTGGAATTCAAGCATGCATGGGACAGTCATAAGGCAATTCTAGGGGGTGGAGGCAGGAAGAAGTAGGTTGCTGGTTAACTAGGATCTGCAGCTAATCCATTAGGTAGGGAAATGGGCAGACTGGGTGGGCCAAACAGTACTTATCTGCTGTCAAATTCTATGTTTCTATGTTTCTAAAGCAATTATATTTTATTTTGATATATTTAATATTCGGTATCTAAGTAGACAATAAAGAAAAAGTTTATTGGGTGTTTGGAAACAGGCAAATGCAACCAGACTTGGAAGGAAGCAAAAAGAGAGTATCGGTTGAGGGGGCTAGTAGCAAGTCGAGGAGCTTGGCTGACCTCTTAAACAGGGGCTACCCACTGACACTCCTGACTGCTGGTGGGCACTGGTAGCAGAGGAGGAGCTGGGCAAGTGCTGCAAGCAGTCAGCGTGGTAGTAGGAGGAGGAGGAGGAGGAGGAGGTGGATGGCAGGCTGCCAGCCATAGTTCAGCTCTTGCTTTATATCCCTGGTAGTCCCTGTGTGGCTGTAGTAATCATCTTTCCAACAGCTGTCCATCTGTAGGGATTAGAGGAATTCAGTTTAGCTGTCCTGTTGTATTCAGGCAGCCTTGAGCTCCATTACAGCAACAGGTCTGACTGTAGGCACGGACCCCCAATTCTGCTACTTGTACAAGACTGACCACTTGAGAGTGAAGGATCCTCGCTGCTTGCAAAGGAAGTGGGAGGGGTAGCAGTTGGTGAATATTTGTGTGTTGGGGCAGCCGGGGGGTCTGGTTGGGCTGGAAGGAATGCCTTTAAGTGTAAGGATTGCATATGTTTGAACTGTTGTGGATTGCATGGGTGTAGATAGGGGATGCTCAGGGTATTTAAACACCCCTCCCCCAAAATTGACTCAAATTTTCAAATTCTTGTATTTTATTTTGAGGCTGCCTCAGGCTCAGCTGCTAAAACACTTTGGACCTGATTCTCAAAGCTCTGCGCCTGTCGCAAGGTGCTTGCACCAAACAAATATGGTGCAAGGTGTACCTTGCGTCCAAGGATGCCTCCACGCAATTCACAAAGGTGGCCTGCACCATCCCTGTGCCCAGAGCTGGGCTGCAACAAGTTGCAAGAGGCACTGTGGCAGACGCAAGCTGCCACAGCCCAGGCACGGGATTCACAAACTGTGCCCTGAAGGCAGAATTTTAAGTACCCTTAGACCAGCCAGGGCTGGTCTAAGGGGACTTAGAAAGTGCTCTGCTGAGCACAACCCCTGTATGTGGCACTATGCCACAGTGGTGTCAGGGCCCATTTCATGCCCAAGGTAATGTACACCCCCCATCCCCTATGCAGCCCATGGTACTAGTACTGTTCCCATCCCATCCCAAACCCAGATGCTGCCCCAGTACATTTCCCGCTGGTGCCACCCACATGGTGGAATGGTACTTTATCACTCAACAGATAGATACCCACCTGATCCCTAGATAGAGCAGGGACCAGCGCCCTCCACACACCTCTACGAGGTTCGATACTGCCAGAATATGCTGCACGTGTGCTACTAGATACTAACATTAGCGTGCACTGTACAGTCTGCTGCACATTCTGGGCAGTTGGGGACCTCCAAGGAGGTGTGTGGAGGGCTATGCTGGTCCCCTGCTCTATCTGGGGATGGGGTGAGCACTATCTGCTGGGGTGGGGCACTGGACCACTACTGGAAGGGTCACTGGCCTGAGTTGGGGCCATCGGGATAGGGTGTACCAGCTGGGCATTGCCACAAGGGGCTTGCGGCACACACCCTCAATGCATCATGCATTGGATGCATGGGGGGTGCTGTTGTGCATAAGGGGACTTAGGCTCTGGGATGCTCCCCATACCTGAATCATGTGCAGGGTCCCTGGTGCAAGCTGCAGTTCACCGCAGCTTGTGCCGAATGCAGCCCCCTTTGAGAATCTGGCCCTTAGTGTCTCAGCAGTCTCCAGAATAACTGGAGGTAGCTGCAACACAGTATGCATGCATGGGACCATTGATGGCTAGGGGAGATAGAGACATCATCAACAGAGAGAGCAGGAGAAGTCTGGTGAGACAGACTAGTGAGCATGCTGCTGTGCTGTGTCATCTGTACAGTGCTGAACAAGTTGTGGTGTCCTGTTCACTGTCATGGTGGTAGAGTAGGGCTATGTGCTGCTGTTCTCTAGCATCAGTTGAACAGTGGGAGAACATGAAGTATGGTCTACCACAGAAAGAACAGACCCTTCCAGGGCTGAGCTGTGAGTAACGTGCAGTGCATCTTCTTGACTGTGCTGGATGCTGACTGGACTAGTGGCATGGTCCGTAGAAAAGACAGGAGAGGTTGAGGAAAAATCTGCCCTGGTCTAGTGGCCTGTAGTCCTGTCTTGGGAGGAGAGTGACTGTTAAGGTAAGGTAACAGAAGAATAAACAGCAAAAAAGTGGAGAGTGAAGAAAATAATAAACTGATTCAGGAAGGGAACTACTCTCATTCAGAGCGGTGTTGAGGGGTATTGGCACCATGTCCCAGGGGAAACCCACTCATTATATCTCAATCCCACTGATGTTCTGCCCAACCTGGAGTTTATCATGTGAAGTGGGAATAGATGTGGAAAGACAGATGTCTGACTGACATCTTTGTCTCTGGCTGTTGCAGAGTGTTCCCATGTGCAAAGGTGGAATGGGGTTAGGAGTACTCTCTATATGCAGGGGTGGTGGTGGTAGAGAAGGAGTGATGCAAATGTGTGGAGGTGTCCCCCTGTGTAGGGGTGGGATGGATGGGGAGCAATGCTCCCCATGTGGGGACAGTGGGATGAAGGGGTGGATTTCTCCCCAAGTACTGAGCTGATATGAAGTGGGAGGAAAACTCCCCATGAATAGAGGGTAAATGGAGGGGGGAGAATGCTCTCTATGTGCAGGAGGTGGGATGCAGTGGGAGAAGTGCTTTTCATGTGGAGGAGGTGAAATATAGTGGGAGAAGTACTGGAGGGGTCAGGGGAGGAGTGCTTACAATGCATGGAGGTGGGATGGAGGCGGATCAATGATGCCTGTGTGTGGAGATGAAATAGAAGGAAGAGTGCTTTCCATGTTCAAGTTCAAGTTTATTGTGAAGGGATAAAATCCATTGAGCAAGCTCATTTGCAAGGAGGTCCCTTGTACAAGAAATGATAAAGACAATACATGGTGTGAGATACAAAAAGTAAGGACACATAATATAAATTAAAATAAAACAATTTTCTTTACATTAGTATGTACAGTATGTACAATGTTGCATTCAACAAGGATTGAGACCAAATATGACTGCACAAGACACTATGTTCACCATGTGGAAGATGGCTGGAGACGGAGAATTGCTCCCCATATGCAAAGGAGGCATGGAGGGGTAGGAGAGCTGTCAATGTGCAAATAGCAAAAGTACAAGCCTGCTCACACCACCAGACTCCAGGGACAGCAAGTACCATAGGGTGTTGGATAGGTAATTCTACAGCCTTCCCCTTGCAGCCTGCTTGCTGGGGGTGTTAGCCCATCAATGCTCCTTGTCAACTGCTCCACCCACTCCAGCGTCCCTTAATTTAAGGACCAGCCACAGCTCACATGACCTATCTAGCATTTTACTAAGTGCTCACTTTCTCCTTTGCTGGTTATCGCCATCTGCCACTAGGTGGCTAAACTATGCTCTCTACCTCCTCCCCCAACAGCTATTAACCCTCTTTTTTTTTTCTATCTGCAGCCCTCCTCTATTCCTCCCAGACTATACTCCACACACCCCTTCTCATCCTCTTCCACTCCCCTCCTTGCTATTTCCTTCCTTGACCACTAGCAGTCGCTACTGCTCCCTTCCCCATATCTGCACCCCATCACTTCCCTGCCATCCCTTACCACCTTTTTCTGCTTTCTAGCCCTCTTTCCCCTGCATTCCCCCACTTTATTCCTTCTCTGCTCCTCTCCACCCCGGGTCTTGAACCTTGTATCATCACCACTGCAGTTTGCAACCCTACCGCTGAGCTATCACAGGTGCCTTGAAACCAGGTGTCTTTTTATTTCCCTTATACCCCCACCAGACGCCTATATGTGCTGAACCAGGACCCTCCACTCTCTGACCCAGTACTTCCTAACCCTCTCCCCTCTGGCTTTCCTGCTCCTGTTATGCAGCTCCCCCCCCACCCCAATGACCGCATATCACCCATCCCCCTACTTTGCCCCAGTGACCTTCCCCATACCCCCCTCTACCAAACATCCTGCCCTCACTGTTCCACCTCTGCCCCACATACCCCCAGGCACCCCTGCCCTCTCACTTGCACCTGCACTGGATTCCTCTGCACCCCTCTTTCCTAATGTTTCAGGCCCTGCTCACTCAACCCATCCCTGCCTTCCCACCTTCACATCAGCACACCCTGACCTCCATCCACCCCATCGCAGGGTTCACCTGGCATGCCTCAGAATAATATCCCTCCTCCTTTTGATGTCTGGCAACATCCACCCTAACCCATGCCCTCCCCAACCCACCCCTCCTGCACCACCCCATCATCCACCCTTCGTATTTCTACCATGAACATCTGCAGCCTTCTAAATAAATTTGCAGGGCTCCATGATGGGACCGTACAGCATCAACCCAATGTCCTGGCCTTTGTGGAGACCTGGCTCTCAAAAACCACTCCTGATTCCTTCATCACCCTCCCTAGTTACACCCTGCTCCATTAAGACAGGGTCGGGAAACTGCGTCGTGGATGCTGTTTCTACATACTCTACTCCCTCTGTGCTCATGCTCTCCCTACTCTGCATCTTGATCATGGTGCCCAAACGCTCACAATCAAAGTCCTGCCTGACCACTCTAGGGCCCCAACATTTATCACTGCTGCCTATTGCCCACCCCCCCACCAGAAACTTGCCCTTAAATCCGTTCTCGTCCATGTCTTCCAGCTCCCACCCAAAGCCGAGCAAATCACCCTGGGAGACTTAAACATAAACTGGCTCTCCAGCTTAGCAGACCAATCTAAACATGCCATTGCTGCCCTGGGCCTCACACAACTGGTCAATCTGCCTAGCTGGGTCAGTCCTACTAATGGCTGCTCCTTGCTTCTTGATATCATCCTCACCAACTAACCTCACAAAATTACAGGTACCACAGTCTTACTAAATGCCCTCAGTGACCACTCCCCAATACTATATTCCTGTTCCGGCAAATCACAAAAACCACCCTTCGGCACTGCCTTAACCCAGGGCATTTAGAGCAGCTAAAAGCCCAACCTTTCCTGCTAGGACTGGTCTCCAATCAACCAGGTGCTTGACACAGAAGCAGCCCTATCATTCCTTATCCGATCCTTCTGCTCAGCCTGTGACCTCTTCGCCTCCCTCACAAAACACCTCATAAAAAACTCTAATACCCTGTGGATCACCCAAACTTTACTCAACCTGATGCGCTATTGGGACAGTCTTTGGCATAAAACCCTTGACTCTGGAAAGGCCTCTGATAGGTAACTCTACCATGAGGCCCATAACAAATGCACTTCGGCCATCCGAAAAGTAATGTCTGACCACTATAGATCAGTACTGGCTTCCTCCTGGGGATCAGTCCAGAAATTATGGGAAAACATCAAAGAACTCAATGGAAAGTCCAAATCCCTGCTACCCTCCCAGATCAGTGTCAATGGCACTCGCTCTTCACACCCTAACTGCATTGCAGTCACTCTAAATTCCACTTTCTCTGATCTTCGCTCAGTCCTCCCCCTAATTCCTTTGACCCCATTCCCACCCTTCTGCAGCCCCCCTCACCTGCCCCTTTATATTTTTATGCCCTCTCAGAGCATGAGGCTGTACTCTACCTCTTAAAAGTCCTAAACAGCCACAGTCATAGTAATGACTCACTGGACCTCAGACTGCTCTGACAGGTCTTTGATGTAATGCTTACCCCTCTCACCTGCCTTCTAAACTGCTCCCTTTGTCTTAGCCAGTTCTCCTCTGCTTGGAAAGTGCCAGTCATTACCCCAGTGCACACGAATGGTGACTGCACCAACCCAGGAAACTACTGCTCGATCTACATCCCCCCCAAAGCCTTAGAAAAAATTGCTGCAGACCAACTATCTGAATATCTCTCTACCCACAACCTCCTCTGTGAGGAGCAACATGGCTTCTGCTCAGGTCATAGTGCTACGTCTGCCTTGCTGGAATTCTCCAGCTTTCTTCACTGTACCCTCGACAGAGGATACCTGTCTGGGGCTCTCTTTCTAGATCTGTCCAAGGCTTTTGACATGGTATGCCACCCTCTCTTCCTATCCACCCTTACTCAGCTGTGGTTCTTCCAGGTGGTCACCTCCTGATTCCCCAGCTACCTCTCTTTACGCTCCCAAAAAAGGACACCATCTCTCCCCATTGACCTGTTCTTTCAGGGGCTCCTTAAGGGTCCATTTTGGGTCCCCTGCTTTTTAGCCTGTACCTCAACTCACTCAACACTGCCTGCTCTGAACACATCCTCCTTTATGTAGATGATGCAGTACTCTTTCACTCCCACCCTGACCCCCCCCCACTCCCTTCAAGCCACCCTTCAGAAATTGTTCAGCCAGGCTGAATCATGGTTCACTAACCACAGACTCATACTCCACCACAAAAAACCAAAATCCATGCTTTTCTCTCACAACCAGAGTAAGCACCATGGCTCCCCTCTGAACATTATGACTAGCAAACTACTCCCACTAGAACAAGTTCTTAGCTTTAAATATCTCGGCATTACCTTTAACATGGCACTATACTTCCATGAACATGTACATCTCCTTTGCACCAACAGAAATACCCATATTGGCCTACTTTACCGCCACAGGGACTGCCTTCCTTCTGATGCTCTAAGACTCGCCTTCACCTCCTCTGTCCTCTTTCTTGTGGACTATGGACTCATGGCCTATAGGGCAGCTGCCAACTCTATCCTCCTAAAAGTCAAAATCTCATTAAACAAAGCCTTCCACCTGCTTGCAGGCTGTGACACCCCTGATGAAGAGGTATTTGTGACCTTGAAGAGCTGGGCTGCCTACACTGATATGGTATGTGGAACCTGCACATTATGTGGTATTAATTTTCTGCTGTTTAAAAATGTTTTTTGCTAAAAAACGTTTTGCCAAAATTGAATTTTGGATTTTATAAAATAAAAGATGTGTAAATTATATAATGAACTACGCCTGCCTGGAATGCCTTTCTTATTAGTTACATCACCCACACCTGCACGCTATATGACCTAGCCAACTTTCTCAACTTTGAGGAGCGACTCCAGTACCAGTCCTGCCTCTTTGCCAAAAAATTTATGGTTGGACTGGCCCCACCTAGACTCTCCACCTTACTACAGTCTGCCCCTCCAGTCTCCGTCCCACTTGCAGTGCTGCCCGGACCATCCAACTTGTGTCGAGAGTTAGGACCTTGCTGGCCCAAAGGTCTTCTCTTTCAAGGTCCCTGCCTGGATAAACTCCCTCCCCACATTCATCTCCACTGAAAATAAAAGTGTCCCTTTCAGTTCCTCACTCCAATGCCATCTCCACTCTCTGCACACCTGCAATTGTGAATAGCCCATCCAGCATGCCCAGCTCCCCCTTCTTTGCCTTAAACATTGGACCCACATCCCACTCTACCCCTTCCCTCTTCTTGATGTATGCCTGCTGCTGTATTATGCCCTGTGTCAACAGATATATTCTGCACTGTAAATATAATGCACTGTCTTGTATTTGCTGTACTGCACTAGTTATACCACCTATTTGCACTGTACAGTATATATTATTGCACTACATAGTGACCTACAAATTTGCACTGTATGTGTTATTGCACTGTAATGTGACCTATCTACACTGCATGTATTATTGCACTGTTTAGTTACCACCTCTGTCTGCACACATAGAAACATAGAATTTGATGGCAGATAAGGGCCGCTTGGCCCACCTAGTCTGCCCATTTCCCTACCTGATGGATAAGCTGCAGATTCTAGTTAATCAACAGCTTACTTCCTCCTACACACCACTAGAATTGCCTCATGTCTGTCACATGCATTTCTTGAATTCTCCCACTGTTCCTGACTTCACAACCTCCTCAGGAAGGCTATTCCATGCATCCACAGCCGTCTGTGTGAAAAAATGCTTTCTAACATTACCTTTGAGCTGTCCCCCCTCAATCTTCAAATTTTGCCCCCTTGGTCTTGCACATCTCTCCTTCTGAAAGATGCTACCCTCTTGTACTTTGTTAGTTCCCTTGAGATACTTGAAAGTTTCTGTCCTGTCCCCCCTCTTCCTCCTTTCCTCAAGGGTATACATATTAAGCTGCTTTAGTCTCTCCTCGTATGTAATTTAGATTACGCCTCTGTATTCCTGTATCATGCTGTCTATTGTATCACACTGTCTTTTGTCGCTTGACTTAACATGACATGGAGCCTTTGTAAAGGAGTCTATGACTCAAAGGATTGTAATTCTGATACTTTTAATAAAGTAAAAGAAAATGCGCAATGGAGAGGGAGGAGTGCTCCCCATGTGAGGAGCTGAGATGGAGGGGGCAGTCACTTAATGGCCATCATCCTGGACCCCACTCCAGCCTGTGTGTGAAACTTTTTTGGAATGGGCACAGTTTATCATGGGGCAGCTGTGCAATCTACATTTCTTCTCTGGGTACTGTAATGTATTGGGTTGCTAGATGGGGTGTAAGTGAAGGCACCAGTCACACAGGAGCACCCACTGTATCCTACCCTCCCACCCACCAAGCAGAGTGGGAATACTTGTGGAGGGGTGGATACAAGATCCACATTTTTATATCTCAGTACCTCAGAGTGCTCTCCATGGGTAGAACACATTAGGTGAGAGAGCCTCTGGCTGAATCAGAGTGCTCTGCAGGTGTAATGGTGTAGCATAGGCTGAGGAAGTGCCAGACGCCCAAAGCTCACTCCAACCTTCATGCTAGCTCTGGTGGAGCAGGCATGAGTATGAAGGGGCCAATGTGCAACTTGCATCTCTAGCCCTGGCTGCTACCCTTGTGTGGAGGTGGGATGGGGGATGGGGCATCATTCTATCAGAACCACCTGCCTGGAGCCCACCCCTAGCTCTGTCTGGGTGCTCCTTTTGTGCACTGGTGGAATAGCTGCACCAAGTTTGTATTACACTGTGTCCCTCCTGGTCTCTCACTCTTTCTTTCTCTCTCTCTCTCTCTCTCTCTTTAACGTCTGTTCCCCCATGGTGAAATAGAAACATAGAAACATAGAAACCTAGAAGTTGATGGCAAATAAGGACTGCAGAGCCCATCCAGTCTGCCCATTTCTTTTTCTACCTTATAAATGTGCCATTGGCATTTGCTCAGCCAATAGCCTATCTATTCATACTCATCTTTATTGCTCCCTTATGCCTATCCCATGCCTGTTTGAAGCCCTGCACTGTATTCATATCCACCACTTCCTGAGGTAAGCCGTTCCATGCTTCCACCACCCTTTCTGTGAAAAAGAACTTCCTCACATTACCTCTTATTCGGCCTCCCTCTAATCTCATGCTGTGTCCTCTTGCCCTGCTATTTTTCTTATATAGAAACATGTTAGACTCTTTCACCTTGTTAATGACCTTAAGATGTTTGAATGTTTTGATCATATCACCTCTCTCCCTCCTTTGCTCTAGGGTATACATATTAAATGAAAACTCTACAGCACTGCTCTCTGTCCCCATCATGGCACTCTTGCTGCCACTTTCTCTGCCTCTTTGTATGTGCTGTCTGCTTCTACTAAACTTCAGAAAGACAAATTGAGAGTCAGACCAAATGCAAGGTGCCGGAAGAGTGAGCAGAAATAAAATGGATGGCAACTGAGCTAAGCCGCACATTGTAGTCCATGTCTCTGTTTAGTGGTGGTGGAGCGGGGGTTGACACCATCTCTGACTGGAACAGATTGGACCTGCACATATATGCCTCACTGGAAGTGGCTGTCATTATTTCTGTATCTCTCTCAGGGGGTGGTGGGAGGAGGGAGTAGACACTGCTAGGGGATAAGCCACAAATTTAAATGAATGTTTGTTCAGGTGCAAGTCTGGGAGCCACCGGTCATCATGGTTATGGCCACTACATTGCTCTTTTCCCAATTTCACACTGCCAAGGTGGTGTTGCAATAGTGACAGCCTGTTACCTGGTGATCACTCTCATTCCACTTACTCTCCACATCTTAACATATTGTTGTCAGTGTTTGGAGTCTCTCTCTTTGCTCTGTCCCTGACACTGGTATCACTCACCACCACTTTTGATCCTGCAGTCTCTTTTGGGGGGGAGCTGCTGCTTCTCCTTCTCAGTGTCTGTCCCGGCAGCCTGTGTCTATCTCGTTCTCTGTCTCTCTGTCTCTCTCCTCTCTCCCTGCCATCCAGGTTTAAGCTACAAATCTGCAGGCAATGCTGCCTCACTTCTCAGCACTCTCACTCCTTGTAATGTGCATAATCATAAAGCCGGCTGATAAGGGAGGTAACATTGTGGTAATGGATGTTGCACAGTATAGTGATACAGTATATACATTACTAAATGACACTAACAATTACTGTAAATTACTTTCTGACCCTACTCAGATCTTTAAAAGAGTGCTATTTCACCTATTTAAATACACTGTGGATAGTTGCCTTATATCAAAAAAAGAATATAATTTCATTTGGCAAGATAATTCTACCATTCCCAGTTTTTGTATTTTACCTAAACTCCACAAAAATATAATCAAACCACCAGGGATGCCTATAGTTTCAGGATGTGATTCACTTACACAGAATATGGGGACATTTATTGATTTATTTTTTCAGTTTCAGGTTATTAAACTTCCCTCAAATATTAAGGACAGCACAGCAGTACTTAACATCGTGAAAGACATTGAATGGAAATCAGGCTATTAGTGGTTAAGTATTGATGTTAACTCTTTGTACACTTCTATTCAACATCAAAAGGGTCTGGAAACAGTTACATTTTGGATGGAAGAACTATCTAAAATTGAAAATGTCCCACATGAATTTATTGTAGAAGCCACAGAATTTCTATTAACACATAACTACTTTGAATTTAAAGGTGAATTTTATTTACAGAAATGTGGCCCTGCCATGAGAGCATCAATGGCACCCGGCTATGCCAATCTGTTTCCAGGACTGTGGGAAAAATATATTGTCTTTTCCAGTACTAATCCATTTGTCAAAAACATTATACATTGGCACCACTTTATTGACGGTGTCTTATGTATATGGGAGGGACCTACATACATCATTCCTGATTTTATAGACTGGCTTAATGAAAACACATTTAATTTGAAATTCACTTATGTCAGTGACCCATGGAGTAGTCCATTTTTGGATCTTTACCTTTATATCAACAACAATAAGACAGAGACTAGATGCTTTAGAAAAAACACAGCCACAAATTCACTACTGTTGGCTAGCAATGCTCACCCTTACAGCTTAAAAAACTATCCCTTTTGGACAAATGCTAAGATTAAGAAGAAACTTCAGCTCAAATGCTGAGTTTGCAACTCAGACAGAAGAACTTATTAATATATTTGAAACAAGGGGATATGATAAAAACCTTTTGGAACAAACTAGAGATAAAGTTAAACAAACGAATAGAAATGATCGTTTGAAGGACAGTAACAAAGCAAATACAACATTTGCAGAAAGAGTGCCTTGCACATTTGCTACAGACTTTAATAATGTGGCAGGTCAGATAGGCAATGTTATACACAGGAACTGGCCCATCTTATTGGGAGATAATATGGTGGGCACATCTGTGGGCTCTAAGCCCAGAGTCACTTTCAATAGAAGTGAAAACCTTAAGGACAGGTTAGTACACAGTCGAGTTCCAAGTGAAAACAAAACTATTGGCACATGGCTATCACGCCGCCCTAATGGCTTTTACAAATGCAATAAATGCAACATCTGTAAATATGAGGTTCCTGCTAAATAATTTATCCATCCCATATCTATGGACAGCAAAGTTGAGATCAGAGAACTCATCACATGTAATACTTCTTATGTGGTGTGTGCATTATGGTGTACTTGCAATCTGGTGTATGTGGGCAAGACTGTCAGACCTTTGAAACAAAGAGTACAGGAATACATTCATTCAGTTTTGAACAATAAACAAGACACTCCTGTAGGCTCACATTTTTCAGATGTACATAATTCAAAACCATCAGATTTAAAGTTCATAGGGTTGGAACATGTATCACAAATGAGAAATGGTGGTGATAGATCTAACTTGCTATTACAGCATGAGAGTTTTTGGATTCACATATTGCATAGTGTAAAACCACAGGGACTTAATGACAAATGGGATTTAAAACCATTTTTGAAATAAGAAAATATGTTTGATTTCTCTGATAGGATACGAAATATTATATGTGATTTAAAAATCTAGAGGCCTAATAACTGTATAATCACGTTTGTTTCTTTTTATAGGTATCATTTCCATTTCATCTGACTGTCCTCCAGCTGCCTTGTCCTCAGTTACTGGGAGGTCCTGTACTCTGGTTGTATGCATACAATCTTCCTTCTCTCTTCCAGGATATGCTGGAGGTTTGGTCTAATATTATATCCATGTCGTCATTTTTAATTATTTTCATTCTGTTTCATTCCATCATTTAGAGACTGCATTTCTTTTGTTTATGATGTCAGTGCTGTAATAGCACCATCTAGTGACCTATTTAGGTATAACATGTCTATGACTGCTGACTTAAAATGATTGTTGGAGGCACATGTGTTTTTTCTAATTGATTAATTGCCTTCTTGATTATAAAAGGGCTAAGCCTAGTTTGTAATCTTTACCCCTTGATGAAGACTCATTATTGAGTCGAAGCACTGGGGCATGTTAAGTGCTTTGTCTTTGTCTGCCTGTTGGTCAGTTTTGTTCTTTTGGACACAATAACAACTTTGCTTATTTACTTCTTATGTCTGGACCTGGATTTCTCCTGCAACGGGACAAAGAGTGCTGAACAGCTTTTGGTTTGTTGTCATGTTTGGGCTGGCTGCCCTTTGTTTCAACATCACCTCATTCAACAACAGCTCACAGCACATCCTCATTTGATTTGTGTGGGCATTATGGCACACATGAAGCACTGGAAAGAGACAGGAGCTCAAGGACAAGAACACGCACTGTCATTCACACAGAGACACAAACAAGTTCAACGCCGACATCTGTCTGGGGAAGGATAAACAATATTTATTTGTTCTTTACTGCTAGGACAGTTTACTGCTTATGGCATAGAGAGTGTAGTGTATGGCTGGGTACCTGAACATCTCCAGGATGGGTGGGGAGACAAGCAGTGAGATCAGTAAGTGCATGAATGAAAGGAATGAAGTGCTCTCACTCGAACATTTTATTTCTTTCAACTACAGAATGGATTCTAGCTGTGAAACTGTGACTAGTGTCATAGTCTGGTTGCATGCTCATTGGTTTGTCAGGGACAAGCCCACTGTAGATTGTTACACATTGGACTAATTGCTGACACACCTCTGAAATGTCATTCTACAACAAGATGTTTACTGCACACGTGCAAAGGAACATAAAAAAACTATAAAGAATTTTGATTAGTGACTACCCTCATTTGAAAGGTATTTTTGTCCTGAACACATAAATGTAAAATAATGCCCTTGGGGTACAGAAATCCAGGGACAGAGTACACATAGTGGTGTGGTACTAACAACATTAAGAAAGCACACACTCAAATATAAAAGTGCTTTTACATACAGTTAATTACTGTTTAACAATCTTTTGCACCTATGGCTGCCACTGTACATCTGATGCAAACCCATAATGACAATTCTCACTTGAAGCAAAAAAGGGGGATAGAGGCCTTAACTGACTGCTTGTTTTTGTATAAAAGAGGTCAGATTCTTTACAGCAAAAACAAGGAAAGGCATAACTTTTAAAATGTGCAGGCGAACATGGGGACCACTTTTTTCCACAGTATGCCACCACCAGCAGCTACCACTTAAAGACTGCTACTACCCAGCCTAATACATTCAAGAGAAACCCAGAAGTAGTCTGCCAGCACAGAGATCAATATGGTTAAGACGCATATGCCAGAAAATAATGCTTAGAAAAGAATGAGAAAATGACTGTGATGATGAGCAAAGCCCAGACCTGATCTGTAGTTTGTTAATAGACTTCTCCTCAGTCTGATTTGTATGACTGCATGGACTAAGCTCCATGGATGTTATGCCATCACCAGATTTGTATAACAGCACTGTGGAAGCATGTAACCGGACCGCTGTTTGATGTACTGCTACATTGCTCTGACATAGTTTCCAGTGATTCTGTTTATTATTACTTATGTCTGACTGCGGTGCAAGGAAAGCACAGCATATTCTTTTCCACACTCGTGCCACTCCTAAAAGCGCTCCACAGCTATATCAGCTATGACCAGAACTTATTAACTTTGGTAGCTGAATGCACTTACATACTCTGGTTGCCTGTGTGAGTTACTGAATCAAAAGAATACCACATCGTCCTTAGTAATTAAACTAATTATTTACTAGGTTAGTACATAAAAGGTTTTTAAACAAGTTCCCCCTTGACTGCAACAAGATGCTAGTTTAGCTGATAGCAATAGCACTGTGATTCTGGTAGCTAAATGGTTAACCTTTAAATTTTTAAAAAAACATGCAACATCACTGACTTTACAGCACTGAACAGAACTCAGCTGAACAGATCTTCAGTAAATGCCATAGTTGAAAGAAAGATGTGAAAATAACAGAAACTTCATTTCTCATTTAATTATGCCCTAAACAAACATCAATAACACTGCCTTGGTCAGAATAAGTTAAGGAGCTCCTGTAAATGATCTAAATATGAGATAAAGTTTCATGCCCCCTTTAATGCAATTCTGTGACAGTTTATCACTATGGACATTAAATGGAAGATGTGAGGCTTATATTGTATGTAGCGGGAAAATACCAATATTGCAGCCAATTGTGGCTCTATCATAGATCATGCAATTGTCTTTGCTATAGATGTGGAAAACACTATGAACTAATAATACCCACAAGAACAAAAAGTGGCCATTCAACCACTGGCACTTGCGCTTTTCCTCTTGGTTTTTTTTTTTGAGTATGTTTACTGTTAGTGGATGTTGTATAATTTTCGTGTTCTGATGCCAATTGTAAAGTTATTCATTTACCTCCTGGCCACTTAGCTTGCCCTCGCACCCTGTACTGTTTTTTCCCTACCTTCATTCCTTCCCTCACCTTCCTTTCATGCACCCCTTACTAGTCTCTCTCTCTTCCCTCCCCCCTTGGCCATTTCTCCTTTATCCCTTTCATTTCCACCCCCTTCCTCCTGCCCCTCCCTTCTCCTGCTTATTGTCACTACCCCCACTCAACCGATCTCTTCCTCCTCCTTGCTGTCTCCTGGTTCCACCGTCCCAGCTGCACGTTATAACCTATTACCGCTAATCGCCGTAACTTCACCGCCTCACTCCCCTCACCGACCTCTACTCCCCTCCATGCCATCTCTCTCTCCACCATCCCGGGCTATTGCCAGATCCCTTCACCGCCAATGCCATAACTTGCCGCAACCTCTCTTACCTCTCTTCCTTTACCATCTTTAGGCTCCACAGACCCGGCCGTAGGTTGTAACCTTGTACCGCTGATGCCGTAACTGGCCGTTCACCTGTATTACCCTTCTTTCACCCTCTGCCCCCCTCCCTGCCAGCCTCCCCTGCCTTCCACCAGTTTCGCCCTACCGTGACTCCCCTCTCTTTCCTTCCATCTCCCTGATTCATCGGCTCGGACATAGGTTACTACTCAACCTGCCTATGCCACTTTTACTGCCATTCCTCCTGTCCCTCCCTCTTGTGTGTCACTGCACTCCTTCCAGGTGCATTCCATCCATCGACCTTCCCTCCTTTCGCTTCCTTTTGGCTCCATGCCCAGCAAAATCTTTCCTTTCCCTGCCCTTCCCACCCTTCACTGTCCTTCTCCTGACCTCTCCGTCTCTCCTGCCGATCCTGGCTTCCACCGCCTCGGCACAGTTGGTAACCTTCTCCCTACCGATGGCGCACGCAGTCGCCTACCTTCCTCCTGTCCCTCACCTTTCTTGCTGCTCGCCCACCCCTTCCTGGCCTTCTCTCTCCTGCCCTACCTTTACACCTGTCCTCTCCACTTATCCCCCTTATTCTTAAACTGCCGATTACATGTATTTTATCCAGGCTCTATACTTAACTACACTGTGTGTATATCGTCCTTTGCAATGTATCCTGCTTTGTATATTCTCCTATGCATTCCTGCTATCATGCTTATGTATCCTGCCTTATGTATCCTCTTATGTATCATGGTGTTTTGTAATTGTACCTCCCGGGTCGTGCCTGAAAATAGTCACTTGTTGGCTAGTGCACTTACCCGGTTAACAAAAACAAAATAAAAATAAAATAAAGAACTATTACTGGCCCTAATATTAATCTTGATAGTAGAACACAAGACACAAGTCCCTTTACACGAGAAAGGGTCCTGAAGGAACTGGAAGTAATAAAAGTTGATAAAGCAATGGGGCCAGATGGGGTGCACCCCAGGGTCCTTAAAGAACTAAGAGAGGTGGTGGCTGAACCTCTGGCTATCCTGTTTAGCCGATCACTGGAAACAGGGGAGGTACCCAAAGACTGGAAAACAGCAGATGTAGTCCCCTCATACAAAAGTGGGAACAAAGAGCAAGCAGGGAACTACAGACTAGTCAGCCTCTCCTTGGTAGTGGGGAAGATCATGGAAGCACTACTGAAGGAGAGATTGGTGGAACATCTGGTTGTCAATGGACTACAGGACCCAAGGCAGCATGGTTTCACCAGGGGGAGGTCATGTCAGACCAACCTCATTGAATTTTTTGACTGGGTGACTAGGGAGGTGGATCAGGGAGGGCAGTGGACATGGCCTATCTGGACTTCAGCAAGGCATTTGACACTGTGCCACACAGAAGACTATTACACAAACTGGGGAATATGGGTGTGGGCAGGACAGTAGTGTGGTGGGTAGGTAACTGGCTGGGTGGCAGGACACAGAGGGTGGTGGTAAATGGCTGTCACTCCACAGAGGGAAGAGTGACCAGTGGGGTACCACAGGGATTAGTGCTGGGACCGGACTTATTCAGCATCTTCATCAATGATGTTGCACAGGACCTAGAAGGCAGAATTTCACTGTTTGCTGATGACACAAAGCTCTGTAACGGAGTAGACACACCAGAGGGTGTAGACAGAATGAGAAGGGACCTGCAGAAACTTGAAGAATGGTCAGGGGTTTGGCAGTTGAAATTCAATGCAAAGAAGTGCAAGATAATGCATATGGGGCACAAAAACCCTGGCACAATATATCAGTTGGGGGGTGAGGATATAGCATGCACCAAGCAGGAAAGGGATCTTGGGGTTATCATCTCTGATGACCTCAAGGTAGGGAAACAGTGTAACAAGGCAGCAGGTAAAGCAAATAGGATGCTGGAATGCATAGGCAGGGGCATCACCAGCAGGAAAAGGGAGGACATAATTCCACTAAACAAGACACTAGTAAGGCCCCACCTGGAATACAGTGTACAGTTCTGGAGACCATACATACGTAAGGACATAGACATGGTAGAGAAGGTTCAGCGGAGGGCAACAAAGATGGTGCATGGATTGCATCACAAGTCCTATGAAGACAGGTTGAAGGAACTGAACATGTACTCCCTGGAGGAGAGAAGGGAGAGGGGGGATATGATAGAGTCATACAAGTATCTTACAGGGAGGAACAGGCTGCAGGAATACACTATTTTTAAGCGAAAAAGATGTTCCAGGACTGGAGGGCATGGGATGAACTTGGAGGGAAGACGATTCAGAGGAAACATGAGGAAGAATTTCTTCACAGAAAGGGTGGTGGACAAGTGGAACATCCTGCCAGAGGAAGTGGTGGGGGCTGCACCCATCATGGGATTTAAGAATGCATGGGATAGACATAAAGGAATTCTGGAGGTCATGGATAAGGGGCAACAGACTTCTAGGAAAACATAAACTGAACTTACAAGCTCAAATGAGCAGACTGGTTGGGCCATAGGCCCATATCTGCTGACACTGTTTATGTATCAATGTATCTATGTAATACATGATATTAAAATTCAGAACAAGAAAAGAATAATTTGGGATTCAGTTCAAAATGAGAACATTTGTGATCTGCTGTTATCTAATGAATGTACTAAGTATGTGCAGCCTTTGGAGAAAATGGTTATCCCTGTGTTAAATTCATCAGAAAGGCAGTAAATTGCATGTCTGGTTTGACCCTCAATGTAATGCAGCCAAAAAGAATCTTAACAGAACCTTAAGTGAAGCAAGAAGAAACTGTACAAAGCCAAATGATCACATCTTTACATGTCGCTAGAAGGGACTATAAAGCTTTCCTAGACAAGGAAAATTGAATTATCAAAAACAATTACAGAAAAGGAGATTAGAAGCAGTTAAAAACTTTGACTCACAGACTTTTTTGACGATAGTGTCACAAAGAACAGACAATATTTGAAATGATATTGATGCCTACATTCATCTTGACTTTTGGACTAAATATTTTTGTTCAGTATTCTATAACTCTATAAATTACTCTGTGATCCTACTGGATTTGTTATTTCTTTGGTTATTTGGGTCACAAATCTAGCTGATATCAAAGTCTACAGAACATTGAAAGGGTCACTCCCTGTGAGAGGACAGCAACTTATATCAAGATTTTGTATTATAAAGAACTTAGCAGGTTTCTGCTAGGAGACTGCCTCGCAGAATTAAAGACTCCCCCTAACTGGACTGCCTTTAGGGTTTTATGGTTGGGAGGGTTTGGTGTGGAAGGGTTTTGTTAAATTAATTGTAATTGCTGTTGGGATTGGGTGGGTATGTGGTTTTTAGGTGGGTGGCAGCAGTGTGAATGGTTGTGTGAATGTGTGGGTATAAGTGTGATGGTGGTAATTCTGTTGGGCATTTATATTTGTTTGTGGATTTATTAATAGAAATACCTTTTAGTGAGATTTAATAGTCAGGATGTGCCTGGGGTGTAAGCCTTCAAGGTGCAGCTACTTGGTAGCCTACCTGCATGACATTCACCATTTCAAGCTCCCCTCACTTCCTGCAGAGACATATATTGTAGAAGGTGTGAGGGTGGGTTGTGGCGGTGGGGCATGCGAGTGGCTGCTGGGGAGTTATGGATTTAAGTGGTGAGGCCTAGGAGACACTCTGGGGCAAAATGGGAATTGGAAAGGGGACCACCTTGCTTGATTCCCATACCCAAGGGCTCCACCATGAAAAGTGGGCAGGTGGCTGATTCAGCCATCTCCCCTCCTCCTACTCAGGCTGTGTTATCCAATGCCAAGTTGATAAGGAACAAGACTGTGGTAATAGCACACTTGGTGTCCTTGGTAGACCTGGCTTGCATCACTGAGACCTGGCAGGAGAAGAATGCTGCCCCCATTTTGCAGGCAGTGGTGCTAGCTGGGTACTCAGTGATACACATGCCAAGGAAGGATCACAGAGGTGAGGGAGTGGGTATTTGTTTTAAAGCCAGCCTGTGTCTCACAATGCTTCCAATGAGTAACGAGTCATTCAGGTATTGCTCTCCAAGGGGGTCCTGGCACGGGCTACAGGATCTTCCTGCTCTACCATTCACCAAGCAGGGAGAGGAAATTCCTGCAGGAGACTGGTGACTTCATTGCCAGCCCAGTGTTGGAGTCCACTAGATGGTAATTCTGGGGGATTTCAATGCCTGGGTCAACACCGGACTCTCAACATTTGGATGTGATCTCCTGCAGAGTATGGAGGCTCTGGGCCTGTCACAAGTTGTCATCTCAGTGACCCACTCACAAGGCCAAGATTGATCTGATCGTTTCTTCATATCATAGTACCATTAGATTCACATTTGGGGCCCCCCTGGGGTCCATCCTCAGTGGAGATGGTCTGATACCATGCTCTTTGGGCATTGTCCCCAACAGGACTCCAGGCAGTACTGGACCTAGCGAGTATGGAGGCTGCATGTGCAACCAGACCAGAGGCAGCAGTGGCGGTCTATAACACCCAGACACCCCTTGACTATCTCCACCATGCAGGGGAATACCCTCAAATGGGTCCTATTTTTCAAATAGCTAGGGATTCTGCTTGACCCCGACCTGTCCTACAGGGCTCATGTTGACAGTGTGGCCAAAGCAGCTAATATGTGTCTTGGGTTACTGTTCAAGCACAGGCAACATCTCACCCCTGAAGCATTGAAGATTGCCATCCAGAGCTCTGTGGTCTCCATTATTGACTATGATCTCTTCATTTATGGCTCATCCATGGTGTCAACTTTCAGATATATATCAACAGACCTCAACAAGGCATGTCGGCTTGCCACTGGAGCCCACCATCTCACCCATACCTGTAACTTTTATGCTTAATCTGGATGGCTCCAACTCTCCAACTGTATTATCTCACCTGTACCATGGTGAAAAAAATTAACTTTGGCCTTGCCACCCCCTGGTGTCAAAGCCCTGCTCCGCCATAATACCAATCTGCATAGCACTAGGAGTTCCAATTGCAGCTCCTGCAAATTCCCCACTGTTACACTACGTAGGGTCAACGTTCTTTCACCTATAGGGCTCCCCTTTGGCTGAATGGTCTCAGCACCACCATCGCCTCTGGTCCAACACTTGTTATGTTTAAAACCAGACTCCAGCTCCATCTCACAGCCTTCAGCTCCTGTGATTGCCACTCCTAATTTCAGACATGCCTGCCACCTCTGATACCCTTTCTGCATCCCTTCATAGCACTTATCTCCTATCTGCCCATCCCCTATCCACCCCATCTCCTATATGCCATATCTCTTATCTTCCCTATCTCCTCACCTCCCCCCTGACTCCTACTTCCTTCCCACTCTTCCCATCTCCATCTTTCCCCTTCCCCCACACTTCTCCCCTATTTGTCTGACAAATGCCTCTGGCTTCTACTAGGTCCACCTCACCCCTGCCTCTCCCCTTTGTCTTTGTGCCCCGTCCTAGTGGTTGCTGCCAAAAGCCGTACATTTATCTTTATTCTCTAAATGCTTTTAAATAATAACTGTTCCATTTGTTCTGTATTTACCAGCAATGTTGTTATTCCTGTTTTTCCTATGGTTTCCAGTTTGTACTGTAATCACCCGCAATGTTGTTATTTCTATTGCAATGTTGTTATTTCTTTTGTATCGTGTGTGCCATTCCTCAACTGACGTGGGACCTTTGTAAAAGAGCCTTGGCTCAAAGGTAATTGTAATCCTAGATCTAAATAAATAAATAAAATAAAAAAATAGGGTTGTCAGTGCCACCTTCAACTTAATTTCACCCATTTGTGCCCTACCCTTATCTACTCGCTGGAGGCCCCCTTGATTTGATGGGGAGCTCAGAAAGTTAAAGATAAAGGGCAGGAGGTTGGAGCAGCACTGGGGGGATCTGGGCTGATGGAGGACTAATTAGCTCTGAAGTCTCATTACGGTGACTATCAGGGGGCAATCTTCCAAAAAATAATGTCGATTTTTTGTCAAGGAAAATTGCTGCAATAAGGAACACATCAGCTTAGCTCTTCAGCATAGTTGATGGATAATTACATCCAGCCTGTCTTTGAGCAGGAGGAGCAGGTTCAAGCACTATGTGCAAGGAGTTTTCTTTTTTTTTTACTGTAAAAGTGTCCTCTATCAGGGCAGAGATATCTTCCAGTGTCACTCAAAGGACTTATGGGGTTCAGTCTGAGGCATGCCTGAGCACCTCTCTTGTGTGGGTTGAATTCGACCCAGTTGGAGTGGAGGAGGTGACTGAGACAGTCTTGAGGCTGCGACCAACATATTGTGATCTGGACCCAGGTCCAACCCTTTTGGTTGGGTATATGGACCTGTTAAGATCTGTAGTTGCTGAGATCATCCAGAGTTCCTAGAGTAGTGGTGTCTTCCTATGGCACTGAAGCAGGCTTGGTTAGACCCCTATTGAAGAAACCCTCAATAGACCCTGAGTGTCTAAACAATTACAGACCGGTCTCAAGCCTCCCATTTTTAGGGAAGGTTTTTGAGAAAGTGGTGGCCATCCAGCTTAAGACATGTCTTATCTCCTCCATGACTAATGAGCACATCCAGTCTGGATTTAGAGTCAGGCACAGCACATATACTGCCCTGGTGAAGGTGCTGAATGATCTTCTAATGGCAAGAGATAGGAGAGGATGCACCAACTTGGTTGTCTTTGATCTCTCAGCAATGTTTGACATCGTGGACCACAATGTGCTGTTGGACCACGAGTGGTACTGGTGTGGTCTAACTGGTAATGTTATCAACTGGTTTAGGTCTTACCTCAAGAGTAGAGTGCAAAAAGTGATGATGGGGTTATCCTCATGTAACCCACTACCTCTGTGCTATGGAGTTCCACAGGGTCAGTCCTGTTGCCTTGTTGTTCGCAGTGTACATGCGGCCATTGGGAGACATTATCAGGTGGTATGGACTGGGTTATGCCAATGATACCCAGCTATACTTGTCAAGCGTACCTGTTAACCAGATGGCTACCTCTGTGTTTAACACCTGCCTGGAGGAGCTCCAGAACTGGATGAGTCACAATTGGCTGTGATTCAACCCAGACAAGGTGGAGGTACTCCTGGTGGACCCTGGTCATCAATTTGATGGGGGGGGTCTGGGAGATCCCCCTGATCTGCTACTGGGGGGTGTTCCCCTGTCCACCTCTGTTCAGGTTAAGGATCTGGGTGTGATCCTAGATGATGACTTAACCCTTGATGCACAACTGACAGCCATGATCAAAAGTAACCTTTATCATCCAATAAACATTACCCAGATCTGGGCCCTTATAACAGCCACCCTGACACATACTTTTGTCACTTCCAGACTGAATTACTGTAATGCCCTGTACCTGTGGCTATCTGGAGACGATCTCCGCTGACTGCAGCTGGTGCAGAATGCGGCAGCTAGATTGTTGATGGGTGCTCTGAGTTGGGAGCGTATTATTCCTGTCCTCCATGAACTGCACTCGCTGCCAGTTAGGTGGAGAATTGCCTTCAAGGTCAGATTTTTGACCTATAAAGCCCCGCATGAAGGAGGACCAGACTACCTGCACTACTTGACCTGAAATTTTCACCCACCCCCACCACCCCCCTCTCCCAGGCCTCCTTTAAATACACTCATGATCCGCCTCCTATATCATATTACTGCTTCATTGACCTAGTTTTTACTGCTGCTAACCTATGATTGGTATCTGAGTGTGGCCAATAAGACTGCCCTGTGTGAATATCTCTTGAGCCCCGTCACTAACTAAGCTGCTCCTGCTCTCCTTGTTCCCCTTTCTGCTGTATTTTCTCATCTAGGTTTTAAGTGAGTACCTAGGTGGGCAAATTACTTGCCTAGAAAATAATGCACTAATACAAATCACGAGACCACTCAATCTGAGACCATGGCTCTCCTTGTTGTGTTTTTATTGCTCCTAAGGTGCAGAGTTCTCAGCAATACCGTGCAATTCAAAGTACCTCAATGTAATTCAGTTCTCCAATGTACCTTATCAATACCTAATGTTATAACGGTCTACCGTGCAGACACTATGTCATTCTCCTCTCCCCTTTTAGCCTAGACCCCCCCGGTTAGCCTACACCCCTTGCTACTGTCTTCACCTACTGTATGTCTATTCAAGCACTTACATTGATCACGATAAACTGTCATTATAGTGGTGCCGCTTCTTGCGCAGCACGATATGGGTTACCGCGAAGAAATAAAAAAGCAGTCTCTATTCTTATAAGCTCCTTAAAGAAAGTTATACTTCTGCTTCTTCTCTGCTCAGGAAATGTGGAACTCACCCCTGGCTCCCCCCTACAACTTACCTCGCCTATCGATTTTGCTGAGCCACAGGTCTCAAAATGATGATGATCAACATTTTAAGACTGCCTAAAAAACTTGTACAGCTGCAAGCCTGGGCTGCACACGTTAACCCTGACCTTATCATAATTACTGAGTTGTGGTTAGAAAAGACGAACACTGATCAACAAATATCACTGCAGGGCTACAATTTATTTAGAGCAGATAGAGAGTCTAGAGGAGGGGGTGTGGTTATCTACGCGAAATCTAAGTACTCAGTCACCAATATTAGTTGCAAATCTCTAGCCAAGGAATTTGAGTTAGTTTCGCTGAGCCTTCATCTCCCCTCCTCGGAATGTATCACTATCCTAGGTGGCTATAGACCCCCGCCTGGTGGTGATGAAGTCCTTAATCTTTTGAAATCCATGTTCGTAAATGCAAAAACTGAAACAATATTTCTAGGAGATCTAAATATGGACTGGCTGTCACCTAAATCACATGGCCTCAAATCCCTTTGTGACGAGCTAGGTCTTGGGCAATTAGTCAGTGAACCCACTAAGAACAACACTCTAAATACTGTCAACAGTTCCATTCTAGATGTGCTACTAACCACCCATCCAAACAAAATATCTCATTCAGCAGTGTTTCACAATGACATGAGCGACCATAGAATTGTTGCTTGCATAAGATCTCAAATTAAGGCCCGGCCGCAACCCATCTTTATAACAAAAAGATCCTTTCACAAATTCAGTGCAGTAAACTTCCTATCTGACCTAAGCATGATCAGATGGCAAGATCTCTACCTAGCCAAAGATGTCAACAAGGCTGCTTACATCCTTAATGACAAACTCACTACAATAATAAATAAGCATGCCCCATTCATCAAAGTAAGGGTATGGAACAATTCCAACCCCTGGTTCACCTCGGATCTCAAGGCAGCCCTTAAAGCTCGAGATAAGCTCTGGGCTAAAGCTAGACATTCCAAAGAATCTTCGGATTGGCAAGCCTTTAGAACAGCCAGGAATAACTGTGTGAAAAAACTTCGCTCTGCTAAAGCTAACTATTATATTTCTACTCTTGAACAAGCTAAAGGTAACCCTCATAAAATATGGAAGACTATCAAAGCTATAGAAGGAAGGCCCATGGCCCTCTCTGTCCCAACAAAGACAGTTGCAAGTGGAAAGATTGTGGAAAACAAGTCCCTAATCCTGGAGGAACTTAACTCCCACTTTGCCACAGCTGGATTAGCTTTTGATTCGTCACCTTATGCTGGTGCAGCGGTAAGCCAGCATACCCTTCCCCCCTACATCTAGTCCTGTCCCAGCCACTTCCAACTGCGCAAGATAACTTATAAAGAAGTAGAAGATTCTCTTCTTAACTTAGACACCAAAAAAAGTGCAGGGGACGATGGCTTGGAACCCTTTTTCCTAAGGTCAGGCTACGCCCATCTCACTGTCCCAATTCTCCACACCTTCAATCTTTCCATTACATCTGCTACTGTGCCATCCTGCTGGAAATCAGCACATATCCTCCCTCTATTTAAATCTGGTGACCCATGCAATGTAAACAACTATAGGCCTATCTCTTTTGCGGCCATATTGTACCATGCTATTGGAGTCAGATACTCTTGATAGATAAATATAAGTTTATTGAAATTACTCAGTCTTGGTTACAAAATTGGGCAAATGTTGTAATCCACAATCTGTGTACTAAATTAGATGTACAATGCCTTGACATATATCACTGGCTGTTTGTTTAATTGTCTGTACAAGAGATCTGCATATTGTACTATAAATCGATAGTATTTTGGAATACTACAATAAAGCATATTAATTTTAATAACTATAGGCCTATCTCCATATTGCCTATCCTTTCTAAAGTTCTCGAAAAACTGATTCGTATTCAGTTAAAATCTCACTTGGAAACTTTTTCTCTCATTAACCCAGCTCAATCCGGCTTCCAGGCTAATCATAGTACAATCACTGCACTAGCAAAAGTAACCAATGATTGGATCTCTGCTATAGATGCTAAGAAGGTAACTGGCGCAGTCTTTTTGGACCTCAGCAAAGCTTTTGAAACTATTGATCACAAACTATTAGTCAATTGCCTTGCAAAGTTGGGTGCCACATACGATACCACCCAGTGGTTCTCTAGCTACCTAGCTGGAAGATTCCAAAAAGTAAAGGCAGAAGGCTTTTTTTCTGCTGCCTTGCCAGTTGCAAGAGGAGTCCCCCAAAGATACATCTTAGGCCCTATCTTGTTTTCTTTGTACATTAATGACTTAGATGCTAACATATCTACGTACAATCTGCACTTTTTTGCAGATGATATTGTGTTGTATACTTCTGGCTCATCGTTATCTGAAGTCAAAGGAGTGCTTCAAGCGGACTTCGCACAACTTGAGCATAATCTAATAAAGGCAAAGCTTCTGCTCAATGCTAGGAAGACTAAAGTGATGATATTCTCCGGCAGTGCTGTCACAGGCCCCCCCCCAATACCCTTGCCCAAGACTTCATTGTCACCATGCTAAACGAGCCTCTGGAAGTTGTAACCAAAGTTAAATATCTGGGTATCTGGATCGACAATAAATTATCTTTCAATGACCATGTCGAAGATGTCTCTAGAAGGTTAAAAGCAAGGTTAGGTTTCTTCTACAGAAATAGGCCCCTTTTCCCCCTTGAAACTCGAAACAAGCTGGTACAGGCCACTTTTTTCCCCCTACTCGACTATGTCAATGTAATCTATTCCTCCACCACTCTTGCAAATCTAAGTAAACTGGACATCCTTTATCACCATACATTACGGTTCATTACCAACTCCCCTTACCGTTCGCACCACTGTGACTTATATGCAGCTGTTGGTTGGACATCCCTTACTACTAGACGCCTGCTCCATGCTGGGCTATGGACTCTTAAACTGCTCCTGCAGAAATTGCCAAGCTATCTCTTCCCTTATTAGTATCTCACATAGTGCATACTGTTAAGAAAATCTGACTTTATTATGCTTGACATACCAAGGACGTAGACCTCCTTTGTAAACGTGCAATTGCTATATGCCCTTCCTCCATTTGGAACCAATTACAAACCGTACTGAAACTAACTAGCACAGTTTCAATAAACTTCTACAAATCGCTAAGTTCAGCCAAAATAAAAGACACCTGTAACTGTCATTAAGTCTCTTCCTTCCCATGAGTGCCATATTTATCCACTGGTAAGGTATAATTGCTTTGTCATATTAACTGCTTTCTTCCCTTCTACTCCTGGCTTTATCTATGTTTACGCCCACTGCTACTCTATCAAATCACCTCCTCCATATCAGTTGTAGTCTGTTGTTTGTTCTAGCTGCCAAAATATATGTATTGCACACACCAGTCATCATGTTTCATTTATCAGTATGCAACCTGTAAGTCGCTTCCTGTCTCATAATAATGTTTACCACCTGCGGTCACCCTATGTGGTACCCTTGTATGTATATCCAGCCTGTATCATGTAACGTGCATTTCATGTATATACTGTTATTACCTATCTTTGTTTGTACTTTAAGTGTTTATGTCACAGGACCTCCTTGTGAATGAGCTTGCTCAATGGAGTTTTCCTGCAATAAACCTGAACTTTGAAACTTGAACTTCCTTGTTCCTCATTGCCCATCTCAGGCTATCTGATCCTTCGTGGGTTGTCTCCTTGTGGTTCCCAGGGTTAGGTTGCGGCATTCTGAAGATTTTACATTTTCAGTGGCAATGCCAACACTGTGGAACTCTCCGCTTAGACATCTGTGGGAGGCACCCTCAGTGGAAACCTTCAAAAAGGGATTAAAAATATTCCTATTTAACCAGACTTTTAATATGTAATAAGTCAGGTGAACTGACTATTTTTATTATTTTATCCTATCATTTTAACAATATGATAGATAGAATGTTATGCTGTTTTTTTTTTTTTTTTGCTGCATGCTCCAGTGTTATGTATTGTGCATATTTTATATTTTGATGTTGGTCCTAACATAATTATTGTTAAGAGCTCTGAGTCCCTGGAAAGGAGCACTATATAAATAAAGTTTCTATCTATCTAGCTCTTCTATCTATCTATCTATCTATCTATCTATCTATCTATCTATCTATCTATCTATCGATCTGTCATGTATGGTTAGGGTTTGTTGTGGATGGAAAACAATAGTTTTCCAAATCATGTTGTAGGACAGTTCAAAAGTCAAAAAGGTTGTTGTACTATCTTTCTGACTTCACATCGACAGTACAACAACTTTTAAGACACGTCCTGCAATTTGATTAGCACAGTCTATGCTCTTATGGAAAAAAATTGAAAAAACATGGCAACTCTACTTAGCAAGTGCTGAGCTGTGCACTGCTGTAGTACAGACATGGTTGCGAACCCTCGCATTTATAAAAATAAAGAAAACCTTTTTTTTTGTCATTAAAGTAAACATGAAGAAAGCAGCCACAGGCATTCATAACTGCAGCAGAACAATTCTTGTCCCTGACACAGTCGGAGTCTGTTCAAGCTGTACCGAATGGGAAAAGATTGGAGAGGCTGGAGTGGGAATGAGCATGAGCAAGAGAGTCAGAAAAAAAATGCTGCAGGTAAAAAAAAAGAATGCATATCCTCTGTCTTTAAATGGGCAACCATATGCTATATAAAATAGTAAATGGGTGACCTTCCACAATGAAGGCTATGTTTCCATCTCGGCAGTTGATGACATCATACAGACCTCTCAAACTTCGCTCTTGAGGTCTGTATGATGTCATCAATGCCCTCGATGGAAACACAGCCTTGATGTGGATGGTCACCCATCTACTATTCTTTCTATCTATCTATCTATCTATCTATCTATCTATCTATCTATCATGAAAATATTACTATGACCTCCTGGATTTGGCTTACTGATTATAATAATCTGGTTCTCTCCAAAAAGGAAACCATTGAAGCAGTAGAAACAGTGAGTAATAATGAAGCTTCCAGTTCAGATGGGATACCTTCCGATTCATTTAAAGTAAACGTGTAATTCTGAGCACCGATATTAACAGTTATTTTTATGTATTTATTTATTTATTTGTTGACCTGGTTGATGCACTGATCTGAAGACCTTTTTCATGCATGGCCCAGGCCAGGAACTGGCACATACATGGTAACATACAGTCATTACAAACAGCAGGAATCATACAAGGATCAATAACAGGAAATCAGGTACAAATCAGGCAGATAACACAGTGCTGGTGAGAATAAATACAGTGATGGTGAGAATAACTACATGTAAAAAGCATCATGTTAATCTAACACTGGTGAGCATAATAAGATAATTAGAAATCCCTGACCAGCTGATCCAACTGCCTGCCAATTGACCCTGAGAAGATTCCCCTGCTATCCTTATTTGGGACAAGCTGCTGTGCCTGAATTTGGTTGTATTATTGCCGGGGTGATTTCTCCTACTTTCTGGACTGAGACAAGCTACCAGTGTGAGAGACTGTGCATACTTTGTTTCAGGACTTTTACATCACCGCTACAATCAGTGAGTAGGGGGCATGGGGAAGCTGATCTCTGAGGTCACATGAGAGGCGGGGACTGCTGTAGTTAAATTCCCATGCCGCTCGCAAGCGCGAGCTAGAGCGGCACTCCAAGAAGATCATTTCTTAGAAACTACAGGTTAGGAGTGATTCAGGATTTGCATTATAATGATTTTATTAATTTTAATGATTAGTCTGTTAGGGTGGTGGGGAAGAATCTACAATATGTAGATAATGATTGCAACTCTACACAGTGTATTGTGTGTGCATTACATAGAAACTTGTGTCTAAGTACAACAAAAATCTTGAATCAATCTCCACACTGTGGTGAATAGGCTTTTTTGTATGAGTTTCTCCTGCATCAAGAGTATGGTTTGGTTGCCAGGAGAAATTTTCAGCTTTACGTGCTACAGTGTTATGATAAGTTCATTAAGCAATGCATTGTTTCCACATCTGATTTTAAGACACTGTATGTGGGTATTAAATGTTTCTCAAATGGGGATGGTTTGAGACGTATGTTTATTATGTTTCTGCTATTATCAGGTTAAGTTCACTCTAATCCTGGTCCCCCTAATTTTAGTCATGATAATGTCAATAGTAATAGTGGTTTTCCTCTCTCTGCAATTTATATAGTTCATCTCAATATACAGTACAAAGTTTGGTTCCCAAATGAGTCTCCTTGAAAGCTGGGTTTATGAAAATAGGTTTGATATATTTGCCTTAACTGAGATTTGGTTTACAGAGAGAATATGTAATGATGAGATTAAGCTTCCAGGATATACACTATTAAGAAAGGACAGCGTAGGTAAAGGAGGTGGGGGTTGTTTGTTCTATGTAGTGGATCACTTAAAATTTTCACAACTTTTAATGGACTCTGGTAGCTCTTATTAAGAATCATTGTCTGTTGACATTGAATTGGGTGGTAATAAGCTGATTACCATTAGCAATATATATATTCCACCGGGTAACTATAAAATTGGTCTGGAGTGTGTTTTTCTATAAATGTGGGCACTTGCCAATGAATAGAGAAAGATTGGTTGTAGGAGATTTTAATCTTCACTGGGATTCTACCCAAGCAATAGATGCTAGAAATTTAATTACGGACCTGGGACTTTTTCAAATTATCACTGAGACTACTCAAGTAAATTATCATACACATTATGAGTGGGTTTTGGATTGCATAATAACTAATGATCCCTTACATGTTATCAGTGTTGGGGTGTCGCCAGATAGCCTCAGTAACCATGGTGCTATCTTTTGTCATTGGTCAGCTAAATTGTATAAGAAAACATCCAGAATGCTTAATTGTCATAGGATTAGGTATTTAGATGTCCAAGCTTTTGAAACTAAGATTGAAGCTAGTGACTGATCATTTCTAGATGTCATTGATAATATTGACAAGGCCTTAAATTATTTTTTGTTCTTAATTCGTGGCAATTTGTGATAAGTTATGATGTAGTAGTTGTAGTAGTAGTAGTAAAATGTTTATTCATTACATACAGAAGATGAATGAATCGGATAGCTCAACTGAGACTAGCTCATTTTCAGTGAGGTCCTGGTGTACAAATGTGCGAAGTATAAAATACAAAACTGTATCAAGAAAACAATACAAATTCAGTAATATATAAATAATACATACACACAAACAACTTATTAATTTTAAATACAGTACTTCTATTGCACCCTAATACATTCCACATTCAGACTAACATCCCCAGTCCCTCATTTAATTTTTCTTAGTAAAAAACATATTACTGCAATTCCAGCAGAGTACGTTCCATTGCCTCATTAATAAACCATTTTTTTTATTTTTCCCTCTCTAATTATACCTTGTTTCAAACCTATGTCCTGTGGTAAACAGTTCCAAAGCACTGGGCCCCTGTACAAGAAATGTGCTCTGCCCGCAAGTGTTTTATAATTTGGTATACTAAATTCCAGACCTACTGCTGCTCTCAAGCCTTTTTAAATAGGCCTGGTGATCAGATTGCTTAATATGTAATCTTGGGCCTTCCCTTGTACATATTTTGTCATATACTGAAGTGCATGTAATGATCGTCTTTCTTTAAGATTTAACTATTGAAGGTTTTTATTTAAATTAGTCTGTGTGCCCCCTGCATAAACTAAATATCAATAATCAATTAAGGGCATAATCAGTGAATTGACCAAATTCCTTGTTGTTTCATTCAAGGAGAACTTATTTCTGAATAAGAATCCTAAACATTCACCTACTTTTTTTCTCTATTACTTCTATGTGTAGATTCCATTTCAGGGCTCCATGAATCCATAAGAACTCCTAAGGATTTGTAACTATGCACTTGATCTAAAGCAGCATTTTCAAGTGTTCTAATCTGTAAACTAGATTGATGTCTAGTAAAAAGCATTACCTGTGATTTTTTGAATTCAAAATCAAACTAGACTTCAGCAGGTCATCCTATACTTCATCAAAAGCCTGCTGAATTGTAGGTTGAATAGCCTCAACTGATGCTCCTTCTACATATATCACAGTGTCATCTGCGTATAAAAGTTATCAATTAGGATGGTTAGAATTAAGGGTGAAATAAAAGAATGGATAACTTCCCATCTCCTTTAGATGTTTAGACATAGGAATAAATTATGGGTTAAATACAGAAAACATAAAACAAGTAGTAATCTCCAGGCATATATATTGATGCGTAATAGGTGTAAGGCAGTAGTTGGAAAAGTGAATGTTAATTATTTTAAAACAAAATTAACCTCTGATCAAGGTAACTCTAAAACCACATGGAACTCTCAGAATGCATTAATGGGTAGAGGGAATAAGGTGGAATCAATATCTATTTTGTCTAATGGTTGTTTAATTAGTGATTCTTTACAAGTAGCTCAGTTGTTTAATTCACATTTTTCCTGCTTGGACAAATTTAGATCATTCAGTCAATTGGATTCTAATATAAATAGGGGCTCTTGTAATGGATGTGATAGAGTTGTACAAAATTCTGAGAGTAGAGTTCCTAAATTTTATTTTTGGGCTTTAACACCTGATGATGTTTTTCATTACTTACATAAAATGGATCCTCGGCCTCATATTGGCCTAGATAACATAGATTTTTGAATATTTAAAAAGGTGGGTAGTGCCATAGTTTTTCCCCTTACAAAATTGTTTAATTATTCGCTTTGTCATGGGGTTTTTCCACTTATACTGTATGGAAATGTGCCATAGTTAAACCTATTTTTAAAGCTGGGACTAGGACGGATCTTAATAACTCTCATCCAAAATCACTTTTAGCTCCTTTATCTTAGATTTTGGGAAAAAAATGTGTATGATCAAATTACTCTGCACCTTGGTAAATATGACCTGTGGACTCCCTCCCAGCATGGATTTAGAGAGGGTCATAATATGGAGACTGCCTTGTTGAGGCTCACCAGCTGTGCCTGAGCTGCCCTCGATGAGGGCAGTCACATGGCAGTGGCTTTGTGGACCTCACCAAGGCATTTAATTTAGTTGATCATTGGGTTTTGGAAAAACTACTAGGTAAAGTCAATTTCTCAGAGGAGGTGATTGGATGGCTTGGTCATTATCTCTGTAATAGAACACAAAAGACATTAATCAATGGGTCCATTTCTCAGGAAAATGTATTAAACTATGGGGTTCCACAGGGGTCCATTTTAGGACCCCTGTTGTTCTCCATGTTTATAAATTCATTACTAGAAATTTGTCTAAATACAGAAATTATTTTATATGTGGAAGATGCCGTAATATTTTTTTCTGGTTCTGAGGAATAGAAACTTTAAACTGACCTTCAGAGAGATTTTGAGGCCTTACATTTGTGGTTTAAGTTTAATAAACTTGTGCTTAATTCGGTAAAAACTAAATTCATTATTTTTTTCTGGTATCAGGAGTCAAAGTAACTGGGATTTCAAATTATTTGATAATTTTAGCAACTTAATTGAAAGGGTTCCCAGTTTTAAGTATTTGGGCGTAGTTTTAGATCAGCACTTAACTTACAATTTGCACATTGTTTCTTTAATTAGCAAATTGCACCAACATTTGGGTATGTTATTCCGTATTAAAAAATATCTCACTCGAGAAGCAAGGACTTTATTGGCTAACAGCTTTCTGTTTTCTTTATTGATGTATGGCTCTGCTGTCTATTCATTCTCCTCTGAGAAAATGTTGAATAAATTGAAAGTTACTTACCATAGTATTTTATACTTTATTACCTGTTTACCCAGGATGGTACACCACTGTGCTTTATATGAAAAATTTGGATGTTTACCCCTTGGGGCTTTGTTTATTCTTCGAACATTGACATTTTCAATAAACTTCAATTAGGTTTTGTTCCAAACAGCATTGCAAGCTTGTTTCCCAACAATATGTTTCTCACCCTCACTAGATCTAGTTTTAAAAATCAGTTTAAACTACTGTTATTTAGAACAAATTTAGCACAAAATTCTCTACAGTTTAAAACTACTAGGTCATATAATACATTTTTATTAATTGTATTTTTATTTATGACTGTTTTAATCGGGTGAGTGCACTAATCCCAGGGACCGTTTTTAGGCATGAACTGGGCCATAACACATGGTGCAGGGTGGAAGTAAATACAGAAGGATAATCTTTCAACATGAAGATGATTATATACAATAATTCAAACATAAAGATGATTATATACAAGCAGCAATAGTAAGTACAGAGTACAGGTGCGATAACATAAGTCCAGTGGGTACCAGTGAAATAAAGATTGTAGACAGAAAATGAAGAGGTTTGATTGACAGTAACAATTAATAACATCATGTACAAGGTGTGACACTTAAGTCCAGTGTGCCAGAGATACAGAGAAACAACAATAAAATATACAATATATACAAGGCAAGGAAGGCAACACATTCAATAAATACTTAATACAAACTAGGCAAGTAGGTCTCAGTTTTAGGCCAGGAGGGTAACTGAGTGTGAGTAGTGTGTAACCCCTGGGAGCAGCAGCAGGAAGGGGTTGCCAGGAGCCAGATTTTGAGGCAGGACATGAAACTTGAGTGAGTTTCTGTGGAGTGAAGTTCAGCCAGTAGTTTTTTTTCCACTGTGAGGAGGCAGCACACTCCAAGATCTGCTGACCATCTTGGTGGATACCCTAGGAACCACTAATGGGGGAGCACCATTTGAGCCAAGGCAGTGGTGGAGAGTATGGGTCTTCAGGAGGGAAGATGGGCAAAGTCAGTGCAGGTGATATTGTCCACCATGCCGCAGTGGGTAAGGGCAAAGCGATCTTGCAGCAGGAGCCATCCAAGCATATTATAGAGGGTGCAGTGGTGGGTGGAGAAGAGGCCCAATAATGCAAACCATCAGGCACTGTTATATGCATCTGAGAGTTTGGCAATGGTGGTAGCAGAGATCCTAGCATATATGGGAGAGCAGTAGTCTAGAATGGGTAGAAGATTGCCCTGGACAATGGCTAGTCTGGCTTCAGGGGTAAGATATTGCCTGAGTCTATAGGTGGCACCTAGCTTCTGATGGAATCTCCTGATGAGGGAATTTGTATGTTCTGTGAAGGTAAGGTAGGGGTTGAGTAGAGCTTCTAGGTATTTGTAGGTGTCGACGTCTTCTAGGGCAGGGCCAGCTGGGGAGAGAATGCTTAAGGGGGCTGGTTTTTTGGCTTTGGCAAGGAAGGACTTTGATCTGAATAGCATGGATTTGGTATTTTTGGCATTAACTAAGAGGAGGTTACTTAAAAACCAGTTGTGAGCCACAGCATAGTTGTGTGAAAGAATTGAGGAGATTACACCTGTAGATAGGATGCTATGGAATAAGGCAAGGTCATCGGCATACAGGAGCAAGTGACAGTTTAGGCAGTTAGAGGTAAGCAAGTTGATGAACAAGGAAAAAAGGAAGGGATCCAGAATAGAGAATTGAGGGACCCCCACAGAGACAGGCAGTGTAGTAGAGCAGGTTTGGCCAATACACACAAATTGTGAGCTGCCAGTAAGGTAGGTAATTACCTAGTTATATCATTAATTGTTGTAGAGTTGTTGGTTTTAAGGGATTACTTGAACAAAAGTTATCTGCAGATTCTGTCTGTAAATGTTTTAAATTATTTTTATTTAAGTGTTTGTACAGTTATTTGTCTTATAATTTGTATGTAGTTGTATTTTGATGTTCGTGTATTTTATTATTTTGAAACTGGACGTCTGCAAAAATGGGCACTTGTGCTCACAGACCTTCCAGTATAAAATAAAAAATGAAATGAAATTAAATTAAATGAAAGGATTAAATACAATACAGTAAATGGAATAGCGCAATGTAGATATATCATCTAACAATAGAAAGATAAACAGTGGCTGACAGCAACATTAGGTGGAACACAGAGTCAAGAAGGATTGGTTTCAGAATGATACTTAGCCACTGTTTGGAGGAAAAAGGTGATAAGTGATTCAGTAATCAGGGCAGGGGAGGAGAGCACTAGTGGGAGGAAGGAAGCTGCATAGGAGGAACAGCAGGGCAAGTGGCTTATGGACAGTAGCAGGCTGAGGTGGAGAGAAAGTGTGTTCTTAGCAAGGTGTTTAGATTTAAATTAGGATTAGGAGAATGTGTGTGTGTGTGTGGGGGGGGTCATTCCATAGAAAGAGTCTGGCCACAGAAAAGGCTTTTTGGACCATCCTGGTGGTTATTTTAGGACAGTCAAGTTGGAGGTGGGATGACTGATGTAGATTGTAGTTATAGATTCTGGGTCAGATTTGAAGAGGTAGTGGAGTAGGGGGATTGTGCAAGGCATCACTGACTGTTCAAGCCAGCAGATAGGAGCGTAGTACTTGTTGGGGGAGCCAGTTTAGGGACTGGTAGAAATAACAGTGGTGGGTGGAGAGAGGGACATGTAGGGCAATGCAGCATATCTGATTATAGGTTGAATCCAGCTGGCTCAGGTTGGCAAATGAGGTAAGGGAGTACACAGGGCACCCATAATCAAAGAGGAAGAGGAGGTTGCCACAGGCAACAGATAGATGGGCTTCAGGTGTTAAGTGATCGATTAGGTGATAGCAAAGCCCAATCTTCTGATCTATATGTCTGATCAGAGAGGCTATGTGGTCAGGATATATAAGGAATGAGCCCAGGATTACTCCCAGATACTTGAAGGCAAGAACAGTGTCAAGTGGGGAACCATCTGAGGAAAGGACGCTAAGAAGGCTGCCAGAGTAGGTGAAGATGGAGAGTTTTGATCTAGAACTAAATAGCATGGCCTTCATTTTGGAACCATTGACCACTAGTTTGTTGGTGGAGAACCAATGATGGGTCATGTAGAACTTGGCAGTAGGGGGATCTGACAGAGATGTTTGGGATGGGTCACTTTGGAACAGCATTAGGTCATTAGCATAAAAGAGTGATTTACTGGAGAGGCTCTCTGATGTGAGTGAGTTCATGAAGAGGGAAAAGAGGAGGGGGCCAAGTACAGAGCTGTGGGTGATGTCAACTGAGACAGGCAAAAGAGATGAGGTGGCATCACCAAGGCAGACCATTTGGGACCTACCAGGGAGATAGTTAGTGACTCAGGCAGTGGACACAGGAGAAACTAAGGGTGTCAAGTTTCACTATCAGGAGGTTGAGGCTGACAAGGCCAAATGCCTTGGACAAATCAACGAACACTACGCCAGTTAGTTTACCATCGCCCATGTTCCTTAGAATGTGATCAGTGAAGAGGGCAAGGGCCATGGTAGTGCTGTTCCCCCTACCTGAAGCCATGTTGCTATGGGCAAAGGAGATTATATTTGGAGATATACTTAATGATTTGGAAGTTTACCACCTTCTCAAGGAGCTTTTCAAGATTGGGCAGAATGGATGGGATGGTAGTTGTCCATGAGACTAGGGTCACACAAATTATGGATGGAGATAATTTTGACCTTCCTCCAGGCAGGGGGGACAGTTGCCATAGTAAATGAGAGGTTAAAGACGAAGGTGAGTGGAAAGGTAATGTCTTGGGTGACAAGTGTTAAGAAACAGGGAGGATAATCCACTACCAGCACTTCCTCTAGATTGTAGACTGAGGACAATCTTAAGTGTCCTAGGAGGGGAAATGGTCTTAAAATAAAAAGGGGGGGCTGCTGGAAATGATGGGTGGGGGTGTGGGAAAGGTGGTGGAGGAGGGAGTTTAGCCAGGTAGCTGCTAAGGTTACAAAAATGTGCATTGAGTGTATTCACAATTTCAGTAGGTTCAGTCAGGGAGCCTTGTTGGGTATTTAGAGGGGAAGGGGACTGCTTAGTAGAGAGGGAGAGCAAGGTGTTAATGGAGGACCAGAAGGGCTTGGGTTACTAAGGTGTTTGAATTGCAGCAATTTGTAGTAGTCCAACTTCCAGGATTAAATACTGCACTTGCAGAGATTTCACAGATGATGATAGTCATCCCAAAGGGTTGGAGATGGAGCATCTTTATAGGTTACCCACTTGGAATCATGCTCCTTCATCAACTTGAGGAGGTCCGATGACAGTCATCAAGTGTCACCCCCTCGTACTCCACAAGACATGAGTGTGAAATGCTTGTCTTGGATGGGTGCGAGGGCTGAGACAAAGATGTCAAGTGCTAGGTCAACATTGGTGGCATTGTTGAGGGTAGTCCAGTCAAGGCTTCTGAGGTCATCCTGTAGCCTGAGAGAGTCAAAGCTACAGAAATCAGGAAGTCAGATAGATGGGTGGAGGGTGGGGGTTTGGTATGCACACACAGTAGATGGTGAAGTGGTCACTAATAGCATCAGTCAGTGTGCCAGCATGGGCCACTTTGTCAGTTCAAGTCATCAGGATCCAGTCAAGGGTTGTGTGTTTGTCAGTTCAATTGTTGAGGCATGTAGGGGAAGTAATTACCTGAGTGAGGTTATGTTGCTGTACAATGGAGTAGCAGTCAGAGAGGGAGCTGTAATCCCAGTCAATGTTAAAACCACCTACTAGAATTGTGTCCCTGGAGATGGAGAAAATGCAAGGATGTTCCAGAGTGCAGCAAGCCTTGGGACACCAGTCTTCGGTGGGTTATAGCAGCACCCAACAAGCAGCTTCATGTTGTTGGCAACTGTTAGCTCAGCTGTAAGCCCCTCAATAAGGAGGTCACTGTTGGACTGGTCAAGAAGTGAGGCAGTATAGGAGTTCCAATAGTACACAAGCAGAGAACCACCACAGCATGAGGTAGTATGATCATGGTGGAAGAAAGAGTAACTGGGTAGGAAGCAGCTGTGGTGGGGTGAAACTTTTTAGCCAGGTCTCAGAGATGCCCAGTATGTCAGATTTGTTCAGGGAGACCCAGGTTTCCAACTCAACCATTTTAGAAAGAAGGCTTCTTACATGTTACTTTTAATAAATTTATTAAAACAAACACCTTCCCAGCATCTTGGAATGCAGCAATAGTAATTACCATTTTTAAAAAGGGCAAAACCACTGAACCATGACTGTATAGGCCAATGATCCTGTGAGACTCTACAACCCTAATCCTTTCTAGGGCTTTATGTGTAAGTCTTAACTCCCATTAGAGCCAATTACAATGTATTGTCTGATCTTCAAGCAGGCTCCATGCTTCACCAGTGCTTCATTCTACACTATATTCTAGAGAAGATTATTTTTGTAAGATGTCAGACAGTGTATTAACCTTTTATTGATTTATGTTGTGCCACTGATTTTGTGAACAAAAATATTGTTGGGGAAAAAAAATTACAATAACTTATGAAATTTTGATAGATGAAGACTTATTACAAATGATTATCCAATTACAATATATAATAATGAAAGGTGTAACATAAGATATGATAGGTCAGATAATCTGACTGACAAGATCCATATAAACTCAGAAGTTAGGCAGGGCTGCATTCTTGTTCCAACACTTTTTTCACATGTACATTAATCATGTGATACTTACCTTGGATAATAAATGTTCAGGCTATCCTAAAATTTGAACCAGCACATGACCTGTGTTAACATATGCAGGTGATCTTGTCCTTTTTGCACTAGCTCACAAAACTCTTCAGAATCAGCTAGGCTTATTGTATTGAAGCTGGCAAGATCACAAATTGGTGATTAATTTGCATAATAGCAAGATTGTGATTGTCAATTAGAAACAAAATCCAAAGAACACAGGGAGATGTTTTATAAATGGCAAACAAATTGAAGATAGTCAATAAATACATGTACCTGAGTTTAACTTTTAATAAACAAGTAAAATGGAATCAATGCATGGACATTACATAAAAGAAAATAAAAGAGACTAATAGGGCCATTTTACATTTTAATCACATACAGTATATGAAGTGAACGCTGTTGAAGCTCCAGTTAACATTTGTATTACCAAATCAATGACTCAAGCACTTTAGGGAGCAGAAATATAGGCATAGAATACAGATAAACATGAAAAGTCCATGGACAGTTTCTATAATAGATTATTGAAACATCCTATAACCTTACTAGGTTATAATGTAAGGGATGAGATGGGACAATCATCTATTTAAGCCCTAGCACTTTGGCATCACTTAAATTTTTGTCTCACCCTCCGCAATATTAGAGACTTTCACATCACTGCCTGTATGATAAAAGAGATATTATTAAGAAATGAAATTCATAAATGCCTTGGATCACATTTATTTAAAAGATTCAGTTAGAAACAGGAATGTGTTACTTATGGAACTGATTTGTCCAAAATATTGTGATTTCCAAAGCATACAATAAAATTATTAATCCTTGCCTAACTGACATACTGTATATAAACAAGTATTAGAAAAACAAGGGGAAAACAGATTTCACCTAATCTTGGCATCTATAAAGGACAGGTTTCACTAGAGCCTTATCTGAGAATAATCCAAGACCCTGGCATGAGAGAAACTATTGTGCAATTTAGATTTGGCCATTTCCCCAATTGAATATGGTAGAAAAGGATTGAAGTTCATGAGAAAACAATCATGGACTTACACACCTGTAATTTAGGGTATCAAGAAACTCTGATGTATGTTATTTTGCATTGTTCATTTTACAGTCCCCAAAGGAATGAATGACTGAGCACCACTCTCAGAAACCTGCATTTAAATTCTTTGGATATTTTATTGTTTTTGTTCAAGTTTGGAGACAAAAGAGTGCTACTGTGCTTTGGATATTTTGTTGAGCTTTATTAAACTAAAAGAAATCTTGTTGGACCCTTCCTTCAACTAATCTCAAAATGTATAAGCACTTTATGTAAATAATATGTACAGTATATATGATGTCTTCTGTTTACATGGATGGTTTCTTAATTATTATTATTCTATAATTACCGGGTAGCGCTTTTTCACATAGGGAAACCCGGTTATAATTTGCCATTATAACCAGCTTGGCTTGTTATAATGGCAAACACATGCCAGGTTTCCCTTGGAACAGCCATCCCTCAGTCGCTGTTCTCTGACGTTCACGTTCCGTGAAGGAATCCCATGGCGCAGCACACTTCCTGGTCCCTCGTATTCTGCGGTAATGAACTTTTTATAAAAAAAAAAAATAAAAACTCTTTTCCTCAACTAAACTACTTAAAAACAGAAGCAAATAAAAGTCTTTTCCTGTCAGCCTGACATCACAGCCGAGTCCATGTCACAGACTGCCCCTGCCTCTCGAAGCCCGGAAGGACGCTGCAACCACCGCTCGTCGGTAAGTTTATATTAAAACAAAAATCTAAGTTTCTACACATTTTTTAATAAAATATCCTCTTCCTTTTTTCTCCAACAAGTGCAGCCATATAATTAGGAAGACTGCGGACTGCGCAAAATCAAGATTGGTCCGCAGCTTCCTGAACACTAATCTGTTAGCTTATTTAATTTTTTTTAGATAATGGGTAAATTCAAACTCGCTTCCTGATTGGTTCAAACAGCCTGGCACCCGGGCCGTTATTTCTTAACAATGGCCCCCTCAGAAAAAGTGCCAATTCGGGGTGCCCTATTACTAAAACTATCCTTGGGCACCCTGAATTTCGAAACTCGCCAGCTTCCGTTTTTGCCCCGCTCACTTAGCGAGACCAACTTCTGTGGACAGAGTCACAGGACAGTGTAAAAAAAACATAACCTGAAACACTCATTTTTTTTCTTTTCAGAAAGTTAAAACTTTCCTCACTGACCGCGGTTGCGCTCCGTGGCAACATTTAGCCGACTCTTTCAGTGAGCTGCAAACTCCCATGGCACCACATATCACAGCACAGGGGGAAAGAACCTACCTACCTTGCAGTATAGATAATTAAACAACATTTCCCCTGTTCTGATGAACGAGCCTTCTTTCAAGTTCTGTGTGTGTCTGACTAAGGGACCGAAGAACGAGACAGAAACCAAAACAACCTGAAAAAGCAGCGCTCATGTCTGTGAGCCAGTGCATGAAGAAACAAAGCAAGTTTAGGAGCTCAAGTGACACACGCAAACATGGTAGCGCCTCCTGTGGTGATTCGAACAGCACAGGGATTATTTTACTATAAAATGTACCTTTTATTTTCTATTTTTTTTTGTAGGTAACTCTTTATTTT
The DNA here is from genome assembly GCA_016271365.2 of Neoceratodus forsteri. NCBI lineage: Eukaryota > Metazoa > Chordata > Ceratodontiformes > Ceratodontidae > Neoceratodus > Neoceratodus forsteri. The sequence continues at coordinate 180,514,137 of CM057455.1, forward strand.
ATTTTTTCAAACAATTACACCTATAGCCCATTTTCTAAGTGTAATAATACCCTCCAGGATGGGCATTATTGGATATAACGGACCTTTCAGGGGCTATAAGGCCCTCCGCCTGTGGCGTCGGGCCTCATTACGCCCTGGGTGGTCCTCTATATCCAAAATGCCCACCCTGTTAGGTATTATTACTTACATAATTGCTGAGGCGAAAAAGCACACTCCGCAATTATAAAAGGAATGTGGGGTGTTAGGTAAACTCGATTTTACATTATTACTCATTGTGGATGCTTTTATAAACCCTCAGGCTTCGCTATGGGGTTTATGTAGCATCCACAACCCAGGTGTGTAAAATCTCATTAAACACACCACCCCATATATTATTCTCTATGTTATATTGATTGCTTCATTTTTTAAGTGAACTGTCTTTGGACAATTGATACACCAATCAGCCCTATGCTGCCGCCTCACTCTCCTCAAGACTAGTTTCTAAAAGAAAGATTAATATTGAATATTCACAAAATAGTTGAAGTTATGTCACAGGCTCAGCCCCAAAGTTCAGGAATTTCACACCTTATTTTTAGATTACCACCACAGATCGTGTCCCCCTTGATGCAGCAGCAGCTTTTAGGCATTTAGGAATTTGTATGCTCCCTGCCTCACATTTTATGCCCTCTTGAAATGTATCATCACTCAGTCACATCAGAAACGTGGCTGCCTGTATACAGTCCACAATCTTTTAACTGCAGAAACTAGAATTGTAATAGGCTAGATCAATGTACTGCCCCTGATTCTCTACAGTGCTTTAGTTGCTGATTCTGCCCCAATAACTGTTGTGATTATTAAATGTGGCCTTTCTTTTATTGTGGCCTGGTATGCCAAAGTCCATGGACCAGAATCCCATAACTGATAGTTTTAAGGTATTCAGTTAGCTCCAACCCAATGATAAAGCCTCATGGATGTTCGCAAAATTTGTTTTCTGACTTCTTCACCCCCAGAAATGCACTATGTCTATATGACTTACTCAGTTTGGTTAATTTTTGTTTTGTTTTGCGCTTGTCCCATAACCAATACCCTCCTGTCAATTCCTCTGTTTTAGACCACTGTGAGTCAAAACACTTGGGGCCGGATTCACAAAAGGCAATGCAGGGTGCTAGGCAACTTGCTTTAGAAAAAATGGTGCAAGTAGCACTTGCATCCTGTGTTGTGTCATGTTGGGATTCAAAAGGCAGCATGCAACATGTTGCAGGCTGCCTGCGCAAACTGCACCAATGCATTATAAACCCCCTTGCGACATGGTATAAGGGGGTTTATGGCAGCATTTATACCCTATTCAGGTAGTGAGGCAGCTAAGTCCACAAATAGGGATTCAGAGACAATCACCACTGGACATCTGTCAAAGAACATTTACACCAGATAAAAGCTGGCATAAGTGGTCTTTGCCATCCAAAGGGATTACCACTGTGCCACCATCAGAGCACCAGAGAGTCCTCATGGGCTACAGTCCCCCCAGCAGCCCTGTTCGTAGTCATCCAACACCCACACATGCCCATAGCCCATACCCCACATGCATAGAACACCCCCATGCTCCATTCCCAACCAGTAGGGGGCAGAGGTGCCAGTGAAGGCCATGCCTCTCCTAGTCCTGAAACACACTCCACATTCATTATAGCACATATGGGCTTTCGGACCCCCATTCACCCCCTCAGATGCCATCCCCTGCATGGTATAGCAGGAAACCAACTACCTGTAACTGTCCTGGTGGCTCATTGGCCCCCCCCAGCTGCAGTGCTAGCCCATCCCCTACACCCCAGCTCCCCCACACACACTCTCACATGGTGGGCGAGTTGACGACTGGCACAGCCCACCTCCTCAACACCATGGAATATTTGCCGACTGCAGCTTGCTGGAGATGCTCACAGCAGAGCAAGCTCTGTGAATGACAGCTGCAGTCATTCACAGAGTGTGTATAATTACTGTATGCACTCCCGGAACAGCTCAGTCAGTGGCTGGTCTTGGTGGTGAGAGGTGGGCTGTGCCAGTCATCAACTCACCCACCAGGTGTGTGTGTGGGGGGGGAATGGGGTGAGCTGGCACTGCTGGGAAGGGGGCCACCAGACTACCAGTGAGTTATGGGAGTTGAGGGGGGTATTTTCATATTGGGGCTGGGGTGACCTTGGTCACATTATGGGGATCGGGATGATCATGGTGGGCACCACAGTTGCCTTCTGTGGACACATCTATGGCCTGCCCATCTCACGGCATGCAGCATACATGGAGGATGTGCCACACCTGGAATAACTGCTGCAAGCCACAGGATGCAGACTCCTGGACCCTGTTTGTTTCTGCATCAGGTGCAGGGTCCAGGAGACAGAAGCCATTGCCAATAGCTACCATTGTCACAGTTTATAGCAACCCTTTGTGAATCCAGCCCTTCAGATTTTTGAGCAGCCACACTGTGGAATAATATTCCTTATTCAGTTAGACTCTCTCCTTCTCTTAATGCTTATTCAAACAGTTATAAAAAAACATGTGTTGAGTAATTATGCTTGCATTTGCTTTGACTCATTTTTGTAGCTGTGTGTTTTATAGCTATTTGAAACCTTTGTACATTTCTACAGACCTACTGTATGGCTTTCCACTCTGACTGTATGCCTTTCATGTGAACATATACATGTTCATGCATTCTGTACTGTACTGGTGCCTGTATCTTACCTGATAAAGGCACCTTAATGTCACCAGTGTATGTATGTGGTTAACACAATTAAAATAAATAAATTTAAATCACAGGTTCAGCTTCCATCCGACTTGCTTTTCTTGCTGCTGCTTACCAGGCTTCTCTGAACTTTTAGTTATTGTTCAGCAGCTCATTTTCAGCTCCTAATACAGCTCTTCACCCTGCAATTGTGATGCCTGATTCTCTGTTCTGTTGTTTAGTTTTGGGGTGGACTTCTTGCACACTTACTGTACTCCTCGCAATCTTTAACATGCATATCTTATGTATTACTGTTCCTTACTCATATTCTGTATTAGCAAGAGACAAACCTTAACATTCACTGGAGCTTGAATCCATTCTTCCTGTTAATTACCCTTAGCTGGTTTGATTAGCTACCCTTTGAAAAAAGAGAGAAGTCCCAGTTCCCAGCCTCACAGATTTTCCCTTATCTTAATCAAACTGTTCACTGAAGGCATTAGTCGGTGCTGTGAAATTGATGTGGCCAATATACCATACCTGAATTGTGGAGTTACTCAAAGAAGATACACCCTATCAGACTTCTAGTGAAATGTGCACCCAAATGGCACAAGAAGCTAAGATTTTGTTTGCAGATTAATTTCAAACAGAATTATTCTTTCTGAAGCTTTCTGCATCACCTAGAGGAAATGTATTACTGGAATCTTGGTCCAAACTATAAAGAAACAAAGAAGGGACTATTTTCTTAAACTCGGTATAAAACATGGACTGTATTCTGCATTAAAAAAACTGTCTTCATTTCTTTATCAACTGTTCTGTTACCGTTATCTTCTGATTCCACATGTTTCATTTACTGATCATCATTTGGAAACTTATGTGGAGGTAAACAGATTGTTAGATGAAACACAAAACAGATTTAAAAAGAATAGATCAACCATACAGCACTATTGTTCTCAGACATCTATATCTATAAAAAAAAATAAGTATGTAAAAATAAAAAGGGGTGCATTTTTCTGTTGCTTTCTGGATCTTTGCATGGCATTCAACAGTATAAGTAGAAGAACCTTATGGAGTTGTCTATATGACTTGAAAATTAATCCATATCTTTTAGACTTCTTACTCAGAATGAATGAAAACATCTATTACACAATAAAATGGTGAGGGTAATTTAACTAACATGGCTAAAACCAATATTTGGGTCCAACAAGGCTGTATATTAGTCCCTGCTCTATTTAACCTGTATATTAATATAATATTATTACAAATGTTTGACAATGAATATTACTCTCCAAGAATCTTCAAGGTGAAAATTCCACATCTGGCTTATGCAGATGATGTGATACTTATATCCACCTCCTTCTTGGGTTCCCAGTGGAAAATATCCAAATTTGCTACTGTAGTTTATATAAACTGTGATTTTTACAAATGAATCTTGTTAAATGCAACTGCTGATTTTTGGTAAAAATAACAGCCATTGATATTTTCGTTATTCACTTTATTTTGATAACCTCAAATGTGACACATTTAAGTCTAATGAACATCTAGGGGTAATTTACACAAATGTCCTGAGTTTGCATACTAATGAATAATATCAACAATAACCTGAATAAAACAATAAATGGTCTGCGAAAATATATGGCAACTTACAGGGACTATTTGGTGGTAGAATGCCTTAAATCATTAAATGTGATTAAATGTGCTCCCATGTTGCTCCTGTAAATAAACTTTCAGCTTAGTGTGTCTCACCTGGTTAAATGACTAAATAAAATAAAAAAAATCAATTAATGCAAAAATGACAACTGCTATGTTATGTACCCCTTGAAGTCTGTGGTGTAGGGATGGCCTCTCAACTTGAAATTATTCTCAATGAGTTATACTGTACAGATACCTTCTGGGGGTAGCAAGTTGTGACCCAGAGTCAATGTTGAGATTGGAATTAGACTACTTACCCTTGTATTCTCTCATAAAGATGATAATACCAATATTTTACTTAATTAAAAAAATTACTTGGAAGTATAGATTACCCAGATTTGCAAATGAAAAACAATACAGTATTAATTTAATGGTTTCCAGTTCCCTTATTTACAATATATTAAGTCACATATATGTATTTATATCCTATTGGCCTAGGGAGGATATTTATTGATGTATTTTGAATTTCCCCCAGTTTTGAATAATTTATTCAATAATAAAACAAATATAGAAAATTGGCAATTCAATATGACTGGGAAAAAATCCAGTAATTTAAACTTAACATATCATATACATTTTTCAAGCCAGATACACATAGGGAAATATTTACTTCTCCTTCTCAATAAATCTCATAGAGAATTACATTTTAGGCTTTAGCTGTTCAGATCCAAGGTTCTCTTACATAAACAGGACCATGATTAAATGCATTTACCTTTATGTGACTGTGGTATGAATGAAGCTGATGACCTTGCCCAAGTTAATGTCAACTGTCCAAAACATGTAAAACAGCATATGAAGTTTTTTTTTTCTGTTCCTCTTGGACAATTTGGATATGACATCAAAATCAATTATAATGTCCTTATTTAATGATAGAGACCCTCAAAGGTTAAGGATCCTGCTTCAGTTTTTGTTGTCCCTTAATAGCCATGGATGGAAATTTATTAATATAACGATGTCTTGATTGGATCTTGAATGATAGATACAATGAATGTTTGTAGCAATAAATTTGGAAATTTTTCTATGTAAGGAAGCTTGAGAATTATTTTCTGTTTTTCTGAGCATGTTGGTTCTTTTTCAGATTTGACTGGGGGAGCTGAGAAAAACACCAGTAAAGGGGAGGTAGGTATGCAGACCCAAACCCTAGATGTCCTGTTTACATTTTGAGATATGTTATTATCCTTCCCCAGAATTAGCTAAAGAGTGGTTATTTTCTGAAGTTTCCTGTGATCTTAATTCACATGGTGTACATGGACACCGAATATTTGTTGCATGATTTCATGTTTTTAGTATGTTAATGGAAAACAGGCTCACTCCTTCCCTAATTCCTTCTAGAATTATCTGTCAATGGAACAATGTGTGGAATTTTGAGTCAGAGAATTTCCAGAAGTGCAAGTTGTAAATTTCTGTAAGAGACTGCTTTTAGATACTGATTTCAAAGCTGTGAATTATTGTATTTATTTATACTGTACGAGTCTGCAATATCATATCATATCATATCATATCATATCATATCATATCATACTTTATTTGTAAAAAGCTCCTTTTCAAAGATGAAGATGCTTGTACTTAATTACAACACAAACACACAGTAATTAAAATCAAATCACAAACAGGTCAATACATCAAAGACCCCTATTGAACCCTGGAAATCTCTAGCAATCCCTCATCAGTGGAACAGAGTGGATGGAGGGGGCAGTAAGGGTGGAGGAGAGCTTGCAAATAGTGGGGGTCCCTGCTCATGTAGGGCTTTGTAGATCAGTAACCCGAGCTTGTAGGTGATTCACCATTGTACTGGCAGTCAGTGTAGTCTATGGAGCACAGAAGTGATATGACTGGGCCTAGAATTGCCAGTCAGTAGCCTGGCTGCCACATTCTGCACCAGCTGCAGGCAGCAGATATCAACCCCCAGTAGACCTAGGCACAGGGCATTGCAGTAGTCAAGGTGAGAGGTCATGAAGGTGTTGACCAGTGTTGGAAGAGCATAAATAGGAACCAGGCATTTTACCCAGGCAATATTCTTCAGATGGTAAAATGAGATATTGACAATGACAGACACCAGGGATTTAAGGGTCAATCCATCATCAAAAATAATGTCCAGGAGCTGGCCCGGTGGCACTGAGGGCTGAGGTGCTGGATGCCTTACCTTGCACTATGCCGGCGACCTGTTTTCGGGAATGAGCACAGGTCACCAGAGGTTGGCAGGGGAGGAGAAGGATTGAGCATCTAAGGGACTGCTTTCCTTCTCCGGGGCTGGGGGTTACCAGTTGATAGCACCTTACTGTCTCTTGGTGGTGGCTGGAGGATGGTGTGCTGATGCTGAAGAATAGGAGGAGTTGGGGAAGACACCAGGAAGAGTGCATACGGAAGCGTGCATACTCTCTCAGTCGGTGTCATTGCATGCCTCACCTCCACAACAAGGGGAGAAAATGGAAATAGGTCTTTCTCAGCTGTATGAAACTGTCCCTGCTGGCACCACCCTGAGATGGCACCTCCCCGGTTGGATCCGTGTTGGGTGGGTTGAGTCGCTCCCCACCACCCTGCCATGAAGGGTAAGTTGTGGGAACTCAAGGGAGGAGGTTTGATCCTTGGGGATGGTGCTGGAGGGAGAGTGGATGGGGCAGGAGTGCTGAACAGGACCAAGGCAGAAATGCCACAACAACAAAAAAAAAATAATGCAACAGGTTCCACACCTGATCTGAGGTAGTCAACTTAACACCCCCCATGCCAAAGCCCAGAAGGTTGTCCCACTGGCAACCCACCTCCTGACAATCTGGATCCACAACCAATACCTCAGTTTTAGCCAGGTTCAACAGCAGCCAGGTGGCATTCATCCAGTCCTGGATCATGAAGAGTAAGTCATTAAAGACCAGGAGGATCTCATCCTGTTCAGGCACAAAGTATATGTACAGCTGAGTATCCTCTGCATAGCAGTGAAAACTCAGATGGTACCACCTAATGATATCTCCCAATGGCAGCATATACACTGTGAACAACATGGGTGATAGAATAGAGCCCTGTGGTACCCTGCAGTATAGGGGGAGAAGGGCAGATGAATAAATCCAGGATACCACTCTCTGAGCCCTACACTCAAGAAATGATCAAAACCATCCGAGGACTGTACCAGACAGTCCACAGGTGAACTGCAGCCACTCCAATAGCACACCATGGTCCTCTGTGTCAGATGCTGCAGAGAGATCAAGCAGGACTAAGACTGAATGAGTCCTCTGACTCTCACTATTAGGAGATCATTTAGCACCTGAATAAGGGCCATCTTGGTACTGTGCCTCTTTCTAAATCTGGACTGGAGAGAATCACAGACATTGTGGATAGATTAAATATCATCCAGCTGCAGTGCAACCACATTCTCAATAACCTTACCCACAAAGGGAAGGCTGGAGTTAGGTCTGTAGTTAGACAGTCCGGGTCAAGGGAGGACTTTTTAAGGAGTGGTCATACAACTGTCTCCTTTAAGGGGTTGGGAAAGCTCCCCCCTTCTCCAGTGACCTCCAGATTATCTTGGCCAGTACCTCGCTAATTTTATCAATGCACCCTACAAGAAGGTGGTTTGGGCCTGGGTCCAAACTACAGCAGGTTGGCTGCAAAGTCTGCATGATCCTCACAATGTCAGTAATTTCGCGCTGGCTGAAGTCAGACCAAGTATACTGGGTGTTTGCAACCTCCTGCTAACCTCTGCAATACCCAATAGACAGGGCTGAACAGATCCTGGACCTGATGGTAGCAACCTTATCTACCGAGAACTGAGAAAACTCATTGCACTTCTTTTTTTATCATAAATCACCCTTAACTCTCTTTATTCCTTATAAGCTTATAACCTAATTAACAAATTACCTTAAATCTCATACCCTCAAGGGTTCAGTCCTTATTGGCACCCCGCTGATGCCCCCGCCTAACCAGGAGCTCAGAATGTCTTACTTTTTCTGTTCCACAATGCTGCACTACCCAAGGACAATGCTCCTTTACATACAGAGCCTTATCCTGGTACAACTTGCTTCCACCTGCTGTTACTAATGAGACACTACCCCTGCACTTTCAAGTGCAACCAGCTTCAGCATCTTGTCACAGTGGCCTCTGTGAATGTTTCTCCTAAAACTTACTCTCCTTCCTTCTAATTTCCTCTAAGTTCCTCCCCTTTACCCCCACAATCTCCTATCTCTCTTTTATTACCCCACTGTTATCTACATTCTTTCCCGACAGCTTCCTCTACATGTATCTGCCATCTCTCCTAGCAGTTTCTAATTTATTCTAGTGAACCATATTACAACTATTTTTTTATTGTACATATGTTCTTGAATAATATACACAAATTACTGTAACTTAACATACGTACTTTGAATCATTGTACATATTACAGTAATTCCATATGAAAGCTTTAATGTACCCAACAAAGCCTATGGCTTCTTGAAACTACTGTACTTGTTATTGTTCTTACTATGTACTGTATTGTTTCTCCGACATGGAAACTTTGCAAAAGAGCCTTGGCTCAAAGGTGTCTTCTGAAATAATAATAAAACAAAATAAATGAACAGATTTTTTTGTTTTCCATTTTTTTCAAGTGACATTTCAGAATTATCTCATAGAATTGGTACATATAACAGTTACAGTAAGTTTGCTGGCCTCCATAAGTGAGGGCTATGCACCTGGACAGATTCTGATATATCATATGTGGAGTCAAGCCTGTATACAGAGTGGAACCAATGATTCACATACTGTCAAAAGAATGGTATAACAGTACATGCACTTCAATGTGTCTGGTAAGGGATCTACAGCACCTTCTTTTCTTATCCGAAGGGGAGAAGGAGTGTGAGGGAGGAGAGGGGGTTCCATCCAGCCTTTCAGGAGAACAGGGGGAAAAGGAAGGAGGTGTGGCCCTCCAGTAGAAACCACCCCAGCTTGTGGGCAAGGCCACTGAGAGGCTAATGGATCTTAAGTGTGGTGGAATATGTCAGGAAAGCCTCAAACGGAAGAGGGGGGTACCAGGTGGCATTGGAGGCAGAGAGAACAGGTGCAAGTGTATATCAGCATCCTACTTCTTGTGGAACTTATGCAAATGATTTTGGCTGGAGTGGGAGAGTCTTTCAAAAATAGCCAGGTTTTGCCAGTGCTGAGTGCCACATCATAAGTGAAGGTGGATGGGGTTGTCTCCACTTTATCAGGATTGCCCATTTGGCTTCAAGTAGGGCAACCATAATCCAACCCTTGTGAAGAGCTGGGAGGGAATCTAGAGGTGATGAGTCACCTAATAACATCAGTGGATTTACCTTGCTGATTGAACTGCCAACCACCTTAGAGCAGTCCACAAATACTGAAGACCAATAGGGAGTTAACAGTAGACAGTGCCAGAGTACATGTAACAGATGGGCAGGACTCTGGTGGCATCTTCCGCATTGCGAGTGACTTAGGAGCCACATAGAAAGAAGTGCAGCTGGAGTTCAATACCACCTCAGCAAGATCTGAAGTTGGATAACCTGACTTTTAGCATCTTTATAAGCAGTGTAGGTAGCCCTAATACAGCAGCTCCAGGTTTGTTGAGAAATAGTTAGATGGGTATCTGCCTCCCAGTGCTGTCTGCACTTCTCAATGTGGTCTGGTTGGGAGTCCCATATCATTTGATAAATTTTCCCAGCTAGGCCTCACTGCATATCTTGTTTATGGAGTGAACTCATCCAGTGCCATTTAGTGTCCAAGGCTACCCGGGTCTGAAGAGTATGGACAGCACTCCGAATTTGGAGATATCTCCAGAAATCCTGGGCTGGGAGGTTGAACTGGGCCTTCAATTGATCAAAGGACATCAGCACTTTGGAGTTCAACATATATGAGTCCCAGAGGAGCCTTATATCGTTGCTGGCCCAACCAGGCCAGTTGATCAGCTTCTTGTCTATGACCATACTTCTATTGTTTCAAAGGTTGGTGTATTCAAGGGGAGGGTGCCAGGCAGATTGAGGTTTGTGAGAGGTATCCATAGCAGTACCAAAGGCTCTCCTCATCTCCAACATGACCAGTGCGGTGTGAGGGATTAAGGAGTGAGTGGAAAAGAGAGCAAAGGGAGTCCTCCTGCGCAAGGTGGGCTTCCAGTTTAATCCACAGAGGAGGGTAGGAAGAGGAGGGGACAACCACTTTGTTGCTTGCGCCACAAGATATGCTAAATGATATCCCTGGAACCAGGGGAGACCCAGGCCCTCTTCAGTCCAGTGGGCCCAGAGCTTAGATCAGCCCAAGTAGGGGGCTTTGCCACCCAAAAGCAGGAGTGAGACTAGCTTGTCCAGAGATTTAAAAAGCTTATGGGAGATGCTGATGGGGAGATTATGAAACAGGTAGGATACCCTATGGAGTAGGAACATCCACACAACCTCGACCCAGCCTTTCAAGGAAAGGTTGAGCCTGCACCATTGGTCAATCTCTGCTGTGAGAGAGGCAAGTAAGGGTGTGAAGTTGGCATTTTCCAGCTCATTCCATCTAGTGGTGATAGTCACCCCTAAATAAGAAAAGCTATGGGGGCCCAAGAGATGGCAGTACTCCGCAGGCAATCTTTGGAGCAGGCCAGGTTCAAGGGAAGGAGAATAGTTTTTTTTTTGTTTCACCTGAAGACCGTAGAGTTTGGCAAATTCTTGTAGTTTAATAAGGACCTTGGGCAGGTATTACTCTGGATCTGACATAGTAAGATTAGGTCATCTGTGTAAGAGTTGACCAAGTAGAAGCATTCCCCCACCTGGGTTCTGGAAATATCTTTGGTAGCTGTAAGTTTCCTGGCCAGAAGGTAATGGGCAACAAGGAAAAGTAAGGGATAGAGGGGACAGCCCTGATGAGTGCCTCTCTGTAGTTGAAAAGGGGATGAGATATTTTTTTGGTCAAAATTCTGGCAGATGGTAAACTGTACAGAGTGGATATCCATCCTCAAATGTAGGAGCCAAAGCCATAAAGTCTTAGGACACTGTGCAGGTAATTTCACTCCACAGAGTCAAAAGCTTTAGAGAAGTCAATAGCTAGAGCCGCCATAGGCACAGAGTACTGCAATGCTAGCCATTTGAGATTAAGTACCAGTCTTAAGTTATCTGACCAAGGCTTCCCTTTGGAAAAGCCTGCCTGAGAAGGGTGGATTAGGGAAGGCAGGATATCCACCATTCTATTAGAGAGTACCTTTGCTGTTATTTTGTATCTACCAATAGGAGTCAGACAAGGCTTCTTTGGCACAGTCTAGAGCATCTGAAGATTCTTTGGTGAAGGAGAGTGACTAAGGCCTCTCTCATGTTGGAGGGAAGGGAACTTTATCATGAACCTCTTGAATGGCCAAAAGAAGCAGGGTAACTCATCACACTTCTCTTGTGAAAAGACTCCACCAGGCTGAAGACAGATTGGATTGCACAATCTCTTGACAGTCCAGAAGAGCTGAACTGGTTAGTTCTGCTCAGCAGCAATCTCCCTGGACAGGAATTATGTCTTCTTATGGGTGATTGCTGATTGACAGACTGTATAATGGTCCATCAATCCATGTCTATCAGCCTCCAGAGCTGATTTCCACCAGCACCTCACTGGCCTTCTTTCCACTCTCCTCATCTCCTTCATGGTCCCATCAAACCATAGGCACCTTAGGATAAGAGTGAGGGGACAAACATGAGCTGGGTCTATGGAATCCAGGGCCTCTGTCACTGCCTTATTATAGACAAGTACCAGACCCCCTGGATCCATGCGTTCAGTCGGTATACCCAATAGGTCCAGCACCACCATTAGGCCATCTGGGGTCACACCCCTCAAAGTGCAGTACTGGATCATCTCCATAGGTGCAGGTCTATTGGGCTAGCCACAAAACTGGATCAAATGATGCAATGGTCAGACTACCCGACTAGTTCTGCCACTAAATCAGATATCTCCCTACCCAGGAGGAACACCAGGTCCAATGAGTGACCACAAATGTGGGTCACAGAGATAATAACCTGTGCAAGGACCAATGACGTCATCAGTTGGAGGAAGTCTTGACCAAATTATGAGAGTTCATCATTGACCCAGGCATTGAAATCCCCCAGAATTTACCATCTGGGGATCCCAATACCACATCGATGATGAAGCCATGACTTACTATGGAAATGTTTTCCTATCACTGGTTGGACAGTAGATGAGAAGTATTCTGCACCCTACACCCATGCCCATGATACTCAAAGGAACTGGTGCTCCCCACTGGCAAATCCACGAGGCCCAGTTCTGATCTAAAGCAGATGGCTACTCCCCCACCCCTACGGTACATCTGTGGGTGGTGTATGACTGAGTACCCATCCAGTATTGCTGAAGCCAGAACTGGACCAGCATTTTCATACATCCAGGTCTCGGTGATGCAAGCCAGGTCAGATAAATCAAGATCCGATATCACAGAGATCTTGTTCTTGTAGGGCATGTTGAGGCAATTGACCCGGTCCTAGCCTGTATAGTAAGGCTTCCATTGTAGAGAGGGATCTTTCCAGACTCTTAAAGGATGCGGTGGTTCGGCCCCTCCTGAAAAAGCCCTCCCTTTACCTGGACTGTTCAGCAAACTACAGTCCAGTCTCTAACTTGCCTTTTACAGGTGACGTTATTGAGAAAATCATTGCTCGGCAGCTGGAGGATCATTTATCCAGTGATGATATCTATGACCCTCTCCAGTCAGGTTTCAGGAAAAGGCCTAGCACTGAGACCACCCTGGTCCAGGTACTTAATGATCTCCTGATAGCTAGAGATTGGAGAGCCCATTCCATCTTGGTTCTCCTTGATCTCTCAGTGGCGTTTGCCACTATTTGCCAAGGAGTGCTGCTCGAGTGCCTTCAGTTTTTCTGCAGACTGAGGGGAGCAGTCCTCAGTTGGTTTTGATCCTTTCTCAAGGGCAGATCTCAGAGAGTGGTGTTGGGGATTTATTCCTTGGCCCCTCTCTATCAGCCTTGTGGGGTGCCATAGGGTTTGGTTCTGTCCCACATGTGGTTTGCAGTGTACGTGCTGCCATCAATGGACATTATAAGATTGTATGGCTTGAGTTTTCACTGCTATCAAATGATTCTCAGCTGTACATTATCCTTCATGTCAGACAAGGAGTTAGATAATATCTCAGTGTTTAACAGCTGCCTAACTGAGATAGAAGACTGGATGAGTGCTAGCTGGCTGAGGTTAAACCTGAGAAAAGCAGAGGTATTGGTTGGAGACCCTGATTGTAGGACTGCCGGGGCATGGGTAGGACAATGCCTCAGCCTCTATCTTGGAGGAACCCCACTAAATGCCTCGAGCCACGTGCATAACCTGGGCATGATCTTTGATGAAGGCCTGACCTTGAAGGCTCAAGTGTCAGCTGTAGTTAAAGCCTCCTTTTACCATCTAAAGAACATTGACAGGGTTAGGCACTTGGTTTTGTCCAGTGTTCCATCTACCTTGGCCAATGCCTTTATCACTACCCATCTTGATTACTGCAATACCCTTTACCTCTGGCTGCTGGGGGTGGATATCCACCAGTTGCAGCTGGTGCAGAATGCGATGGCTGGGTTGTTAACTGGAACCCCCAAACTGCACTGGCTGCTGGTACAGTGGTGGATCATCTTCAAGGTCATGTTGCTGACCTATAAAGCCCTACACAACCAGGGACCCCAGTACCTGCAAGATTTGCTCTATCCCTACTCTCCCTCCTGCTCACAATGATCATCCGATGAAAGATTGCTAGAGATTCCCAGTGTATGTTTAAAAACATTTGGAAAAAGATCTTTTGCCTTTATGGCTCCGACCCTGTGAAATTCTCTACCTCATTGGATACAAGATGGCCTGATAGTTGAGGGTTTTAAACTGCTCTCAAAACTTACCTGTTCTTCCAGGCCTTTGAGGGGACCTGAGAGTGTTCTTAAAGAACTGTTTAGAAATATTTTATATAGCTGTATTTTATTATAGTATTTATTTTAATGATGTTTACATGTGTTATTATGTACTGTTAAAGGTGCTCTGAGCAATGGAAGGGTGCCTAATATAAATAAAGTTATAATGATAATTAATAGACCTGGCATTGCATAACACTGCCTGAGTGGGATGGGTAGCAGAGGAAGACTGCGCCACTTGATTGTGTAAAGTAGAGCAGAGCCATTGGGTATGGGAACCAGGCAGGGAGGACTCCAATCCTGGTCCCATTTCACCCCAGAGCATCTCCTTGTTCCCACTACTCTAATCCGCCCACCCCTCTCCATTCCCCTACCAGACCCAGCCCTATTGAAGTCAAACAATACAATTTTGACTTTACTTAATCACCATCAGCCTCCTTTTCTTTTTTGGCATCTGATGTTAAGCACTTCCTGGTCCATTCTTCATTAAGAAATTTCTCATTTGAAATTAGCCACTATCATCCTGCAGAGTTCAAGTGTTGATCACAGTTCAGGAGACTGAACACCAGCACCATTCACCTGCTGTGTTAAGCTGTTTTGGCTGCCAGAACATTCACCTGAAGTATATTTCTTCATGGGGATTGATTGCTCTCATCTTTTGGTTTTCAAGTGCTGATTATAGTTCAGAAGACTGAATACCTGTAACATTCACCTTTAAGTTCTTGAGAGAATTCTTTGAATTTTTTCATTGAGTGTACTACCGAGGCAACTTTCCAGCAGTATTACATATTCCATGTTGGTTCAATTACACACTTGGTAGAACAGGACAAAAGGAGGCTTGATGCCCATCGAGATTGTCCCCCACATTTTGTGAGTCATAGAATGTGGGGTGGATACTCATTTAACCAGTTATCTAGACCTTTTTTGAAAGTGTTAAACTTTCTACTGACAACTAACTCCTGGGGCAGGGTATTCCAAATCCATACTGATCTTATTAAAAAAATGTTTTCCTTTTGTTTGTATTTGCTCACAAGACTTCAAGCTGTTTAATATGAAGTCTAAGGACAAGTCAACTGTGAGCATAAGTAATTCCACACTGAATCATAAGATCTGGGGAGTTAACAATTTTATACAGGAATAAAATGTCACTCCTACCTCTTCTAACCTGTAATGAGTGAAGGCCCATTTCCTGAAGCCTATGGGGGTAATCCTCAGCCTTTAGATGTGGGACTGTTTTTATGGCACACTTCTGTATTTGCTCTAGTCATTTGATTATTACCCTTAAAACAAGGAAACCAAAAGGGAGACCCGTAATCTAAAGAAGAGCCTCACAAGACAGACGCCAAAGAAAGACACGGGGGTTGAGGGGAAGACCTGCTACCGAGGGTACCCTCCTCCCTGCAATGGAGTGACGGGCAGGAGAAACTTTTATAAAGTTTAATTGCTGCCATGGACCAGGGCACCTCTCTCAGCCAGTACAGCTATAAAAGCTGGCTGAGAAGAGCCCCACAAGACAGACACCACCAGAGAGAGCCAAAGAAAGACTGAGGGGTTGAGGGGAAGACCTGCTACTGAGGGTCCCCTCCTCCTGCAATGGAGCCACGGGCAGGAGATTTCCTTATGAGGTCAGAGGTGTGCTGGTGCTGAATCGCAGCATGGCGGTCTCTTTCAAATCGATTGGCTGCTGACAGAAGGAGGAGTTGGCACCAAAAAAAAAACTTTTAAAAACTTTAATTGCTGTTGTGGACCAGGGCACCTCTTTCAGCCTGTACAACTATAAAAGCTGTCTGAGAAGAGCCCCGCAAGACAGACACCACCAGAGAGAGCCAAAGAAAGGCTGGGCGTTTGAGGGGAAGACCTGCTACTGAGGGTCCCTTCCCCCTGCAATGGAGTGACGGGCAGCACGGCGGTCCTCTCCCGAATCGATTGGCTGCTGACAGAAGGAGGAGTGGAGTTTCTCGCCCACCCACTCCATCCCTCCTCCATGTTAAATGGTCTAATCTAGCCAATTAGGGAGTCCTACCTTCACTGGCACAGGTATAGCTCCCCCCCATACAGCACTTGGAGGCCTAGTAGGAATGGGAGAACGTATAACATCAGATTGAGTCATATACAGGACTAGAGCTAGAAGTGAGAGTAAAAATAGGAGCAATTGTGGAATGATCAGTCAGTTATGGCCCTGAACCTGGGGCATGATCTGCCTAGATTAACTTTTTACTCTGTTGGTACAGCTGCTAGGTAGGTTAAATGTAGATGCTACAGCAATACTCAGAACAAAAAGGGAGCAATTATACATGATATCTGATAAAAAAAAGAGGCAACTTGTCTCTACTGGAAAATGACTCCAACAGTACCTATACCAACTGGCAGGTAGTGACCAAAACAGGTGTACCACTGAGACCCACCTGTCCCCCCCAGTCCACTTGTGACCGAACCAGGACAAGATTCTTAAAGGGGTACTTAACTGGGGTTTAACCCTTGTAGGTGTGTATATCTGTACAATCATATGGGTGAATACTCTTACGGGTGGTCACTATCAGCAGTACCCCTACTGGGGTCAGCAAGTGGCACACCTACCTCACCGATAGTACCTCCCTGAGATGTTGGGGATAGACTACATACTTGCAGCTCATGAGCTAACCAAGAAGGGGACCTGCTGTCAAATGCTTCAAGGATCACAGCCCCAGGCACTAGGCAGAATACTCCCCTCAATAATAAAACTAACAAACCTAATCACAGTTCTGCTCCTCCTAGCAGGAGATATTGAGCTCAACCCCAGTCCTTCTGTGGCCAGTTATAACATTGGCTTACCACAGGACCCAAACTGGACCTCCCCAAAAAGTCTAAAAATAGCCCATATGAACATCTGCAGCCTGCGTCCAAAAATTCACGAAGTCCAAAGCTGGCTGAAACTGTACAAACCAGACATACTGGCAGTATCAGAGACCTGGCTAAAGCCACAGATATCAACGCATGAGATTGAAAGCATTGGATACAACACCTACCATAAAGACAGAGCAGACAAGAGAGGGGGTGGAGTACTTATATATGTCAGAGACCCACTAGACTCCGTGCTCACCCACCTCCCACATACTGACTGCAGTGGCTGCGAATCCCTATTTGTAAGACTTACCCTTGGCCTTACCAAACACCTGACAATAGGGTGCCTATATAACCCACCCAAAGTTCCACAACAAGCCCTGGAGACACGAACCAAGGCACTGGGAGAAAACAGCACATCTGATCGGAAAATACTGGGAGGCTTCAACCTCAACTGGGCAACAGAAACTGAGATGACCTACAGAACCACACTCCTTGATGCTAACATGGCACAGGTCATCACTGAAACAACTAGACATAATGCCAAAACTGGAAATCACACCACCCTGGACTGGGTCTTGGTATCTAATCCCTGCAACATCACAATGGCTGGCACCCAAGCAGATGCACTGAGTGACCAGTCACCTACATTCTGCATATGGAAGAACAGGGCACCCAAGGTCCCCCCAGGCTCCTCACAGCCAGAGACTTCTCCAAATTTTCTGAGGACTCCCTCCAAGATCATCTCGATACCATATATTGGAGCCCCCATAAGACTACTCCCTACTCTCAATGAAGCCCTCGAGTACTTCCAGAACACCTTCTTCTCAGTTGCCAACCTGTTTGACCCACTAAGGAGACTGAGAACGAAAGGTCACTGCTACAAATGGATCACCACTGATTTAAAAGCCATGATAACAAGTCGGGACAAGGCCTGGAAGAAATAAAAATCTACCGTCTACCAGGCTGACTTGATAACCTGTAGGACTTTAAGGAACCAATGCAAGCAAGCATCGAAGGCTGCAAAATGGGAGTACATAAAGAAACTCCAGCAAACCAACCTTGCTGATCCAAAGTCCTTCTGGTCTCACATAAATGCTCTACTAAAAGGCAATGGATGACCCCCACAAGGACCAATAGAACTTAACGGCTGCACAATCAATGGTGACCTAGAGGCCGCTACAGCCTTCAACAGGATATTCATGAACTTAGAAGAATGCAAAGTAAATCTCCCCCCAAGGACCACAAGGCCCCAGTGTGAGGAAAGGCAGGGTATGGACAGGCCACTAGTCCACCTAAGGACGGTAAGGCTAAGGGAAGTTCTCCCCTGACAACAGGAACTTCCTGTTTGGGAGCAGGAAGTAAGTGATCACAGAGCCACCAAAGACCCACCATCCTAGGAGGGCAAGAGTAGCTCTCTGGACCCCTCTAGCTGCTGGAGGTCTGCCTCTGAGTAAGTAAGGAGTCTACGGAGAAATATAGGATATTGTTGTCTCAGAACAGGACAATCAGGAGCTTAAAGGGCACACAGGCAGAAAGTAAGGTGAGAGAGAAAAAAAAACAGAGGAAAGAGTAAGGATTGCAAACAGTTAAGGGGACGGAAATAAGACATGATGGGAGTGGTGCAATGCAGTAGCTGTGGAGCAGCAGTCTTCTGGGAGACGTTCTGGAGGATGCAGTGTTGTCCCATCTGTAGGCACCTCTCTGGGCTGAGGGAGGAGGTTGCTCATCTCCAGGCTGAGTTGGCCAGGATTTATGGGACCTCCTCTTCCATCCAGGGACCACCAGTGCCACTGCCGTTGCCTCAGAGACTGCCAAGAAAGAGGAGTAGTTGGACCACAGTGGGCTCAGGGAGGGTGAGGGTGGTGGAACAGAGGTGCATCCCTCCAGCTGTACCTCTCCACAATTCCTATGCCATTCTGGCACAGTGTGGTTCCTCTATGGAGGGACCCAATGTGGAGACCAAGGAGGATGCTGGGAACCTCCACAAAGGAGACCAATAGAAGAGTGGCAGGGGATCCCACAGGGTAAGGAAACAACTCCTGGTGGGGGACTCCATTGTTAAGAAGGTAGAACTGGGGGAGGAAGGGGAGAGGGAGGTAAGGTGCCTGCCTGGCGCCATGGCTTGGAAGGACAGGGAGTGAATCCTCAGGATTGCCGGAGCAGCTGCACAGGGGAGGGAGCTGGATGTCATTGTCCACCTAGGGACAAATGACCTGGCTAAGAAAGGGATTAGAGAAGTGCAGCAAGAGTTTGTGGAATTGGGGAGGGGCCTTAGACAAGTAGCTTGCATAGTAACCTTCTCGGAGGTGCTACCCATCTATGGCGTAGGAGAGGCTAGGGTGTTCTGCACCATGGGATTCAATCAGTGGTTGAAAAACTGATGTGGAGCTCAGAAAATTGGCTTCATTGGGGACTGGGGGTCCACCTGGAGTGATGCAAGCCTATTCTGGAATGATGGGCTGCATTTGTCCAGGAAGGGAACCAGGATCCTAGGTGATAGGTTTAAATGCTGCATTGGCAAACATTTAAACTAGCCAAGAGGGGAGGCACTGGAAAGAAGCAGGGAAATCCTAGCCCCCCCAAAAAAATCACGGTAGTAAGTGGGGTAAACACCAACATAGAGGTGTTGATAGGGAGAAGGGCAGGGGTAAATGGAGAAAGTGACAAAGGCAAGAAGGACAGGGATGAGGCAAAAAGGATTAAGGCCATCAGGAAATGGAGGGTAATGAGCACCAATTTCTGTAGTCTGGGCAACATGCTCCCTGAGCTGGTGGCCTTGATGGAAGAGTGATGCCTGGATATTGTAGCAGTCACAGAAACATGGTACACAGAGAACCATGACAGGGATGTTAACATACCAGGCTACATAACCTACAGGAGAGACAGGCAGGGGAGAAGAGGGGGAGGAGTAGCTCTCTATATAAAGGAAGGGATAAAAGCAACTGAATAAAAGAGTAAACAGGGAGGAAAGGAGGCACTGTGGGTCACCTTGGAGACTGTAAAGGTACCACAATCCGCACAGGGGTTGTGCACAGACCCCCATGTCAGGGGAAGGGAATGGACAAGAATATGATAGAATGCATTCTTAGAATGGCAGAGAAAGGGGAGATATTGTTGATGGAGACCTGAATATGCCAGATGTTAATTGGCACACATTTGCTGCAGCCACATCCAAGAGCAGGGCCATTCTTGATGCCCTCCAGGTGGCAGGCCTCAGACAGCTAGTTTCGGAACCCACTCATGAGGGAGCAATCTTAGACCTCATACTCTCAAACGGGGGCAGTGAGAGGATCTCAGATCTAGAAGTGGGTTGCCATCTGGGAACAAGTGACCGTCAAACAGTGTGGTTCATGTTAAACTCAGCTACTGAGTCAAGCCATACAAAAGTGAAGGTACTGGACTTCAGGAGGGCTGACTTTGGCAAGATGGGAGAGTGCCTCAGAAAAGCAGTAGCAAACAGACTAGAAGGAGGTGTGGAGCAACAATGGGGAATCATCAAAACTGCCATCACAGAGGCAACAAGCCTTTGTGAAAAGCAAATAAGCAACTCAAAATGAACAAAAAAGCCACTATGGTTCTCAAAAGAGGTGACTGTGAAAGTCAGGAAGAAAAAACTAGCATTCCAGAAGTATAAGGAAACACAGAAGGAGCAGGACAGAGACCTGTACCAGTTAAGGCAGAAGGAAGCAGGGAGGGAAGTCAGAATAGCAAAGGCCCAAACTGAGGAAAAGATAGCCAGCTCAGTTAAGAAGGGGGATAAAACCTTTTATAGGTACATCCGCCAGCACAGAAAGACAAAGGGAGGGATAGTGAGGCTGAATAGAAAGAATGGTGGGTGAGCAGAGGGGGACAGTGAAAAAGCAGGGATACTGAATGAATATTTCTGCTCAGTATTTACAAAAGAGTAGGGGGAAGTGCCTAATCCAATTAAAAGAAGAACTCTTGATAGGGAGGTCGATCCCAGTCCTTTCACACAAGAAAGGGTTCTGCAAGAACTCCTAAAACTGAAGATGGACAAAGCAATGGGGCCTGGCAGAATTCACCCAAAAATTCTAAAAGAATTACAGGGGAACTAGTGAAACCATTGGCTACTCTTTTTAATAAATCATGGGAGGATGGTGTGGTACCCGAGGACTGGAGGAAGGCGAATGTGATTCCCCTTCACAAAAGTGGGACCAAGACAGAGGCAGGAAACTATAGACCTGTCAGTTTGACATCTGTGGTAGGGAAAGTGATGGAGTCACTTCTGAAGGAAAGAATAGTTGGAGTACCTAGAGGCCAGTGGGGCACAGGACTCAAGACAGTATGGCTTCACAGCGCTAAGGTCATGTCAGACAAATCTAATAGATTTCTTTGACTGGGTGACTAAAGTAGTAGACCAGGGAGGGGCTGTGGACATGGCCTACCTAGACTTTAGCAAGGCATTTGACACAGTCCCACACAAAAGATTATTAGTCAAATTAACCAGCCTTTGAGTGGGTACCAGGGTGGTAGCCTGGATAAAACATTGGCTGGACAACAGAACACAGAAGGTAATTGTAGATGAAGTCCACTCTGAAGAAAGAGGGGTTACTAGTGGGGTACCGCAGGGTTCAGTATTGGGTCCAGTCCTTTTTAATGTCTACATAAGTGATATTGCAGAAGAACTGAAAGGAAAAGTATGCCTCTTTGCAGATGACACAATGATCTGCAACAGGGTTGATACACAAGGAGGCATGGAAAGGATGAGAAGGGGCTTGGCAAGGTTGGAGGAATGGTCAGAAGTATGACAGCTAGAATTCAGTGCAAAGAAGTGCAAAATAATGCACCTGGGAAACAAGAACCCAGAGGAAGAATACACAATGGGGGGGAGGTAGTAACAACAACAAAGAAGGAAAGGGACCTGGGGGTAATCATATCAGATGAACTTATGGTTAGCAAGCAATGTGAGAAGGCAGTAGGGAGGGCTGTGGGTATACTGGGATGCATAGGGAAAGGCATCACCAGCAGAAAACAGGAAGTTGTTATCCCTTTGTACAGACAGTTGGTGAGACCCCATCTGGAGTACTGCATCGAGTTCTGGAGACGTCAGCTCTGCAAGGGCATAGAGAGGATAGAGGCAGTCCAGAGGAGGGCAAATAAAATGGTGCAGGGTCTGCAAGAGAAACCATATGAGGAGAGACTAAAGGAGCTTAATATGTATACCCTTGAGGAAAGAAGGGAGAGGGGGGACATGTTACAAACTTTTAAGTACCTCAGTGGAATCAACAAAGTCCAAGAGGGTAGCATCTTTCAGAAAAAGAGACATGCAAGAACAAGGGGACACAATTTAAAGACAGGGGGGCAGTTCAGGGGCAATGTGAGGAAGTATTATTTCACAGAGAGGGTAGTGGATGCATGGAACAACCTTCTTGAGGAGGTTGTAGGGTCTAAAACTGTGGGAGAATTCAAGAATGCATGGGACAGTCATAAAGCAATTCTTGTGGGGGTAGGAAAAAATAGGCTGTTGGTTATCTAGGATCTACGGCTTATTCTATAGGTAGGGAAATGGGCAGACTAGATGGTCCAAGCAGTCCTTATCTGCTGTCAAATTCTATGTTTCTATGTTTCTATGTTTCCCCCTTCTGAAAGCCATCAAAACAAAAGGAGCAGCTGTTCCTGACAGCCTGGACCCCGGGCTGCTCAGGGCAGCTGCACCAGTGATATCCGTAGTGGTTACCTGGCTCATAAATAGGTCCCTGGTGGAAGGGGTTGTGCCTAACATATGAAAGCAGACACGCATAGTACCCATACACAAGGATGGTCCAAGAGAGCCCATAGGCAATGACAGGCCAGTCTCCCTACTATGCAACCTAGCCAAAATCTAGGAAAAACTAGTCTACTACCAACTAAGAGACTACCTGGAGACTAACAAGCTACTAGCACATGCTCAGTATGGATTCAGGAGACAGCCCTCATCTGGCTCACCACTGAAGTCCTTATGGCCATGGACAAAGGCACCACCACTGGGGCTGTCTTCATAGACCTGACCAAGGCCTTTGACTTAGTAGACCACGCCCTACTGATGAACAAACTGGGTAACATCAGCCTTCACCAGCACTCCCTAACCTGGATCAATAGTTATCTGACCAACTACTCCCAGCAGGTCAAGTGGAGAGGTGCATTATCCGATCCTCTCACCCTCAGGGAAGCGGTACCCCAGGGATCCATACTGGGTCCCCTCCTATTCACGCTATTTGTCAATGACCTAAACGACCACAGTGGGAGCTACTCAGTGGTCCAGTATGCAGATGATGCTGTGATATACCGATCATCTAACTCCACAGCAGAACTGGGGCTACACCTCCAATCTGACTTTGAAACGCAGGAGTCCTGGCTCACTGAGAACAGACAATTCCTGAACCCTACAAAAACAAAGGCCATGATATTTGGCCCAAGAGCCCTGGGTCAGGACCGAGGTTCCCTGCTCCCACTAGTCTCCACAATGGGCTCCACAATAGATGTGGTACAATCCCTAAAATACCTAGAACTCACTTTGCACCAAGGCCTTACACTGAAGCCCCACGTTGATCAGGTTACCAAGACGCTACACCAAAAACTTGGTGTACTATACCACCTGATTGACCAGCTGATTCCCGAATCCAGGGTCACCATTGCAAACAGCATCCTGGTCCCAACCCTGACCTATGCCACCCCAGTTATGCAAGGGATGTCAAAACAAGAACACATTAGGTTACAAGTTTTGTACAACAAGACTGCCTGATTTGCCACCTTATCTCACAACAGGACACACCACTGTGAGGCATTAGCCTCCCTTAAATGGTAATCACTCTCCAACCGCCTACAGTACCCATTACCGTGCAATACATACAAACTCATCAGCAGCCCACCAGACAGCATGACTGGGCTGATAGTCCCTAAGAGGGCAGGCAGGATGCTCCGCACCACAGGGAGAAATCTACTGGAGATCCCCAGAGTACACACCACCGCGGGCACTAAGTCCTTTGCTCATGCAGCTTCGTTGACATGGAACAAACTGCCTCCAGACCTTCAGGAGGCAACCTCCCTGGGAAACATCCAAAAGGGTCTCCAGGCTCATCACCTAACAAATAGTGCATGTATGTGCAGGGATATGAACCTTAACAACTAGTCCCCAGCTTATTTCTTGCATAGTCCAATCCTAAACAAAACTTAACCTTGAAGAATTTGGCTATCTCTCAGTCTGAATGTATACTAAAACTACTCCTTGTACAAGCTCTATTGATTTCTAATGTACCATAGTGTAATTGCAATTTAGTCAGTGCAATGACCAGAATTTAACCAAAGTGATCTTCTCACTGTATTGGCATGTATGTGAATTGACTGTACTTTGTAACTAAATCAGGGTCGCCCCTGAAAAAGGGACCTTCGGGGCTCAGTGGGCCTACCCGGTTATCAAAATGTAATAAATAATAAATAAATATGCTCTGTATAAGGGAATTAGGCATTGTTCAGTCTTGGTTATGAAGGTACGTTGGATTCGTTTAAGTAGTCCATTAGATGTACGAGCAACATTTGCACAGTGATCTGTTGAGGAAAGTTGATTATTAACTATGATGCCCAGGTCATGCTTGCTATTTGATATTTTAAGAGGGATGTTGTTAAGTTGGTAAGTGTGGTTGGGGTTCTTTCTACCAAAGTGCAAAACAACAGACTTGTCGACATTAAAGAACATGTTATTTGATTCTGCCAAGTGTTTAGTAGTTTTTAAGACAGAGGTTAGCATTGTAAAGCTTTCTTGGGTATCTGATCTTCCTCCTAACTTGGTGTTGTCAGCAAATTTTGAAAGTACATTGTGTGAATCCGTCTGCATACCACTAATAAAAATACAATATAATGTGGGTCCCAGTACAGTGCCCTTGGGCACCCCATAAGTGACCAGTCCTAAGTTACAGAATGAACCATTGATTCTTACCTTCTGTGACTTACAGTATTTGTGACTCAAGTCTTACCCCACTTATTTAGGCAGTTGGAAAATCCTAAAACTCATAGTTTCTTGATTAGTTTAACATGGGAGGCTTTATCAAATGCACAGCTATAGTCCAATAGAACAACATCAGTAAGTGTGTTATTATTTAAATCATGATGTATGTGGTTATAAAATGCTATGAGGTTAGTTGTAGAGGAATAGCCTGACCTAAATCCATGCTGTGTGGTGTCAGCTATATTTAGTGTTTCCATTTCTGATTCTAGGTATATTTTAATCATTTTCTACATTAACTTACAAATCACAGAAATTAAGCTAATCAGACAATAATTTTAAATGTTAGATCTGTTGACCTTTTTAAATATGGGTGTGACCATTACTTGAAGTCAATCCAAGGGAATCATGTTTATTGGTGGGTGAAGTGGGCAAACTTTGTTCTACAAAGCAATTCGCAGAGTAATGAGGAATCTGCAAAGTATTCCATATTACGAAGTGGAATACTTTGCTTCATAATGAGAAACGCAAAGTCATTGTTGTCAATGGACTTCATGTTACTCCGCCTTCCCCCAACCACTTCTGCACCAATATTAATATGAAGTATATATAAATCAATGAACTTTGCATCACTTCACTTTACTGGGGAGCTCCATGGTGAATTTTGCAGTGATTCATGGGATTGCAGGTCACATGAGCTATAGATTGTTCTGCACAGCCTCAGTTCTGTGTTATGTTTGTGTAGTGGTAGCTGGAGACAGTTTGCTCTCAGAGCTTTGAGATTCAAACCCTCTAAAAGCTGTTAAAAAAACCTTTTTGAGACATTTTTTTCTCAAAAAAGTATCGATTGAAAAAACCCCTCCTGTGCTCATGTCATCGAGTGTTTATTGTTTGTATGTGGATTTTGAATGTTAATTTAGAACATGCAGTCTGTGTACCACTACTGACAGATACTTGAGGTGTGCTTTGGGGGAGGGACATATCTATGGTAGAGGTAGATTAACTTGGAGAAAAAGGCAGTCTTTGTGTTTTGGTTATATTCTTGTTGTATATTTGTGTTAATATATGCACAGTAATATTTTCAGTAATTCTTGACATTTTGTTTGTAGATTGTTGTGGTGCAGCAGTGCATCATTTCAGTTTGTTTAAAAGATTTGGTTATATATATTATTGAAGTTTTCAATTTGCTACGTACTACTTGTAGCATGTGTGTGAGTGTGTGTGTGTGACATGTGCCATCAAATCAGACACTTTTTATTGTGCCACAGAGTAATTGCAGTGGTGTGAACCTACTATCCACTGCACCTGCATGATTTGTATGGCTTTGTAGTATCTTGGTTTTGAACTATTACTGCAGTGCAGTGCCCCTCCCCAGCCGGCAAAAGGTATTCTTTTCCAGAATGGATTGTGACTTGTGAGCACTGGTTAAGGTGTTGATGTGATTCTGCATCTGCATCTCTTCTTAATTGCACAGTGCAATCTTAATCTATGCTTTTGCATCTGTTTAGTGCCCAGTCTCCATTTGCAAGCCACAGTTGTTGTTTTTTTGTCTTCACATCCACTGGCCCAGACTGAAAGTTAAGAAATCTAAATTTGTTTACAGTTTTCTTGGTGATCCTTCAAAATGCCTACAAAGAGACGTGAAAGCAAAGCTGTTTTGGCCCATGGCACTGCTGCCAGTGGTAAGATTATCTGCGGGCATGGCAGTACGCAGAACTGTATAGCTGCTGATGTCAGCAAAGGGATTTCTCCAGCAATGTTTTTGATAGCACAGTCTGTAGCTGCACTTATAGTTGGAGGAGATGATGTTGTCCCAACTGGTGGTCTTAGTGCAGCTCCTGCTGGCATGAGTATTGCTGCCTCAAGTTCCACTTCTGACCACTTAACCATTTCAAAAAATATAGTTGAGTCTAAAGCTGTGACTGACAGTGTAGATGATGTCATACTCCCCATTAACATCCCCATGGTAGTTGAACATGATTCTGATCAAAGCGATGATAACTCACAATGTCACAGTTCTTCCAATGCTGTAGAGGTCATGCCTTTGCCATCCAATGATTCGAAGTGTGGTGCAGAAAACTAGGGTGATGATGATGATGATGATCATGAAGATGTTGCTGTGGTTACAACATGTTCTCCACATGACAGCATATAAGCTGAAAATGTGAATGAGGATGATGTTGATGTATATGATGATGATGATGTCAGTGACCCCTGCTGGGAACCAGAGAGAAAGCAAGTCAAGGTGACTATGTCCGAGTCTGTTGGCCTTAAATCCCCCTCCTCAAAAAAGTTGTGATTTAGAGGTTCCTGTTGATGGTAATGATGATGATGACCCAGAAATAATCATAGGTAGTCATGGTGGTCAGTTGTGGTTCAAGTGTGTCCAGCCTGAAAATCATGTAGCACACCCCCCATTTTGGGAGTTATAAAAATGGAGTCCAATAAGCAGCATCAGGGACATGTTAAAAGTAGGGGATCACAATCCCTTTCTGGGGATATTTTTGTCCAAGATGCAAATGATGAGTCAGTTGCAATCTGCCAGCTTTACCATGTGCGTGTGAGTCAAGGTAAAAAGGGGAGTTATCTGGGCATGGGGGACCAGCACACACATCTTAAGAGCAGGCACATGGCACTGTGGACATGGCACCAGATGACAGCTAATGCTATAGTGGGGCATTCACCCTCATCATCAACCTTACTGAGCATGTTATCTCCTTCCATGAGTATAAGACCAAGTAGGAATGTCTGCAGTAGTGATGAAATAACACCAGAGGATTACTACAGGCATAATGAGGGGGAAGATAATGATTTAGAAATCTTGTCAAGTGGTGGTCAGACTAGCAGTGGTGGTGGTGGTCATTGCAGTATGTCTAGTGCAAGTGATATATCAACCCCTGTACATAAAACAGGGAGAATAACTTAATCTGTGGATTTTTCACCTACAGTATGCAGCCCTCTTCATCACACATCCACACCCCACCCCTGGCCATTCGCAGAGCAGAGCCATTTGTCACACCCTGTGCTAAATGTGTAAGTCAGCCCACATTGGAGAGTGGTTTTGCCCTTAATCTGAAGTACCCACCCAATCATGCTTTGTCACATGAACTTAATGCTGCTCTAGCTGAAATGCTGGCAATTGATCTTTTGCCCTTCTCCTTTGTGGAGAATTCTGGATTCAGATAGTTTGCAGCACACGCCTGTCCAAAATGGAAAGTCCCATCCAGGGCATACTTTTCCACCTGTGCTGTCCCTGAAATATACTGCTATGTGGCTGACTCTGTAAGGCATGCCCTTCAACATTGCTCCTCATCATTCATCCATTTAAGTATGGATATGTGGACAAGTGGCAAAACAGTGGGGAGTTCATATCTGTGTATTACTGCACATTAGGCACAGGTGCCTGGGGTTGTTTGTGCTGGTGGTAGTGTAAATAATCAGCACAGTAAGGCGGACTGTCATGATAGCAATCTTCTGGGAATTCAACAGAATGCAATCCTTGCAATGCACAGTGTGGCCTGTTCCCACACTTGTAAAAACATGCTGGACTTGCTACTGACCTAAACTGATGAGTTGCTAAACCCCCTGTCCCTGAGAACTGGATTTATAGCAAGTGACAATGGGTCAAATGTGATTAAATGCATCATGAATGGAGGCTTTGGTTGGGTTCCATGCATGGCCCACTGTTTAAATCTGGTGGTCCAGGAGTTTCTGCAGCACTCTGATATAAAGGAAATGTTGACAGTTGCACACCATATCTGTTCACACTTTTCATGCTCTGCAAAAGCCTGTGACCAGCTTTGGCAGCTACAGAGCCAAAACAACCTCCCATAGCACTGCCTGAAGCTGGAAGTTATCACCTGGTGGAACTCCACTTTATTCATGGCAGAGAGGTTGCATTAACAATACAAAACAATCTCCAAATATGTCATCATTCACAGTAGCCGTGACACTTCCATGGCTTCTGTGTCTCACACGACTGAACTGTGGCACCTCATGGACTCTGTTATAACAATTTTGAGGCCTTTTGAACATGCCACACAGGCAGTGAGTGCCGAGTCTGCCTCCATCAGCCAACCAGTTCCACTACTGCAGATGATGTGGTAGACATTGCTGAATCTACAGCATAGCCTTGATGGTTTTGGAGACTGTGCTAGCAGTGTGCTGCTGAAACACATGCTGACAATATTTGATCACAATCAGCACATCTTGAGCACTCAGCACAGTGATGACCTTGCAATAGCAACAGTGTTGGACCCATGATACAAACATGGAATTGTGTCTGTACTGGAGAGAGGGCCTGAATGGGTTAAAAATGTCAGTGGACAACTGGTGTGCTTGATTCATGGGGCAGAGAAGTCACTTGCCAAGGTCAGCTAACCTCATCAGCATAACCAGGCTGAAGGTCAGTTTGGAGTAGTATCAAGCACATCTCAGAAGGCAGCTGTAGTTCCAGGTGGTCTGTCATCAAAACCAGTTACCATTAACCCACTTTGGGGTTCTTTGTCCCAAGTCGGGATTTGTGACATCAGTGAATCCAGAGAACAGAATGATGAGTCAACCACCAGACTTCATGCAGCACAGCGAATAGTTGACTCATATTTGGCTGAAAACAGGCATCTGTCAATAATTGATGATCCTCTTTAATACTGGAGTGTAAAGGTCAGTGAATGGCCAGAGCTGACCTCAGTGGCACTGAAGTACCTGACATGCCCACCCTCCAGTGTAAGTGTCAAGAGGGTATTCAGTTCTGGGGTGCAATAGTTCAGGATCATCATACAAACCTGTCTTCTTCAAATGTTAGCTTGCTGACATTCATAAAAATGAATGTGGGGCACATACCAGCTCAAACTGCAATATCTGTATTTGTACCCAGCCATGGTTATAGTTGTGGTGATGGGGGAGAAACAGACCATCCTGGTGGCACTGGCAGCATGAAATGATTTTCCATTGAGGTAGATAATGACATCATGGAGAAAGAATTCCCCTAGTTGGCATAATTCAGACATTGATGACTGTGAGGACAGCTTCCTGTATGATGATGATGAGGTTGGTGTTAGTAGGTTTAAATATAAGTGGCTAAAAGGCTGTCACATTTTTTCTTTGGTACATGTTTTGTTTTTCATAACATTAAATCAGTGTCCCACTCAGAATGGCTCAAATTCCATATGTCATATTGATAATTTGGCACAAGTAAATTCACAGTCCTTCTATTTTACCTTCCCCACCTCTGTATTACTTCTGATTAGACTTAAAACTTTATTTGTATCAGGCACCCTTCCAGAGCTCATGGCACCTTAACAATCATCATTAAAACAAACAATCTTCATCATACATTAAAACAATAAATATAACTACAGTGTTACAGCACTACTTCACTAGGTCCCTTCAAACGCCTGATTGAACAGATATGTTTTCAAGGATTTTTAAATCCTTCCATGGTCAAGCTGTCTCATCTCCAGCATGGTATAGAATTCCACAGGGTAGGATCCATAAAGGCGAGATCGCAAACTAGGACGAAACGGAGTGCAAGAATTTGTACATCTGAAACATGACTCTGAGCCTTCAGGAAAAGGTTGAACTCAATGTTTTCCCAGAGACTGACACCTTTATGGAGATCCTTACGAAGATGAAGCATGCATTTCAGGTGTACCTCCATAACTTGGCTTCCAGTGAAAATAACAAAGCTGCCACCATCCATACTTTGGCAGTTCAGGTAGCTGCAGTACAGCCTATCTCCGTCCCACCTACCCACTATATTGTGGAAGGTAACAATGATAAGAATGATACCCCTTCTGATGACAAGCTGTTGCATGGTGGGGTGGAACTATAGAAATAATAGAAACAGGGACAGGAACTATTGTAAAAATCCAAATGCCCAACCCGATACCAAGTATCATAATGGCCCTAGCTATCAGAGTCTTAAAGATGAGAATGAGACCTTCCCCAAAATGGAGGTCAGTGCTGACAGGGATTCAACACCTACACACACCGTAGCAGCTCTCGCCCTGCCACAGGCCAGGGGAATCCATTCCTGCCTTTGGCTACCAAACAACCGAGCAGCTGAAGGAAGACTCCTTTCATGGCATCGACTACTGGCCAGGCTGATGCAATGATCAAGGAGGAAGCAACCAAACAGGCCTCTGTCATGCCTGTGACATCACAGGAACAGCATCTGTACCCTGTGCAAGACATCAAGGAGGCCCAGAGAGATCCTGCAGACCTCAGATTTCAGGAACAGGATGATGAATACAATTCTGAATGTACAGATTGTCAACTACTGGTCTCTGTCTGGACTGTGAGTGACCTGCTTGTTGACACAAATGGATGGCCTTGTGTAAAGGCCATGGTCGGGGGCAGCCAAATGAACATGCTCCTGGATACAAGAGCAGCAATGTCTGTTCTCCATGATGAGAACCCAGCCACATCTGAATGATCTACTAGCTGGAAGACCAGTGCACAGGGTATAGATGGTACTCAGCTACACAACTACTAATCTGTGTCTTTGCCTGTGGTGGTAGGCCACCTCAGCACTGATTTTGCCTTTGACCTCATGGTGTTATGTCATAATACCAGCATACTGGGAATTAATTTCCTTGCACTGCACAGCTGTGTAGTTTACATAGCCAACTGGCTATTCCTGCAGATCAAAGGACAATGTCATGCTGTTACCATCCCAGACTCATACATGGTGTCTGGAATCTGCCACAACAAGGAGTATGACATCATGGCTTTGTTCAAAATCATGACCTGTTTTCTGAACTTGCACCTTTGCTGCAAAAACACCTTGATGTGTTTGCTACCAACAAGCATGATTGTGGTAAGTTGCACACCACCATTAAGATTCCAGGACCTAACCTTGTGAGGCAGAAGCAGTACCCATTTCCTGCTGAAGCCTTGCCATCACTGATGGAGACTATCTAATCACTGCTGCAACAGTGAGTGATTAGGACCTGTGTATCCCCTGTCAATCCACCTATTTGGCTGTTGAAAAAGCCAAATGGAGCTTGGAAACTTATGACTGATTACAGGAAACTTGATAAAGTTACCCCCAGCTGTGCCCCAATAGTAGCATCAGCCCCTGATATACTCAATCTGCTGACCCCTGGCAAAAAGTAGTTCTCATCTCTTGATATCTCTAATGGGTTTTGGTCACTCCCATTAGCACAGGTAAGTCAATATAAATTTGCCTTCACCTTTGATGGGCACCAGTTCATCCGGACTTGTCTTCCCCAGGGCTTCCATAATAGCCCTTCTCTCTTCCTTCTCCACATGCTGGATGCCCTCCAGGGGTTGTCCATACCCCAATGTCTCCTGCAATATGTGGATGACTTGCTTCTGACAACCACCACAAAAGAAGAACATTTAGCTCTCCTAAATGAATTACTGTGTCTCCTCAAGAGAGTAGGCCTCAAGTGCAAGCCCTCTAAGTCACAATTGTGTGAAAAAGAGGTAATTTTCCTTGGCCTACATATCACAGACCAAGGCAGAAGCCCAGCTGTCAAGAAGATCCAGGGCTTGCAATATCTGCAACTTCCTACTAGCGTGACAGCACTCAGACAGTTTTTCGGAATGGTAAATTACTCCAGGAATTTTATCCCTGACTTTGCCTTGAAGGCTGCTCCCTTGTATGAACTTCTGAAAAAGGATGCCCCATAGATATGGAGCCCCACTCACACTGAAGCTGTTACACAGCTCAAGCAGGCCTTAGCCTCAGACCCAACACTGATTAATCATAATCCAAATCTTCCTTTCCATCTGGAAGCAGCCACCTCTGATGTGGCCTTGTCTGCAGTGCAGGCACAAAAGTGCAATGGGTACCACAGGCCCATTGCCTATGCATCTCAGATGCTATCCCCAGTAGAGAGGAAATATAGCCTTTGTGAAAGGACACTCTTGGCAACCCTTTGGGCTGTCAAGCACTTTCTGTACTCAGTGGGTATGCTCCTATTGTCTTCCATTCCTGTCACACCCCGACTAGCTTTTTACTTTCAGACAAAGTGAAAGATGGTTCAGTCTCTAACACCAGACTAACCCATTACTCTTTGCATTTGCAGGACAGGGATGTCAAAGTACTGCCTGCTAAAATGCCCTCAAGTTTGGCCCATGACCTACTCTACACAAGTATGCCCCATGACTGTGCCCTCCGACCTCCTGACTTACCTGAACTGGGACCATTTTGCTGGCAACACTAGAAGTCCTGGAAGATACCAGCATGTACTGTATCTTTACAGATGGCTCTGCCTCTTATGTAGGCGGAAAGCAGGTAACAGGATTTGGAGTGCTCATTTTAGTTCAGGAAGATGATTTCAGATGCATTTCTAAGAAATGTACTGTTATCTGCTTACAGTATGCTGAATTGGCAGCTGTAGCCTGTGGTTTTATTTATTTATTTATTTAAGAGTTTAACTCAGGCATGCATTCTGAGCGGCTAACCACTTGTTTCCAGGTGCGACCTGAGGGAAACAAGGGGGGACATGCGGAGAAACAAACACACAGGTTTTTGTACAGTTGAGAAGGCACAATATGAAGGACTATACACATTGGTAGCTAAGGCAGCCATGCAACTTAAAGATTAGGCAGGCATAGAGTCTATGCATAGGAAAAGACATTTCATTGTACATATAAAATTAAAATAGCTAGTGATTTGTAGACTCTAAAGAGGAATGCGTACTTAGTCCACATAACATGGTATGGAGGCCCAGTAGGGCTTGAGGGCTACTAATGTATAGGCCCGGTGCAGGAGCAGACAGTGAGAAAATGTTCATGGAGACGGGAGTTGAGATGTCTAGAATTAGTGATATGGTGGATATCTGTTGGGAGGTCATTCCATAGTTTAGGTAAGCGGTAACTAGTGCAGTCTGACCCATAGTGGATACATACAAGGGATATGGAAGCGCCTAGTATCCGAGTGACGCAGCGAGTAAGCCGCCCGGGGTTGAGAAGTTAAGGTGGAATTCAGGTAGGGTGGGAGGGTATGGGACCAGTATTTAGCAGCAACTCGTGAGCAGTGGATTTGTCTGCGGGCTGAGAGTGAGAAAAAGGCCAGGGAGCTATAAATGTCACAGTGGTGTGTCAGTTTAGGACATTCCAGTATGAAGCAGCAGAAGGAATGAAAGAGTGCGTCCAGGCTGGTCAGAGTGGAAGGTGAGGCGGTGCCATAGACTACATCCCTGTAATCAAAAATTGGAAGTATCATTTTTTGCACGAGTTCACACCTGACCGGGGTAGGCAGGCAGCCTTTGTTATGATAGAGGGCCCCCATTTTAGGAAACAATTTTTTGTGAAGGGAATCTATGTGAATTGAGTAGTCTAGATATTGGTCGAGCCAGACGCCGAGGTAGCTGAGCGAGGTACAGGATTCTAAGGGGTTAAGGTCCAGGGTTAGTAAAGGGGGGCGGATGGTGAGTCAGGAGAGCCGAGGTTGCAAGCCAAAGGTTAGTGAGATTGTCTTTTTTGCATTTAAGAAAAGCTATTTCGATCTGAGCCAAAGTTGAACAGCGTTGAAATCCTGCTGCAGTTGGTCATGCACTGTATCTGCAGATGGGCCAGTGTTGTAAAGCACAGTATCATCTGCATACATTTGTATAGCAGAATGGGAGCATACTTGTGGCAGTTCATTCAGGAAAACTGAGAATAGGATAGGGCCCAGGACTGAACCTTGAGGAACTCCCATGGTGATAGGGAGGGGGGACGATGTGCTGGGGCCGACTCTCACGGATTGTTGTCTGCCATGCAAGTACACCTGATACCAATTAGTGGCAAGGTTGGATAGGCCAGCAGCCTTGAGTTTGTCCAGTAGGATTGTGTGGGAGACGGTATCAAAGGCTTG
This sequence comes from Neoceratodus forsteri, assembly GCA_016271365.2. NCBI lineage: Eukaryota > Metazoa > Chordata > Ceratodontiformes > Ceratodontidae > Neoceratodus > Neoceratodus forsteri. The sequence continues at coordinate 180,548,939 of CM057455.1, forward strand.
GCCAGATCGATGAAAATGGCCGAGGTGATATGGCCTTTATCCATACCTGAGAGGATATCATTTGTGACTCTTAATAGGGGGGTGACAGTGGAATGAGATTTTTGGAAGCCTGATTGGTAAGGGGTGAAGAAAGAGGACTTGACTAAGAATTGGGAGAACTGAGCAAGGACAAATTGTTCTTGTATTTTTGCCAGAGTTGGGAGAAGGGAGATGAGACTGTAATTCCCAGGGGAGGAGGTGTCCCCCCCTTTTGGTAGTGGGATGACAGTTGCCATCTTCCATGCTGTAGGAATTGTTGACGTAGAGAAGGAGAGGCTGAGCAGGTTGGCTATCGGGGTGGCAATAGCAGAGGCCAAGAACTGGAGTAGTCTGGAGTCCATGCCTGAGGGACATTTACCATTGTTGGGGTTTAGGTTACACAGCGCATGGTAGACTTCAGTTGGAGAGACAGGTCAGAAGAAGAAGGAGGGGGGTGTGTGCTGGAAGTTGGAAGCAGAAGTTGCCTTGAGTGGGGAAAGAGGTAGGCTCATGGGGACAAGGATGTCATCATTTCTGTAGACTCTAATTTGGTCTTCTCATCTCTTATTGAATTTCTGCCCTTTTGGCAGAGGAATAACTTTACATCATCTGATCGCACACCTGTCAAATACAGGGATGTGTTTGTATATATACATACCCTAACACAAATGTTCACTCACAAACAGTACATTCAGAAGATAAGGGCCCATTGCAGATCTGACCCTTACCATGCATTCAATGATCGAGCAGACTCGCTTGCCAAAGCAGGCACTCAAGGGGGGGCATGGACAATGACTCACTCAATAGCTATAGCAGCTATAGTAACTTCTAACACCAGCCAGAAACCAGTACCAGAACCTCCACTGGACCTTTCTGCTGCACAGAAATCAGATCCAGAATTGAAAGATGTGTTCAAATTCCTAGACAAAGGAATTGAACAACTACCTGTTGGTAGCCCATACTACAAGAGACACTCTGACAACTTACACTTGTCCAGTGATCAGAAGCTCATCTGGTATTGAAAAGAGGATACAGGTGACAAATTGTGGGTTGCACCATAATCCCTATGAACTGAATCCATCCACATGGTTCATGAGACTCCCACTGGTGGACACCAGGGGACAGAAAACACCCTCCAGAGACTTAAAACTGTCATCTTTTTGGCCTGGCATGGCCAAAGATGTAGAGCTCTATGTGGATAACTGCATACTGTGTGTGCCCAGAATAATCCATTTTCAGTGAAAAGAAATGCCAGATTGTTGCCCCAAAGGCAAACTGGACTATGGAATGTGATACAAATCAATTTCATTGGCCCCTTACCAACTCAAGCAAGAACAAGTGTGCACTTGTTGTTATAGATCTGTTTTCTAAGTGGGTAGAAGCATTTCCCACTAAGACAAACATGGCAAAGACAACTGCCAGGATCCTGGTGGAGCAATTGTTCTCCAGGCAGGGCCTACCCTTAAAGGTAGACTCAGACCAGGGAACCAATTTTACAGCTGAGCTGGTGAAGCAGACACTCCAGTTGCTTATAGTAAATCAGAAATTCCATATCCCTTACCATCATCAATCTTCAGGTCAGGTAGAAAAAGCCAATAGAAGAATCAAACAGATGTTATTCAAATTCATCAATGACAATCCCAAGGACTGAGATTCCCTCTTGCCACTACAACTGATGGCAATCAGAGGCACCCTTGCAACCACTACTCAGTATATACCCTATGAGGTTATGACTAGTAGAGCCATGAGTTTACCTGAGCACCTGTTAATTGATTTCCACACCCCCACTGCAGATCAAGTATCTGTAGACAAGTATATTGAAATGCCTCATGATGACATCATGAAGACACCCCTGTTCACTGCCAAGCAAATGGGTAGAGCTCAACAACAAGCTAAAGCTCATTTTGATAAACATGTTAAAGAAGTCAGCTGGCAAGTTGGAGACCAAGTTATGCTTCTCCAGTACAGACAACCAGTTCATTCTTTTGCCAGTAAATGGGAGGCCCATATACCCATGGTCAACAAACTCAATCCTGCTGTCTATGAGGTCTGAGTTCACCAGCAAAAGAAGACCACCGAGAAGTGGTTCCATGTTAATCAGCTCAAGTTGTACAAAGGTGACTAAACTTACTTTTCCCCTCCCACTTAGGGTGGAATAGTACTCCATACTTAACAATCCCTTTCTGTTTTCTTACAGGTACATGGCTATCTTGCACCTCCTCATCTTGGTGGGACTACTACTACTACGATTCCCCTGACAGAAACTCAGAATAAACCCCCTGTCAACACACAGACAATGTATCCAACATTTGCTTAGCAAACTTGAACATACAGCCCCAATGGGAGTTCATATGAATGTACCCAACAAAATGATTACTGTTAAAGAAGGCTCAGATGCCTATCTTGATGCCATGGTAGTTGCTCCAGACAGATCTACCCTTTCCATTCAATGGGAAACTAACATTAATGACTACACATTCCCTGTAGCTCGCCTATCCAAAGATACTTTCCATGGATGGCCAAACACTGACATTTCTAAAAATGGTACTCTTTCTATTTAACAAACATTCTGGTCATTATAATCTTACTGCTCATAGATCATACTTGGTGTGACTGCCTCACCTTTGAGGAGGAATGTGCTTTCTGTCTTCATAACTATGTAGCTACTGAAGCCCTTTTCCTTTCTGTAGTCCCACCCACTGAAGAAGAAATGACTGACTGCCCTTCCCAGGAGTAAGGTCCTCCTAGTGGTTTGACCACCATATTCATTCCAGAAGCCTTGATTAATAATGTACAGTTTATGCATATACCTGTTATTTTCAATCTCACACATTGGAATATGGCTGTTATTGGTCTCTGTCATACTATCAATACTTCAAAATTTTACAGTATGATGCTTACAAATACTGTCTCTGTTTATCAGAAATGTGCTACTGATCCAGTCAGTGGCCCCCATACCACTGATCATGTAGGGGTCTTCAGACCTTCACCTAATGCTAAAGCTAGACTACACACTAGGTGTGACACTGCAGATGTCACCAGTGGAGCAGGCACTGTTTCTGGCCTTTTTGGGTCAGGCATGTCTATTTGGAATAGAGCAGCTATAGCTGTTATTAAAGGATAAACTCTTAATTTTCAGCAAGCAGTTAAGAATTATATCCTACTCCCACCATTACATGGTGTAGATGGTTTAAGCAAGGAAGAACGCTTCACCATATACAATATGCAGGAAATTGCCAAAGGGTTCAATGATTATAAAGATAAGATTAATGAAATGATTTTTCAAAACAATAAGGAGGCAGGCAAGCAATATATTGCCCATGAACTTTTATGCTCTGCCAATGACTCTTATGTAATTTCCACTGTTAACAATCTCTTCAGGGACTTGGAAACAGGCCACATCACAGATCTCATCCATGACAGATGAATGGGTAAATGGTATTGCCCTCACAGCAAATCTAATGGCTGCATTACTATTTTTTTTATAAATTTAGAAAACTTTATTAATTTTCCAAAAAGCACAATCTTGTACAAGGCAGTTGACATCGCAACATAAAAGTGAACTACCTCCCCCCTCCCCCACCATCCCCTAATCCCCATCTCTCACCCTCCACCCCGGAGTGACTGGTCTAGTCTTATATAATCAAACAGTACTCTGTTCAGTATATACAAAGTAATGCAACCAAAGGGACCTAGAGAACCTAGCCATATTAGTTCAGATAAAGAGCATAAAGTTTGCCCTACTTACAGTTAAAAGAAGCTAGTCTATTCTTAATCCTGGCTATCAGTTTTTCTGTTCTAAAATAAAAAGACATTTCAAGTAACTATTCTGTGTAAGACATGGTAGACTTGTCAAACCAATGTTTAAGAACAAGTTTTTTCACACCAATGGAGATAAGGGAAATCGTACACCATCATCGCAGCAACTCCCAGACTGCAAAGATCAAAGCACAGCATCAGAAATTGGGCTGGTCAGCCCGGTAGCACTAAGGGTTGAGGTGCTGGATGCCACACCTCATGCCATACCGGTGACCCAGGTTCGGGAATGAGCCCGGGTTGCTGGGGGTTGGCAGGGATGGGAGAGGATTGAGCGTTTGGAGGACAGCTCTCTTCTCCCGGAGGGACAAGGGTCCCTAGTCAGTGCTTGGCTGCCCTCTGGTGGAGGCTAGAGATGCAGCAAGCACTGGCGATGTAGAGAAGGGGTGGGGGGAGAGGTAGACATCGGTTCCATGCCTTGATGTCAAGGTGCTAGCCACTCCCCAAGAAACAGGGGAAAATGCCCTTCAGCTCTGGTGGAGATGGAGCACTGAAGCTTGCCCTCAATCTGTGGCTGTCCGCCTGGCACCCTCCTGACCAATGCTACTGACTGGTGTGGGTGTTAGGGCTTACCTTGTCCCCACCCAGGGGGTAAACCAAGGCTGTATGAGTGACAGAGAATGGTCCAGGTAGGGCGGACAGCCGAAGGATGACTCCTTGGTGCTCCCGAGGAGACCAGTGCTGAGGGGAGGAGAGGAGGAATAAATAGGAAAAATCTGCCCATCACTGTGGTGGTCTGTACGGCAAGCAGGACTGCCTCACTGGGTGTTGGCACCCCCGGTCCAACTCTGACTTGGAGTTAGAATCCTAGAGACTGGGTGTGGGGGCATAGCCCTCCACAGGGGATTTTGGGGGTGCAGCCCCCTGATTGTGTGCTCTGACATCCCGTGGCTAAAATGCTGACAGTCGGTATTGTAGCTGTCGTGCTAGGGGATGTTGCCACTAGCACTGTCGAAGCACTTTAGGTAAACCAAGGAAAATATGAAATTTCCTTTCTCTAACCTTAATTTGGGATAAATCTCCCAATATACATATATTCAGAGTAAAGAGATCATCTAGGCCTAACAGTGGATTCACTTGGGACTTCATTGTGTCCCACAGAGGGGAAAACTTTTCGCAAGTCCAGAAGACATGTAGTAATATCCCATCTGCTTTGCCATGTCTAACACAAGATGGAGACTGCAAATGTCCAATTTTTGCTAGTTTGACCAGGGTATAACACATATTATTGAGTATCTGATATTCAGTAAATCTTAGCTGGTCTTGTGTATTGTAAGTATGCAGATCCTTCCATGTATTAGACGAATCAACCCCCACATTCTGGGATAAGAGAGTCCCATATTTTGGATCCTGTCAAAGGGATGGGATAGAAGGTAGAAAGAAGGCAACTGTATATTAGTGAGACACCATGTGGTTGGCAGCCAAATCCTGAATCTGGGAAAAGAAAGTGGTCAACCCGGATGGGACATGAGCCATTCCAATTTTGTGCAGCAGCAGATGTCTCAGTTGATACTACTTAAAAATATGCATGGGGGGTATGGAATTTTGCTAGAATTCCTGTTGATGAAAGAAGTTTGTCAGATTGGTAAAAATCAAAAACTCGAATCTCGTGTAGCTGGGGAAGCCAGTCTACTGAAAAAGAAGAGTTTACAATTCATGAAGCCAGATTGCCCAGGATAGACTGTATTGTGTCATTGTCCAGGCATATTTGAAGGGAGGAACATATTTGGGAGAACATTTTGCCGGAAGTGCTGAGCACTGAGTTTTTGATGTTGTCTGGTAATGACTTCAGAGGTGAGAGGATAACTGCAACTGGAGACAACTTGATGGAGCAGAAAATATCCGACTCAAGTTCAAGCCATATAGGAACATAATCTTGTTCCTGTTGATTGAGAGGAAGAGATAGCCACCCTGCAAATTTTTGAAGGTGGCTAGCCTAGTAGTAATATAGAATATTAGGAAGATTGAGCACCCCACTGGCCTTAGGAAGGGTAAATTTATTATAAGCTCATCTGGGTGCCTTATCTAACCACAAAAATTTTGTAATAATGTTATGTACTGTATATAATGGAAGAAGGAGAAGGGCAACCAAATATTGAGTGTATTAAGAGGGTAGAAAAATCTGGGGAGGATATTCATTTTAATAATGTTTACCCTGCCCCACAGAGATATGGGCAAAGCTTTCCATTGAGATAGATCTTGCTGGATCTTCTGAATCAGGTTATCTAGATTTAGTTTTTAAGCCTAAGCAGATATATTTATTTTATTTTATTTATTTAAAGTCTAGGATTACAAATACCTTTGAGCCAAGACTCTTTTTCAAAGGTTCCATGTCAGTAGAGGCATTACAAAAGTACATGAAGGAGCAAATGCAGTATTAGGCAGAATAAACACACCATTACATGATAGGACAATGCATACTTATGGCTAAAACATGTAGGGCGAGGAGGGAGTGAAGGGGGTGACAGGAGGAACAGTGGTAGTTATGAGCTGCCAGAGGTGATTGTCAACACATAGAGAAGTGCTATTTGTGGGGCTAGGAGGGGGGGAACTGGGGGGAGGAAGTAAGGGGAAGGGGAGGAGAAGGAGGTAAAGTGCTGTACGGGGAAGAGCAAAACTAAGGGATAGATGGGAGGGCTGGCTAGGTGTGGCAGTCACAGGTTCTGGAAGCAGTGAGATACAGCTGGAGCCTTTTTTTATCATGCAAAATGTTATTGATTTTCCAACCTTTGCACAACATCGGTAGGATACACAATACAATACTATCCATATCAACATCAGCATTTCCAGTTTCGGGCATGTGTAGACCAGATTTCTGATTTTACATCAATTGATAATAAACCTGACTTAAGAAAGAAACAACTTATCTTAACACATCTGAGAGTCCAGAGTGAATTCCAAAACACCTATAACATACATTATCTGGCTACATCATACTGTAAGCAGCCACAGACACACATTTGGTGTAGTATGGAAAGAAAAGCCAGTTAAAATGGACCAGACAAGCCTTTTACAGGTGTAGTTGGGTGGAGAGAAAACAACTAGGTCAGAGAGTATCAGAGGAGTAAAAGGAAAGGTAGGGGATGAGTAAAAGACACAGACCACAATGGTGGGGAACAAAAGTATGAACTACCTTGGGGGGGACCCCATCTGTTGTCACAATCTATATTTAGACAACAGGGGGATTTTGCAATAAAGAGTTGCTACCATGCAGACATGAGAATGCAAATATGCATCCCATTTAAGATGGTAGCCAACCAGTTTACCCTTAACTACTGCTGTGAGTCTCTCAAAAATGGCCAGTCTAGCCATAGCTGCCCGCCAGTTCGAAATTGTAGGAGGTGAAGAATTCCTCCATTTCATCAGGAGAGCTCTTTTCTCTTCTCTTCCATAACTGCAACCAGCACCCATGCTTTGCTATAATAGGAAAGTGTATTCAATGGGGAGGCATCCCTCAGTAACAGGGGTAGTGCTGAAGGGAAATTTGTCTGCCTATTATGGCAGAGCAGTCCTTCAGGACTTGCATCCAGAAAGTATGTATTGTTGGGCAAGACCAAAGTATGTGAAGCAAATGGGCCGAAGAAGATTGACATCTCCAACATCTGTCCTGTAAGATTAGCTGACGACTGAAAAGGATTGCGGGAGTCCTATGCCATCTGAGTAAAAGTTTAAGTTGAAGTAGCTGGCTCTTGGAGTCTTCATAAGCTGTATGGGCTGCCCTGAGACATTCTGACCATTGCTGAGGAGATATAAGGTGTGGAAGGTCTCAGTCCCATGCAATTTTGCTATACAGAGAGGCATCCGGCTGGGTATCTCTAAGTATTCTATACAGGGAGCCTACAAGGCCCGTGCCACTGTTGGGTCTGTGAAGATTATCTAGGCAACTCCATTTGGATTGGGATGAGGCAGACTTGAGAAGGGGAGTTAGGGCACTCCTTAATTGGAGACATTTCCAAAAATCTTGGGATGGCAGGTCATATTTGTCCCTGAGCTGTTCAACAGACATCAGTATGTGTGTGTTTGGAAGGAGGAGATCCGCAACCGTACTGATGTGGTTAGAGGCCCAGAGTTTCCAAAGGATCAGCTTATGATCCACCCTGATAAGGGGGTTATTCCAAATCAGGGCATAACGAAGAGAAGGGGGGTAGTCTGCTTTCGGAACCCCAGCTAGAGCCATGGCCCGATGCCAGAATCTGCATGTCTCTTTCATAAGAGGTGTCAGATGTTGCCCCAGGGGTTGCCTGCTGGACAGGAGAGAAAAAAGAGGAACCCGGGCAGATAAGGCAGTTTCTAACTGAATCCATGGGGGGTGGAGTGAGGGGTGAACCAGGCCATGGCTTGAGCTGCTGATAACCCATGAACCAGGAGATGTTCAAACTCCCCTTGTTCCAGTGGGCACGCATCTTCACATGTCCTCATCTAGGGGCCTTGTCCTCCCAGAGGAAAAGTGCCACTAGCCTATCTAAGGCCTGAAATGTCTTCTGAGAAAGGGGAATAGACAGACTGGAAAGTAAATAGGAGACCCTGGAGAAAATAAACATTCAAATGGCTTCAACTTTCCCTTTCAAGGTGAGGGGTAACTTCCTCCACCGTTGTATCTCGGCCGCTAACAATGCCAGAAGGGGGGAGAAATTAACTGATTCTAAATCTTTCCAAGCTGATGTAATAGTGATACCCAGATAGGGGAAACCTTGCGGGGCCCAGGCAATATCCATGCCAAACAGACAGTGCCTACTGCATTTCTTATTTAATGGAGAAAGTGTGGTTTTCTTTTGGTTCACCCGGAGTCCTGATAGGGAAGCAAACTCTTGCAGGATGGACAGAATTGAGGGTAAGGCAGCTTGCGGATTAGAAAGTGTAAGCAACATATCGACTGCATAAGCATTAACTAAATATGAAGAATCACCCACTGGGATACCAGTGATATTCGGGGTAGCAGTAAGCTTCCTTATCAGTGGGTCAGGAGCCACAAGGAAGAGCAGAGGGGAAAGGGGACAGGCCTGCCTGGTACCTCTGTGCAGGGAGAAAGGGGGGGAGATGTCCTTATTAGTAAGGATTTTGGCCATGGGTAGATTGTACAGAGTGAATACCCAGGAGCAAAAGTGAGGTCCAAATCCATACAATCGTAGAACCTGGTGGAGGTAAGCCCATTCCAGAGAGTCGAATGCCTTGGCGAAATCAATTGCCTAGGCAGTCATGGGAGTATCAGACTGTAGAGCCAACCATTTAAGGTTTAGGATAAGAGGCAAGTTGTCTGCGTTAGACTTCCCTGCTGAGAACCCCGTCTGCAAGGGATGAATCAGTTCTGACAGTATTGGGGACAATCTGGCAGCCAATACTTTGGCCAGTAGCTTGGTATCTACTGGGAGGAGCGATATGGGCCTGTAGTTTGCACAAAGTAGGCAGTACGAGGATTTTTTAGGGATTAGCATGATGAGAGCCTCCCGCATAGTAGAGGGGAGTAAAGTGTCCTGCTGGGCTTCTTGAAGAGCACTTAAAAGGGGGGTGGTGATCTCATTCTGCTACAATTGATATAACTCGACGGACATCCCATCCAGACCTAGGGCCTTCCTTTTAGCCATGTGGGATAAGGCCAGACGTAGTTCATCCTGGGTAATTGGGGCATCCAATGCATGGGCTTGCTTGTTGGAAAGCAGTGGAACGTAGGCTCGTTAGCAGAACTCTTGCAAGCGCCGGGTTAACTCGGCATCGGACAAGGTGTTTTGGGACTGATAAAGTTCTTGATAAAATTGATGCATGGTTTCATTGATAGCTTTGGGTGAAGTCGCTACCCTCCTCTGCTTGGTCTTTAAAGCAAGGATTCTAGAGGACGCCTGGTTGAGGCTATTCAGCCAGATAAGGGCCCTGTAGGTAAATGAACGTTGATCCAGGGAGGTTCTGCAGCATGGGACCATCAGGCATTAAGATTCAGAACCTCTTGTGTGATGGGGGTTATTACTTGCACAAAGGAGGGATTGGACCCCTGGAGGGGCAAGTCCCTTGGTTATCTTCTTAGCCATAGTACAGGTTTGGTATTTTAGGTGATTGGACAGTTGAAGTCAGCCAGTTTGTGCATTAAGGTCACACATATGGGTTAGTTGATGGAATCCTGTAGTAAGTCGACAGGCTTTGCTGAGTGATGTTGAAATGCATCTAAGGGCAGTTGACGTAGCCAATCCTTATATGATGAGGCCATAGTTGATAATGGAGACAGTAGAGCTTTGCACTGTGATGCTTAGGGATGCTGGGGTTAGGCAAGACCTGTGCCTGTAGAGAAGTCTGAGTCGTGTGTTGGCAGCCTTAGCAACTTTGTCAATGTGGGCCCTGTAGGATGAGTTACTGTCAAGAGTGATCCCTAGATATTTATCAGTTTGAACCTGTTCGAGGGTTGTTCCTAGTCGGTTTGTGATGGTTGGGGGGGGGCAGCCTGTGCTTATTGTGGGAGTTACTGAAAAGCATTTTCTTTGGTTTTTTTATAGTTGAGAATGAGTCTATGTTTGCTGAACCAGTTCTCCACTGAAGCAAAACCAAGCTTGAGACTATTTTGTAGGGATTGGGGATCCTTGTTGGTGGAGTGAATTACGCCATCATCAGCATAGAGTATAACTGTTCTGCACAGGATTGAGGGAGTTTATTTAGGAAGATAGAAAATAGGAGGGGGCCCAGGATAGAGCCCTGAGGAACTCCAGAGCGGACTGACATAGCATTGTAGAGAACACCAGCAATTTTTACCCATTGCGTTCTGTTTTCCAGGTAGCTTCTAAACCAAGCTGTGGAGACAGGGGAGAGCCCAGAAATTGAAAACTGGTCCAGTAGCAGACTGTGGTGAACTGTGTCAAAGGCCTTGGTTAAATCAATAAAAACTGATCCAGTTAGGTGACCGTAATCCAGTGAACTGTGAATGGCTCCAGTTAGTTCCAAGAAAGCAGATGTGTTGCTATGCCCTTTTCTGAAGACATGCTGTTGTGTACATAAGATGTTGTGGTTGTCAAGGTAGTCTGTGAGTTGGTCAGTGACAAGGCGTTCAAGAGCTTTTGAGAGGGGAGGTAGTATGGAGATTGGTCAGTATTTTGCGTGGTTGGTCTTATCGCCATTTTTGTGAACTGGGGTAACGACAGCAGATTTCCATCTGTCCGGGAACTGGCTGAGGTTGAGGGAGAGGTTAAGGATCTTAGCAAGTGGATTAATAACTTCATCAAGAGTAAGAGACAGCAGTTTTAGGTCCAGAGAGTCCCCGCTAATTCTTGATTTGGCAATTGCCTTACTAATGTACTTGTAGGCTTCATGTTTCTTGACTGCTTTGAAGTAGAAAGGTGGGAGTGAAGGAGAGTGTGGGGTGCTGATACAGTCATCAGAGGTGTACATTTCATTGAAGAAGTAAGGTGGGAGAACAGTGCTGAGGTCTGTGAAAGCGGTATTGAAGGTCTTTGAGATAGCCATGGGGTCCAGGGTTATATCACCATCAATAACGAGCATTGTGGGGGATGGTTTTGGCTGATTTCTGGTTACTTCTTTAATATTATTTCAGAACGCTCTTCCATTGCCCCATGTATTAGTGAGGGCATCCCTATAGTAGGTGCTTTTATGGAGTGCGATAGCTTTTGTGTAGTCATTACATGCCCGTTTATAGTTCTGAATATCTGTTGATGACCCAGTGTCTCGGGACAAAAGCCAGAGGTGGTCCCTTGATTTTAGCTGTGCTAATAAATCAGCATTAAGCCAGGGATCGCATAGTGCTTTGACTTTACATTTTTTGTGGGGGGCATAGATGTCACAGGCTGCATTGAAAATGGAGATGAAGGAATCCAAGGCCGTGTTGATATCCATCACACTGTAGATAGGTGACTAGTCCAGCAGTCTGAGGTAGGATTTAAGGAGGTTCAAATTTACACAGGGTAGGATTCTGCTGTTGTTGACTGATGGTGGTGGTTTGCAGAATTTGTTAGACCATTCGCCAATAACAAGGGAATGATCACTAAGAGGGTCCGGTAGGATGGAGAGATTAGAGATTTGGGCAGCGTGACTGGTAAAAACACAGTCCAGTAGGGAGATGGTTATGGTTCTGTAGTTGAGCCTGGTAGGGGAGGCAACCATTTGGGTTAGGCTTACAGTAGAGTTGGCATCCTTGACTCCACCTGGTTCTGGGGCAAGCCAGTTGATGTTAAAATCACCAAGCATGATGAACTCTAATCCAGGTGGTTGTGCTCGGGTGAAGTGGCATTGAGTCCTTTCACTTGCTCCTTTGGAGGGATGTAGATTGCAGCAGTTGTGAGGACTTTGCCATGCGCTCCAAGGATGATCCTAATCGAAAGGATCTATGCAGATGAATCAGATGGTGGGGTAGCTAGGGGGTGGCCCAGGATGGAATCTTTGAGGTATATTGCAGAGCTCCCTCCTCTTTTTGCCTGCCGATCCATCCTGAAGACAGTATAGCCTGGTAGGGCAGTTGCCAAGCCAGGGACTTTAGTTGTAAGCCAGGTTTCAACAATCGCAATGACGTCAGGTTTATGCTGGTTAGTGAAGACTTGCAGGGCATCAAGTTTAGGGAGGAGACTACAGATGTTTAGGGTCACAAAGGAGAGTAGCCCAGGGTGATTTACTTTTTTGGTTGAGCCAACAGTTTTGGGCCCTGGGTTAGGGTGAATGTTTCCAGACAGCAGTAGCGGGAGGAGCAGTAATTTCAGGGAACACAAACATAGGTCCCTGAGGGAGAGTTTGTGGGACCACTCCATTTTGTTAGGTTGAGGGAGCTGCTGGTGCTGATCCCAGAAAAAAGTTGTATCGCCCAAGAGGGGGAGAAGAGTTGAGAAAGCCCAGGATCTTCTGTCATGGGTTCCTGAGGGCAACCATTTAAAATCTGTGGTAGGCAAAGGGGTGTGAAGAGGCACATATGAGAGAGTGCCTAGGTGGTAATGGGTGAAGTCAAGATGATAGATTGGGGTGAGGTAAGGTAGCACTTGAGGTGTAACGTGGGATTAAGTTGTACAAACAGAGAATTTAGAGCCCAATGGAGGGTATGTTGTTGAGGGACAGGGGCACAGAAAGGTGGTTATAGAGGCACGGGGGAAGAATGGAGAGTTAGAAGGGTCTGGTATTTAGTGTTATTTTGGGAAGGTGAAGGAAGGGAGAAGGGGGAGGACAGCTAGTATAAGAGTGGGCAAGGAGAGGGGAGGTCCAAGTTAGAGGCCAAATAGAGTTAAGCTAGGGAGGTGGTTCAAGTAGGGGGAGAAGCTAGGGTCTATTTAATAAAGGTAGGAGGGGGTGGGGAGGCCATAACATTTTGTCGCTTTCCTATGTAATACAATGGGTGCTGAAGCCCAGGACAGCATTAGGAAGCTGGTCCAATCAGAGTCAAAAGTGTAAAGGCCAAGTCCAATCACAGGTGGCAGTGAACAGCGCTAGCCAATGGGAGCTTCTTTCAGCTGTCCTGGCTGGTCTGCAGTCTTACCTGGCTTTGTGGAGCTCCTGAGCGACTCTGGAGGTGGCGAGGTTGGGCGGCTGGCTTCTCAAGCCGCAGCCACTCTGGCGACAATAGTGAGCCTGATCAGGGGCCATAGTCTGATGAAGAAAGAGAGGATTACAGATGTGTAGCAGGGGGACAAAGGGACCATGATGCAGGTGCTGAAGCGGGGGGTGGGAGGACACTGAAGGGGTCTGGGAGCGACATTTACACAGTAAAAGAGCTGAGGAAAGGGGGGGTCAGGAGCAGGAAAAACAATTCACCTGCCCTGGTACCATGGGAGGAGGTGGGAGACATGGGTGATTATGGAGTGAGACAGACAGAGAATCAAATGGAGAGGAGAGAGAACAAAGGCTAGGAAAGCAGTTATAGCTACGAGGGAGAGGAAGGCCAGAAGGTGGCCTGGGAAAGAGGTGCAGGGTTTCTGAACTAGGTAAGTTAGCAGAGGGGGCACAAGAAGTGAAAAACAGCAGAATCAGACAACTTTAGGTGAAAAGACAGTGCAATAAAATCGGGCCAAATACGGTTCTTACTAGATTAATACGAGCAAGCAGAATTAAGCTAAATGTTACACAGGCAATGCAGTACAAGTTAGCAGAAAACAATAGAAATCTCAACAGAACAAAATCGGGTAAAATTTAATTGCTTTCCTATGTAATACAAGGGGCGCTGAAGCCCAGGACAGTTAGGAAGACGGGTCCAATCAGAGTCAAAGGCATAACGGGCAATTCCAATCAAAGGTGGCAGTGAACAGCGCTAGCCAATGGGAGCTTTTTTCAGCTGTCCTGGCTGGACTGCAGTCTTACCCAGCTTTGTGGAGCTCCTGAGTGGCTCCAGAGGTGGTGAGGGTGGATGGCTGGCTTCTCGAGCTGTGGCCACTCTGGCAGCAGTAGCGAGCCCAGTTAGGGGCCATAGTCTGGCTTTGTGGAGCTCCTGCAGCTCTGGAGGTGGTGAAGGTGGGCGGCTGGATTCTCGAGCCATGGTCACTCCAGCAGCAGTGGCAAGCCCAATCAGGGGCCATAGTCCAGCTTTGTGGAGCTCCTGAGTGGCTCCAGAGGTGGTGAGGGTGGACAGCTGGCTTCTCGAGCTGTGGCCACTCTGGCAGCAGTAGCGAGCCGAATCAGGGCTTTAGTCTGACTTTGTGGAACTCCTGACTGACTCCAGAGGTGGCGAGGGTGGGTGGCTGGTTTCTCAAGCCGTGGCCACTCTGGTGGCAGTAGCAAGCCCGATCAGGGGCCATAGTCTGGCTTTGTGGAGCTCTTGAGCAGCTCCAGAGGTGGCGAGGGTGGGCGGCTGGCTTCTTGAGCCATGGCCACTCCGGCAGCAGTAACGAGCCTGATCAGGGGCTCTAGTCCGGCTTTGTGGAGCTCCTGAGTGGCTCTGGAGGAGGCAAGGGTGGGTGGCTGGCTTCTTGAGCAGTGGTCGCTCTGAAAGCAGTAGCGAGCCTGATCAGGGGTAAGATCTTTACCCAGGTACTTAATTGACTTGGAGGCCCATTTCATTCTAAACCTAATAAAGTCTTGATGGAAAGTATTATGATTAAGAGGGAGGATTTCCATTTTATTGCAGTTCAATCTGTAATTAGAGACCCGGCCAAATTCCTCAATAATAGATAATACCAAATCAAGAGATGATGTGGGGTTCGAAAGATGGAGGAGGATGTCATTAGCGTATACAGACAGTACCAAATTGAAGTCTCCCACTGGTATGCTGTGTATCTGTGGGGAAGCTTTTAATTGTCTGATTAATGGTTTGAGATACATGTTGAAAAGAAAAGGGGATAAAGGGCAGCCTTTTCTCATGCCAGAATGAAGAAAGAATCGAGGGGAGAAAATCCTGTTACAATAAATTTGTGCTGTGGGAGCAGAGTAGATCCTTTGGAGCCAGTGAATAAAATCAGTGGGGATGCCCATATGCTTAAGGGTGCACCAGAGAAACCCCCAGTCCACCCTGTGAAAAGCTTTTTCGGCATCTAAAGACACCAAAACCAGGGAACAGGTGCTGATTGGGTTACGTTATAGATATGGGCCAATTTGCAGAGATGATCTGCCTCTGACCTACCTGGGACAAACCCCACCTGTTTGGGACTAAGCTATGGGGACCATATTTTCTGAATCTGGGTGACCAGAATTTTTGTAAGTATTTTAAGATCACAATTCAGCAATGAAATTGGGTGGTAACTAGAAAAATGACAATGGGGTTTGTCGGGTTTGAGAAGCAGTATAATTGTGGCCTCCTGAAGAGATGGGTCTATAGAATCATTAGAAAGTATACAATGATAGAGTTTGGTTAGTAAGGGAGATAGTTTCTTAGTGAAAAGTTTAAAGAAATTGGAAGGGAAACTATCCTGGCCTGGGGTTTTATCCAAAGCCAGACTATTTATAGCGTGGGACACTTCTAAGATCATAATGGGAGCAGACAGAAGAAATAGACTTGATTCCGACAATTTGGGTAGTTGAATTTATGATAAGTATGCATGTAATTCCTGTGTTAAAGGTGGTTGAGTAGTTTACCACGGAGGCTGATGTAAAATTTTGGGAAAACTTTTGATATGTCACTGGGGAGAGTTTTAAGGAGCCCATCTGTGTCAGTGATGGCTTTGATAATTTTTAAGTTTTCTAATTGCTTCATATGAAGAGCTAAGAGATGACCCACCTTCTCCCCTAGATCTATATATGTCACCTCTGTTTTGTGGATGGGGAATTCGGCTTTCTCCTTAATAAGATCCGAGTAGTCATTCCTGAGGGACAGAAGCAGCATAAGGGAGTTCTGCGTAGGGGTGGGGGATACATTTTCTTCCAGGGTATGAATCTGTTCCAAGTCTTTTGCCTTAGCCTCCCTATTTCTTTTTGTTTTGATACCAATCTGTTAAATTTCCCTCTTCGATGGCACTTTAGTGCACACCAGACCTGATCTATCCTGTGTATAGAGTTCAAGTTGTCTTCTAAGAACTGACCAATAAGGGTCCTAATTTTGGAGACTATAAATTTGTCCTTAAGGAGCTGAGTATTCAGCTTCCATATAGTGTCTTTTTGTGTTGTGATGGATGGGACAAGATAAAGTCATACTGCTGCATGGTCTAATAGAACAATTGGTTCTAATCCCCCGCCCAGAGTCCCTGCTAATAAACTGGTACTTATGAGAAAATAATCTATGTTGGACACTGTCAGATGTACCTACGAATGAAATGAGAAGGCTCTAGTGGTGGGATTGAGGATCCTCCAGGGATCGCATAACCCCAGGAGGTCCATCATCTCATTAAGGGCCCTTTGGGGAGGAGATAAAGGTCTGGCAGATGGATTGGACCAATCCAACAAATGAGTCGGGGGAAGGTTCCAGTCCCCTCCTAGGACCAAAGAGCATGGAAGGAGCGGTGCTACTACATATATTAATTCCATTAGAAAAAGTGGGTCACCACAACAGGGCCATAAATGCTGCCTAAGACAATTGGAGATCTGTCATGCATGCTCTTAACCAAGACATATTTGTCATGGGGGTCTGCAATAGTGGTTTTAGGTTGAAATGGGAAATTTCTCATAATGAGAATCACCACCCCTCTTCTTTTGGTAGACTATCCTGCTACAAAAACTTGTTGGACACCTCGTCTCCTGAAGCCCATGGTTTTCTGGATGAGGAGATGTGTTTCTTGGAGAAAGATTATATTGGATTGCAACAGGGGTAGATGTTTAAGTATTTGAAATCTTTTAGAAAGTTCCCAAGCTCCCCTTACATTCCATGTAGCAAATTTAACTTTTAGATTAGCCATGATTCATACCCCTACCTGAATGCCACAACTTATAAACTACTCTTTTGGTTGCTCCAGTCCCCCCTTTCCACCCCAAAAACCCACCATGGCAACCCCATATAGCACAAATAAGCTCTTGCAGTGAACAAACAATCCCAGAAGCAAGAAGAGAGACTTCAGAGCAAGTAATTCCCATTTTTATTAACCAAATCCCCCCTCCCCCTTTATATATGCCAAAACCTTTCATGGTACAACTGGTAGTGCTGTTTACCAGTTTTAGCTCAATAATTGGGTACCAAGAACATCCCTCCCTATTATTCCTCCCTACCCAACTAACAACCTGAATCCCATATAAACCCTTACCCCTATAACTATGCACAAGGGCTCTCCTGAATGATTTAGAGGATGCAACCGCCTCATGAAAAATGTGAAGGAGAAACTCAAACCCCTCGGTCCCCTTGTAATTCTGTTCAACGATTAAAGAACAGAAATAAATACAAGCAAAACTAGTGGCAAAACTAAGAAACCAGTGTACTAGGAGTCTAAGGATAACAAGAGGGCCTTCCCCCCTAAGAATAAGGTTGTGGAGGGGTCTTCCCATCAGCTGCTAGGTGCTTTGCCCTCCTTCCCCTTATCCCAAAACAACTATACTTATCTGGAGCCACCATAAAGCTGCAGACTCATGCTGCCAGCCAATATAAAAGGCAAAGCTTGCTGAGTGATAAACTTCCCAAAGGAACAAATTTTGTGATGACCATGCAAGGTGTGAATCCCCTCACCCTGTTATAGCCCAAAATATTAACATAACAGATAGCGCTACGCTATAAAGGCTAGAGAGCAGCTAGACCCAGAGAAAAGTACACTGGACACTGGTTAATAAAATAAAAATATTGTCCAAGTTAAATGTCAAGCATACAGTCTATGGTCCACTGGCACTACAGTCCAAATCAAGAAAATAAAAGGGTGAGGGGAAACCAAACTAGTGGGGACAGTGCCTTTTCATAACATTCCTCCTGCAACTGCCACCATACTGCTATGTTCTGGTTTACCACAAGGAAATGGGTTACGAATGTTCGAATTGCAGTTCCTGGGCCTAAATCAAGCCGTAGAAGTAGGCCTCAGAAATCTCCCGCTGGACTGACCCAAAAACTGGATACTCCAACCTAGTGGCATCATACTCGACTGGCACACCAAATCGAGAGGGTCCATCAAAGCCGGCCAACCAGTAGGTTAGTGAGCAGCAGAAGGAAACATAAAAAAACAGCAAACACATTTAGGCTTGGCAAACTAAGGTGAATGTTGACCAGGACACATCTCCAGAGTTCAATCTTTCTGGAACAGGTCAGGGAGCTTACTAGCCAGATCATTGAGTGTTTTAGCGAGTGTCTCATATGAGATCCAGTTGCCCTCCACTGCAGTCTGTAAGTGGGAGGGATAGAGCATCTTGAAATGGATCCTGGCAGTGATTAGCTTGCTGACCACTGGGTAATAAGCTGCTCTTTTGTGCATAGTTTCATATGGTAGATCTGGGGTAATACGGATCCTGGCATTTTCCCTCTGTATAGTTTGAAGCTCTCATGCTTTGTTTAAGATGTGTACTTTTTCGACGAAACTTAAAAATTTCGGGATGATTGGCCGGGGTGGGGGGCACCTGGCTGGGGTCGAGGTCTCAGGGACCAGTGTGATCTTTCAATCTGTTATGAAGCTCCTAAAGGGAAAAGGCCGATGACCTTGTGCAAGAATTTTTGTAGAAAGGCTTGGTCCTTCTTCAGCCTCAGGTAAGATGATTATTAGAATATTGTTTCTGTGACTCTTCCCCTCCAGGTCCTCCATTTTAAGCTGGAGTTTCTGAATTTGTTGTTTTAATGCCACCACTTCTGTGTCTATTTTGTCTTTTCATCTCTCGATGGAAACAGTGCGGGCTTTTGAGTCTCCAACTCTGCAAGCCAAATCAGATAGGTCTCATAGGTTTCATAGGTAAGTACAGAGCTATATAGACGTTAGTCCTTTTGCTCACCATTTATTAATAACTCTGAATATTATGCTTAAGTAAGAAGCTATCTAGTTTGTTTTTAAATGCGTTCACAGTTACACTAGCCACCACCTCTAATGGCAACCTATTCCAAATATTGGTAACTCTCAGCGTGAGCCAGGATTTTCTTTTTTTGGTTTTTGGATATTCCACATATAGTTGTAGAGGGTGTGATCTAGTATTACCCGACAATTCCCTGTACCTCAAACCCAGTACTTCCCATAAATCTGGATCGATAGTGGCTTTATAGATTAAACACATATCCCCCCCTTAAATGCCTATATTCCAAGGAATATAAACCCAGAATATTTAGCCTCTTTTGATAATCATGACCTTTAACCTCCTGTATATTCCGAGTGTCTCTACTCTGAACTCTCTCAAGTGCCACTATCTCGGTTCTTCCACTGGGTGACCAAAACTGCGCGATAATCCAAATCGACCTCACCAATGATGTATAAAGGGGCAGAAGAACATCCCTACTTCTAGATGTAATATGTTTATTTATACAGTGTAAAATACCACTTGATTTTTAATAACTGAATTGCAATGCATTTTAGGTGATAGATTGTTTGTAACCATAATACTCAAGTCACTCTGTTGTTCCACAGTATTTAATATTTGTCCTCCAAGTGTATATGGTATCTGTTTATTTGCCTTCCCAAGGTGCATAACACAACATTTGTCCACATTAAACAGCAGTTTTTTATCTAATGCCCAGGACTCCAGCATATTTAGCGCTTCTTGTAGTTTTGTGTCGTCATTTTGGTTATTAATAGGTGAACCCAACCCTGGTATCATCATCAAACTTAGAAACCCAGACTCCATTGTAGACTTTCATTGAGGCAATATATATATTAAAAAATTAGAGGCAAAAAACTCTGTTTAATGCATTAGTTAGGGTTGTTCCACAGCGACAAAAGTGAGGAAATTCGTTGTTAGGGTTGAAAACCCTAACTCAGAATTCACCCCCCCCAGCACCACACACAGACACACACACACACACATATGCAAGTATGGGGGAGGACTAAGTCAACACAACCAATGACAGACATCCAGCAGCAGGTGACAGTAATAACAAACAATTGTCTAAATGTGCTACGAGACATCCCCACCCACCTGACCAGGTACTGCATGCTCAGTGGAGATCAACAGCAAAACTGAGGCCATGTACACCAAACGTACACATCCCTGATTGCAGCTGCACAACGTACCACATTAGTAGTTGCATGGCCTTACCTACCGATGCCCACACCACACCACAACTGGTACTGTGCCGTTAGTCAATATAAATGCTGAAGGTGCATGATGACAGTTGTAGAAAGGTTTTAACACTAGTGAGTATACATTAATTAAGAGAAGTACATAAATTAACTACAAGACACTAGCATGCTCAACATAAAAGTAGTGTTACATTTAGTATGTGATTTACATAGTAGTACATTTACTGCAACTGTTTACTCAAGATAGAGAGACTGATGTAAACGTATGGAAAAGCATTGCCTGTTCAACGCTGTGAAATTAGTACTGCCAATATCAGATGCATTCTTACTGATGAAGGTGTACTGCTGATGTACATACATAGACCTTCAGTGTGTTTCAATACTAAAGATGCAGTAAGTATTCTTTGTAAGAAACAGTGTAATTGCACGGATCAGGCCAAGCAACTTCTAAATATCATAGCACTACTGAGCCAACAATGACGTACCTGTATCGGAGATGTCTATAGGATAGATTTTCCTGTTAATTTATGTACTTCTCTTAATTAATGTATACTCACTAGTGTTAAAACCTTTCTACAACTGTCATCATGTACCTTCAGCATTTATATTGACTAACGGCACAGTACTAGTTGTGGTGTGGTGTGGGGTATCGCTAGGTAGGGCCATGCAACTACTAAGTGTGGTACGCTGGTGCAGCTGCAATCAGGGATGTATACGCTTGGTGTACATGGCCTCAGTTTTGCTGTTGATCTCCACTGAGCAGTACCTGGTAGGTGAGTGGGGATGTCTAGCACATGAACAATTGTTTGTTATTTCTGCCACTGCTGCTGGATGTCTGTCATTGGTTGTTGACTTGGTCCTCCCCACTACGTGAGTGTGTGTCTGTGTGTGTGTGGTGCTGGGTGGGGTGACCGAGTTAGGGTTTTCAACCTAACCAGCGAATTTCACTCACTTAGCACGAGGTACAACCTCCAACTAATCATTAAGCGAGTTTTTGGCTCTAATTCCTTCTTTTGAGAATGATAGCGAGAAATAGAGAGCGTAATGCAGCGGACGCCGCGGGCCCAAGTCTTGTGGCATAGTAACAGGAACAGCAACGCAAACAGAAGTGCTAACAGTGGCGCACATAGGTAACGTAAGCGAATGAGAACAGAAAGGGTAGCACTGCGGTGGCGTAGAGCGGAACGGTGTCTCTTGATGTGTTGTCACATAGTAACATGGTGCCTGCAAATGGAAATGTCAATGGGCATGGTGATGCAAGGTGAAACATAAAGAGAAACAGTACTGTAGACACAAATGGCAAAAATAACAGAAGCATAGCGCAAATGAAAGCATAAGGATCACGCACATGGTGGCGTGAGCGTCAACGATAAGTAAACGAACGCGGAACATAGCGGAAAGGGCAACGGTAACAGTAATGTAAGCGTACAGGATGGTTTTCCCCAAAAGCTGCGTAGAGAAAGACAGTGGCCCAGATATTCAAACTGCGCCAGTCTGAGGCGCAAGCCCCTGCGCTGCTCAAAATAGTTGCGCAGGGGTGTGGCCGGGGTGATATTCAAAGGAGTTGCGCTGTTGAGCAACTCCTTTGAATATCTTGCTCACAACACCTGCGCGTAAGCGCAGTGGAACTTGCGCTACCGCAAGTTGCCAGAGTTGAGCATTCAACTTGCGGTGGCGCAAGTACCATTGCGCCATGCGCAAATTTCCGATATTCAAAAGGTGACATGCAAATGGGGCCATAATTTATGCAAGGCGCAGGGGGGGCCATTTGCATCTCTTTATGGCCCCATTTGCATGCCTTTTGCATGTAGGTGCGCCGATCCCCGAGGACTTGCTCCTGGCCACCCTGCCAGGCAGCAGCCGTCGGGGACCGACGCACACTGCAGCCCGATCGCGGGCATCACAGTTACATGCCCCCCCCACACCTCCCACAGCCCGATCGCGGGCAGAACACATACATGTCGCCCCCCCACACCTCCCACAGCCCGATCGCGGGCAGAACACATACATGTCGCCCCCCCCACACCTCCCACAGCCCGATCGCGGGCAGAACACATACATGTCGCCCACACCTCCCACAGCCCGATCGCGGGCAGAACACATACATGTCGCCCCCACACCTCCACAGCCTGATCGCAGGCAGAACCTGTATAAACCCCCAAGTGCCCGATCGCGGGCAGAACCTATAAACCCCCAGTGCCCGATCGCGGGCAGAATGAACCCTCCCCCAACCGAATAACTCCCTGGTGGTCCAGTGGACCGTAAGCCCGATCACGGGCAGAATGTCACGCAGAACCCCCAAACATCTCCCTGGTGTCTAGTGTCCCCCACCCACCCACGAAGCCCCTCCACCCGCTCCCCGCAGCCAGCGGGCGACAGCATCCACCGCCTGCCGCCCGCTGCCGCCGACTGACTGTCCAGTAGGCTGCACGCCCATTGGTGCAGAGCTACAGCCAATGGGCGCAGCCATAGCCAGAGCATGACAGTCCAGATTTGTGAATGATCATTCACAAACTGACTGTCATGTACGGTGTGGGCTGTATGCCCATTGGCTGTAGCTCTGCACTAATGGGCGGCAGCCCTACCGGACAGTCAGTCGGCGGGGGCGGGGCAGGCAGGTGGATGCTGTCGCCTCCGCCGCGGGGGAGCGGGTGGAGGGGCTTCGTGGGTGGGTGGGGGGACACTAGACACCAGGGAGATGTTGGGGGTTGTGTTGTGACATTCTGCCCGCTGATCGGGCTTTACGGTCCACTGGACCACCAGGGAGTTATTCGGCTTGGGGGAGGGTTACATTCTGCCCGCGATCGGGCACTGGGGGTTTATACAGGTTCTGCCCGCGATCGGGCACTGGGGGTTATACAGGTTCTGCCCGCGATCGGGCACTGGGGGTTTATACAGGTTCTGCCCGCATCGGGCACTGGGGAGGTTTATACAGGTTCTGCCCGCGATCGGGCTGTGGGATGTGGGGGGACATGACGGTACTGCCCGCGATCGGCTGGTGGGGGCACAGGGAGCGAGTTGGGAGCCAGCCAGGGGTGGAGCTGCTGTGTTGCGCCCTGCAATGCAGCAGCTCACCTGTGGGTGGCCCCGACTTAAGCCTTTTTTGGCCGGTTGTGCGGGCGCAGCTTGGTTGCGGATGCACAACTCTGCGCAACCCGACTGAATATCGGGTTGCGAGGTTATGCATGGATCCTCCCCCTCCTGTTGAGCATGCATTCATTTGCATTGCTCTCTTGCGCAACCTGGTGCCAGTGGCGTAACTGCCTCCTGCTGAATATCGCAGAATGGCTCATTTTGGACTTGCGCATGGCGCAACCCTGTTGCGCATGGCTCAACCCTTTTGAATATCTGGGCCAGTGAGTACAAAGAATGTATGCATAATAATGGGTATCGGAGCAGAAAATGAGGACTTAGAATACTAAATAGGTTATATCTCAGGAACCGTACAACTTAGAAAAAAAATTTAAAAGTGATATGATTTATGATTGTCCAGGCTAGTTTTACACTTAGCCCCCTTTAGGGGCTAAGCATTTTTCCTACAAAAAGTCTGTATCTCGCACCGTTTCCGAGATACGGGCCATGAAATGCGCGGCGAACGCCGTAATGTTATCCTCTGGGAAAAAAGGGAAGTTTGGAGTGCCATAACCTTGCCTCCCTGTAATATGTGTTCACCAAACCACTGAAAGGCACATCTGTGGGCTGTTGGCTTTCTTCCCTCCAAATTTCAGGAAAAAAGACCAAACCGTTATTTTGCAGTAGGGTGCCAAAGGATTCCTGTAATGCGTCGGGCGCCGCAATGTTATCCTATGGGAAAAAACGTCAACTTTGGAGTGCCGTAACTTTGGCGCTGTGTAATATTTTTTCAATACAGCACTGAAAGGCACATCTGTGAGATGTCGGCTATGTTCCCTCCAAATTTCAGCCCAAAACTCCCAACCGTTCTTTTGCAGTGCAGTGCCAAAGAATTGCTGTCATTTTCCCACAGACTAGAAAGTTACTGTCACAATTTGCGAAAGATTTCGCAAACATTTGCGACACTTACGTGAGCACGAAAGTAATTTGCGAAAGTACTTTTCCAGAAATTTGAAAACATATTTCTGAGGTGTTTTACCCCAAAATAAAGACATGGCTAGCATCCTCAGGGTCCGACTAGGTGAACACAAAAAGAATTAGGTTGCTAGAGGGTCCCAAATTTAAATGCCAAGCATTTTTCTGATCACCAACTGAAAACAAAATGGTGGATTTGCGAAAGTAACAGGCCCATTTGCGAAAGTAAAAATGCATTTGTGAAAGTGTTGAACTTTTTGTTAACTTTTCCCATTGACTTATAATCGGAAATTGTTTTTTGAATAACTTTTGAACCGTTTAATATTTTTTCACCAAATCTTCGAAAGGCACATCAGGGACCCCAGCTGCACGTTCTCTGAAGATTTCGTGCTGATCACACAAACCGTGCGACCTGTACGCGCGACCGTAGAATTCCATAAAAAGCGTAAACGTGTGCGCAAATCACGCTTAATAACTCCACAGCCGTGTATCCAACCAGTACAAAACTTGGAAGATGCCAAGGCCTATGGTTCTTGATCCTGTATTCTAAATTTCAGGCAAATCTGTCAAACGGTTGCAAAGTTATTAAGGTGCAAAATATTGGGGTTTAACATAGAAATGGCTCCTCAACCCTAACTATGGTAGCACTACCGTGCTACTATAACAAGCAGGGCCCCAAGACAGAGCCCTGAGGCACCCCACTAGTCACCTCCGCCCATTTACATTTACTGACTGTTTTCTAGAGGTGAGCCATGCATCTACCCATTTTGTTATTTTTCCTGGTAAGTCCTGTAGTATTAATGCTTCAATAAGTTCTCCATGGGGGACCTTGTCGAAAGCCTTCGAAAAATCGAGATACACCACATCCACAGGCTGTCCCTCACCCATTGCCCTGCTAACCTTTCCATAAAATTCCAACAGGTTGGTCTGACAGGACCTTCCGGTGGTAAAATCATGCTATACTGGGTCTACCAGATCTGTTTTTTTGGCATGGTCCACAATATAATCTTTTAAAATACCCTCGAAGATTTTTCCTAAGACAAATGTCAGGCTAATTGGTCTATAGTTGGACACCTCATGTCTACTCTCTTTCTTGTAAATGGGAACCACTCTTACTTGTTTCCATGCCTCCAACATTAGCCCTTTTTTAATGATGTTTGAAAAATAACTGTCAGGGGTCCAGCCAAGAGGTCTGCCAGTTCTTTAATTATTCTTGGGTGTATTCCATCCGGACCTTGTGATTTATTCTGATCTAATTTGCGGAGCCTTTTAAGTATGTCTTCGCTTGTTATCAGTGATTCTACTTCTAGTACAGTTTGCAAATGCTCTAATTTAGGGGAGGATTTACTATTGAAGACTGATATAAAGAAATCATTATACATTTGGGCAAGAAGAGACTGGTCAGTAACTGTACTACCATCCATTGCATGTAGTGGGTCAATAGGTCTACAAGCACCACGTAAAGATTTCAGCGCCTGTGATATGTCAGATAGTGTTTCTTTGAACGGGAGCAACTCTTGCAAGAATCAGTCCTCTGTCAGGGGGACTGCAGTAGGTGCTGGTGAATTATTTTTCTCAGCTTGAGCTCCTTGGGTCTTAGGCTTCTTGGGATTCTTCTCCGGCATTACCGGTGGAGTATGGTGCATCAGAGCTGGCCGCATTTCAGCCTTCATCACAGACTTCTTGAGCCAATTGTGATCTGGATCAAATGATCAGGAGGTTAGTGAAATGTATAGCAGAAGTTTTAATGGTATTAGTAGAAGATTTAGCCCCAGATATTTGTAAAAGAAACAAAAGTGGTAGATTAGAGAAGAGAGTTCAGCACCCTTGCTGCTATCAGGCTGCTTGCATCACGTGATCCCTGCATTACTATTTGTTTAGCATTTCTATGTCTACAGCTTGAAACCCTGGGTATGTCTCCAGATATCCCAACCAAGCAACTTGTTATTTTAGTTAGTCTTGACATCATGTTTGTCACTTTCACTGTGTGCTACCCCGATTTGATCCTATTACATTTGTTTTTGATAAACTTGCTGCAATTAATTCCATTGGATATCTTGATAATGACATTTATCGTGAAAGAACTGAATTACCTTCACTAATGTATACCACTCTGTACTACAAGCCTTGGTGGCACCCCACACGAACTGTTGTGCCAAGAAAAGATATCACTACCTGTGCCGTTGTGACATCTTCGATATTGTAAAACCTGTCTGTGGCTACTCTCCACAACACCTTGACTGGGCCTTTACCTTGGGTGATGAATTGCCGTTGAACCTTACTGATGTTGACGAGGATGACAAATCCAAGCCTGCATGAGCTGCATCTTCTGCGCCTCATGCCGAAACAGCTAAAACTTGAAGCTACCTGGAAGAAGTACATCTCTTCACTTCTTGGCTCACCAACCAGTCCTTCTCCTGCCCAATACGTCTACAGCGATGGAGGGTGCCAACTGTTTGTGTAACTTACAACTCCGATATTCAGTACTGTGTAGTGACCAACTGTAAGAGCTTTGCTTATGGTCAAAAATCTTGTGTTATTGAAATGCCTAACTTCTATTTTACTCCACAGCAGAAAACAGTTATTGGACACACTGTCATAACTCCTGTTCCTCTCCCTGAACCAGATGTTATTGATACTGATCAGCAATACTTGCTTGCCTTGTCTCAACATTTGCTTGTGTTTAGCATGCACATTGACCCTTTGACATTTTCTCTGAAATCCCTTTTAGTTAGAAAGGATTCACATTTGATTTATATTAGCAATAATATTTATCAAGCTGGCGATGCCCTTAATTCCCTTATTCATGATGGTGATTTAAACACTGCTCTGTCTAATTCCTGGTTAGAACTCACATTTAAAGCTTTTGTTATTATTCAAGCATTTTTAATTGTTTTCCTGATACTAACCCTCTGCTGTCAGCGACATACAATACGACAACACCGAGAACAACTCAAATTCCTTTACAAGACTTGTACATCGGGCTTGTAAATGACCTCTTTAGTGCTATCCCACTGCTTACCTGTTATTATTGCCCCTTTTGAGGCAACAAGGGGGAGAATGTTATTCATGGGCCAGCACTCCTGGTTGTACCCCCCACCTAGCAGACAACAACACATACACAGGTATATGTACTAATCTTAGGGCATGGACACTTATCCTATTAGCATAAGTGTCAGGCTCTGAGTTCTACTGTACTTTGGCAATGCATATTATGCTGTACTATATTCTCACAATATATTTGTACCACTGGGAAATGTTTTCCATTTTATATCATTGAATAATTATTAGTTAGGCAACAATGCCATCTTTAGTGTTTATGCAAACTGTAACTGCAAGTAACCTTGGAAGACAAGCCCTTATTGTTCACACTCATCTTCTGCTAGCTAAGCAACTTTCCCATGCTAGTAAGGATGAGTCCACCTGCTACAGTCCAATTACTTACATTTTATGTATCTTCTCTAATAGTTGCTATCGTTATTACCAGGGTACAGTATAAGACCCCTTGCACCACTTATTTTCTTTCAGAGACTTGACTGCACCTTTAGGTAAGGAAGCTGGATACTCTCCCAGTGAGTACACTGTTGGTTGTAAGCCTGTATTATTCTTATTTACCAGTAATAAATTATATTTATTACATGGAAGCCACTTGTCTGTTGTCTCTTCCTTTTGTGCAGTTCTAACAAGAATCTGAGAAAGGTAATTTTATTACCCAGTTACAACATCTAGGTTATGCACCTGGCCAGAGGCAATCAGTGGGACCCCTCCAAAATGTAAACCTGAGGGTTTACCCACCTATGCCCCTATCATCCTACAATCATGGTCCACCACCAATACCTCTGTTTTACCTGAGTTCAACCTCAGTCGAATGGGGGCACCCATATTTATTTACATTACTTGCCCAGATTACTTACACCCATAGCATTTGAAAAAAACCCATTCGGGGGCTTACAACTTCCTGTCCTGGTTCTACTTGCCCAGAGGGAGCCATGGCACCTTTTTATTACTTTGTGGGATCCCCCCACTAGAGCCCCACTACTACACACAAACCTCATTTATGTCCTTCCTTGCAGCTCTTACAATGGAGCTGTGACTCCTTAGAATGATAGTCCTGCTGGCTGCACATGCACATGTGGTGCCGTGTGCTAGCTTTTTATTTACATTTAGCTTGGTCCTTTGTACAGCTACTCTGGACCAAAAAATTAGACCTCACTGCAACTGTAGGCACATAACAACATTTTCGACCTCATCCTCTTTCTTTTACATGGGCTAGGAACTGGAGATTGTCTGCAGCCACAGTCACACAGATCAAGTGGGCGCCAATGCCAGAATCCCTCCCAGAGCCACTGGATGCCAACCCTCCAGTCCCAAGTCTGCAACCATAGGACTGAAGGTGGAATAAGAACAGCAGTGCCATAGACCCAAAAGGTAAGCCCCAACTGGGGGGTCTACACTAGCAATGAGAAAATCAAGGCTACACACATCACTAACAGTCAACACTAAACCTACTACAGTAATGAGCAAGGCAAGTTTCCAAACCAAAAGATTGCAATAGCATCAGAAAATCTATTGAACTGTGTTCCTACTTGCCAGGTGGGAAATGGAGTGCTGTAAAGGTTATTCCCATATTCATCTTTACCAGGTGAGTAAACTACCATTATCCATCACACCTTTTACAACACTGCCAGTCATCACAGCTGGGTGATTACGAAGCAGTGTTAGAAGGCTAAAGGGTGGGTGGAGGAGGTTTCTATCTGTTCATCCTGAAGGACTAGCGAGCTTCTTGCCTTGTCTTGTGTCAAGCCCTTCTTCACTTTCTACAGGGACAGGGTGGTTTTACAGACCATTCCCTCATTCATATCTTTAAGACAGCTTCTCCCTTCCATCTCATCCAGGAGATATCTCTGCCCTATTTCATGCCTGATCCAGAAGATCCTTAAAAGGATTCCCTCATTCTCATGGATCCCAGCTGCACTATCAAGACCTATATAGGCAGAACAGCCTCAATCAGGAAATCTGAGAGGATGTTTGTTCTCAGCAACGGACCCCAGTGGGCACTGCCTGCATTCAGGTCCACCATTGCCAGGTGGCTAAAACCACCATAGTTGAAGCCTAATAAGGAATCTCTTTCCTATGTCAAACTCCTCCTACATTTCTCACTCTTCTCCTTGTTTTCACCTCTTCTTACTGTCTCCACTCCAAGGACTCCCGTATCTTCTCCATTCCCCATCCTCACTCATGTGCTGAGCAAGCTGCTTACTCCTCCCCCTTCCCTTCTCTCTGGAACCTGCTCCTTTAATCCCTCATCCTTTTCCCTTATTCTTGGCATTTGGACATGTGCAAAGGCATTCTCCTGTTCTCCTCTATACCAATCAACCCCCCTGATGTTTCTTGTCCTTCCTCTCTCATTTCTGTACCCTAGTTATACTGTCACCCTCCTCAACAGGCACCGCACACTTTATTTTATTATAGCATGTTTGTCCACAATCCTGGCATTAATTCACACTGTTTATAATTTTCACATGACTCTTTTCACTTGATCCTTCACCTGTGATGTTTGCCTATGTATACTCAATCTGATGCTTTGTAATTCTAATTTTGTCTGTACTCCATGTTTCCTCTTCCCTTACCCCGGGTTACACCTAGAAATGAGCCTTGGCTCAATGTGCCTTTCCCAGTTATATAGTTTTAAATAAATAAATAAATAAATACATAAGTAAACTCAAGCGAAGGTCCACTCAACCAGAGCAGTGGCAACGTCATGGGCAGAGCACAATGCTGTTTCCAAGGAGGAGAAGAGCTGCCTGGCAACCACTAGGTCATCTGTTCATACCATCTCCAGACATCACATGTTTGACAGTTAGTGTCAGAACAAATCTAGTTTTGGCTGCATGGTATAGTGAGATGCTTTTGAGAATGCACATTTTGATGAAATATTGTTAATACATTTTGCAGTCTACTGATCCTTAGCTGGACATGTTTGGCTATAAATGTGTACTGTATCATTAAAAATGGAAGGATAAAAACAGATCAGCTGGCAACTAGACTCCATCCCCTGTTGATGTGTCAGAGCAACATGAAACATTGAGAAGGCTTGTCAGTTGCCCTCCAGGTGCTCTGATGGTGTTCAGGCACTTTTATGCACATTTTGCACTAACTATTTTTACCAAATTTTAACAGTAAAGTTGACTGTAAACTGAGCCCTGTCTGTATTGCCTGCCACTTTCTTCTGCACAGCCAGAGACACCGTAGACACATGCTTCTGCTGCTCTTAGCTTTGCAAATACCATACTTCTTCAGTTTCTGTTAGCTCTGCCACAAAATATTATTGTAGCACGGCTATGGAAAATAAAATTCTATCATTGGCTATACACATCACCTAACAAGGATTAATTCCCAAGTAATCCATGGTTCCCTACAGAACTACTAATTTCTGAGTGACAGGCATGTAATCAATGAATCGATGAATCAATCAGTCAATCAGTCTTTATTTTACCAGGCAAAAACACCATTGAGAAGAACTCATTTGCAAAGTGGACCTTGGTGGTTACACAACATTTCAGTACAACAACACAGTTAAATACACAGAAGAACAATTGTAAAACATAATTGGCAGTTGAAGGTGCATGTCAGAAAAGGGTAATAAACTAATACAGTACTGAATTTACATATCTTGCACAGATCATGCATACAAAAGAAAACAAAATGTACAATATTTAGAAAGTACATGTCAGAATAGGTTAAAAAAACTAATGAAATTCCAGATGTTGCACAGAGCATTTATACAATAGAAAACAGTTTGTACATGGGGACCACATTGAGGGGGGTAGAGGGAAGAATAAAAAAAGACAAGGAGACAAGGTACAAGAAGGACAGATGAGGGGGAACTAGTCAGACTGATGTGCATGAGTGCAGCAGCTGATTGGACAGACAAGCACTAGAATTAACAATGCATCAGTGGAAACAATTACAGGGTTCCTTGAAGGAACAGGTGAACATAGGTTTGAACATGGACAATTTTACAGGAAAGGCTACCTTAAGGGTTTTTTGAAGATTATTCCACAGTATGGGAAGTGCATGACTTATAGGATCTAGTTTTAGGGATAATAAGCATGATGTAGGAGAGGCTTCTTAGGATCTATCAGTACAGGTAAGTAGGGAGTCTGATACGTAAAAACAAAAACAAGGTGCTGCATCAGAATGTGGTCTGAAATTAAAACAAAATGGTTATATTAAATGCATGCTGAAAATAGAAAATATAGTTAAAAATCTACATTTCGACCACAGGTCTTCTTCCAGAAATATCTAAAAGAGAAAAAAACAAAGTTAGTGTAGAGGGGAGGTATATGTAGGGAAAGAAAAAAGGAGAGGCTCAAGGAGAAGAAGTGGGAAATTGCAACATTAAGAGATAATCTGTGAAACAAAAAGGTGATGATGGGAAAGACAAAGCATAACAGGTGTGAAAGAACTAGAGAAGTCCCCAGGTGGGAAATAATTAACAGCCTAGTAAGAAGGCTGAAAAGTGACAAATGTGGGGGAAGGAGACAGAAATGGAGACTTACAGTGAAAATGAAAAAGAAATTAAATGTGTACAGATACAAACAGACTTTAGGGAAAACAGGGTGGCTGAAATATGGTAATAGAAAATAAGCCTATTATTTAAATCGGAGGGCTGCTGGGGGCCAGGCTGGATGATCAGCTTAGTTTCCATGTTTTTTTCTATGGTCAGAATCCCAGAAGCCTTACTGAAGGACACAGACAGAAAGGTCATTGACACCGTGGTCCCTTGAGATAAAATGGGATACAATGGGTTTAGCAGTGACCCCATTCCTGATTGCTCTGTAATGTTGCCTGAAATGGTCAGCAAGGTGTCTACCGGTCTCTCTGATGTAAACAGATGTACATTTCCTGCAAAGAATACAATATGCCACATTAGTTGAGGTGCATGAGAACTCCTTGGTGATGTGAAAAACACCTGTAGGCCCCTGAATTTCAGTCACAATAGAAACAAATTTGCAGGTGTAGCAGAGAGATCTGTTGCAAGGTTTGGTACCGGGTAGGGAGGAACTGTTAGAAGTAGGTAGGCTGCTTTTTACCAGGAGATTCCATAGGTTGGGTGGCCGGCAGTAGGAGGCAATAGGTGGTTCTGTAAAGGAAGCACTAATGTTGGGGTCAGTTTGCAAAACAAGAAAGTTACTGGTGAAGATCCTGTGAAGATGGAAAGGAAGCACTAGTGGAATTTGTCATTGTTCTTGCATGACAGTATCCTTCCTGCGGGGGTCAAGGGTACAGGGCATGTTACTGATCCAGGAGAGTGCTCTGTCCACTTTATTTTACCCATTTAAAAGTATCACCTGTTGATATAAATACTATGCATTATTTGGGTCTGTTCAGCAAATCATCCTCTTTACTTCATAACCTGCAAAGTCTAACAAACTGTGAATAAGGCTGGCCATTCTTGACATGCTTAAGATGGAAGGAACTGTGGAGGAGGAAACTGTGAGAGTCAGTGGGTTGGTAATAAACTTATGTCTTCTGCAGTCTAATATGTATTGAGGAAGCCTATTAGAAATTGATCTAAATGTTCAAAGGGCAGTGTTCTTTTGCCATCTAAATTTGAGGGATGTCCAACCTACAAAAGAGAATAGAGAGCAGTGATGAGTGGAGTAAGGCGCTCCGGTGATAAATCTAAGTGATAGAGTGTATCAAGCTTGGACAAGGTTGTGCTGGTACGTTGTACATAGATAAAGTCAGCATAATCCAAGAGCGGAATAAAGGTGGTTTGAATCAACCTAGTTTTGGTTTCATGTGTAAAGAGATGCTTGATCCAGAAGAAGAGATTGAGTCTCTATTTAAGCTTTTTTGCTAATTCCTCAATGTGTTCAAGGAAGGAAAATCAGTGGTTGATCCAAAGCCCCAAGTATTTAAATGTTGCTACAAATTCTAGTGATTCACCTAGAATTGTGGTGATCTGGGGGACAGCACCTAGGGTACAGGGATCAGGAGCATTGACTAAGAGTGAAAAGAGCATTGCCTCATTTTTTGTGGTGTTTAGTACGAGTTTCAAATGCAAGCGGTTTTGCTGCAAATGATTAAAGTCCGATTGTAAATCCTTACACGCCAGTTCCGGGGTAGGCCTATCAATATAGAGGACAGTATCATCAGTGAACAGATGGGTGTTAGCCGATTCGATACTGTGGTTACTGTGGTTTTACCATGTAAAAAGACACTTGTACCTATGCACCACAGTAGAGATAACATCCAATACTGTTACATCATAGGAAAGTCTGACACTCACAGGCAGCTGGAGAATATGATTAAACCCCATCGCCCCTAGCTCCAACCTAACTGCAACATCTGCACTGCCTGTTGGAGAAGTTCACATCTGGATAGAGATGAATGTGAGTACAAGTGACAAATACACACAAATGATGCTGCTCAGAGGTAACCATGTGGTAATTGTGCTCGACGTACGAGACTTGCTCGGTTTTGTGAACATTTGCTCCATCAAGCACTGGTGCTGTTGATTCTCTCAAATGTTTGCTGTAACTCTACAGCATATACTGTACCTTCCTTCCTTTCTTGTTGTTCTAGTAAATGTTTGCTCCATCACGCACGGTTGCTGTCTTTTGTCTGTAACACTTCCTGTTTTATCTCTTTAAACTTTGCTGTTTTATTTGTGGAAACTACTTAAACATGTGCATGTAGTCATTGCTAAACATCATCTTTTCTCTCATTAATACATGTCTCTCTCTCTTCTTCACCTCACATTGTCCACCCATATTACTAGTGAATTAACCCACTCGAGAGCATTGGTTGATGTGAGAATTAATCCACGCCTGAGCCGTTGGAAGTACTTGGCCTGCAGCCCCATGCCTCACAACCCCACCCACCCAGGTGTGGATTAATTCTCAAGTAACCCATGCTCTCTCATGGGGTAATCCTCACAAATAAAACAAAATAAAATGGGGCACCATTGTGCCTAATCCATGCTTGCTGAAATTCCCTATTGTTTTCACCCCATCACCTCTTCCAACAAACTGTTCCAGGCATCCACTACCCTTTCAGTGAAGTGCTTCCTCCCATTCCTCTTAAACCTCTCCCTCCAGTTTCATTACATGCCCCATGTTCTGGTGCTCTTCTTCCTTTGAAAAAGATTACCCACCTGCACCTTATAAAATGGGGTGAGGGGATGTAATCATAGACAGTTGGAAAAAAGCCACTTTAAATAAAACAGCACCCTCTAGTGGCACTTAATTCAACAGTACACCTAGAAACATAGAACTTGTCAGTGGGAAAGGAAAGGTTGGCCCATCTAGTCTGTCCTAGATCCCATGCCTGTTCTAACACCTCAGGCCCTTTTTGGCCTCTGGCACTCTTCCTGCCTTCCTTTCATCTACCTATTATACCTTTGTGCCTATCCCATGCATGCTGAAATCCCCTACTGTTTTCACCCCCATCACCTCTTCCAGCAAACTGTTCCAGGCATCCACCACCCTTTCAGTGCAGTGCTTCCTCACATTCCTCTTAAACCTCCCCTTCCAGTTTCATTACATGCCCCCATGTTCTAGTGCTTTTCTTCCTTTAAAAAAAGACTACTCGCCTGCACCTTGTTCACCCCTGTGAGGTACAGTACTTACAAGTCTCAGTCTTATTGCCTCATGCTCTCCTGTCTTCCAAGGAGTACACACAAACATCTATTAGAGTTCACTATATACAGAAATGACTTAATCTTAAATTTCAGGAAAAATCTGAAACACCGATTTTAACTTTTTTTTACTTTATCCCTTTTTCTAATTTTTTACTACTTGATAAAATTTTATATAGGCAGTTAGACACTTTAGGGAGGGTTGCCTGATAAAAGCACTTCCCAGGTGCTGAAGACACTCGGCTTATGTGCCTCATACCTCAATACGCACCTGTGTCATGCTCTTATCAGGCAACAACCCAAACCCTATTGTGTCTTACTGCTTATATTTAAAGATACAGAATGGTTTCCAGCTGTCAGTCTAACCCTTTGGAAAGCTGTCAGCCAATCAGATTACTCCAGTAGTTATTTTTCCTGAACAATGGAGTATATATTGCTTTTTGTTTGTTTGTTTTTCCTCTCATCAGATTGGCTCTCTTCTTCCCTGCCTTCCCCCTAACCCCGTCACCCTCTATCTCTGGGACTTATCTAGAGGAACCCACCTGTTCCACTGCTGCTTGTCTCCTGTAGCAGAGCTGTGGGGGGTACCCCAAGCTCCATCCAGATGCCTCTCTCAGTTTGGTGGGTCCTTGTGCTCAGTAGGTCGTGTGGGGTCTGCAGGGAACCACAGGTGTCATCCTCCAGCCTGGTAGTGTTTTCTGTCCTTTTCACCCTAACTCGTGGTCACTCCATGGAGCTGATGGCATGACATGAGCAGGCCAAGCATGTGGACATCTTCAGTCGGGGAGCATCACCCCCACCCAATCCACTGCTCCACTCAAATCATCATCTATGGTCATTTAGGTGGCGATGTTGTGGAGTATGCTGCCCTCCCTCCCAAAAGGAGGAGTACGTCCTCTGGCATGCTCAGTTCTTCTCTTCCCCAGCACCCAATCACAAGGGCTCACTTCCAATCCCAAGTCAATGGGGTATAGTAGAAGATAGAAAGGCGGGGCTGCCAGAGACCAGGTAGTGTTTGCAGAGGCAGAATAGACAGGGAATACTTGCACAGACGGGCTGGGCCAGGAGGTCCTTTTCTGTCAACAAATACAATGTTTCTGTGATTTTATGGGTTTACCTGATAACCAAAATAAATATATATATAGATATACATATATTTTTCAACTTAACCACCTAAATAACTCTTTTCTATGTAACAACTGATATTGATCACTGTCCCCACTTCTGTTTATTCCACAGGCTCCTCGATCGGTGTGCAGTGAACCTTACCCTTCAGGATGTAGAAAAGCTAGCTGGACAGGACAGCCAATCTAATGCTTTGATTGTGTTCTGTGTTCCAAAGCAGAGATCTCCAATCAGACAGGTGGGATTTATATGCTTATTTTTCTCCAATATAATTTTTATTG
This sequence comes from Neoceratodus forsteri, assembly GCA_016271365.2. Taxonomy (NCBI): domain Eukaryota; kingdom Metazoa; phylum Chordata; order Ceratodontiformes; family Ceratodontidae; genus Neoceratodus; species Neoceratodus forsteri. Next base: position 180,585,331 of record CM057455.1, read on the forward strand.
AGTTTATGAAGAACAACTACAAAGTAACATAAAAGATTAGATAATAATATAATAAAGAAATCACAATTTAGCTTAAATAATGAAAGAAGTGAAATAAAACATATAGCTTAAAAACCAAAAAATGCGACTATGATGAACATACAAACATACGAAATTTGCCAGCAGATAAAGGCCTAGAGGTCTATCAAGTCTGCTCGAATGTGCAGCTAGTACCCCTTATTCTGCAGCTCCCCTTATTCTGCAGATGAGATCTGAGTTTGGAAAATATTCCAAGCTCATGAAACAAATGTTAGAAAAGGATCCCAAATTTTAATAAACACTTCCTTTTGACCAGAGATGGCATAGCCAATACATTATGTGTTAGCTATAGTACCCATCCAATCCAGCCATACTCTTGCCGAGGCGGTTTTAGAAGATTTTCAATTCTTTTTTTTTTTTTACTTTCTTCTTTTTCCTCCTTCCTACCTCCAGAGCCCACTCCTTCCGTCCGCTCATGTCCCCCCTGCCCACCTTAGGGATCTGCCCCTAGAGTGCCTATCCTCTGCTCCTTGCACAGTGGGGTCTGTCCTGTAGGTGGTCCGGGTGGACTTAGGGCGGCCTTCATCTATGGCTGCCGGAGGGAATTTTTCCATTTTTCTACCCTTACGTCCCCTACCCTCTGGGACGCCGAACACTTGGGATGTCGTCTGAGTGATGGCTTGCTGATGCATGCCAGAGCCCTCATGCGTTGGCAGCGTCCCCCTCTCCGACTCCGTTAGACAGAGCCACCTCCATCCCTCTATTGTCAGGCTTCCGCGACTGGGGGTGATGTAGAGCGGGCGTTCAGGTTCCCACCCCTGAGGGAGGCATCAGTTGGGATGCTCGATCCTCCCTCCTCTCCTGCCGACCCCCGCCACCCGTGTCCGCTCCCGAACCCGGGGCACCGGCGCAGCGCAAGGTGTGGTGTCTAGCGCCTCAGCCCTCAGCGCCACTGGGCTGGCCAGATTTTCAATTCTTAAGGTGGAGTCTTTTGTACAGTAGTGCCACAGCAAGTAACCATTGCTGATATAATTTTCTGGTAGAATATAAAAAAGAACAGTCTATCAAAATAGAAACCCTGGGGCAGAAAGGAAGACACTGTTTGGGAATTTTTTGACACTTGTCTTGAATTTGCTTCCAGACAGCTACAATATCAGGGTAGAGCTAAAACACATGGAGTAGGTTAGCAGTTGGGGTATTATATCTAGGATAGCTGCCTGGATGGGATTTGTACATTCAAGTACCTTTGTCTGGAGACAGGTAGTAACAGTGAAGTATCTTGCACTGCACCAATCTGGACTGCCCACTCATGCACATGAGAGTGCATGTTCCCACAGAGATGACCAGAGATCAGGGTTCAACACTTTGCCAAGATCCTGTTCCCATTTAAGCCTGGCAGCATTCAAGATAGCGAAATTATATCCAAGCAAAACTTTTTATAGCAAACTAGTCCCTCTCTTCAGCTCTGCAATTTTTAATAGCTGGGCCTATTCTTCATTATATTGTATTGTGCAATTTATGTTTTGTACAAAGGACAGAAGTGCCTGTTTAAGCTGGAATTGTAGCCAAAAATGCAGTTTTGTCATTTTGCATTTGGACTGAAATACAGAAAAAGATAACAGCTGCTACTCTGGTTTAACATCCATCTTTTGGATGAAACGTTAAATCGAGGTCCTATCTGTCTGTTCTGGTGGTTGTTCAGGTAGACATCAAAGCTCCCATGGCACTTTTTGAAAAGAGCAGATGAATTTTGTTGGTGTTCTGGCCAAATTCCTCCCCCCCCCCATTCACTAAAAATACCACCTACAGCTTCTTCTGGTTCAGTGCCAGTTGGCATCCATCTGCATCTCCTCTCCCACAGGACAAGGTTTAAAATAGGCAGAATTGTCTAGTTCTTCTTTCCCCGATCAACAAAAACAAAATAAATAAATGTCTCTATGGGTTTTAACACCTGCTTTGCCCATGCTATATCTTTAAAGCATTTACCTGCATAATGAATAGTTGAATTGTTTCATAGAGGGAAGTATTGTAGAGGCAGGGTTTTGTTTTCCATCTTAGAGGTAAGATGTTTGCAAAGCCTAATTGAAACAGTGATAGTAGGGTGGCCAATCAGGTGGTAAGGTAGCTTCAGGAATAGCTGATCTGTTAATGCCAAGGGTTTAGCTCGGTTTTGTTCCATTGTTATCCTTGAAGGCTTTACCTCAGTGGGAGCTGACTGCAACCACCTTAATGTTTGTTTAAGTGAGAATGCCCAGTGATATCCTTGTTACCAATGATATGCAAATCCAACTTATTTCTCATTCTCCCAAGTTTTTAAAGACTTTGTACCAGATTTTCAAAGGGCAGATGCAAGCTGCAACAATAGTGGTTTGTGCCAACCACCCCTGTATCAGGGACCCTGCAACTAATTCAGTAACAGACAGGGTCCCTGAGCCTGCATCTTGCAGCTTGCAGCAACAGTCAAACAGACGGTGCAACCACCAGGAATGCAGCAAGCTGGTGGGTGGCAGCTGCACCCTCAGAAGGAAGCATGGTAGTGGGTCGTTGTGACAGGATAAAATAGGACCCTGTCTCATTTGTTAGAGAGAAAGTGTGTAAATGCAAGTATCTGTATTCTTTCCTTTTCTTTCTCCACTGTCTGCTTGCACAGCCAAATTTTCTTGTGAGACTTCAGACTCAATCAACCCGAACAGTCTCGCAATCTTTCACCTCTCACTGTCTCTCAGTTTTCTCTTGCTGTCTGTTTTTCTTCCCTTGCATATCTATATCTGCTAATATAAAATATATGAGAATCAGTGTGTGGAGTGAAGCTGATATTGGGATCCCTTTTGTTTCAAAATGTTTAGTGTTGCTATTGAAATGTATATATTTGGGATTTGAGATAACTGTAATAAGCCAGAGTTTATTTGAGTTCAAATTCCTGAGCCTTTTGCAGTTGTTGTGGAGACCTCAGGAAGTTCTCAATGATCTTAGCAGCTCCTAAAAGTTACAAAGAACAGGATGCTTGCAAGGGATGGGGGTTGAAAAAGACTTATAAAAACAGCTATGCTCAGCTGAGCTGCAAGGTAGATTTTTTTTACAAGATATTTTATTTTATTTACTGTATATAGTTATGCTGAACAGGTTTATTTTATGTTCCTGTAACTACAAATAAACAGTTTTGTGGAATTTTACAACTACTTCTGGGTTTTCTCTATGCTTCCTGACCTGTGCCTCGACAATAGATGGTGTCAGCATAAATGGGATGTAAACCATGCATACCCTAAAACAAGAGATTTGTGCATGGGTACTGGACCTAGTACCAGGGAAGCACAGAGGAAGGTATGGATTTTGCAGTGGAAGTCCAGTCTGAGATTGTACAGCCAGCACAAGTTATGGAAAAAGAACAGGCAATAGCAGAACCTGAAAGCTTGATGGACTTTTTCAAATGGTGGCTTATGCAACAAAAAGAGACTAAGATGCAGACAGAAAAAGAGATTCAGCATTTAGAAGCACTGAGGAGAGAAGAGATGCAGCGACATGAGTAGCAGATGACAGAAGAGATGCAACAACGGGAGCAGTGATGGCTGGATGCCTTGCAAGCTATCAAAGGCAGAGGATCCAACACAGATCTAGATAAGCAACAAAATGCAAGCAACCTAAAGCCATTAAACTTGCAAAGTTGTGTCCCTCAGATGATATTAAGGCATACCTGACAACCTTTGAAAGAGATGCCGCAGCCTGCCAGTGGCCAAAGCGGCAATGGACAATCAGACTGGTACCCTACCTGACAGGGAAAGCCCAGCTTGCCTACAGCAGTATGGACATTGAACTGTCAGAAAATTAAGACAGGGTGGAAAGCAAAATCCTGAAAAGGTACGACATTTCCAGAGAGACCTACAGACAGAAATTTCGATTTCTGAGGTACAACATGGTTGACAATCCTCGCTAGGCCTTCACCCCACTCTGAGAACTCCTGATGAAGTGGATCTAACTAGAGAGCAAAACAGTTCCACAGATCATGGACACATTTGCCATGGAGCAATTCATCAAATTCTTGCCTACAGATGTGCAACTGTGGGTAAAGGAACACTGACCAGAGAACGGGGGAAAAAGCTGTTTCTTTGTCTGAGGACTACCAAATGGCCAGACAGATGCCACAGCAGTGAGGTAACATCCAAGCACCAGTATGAAACTATTTTTCCCATTTAAATTCCAAGCCTGCTAAGAACTCTGGTGGGGGTAACAAATCTGTGCCAAAAATACGTTATCTGCTATAACTATAATAAGCCAGGCCATATTGCAAGAAACTGCCATAATTAAGAGAGTGGTACTGGAGCAAATTTGTCCCTGGCAAACTGTGGCAAGTACCTAACAGATGTGAAGGTGGGGAATAAGACTGTAAAGGGACTCATTAGTTCAGGAAACAGACAGACCCTAGTGCATGTTAAAGTGCTGGGAAAACACTGTGCAAAGGGACCAGGTACTGGTGTCATCTGCATCCATGGGGACACTCGATACTATCCCACCACTCAAGTGACTCTGACCGTTAAGGGTGTGTTGCACCAAATGAAAGAGGGGGTAGTAGCAAAGTTACCTGTACCTGTGATTATTGCAAATGACTTTCCAGGATTTATTGAATCCATCAAAGAGGGAGTAAGTCTTAATGTTTCAGCAGCTGTGGTGACAAGAGCTCAGGCAAAGAAAATTTTAGACAGTGGGAACACTTTTCCTTTCAGTGATTTTGATTCGGACTTGTTTGAGCACAGCTCCAAGATCCGGAAATCCAGGAAAGAAAGACAAAGCCTTAAAAAATTGTGGCAACAGATGACTGATGGACCTGAAGGGTTAAAATATGAAAATGCTGAAACTAAATTGAAAACTGATTGTGATTTTCTTTCAGAGCAAACTAACAATGTTTCTCTTCAGGGTTATTTCAAGCAGCTGGGGGTGAAACCAAAATAGGGTGGATCAATGTTTAAAAAAATGTAATGGATTACTGTACAGAGTTTGGGTTTAACATCAGACACAGGAACAGACAGAACAACTGATTATACCACAAAAGTATAGAACAGAATTGTTACAGATAGCACATGATAATTCTATGGCTGGTAACTCAGGAAGGGATTGCACCCTTACCAGACTGCTGTATAGATTTTACTGGTCGGGGATTCATGAAGATGTTGCTGCCTATTGTAATTCCTGTGCTGAGTGTCAGAAAGTAGCCCCAGTCACTAGAAAAGACAAGGTGCCCCTGGTACCCCTACCCTTAATAGATGTGCCTTTTGAAAGAATTGCAATGGATGTGGTTGGTCCTTTAGAAAAAAATAAAAAGGGTTATAGATTTATCCTGGTAGTCTGGGACTATGTTACTCAATACCCAGAAGCAGTTCCAATGTGTACAGCTACAGCCCCAAAAGTTGCAGCAGAGCTAGCCAAAATTTTTACCAGAGTGGGCATACCTAAAGGAATTACTACCAATCAGGGTAGTAATTTTGGTGCTGCACTGCTTAAAGAGCTGTACAGACTGCTAGGTATCACTGCCATAAGAACCTCCCCCTATCACCTTCAGACAGACGGGTCTTGTTGAGCATTTTAACCAAACCTTAAAATGCGTGTTAAAAAGGTTTGTAAAAGGGGATGGGAAAATTGGGACCAGTATATGCCTTACCTACTTTTTGCTGACAGAGAAGTGCCACAGGCATCAACAGGGTTTTTACCATTTGAAGTGCTGTATGGTAGGCAGCCAAGAGTGCCACTGAATGTGATAAAAGAAATGTAGGAAGATAACCCCACTCAGAAACACTCTATAACTTCTTATATATGCGCCCTAAGAAAGAAACCAGCAAAATAAATTGAAATTGCTCATAGTAATCAGGAAGAGGCTCAAAACCAGCAGAAGTTATATTATGTCTATGGGGTAAAAGAAAAGGTTTTTGAGACAGGTGGAAAGGTTTTGCTACTGTTACTCACAACAGAAAACAAGTTGTTAATGAAGTGGCAAGGGCCTTATAAAGTTCTTAGATGTACTGGCACTGTTAATTATGAGACTGAGACCCTGACAGGAAAAATCCTACTATGATATACTATGCTAACCTCCTCAAGAAATGGGTTGAAAAAATGCCAAAAGCTGCCTTGCTAGTTTTATCAGAAACAGATAAGGAAGATATTGATGTAGCTTATGATAGACTAGAACAAACTGGAAATGCTGATGCTGTAAAGGTGAATGTTTCCTTAACCTCAGAACAAACTGCAGGCATTTGTAATATGTTAAAGACATTTAGCTGTACTTTTACTATGGTACCAGGCTGAGCAAAAGGGGTTGAGCACATAATAGTGACAAAGAATGCTCCTGCTATTAGACAGAAGTCATACAGGTTGCCAGAGTGGTTAAGAGCTGATGTGGTTAAGGAAATACAAAAATTGAAGGAATTGGGTATCATTGAGGAGTGCTTGATCATCTCCTACAGTAATAGTCAAAAAAAAGAAGGGGATGTTAGAATCTGCCTTGATTTCAGGAAACTTAATCAAGTGTAGGAATTTGACAGTTATTCTATGCCCAGAATAAATGATTTGGTGGACAGACTGGGGAGTGCAAAGTATATCAGTACCATCAATCTCACCAAGGGTTACTGGCAAATACCTTTAGCTAAAGAATCCAGAGATAAAACTGCATTTGCCACCCTTACAGGATTCTATCAGTTCACCACCATGCCCTTTGGTTTACATGGTGAGCCAGCTACATTCCAGTGGTACATGGATGTAACTTTATCCCCTCACACTGGTTATTGTGCTGCATACTTGGATGATGTTGTGATGTACAGTCCTGACTGGAAAAGTCACATGGAACACAGATAAGCAGTTATCCAAGCTATCAGAAATGCAGGTCTGACAATTAATCCTACTAAATAGGCATTGGGCATGCAGAAAACTTGATATTTGGGCTCTGTGTTGGGAAATGGAGAAGTCAAACCAGAGATTTCTAAAATAGAAGCTGTAGCTAAGAGCCCTGTACCTAAAACAAAGAAACATGGCAGGTCAGTTTTAGGGCTGGCTGGTTATTATCAGAGATTTGTTCTTATTTTGATGAGTTAGCTACTCCCCTCACTTAACTCACAAAGAAAAGGTATCCAAATAATATGAAATGGACTCCAGAGTGTGATGAAGCTTTTCAAGCCATAAAGGCTGCACTATGTTCAGCACCTGTTTTAAGAAGCCCAAACTTTGATAAACCATTTGTGCTACAAACAGATGCAACTGAGGTAGGCCTAGGTGCAGTCCTAAGCCAAAATATAGATGGGAAAGAACATCCTATTCTGTATATGAGCAGAAAATTGCATGACAGAGAAAAAAGGTACTTAACCATTCAAAATGAGTGTTTAGCAGCAAAGTGGTGCATGGAGTCCCTCAAATTGTATTTACTAGGAACTGAATTTGTTCTTGTAACTGATCACAATCCTCTCTGCTGGCTTAACCAGATGAAAGATAAAAATTCCAGAATCACATGGTGGAACCTGGCACTGCAGCCATTTAAATTCTCTGTGATTCACAAATCTGGTAAAGAGAATAGCAATGCTGATTTTCGGTCAAGATATAGATCAGGAATTGAGGGTTCTGATGGTTGGAAAAAAGACACTGATGCATGGGTTTGAACTGTAATTTTTTTGCTGTACTGTTAAAAAGTGGATGCAAATGTGCTCAATTTCTCAAAGTAGAAAATGTTAGTGGAGAACAGAAGGTTTTGAAAACCTGTTTAATGAAACAGGTTCCCTCTTAAAGAGGGGGTTATATGTGACAGGGTAGAATAGGACTCTGTCCCATTTGTTAGGGAGAAAGCTTGTAAATGCAAGGCTCTGTGTTCTTTTCTTTTCTCTCTCCTCTGTCTGGTTGCACAACCAAATTTTCCTGTGAGACTTCGGACTTGATGGTTAATCAGTCTCGCAATCCTTTACCCCTTACTGTTTTTTAGTTTTCTCTTGCTGTCTGATTTTCCTCCCTTACATATCTATATCTGCTAATATAAAATATATGAGAATTAATGTATGAAGTGAAGCTGATATTGGGATCCATTTTGTTTGAAAATGTTTAGTGTTGCTGTTAAAATGTATATATTTGTGATTTGAGATAACTGTAAAAAGCCAAAGGTTATTTGAGTTCAAATTCCTGAGCCTTTTCGTAGTTGCTGTTGAGACCTCAGGAATCTCTCAATGTTCTAAGCAGCTCCTGAAATTTACAAAGAATAGGATACTTGCAAAGGATGGGGGTTGAAAAAGACTTATAAAAACAGCTATGCTAAGCTGAGCTGCAAGGTAGATTTTTTTTTATAAGAGATTTTATTTTGCTACTGTATATAGTTATGCTGAACAGGTTTATTTTATTATATGTTCCTGTAACTAAAAATAAACAGTTTTGTGGAATTTTACAACTACTCCTGGATTTTCTCTATGCTTCCTGACCTGTGCCTTGATGATAGTCGTGCGGCCCCCTAGTCTGATCTGCCCATACTGTGTCTTATTAATAAAATATTTCAACCCTGGTGATCTAGTTCCCCCCTCCCTGCCCAGAACTTCCCATACATTGTCTTATTAATAATACATTTGAACCATGGTAATCTAGTGCCCCCCCTCCTCACACTGATCATCAGGTTAAATGTAAAAATAAAGGACACTACAAACCAGTGTACCCAGTTTCCCCTCCAACATGATCGATCTGCAGGTAACTTACATTAATCAAGTACAGTAAATCCCTGGTGATCCAGTGGCCCTCCCACTGTGGTGGGTAGTGACCACCACCCACCACCATCCCGACCCTAGATCCAGTGACCATCACAGCCCTCCTCACACCACTATGACCGGCTGCTGAATGAATTTGCAGAGCACTTACTGTATACAGTGCCTGCTCTGGCAGTTCATTCAGTGGCCTGCTGTGCTGGTGTGAGAAGGGAGCAGTGCTGGTTGCCAGATCTGGGGTTGGGATGGAGGTATACCTGCCAGGGTGAGGGGTGAGCAGGGCCACTGATCACCCGGATTTACTGTACTCAATAATACAAGTTACCGGCAGATCAGTCGTGTTGGAGGGGACACTAGATACACAGGCTTGCACTGTCCATTATTTTTACATTTTACTGGATGATTGGCACTGGGGGGGGCACTAGATCACTAGGGTTTAAATGTATTATAATTAAGACAATGTATAGGCAGTTTGGGTGGGAATTGGGGCACTAGATCACTGTATTAAGACTATTCCTCAGAGGTTACTCAAAATCAAAAGGAATATGCTCCTCTCAGAACTGCACTCCATGAGGCAGGGATCTCCTATAGATTTTGAGGTCTCACTAATTTCATAATCTACTGGAATGAGCAACAGCACAAGAGTGGGAGTCCACATAAAGCTTGTGCCCTTATTCAGTGCTGGAGACCCTTTTTGCAGATTGGCAGTACCCACCCCCCGAAGGCTCAGGGGGGGACCAGAGCACAGTTATGAGGGCAGAATCCAGCCATCAGGGGACACAACAGCCTGCAACATCGGGGCCATGGAAGCAGCACAGCCCTCCTTCATGACAGGACAACAGTGCCACTGCCAAGAGAGCATGGAGACTGGGAAATCCAATCCAGGTGCAGAGGGAAGTGTGGCACAAAAAATAACAACCACCAGGATAAACAGAACATGGGTGGCAACTGTAGTAGACTCCATACCAACAGCAATGAAAGCCTTACAACCTCTGACAATTTGGTCCCATTCATCAGCAAAAGCTTCCATGAAGCTGCCATGGATTGGACTAAAGATCTAGCACCTCCCAAAGCAGACAAGTCCTGATTCAGCATGATGGGGCCACCGCTGCAGCTTCGGCTCCTTCTCCAACCTGGGCCTCAGTTGTGGGGAATAACTGTAATATGGACACCTCCTGCCTTGGTCCAGGACTTGTCGTACCACTGCATCCACCAGAGATGACTAATTTAACTGCCATTACAGAGTCGCTGACTTGAAAGGACATATGCAAGTAAGACTTACTCTTTTCCTTGTCCATCTCCCCTACATTTTGAGGATCTAAATGACCAACTGAACTGTGCATGTTCCCTTCTATAACCTTTTGGATGCTGGAGCTGTTTGCTCTAACTATCTGGCATAGTGTAGGGGTGTGGATGACCTGGAGGGTGGGAGGGGTCCATGCTGCATTGATATACTGATTACTGTTTGTGGAGGGAGGTTGGTGAATGTATTTAGTTTTCTTCCACTGCTTCCTATGATATTGGTTGCCTTCTTATTGCACATCCATCCATCCCAAGCCTTTTCTGCTGGTGTCACTGACTGCATGACCACAGCCTTTTAGAGGCATTGTCTTTGCCCACATGGACCTCAACCTGCTGGCAATTTTGCTTTCTTGCTGTATTCAAGGCAAATGGGTAGGATACTAGTTTGCTACACTTTACATCACTCACAGCTTCCCACTCCCCTCAACCCCCTTTCTCCCCACCCTGCATCACTCCAGGCTTCCACACCTCTGCCTACCCAACCATGCAGAAGGGGGAACAAAGCATAGTACTGTCTTGTATGTTGATTCCCAGTGCAGAATACCTGATGGAGAGACTTACTTCCAGTTGTAATCCTACACAGTGTGGGAGCTGTGAGCACTTCATACTCCCAAATGTTACTTGCTGCCCTTCTCTTCATACTCCTCCTTCAAATCCAGGAAGGGTGCTCCCTAACCTTGGTTTGAGCCCTAATTTTTCTCTCTTTTCTTGAGCAGGCAAGGCCCTATCACTGGTCTGTCTCCCTGTAGAAGGGGCTACCAACTTGGATATGTCTATCATTTAGATCATGTCACTCTGACACACTATTAACCTTAGGGATTGGGCAGGAGAGAGAGAGGAGTTATCTTTCACTACCATATTGAGTGCCTCTGCTGGTAGAGCATAGAGAGACATTCCCATCTTTCCTACTATAGCAGCAGGCATACTACTTCCTGGCTTGTCAGGGTGCTGTTGCACTTGCAGCTACGTGCTCTAACTAGGATGTTTTCCTGCTACTGTTAGATCCATGTTGGTGCTAGGCACTGCATCTTGTCTTTCCAGCAAACTTATTTACTCAACTGAATTTTATTCTGGTTTGTTTTTTGTTGATGTTTCATCCCTCAACTCTCCCTGTGTGGGAAGCTTGAGTGTTTCTGTTACTATTGTTGGTTTATCCAATTTGTTGTAATGTGCTCCATCCAATGGTCCCAATTCAGAGACCCCAGTGTTTGCTACTTCAGTTCCTGACTCACAAGTAGGCTTATAGCTTATGGACTCCACAGACAGCAGACTGAAGCTAAAGTCTAGGCCTTGTGCAGACCGAATGGCTCTGTAGTCACAGGACTGGTGGATGCTAAGCAACTAGTGTGCCGGTTCAATGACCAGCTGTATTCAGGACAAATTACTGGCTCTACCCTTTCCAGAGTTCATGATTTTGGGGAGATGTTCCTGTTCCCCAACTCTCTGACTACAGAGGGATGATCAAGACAAACCCCTAATGGGAGCAGAACTCTGCAAGGCCCTCCTCTCACTACCTAATGGAAAAGCCCAAGGTAGGGATGGGTTTACAATAGACTTCTACTAACTGATTGCAGACATCATTATTTCCCTCCCACTTGCAGCCTTAAGGGAAGCTCAGTCTGTCAAATGTCTCCCCAAGACAATGGGAGAAGCAATTATTACCCTACTTCCCAAACATTCGGATGACTCCCCCAGACAGCATAAATTTCTGCCCCATCTCATATGTCTCAGCAAGGCAAGGCAACTTTTATTTTTATGGCATCCAATCCTCTTGGCACCTAACAATAAAACAGTAGAAATAATAATTAAAAGGTAATAAAAGCAGAATACTCATATAAACATATATAAAATATTAAAATGTATAATCAGAGGTATAGGTAATTCAAATTTTCACACAGGTGGTCCGGTATATCACATGGTGTCCTTGGCGAAGGCCAGGTGGAAGAACTGCTTAAACACCCCACTGGAAGCAGACACAATGATCCTTGCCAAACCATTGGCTTCCAGACTGGATAATGCTTTGCCCTATCTTTGTCATCCCACCCTGGCTGGTTTCTTGAAAGGGAAGTCCGGGACTGATAACCTCTGGACACTTCTCCAGTCCAGCTGAAGCCCTCACTTCAGAAAGGACAGGGATAGGTTGTAAAAAGATGCAGCACAAAGTATCAAAAATGATTCAGGGTCAGCAGGGTAGATCCTATAAGGAGTACCTCAAAGCATTAAATATGTATTCACTTGAAACCAGAAGGGTGAGGGGAGATAAGACAGAGGCCTTCAAGTTCCTTAAAGGAGTCAACAAGGTAAAGTGTGGGGAATTATTTACCATGAATACCAAATGGAGGCCATGTGGTCATGACTGGAAATTAACAGGAGGGAAGTTCAGGATGGACATGCCAGGTAGGAATGCATTTTGCTTCTGTCTGTAGTGCTTTTAGACACCTGTGATGCAGCTCCCTGTATTCAGAAAGAAGCAGCAGGCCAAGCAGCCCTTGATGAAAACTTGACAGGACCCTCCTCCCCCAAAAGCACTGGATCTGGCTGTAGAATGTAAAACATATGCCCCCTTCTGACATGCCCAGAAACAGATTCTAAATTTCAACAAATCCAAATGGGAGCAGCAGCTGGAACCCCCTTACTTCTCCCAGACTGGAAAGCCAGCATCTTGATGGTGCACCATGCCTACAGATACACAGAGAGTGGCATCATTCAAATAAAGACATTTTTACTCATGTGGAACAGGACTCCCAAAGCTCTACACTCTGTGCTTGTATTCCATCACTTTATGGGCTGGTGTTATTCTCAACCAGACACTGGGCTCTTACTACTAATAAAGGTTCATACTTAAGGTGAACACAGAGCTAAGAGGCAGGTTATGCCCATAAGTGCTCCGAATAATCTATGTTAAATAGTTATATTGCACATTAGCCCCAGATAAAATGTATTTGTCCAAACGATTTTTAAATTCTGATTTAATTTTGCTAATAATGATATCTTTAGGCAATTTGTTCCAGGGGGCCGACCACTCTAACAGAGAAAAAAATATTTCCTTCTAACATGTTTAAAATGTTTACCAGATATTTGTAATGGATGAACCCTTGTGTTGTAATACAGTCCTTGAATTATAGGCCAAGTTCTAGTATAAGAGAGGGATCATGAATAATATCAAAAAGAAACAATAAATCCCCTCTTATATGACTTGTTTCCAAAGACATTAAATTTAAATTCTGTAATCTGTTGTGGTAAGAGACATCAGGTAACCCAAAAATTTGTTTTGTAAATTTGTGTTGAACATTTTCTAGATTAACGCAATTATATTTTCTGTGGGGACACTAGAATTGTGGAACATATTCCAAATTAGGTCTAACATAGGAACAGAATAACAGCATTAAAACATTGGAATTACGAGACTGTATGTTACGTTTAATGGACAAAATAACGTTACTTGTAGTTTTCATGATCTCAATATGTTTATCATTTTCAAAGTCTTCCAAAATAATAATGCCTACATATGTTTCATCAGTAGATATTAATAATGGTTTACCCTGAAATATGAGTGTGTAAAGGATTGTGTTTAGCTAGATATATAATTTTGCATTTATTGGGATTGAGACACATACCATTCTTTTTTTTTTCTTTCTATTTTTATCCCCCGCCTACCGGGCATGTTCCATCCACTCCTTTGGGCAGCCAGTCCTTCCATTGCCTCTGCCACCAACCTGCCATCCCTGCTGCTCCAATGCTCTGCTGACACGGCATATCCCTTCACCTGGGGGCACCCCTACCCCAGAAAGGGTGACAGGGAGGGGAGATTAGAGTGCTGGAGAGCACTCTCTTACTGCTGGGCAGAGAATGGATATTGCAGCCTGGATGCTTCACAGCAGAGAGGTGCGGGGAGGTAGGGCTGCCATCATCCAGTCCCAGAAGTGCCATTTTCATGTTTCCTGGATAGCCCGCATTGCAATGCTCCTTGTAGTGCCTCCGATTTCCACTGGGAGCCACTACAGAGTGAAGCACTTTCCCCAGCCCACCCCAGGAGAGGAGAGCAGTCTTCCAGATGCTCAATCCTCTCCTCCCCTGCCAGCCCCCAGCGATCCGAGTGACACATGCCATTCTTAAAAACCCAGTTTTAGATTCTATCTAGGTCACATTGCAGCATTTCTGTATGTTCAATGTCAAAACATGGGCTACCCAGTTTGACAACATCTGCATATTTAACAGTGTGAGATAAAACATTTTTTGCTAGATCAGAAATGAAAAGTTGAGAAAGAGTGGGACCCAAGACAGGTTCCTGAGGGTCACCACTGGAGACTTCACCTGGTGTAGACAGATATCCATTAATTAATATTTACTGCGAGTGTTGAGACAGCCAACTATTTATCCAATTTATAATATGTATATTAATGTTTAAATGTACTAGTTTTTCCAAAAAGGCTTTATAAGGCATGATATCAAATGCCTTACTGAAATCTACATATACAATATCGCATGGAATGTTATCATCTAGTAAGGCACTACTATTCTCATAGATTCACATCATGTTGGTTAAGCAGCTGTGACCTTGTTTAAACTGTGTTGTTCTACATCAATAGTGTTTCGATTTGAAGTAAGGATATCCTTAATCAGACCTTCCATGATTTTACAAACAGGAGAGGTAACACTAATTGCAGATACTGCCAAATGAAGTTCCCACCTTTTTTTGGCCTTCCTAATTTTTGATTTGCATTTTCTTTATATCTCTAGAAAAATATTCAAGTTAGCATGTGTACTGTTTTTTTGAAAAAATTGATCAATTTATTGAACTATTCAGGGGCATGTTTTTTGTTATTGTATTTTAATTTAGTAGGAATATAAATATTACATAGACCAGTAATTTTCTGTTGGAAAAAGTGCCAAAAATCCATAATTGACTTATCAAATTTGGATTTCCAGTCAATGTTAGATAAATGCTTTTTTTTATTTCTGTAATGTTGGCCTTTTTATAAAGGAAAATTTTAGTTATACCAATTTTTGGGAAATAATTAGTAGATAGTATGAATTCTTTAGTATTATGATCACTAGTAGCTATGGGGGAAGAAGTTATACAATTATTAATGGATAAATGTTCAGAACCCAGTACAAGGTTTAGGATATTATTACCTCTAGTCTCTTACATCAGTCAGTTTGGGTAGAGAGATCCACAAAACAAAAACAAAGGTCCTGGACTTCAGAAAGGGAGACTTTGGCAGGATGGGGCAATTAATGAGAACAGACGTAGATGGCATCCACCATGACATGGATATAGAGTAGAAATGGGCGATCATAAAACTATGACTGATTGAATCCACTAAAGCTTGTGTCAAGAACCAGCAAAAGAAATCAAGGACCAAGCATCCAAGCTGGATGACCAGAAAGGTAATGGAGAAGGTGAGGGATAAGAGAAGTGCCTTCCGAACCTACAAGAGAACCAACAGGGCAGAGGATAGGGAAAACTATATGACGGAATCCAGGGAAGTGAGCAGAGCAGTCAGGACTGCAAAGGCAGCCAGGGAAAGGAAATTAGCACAGGGGATTAAGGAATGAGAAAATGATCTCTTCAGATATATCAGGGAAATGAGGAAGTGCAAGGAGCAAATAGTTAGGATCAAAAAAGGCAGTAGGTGGGTAGACAAGGGCACTAAGAAGGCAGAAGTACTTAATGAGTACTTCTGTTCAGTGTTTACAAAGGGAGAGGGATGGGCCCATTCCTGCAGGCAAAGGGGGAGCAGGCATGGGGGATGAGACAACCAAGGATGGGATCATCACAGTGGAAAGGGTACTGGAGGGCCTTTGGTCCCTAATGGTAGACAAAGCACCTGGGCCAGACACAGTACATCCCAGGGTGCTGAGGGAGCTGGTAGAGGTCCTGGCAGAGCCACTGGCAGATCTGTTCAACACCTCACTAAATACAGGATATGTGCCCAGAGATTGGAGGGAGGCACACGTGATACCTCTCCACAAAAGTGGGCCCAAGGATGAACCAGGGAACTACAGACCAGTGAGCTTCACTGCAATCATTGGGAAACTGAAGGAATCTATCCTCAAAGAAAGGCTGGTGCAGTTTCTTGTTAATAATGATCTGCAAGATGACAGACAGCATAGGTTAATTGCTGGCAGATCCTGCCAGACTGACTTGGTTGATTTTTTGGACTGGGTCACGAAGAAACTGGATGAGGGCCATGCAGTAGATGTAGTCTACCTGGATTTCAGCAAGGCCTTCAATTCAGTGCTACATGGAAGGTTGACCTGCAAGTTGAAGAATCCTGGTATAGGGTGGAAGCTAGCCCGATTAGTAGAAAACTGGCTGAGGGACAGGCAACAGAGGGTAGTTCTGGGGTGAGAAGCCTCAGAGCCCAGGGCAGTGACAAGTGGTGTCCCACAGGGATAGTACTGAGACCAGTTCTGTTTAACATTTTCATTGCAGACATAGTGGTTGGGATCAAGAATAAGATCAGCCTCTTTGCCGATGACACCAAGATCTGTGCTGAGGTGGATTGGGAGGAGGGTGACAAATTACTGCAGGAGGACTTGGCAAGACTCAAGGAGTGGCCACACACTTGGCAGCTTGCGTTCAATGCCAGGAAGTGCAAGGTGATGCATTTTGTGGCCAAAAACCCAGGATACAGCTACTGGATGGATGGTATCAAACTGTCCACATCCAACGAGGAGAAGGATCTGGGGGTGCTGGTGACTGGGGAACTAAACCACTCACCCCAGTGTAGAAATGCAGTGGCTAAGGCTAACAGGATGCTAGGGTGCAGAGCAAGGGGGATTACATCCAGATGTTGGAAAGTCATATTGTTCCAGTACAGTTCCCTGGTGAGGCTGCACTTGGAGTACTGCATGCAGTTCTGGTGCCCGTACTTGAAAAGGGATATCAAACTACTGAAGGCAGTGCAGCGAAGAGCAACAAAGATGATGCAGGGGTTGGGGGATAGAACTTACAAGGAAATACTAAAAGAGCTCAACATGTATAACCTGGCATATAGAAGAGAGAGAAGGGACATGATTGAGACCTTCAAGTACCTGAAGGGGATGAACTGAGTAGGCTTCCATGGCGAGTTCACTCTCCAGAACAGAAGAAATACTACAGGGCACTCCCTGAAGTCAAAGGGGGGCAGATTCAG